>OX336390.1:669302654-670609277 GCA_946902985.2 Meconema thalassinum
ACACCATCGTTTGGCAATACCCTGCAGACGTGCAACGTGTATTGATTGCTGCAGGGGCATCCACTTTTCAGCAGTGTGACCAAATCCTGCGACGGTTGGATGCAAACACGGAACAGTTCCCGACACACCGTCAGCAGAAGGCTGACAGGCGTGAGGAGAGACATGTCAACTTGACTACTGTCGACAAGGTGAGCCAGACGCCACAACAGACGCAAACCCAAGAGAGCTCTGGACAACGTAACAACTACAACTATGGTAGAAGAGAATGGAACAACACTCCATATGCAAGGGATCAGCGAGATGACCGTCGTAGTCACTGGAACCGGCGATTCGACCGAGGGAGGAACGACGACCGTCGTCACGAAAACGACCGCCGAGGGAATAATGGTAGAAACCCACAGCACGGAAGAATCCGTAGGGACTACCGATACAGTAGAGGGTATAACAGAGATCGAGACCCTAGATACCAGCAAGATAGAGATTGGAGAGGAAGAGCACGGGAGAGCCGTGAGTATCTTCAACAACTCAGAGAACCCCAAATCCGAAAAGAGGGAGATCAGAACCGAACTCCGAGGGAAGACTCGCGCTCCAAAAAGAACAATCAGAAGACTGTCGAAGCTGAAATCCACTGCATAGAGCCGGTGATGGACAAGCGACGATTTGTCAAGACTTCCGAGAGGATGGACGATGCCAGAAAGGCAAAGGAACGACGATATTACGAGGATGAAGATAGAATAGGAGAACACTTCAAAGAAGACTCCGACTGAAGAACAGCATCTTCGAGGGAGATTCTTGCTGACGAACAACGCTTGAGAGGAACTAGACGCCAGAGATTCAGAGAACCACTTGTTTAGGGAGACCTTGTCCTTATAAGGAGACCCGGAATTTTAAGTCCTATAGACCGCATATATGGGAAATTTCTGTCTTTATATTATGGCCCTAGTCGTATCCGACAGCCTTTGAACAAAGGAAGTTATGTGATAGAAGACATTAGGACAGGAGAGCGCATTGGAACCTTCAATGCAGCCAATCTAAAAAAATATCACTTATGAATGAACTTTAAGTCAAATAAAAATAACGTCCCAACATTTTATTCGAAACGACGGAGAGGCAGATGAACCCGCTGAGCTATATGGTTCATGTGATATTTTTATAACAGCACATTTATGATGGGATGTAGTACCTTTGAACACACCCAGAAAGCCACGTGGAGCTGAGAGCTCATGCTATACTCTTTGAAGTAGCGGTGAATCGCACTTTTGACTTTGGTGAAGTCTGCTAATTATTTATCTGAGGTCTTATTAATTAATTTTATCTTTCCACGAGACTCAGAATATTCCATTTCGTCATGCTGCATTATTAAAACATTTTGGAGAATGTTATTTTCGCTTAAGGCAGATACGCAAACAGGAATGTAAGTAGTCGCTCAACGACTTCGGTTTGACGACCTACTTCCTAGAGGAACGCAGTGCCTTGCACTACGTCTGGAGAATCCGCCCTGTGTAGGCGTGAATTTACATCCGTCTTATAAGACGTAGAAAATATCCGCAGTTTAGCGTGGAAGTTTTTATCAGGTGCCATCGTGCACGAACATACTGCAAATCACTGTTATTTATGCTCAGTGAGCAACAAGAAGCATATTGGGAAATAATTGGCAAGTAAAGTGAATTTATGACATTACCGTAACACCACATTTTTGTACCCACGTGTTTGTGGAGGGCCGAGTGCCTGGTGAAAAATATAGAGGTAAACGTGTTATAACTACTTTGAATAAGTGTGATTATGAATGTATAACATATTTGAATTGCCACAGTGGATTTTTCAATTCCAAAACGACGCACATTTCACGGATGCCACGTGATGTAAAAGTGGCGTCAGCACACGTGAAGAATCACAGAACAGTGCTTGCCCACGTATTAATTCATATCTGCGAAGTAAACTCTGTGTTATCTATTGCAATTAAAACCTGTAACATTTACTACGAACATTGTGATTTTCAAGTGAAAGAATGAACTAATACACGATTTATTTCTCCACCCACGTATTCAAATTATTCTACACCATGTTTGAGACCGACATCATGGGCTAATACCATCATGGTATGAGGGTGATGTTTCTATTGGAACCAGCATGATGGTGGAACTTCCAGAACAGCGAACGAGGAGGAAGGAGACCAGGATGCCATTCCGAGGCATATCCAGTACATCCACGAGGTTGTCGACAGGGGCAGATCGAACCCTGGTCTTTGGAGGAGTCCAGATGGGAGTCCTGATGTGGATGATACCGTTCCGGAAAGCCAGAGGTGAATTTGTACAACCCTTGTCGTTCAACAGAGGGCTGAATGAGAGCTCCTCCATTTCATGAGTTTTTGTACACCCTTTCCCGTTCTAGTTTCTGGTGGTATAGTAGGTTTAATGTAGTTTGTGAACCAACCGAACTCAGTGTCAGCCATTTTTATAGGTAGGGAATGTAACTAGTCTAATTAGATGTCATTTATTTCAGTTAGAGTGAGGCACCCTTGGGTCAGACATTTTGGTCAGCCCTGGTGCAGCTTGATGAACGTCGTAGAACGTCAATGCCTATCTTTTGCTAAACGTGACCGTAGTCATTTGAGGCTACTTTGTTTAACCCTATTTGGGGTGATTTTTCAAGTCTTTGCTGACTTTAGTTATGGCAATCAGATGCCATGGTTATTACTTTAACTGCATTCTTTGCAGCCAGTCTTTGTTACACCCCTGACTTCGTTAGAACAGTCGTATCATTTAGGTAATCGACTGTAATTACCAGTTTTGTAACTGCATTATATTTCATTTGAAATGAGCTCAGAAGCCATTCTTGGTCAAGTGAGGACCTAATAAGTAGAAGGGATGTTTCGTTGTCTAGCATCGAACCCAGTTCCCAACGTATCATTAAGCAGATCCAGAGTGTGGGATCTGCACTACAATTATTATTTTGTTAGTGTCATGTGAAGACACGTATTTATATGATGTTGTACAAGCAACTACTGAATTATATCTTTGAAAGCAAAGAGCTCCAGCAATAGTGACATTGCTATCATTTAGACGTCTTTGGTTTAAAAGACGGAATTATATTATTGTATTCAGATTTATAGCGTGTTTTTATACACGTATTCTTCGAGGTTTATAACCTATGCTAAAGATTTTATTGAGAGGCCAGATGTACAGTTTTTATTTTGTTTAAATCGCCGGCCTTGATAATTAGTGTGTTGTGTCAGATGAGCGCAGGAATGTTGTAGCCTGTAGCGAAATAAACTGGTTTGTGACCCAGTGCCCTTGAGAGCACGCTTTTATTGTGAGACAGAATTACTTTGACGAAGGACAGAATGCTTGTTGTATTCGCTTTTCCTTTCGTAGCAACTTTGCTCATGGAACCCAGTGTCCATTCTTGTATCTGATCACATGTTTTTATAGATTGTTTTTTGTTAGTTAAACGCACCGTTGCGTGTACCGTCGTTTGACGTGTACAGTTATGTCAGGTTTTCTATAGTATGTTGTAGGCTACCCTGTTATAGGAGATATTTATTGTATAAAGGTATTTGTGTGTACCTTGTCCGGGATTGTTCCCGTTGACCAGATGTTATTGGAGGGTGACTGAGTGTGCAGGCCCATCCCAGAGTTATTGAACGCGAGCTTTGCGCCGCTGGTAACTTGTGTTATTGTGTGTCCGAGTTGTTATTGCTCGTTGATTATATTCCGACTTTTGAGTCGAGGCTTTTGGTGGAGATTGATCTCAGTGGAGACACTCCGTGCCCAGGCTATTGTCAGTATTATTCGCCATAAACCAACGATAAACCTAAACCGACATCTTAATAATAAAACGCATAGTTTTGGTAAAACAAAAGCTAACTAACGAATTCTTTCTATCTAACTTTATTCTTTTGCATTTGGAACCTGCTGACACGTATTTTCTTTTGAGGGAATGACTAAGACAGCTGACACTATTGTAGCGACCTGAAGCTTGCTCGAACCTTGAGTTCGTAGCTCGTGGAGCGCAGGCCATGCGATGTTAGACGTAGTCTTTACTTCGCAGTCGTCACTGTAACTACACACATTAGATGACTATGGCTTACAAAGAGTAAACCAAGGTGCAGGCAGGCATTTTAATAAAACTGTTGTCTCTTTCATTACTTATTTATGATGTACAAGTGTATGAATCCTACATGTTACCCTATTGTGTGCTGTTAGCACGTAGTTTCTAAGAATAATTAAATGTTTTTTTTTTTCATGGCTGTTCACTTAGCTTTCAATGTAATTGTTTTCTGTTACGGACGTCATCGCCGTAAATTTTGTTATTAATTGGTAAGACTTAGCTAGATGAATTAACGTTAAATGTAAATGCGGAGATGGTATCATCCTAACTTAGATTTGTCTTGCTACCCTGTTAAATGTAAATTCAGATATTAACTTGATCTTGTAACTTGAACTAGGGACTTGCGTCGTACCATTTTCCTAGTGTTGCTGTTGTTGCTTTGTTATTGTGAGATAGATCTTTCGCGAGGGTTTTCCGTAACTTCTCAGGTAGGGACCAGCTCTTTATTTTTGTTTGTTTATTAGCTTGCGGACTAGCCGATTGAAACCCTCCGAACTATTCTAGGGGCTTGTGAATTTTAACAATAAATTTTCACGGTTATTTACATAACTCTGGATGTTTGTTTTCTCAGTCTAGTTTTTAAGGTGGACCTTTCCTTAGGCAGTCTATGACCATCGTCACCATGTACCACGATCCCTGTGGACTACAGTTTCTCGTGCCGCTTTGGCCTATTTGGAAGTTCACCTGATCCTCCCGGCAATTATGTCCGACGGATGAGATGTTAGGGAAGTCATTTCGGTCGTTGGCTATTCTGACAGCTCCACCGACGGTCTCAATACGTACTCGCGTATTGCTTATATAGGTGAGCAGACATCCGACCTGATTAATATTGAGGGTCAGTCGAGCAAGTTGTCTTCACTGTCTTTTCGTTCCATGGCATTTGTAATAGTCGGATTGGGTACAGATAAACCTTTTTCTTGGTTGAAATTTCCTTCTGCTATTAAAATAATGTCATCCTTAACAGTTACTAATTTAGCATTGAACAGTTCCACTTGCCCTTCCATATCTCTTATTCTTTTTTTCCTTTTGTAATATTTTCGGTATTTATATCCATAGACCAGAGTTAGTCCCTTCTCTCTTTGACTGTACATTTTAATCATGTGGGTTGTTGTTTCTGCAGACCGAGGTATGCACAGAATGAATAGTGCGCTTTTTAAAGGAAGACCGAGAGAACCATAGCTTCGCGTGGAGTAATCAGTGCTGGACGCGCACACGAGAAATAATCCCCAATATACCATAGAGAGAGATAAACGGTAGGGGTACCTGTTGTCGTGACCGCGAGGCATATTTGCACAGTTCGATGATGAGGTGTCTTCGTAGCTTGATATCACTTTATAAACAAATGATTTTTTTTCAAACTACCACTAGGCTATACCAAATCTGATTGGCTTAAGTCACAGAGAGAAAATCCCATTAAAAGTTTATGAAAACTTGAAAATTACATTACTCAAAGAATTAACACAAAATTAATCTGAACTGGTTAATTTCATATTTTTAGCGATAATTTCCAAGGCGTCCAAGTCACAATAATTAAGCACACTGGGTTGACTCAATGACTTATTTTACACCATTTAATACAAACATTTCAAAATTATTTGCTTGTACTTCCATTTAGCAGATGGTTATGAATTTCACATTAAGCAAAGAGTTAGTCTTTCTAAGCCATCTTCTACTAATACATTTGAAGTTCCATTGTCTGATGTAGTAGAGGGTGGTCATGAACCAAGTCAATGAAAATAATTCGAATATGGTAGCCTACATTTCTCAAGTTAGGTACAATTTTCGTGGATATTTCTGGTCAAGGACCTTTCTTTTTTCCTAGAATGTAAATAGCTTGTGGCTTGACAAAATTAATGGATTATGTTTTCCATAGTACATTTTTGAGCTGTTTATAAATAATGAAGTGTTAGCCTTTGCATAGTGTTAAATAAAATTATAAGCAATATAATTTACCTGACAAGTACAGGGATACTAAATGTGACGTTTGTATACCTATTGAGAGTACAACTGTTTCATTACAAGCCGAGCAAAGTTTCTTTCTATTCCCAAATTCAATTGATGATACCGGGATTGATCTCAAGATACTATTCATCTGGACTCTAGGCCAGCATATTGACACTGATTTTCGGTGACACATGTTGCATGTTAAATAGTGGATTTTAGTTTTATGTAGTGATATGAACTTAATCATATCTAATAGCTTTCCTTATTGACAATTTAATCTAAATGAATGCCAATTAGCATTTATTACACCTTAGTCAATACTAATTAAATTAATATAAATTAATTAATACAATGTACCAGTTTCAGCCGTATTATGGCCTTCATCAGCGGCGTTGTCGTAAAGAAACTAAACTAATATTACGAGCCAAGCTTTGTTGTTAATATTTCACTTGGGTGATTTATGAAAAATATTATTAAAATAGTTAAAACAGATATGAAACAAAGGCGGGATTTAATTTGATTTTAATAAAAATATGTTTGCAAAAATGATATATTTATATTTAAATAGTTGGTAATGTATATTCCTATAAATTAGTCTAAGTATGTAATTAAAATACTTTGGATTTCATCATGACCAAAATGTTATTTTTATTTTCATATTCAATACTATCTTGAGATGAAGTGAGTTGTGAAGTGAGTTTACTACGTGGAATGGAACATAGGTTAGACTATACATTTATGTTCGCTCCAATGGACATTTTGAAGTGATCTTAGCAACATCTTCCTAGCAATGAAGATCTTACATTAGCAACCTCAGAACTAAAATTGAAAACTAATGCTAAAACTGGAGCCTTGATGAACTGGACATGGTCAGATGCGATCCAGGACCTTTGACACTTCGTTAACTCCGTGGTCATGCATGCCTATCATCATAGAGTTTGCAAGTTCATGTCCTAACATGAGCTCTCAACCGATTGTGTTTGTCAACTCTGTGATCAGCATTGTAAACGGTCCCATGTGCTACAATGCACACAGCGACCATGCTCTATTATTAATTATTGCACACAAGTAATGTGAATCCTCATTTGTTATAGTGTACGATTTGTGTTTAATAAAGTTATAATTAAAACTAATACATAATATATGATGATATAAGAAGACTACCATAGGTTACGACACAACAGTCTTTTGTCAAGGAGTTCTTTCATTACGGATTACTAACTAACAGTGTGTGTGTATGGAGGAGGGTGAGGGTTCAACTTTGAACCAAGATTGGGAGAGAAGTGGTTGTGATATTGAACAAAGTAATATCTCAGTATTGAAATGAAATTTCATGGAAACTGTTTCCAAGGAGAGCGACCATGGGATACAAACCCATCATTCACTAGAGTTTGGAATTCATGTCTTCATTTTGTTGTATTTTACTTTCTAAACACTGAACTACTATCATCAATGTTCGCAATAAAATGTTAAAATTCTGACCTTCAGTGTCATGTATCCTTTATATATATACTAGCATTACCCGTCGCGGCTTCGCCCGCAAATATTCGAGTTGTAAAGAGTACACTTAGCAAAATCTCAATCATGAATGCTATGACTGATTTATCCTTGGTAAGAATAATCAAACTTTATCAATTCAGCTACTGGTGCTGTGGTTAGGGGTTTGTCATTCATTCATAGGTATATCAGAGCGAAGTTAGTTTTCTGGGAATATCACAGACACTGTTAATTTAAGGGCCTTTAAATGTGGTTTTCGGAGACCCTTTATAGTCGGGTGAAAAAAATGACCTGTCGTACCACAATCACACGTGAATATTGCGTGAAAAAATCTAGAGTGCCCCTTGACCCCCTTAAGCGCATTATATTGTATGTATTGATGAATTTTACAGCTTAATTTGGTTCAGCGATAACCTTATAACCGTCTGGAAACTTTCCCAATAATATAATAATTGGAATTGCATTGCGTCTTACAGAAACAGATGGACCTGTATGATTCTGTTACCATGGTTACCGTGATTCATTCTTTCATTATTTCATTGTAAATATACACGTTTTAAGGTAGTTATTTAATTGTGAAGCATTTAAAGAGTAAGTGAGTGCGTTTCGCTTACGCATTGAATTATGCTGAACCTGTAGGTACCCCATATGAGTAGGTTGGTGTTAATGGGACCTTATTTTCGATACAAAACTGGAATGGGACCTTAGCAGAATAATATAGGGAGGGATGTATATATGAGGTGCTCTGTAAATTATAACGGATCAATAATAATCACGAGGGAAGCTTTGAAGTGGTCTTCAGTATCAAATAACTCTAAAGCAAACTCTTTTTATAACCACGGTTCCAAGAACAGAATCGCTATTGATTCTGGCATACCAGTGGTTATGCTCTCGTGTGTACGCTTTATATGACGTGATCCCTCTGAGGAATGTAATTTGATATGATTTCAGCTTCCCTCAGTCTTTAGAGACAAGAACAGACCTCAACAAAGATACTTGATGCAACGTCGCAATCCAAAACCAAGGTCTATAACAGTGTTTATACTTCGTGAAAGTCGTGAAGTCTCAGTGCTAATGCGGTGTTACTTGCTTTCGAGATTCATTGCAAAATAAATAAATAAATAAATAAATAAATAAATAAATAAATAAAATATAAAATAAATAAATAAATAAATAAATGCATAAACAAATACAAATAAAATGAATAAATACATATAAAATAAATAATAAATATAAAATAAATAAATAAATAAATAAATAAATAAATAAATACACATAAAATAAATAATACATATAAAATAAATTAATACATATAAAATAAATAATAAATATAAAATAAATACATATAAAATAGATAATAAATATAAAATAATTTCTATTTTAGCCAAAAAGAAAGAATGTAAAGTAGAACAAAAATACCTGCTGTATCGAAATAACTTGCGAATTGTGATTGAGAGGTCTAGTGTTTGAAATATTTGGATACCGGTACCGTATTTCTTGCTGAACCATTATTTCCTGTAGCAGTGTAACTGTATTGTATAGTTGCAGAAAAATCTCAGGCAAAATAATCTGGCAATTTGTATTATGATAGAAGGGTATGAAAAATGTTTAGTCATGTGATCTTCAAACGCACATGACCACGCAAAAGTCAAATAAATGAGCTATTCTGGCGACTTAATCACCCAAGTGCAGTGAAATGCGGCATAGTATTCTTATTCTCCATTTACAGCTTAATATTTATGCAACTAATGTATGTAATGTTTTGAAAAATTAAAGTTGGTGATCGGGCAAACTGCTTTTATTTTTGGTATCCAATTCAAGCAATCAAATTGAAATTTCGTGGGATAAGCTTTAATTACTGACATTGTATTCTTCAGCCTATCTTGGACAAACATTTACTTATTATCTCACCTTAAATTGAGTTAGAAATAGTCACTCGAAGACTCTGGGTACGGGCTAAAACGCATTCCGCTGTGGCAGAAACTAATCCTTTCTATGTCAGACGGAAATTTTACTTCGGAGCAATATTAAGGAGGACGCAAGTTCTACGATAGTTTCTAGAGTTACTAATGACACTCAGTGAATGATGCTCTGTTGGTAGTGAGATTGTTCTAGGGCACGCATTGGTTCGTTAAGTTTACACCAGATCTCATAACCCAAACTTTGGTACCAAACTTTGCGAGACGTAATGAATCTGTGAGGAAATATAAGCTCCAACTTCCAGACACTAAAACTCGTCATTAATTGAACATAAATAATTGAAAACCATAGCTCGATATGGGGAAAGCGACTTAGGTGATCTACATTCTTAGATATTGTACATGGCGTATTAGAAAATGGGAGCGGACAACATCAATAACAGTAACCACAGTCACCACCACTACAATGAAACATTTCCTAAAAGGATATTTAACTTTCGCTGGTCCCGAGGTGTCGGGGTAGCGCGCCTGCCTCACACCTGGGGGCCCTAGGTTCAATTCCTGGCTCCAGGGATTCTAGAAACTGACGTGAGGTCCGGAACGGGGTGCACTATGTGTCGTGAGAACAATTGAGTAGCAGTCTGACAGTGAGGCAGTGTCCTGGTCACGAAAACCAGGCTGGACAGAGCGATGTAAAAGAAATGCTTAAACGAAAATAGTTGACAGTATGGGAGATACATAATTATATTATGGGTTTTACGTGTCTTTTAACTACTGTGACGTTTAGAGACACAGGGTTGCCAAATTATGCCCTGAAGGGGATCTGTAACGTGCCACTATATCTACTCACACGGCACCCTCCCATATAAAAATCCTCCCAAATGCTGACTGAGCCGGGAATATGGAAGTGTTGGACGATAGGCTACTATGAAGAGGAATATATCTCATGTGATTTAATGGATAATTTTACTAAAGTGAAAAAGTAGCATTTATGTCACATAAAATATACTGGCAGCATAAATGTATCAGCTTGTCGAAATAATTAAACATGCAATAAATAAATGTAGCCTATGCATCATCATCATCATGTTTTTCAGTCAAGCGACTGGTCTGCCCCTACAATGAGTCTTCTCCACGTTGTTCGGTCTTGTGCTGTCCTTTTGACAATTTCATAATTTCGTAGGCCAGAGCTATGTAGGAAAGATCTCATGAAAGTGTTCCGTGGCCTCCCGCGAGGGCGTTTTCCGGGTATTTTGCCTTCTAGAATGTCGATCATCAGGCCACCATGTCGTAACCTGTGGCCAAGCCAGGTGGATCTCCTTCTATATATCTGGCGGATCATTTGCCGTTTTTCCTTTATTCGATCCAGCACCGTTATGTTGGTCATTTTCTCTACCCAGCTGATATTTTCCATTCGGCGCCAACACCACATCTCAAACGCTTCTAGTCGTTTAATGTCACCTCTATTCATTGACCAGGTCTCACTGCAGTACATTGCAACTGGCCATATGTAGGTCTTAACCAGTTGTTTTCTAAGGCTGAGGGACATCGAGCGTTGACAAATTAGAGAATGCTTTTCACGGAATGCCTGCTTGGCCATGGCTATACGGCTCCTGATTTCAACTTCACATCGTAGGTCTTCTGTGAAGATCTGGCCAAGGTATTTAAAACGATTGACCTGTTGTACTGGTTCTTTATTTATGGTAATATTTAGTTCGTGTTGATACTTACTTATCACCAGAATCTTGGTCTTCTTAAAATTGATTTTCATTCCAAATTCTGTAGCTGTATCATTTAAACATTGCAACATGTTTGTTAATGTATGCGGATTTACTGCAAGTAATGCCAGATCATCAGCAAATTTAATATTCTGGATAAGTCTTCCACCAACTTTTACTCCCATATTAGAACCTTTAAAAGCCCACTTAGTTATAGCTTCAGCGAAGGCATTGAACAGTCCAGGGGACAGCAAACACCCTTGTCGCACACCTTTGCGGATCTTAGCGGGTTCTGATACGTCATTTCCAAGCCGAACAACAGCAGTTTGATTTATATACAGATCAAATATTAATCTGATTAATCGATGGGGACAACCTATTTGATTCAGAAGAGGAAACAGCTTGTGCCAGCTGACTTTATCAAATGCTTTTTCAAAGTCCACAAAGCACACGTAAAGGTTTCTGTTTACACTTAACATCTTTTCTCCAAGACATCGCAAGGACCCGATTGCATCACGTGTAGACATATTCTTTCGAAAGCCAAATTGAGAGTTGTCTAGATACTGTTCGATGTATATTTCCATCCTTTTCCTTAAAATCTGCAGAAGTATCTTTGATGCATGAGGGATGAGACTAATGGTCCGATAGTCACTACATTCAACTGGTACAGTCTTCTTTGGAATTGGAATGATGATGCTGGTGTAAAACTCCTGAAGCCATTTACCTTCTTCGAAAATTCTTGCTACCAATTTGAATATCCATTCAAGTGTACTATCCCCACTATTCTTGATTAGTTCGGCAGGAACATTGTCAATACCTGGTGTTTTACCCATGGATATTGATTTTAGAGCTTCATCGAACTCTGATCTAATAATTTTATCTTCTGCAATTGGCCTGTCTTCCTCGCCACGTGTTGGCAAAAGGTATGGAATTGGTTCTGCGTATAGATCTTCAACATACATCCTCCAGTGTTCCTTCTTGTAATTCAGGTCTGATATAGGATTCCCATGTGTATCACGGAACTGTCTAGTGCGGAATCCTTTTTGTTTCTTAGTAGTTTCCCTGATCTTTTGGTAGGCTAAATCTGTTCTTCCTTGTTTTTGCAGAAATTCGATCTCTTCGCATTTTGACTGCCACCACTCCATTTTCTTCTCCCGACAGAGTCGATCAATCTGGTTCTTTAGCATGATGAACGGAAATTAAAAACGAGTTTCTCATGTGGGTGTTGGTGTCAAAATGAACCACACAAGTTTCCAACGGAAAACTAAGGAGACAGTCAACAGTATAATTTAAGTTCGTACTGAGTACATGTTTCACTTTCCAGCATAGTAAAGGTGTTAAAGGCATACTCAAGAAGTAAAACTGTGTCTTCACATACACTCCAGGCAAATATTTCCGGTACTGGCGTATTTACCAATTACCGCAGTTACAGTGCACTCACAGCTACAGTCACCACAATAAATCAGGTTATTAAACACTCCTCACTCATGACAAACACGATTCCCAATTCAACAATATTTACTAGGTACGTTTCATTCTGCAGTAAGTGATTGTGGTTTACAATAACGTGTTAACCTTGTAGTTGTTGTTTCAGATGCCTTGAGATATTATGATCATGATGATGATGATGATGATAATTGTTGTTTTAAGGGGCCTAACATCTAGGTTATCGGCCCCTAATGATCTGGGTGATAGCAAAAATGATAATGAAATGGAAACTAGAACGAAAATTAAGTGAGACGGAAAATACTTACAAAAAGGAACTCAGATTGAAACAACTCACAAAATGTTCGGACAAAAGGGAATTTGGAACGAAAAGATTCACAAAAGGAATAGATTGAAAAACACCCAAAAAATACGTACAAAATGCAATGTACCGTCGAAATACTTACAAAATGCAACTGAAATTCAAAATACTTACAAGATACAAATGAGATCGAAAATACGTACAAAATGCAATTGAGGTTCAAAATCCTTACAAAATGCAATTGAAATTGAAAATACACAATGCAATTCAGATTGAAAGATTCCAGTTCCAATCCAAATCATTCACAAAGTGCAATTGAAATTCAAAATACTTACAAAATGCAATTGAAATTGAAAATGCTCACAAAATGCACGTTAGATTCAAACGACTCATGTGGATTGACAATACTTACAAAATGCAATTTAAATTGAAAATTCTTGACAAAATGTAATTAGATTCAAAATACCCAAAAATGCAATTGCGAATCAAAATATTTGCAAAATGCCCACCAAACAAAATGCAATTTTGATTTAAAAATTCTTGCGAAATGCGGTTTTGGTTGAAAATACTTACAAAATGCAATTGAAATTCAAAATTCTCACTAAAATGCCATGAAACCTACATTGAAAGACGGCACATTATGATCAACAAATGTGAAAGGTTGTGTTAATGTGTAACTGTGTTTTAAATAGCACAGGCCTAGGATTCGGAAGGACGAGACATGGATTTGTACCAACCAAGCGTTTGCTTGGCGCTGAAAATGCAGATTTAGTTTGAGGATAGCCAACGACAAGATATTTCATTAGGAACATAAATCACAGTTCCCATTTCTTTCAGAAGTTAACGTTTTGGTTCGAAGTTATGTTCAAATTCGTGTCTGGACTTAAAGAAGTTATCCGTTAAATTAGCACCGACCATTTTCCCCCGTAATAAAATCTAAACAGACGCACAGTGGGTCAAATCGAAATCTAGGGGGGCAAAATTATTTTTACGTTTTAATCATGAATTTAGAGTGAAAGCAACGTATATAATTTGTTAACTTCATAATAAACATCCGTAAAGACCTTTTTAAGCTAGGTCTATACATGCAAGAAATTTTCTATGCCTAGGAGTTGGATAGAGCATTCAGTTATCCCTTCAGAACAATTTTCTACCCATAATTTGCTTTAACAAAGCCACAAAGTTCCACTTTTGATATAATCGTCGAACTCAGTGCTTCAAACAAATATAAACGTGTGAGAACTGGTTGCGTGGCATCTTCTAAAACGTAAAATAACTAAGTATGTTGCAAAAAGATGCAAAAAATATTGTAACATTCGTAAACTACAAGACTTTATCTACATTTTAACATTAAGTAGAAAGTGACGCAGAGTGACGCGACATAGTAAAAATCTAAGTGAAAATGTAATTTTAAAAATAATAGTTAAATATTATATTATGTAAATATAGCTAAAATTACGTAACAATTACTCCCATTAATAACTGAAACACATTACAAAGATCATACCTTCAGCTGCATGTTCCATCTTAAAGCATCACACTAACCACAAAGACAACCAAATCACAGCCACTTACATTCACCCTCCAATTCAGACCGCTCGAACAGTGGTGACTGATTTACACTAAGATGCGTTTAAATCCCAGAATAGTGAGCGGCAATTATATAAGAATGCTGTAGAAGTAATACATTTTGATTTTTTAATTATGACAATAAATAATTTTGTCCTCCTAGATTTCGATTTTGACCCACTGTGGGATGGAGCGATTTCAATGAAACCCAATAAGGACATAGTACTACTTTGGCCAACCCCAACCGTGCCTTTTAAATTTTATTACGTCTCACCAATCCAACATGGCGGCTGTGCGAAATATTTCACCTGCATTCAATATCTCCGAAACTATAAGAGGCGTTCAAAAAGTAACGAGCCGGAGGATACCTTTCCTGCACTCGTGTGGATGGCCTTGCCTTTTTTGGGTGGTGGTGACCCTGGATGCTTCCACTGGAGGCTTTGTCGTTTGCGATTCTGGTTCGAAGTGATGACACCATGACTCATCTCCAGCCACCACTCGTGCCAGGAACGCATTCCCTTCCCTCGCATAGCGCTGCAGATGACCAAGAGAGTGGGCCATTCGACATGCTTCCAGGTGTGGTTGAAGACTGTGGGGCACCCATTGGGCACACACTATGCGCAAGTAGAGTCGTTCCTTCATGATGGTGTGCACACTTCCCACGCTCAATCCTACCACGGCGGCTATGGTTTTTCACTGTCACTCGGCGGTCCTGGGTAATGAGTGCATCAACCATCTGGACGTTGTCATCGGTAATGCAGGCGGGTGCCCCAGACCGGGCATCATCGGCTAACGACACCCGTCCTTCCCTGAAGCACTTGTGCCACGCCTTGACCCTTGCAAGGGACATGCAGTTTTCGCCGTACACTTGTGACATTCGGCGATGAATGTCCGTTCCCCGTACTCCTTCCGATGTCAGAAACCGAACAACACCTCCTTGCTCTTCGTTTGACGCCTCCATGTCACTGTTTGCAATGCGACTGGCAGCGTTGGACGATTGATGCATGCTGCTGCTCGCTTTGTATCGTCACGTGACGTGCACGAGTGCCCTCTAGCGACGGGCTGTGACCTTCCACGCTCTGGTCGGAACCACACCTCGTTACACATGCCACGATTAGCCGATCGTCACCGGTTTGAGCATTCCAGCCTCCGTCTCGTTACCTTATACAACGGATATCAGCCTGAAATATTTTACGGTGATAAAGAGCACTACTAAAGTTTACCTCTGTAACTTTGGTTGGTTGGTTCCTTAGTTTAGGGGCTGCGACAACGCGGTCATGTAGCCCCGTGTACTTTGGGTGTGTGTAGAATCTGTCTGATAACCGGTGTTAATTGTGATGACTGTATTAGTGTGTGTATCTGTTTTTTTTTTTAAATTCAAGTAGGGACTGCAACTTAGAATTTTCAAATAGTTCCTACTTTTGCCGCCAAACGCCACCGTCAACGACTACTAGGCCTAGTTCAGAACTAGCTACTAGACGCCACCGCAGTCGGCTCCTGGCAACGAACGTAGCAACCTAAGAGCGTTGTTTACATTCTTAACCTATCCAATTTAGTTTCACACAGGTGTAATTAGTGGAAAGATCTTTAACATGCCATAAATCTATGACATGGGACCGCCGGCTTTACTTCCCCTCCGAAGGAAGGCATACTGAGGGATTTTTAACGCTCTTAAAAAATCCGACGGCTTCGGCCGGGTTTGAACCCACTATCTTGGGCATAGGAGCTCAGCATGCTACCAACTACGCCACCGAAGCCGCCAGAAACGTCTTCAGAACAAAACGAACAAGCGAATTTGAAACTTTTAAATAGACGTTTCTCGAGATTTAACCCTCCGAGCGCAGTGAAACCTGGTACGGCAAATATATATACAAATTGTAATACACTGACATTCAATTTTGTTCAATTCTTCACATGTCCTCACAATCGTTATCCACTGAAATCTAATTTATTGCAATAGTTTTCATAACCTCAAGGTGACGGCTGTGTTTTTTTTAATCTCGTTTTTAGCCTATTTTCAATTTTGAAAAAAATAGGATTATGAGATCACCTTTTGTCAGTGTGTGTGTGCGTGCGTGTGTGTGTGAGAGAGAGGTGTGTGTTTGTCCCCCCCCCCTAATAAAATCTAAACGGCTGGAGCGATTTCAATGAAACTCGGTAAATTCATAGCACTATTCCCGGCGACCTCGACCGTACCCTTCAAATTTTGTTACGTCTCACCAATCCAACATGGCGGCTGTGCGAAATATTTCACTAGTATTCAATATCTCCGAAACTATTACCGATATCGCCCTGAAATTGTGTACGATGATAAAGGGCACTACTAGAAGTTCACCTATGAGACTTTCAAAAAGCTGGTGACTACAAAACCAACATGGCGGCCAAGCGAAGTTGAGACTTTTAAATAGACTTTTCTCGCGATTTAACTATCCAAATGTAATGAAACTTGGTACAGCAAATGTTTATACACATTGTAATGCACTGGAGTCTAATTTAGTTCAATTGTTTACATAACCTCAAAATGGCGGCTGTGCGAAATATTTCACTGACATTCTATATCTCCGAAACTATTACAGATATCACCCTGCAATTTTGTACGGTGATAAAGGGTACTGATACAAGTTTACCTATGTATATTTCATAAACCTGTAAAGTACAAGACGAACATGGCGACCGAGCGAATTTAAAATATTTTAATAGACTTTTCTCGTGATTTAACTCTCTGAGCGCAGTGAAATATGGTTCAGTAAATGATTTTGCAGATTGTAATGCACTGCCATCTAATTTAATTCAATTGTTTACATAACCTCAAGATGGCGGCTGTGCGAAATTTTAAAATTAAGTATTAATTTATTGTGTCGTAATCATGCGATCGAAGTGAAAGTTTGAATAATGAACCTAGGCAATAATTGTCCTTGAATGGTACATAACTCTATGGCCTATACATATAACAATCCTAAATGACGAGCTTCCGAAATATTTAGACGGTTCTCAATATCTATGAAGCTTTTACAGCAACCAAACTGATTTTTTTAATGTTCATAGAGACTATGAACGTATGCTCACCTATAGGACTTTCAGTAACGTGGTGAGCACAAATCCAACATGGCGGCGACGCGAAGTATAAATATTTAAATGGACGTTTCTTGCGAATAAACTATCCGTGTGCCGTGAAACGTTGCACGTTAAATGCTGATACAAATGTTAATCCACTGGCATCTAATTTATTTCAATTGTTTGCATAATCACAAGATGGCTGCTGTGGGTAATTTTAAAATCTCGTTTTTACTTCTTGTGTTATAATCATGCGATTGAAGTTTGAATACCACACGTACACAATAATCTTAATGTAATAGTACAAAAATAAAAATCCAACCTGGCGACCATCTGAAATATTTAGACGGTTCTCAATATCTACGAATCTGTTAGAGCAATTAAACTGAAATTTTGTATGTTGATAGAGGCAATTAACATGAGCAGGATATATGAAAATAGGCTGTATAGTTCTTCACGGAACTACTTGTTAGCCTATTTTCAATTTCGAAAAAATAGGCTTATGAGATCACCTTTTGTCCGTGTGTGTGTTTGTGTGTGTGTGTGTCTAATAAAATCTAAACGGCTGGAGCGATTTAAATGAAACTCGGTAAGTTCATAGCACTATTCCCGGCGACCTCGACCATACCCTTCAAATTTTGTCACGTCTCACCAATCCAACATGACGGCTTTGCGAAATATTTCACTAGTATTCAATATCTCCGAAACTATTACCGATATCGCCCTGAAATTGTGTACGATGATAAAGGGCACTACTAGAAGTTCACCTATGAGACTTTCAAAAACTTGGTGACTACAAAACCAACATGGCGGCCAAGCGAAACTGAGACTTTTAAATAGACTTTTCTCGCGATTTAACTATCCAAATGTAATGAAACTGGGTACAGCAAATGTTTATACACATTGTAATGCACTGGAGTCTAATTTAGTTCAATTGTTTACATAACCTCAAAATGGCGGCTGTGCGAAATATTTCACTGACATTCTATATCTCCGAAACTATTAGCGATATCACGCTGCAATTTTGTACGGTGATAAAGGGTACTGATACAAGTTTACCTATGTATATTTCATAAACCTGTAAAGTACAAAACGAACATGGCGACCAAGCGAATTTAAAATATTTTAATAGACTTTTCTCGTGATTTAACTCTCTGAGCGCAGTGAAATGTGGTTCAGTAAATGATTTTGCAGATTGTAATGCACTGCCATCTAATTTAATTCAATTGTTTACATAACCTCAAGATGGCGGCTGTGCGAAATTTTTAAATTAAGTATTAATTTATTGTGTCGTAATCATGCGATCGAAGTGAAAGTTTGAATAATGAACCTAGGCAATAATTGTCCTTGAATGGTACATAACTGTATGGCCTATACATATAACAATCCTAAATGGCAAGCTTCCGAAATATTTAGACGGTTCTCAATATCTATGAATCTTTTACAGCAACCAAACTGATTTTTTTTATGTTCATAGAGACTATGAACATATGCTCACCTATAGGACTTTCAGTAACGTGGTGAGCACAAATCCAACATGGCGGCGACGCGATGTATAAATATTTAAATGGACGTTTCTTGCGAATAAACTATCCGTGTGCCGTGAAACGTTGCACGTTAAATGTTGATACAAATGTTGATCCACTGGCATCTAATTTATTTCAATTGTTTGCATAATCACAAGATGGCTGCTGTGGGTAATTTTTAAATCTCGTTTTTACTTCTTGTGTTCTAATCATGCGATTGAAGTTTGAACACCACACGTACACAATAATCTTAATGTAATAGTACAAGAATAAAAATCCAACCAGGCGAACATCTGAAATATTTAGACGGTTCTCAATATCTACGAATCTGTTAAAGCAATTAAACTGAAATTTTGTATGTTGATAGAGGCAATTAACATGAGCAGGATATATGAAAATAGGCTGTATAGTTCTTCACGGAACTACTTGTTATTTCTTGTGTCCTAATTATGCGATTGAAGTTTGAATAATAAACCTACGCAATAACTCTATGGCCTACATACATAAAAGTCCGACATGTTGACCATTCGACGGTCCTCAATATCTAAGAATCTACTACAGCAATCAAATTGAAGTTTTGCTTTTTAATTGGGGCAATAATATAGGATATATGAAAATAGGCTAGGCCTATTTAGTTCTTCACGGAACAACTTGTTCAAATGTTCAAATCACTTCCTCTGGATGTAATAGCGGAATAAAAACGAAACTTCGTTAGCAACGATATGGGATATAGGGAAAAAACACAGATTAAAATAAAATCAGGTGCAGTTGAACAAGCTGTTCCGCACCTTAAAACCCTGATAACTACTGACTAAAATAAAATGGGCTATATATATTCAGTAATCAGATTATTCTTAGAGCATTGTCACGTCAAATATCATACCAAGCAAGAAAGTCCTTTTGCCCAATTAATTAATTGGTTGCAGATAATATAACTAAGACAAATGCAACTATAAAATGCACTTGATTTTTAGCCTATTTCCATTTAAGAAAAAAATGGCTTATGATTTCACTTTTTGTCCGTGTGTGTATATGTGTGTGTGTGCGTATGTGTTTTTGTGTCCCCCCACCCTCCCCCTAATAAAATTGAAACGTCTCTAGCGATTTCAACGAAAGTCAGTAAGGTCATAGTACCATTTCGGCCGACCCCGACAGTGCCCTTCAAATTTTATTGCGTCTCACCAGTCCTACATGGCGGTTGTGCGAATTATTTCACCGGCATTCTATATTTCCGAATCAATTACTCATATCACCCTGAATCTTTGTACGGTGATAAAAGGAACTAAAGGAAGTTCACCAATTACACTTTCAAAAACCTGTTAAGTACAAAACGAACACGGAGGCCAAGCGAATTTGAAACATTTAGATATAATTTTCTCGCGAATTAACCATCCGAGCGCAGTGAAACTTGGTACAGCAAATGTTTATACACATTGTAATGCACTGCCATCTAATTTAGTTCAATTGTTTACAGAACCACAAGATAGCGGATGTGCGAAATTTTAAAGTTAAGTTTTATTTTTAGGGTCATACTCATGCGATCGAAGTCAACGTTTGAATAATTAACCTACGCAATAATCGTCATCTAATAGTACATAACTCTATGGCCTACATGTATTAAAATCCAACATGGCGAACATTCGAAATATTCTGACGGTTCTCAATATCTACGAATATGTTACAGCAATCAAACTGAAATATTTAGTAGGTTGGTTCTCAATATCAATATTAATCTATGATCGCAATTAAACTGAAATATTGAATGTTGATAGAAGCTATGGACCTAAGTTCACCTAGGGGCTTTTCAATAACCTAGTGATAAGATTCATATGTGAAATTAATGTAATGCTCAAAGTTGAGTGTAGATTTCCCAATAATAATAACCTGGTGATCACAAATCCAGCATGGCGGCTACGTTAAATGTAAATACTTAAAAGGACGTTCCTCGCGATTAAACCATCCAAGTGCATTGAAATTTGGTACGGTAAATGCATATACAAATTGTAATCCAGTAGCATCTAATTTATTTCAACTGTTTTAATAACCACAGGATGGCGGCTCTGCGAAATTTTATAATCTTGGTTTCATTTCTTGTTTATTAATCATGCGATTGAAGTTTCAATAATACACGTACAGAACAATCTTCATGTAATAGTACATGACCCAAAGGCCTACATATATAAAAACCTAACATGGTGACCATCGGAAATATGTATACTGTTCTCAATATCTACGAATCTATTACAGCAATCAAATTGAAATTTTGTATGTTGATGGCGACAATTAACATAATTAGTAGATGTGGAAATACGCTATATTGTTCTTCACGGAACTACTTGAAATATATCTTACCCTTTATAAAGTCGGTCTACAATTTTGCACGTTCCTAAGCTCAAACATAACCTAAATGTTGAATACTTTCATTTTCGTTGACAGTTGTAGAGGTACGTTAGCTGGAATAATCGCAATTAAAATATATACGGACAAGATATTATACGTTGATACAAAACACACCCAAACATATTTAACGTCTACGATTTTGTATTTACGATAAAGAATGAACAGTTACTGTATCATTATAAGCAACCTGCCAAAATAATATCTTATGAAATTGAAACAACTACATAAATACGGTTGATTGTAACGATTTAGTATTGAAATAGTCATTTGCAAACGACTTGTTTACGTGATTTTAGTAGACTATTTTTTAAATTAATCGAATAAATTGATGATTTTCATAATTGACTAATTCGATTACTTTCAGTCGACTGATGCCATATGAACATTCCCAAAGTAGAGACTCGGCTAACCTTACATCCGAGCCGTAAAATGGTAGTAATGAGTGGTCAATGGCAGATAACTAAGTCTGTCTTTGTTAGCGAACTAGAGATGTTAGTCGCAAACCAGCAGCAGTGTTACATTTTAACATGGTTGGCTAACTTCCCCCCTGCTGCAGGCTCGTCGTTTCCGGTCAGCCTGTCCTCGGCTGCTGATTACAGCCTCCTTTATGCAAAGCCCATTTCTATGCCGCACAGTACTCGTACTGTATTGATTCAGAAGAAGAAATTTTCGAGTAATGTCTTGTAGGTTTGTTCAGTATTTCAGCCACGTACAGTAACTGTGTCAGCAACCCCGAGGACAGTTGTTACATCTCATGACAATTTAAAATATGAATTGCGTTTGACAAAGTCCATGTCATCACTTACCATTATCAGTAACTTGGTGAACTGTTACTATCAGTAATGGAGAACGAGCAAGACATTGAGTCAATCGTTCTCATTAATCAGCTCTCTTCCTATACGCTCATTACTTCAGTATATTATTACGCACCTTGAAACAATAGGGAGCTATGCTTCGGAGATCAGAGGTTCGAATTTCGGCGCTGACAGCGATCATTTTGAGTGTTTCCCCTAGAGTCTTCTGTAGTGACTCAAGCAAATGCTCTGGTAGTAATGTCCCTGATTCACAGAGGTCACGGTGGCCCGGAAATCACAACGTGATGTCCAAGAAACAATTCAGTCCCACGAAGAAAGAACAAGTAGCTCCGTGAAGAACTAAATAGCCAATTTCATATATCCAACTTATGTTAATTACCTCTATCAACATACAAAATTTCAGTTTGATTGCTGTAAAAGATTCGTAGATATTGATAACCATCTAAATATTTCGGATGGTCGCCATGTTCGTTTTTTATATATTTGTACTCCATAGGATTATGTACTATTAGATGAAGATTATTGTGTAGGTTTATTATTCAAATTTCAATCGTATAATTAGGACACAAGAAATAAAATCCATATTTTAAAATTTTGCAAAGCCGCAATCTTGAGGTACCCTAATGAAAACAATTGAAATAAATTTGATGTCAGTGGATTAACATTATTTTGTATATGCATTTACCGTACCAAGTTTCAATACGCTTGGATGGTTAAATTGCGATAAACGTCCATTTAAATATTTAAAATTCGCGTTGCTGCCATGTAGGACTTGTGCTCACCAGGTTATTGATTTTTCCATAGGTGAACTTATGTTAATTGCCTCTATCAACATACAAAATTTCATTTCGATTGCTGTCACAGATTAGTAGATATTGTTAACCGTCTAAATATTTCGGATGGTCGCCATGTTGTATTTCTTATATACAGGCCATAACGGTATGTATTATTAGATGAAGATTACTGTAGGCCTATAGGTTCATTATTCAATCGTTGACTTCAATCGCATGACTAGGACCCATGAAATAAAAACATAATTTTCAAAATTCGCACATCCACCATCTTGTGGTAATGTATACAATGGACCTAAATCAGATATCAGTGCATTACAATGTGTATAAACATTTTCTGTCCTATGTTTCACTGCACTCAGATGGTAAAATGGGGAGAAAAGTGGATTCAAATGTTTCAAATTCGCTTGGCAGCCATGTTAATTTCGTACTTAACAGGTTTTTGAAAGTTACATAGGTGAACCTCCGGTAGAGTTTGTTATCACCGTGCAAATTGTCAGTGTAATATCAGTAATTGTTTCCGAGATATAGAACGCCGGTGAAATATTTCGCACAGCCGCCATATTGGATTGGTGTGACGTAATAAAGTTTAAAGGGTACGGTCGGGGTTGGACTAAATATTGATATGTCCTCCAGCCGATAAGATTTTATAAGGGGGGGGGGGGGGAGGGAAGACTCACACATACATACGCGCATGCACACAAACACACGTGGAAAAAAGTTGATCTCATAAGCTTATTCTTTTTTTTTTTTTTTCATAAACGAAATTAGGCTAAGAATGGAGTACCTGATGTCCAGATGAAGCTAGCTAAAAACATAAAATTTGGGCTGGCATTAGGCCTAGTGTATCGGATCTTTAAATGGAATATGTGAGAAAGGTTAACTCGGACACACATTTCCAGAATGTATAAGATTGAATTATTCAATCACGTTCAAGCTACTCTCTGCTGGAATAATTTGAAAGTTTCTAAAATAAATGTCTTCTTTTTATTGAAGATCAGACGTACACACAATAAATAGAAAATAAGTAGCACTCCAACGATCTCTGATATTAGAGCTATGGTGGGATCTTCGAAGATCATCCTGAGAATTTGATTGTATTCAGGAGATGTAAAGAATAATTAAAGTTCGTTGTCTGATGTTCTCAACCTGTTGGATTATCATTAAAATATCACTTCACTTCCCAACGGTAATAAAAGGAATTATTAACAATGATCTCCTCAAGAAAATCTTGCTAAATCCGTAATCACTATCACTGTCGTGAAAAATATATACAAATGTATACACTCTAATAATATTCTCATTCGATAAGTAAATATCTGTCAATGACCTCTGAATCCATTTAAATTTCCTTGTGTAGAATTAATTTACTAATAAATTCATCGTTAAATCCACTAATTACTTATCTGACTATTACCATTATACGAAATATTATTTAAATTAAGATTGCGATGTTAAACTGACTGAATGATACGTATAAGATTGCCTGTGATTTCAATACATTATTCGGATAAAAAATAAATAATTATTCGAATTCTAACATATGATTCCAATATTTTTCGTAGATTTTGTTACATATTCGTTCGTCCATCAGCATCTCCATCATTTTTTTTTTTTTAGTCGTTTACCCTTCAGGTTGGTGGAACCCACGGACTCAGCGAGGAAACTCACCACTACCGCCTCTACGGGCAGTGTCCTAGAGCTGGGAACATCGAATTGGAAGGGATACAACTGGTGAGGTGGGATTGGCACCTCGCCCAGGCAGCCTCACCTGCAAAGCGACAGGGGCCTCATGAGGGAAGGTAAGGGATGGGTAGGATGGATAGGCAAGGAAGAGGGAAGGAGGCAGCCGTGGCCTTGAAGAAGGTACTGACCCCGTAAATTGAATTATTTAGGGACAAAATGAGAGTATTTTCCGTCCCCATGATAAAATTTAACTAGCAAATATAATTTCTGGAAGTGTGACACAAGAGTGTAGTGTTACAAGCTCGAGACTCTGGGAGAGCCCGATCACGTGATATGTTGCACAATGGACGCTTCTAGAAGGCTATATTTAGCATAGCAACAGCGAGTTTGGAGATTAATATTATAAATATTGTTATAAATTATGCTATTGGATCCCAGCCCAGAGCCAATGAGAACTGGTCTTATTGAAGACGGGATCAACTTTAATTACACAATATGATGAAATTATGCATTTAGGCCCTTAGAAGAAGATTTTCTTATTTGGTAATGAAGAGAATATTAAGAGAAATAATGTCTGATACTTTAAAAACCACAGATCGGTTAATCTACGCAGTAATAAGCATTAGTAATCTACGCGCTAAAATTATGGTGGGAGATTGATATGGCCGCCAAAAATTTGACTTGGAGGGGGAGATCCTAGGATCGATGTTCTTATTCCAGCAGACTTTGAAGAGTGAGGAAGTGTTTTACTGGGTTAACGGAGATCCCAAGGCTTAGTCCGAGTGCGACGACTGTCGACTTGTGGAGACACGAGGATAGCTAGGTGGAACGTTCGAGATCACCGCACTTCCATTCTACGTGAAGATGCGAGGAACATTGTATTGATTATATCTCATATATAATTGAGATTTGAAGTTAAATAAGCGAATATATATTAAGAAAAGGTCGCCTACTATATATTGTGAAAAGTCGAGCGTTTTAATATTCACCGTTTCGACAATATAAGCCTGTCAAGATAGATTTCCAAATGTGTTGGAAACAAAGCTGAATATCATTATAAATTGCAACGTGAAGTTGGCTAACGCAGTTCAAGTGAACAGTGGCGGATATCATTTAATATTGGCGCAACACACAAACATTGACTGAATGACTATTATTATTCTTCAAACATTATCATTCAGCATAATTAACATTGTTGATATGATGAACTAAGTCGTCATGCGCCAGAGACATATTCGATAACAGGAGTTAAGATACAACGATGGAGCTTCGTTAGACAACGTATTCTTGAATACAGACGTAGTGTACGGTCCATTTTGTGCATTTTCGTCAGTCTACGAACACTAATATAACATCAATTAGCAATGGAAATCTTTCATTCACCATTTATATGAATATTTCCATAATTATATTCCAATGATGAAGCTGATACATATTTACGACGGAGAATGAAGACTTTCAGAAGAGAATTGTCAAGATGCTAGGGAAAGGTAGCCCAGCAACCCAGAAGAATTTGCCAGAAGTATGTCGTTCGAGCCCAAGGCGAATGTTGGTGAATTCCAGAGAGAGACATTTCTTATCTCTGAGGTCGCAGATCCGAGGTTCGAATGCAGATCCATCTCAGTGTCTTGTACTGAGGAAACATCTACAGTATTGTGGCAATACTTACATAGATCTTCAAGATTTCGTCTAAATAAGGTATTAGTGTATCTCAATTGTTATATTGAGCTTGATTAGTAACATTCTGAGCCAGCGATCTTATTCCATATTTTCAGCGATCTTATTCCATGTTTTCGGCGATCTTATTCCATATTTTTCTATAGTTTCACATTTCATGTATTTCAGTGCTTTTATGTATTTTACACTTCAGATGTGTGTTGAGTTTTTATCCTGCAAAATTATTTAGAAGATGATTGCATTTCATCTATTTTTCAATTTTATTCTATGGATCAGTTGTGGAACTGACATTAAAAATTTTGTTTGAGGAATCACATTGCCTCATAGGAGACTAGTCGTTTCGACTCTCGAATTTTAATAATTTCATTTAAACCAAGTATTCTGACATTGTGTCATAGCTTCAAATTAAATTCTTATTAAATTTAATTTGAGCACTTTAATTTAACGACATATAACTGCAAGAAAAGAAGAAACATCGAATGATATTGTTATATCATTATTGTACATAAACTAACGACGATCTAAGAAATACTAGTCGTTTGATAAGACCGAAGTCTTTATTCCTATGAACATTCTATGTGTAGAGTGGAAAAACATTACGACATTGACAAACATTTCTTATTATCTGTAAAGCTAAGGGCTTTGTTCATTTAATATGTTAGAGGAAATACCTTTTGATAGAAGATTATTCAAATCTTTGGCTAGGAATTCAAAGCTAGTTTATCCCGGTCAGGATTGAATTCTATCTGACACTATAAATAACATGTGTGTTATTTTATTCTATTTGTGTAACATTACGTCATTTTTGGACATGATATTACAACGATAAACAATTTAAAGCTTGACAAGTGAGATGAAACAGGAGTATTATTTTTATTACATGTATTTGCGACAGACGAGTTAACAGTTAATTATCTTGTTGTGGAGTAAACTTTAGGAGGTTAATCACGACTGTCTAATATCGTCCATTACAATTGGAAGTTTCGTTTGAAGAACTTACGCATGTATAATTGTAGTCCAGTAGTCATGTGCAATGATACTGAGGGCCATGCCATTATTTGAGAGAAGTTCCTACATAAGATATGTTAATAACAATTAATCCCTTTTGGTTATTGTTTAACATAGTAGATGATAATTGTTTATGCCATATATACTGTTATATGAGGATTTGTAGAGCTATGGAGTTCTCATGCGAGGGAATTCCGCATTTTAAGGAAGTCAAAGTATTGTTGTTCTTTGATAAAAAGGCATGTATCATGATAACAGCCGTCGTATACAAGTAGTCCAGTTTTTGTGAATTAATGATTTAGCTGTGTTAACAGGAGGGTTTCAGCGGAAATGCAACTTGAGAAAGATTGTCTACTCACGTCTATAATATTATTATAAAATTTTATTAAACCCAAATTTATGTAATTACGTACAGTTTACCTTAATTAGTCGACTGTATTATACCGATAATGTAATGAAACCTATATAAGACGATGTCTTCTTCTTCTTCTTCCTAGCGTTGTCCCGCTGGTGCAGGGTTCGCTTTTTTGGTCATTGACCTCCATTTTGTCCGGTTTTGTGCGTCAGCTGGATTTAGGCCGGTAATTTTTAAATCACCATTTATTGTGTCTTGCCAACGCTGCTTCGGTCGTCCTCTCGGGCGTAGGCCTTCAACCTCAAAATGAAGGACAGAGTTATTAACAGTATTAGGCGCTGCACGCAGGACATGGCCATACCATCGGAGCCGTTTCTCTCTCATTTTGTCCACAATTGGGGCGACACCCATTTGCTCCCGAATTGTGTCGTTTCTGACATGGTCAATAAGGGAGATGCCCATTGTCCAACGGAGCATTCTCATTTCCATGGCGTGCAGGCGACGTTCTGAAATGTTGTCGGATGGTCGACATTCAACTCCATACAGCGCAACTGGCCGTACCACTGCCCGATATATTTTCGATTTGAGACTAAGTGGCATTTTCTTGTCGCAAAGCACACCCGTGACCTCCTTCCACCGCAACCAGGTTGCGTTTAACCTGGCTCTTACTTCATCACTGAAGTTGCCATCACTCTGAAGACGAGATCCAAGGTACCTGAAGTATCCTGTCTTGACTAGATTTTGTCCAGCGACTTGAATGGTACCGTCGCTTGGGTTTAACTCCAGATACTCTGTCTTTTTCAAATTCAGACATAGGCCGTACTGGGAGAGGCGGTTATTCCAATCTTCAACTTGACATTGGAGTATATTAAAACTACAGAACGTTAGAGAAGGAAGGTTATGTGAAAAACCAGTGTATATATTTAGTTAAGAATTATATTGTAACCGAGAAGTTAGAATCTCGAAAGTGTCGCGTTAGCAACACTAGATAACGGATATTATTATAAACATATTACATGTAAATAATTTTTGTGGAAATGATTTAATTAATTAAATAATTTAATAGGTTTTATTAATCAATTGTTTTGGAACAGTTTGTGTTTATGAGCGGATGTTTTTGGTGTGAATGGTTATTCATTGTTAAGAGCAAATGTGGAACCGGGTGGTCTAGAACAATTACGGTGTTCGAATGAAAGTGTGTATAATTTTTTTTTGTATGATTGTTTAAGAAATAAAGTAGTTATGTGAACTTTTGTAAGATATAAATGTTAATTTTTATGTTTTATAAATGCACACACAAGCAGTCTCTGTGGACTAGCGAGAATGATTCACCGTTAGCATTGGAGAGCGATGACATAATATAAACAGGTGTAGACTCATCGCCTTGTATTTATTGTATAAACCAGTTTTTAGTACGGCGTGGTGCCGGGATTTCATTGATGAAACAACGTTACTACACGTGCGTTCTGCAAACGCAGGCTTGTGAATGAAACCATGTGTCTGGAATGCCATTTAGAGACTTCATTAAACGTTTTTATTTATACGCAGTGTAGGCCTAGAACAAGCCAAGATATATACTCATAATTTTTAATACAGCATTGTAGTAAGATGTAGAGGTGAAAGGAGGTGTGAATGTTTGCGTGTTTTTAATTTCAATGTCTATTGTTAAATTCGTTTAATGTTATTTTTTATAGTAGATTAGTTTACCCTATTGTTAATAAATTTTGTTCAGATTGTTTTCCATTGTTGTTGGAGTGATTCATTTTAAATATAAGGACCAGAGTATTGTGGATGTAGTGTAGGCGAAGCTGAATTCCCAGTCCCCGAGAGGTAAGTAAAGGTGAGTGCCCCGTGTAGTTGGTTGTTGATCCTAAATATTCTGGTAACTGCTGTCTGTAAATCCCTAAAGACCATGTTGGAAGCTATGTCTAATGTAGTATTTGCCGGAGCAGTTAGAAATAGCAATCCAGCGAGGGCAATGGATATTCCAACAGGATCCTTTCCGGATTATCGGGTACAGTACCATCCAGGCATTTGCCCGAAGACGAAGTGGGAAACCACGGAAGACCATTTCGAGGATGGCTGAGGGCGAATCGAACCCCCTCTACTCATTTGGGCCACCCGAGTCTGAGTAGACCCCACTCCAGTCCTCGTACCCCCTCCATCATACTAATGTATAACAAGATGTTCAGGAAAGAACATATAGCCTACATTCTCCTAAATGCATGGGTATTGTTATAACTCTTTGTCCTTTTCAAGGAGTATGATTGAATGTTGGCTGTAGTAGCTTGTTGAAATACGACGTGCTATAGGGATATTAAACATGAATATGAGGTGCCCTTTGCAAGTGCTACCTCTGTACCAAATTTCGTTCAATTCGGTTTCACCGTGTTTGAATTGATAGGGAGAATCGATTTGCACACATACCTGGCCTACATCTGCAAACCATTGGGCTGATGTTCTTGCAGTTTGGTCAGAATATGTTTCCCACATAAAGATATGGTGTTGCAAAATTAGGTAGAGACTAGTTTATTAGGTTGGTCGTAATTAAATTTTAGCTTTTAACATTTGGGTGGCCGCGATTACGTTTCCGTCAAGATAGCCGGTGATATAAAACATGACACTAAGGTGCCCTTTGCTAGTGCTACCTCTGTACCAAATTTCGTACCATTCGGTTTCACCGTGTTCGAATTGATAAGGGGAATAGATTTTCACATAAAGATGGTCGCCATCCGCAAAATATTAGGCTAATGACCTATTCGTTTGGTCAAAGGATGCTCCCTCCATAAAGGTATGTTGTTGCACAGTTTGGTAGAGATCGGATGGTTATGTTAGTCGTAATTTGATTTAAGCTTTAAACATTTGTGTGGCCGCCATTACGTTTCAGTCAATTTGGCGGCGATATAAATCATGACACTGAGATCCCCTTTGCTAGTGCTAACTCTGTACCAAATTTCGTTCCATTCGGTTTCACCGTGTTTGAATTAATAGGGGGAATCAATTTTGACATAAAGATGGCCGCCATCCGCAAACTATTAGGCTAATAACCTATTAGATTGGTCAAAGGATGCTCCCTCCATAAAGGTATGTTGTTGCACAGTTTGGTAGAGATCGGATGGTTATGTTAGTCGTAATTTGATTTAAGCTTTAAACCCCACATTTGTGACGTTACTACACCCTTGGGATTCAAAACTTCATATTTCCATTACAAATAAAACAAGATGTTCAGGAAAGAACATATAGCCTAATTTCTCCTAAATGCATGGGTATTGTTATAACTCTTTGTCCTTTTCAAGGAGTATGATTGAAAGTTGGTTGTAATAGCTTGTTGAAATACAACGTGCTATAGGGATATTAAACATGAATATGAGGTGCCCTTAGCTAGTGCTACCTCTGTACCAAATTTCGTTCAATTCGGTTTCACCGTGTTTGAATTTATAGGGGGAATCGATTTGCACCCATACTTGGCCAACATCTGCAAACTATTGGGCTGATGTTCTTGCAGTTTGGTCAGAATATGTCTCCCACAAAAAGATATGGTGTTGCAGAATTCGGTAGAGACTAGATTATTAGTTTGGTCGTAATTAAATTTTAGCTTTTAACATTTGGGTGGCCGCGATTACCTTTCCGTCAAGATAGCGGTGATATAAAACATGACACTGAGGTGCCCTTTGCTAGGGCTACCTCTGTACCAAATTTCGTACCATTCGGTTTCACCGTGTTTGAATTAATAGGGGGAATTGATTTTGACACAATGATGGCCGCCATCTGCAAACTATTAGCCGAATGACCTAATAGATTGGTCAAAGGGTGCTCCCCCCATAAAGGTATGTTGTTCCAAAGTTTGGAAGAGATCGGATGGTTATGTTAGTCGTAATTTGATTTAAGCTTTGAACATTTGTGTGGCCGCCATTACCTTTCTGTCCATATGACACTGAGATTCCCTTTGCTAGTGCTATCTCTGTACCAAATTTCGTTCCATTCGGTTTCACCGCGTTTCATTAATAGGGGGAATCGATTTTGACACAAAGATGGCCGCCATCCACAAACTATTAGGCGAATGACCTATTAGATTGGTCAAAGGATGCTCCATCCATAAAGGTATGTATTTGCAAAATTTGGTAGAGATCGGATGATTAGGTTAAACGTAATTTGATTTAAGCTTTGAACATTCGTGTGGCCGCCATTACGTTTCTGTCAAGATGGCGGCGATATAAAACATGACACTGAGATGCCCTTTGCTAGTGCAACCTCTGTACTAAATTTCGTTCCAGTCGGTTCCACCGTGTTCGAATTAATATGGGAAATCAATTTTGACATAAAGATGGCCGCCATCCGCAAACTATTAGGCTAATAACCTATTAGATTGGTCAAAGGATGCTCCCTCCATAAAGGTATGTTGTTGCACAGTTTGGTAGAGATCGGATGGTTATGTTAGTCGTAATTTGATTTAAGCTTTAAACATTTGTGTGGCCGCCATTACGTTTCAGTCAATTTGGCGGCGATATAAATCATGACACTGAGATTCCCTTTGCTAGTGCTAACTCTGTACCAAATTTCGTTCCATTCGGTTTCACCGTGTTTGAATTAATAGGGGGAATCAATTTTGACATAAAGATGGCCGACATCCGCAAACTATTAGGCTAATAACCTATTAGATTGGTCAAAGGATGCTCCCGCCACAAAGGTATGTAGTTGCAAAATTTGGTAGAGATCGGATGATTAGGTTAATCGTAATTTGATTTAAGCTTTGAACATTCGTGTGGCCGCCATTACGTTTCAGTCAAGATGGCGGCGATATAAAACATGACACTGAGGTGCCCTTTGCTAGTGCTACCTCTGTACTAAATTTCGTTCCAGTCGGTTCCACCGTGTTCGAATTAATAGGGGAAATCAATTTTGACATAAAGATGGCCGCCATCCGCAAACAATTAGACTAATAACCTATTAGATTGGTCAACGGATGCTCCCTCCATAAAGGTATGTTGATGCAAAGTTTGGTAGAGATAGGATGGTTATGTTAGTCGTAATTTAACTTAAGCTTTGAACATTTGTGTGGCCGCCATTACGTTTCTGTCAATATGGCGGCGATATAAAACATGACACTGAGATGCCCTTTGCTAGTGCTACCTCTGTACTAAATTTCGTTCCATTCGGTTGCTCCGTGTTCGAATTAATAGGGGGAATCGATCTTCACACAAAGATAGCCGCCATCCGTAAACTATTAGGCTAATGACCTATTTATTTGGTCAAAGGATGCTTCCTCTATAAAGGTATGTTGTTGCAAACTTTGGTAGAGATCGGATGATTGGGTTAATCGTAATTTGATTTAAGCTTTGAACATTTGTGTGGCCGCCATTACCTTTCTGTCAATATGGCGGCGATATAAATCATGACACTGAGATTCCCTTTGCTAGTGCTATCTCTGTACCAAATTTCGTTCCATTCGGTTTCACCGTGTTTGAATTAATAGGGGGAATCGATTTTGACACAAAGATGGCCGCCATCCACAAACTATTAGGCGAATGACCTATTAGATTGGTCAACGGATGCTCCCTCCATAAAGGTATGTTTTTGCAAAGTTTGGTAGAGATCGGATGGTTATGTTAGTCGTAATTTAACTCACGCTTTGAACATTTGTGTGGCCGCCATTACGTTTCTGTCAATATGGCGGCGATATAAAACATGACACTGAGATGCCCTTTGCTATTGCTACCTCTGTACTAAATTTCGTTCCATTCGGTTGCTCCGTGATCGAATTAATAGGGGGAATCGATTTTCACACAAAGATGGCCGCCATCCGTAAACTATTAGGCCAATGACCTACTCATTTGGTCAAAGGATGCTTCCTCTGTAAAGGTATGTTGTTGCAAAATTTGGTAGAGATCGTATGATTAGGTTAATCGTAATTTGATTAAAGCTTTGAACATTTGTGTGGCCGCCATTACGCTTCCGACAAGATGGCGGCGATTTAATACATGACACTGAGGTGCCTTTTGTTAGTACTACCTCTGTACCAAATTTCGTTCCTTTCGGTTGCACCGTGGTCGAATTAATAGGGGGAATCTATTTTCACACAATGATGGCCGCCATCGGCAAACTATTACGCTGATGACCTATTAGTTTGGTCAAAGGATGCTCCTCCCATAAAGGTATGTTGTTGGAAAATTTGGTAGAGATCGGATGATTAGGTTAGTCGTAATTTGATTTAAGCTTTGAACATTTGTGTGGCCGCCATTACGTTTCCGTCAAGATGGCGGCGATATAAAGCATGACACTGAGGTGTCCTTTGCTAGTGCTGCCTTTGTACCAAATTTTGTTCAATTCGCAATCACCGTGTTCGAATTGATAGGGGGGAACAGACATTCAGAGTACACACACTCACACACACACAGACAAACTTTTTTTTGCCCTGTGTTGATCTCATAAGTCTACTTTCATTTTTTGCAAAAATCGAAAGTAGGCTAAAAATGATATGGTGTGTGTCTTTCTGTCTGTTTGTCTGTCTGTGTGTTACTCAATAACGCAAGAACAACTGGTCCGATTTAAATGAAATTTTGCATGGATGTAGCTGATTTACCAGGTTTACATAAAGGATACTTTTGATTTCGAAATTTTTTACTACTAAAAATGACGACAATTTTAGTGACGTCACTACACCCTTTGGTTTCAAAATTTCATAGTTTCATATGAAATAAAAAGAGAACGGTAGGAAATAGACAACTTCTGATGGCTTATATAAGCTTTAAAATTTAATTTTCTATCCTATAGGTCCTTATCACTTTTCGTGTATCTCCAACGATTAGCGAGTAAAACCCACATTTGTGACGTTACTACACCCTTGGGATTCAAAACTTCATATTTCCATTACAAATAAAACAAGATGTTCAGGAAAGAACATATAGCCTAATTTCTCCTAAATGCATGGGTATTGTTATAACTCTTTGTCCTTTTCAAGGAGTATGATTGAAAGTTGGTTGTAATAGCTTGTTGAAATACAACGTGCTATAGGGATATTAAACATGAATATGATGTGCCCTTAGCTAGTGCTACCTCTGTACCAAATTTCGTTCAATTCGGTTTCACCGTGTTTGAATTTATAGGGGGAATCGATTTGCACCCATACTTGGCCAACATCTGCAAACTATTGGGCTGATGTTCTTGCAGTTTGGTCAGAATATGTCTCCCACAAAAAGATATGGTGTTGCAGAATTCGGTAGAGACTAGATTATTAGTTTGGTCGTAATTAAATTTTAGCTTTTAACATTTGGGTGGCCGCGATTACGTTTCCGTCAAGATAGCGGTGATATAAAACATGACACTGAGGTGCCCTTTGCTAGGGCTACCTCTGTACCAAATTTCGTACCATTCGGTTTCACCGTGTTTGAATTAATAGGGGGAATTGATTTTGACACAATGATGGCCGCCATCTGCAAACTATTAGCCGAATGACCTAATAGATTGGTCAAAGGGTGCTCCCCCCATAAAGGTATGTTGTTCCAAAGTTTGGAAGAGATCGGATGGTTATGTTAGTCGTAATTTGATTTAAGCTTTGAACATTTGTGTGGCCGCCATTACCTTTCTGTCCATATGACACTGAGATTCCCTTTGCTAGTGCTATCTCTGTACCAAATTTCGTTCCATTCGGTTTCACCGCGTTTCATTAATAGGGGGAATCGATTTTGACACAAAGATGGCCGCCATCCACAAACTATTAGGCGAATGACCTATTAGATTGGTCAATGGATGCTCCATCCATAAAGGTATGTATTTGCAAAATTTGGTAGAGATCGGATGATTAGGTTAAACGTAATTTGATTTAAGCTTTGAACATTCGTGTGGCCGCCATTACGTTTCTGTCAAGATGGCGGCGATATAAAACATGACACTGAGATGCCCTTTGCTAGTGCAACCTCTGTACTAAATTTCGTTCCAGTCGGTTCCACCGTGTTCGAATTAATATGGGAAATCAATTTTGACATAAAGATGGCCGCCATCCGCAAACTATTAGGCTAATAACCTATTAGATTGGTCAAAGGATGCTCCCTCCATAAAGGTATGTTGTTGCACAGTTTGGTAGAGATCGGATGGTTATGTTAGTCGTAATTTGATTTAAGCTTTAAACATTTGTGTGGCCGCCATTACGTTTCAGTCAATTTGGCGGCGATATAAATCATGACACTGAGATTCCCTTTGCTAGTGCTAACTCTGTACCAAATTTCGTTCCATTCGGTTTCACCGTGTTTGAATTAATAGGGGGAATCAATTTTGACATAAAGATGGCCGACATCCGCAAACTATTAGGCTAATAACCTATTAGATTGGTCAAAGGATGCTCCCGCCACAAAGGTATGTAGTTGCAAAATTTGGTAGAGATCGGATGATTAGGTTAATCGTAATTTGATTTAAGCTTTGAACATTCGTGTGGCCGCCATTACGTTTCAGTCAAGATGGCGGCGATATAAAACATGACACTGAGGTGCCCTTTGCTAGTGCTACCTCTGTACTAAATTTCGTTCCAGTCGGTTCCACCGTGTTCGAATTAATAGGGGGAATCAATTTTGACATAAAGATGGCCGCCATCCGCAAACAATTAGACTAATAACCTATTAGATTGGTCAACGGATGCTCCCTCCATAAAGGTATGTTGATGCAAAGTTTGGTAGAGATAGGATGGTTATGTTAGTCGTAATTTAACTTAAGCTTTGAACATTTGTGTGGCCGCCATTACGTTTCTGTCAATATGGCGGCGATATAAAACATGACACTGAGATGCCCTTTGCTAGTGCTACCTCTGTAATAAATTTCGTTCCATTCGGTTGCTCCGTGTTCGAATTAATAGGGGGAATCGATCTTCACACAAAGATGGCCGCCATCCGTAAACTATTAGGCTAATGACCTATTTATTTGGTCAAAGGATGCTTCCTCTATAAAGGTATGTTGTTGCAAAATTTGGTAGAGATCGGATGATTGGGTTAATCGTAATTTGATTTAAGCTTTGAACATTTGTGTGGCCGCCATTACCTTTCTGTCAATATGGCGGCGATATAAATCATGACACTGAGATTCCCTTTGCTAGTGCTATCTCTGTACCAAATTTCGTTCCATTCGGTTTCACCGTGTTTGAATTAATAGGGGGAATCGATTTTGACACAAAGATGGCCGCCATCCACAAACTATTAGGCGAATGACCTATTAGATTGGTCAACGGATGCTCCCTCCATAAAGGTATGTTTTTGCAAAGTTTGGTAGAGATCGGATGGTTATGTTAGTCGTAATTTAACTCACGCTTTGAACATTTGTGTGGCCGCCATTACGTTTCTGTCAATATGGCGGCGATATAAAACATGACACTGAGATGCCCTTTGCTATTGCTACCTCTGTACTAAATTTCGTTCCATTCGGTTGCTCCGTGATCGAATTAATAGGGGGAATCGATTTTCACACAAAGATGGCCGCCATCAGTAAACTATTAGGCCAATGACCTACTCATTTGGTCAAAGGATGCTTCCTCTGTAAAGGTATGTTGTTGCAAAATTTGGTAGAGATCGTATGATTAGGTTAATCGTAATTTGATTAAAGCTTTGAACATTTGTGTGGCCGCCATTACGCTTCCGACAAGATGGCGGCGATTTAATACATGACACTGAGGTGCCTTTTGTTAGTACTACCTCTGTACCAAATTTCGTTCCTTTCGGTTGCACCGTGGTCGAATTAATAGGGGGAATCTATTTTCACACAATGATGGCCGCCATCGGCAAACTATTACGCTGATGACCTATTAGTTTGGTCAAAGGATGCTCCTCCCATAAAGGTATGTTGTTGGAAAATTTGGTAGAGATCGGATGATTAGGTTAGTCGTAATTTGATTTAAGCTTTGAACATTTGTGTGGCCGCCATTACGTTTCCGTCAAGATGGCGGCGATATAAAGCATGACACTGAGGTGTCCTTTGCTAGTGCTGCCTTTGTACCAAATTTTGTTCAATTCGCAATCACCGTGTTCGAATTGATAGGGGGGAACAGACATTCAGAGTACACACACTCACACACACACAGACAAACTTTTTTTTGCCCTGTGTTGATCTCATAAGTCTACTTTCATTTTTTGCAAAAATCGAAAGTAGGCTAAAAATGATATGGTGTGTGTCTTTCTGTCTGTTTGCCTGTCTGTGTGTTACCCAATAACGCAAGAACAACTGGTCCGATTTAAATGAAATTTTGCATGGATGTAGCTGATTTACCAGGTTTACATAAAGGATACTTTTGATTTCGAAATTTTTTACTACTAAAAATGACGACAATTTTAGTGACGTCACTACACCCTTTGGTTTCAAAATTTCATAGTTTCATATGAAATAAAAAGAGAACGGTAGGAAATAGACAACTTCTGATGGCTTATATAAGCTTTAAAATTTAATTTTCTATCCTATAGGTCCTTATCACTTTTCGTGTATCTCCAACGATTAGCGAGTAAAACCCACATTTGTGACGTTACTACACCCTTGGGATTCAAAACTTCATATTTCCATTACAAATAAAACAAGATGTTCAGGAAAGAACATATAGCCTAATTTCTCCTAAATGCATGGGTATTGTTATAACTCTTTGTCCTTTTCAAGGAGTATGATTGAAAGTTGGTTGTAATAGCTTGTTGAAATACAACGTGCTATAGGGATATTAAACATGAATATGAGGTGCCCTTAGCTAGTGCTACCTCTGTACCAAATTTCGTTCAATTCGGTTTCACCGTGTTTGAATTTATAGGGGGAATCGATTTGCACCCATACTTGGCCAACATCTGCAAACTATTGGGCTGATGTTCTTGCAGTTTGGTCAGAATATGTCTCCCACAAAAAGATATGGTGTTGCAGAATTCGGTAGAGACTAGATTATTAGTTTGGTCGTAATTAAATTTTAGCTTTTAACATTTGGGTGGCCGCGATTACCTTTCCGTCAAGATAGCGGTGATATAAAACATGACACTGAGGTGCCCTTTGCTAGGGCTACCTCTGTACCAAATTTCGAACCATTCGGTTTCACCGTGTTTGAATTAATAGGGGGAATTGATTTTGACACATTGATGGCCGCCATCTGCAAACTATTAGCCGAATGACCTAATAGATTGGTCAAAGGGTGCTCCCCCCATAAAGGTATGTTGTTCCAAAGTTTGGAAGAGATCGGATGGTTATGTTAGTCGTAATTTGATTTAAGCTTTGAACATTTGTGTGGCCGCCATTACCTTTCTGTCCATATGACACTGAGATTCCCTTTGCTAGTGCTATCTCTGTACCAAATTTCGTTCCATTCGGTTTCACCGCGTTTCATTAATAGGGGGAATCGATTTTGACACAAAGATGGCCGCCATCCACAAACTATTAGGCGAATGACCTATTAGATTGGTCAAAGGATGCTCCATCCATAAAGGTATGTATTTGCAAAATTTGGTAGAGATCGGATGATTAGGTTAAACGTAATTTGATTTAAGCTTTGAACATTCGTGTGGCCGCCATTACGTTTCTGTCAAGATGGCGGCGATATAAAACATGACACTGAGATGCCCTTTGCTAGTGCAACCTCTGTACTAAATTTCGTTCCAGTCGGTTCCACCGTGTTCGAATTAATATGGGAAATCAATTTTGACATAAAGATGGCCGCCATCCGCAAACTATTAGGCTAATAACCTATTAGATTGGTCAAAGGATGCTCCCTCCATAAAGGTATGTTGTTGCACAGTTTGGTAGAGATCGGATGGTTATGTTAGTCGTAATTTGATTTAAGCTTTAAACATTTGTGTGGCCGCCATTACGTTTCAGTCAATTTGGCGGCGATATAAATCATGACACTGAGATTCCCTTTGCTAGTGCTAACTCTGTACCAAATTTCGTTCCATTCGGTTTCACCGTGTTTGAATTAATAGGGGGAATCAATTTTGACATAAAGATGGCCGACATCCGCAAACTATTAGGCTAATAACCTATTAGATTGGTCAAAGGATGCTCCCGCCACAAAGGTATGTAGTTGCAAAATTTGGTAGAGATCGGATGATTAGGTTAATCGTAATTTGATTTAAGCTTTGAACATTCGTGTGGCCGCCATTACGTTTCAGTCAAGATGGCGGCGATATAAAACATGACACTGAGGTGCCCTTTGCTAGTGCTACCTCTGTACTAAATTTCGTTCCAGTCGGTTCCACCGTGTTCGAATTAATAGGGGAAATCAATTTTGACATAAAGATGGCCGCCATCCGCAAACAATTAGACTAATAACCAATTAGATTGGTCAACGGATGCTCCCTCCATAAAGGTATGTTGATGCAAAGTTTGGTAGAGATAGGATGGTTATGTTAGTCGTAATTTAACTTAAGCTTTGAACATTTGTGTGGCCGCCATTACGTTTCTGTCAATATGGCGGCGATATAAAACATGACACTGAGATGCCCTTTGCTAGTGCTACCTTTGTACTAAATTTCGTCCCATTCGGTTGCTCCGTGTTCGAATTAATAGGGGGAATCGATCTTCACACAAAGATAGCCGCCATCCATAAACTATTAGGCTAATGACCTATTTATTTGGTCAAAGGATGCTTCCTCTATAAAGGTATATTGTTGCAAAATTTGGTAGAGATCGGATGATTGGGTTAATCGTAATTTGATTTAAGCTTTGAACATTTGTGTGGCCGCCATTACCTTTCTGTCAATATGGCGGCGATATAAATCATGACACTGAGATTCCCTTTGCTAGTGCTATCTCTGTACCAAATTTCGTTCCATTCGGTTTCACCGTGTTTGAATTAATAGGGGGAATCGATTTTGACACAAAGATGGCCGCCATCCACAAACTATTAGGCGAATGACCTATTAGATTGGTCAACGGATGCTCCCTCCATAAAGGTATGTTTTTGCAAAGTTTGGTAGAGATCGGATGGTTATGTTAGTCGTAATTTAACTCACGCTTTGAACATTTGTGTGGCCGCCATTACGTTTCTGTCAATATGGCGGCGATATAAAACATGACACTGAGATGCCCTTTGCTATTGCTACCTCTGTACTAAATTTCGTTCCATTCGGTTGCTCCGTGATCGAATTAATAGGGGGAATCGATTTTCACACAAAGATGGCCGCCATCCGTAAACTATTAGGCCAATGACCTACTCATTTGGTCAAAGGATGCTTCCTCTGTAAAGGTATGTTGTTGCAAAATTTGGTAGAGATCGTATGATTAGGTTAATCGTAATTTGATTAAAGCTTTGAACATTTGTGTGGCCGCCATTACGCTTCCGACAAGATGGCGGCGATTTAATACATGACACTGAGGTGCCTTTTGTTAGTACTACCTCTGTACCAAATTTCGTTCCTTTCGGTTGCACCGTGGTCGAATTAATAGGGGGAATCTATTTTCACACAATGATGGCCGCCATCGGCAAACTATTACGCTGATGACCTATTAGTTTGGTCAAAGGATGCTCCTCCCATAAAGGTATGTTGTTGGAAAATTTGGTAGAGATCGGATGATTAGGTTAGTCGTAATTTGATTTAAGCTTTGAACATTTGTGTGGCCGCCATTACGTTTCCGTCAAGATGGCGGCGATATAAAGCATGACACTGAGGTGTCCTTTGCTAGTGCTGCCTTTGTACCAAATTTTGTTCAATTCGCAATCACCGTGTTCGAATTGATAGGGGGGAACAGACATTCAGAGTACACACACTCACACACACACAGACAAACTTTTTTTTGCCCTGTGTTGATCTCATAAGTCTACTTTCATTTTTTGCAAAAATCGAAAGTAGGCTAAAAATGATATGGTGTGTGTCTTTCTGTCTGTTTGTCTGTCTGTGTGTTACCCAATAACGCAAGAACAACTGGTCCGATTTAAATGAAATTTTGCATGGATGTAGCTGATTTACCAGGTTTACATAAAGGATACTTTTGATTTCGAAATTTGTTACTACTAAAAATGACGACAATTTTAGTGACGTCACTACACCCTTTGGTTTCAAAATTTCATAGTTTCATATGAAATAAAAAGAGAACGGTAGGAAATAGACAACTTCTGATGGCTTATATAAGCTTTAAAATTTAATTTTCTATCCTATAGGTCCTTATCACTTTTCGTGTATCTCCAACGATTAGCGAGTAAAACCCACATTTGTGACGTTACTACACCCTTGGGATTCAAAACTTCATATTTCCATTACAAATAAAATAAGATGTTCAGGAAAGAACATATAGCCTAATTTCTCCTAAATGCATGGGTATTGTTATAACTCTTTGTCCTTTTCAAGGAGTATGATTGAAAGTTGGTTGTAATAGCTTGTTGAAATACAACGTGCTATAGGGATATTAAACATGAATATGAGGTGCCCTTAGCTAGTGCTACCTCTGTACCAAATTTCGTTCAATTCGGTTTCACCGTGTTTGAATTTATAGGGGGAATCGATTTGCACCCATACTTGGCCAACATCTGCAAACTATTGGGCTGATGTTCTTGCAGTTTGGTCAGAATATGTCTCCCACAAAAAGATATGGTGTTGCAGAATTCGGTAGAGACTAGATTATTAGTTTGGTCGTAATTAAATTTTAGCTTTTAACATTTGGGTGGCCGCGATTACGTTTCCGTCAAGATAGCGGTGATATAAAACATGACACTGAGGTGCCCTTTGCTAGGGCTACCTCTGTACCAAATTTCGAACCATTCGGTTTCACCGTGTTTGAATTAATAGGGGGAATTGATTTTGACACATTGATGGCCGCCATCTGCAAACTATTAGCCGAATGACCTAATAGATTGGTCAAAGGGTGCTCCCCCCATAAAGGTATGTTGTTCCAAAGTTTGGAAGAGATCGGATGGTTATGTTAGTCGTAATTTGATTTAAGCTTTGAACATTTGTGTGGCCGCCATTACCTTTCTGTCCATATGACACTGAGATTCCCTTTGCTAGTGCTATCTCTGTACCAAATTTCGTTCCATTCGGTTTCACCGCGTTTCATTAATAGGGGGAATCGATTTTGACACAAAGATGGCCGCCATCCACAAACTATTAGGCGAATGACCTATTAGATTGGTCAAAGGATGCTCCATCCATAAAGGTATGTATTTGCAAAATTTGGTAGAGATCGGATGATTAGGTTAAACGTAATTTGATTTAAGCTTTGAACATTCGTGTGGCCGCCATTACGTTTCTGTCAAGATGGCGGCGATATAAAACATGACACTGAGATGCCCTTTGCTAGTGCAACCTCTGTACTAAATTTCGTTCCAGTCGGTTCCACCGTGTTCGAATTAATATGGGAAATCAATTTTGACATAAAGATGGCCGCCATCCGCAAACTATTAGGCTAATAACCTATTAGATTGGTCAAAGGATGCTCCCTCCATAAAGGTATGTTGTTGCACAGTTTGGTAGAGATCGGATGGTTATGTTAGTCGTAATTTGATTTAAGCTTTAAACATTTGTGTGGCCGCCATTACGTTTCAGTCAATTTGGCGGCGATATAAATCATGACACTGAGATTCCCTTTGCTAGTGCTAACTCTGTACCAAATTTCGTTCCATTCGGTTTCACCGTGTTTGAATTAATAGGGGGAATCAATTTTGACATAAAGATGGCCGACATCCGCAAACTATTAGGCTAATAACCTATTAGATTGGTCAAAGGATGCTCCCGCCACAAAGGTATGTAGTTGCAAAATTTGGTAGAGATCGGATGATTAGGTTAATCGTAATTTGATTTAAGCTTTGAACATTCGTGTGGCCGCCATTACGTTTCAGTCAAGATGGCGGCGATATAAAACATGACACTGAGGTGCCCTTTGCTAGTGCTACCTCTGTACTAAATTTCGTTCCAGTCGGTTCCACCGTGTTCGAATTAATAGGGGAAATCAATTTTGACATAAAGATGGCCGCCATCCGCAAACAATTAGACTAATAACCAATTAGATTGGTCAACGGATGCTCCCTCCATAAAGGTATGTTGATGCAAAGTTTGGTAGAGATAGGATGGTTATGTTAGTCGTAATTTAACTTAAGCTTTGAACATTTGTGTGGCCGCCATTACGTTTCTGTCAATATGGCGGCGATATAAAACATGACACTGAGATGCCCTTTGCTAGTGCTACCTTTGTACTAAATTTCGTCCCATTCGGTTGCTCCGTGTTCGAATTAATAGGGGGAATCGATCTTCACACAAAGATAGCCGCCATCCGTAAACTATTAGGCTAATGACCTATTTATTTGGTCAAAGGATGCTTCCTCTATAAAGGTATATTGTTGCAAAATTTGGTAGAGATCGGATGATTGGGTTAATCGTAATTTGATTTAAGCTTTGAACATTTGTGTGGCCGCCATTACCTTTCTGTCAATAGGGCGGCGATATAAATCATGACACTGAGATTCCCTTTGCTAGTGCTATCTCTGTACCAAATTTCGTTCCATTCGGTTTCACCGTGTTTGAATTAATAGGGGGAATCGATTTTGACACAAAGATGGCCGCCATCCACAAACTATTAGGCGAATGACCTATTAGATTGGTCAACGGATGCTCCCTCTATAAAGGTATGTTTTTGCAAAGTTTGGTAGAGATCGGATGGTTATGTTAGTCGTAATTTAACTCACGCTTTGAACATTTGTGTGGCCGCCATTACGTTTCTGTCAATATGGCGGCGATATAAAACACGGCACTGAGATGCCCTTTGCTATTGCTACCTCTGTACTAAATTTCGTTCCATTCGGTTGCTCCGTGATCGAATTAATAGGGGGAATCGATTTTCACACAAAGATGGCCGCCATCCGTAAACTATTAGGCCAATGACCTACTCATTTGGTCAAAGGATGCTTCCTCTGTAAAGGTATGTTGTTGCAAAATTTGGTAGAGATCGTATGATTAGGTTAATCGTAATTTGATTAAAGCTTTGAACATTTGTGTGGCCGCCATTACGCTTCCGACAAGATGGCGGCGATTTAATACATGACACTGAGGTGCCTTTTGTTAGTACTACCTCTGTACCAAATGTCGTTCCTTTCGGTTGCACCGTGGTCGAATTAATAGGGGGAATCTATTTTCACACAATGATGGCCGCCATCGGCAAACTATTACGCTGATGACCTATTAGTTTGGTCAAAGGATGCTCCTCCCATAAAGGTATGTTGTTGGAAAATTTGGTAGAGATCGGATGATTAGGTTAGTCGTAATTTGATTTAAGCTTTGAACATTTGTGTGGCCGCCATTACGTTTCCGTCAAGATGGCGGCGATATAAAGCATGACACTGAGGTGTCCTTTGCTAGTGCTGCCTTTGTACCAAATTTTGTTCAATTCGCAATCACCGTGTTCGAATTGATAGGGGGGAACAGACATTCAGAGTACACACACTCACACACACACAGACAAACTTTTTTTTGCCCTGTGTTGATCTCATAAGTCTACTTTCATTTTTTGCAAAAATCGAAAGTAGGCTAAAAATGATATGGTGTGTGTCTTTCTGTCTGTTTGTCTGTCTGTGTGTTACTCAATAACGCAAGAACAACTGGTCCGATTTAAATGAAATTTTGCATGGATGTAGCTGATTTACCAGGTTTACATAAAGGATACTTTTGATTTCGAAATTTTTTACTACTAAAAATGACGACAATTTTAGTGACGTCACTACACCCTTTGGTTTCAAAATTTCATAGTTTCATATGAAATAAAAAGAGAACGGTAGGAAATAGACAACTTCTGATGGCTTATATAAGCTTTAAAATTTAATTTTCTATCCTATAGGTCCTTATCACTTTTCGTGTATCTCCAACGATTAGCGAGTAAAACCCACATTTGTGACGTTACTACACCCTTGGGATTCAAAACTTCATATTTCCATTACAAATAAAACAAGATGTTCAGGAAAGAACATATAGCCTAATTTCTCCTAAATGCATGGGTATTGTTATAACTCTTTGTCCTTTTCAAGGAGTATGATTGAAAGTTGGTTGTAATAGCTTGTTGAAATACAACGTGCTATAGGGATATTAAACATGAATATGAGGTGCCCTTAGCTAGTGCTACCTCTGTACCAAATTTCGTTCAATTCGGTATCACCGTGTTTGAATTTATAGGGGGAATCGATTTGCACCCATACTTGGCCAACATCTGCAAACTATTGGGCTGATGTTCTTGCAGTTTGGTCAGAATATGTCTCCCACATAAAGATATGGTGTTGCAGAATTTGGTAGAGACTAGATTATTAGTTTGGTCGTAATTAAATTTTAGCTTTTAACATTTGGGTGGCCGCGATTACGTTTCCGTCAAGATAGCGGTGATATAAAACATGACACTGAGGTGCCCTTTGCTAGGGCTACCTCTGTACCAAATTTCGTACCATTCGGTTTCACCGTGTTTGAATTAATAGGGGGAATCGATTTTGACACAATGATGGCCGCCATCTGCAAACTATTAGCCGAATGACCTAATAGATTGGTCAAAGGGTGCTCCCCCCATAAAGGTATGTTGTTCCAAAGTTTGGAAGAGATCGGATGGTTATGTTAGTCGTAATTTGATTTAAGCTTTGAACATTTGTGTGGCCGCCATTACCTTTCTGTCCATATGGCACTGAGATTCCCTTTGCTAGTGCTATCTCTGTACCAAATTTCGTTCCATTCGGTTTCACCGCGTTTCATTAATAGGGGGAATCGATTTTGACACAAAGATGGCCGCCATCCAGAAACTATTAGGCGAATGACCTATTAGATTGGTCAAAGGATGCTCCATCCATAAAGGTATGTATTTGCAAAATTTGGTAGAGATCGGATGATTAGGTTAAACGTAATTTGATTTAAGCTTTGAACATTCGTGTGGCCGCCATTACGTTTCTGTCAAGATGGCGGCGATATAAAACATGACACTGAGATGCCCTTTGATAGTGCAACCTCTGTACTAAATTTCGTTCCAGTCGGTTCCACCGTGTTCGAATTAATAGGGGATATCAATTTTGACATAAAGATGGCCGCCATCCGCAAACTATTAGGCTAATAACCTATTAGATTGGTCAAAGGATGCTCCCTCCATAAAGGTTTGTTGTTGCAGGGTTTGGGAGAGATCGGATGGTTATGTTAGTCGTAATTTAACTTGAGCTTTGAACATTTGTGTGGCCGCCATTACGTTTCTGTCAATATAGCGGCGATATAAAACATGACACTGAGGTGCCTTTTGTTAGTACTACCTCTGTACCAAATTTCGTTCCTTTCGGTTGCACCGTGTTCGAATTAAAAGGGGGAATCGATTTTCACACAATGATGGCTGCCATCGGCAAACTATTACGCTGATGACCTATTAGTTTGGTCAAAAGATGCTCCTCCCATAAAGGTATGTAGTTGTAAAATTTGGTAGAGATCGGATGATTAGGTTAGTCGTAATTTGATTTAAGCTTTGAACATTTGTGTGGCCGCCATTACGTTTCACTCAAGATGGCGGCGATATAAAACATGACACTGAGGTGTCCTTTGCTAGTGCTATCTTTGTACCAAACTTCGTTCAATTCGGTTTCACCGTGTTTGAATTGATAGGGGGAATCGATTTTCACACATACTTGGCCAACATCTGCAAACTATTGGGCTGATGTTCTTGCAGTTTGTTCAGAATATGTTTCCCACATAAAGATATGGTGTTGCAAAATTTGGTAGAGACTAGATTATTAGGTTGGTCGTAATTAAATTTTAGCTTTTAACATTTGGGTGGCCGCGATTACGTTTCCGTCAAGATAGCGGTGATATAAAACATGACACTGAGGTGCCCTTTGCTACTGCTACCTCTGTACCAAATTTCATACCATTCGATTTCACCGTGTTCGAATTGATAAGGGGAATAGATTTTCACACAAAGATGGCCGCCATCCGAAAAATATTAGGCTAATGACCTATTAGATTGGTCAAAGGATGCTCCCACCATAAAGGTATGTTGTTGCAAAGTTTGGTAGAGATCGGATGATTAGGTTAATCGTAATTTGATTTAAGCTTTGAATATTCGTGAGGCCTCCATTACGTTTCAGTCAAGAAGGCGGCAATATAAAACATGACAGTGAGGTTCCCTTTGCTAGTGCAACCTCTGTACTAAATTTCGTTCCAGTCGGTTCCACCGTGTTCGTATTAATAGGGGAAATCAATTTTGACATAAAGATGGCGGCCATCCGCAATCTATTAGGCTAATAACCTATTAGATTGGTCAAAGGATGCTCCCACCATAAAGGTATGTTGTTGCAAAGTTTGGTAGAGATGGGATGGTTATGTTAGTCGTAATTTAACTTAAGCTTTGAACGTTTGTGTGGCCGCCATTACGTTTCTGTCAATATGGCGGCGATATAAGACATGACACTGAGATGTCCTTTGCTAGTGCTACCTCTTTACCAAATTTCGTTCCATTCGGTTGCCCCGTGCTCGAATTAATAGGGGGAATCCATTTTCACACAAAGATGGCCGCCATCCTCAAACTATTAGGCTAATGACCTATTCATTTGGTCAAAGGATGCTCCCACCATAAAGGTATGTAGTTGCAAAATTTGGTAGAGATCGGATGATTAGGTTAATCGTAATTTGATTTAAGCTTTGAACATTTGTGTGGCCGCCATTGCGTTCCCGTCAAGATGGCGGCGATATAAAACATGACACTGAGGTGTCCTTTGCTAGTGCTACCTTTGTACCTAATTTCGTTCAATTCGCATTTAGCGTGTTCGAATTGATAGTGGGGAACAGACATTCAGAGTACACACACACACTCACACACACACACATACACACACACACTTTTTTGCCTTGTGTTGATGTCAAAAGTCTACTTTCATTTTTTGCAAAAATCGAAAGTAGGCTAAAAATGATATGATGTGTGTCTTTCTGTCTGTTTGTCTGTCTGTGTGTTACTCAATAACGCAAGAACAACTGGTCCGATTTAAATGAAATTTTGCATGGATGTAGTTGATTTACCAGGTTTACATAAAGGATACTTTTGATTTCGAAATTGTTTACTACTAAAAATGACGACAATTTTAGTGACGTCACTACACCCTTTGGTTTCAAAATTTCAAATTTTTATATGACATAAAAGAGAACGGTAGGAAATAGAAAACTTCTGATGGCTTATATTGCTTTAAAATTTAATTTTCTATCCTAAAAGTCCTTATCAATTTTCGTGTATCTCCAACGGTTAGCGAGTAAAACCCACATTTTTGACGTTACTACACCCTTGGGTTTCAAAATTTCATATTTCCATTACAAATAAAACGAGATGTTCAGGAAAGAACATATAGCCTACTTTCTCCTAAATGCATGGGTATTGTTATATCTCTTTGTCCTTTCCAAGGAGTATGATTGAATGTTGGTTGTAGTAGCTTGTTGAAATACAACGTGCTATAGGGATATTAAACATGAATATGAGGTGCCCTTTGCTAGTGCTACCTCTGTACCAAATTTCGTTCAATTCGGATTCACCGTGTTTAAATTGATATAGGAAATCGATTTGCACACATACTTGGCCAACATCTGCAAACTATTGGGCTGATGTTCTTGCAGATTGGTCAGAATATGTTTCCCACATAAAGATATGGTGTTGCAAAATTTGGTAGAGGCTAGATTATTAGGTTGGTCGTAATTAAATTTTAGCTTTTAACATTTGGGTGGCCGCGATTACGTTTCCGTCAAGATAGCGGTGATATAAAACATGACACTGAGGTGCCCTTTGATAGTGCTACCTCTGTACCAAATTTCGTTCATTCGGTACCACCGTGTTCGAATTAATATGGGGAATCAATTTTGACATAAAGATGGCCGCAATCCGCAAACTATTAGGCTAATGACCTATTAGATTGGTCAGAGGATGCTCCCTCCATAAAGGTATGTTGTTGCAAAGTTTGGTAGAGATCGGATGTTATGTTAGTCGTAATTAGATTTAAGCTTTAAACATTTGTGTGGCCGCCATTACGTTTCTGTCAATTTGGCGGCGATATAAATCATGACACTGAGATGCCCTTTGCTGGTACTATCTCTGTACCAAATTTCGTTCCATTCGGTTTCACCGTGTTTGAATTAATAGGGGGAATCGATTTTGACACAAAGATGACCGCCTTCCGCAAACTATTAGGTGAATGACCTATTAGATTGGTCAAAGGATGCCCCCTCCATAGAGGTATGTAGTTGCAAAATTTGGTAGAGATCGGATGATTAGGTTAATCGTAATTTGATTTAAGCTTTGAACATTCGTGTGGCCGCCATTACGTTTCAGTCAAGGTGGCGGCGATATAAAATATGACACCGAGGTGCCCTTCGCTAGTGCTACCTCTGTACCAAATTTCGTTCCATTCTGTTCCACCGTGTTAGAATTAATAGGGGGAATCAATTTTGACATAAAGATGGCAGCCATCCGCAAACTATTAGGCTAATAACCTATTAGATTGGTCAAAGGAGGCTCCCCCCATAAAGGTATGCTGTTGCAAAGATTGGTAGAGATCGGATGGTTATGTTAGTCGTAATTTAACTTAAGCTTTGAACATTTGTGTGGCCGCCATTACGTTTCTGTCAATATGGCGGCGATATAAAACATGACACTGAGATGCCCTTTGCTAGTGCTACCTCTGTACCAAATTTCGTTCCATTCAGTTGCACCGTGTTCGAATTAATAGGGGGAATCGATTTTCACACAAAGATGGCCGCCATCCACAAACTATTACGCTGATGACCTATTAGTTTGGTCAAAGGATGCTCCTCCTATAAAGCTATGTTGTTGCAAAATTTAGTATAGATCGGATGATTAGGTTAGTCGTAATTTGATTTAAGCTTTGAACATTTGTGTGGCCGCCATTACGTTTCCGTCAAGATGGCGGCGATATAATACATGACACTGAGGTGTCCTTTCCTAGTGCTACCTTTGTACCAAATTTCGTTCAATTCGCACTCACCGTGTTCGAATTGATAGTGGGGAACACACATTCAGAGTACACACACTCTCACACACACATGAACACACACACACACACACAGACTCACACACACACATACACACACACAGACACACTTTTTTTTCCCCTGTGTTGATCTCATAAGTCTACTTCAATTTTTTGCAAAAATCGAAAGTAGGCTAAAAATGATATGGTGTGTGTCTTTCTGTCTGTTTGCCTGTCTGCGTGTTACTCAATAACGCAAGAACAACTGGTCCGATTTAAATTAAATTTTGCATGGATGTAGCTGATTTACCAGGTTTACATAAAGGATACTTTTGATTTCGAAATTTTTTACTACTAAATTGACGACAATTTTAGTGACGTCACTACACCCTTTGGTTCAAAATTTCATATTTTCATATGAAATAAGAAGAGAACGGTAGGAAATAGAAAACATCTGATGGCTTATATAAGCTTTAAAATTTAATTTTCTATCCTATAGGTCCTTATCACTTTTCGTGTATCTCCAACGATTAGCGAGTAAAACCCACATTTGTGACGTTACTACTCCCTTGGGTTTCAAAATTTCATATTTCCATTACAAATAAAACAAGATGTTCAGGAAAGAACATATAGCCTACTTTCTCCTAAATGCATGGTTATTGTTATAACTCTTTGTCCTTTTCAAGGAGTATGGTTGAATGTTGGTTGTAGTAACTTGTTGAAATACAACGTGCTATAGGGATATTAAACATGAATATGAGGTGCCCTTTGCTAGTGCTACCCCTGTACCAAATTTCGTTCAATTCGGTTTCACCGTGTTTGAATTGATAGGGGGAATCGATTTGCACTCATACTTGGCCAACATCTGCCAACTATTGGGCTGATGTCCTTGCAGTTTGGTCCGAATATGTTTCCCACATAAAGATATGGTGTTGCAAAATTTGGTAGAGACTAGATTATTAGGTTGGTCGTAATTACATTTTAGCTTTTAACATTTGGGTGGCCGCGATTACGTTTCCGTCAAGATAGCGGTGATATAAAACATGACACCGAGGTACCCTTTGCTAGTGCTACCTCTGTACCAAATTTCGTTCATTCGGTTCCACCGTGTTCGAATTAATAGGGGGAATTAATTTTGACATAAAGATGGCTGCCATCTGCAAACTGTTACGCTGATGACCAATTGGTTTGGTCACAGGATGCTCCCCCCATAAAGGTATGTTGTTGCAAAATTTGGTAAAGATCGGATGATTAGGTTAGTCGTAATTTGATTTAAGCTTTAAACATTTGTGTGGCCGCCATTACGTTTCTGTCAATATGGCGGCGATATTAATCATGACACCGAGATGCCCTTTGCTAGTGCTATCTCTGTACCAAATTTCGTACCATTTGGTTTCACCTTGTTCCAATTGATAAGGGGAATCAATTTCCACACAAAGATGGCCGCCATCCGCAAAATATTAGCTAATGACCTATTAGATTGGTCAAAGGATGCTCCCTCCATAAAGGTATGTTGTTGCTGAATTTGCTAGAGATCGGATGATTAGGCTAATCGTAATTTGATTTAAGCTTTGAACAATTGTGTGGCCGCCATTACGTTTCCGTCAAGATGGCGGCGATATAAAACATGACACTGAGGTGCCCTTTGCTAGTGCTTGCTCTGTACCAAATTTCGTTCATTCGGTACCACCGTGTTCGAATTAATAGGGGGAATCAATTTTGACATAGAGATGGCCGCCATCCGCAAACTATTAGGTGAATGACCTATTAGATTGGTCAAGGGATGCTCCCTTCTTAAAGGTATGTAGTTGCAAAATTTGGTAGAGATCGGATGAATAGGTTAATCGTAATTTGATTTAAGCTTTGAACATTCGTGTGGCCGCCATTACGTTTCAGTCAAGATGGCGGCGATATAAAACATGATACTGAGGTGCCCTTTGCTAGTGCTACCTCTGTACCAAATTTCGTTCCATTCTGTTCCACCGTGTTCGAATTAATAGGGGGAATCAATTTTGTCATAAAGATGGCCGCCATCCGCAAACTATTAGGTTAATAACCTATTAGGTTGGTCAAAGGATGCTCCCTCCATAAAGGTATGTTGTTGCAAAGATTGGTTGAGATCGGATGGTTATGTTAGTCGTAATTTAACTTAAGCTTTGAACATTTGTGTGGCCGCCATTACGTTTCTATCATTATGGCGGCGATATAAAACATGACACTGAGATGCCCTTTGCTAGTGCTACCTCTGTACCAAATTTCGTTCCATTTGGTTTCACCGTGTTTGATTTAATAGGGGGAATTTATTTTCACACAAAGATGGCCGCCATCCGCAAACTATTAGGCTAATAACCTATTCATTCGGTCAAAGGATGCTTCCTCTATAATGGTATGTTGTTGCAAAATTTGGTAGGGTCGGATGATTAGGTTAATCGTAATTTTATTTAAGCTTTGAACATTTGTGTGGCCGCCTTTACGTTTCCGTCAAGAAGGCGGCAATATAAAACATGACACTGAGGTGCCTTTTGTTAGTACTACCTCTGTACCAAATTTCGTTCCATTCGGTTGCACCGTGTTCGAATTAATAGGGGGAATCGATTTTCACACAAAGATGGCCGCCATCCGCAAACTATTACGCTGATGACCTATTAATTTGGTCAAAGGATGCTCCCCCCATAAAGGTATGTTGTTGTAAAATTTGGTAGAGATCGGATGATTAGGTTAGTCGTAATTTGATTTAAGCTTTGATTATTTGTGTGGCCGCCATTACGTTTCCGTCAAGATGGCGGCGATATAAAACTTGACACTGAGGTGTCCTTTGCTAGTGCTACCTTTGTACCAAATTTCGTTCAATTCGCATTCACCGTGTTCGAATTGATAGGGGGGGGGGGGGACCGACATTCAGAGTACACACACTCACACACACACACACACACAGACACACACACTTTTTTCGCCCTGAGTTGATCTCATAAGTCTACTTTCATTTTTTGCAAAAATTGAAAGTACGCTAAAAAGAACGCTAAGAAATAGCAATCTTTTGATGGCATACATGAGCTTTATCATTTGACTTTTTATCCGAAGGGTCCTTATCACTCCGACGGTTAGCCAGTAAAACCTAAATTTGTGCAGTAAAATTCGGTCAACACCGATCAGTGCAGTATACCTCTCTCTATATAAAAATGAAAGTTTGTCTGCTTTTTTTTTCTGAATTTCTGCTGAAATTTGAGTTGTTTACGCGTTTCAGACTGTTTTATGATGGATGCGGGGATTTTTTTTGTCTGTCTGTTTGTTTGTTTGCGGACAAATTTGTTCCCTTATAACTCGACAACGGCTGGGTGTATCAAATTAAAATTTGGTACAGTTATCCATTAGAGGCACGACACTAATCATTGATGTAACTCTTCACCGTACCTCTCATAATAGGGGTCCTACCTCCTTAAAATACATGCTGAAATAGGCGTAGGACAAGAATAAGCTCATTTTCAGCCCCTCAAAGTGAATGAAAATACTCGGGTACCCGTCCCCAAAAACCACATTTTAAGGCCCTAAAACCAACCGTTTTTGAGATATTCCTATAAAACTAATTTAATTTAATAAACTAATGAACGAATGCAAGCCGGTATCCATGGCAACAGGTTCTCAGAGGTCCATCTATTGCTGTAGGACGCAATGCAATTCCATTAATTACATAAGTGTGAAAGTTTGCAAACGGCTAGAAGGTTATCACGGAACCAAATTAAGCAGTAAAATTCATCAATACGTATAATGCACTTAAGGGGGTCAAGGGGTATTCTATATTTTTTTCACGCGATTTGCACCTGCGGGTGTCTATTATATTATATTATTACTATTGGTATTATATTATGGCGTACAACGACGAGACATAGCCCCTCGGTGCCAGAAACTAAACTCGGGACCCTAAAGGGTCCTCGAAAACTACATTATAAGGCTCTAAATCCAACACTTTCTGAAATATTCCCAGAAAACTAATTTAATTTAATTTAACAAACTAATGAAGGATTGCAAATTGGTAACCATGACAACATTATCTCAAGGGGTGGCTCCAACTTTCCATCTATTTCTGTGAGAAGCAATGCCACTCCATTTATTACATTTCTGTGAAAGTTTGCAAATGGCTATAATGTTATCACGGAACCAACGTAGACTATATAATTAAGGGGGTCATGGGGTAACCTAGATTTTTTTCATGCAATTTTCACGTTCGACATATAGTACAGAAGGTATATTATATCTCCAAACAGCAACATTATATTCAAAAATTCCTGAATTGAATCAGCATTTTTTGCGGCTTTTAGGAATTTCGGCCATATGAGGCTAAAGAACCTGAATTTTCATGCACCACAAGCCTTTATAATTTATGAAAGGGTTCTTCCTGTGTATGGGGACCTAACACAACGTAGAGGGTCAGTTTTTATGTGACGTGTATTGCGTTTCGTCTACAAGGCTTTCAATTCTATTTCACGTCAGGAAGTACACGTTAGGTGAATTTAGTTTGACAGCACATTTAACCTTTTTTTTTTTTGACATACGGGTTCATCGTAAGGATGATTTTGTTTGATACTGTGTGGTAGGTACAGCATACCCATATTTGGATATCTGGGTATTATGTTGTAGACAATAGAATTGTCTGTCTGTCTTTCTGTGTATCTTTATGTACGCCTTTAACTCGTGTTCGGATGCTTGGTGCATCGTAAAATTAGGTAAGGTAACCTGTAACCATGACAGTCAATACACCAATCATTTATAACATTCTTCGCCGTACTTTTCATACAGTAGAAGAGTGGATATAGGGAAACACATCTTAAATTACTTGCTAAAATAGGCGAAATATAAACATTATCCTGGAAGGACGACCAAAGCATATGTTGCGTTTCTCAATGTGAGACACAACATTCGAGAGTCTGTAAAGGGTCTCCGAATACCACATTTTAAGGCCCTTAAATTAACAGTGTGTGTGATATTCCCAGAAAATTAACTTCGTCCTGATACACTTATGAAGGAATGACAAACCGCTGACCATTGCACCAGTAGCTCAATTGATAATGACCGGTGTTATCACCGAACACCGTTCGAAGAACGGGTACTTCTGTTAGTTTAAACTAAATATGAGTTGCACGCATTGTCATACACCATAATTGGAATGGGTCAAAACTCACACATCCTCAAAATATTCCTATCTCCATAGAAGTAGTGAAATTTCTAATCACCCACTTATTAGTTCTCCATATGTTCCCCGGTGATTAGGGATGATCTTCATTTTGAAGGATCGTCAGTGATGGAACCCCTGTACCGCCATCATCTACGAGTGGTTTTTCCTATATTTATATTACTCGACTAGAACTCCGGTAGACATCCTCGCTTTTAAGATTTCCCATAGCTAATCCAGGCTATCATCATAATGTTATAGTAGAAGTTCCTATAAATTCCCATAATGTTGCAATTAAGTTGAAGTCGCATGGTGTAATTTCTTGTCCCTCGAGAAATAAATAGTGTATTTGCCACTGCTCGAAAAATGTTCCATATGCTTCATGTGTTTGTAACTTCCCTTATAATTGCACTGTGGTGTTCATCAAACTGCACTATGCACACAATAATATTTTGTTGTAGCATTCAATGAATTGCTATGTGTTTTGAGACTGTACAGGGTCTTTCATATACAGTATGAACGTCAAGCGGCGATTTGTTATCCGCTGCTCCGTTGGTCTTGGCCGAGCTTGTGGCGTGCTTTGGCCCCCTGCTTTAAGCGTGTGTACAATACTATATGAAATATTACCTTATAAAAGGTGCTGGATGTGTCGTCCTTCCTGGGTTATACAGGCATCGTAACCACATTCTGGCTTACGCGAGTGAGTTCTGCCACTGTAATATTTCTGATATTTTATTTCATATCTTTTATTGAGCACTGAGTCAGTAGTGTCAAACTTATTTTCAATTACGTGAATCTGTGGTAGTGAAGGTGGAACTTCATCAGGAAATTGCTGAACAAACGCATCACGTACCCGCCGAGCCAACTCGTAATTAAAATGTGCTTTACATACAAAAATACGATGTAGTAGTGATAACTGTCTCACCATGTTACCATCTGAGGCTCAGACTGGCGACTGAACACCTGCACGCTTATTGCAAGGTCAAGTATGTACTACGCACGCGCTTTCAATACTCCAGCAGGGGGCCGTGGCGTGACACAAGCTCGGCCAAGGCCACTGCAGCAGCGGATAACAAATCCGCCGCTCACCGTTCTTATTTTATATGAAAGACCCTGTACAAAATTTCATCAAATTCTGACAATGTCTTGCTTGGAAAAGCTCACAGCTGTAAACGATATGCTTGTCTGTACGTTTGACCATGTGCCTGCTGGTTTACCTTGGATGCGACTGCCATTAATAAAGTGTCCCATTTGTTGTTACCTGTGGTCTGCTTTATAATTTCACTGTTGTATAATAATGTGTTATTCCATTGTTCACATTCAGTGTCTGATAGTTCATGAATTTTACTCAAGTCAGGTAATAAAACTTGTTCATGTATGTTAGCACTGATTTTAATAACACTTGTTTCTTGCACATACGAATACCATCTCATACTGGAGATGCAAAAAACTACAATTTCAATCATTGTGCCGAACCACACTCGAGTTTGAATGTACGATATTCCCGTGTGCGCGTTTCGATTAGAATGAAATTCGCGTGACCGTATCATTAACACAGCTGTACGACATTGAGCTGGACTGGTAACTGTACTCGGAATGGTCTGTATCGCGTGTCTGTAGTAGAAGGTAGCCTCCCACCATTGACGGCACAACAGATTCAATTACTAGCTATAATGTATTTAATATAAAATAAGCGGTTCTCTGTTTTCAAAGATTAACCGATTATCAAGGGGTATCTTCTGTTATCCTAACATGATAATAACAACGAAGATTTTCATAAGGTGAAATAATGACAAATATAAAACAAGTAGTTCCTTGAAGAACTAAAGCCTATTTTCATATATCCTACTTATGTTAATTGCCACTATCAACACACAAACTTTCAGTTTGATTGCTGTAATAGATTCGTAGATATTGAGAACCGACTAAATATTGCGGATCCTATATTGGATTTTGATATATGTAGGTCTTAGATTTATGTACTGTTACATGAAAAATATTGTGTACGTGTAGTATTCAATCTTCAATCGCATGATTAGGACACAAGAAGGAAAAACGAGATTTTTAAATTTCCTACAGCTGCCATTTGTGGTTATGGAAACAATTGAAATAAATTAGATGCCAGTGGATTAACATTTGTATACGGATTTGCTCTACCAAATTTCACTGCACTTGGATGGTTAAATTGCGAGAAACGTCCATGTGAATATTTATATTTCGCGTCGCCGCCATGCTGGATTTGTGATCAACAGGTTATTGAAAGTCCTATAGATGAACTTATGTTCATAGCTCTTATGAACATTAAAAAAAAACAGTTTGATTGCTGTAATAGATTCGTAGATATAGAGATCCGTCTTAATATTTCGGATGGTCGCCATGTTGGATTGTTATATGTATAGGCCATAGAGTCATGTACCATTAAAGGAAAATTATTGCAGAGGTTCATTTATTTAAACTTTCACTTCGATCGTATGATTACGACACGAGAAATGAAACTTAATTTTTTAAGCCCCCATCTTGAGGTTATGTAAACAATTGAACTAAATTAGATACCAGTGCATTACAATGTGTATACACATTTGCTGTACCAAGTTTTATTGCGTTTGGATCATTAAATCACGAGAAAAGTCAATTTAAAACTTTCAAATTCGCTTGGCCGCCATATTCGTTATGTAGTTGCCAGGTTTTCAAAAGTTACATAGATGAACTTCTAGTAGTTTCCTTTATCACCGTACAAAAGTTCAGGGTGATATCGGTAATAGTTTAGGAGATATTGAAAGCTGGTGAAATATTTCGCACATCCGCCATGTTGGATTGGTGAGACGTAACAAAACTTGAAGGGCACGGTCGGGGTCGTCCGGAATAGTGCTATGAACTTACCTAGTTTCATTGAAATCGCTTTAGCCGTTTAGATTTTATTAGGGGACACACACACACACACATGAATCATACACATACGCACACACAGACACACGGACAAAAGGTGATCTCATAAGCCTATTTTTTTTTTAGAAAAAAATAGGCTAATAAAGGGAAATGGATAGGTTGAGGTTGGATTTGGTGGGGATTAATGAAATGCGCTGGCAGGAAGAACAGGACTTTTGGTCAGGAGATTACAGGGTCATTAGTACTAATCAAAGAACGGCTATGCGGGGGTAGATTTCATATTAATTAGGAAACTTGGACAGCAGGTGGAATATTATGAGCAATATAGTGAACGGATTATTGTAGCTAAAATCAATACAAAACCTACGAGAACCATAGTGGTACAAGTCTATATGCCTACCAGTCAAGCTGATGATGGAGATGACGAAACGGTCTACGAAGAAATAGATGAAATTCTGAAGTATGTCAAGGGTGATGAAAATGTTATAGTAATGGGAGATTGGAATGCTGTGGTAGGAAAAGGAAGAGAAGGGACGATAGAAGGAGATTTCGGTTTAGGTGAAAGGAATGATCGAGGAAGCAGGCTGATGGAATTCTGCACCGAGCATGAGTTGGTCATAGCTAACGCCTAATTCAATAACCACAATAGAAGAATATACACATGGATGAGACCAGTAGATACAGGGCGTTATCAAATCGACTTCATTATGGTCAAGCTAAGATTTCGATACCAGATTTTGTATTGTAAAACAAATTTCGGTGTTGACATAAACTCTGACCACAATCTGGTTGTTTTGAAATTCAGATTAAAGTTGAGAAAACTGAAGGAAGTCAAAAGCCAAAAATGTGGCCAATAGACAGACTGAAAGAGAAGGATGTAAACGATAAAATTAAGAAGAGGACTAATGAAAAAAACCTAAGAAACTTCAATTGCCGACGAATGGGCATTTTTAAGAATGAAATAACAAAATCTGGAGAATAAATCATTGGTAGGAAAGAAAGAATAGGTAGAAAACCGTGGATCACTCAGGATATACTAGAATTAATGGATGAAAGGAGGAAGCACAAGAATGTAAGGAATGAAAAGGGGAAAGCAGAATAAAGACGTCTGAGAAATGAGGTTAACAAGAAGTGCAAGGAAGCGAAAAAAGAATGGTTGAAAGAGGAATATGTAGGTGTAGAAAATTGTCTGAAATTAGGAAAAGTAGGCACAGCTTATCGAAGGATTAAGAATACTTTTGGGGAAAAGAAGACAAGTGCTGTAATATTAAGGACTCGGATGGAAAGCCCCTAAGCGATAGGGAAGAAAAGGTTGAGAGATGGAAAGCTTACATAGAGTGTTTGTATAAGGGAAAGGAGATTGAGAATCATGTAAAGGAAAGGGAAGGGGAAATTGATGAGGATGCGAAAAAGGATTTAATATTCAGATCAGAATTTGACAGAACGACTTAAGCAGGAACAAAGCACCAGGAATAGATGATATAAGGATTGAGTTGCTACGCTGCATAGGTGATGATGGTCTGAACAGGTTATTTCACTTGGTGTGTAGGATTCATAAGACAGGTGAGGTATGCTACCCTCTGATTTCAAGAATAATGTTATCATCCCTATACCGAAGAAAGGAGGAGCTGACAGATGAGAAGATTACTCATGCTTTAAAGATCCTGTCTAAAATTGAAACCCAGATAGAAACGGAGTTGGTTAATGACCAGTTTCAGGGGAATTATAGGAACAAAGGAAGCTGTACTAAGTCGTAGCCTGATTTTGGAAGGTAGAATAATGAAAGATAAGAGAACATTCATGGCATTTGTAGACTTAGAAAAGGATTTGGTAACGTTGATTGGGCTAAATTGTTTGACAATCTGAAAAAGATTGGAATAAAGTACAGGGATAAGAGGTTGATCTACAATCTATACAGAAACCAGACAGCAGTCATTCGAGCTGAAGGACATGAGAGAGAAGCTGTTATTCAGAAAGGTGTAAGGCAAGGCTGCAATTAATCACCCATACTTTTCAATCTTTACATTGAACAAGCAATGAAGGAAAATGGAGAAACATTTAAAGAGGGAGTGAATATTCAAGGAGAAATAATTTCAACTCTCAGAATTGCTGATCACATCGTCATCTTGGCCGACACGCCAGAGGATTTGAATAATTTTTTGAATGGAATAGACTCCGTTTTTATGAAAGAATAATTCATGATGAAAATTAATAAATGTAAAAGAAGAATATTGGAATGCAGCCGAAATAAATCAGAAACCTCTATGGACATCAAATTGGCAGGTGAAAAGCTAAAGGAAGTAGGAGACTTCTGTTACTTAGGAAGCAAAATAACCAGTGGTGGACGAAGCAAAGAGGATATGAAAAGTAGGTTCGCTCAGGCAAAGAAAGCATTCCTACAAAAATGGAATCTTTTGACTTCGAATATAGATTTCGGTATTAAAAAGTCATTTTTGAAAGCCTTTAACTGGAGCGTGTCACTCTATGGAAGTGAAACATGGACTATTAGTGCAGCACAAAAGAGGAGAATTGATGTGTTTGAAATGTGGTGTTGCAGGAGAATGATGAAGATCAGATGGGTAGATAGGGTTGCAAACGGTGAGGTATTAATACGAGTGGGTGAGGAGAGATGTTTCTTGTGACTGCTAATGAACAGAAGAGATAGGTTTGTTGGTCACTTACTAAGACACCCAGGAATATCAAGCTTAGTTATTGAAGGGAGGGCCGTGGACAATAACTGCAGGGGTAGACCAAGGTTAGAATCAGATTGCCTCGGATGTAGGGTGTGGGAGCTATGTAGAGATGAAACGGTTAGCTCAGGACAGGGAGGCATGGAGAGCTGCATCAAACCAGTCTAAAGACTGAAGACTCAACCAACAAACATAGTGGAGCTGAATAGATAACTGCCCCTTATTTCAAGGATTGTCTGGTTCCTTTATATTAAGTTTCTTATACGTCTGATTAACTACATGTTGTTGTTTGAGTCTTCAGTCTTTTGACTGGTTTGATGCAGATCTCCATGCCTCCCTGTCCTGAGCTAATCGTATCATCTCACATAGCTGCCACACCCTACATCATTATGATTTTTTCTTTAGGTTGAAAATTTATCTCCCTACTTAATTTAAAAGATTTCTGTTAAATTAAACAAATATCCTTCAAGGTTATAAATACTGCAGTGTTAAGATTTAAGATATAGATATCGTAAGCCAGCCACTTTAGTTCCTGCAGCTCAGTGCTTTAGCCCTAAAGGAACGCGACAGCATGAGGTATGTGGTCTCAGGAGAGCTATTAGCGCGCCCTTCAAGTGGCACGCAGTAGCTAATCGAGCAGAGTGCTACACCCTACTACAAATTCAACGTACGTGTTATTGAATATTGTTTAGTATTACATCTCCGGGATTTTAATTTATCAAATAGTCTTCCATCAAGTGTCTGAATTTCTTGAGTCACAAATGTGTAACTCAGCAATTTCCGGCTAACATAAACCAACCACTCACGAATTCCACATTTTGACAAAGGTAGGTTGGAAATCGGAGGCTAACTGTCAAGTTTCCCCGAGAACGTTGAAAGTAGAAAACGTAGCGTCGTTCAAGTCCCTGTAGTTTTGCAACTGCCGGAAATCAACACGCTACTTGCTTCTTGAGTAAGAGTTTACTATGAACGTATATCCACAAATAAAAATGGAAAATACAGTTACTTATCTGCATATCCTAATCTGATTCACGCTCCACGCCTCCGATAGCATGAAGAAAGTATCTAAATCCTGTGTTCTAATGAAGGTCTTGACAGCGACAATATTGAGTGTGTATTTCCAGTGCTTCCCCCAACTAACTCCATAAAAATACCAGGATATCTTGTACAAATCACATAAAACCCTCATAACTATACTCGGATACCAGAGCTGCAGCAAACAACCCTGGATAGCCATCCAAATAGATTTCCAGAACGTCTATGACTCGATCGACCAGCAGACTCATTTCTTTACCCTACGGTAACTAGCTTTAAACCAACCGACTCGTCCAGGTCACTCTAATAAACACTACATCTGAAGTCCAGTTTAGTGGTGAGCTCTCCTGGAGCTTCCCCACCCAAAAAAAAGGTGTTCCGCAGTAGGATAGTCTTTCATTCTTCCTCTTCAACAACAGCTTTGTAGAGATGATAATAATAAATGATGATAATTGTTGTTTTAAGGGGCCTAACATCGAGGTTATCGGCCCCTAATGATCTGGGTGGCTTTGTAGAGAATATTATCGGGGAATGGACTGCTGCCTTAACATCAGGATATAGACCGAAGCTTGGATACAAGAAAGACAACCTCAATGTGTCCTGCTTCACGTTTGCTGATCACCTCACTCTACTAGTCAATTACATCGATGAGGCTACCAACCAACTACAGTACAGAGCGTCTACAGCATAGCAACTAAGACTGGTTTGATGGTCAGCAAACAGAATACTGAGTTCATACAAACATAAAGGGGCCCCCCTCTACAATCCCACTAAATGACACTATCATACGTTGAGTCCACACATATCTACCTAGAAGAGTGGATTTCAGCAAACCAGCGGGAGACCCTGACCGTTGACACCAGACACACAAAGTTTGAGAGAGCCTACCGCTTTTGCAAGAGTATTAACTACTCCACGTTCCTTTCCAAGAACCACAAATCAGTAATCATACCGTCTCTACTGAACGCTGCCACTGTGGGTCTCTTGATAGGACACTAGAGCTCAAGGAAAAGAAGGGAAAATTATGTGAAGGTAGATGGCACCTACTGCATTAAGTACAACAATGAGCTGAACGAACACAAGTAAGACATAGTCATATCCATAAAGAAAAGGTGGTAACATTTTTATGGGCCAGCATGAACCCTTTCATACTAACCAACGGGATCTCGACTTTGACAGGTATAGGAAGACCTTCAAGCACAAGTGGATCATTTAGTAAAGTCCAATCTAAAGCAACTGGGGATTGTTATCGACGAGTTCAGTTCCAATGAGCCATCTTTAAGAGTGCCTTCCCACTGCCGCTCACTTAATATAACGGAACACGGGGGTCACCAGACCCACGTGGAAATAACAGAGAAAGTTGGCACTATGCATGAAAACAAACAAAGGACCGTAGTCAAGAGTCAAAACAAGTAGTCTCAAACAGCCCCAAGAAGAATACATTTTTATTGTGCTGAGAATCCATTTCCTGTCCTTTTACCCGTCCATCGGCACTTCCATCCTTTGCAACTCACGTATTATCCCATATATTGTCTTATCGCAAAATATTCCACCAGTGTTGAAACATGCAGGATGTGGTTCCCCTGGGCATTCACATACTCCTTTCAGAAAATGGTGGGCTGGTGTCTTGTTTTAATAACTGGGACACATACCAAATCCGAGAACGAAATTAATTACAGTAAAACATATTACTACAGTAGTCGTAGAATCACACGTAACCACACAAAGCTAATAGCTCCTTGAGTACATGGGATTAATGACTATGAGGTCTGAATCCAATGAATGAAGTATTTACCAAGATGAACATTGTTTAAGGCAAATACAGTTGGAAAATACTAGGACATCATGTAGATCTGAATTGTTCATATCTCCAAAGTAGCATACATTTTATGATATTGGCCAAATAAGCATAAAATCGAACTATTAAAATTGGAAATAGGAATGGGGGTGTGTGGCAGTTTAATTCTAAGAGAAATTCACAGTAAAATTATAATTAACTTAATAATTTCCTAGTCTCTTGAGTGTGGCCGTTTAAGTTATAAAGGACACTCAGCCCGATTTGGTAATAGGTATTTTCCTAAGGATATTAAGTCCTTGCGAATGGAATGGAAATTGAGAGCACTTGAGGGCCACTCTGAACCACTGGTCCATCAAGCAATCTGTGTGTGTCGCTTACACTGAACTTTGCCGTGGCTTCTAGTTTGGGAGGGAGTAGGCTACCCCATTAGTGAAAGGGGAGTTGTAGGGGGAATGAATTTCCACGTAAGCTGGCTCCGGTAATTGAAGCGTAATCAACAGAGGGTGGGTGAGGTGGAGGATTGACAGAGAGTTGCTTTTAAACGTGTGTGAGTCGTACGGAGAGTCAACACTTTATGTTGCTCAAGGGGCGAGGTCCGGACATGCTGCAATTAGGCCAGGTTACATTAAACTCGATAGAAGATGTCACAAACGGATAGTTATTAAACTTTTGGCTAATTTTAACTACAGGGTGCGGCGGAAATAACCGACGAATTTCAAACTTAAATAACACAGCAACGCAACACGATATTCACAAATTTATTGAGCATTTAAAAAGAGCAATGTTTGCCATGTGTATCATATATACATACACGCTAGGTTTTGAAAATAATGTCATATAAATGCACTCTGAAGTCTCTCCCTGAAGTTCCGCATGACCCTCCTAGTCATGTCTAGTGGTATTGTCCTCACGGATAGCAACTTTAGGGTCGTGTTTTGTTCGCGGCTTACGTTGGAAGACGTGAGCCTTCAGGTATCCCCAGAGAAAGAAATCACAAGGGGCGAGATCAGGGGAACGGGCTGGCCATGGAACGTCACCCCGTAAGGAGATTAAACGTTCTGGAAACATCTCTCTGAGGAGATTGCGTAAAGGCATGTCTCACTGCACGGATATTCTCTGGTGTTCTAACGCTACGAGGCCTACCAGGCGGTTTCGTTTTAACACTTGAACCAGTTCCTCTCAAATTATTCACCCATACCAGAATGGTATTCCTGCTTGGACCTTTCGCATGTCTATGTAACCTAAAGTGTCTACGAAATAAACGCTGTGTTGTGGTAACAGAGTCAGCATTTTTGAAGCATACGTTTCAATCACGAAACCTCGCTGCTCACCACTCCACGCCATGCTAGCGACTGACTAGCCCTGACAAGGCGATGCACGTGTTCTTAGAGGCCGCGCGCACATCGACAATAACACCTGCTTAAGCGCTGTAGCCAATACAGGTGTTAGATCTGCCTCTCCAATCTATGTAACAACAAGTAGTTCCATGAAGAACTATACAGCCTATTTTCATATATCCTACTTATGTTAATTGCCTCTAGCATCATACACAATTTCAGTTTGATTGCTGTAATAGATTCGAAGATATTGAGAACCGACTAAAAATTTCGGATGGTCGCCATGTTGGATTTTATATATGTAGGTCCTAGAGTTATGTACTGTTACATGCAGATTATTGTGTACGTGTAGTATTCAAACTACTATCGCATAATTAGGACACTAGAAGTAACAAGGAGATTTTAAAATTTCGCAGTGCTGCCATCTTGAGGTTATGGAAACAATTGAAATAAATTAGATGCCAGTGGATTACCATTCGTATAAGGATTTACTGTTCCAAGTTTCACTACACTCGGATGGTTAAATTGCGAATTGTGAATTGTGAATTTTTATATTTCACGTCGCCTCCATGTTGGATTTGTGAACACCAAGTTATTTAAAGTCCTATAGGTGAACTTAAGTTCATAGCCCCTATGAACATTAAAAAATTCAGTTTGATTGCTATAATAGATTCGTAGATATTCAGAGCCGACTATTTTGGATGGTCGCCATGTTGAATTGTTAAATGTATAGGCCATATAGTCATGTACCATTAAAGGAAAATTATTGCGTAGGTTCAATATTCAAACTTTCAATTCTATCGCATGACTACATCACAAGAAATAAAAACTTAATTTTAAAATTCGCACATCCGCCATCTTGAGGTTATGTAAACAATTGATCTAAATTAGATACCAGTGCATTACAATGTGTATGAACATTTCCTGTAAAAAGTTTCATTGCGTTTGGAACATTAAATCGCGAGAAAGGTCTATTTAAAATTTTCAACTTCGCTTGGCTGCCATGTTCGTTTTGTAGTTAACCGGTTTCTGAAAGTCTTATAGATGGACTTCCATAGTGCCCTTTATCTCCGTAAAAGATTTCAGGGAGATACCGCTAATAGTTTCACAGATATGGAATGCCGGTGAAATATTTCGCACCTCCGCCATCTTGTGGTTATGTAAACAATTGAACGAAGTTAGATGTCGGTGCATTACAATGTATATAAACATATACTGTACCAAGTTTCATTGCGTTTGGTTGGTTAAATCGCGAGAAACGTCTATTTAAAAGTCGCAACTTCGCTTGGCCGCCATACAAAATGTCAGGGTAATATCGGTAATAGTTTCGGAGATATTGAATGCTGGTGAAATATTTCGCACAGCTGCCATGTTGGATTGGTGAGTCGTAACAAAATTTGAAGGGCACGGTCGGGGTCGCAGGGAATAGTGCTCTGAACTTACCGAGTTTCATTGAAATCGCTCCAGCCGTTTAGATTTTATTAGGGGGGGGGGGACACACACACGAATCACACACACACACACACGCACACACACGGACAAAAGGTGATCTCATAAGCCTATTTTTTTTCAAAACTGAAAATAGGCTAAAAATGGCAAACACTGCTCTTTTAAACAGCGCAATAAATTTGTGAATATCGTGTTGCGTTGCTGTGTTATTTACATTTGAAATTCGTCAGTTATTTCTGCCGCACCCTGTATATTGTGAACACTTGGCAGATAACTGGCAAGCTAAAAGGCACAAACATGACTGACAGCATTGTTATATTTTGGTTACTTAGCCAAATATGTTGGCTCTAAATCATGTTCTTTCTGACCACTACACCCAGTGCAGTTAAAATATTCGTTTCGGAGGGAAGGAAATAAAGCTTCTAGTTTTACGTGACCGTTAATCTCGCGATAATGAGCCACGTGGCCTCCATTTTACGTGGAATCTGAACTACAGGACGTGAATTCGTCTCAGAGCAATTCTTAACAATCTTAATTTTACTTTGTTGATATGGATCTTAAATTTGATATGAATGCAGCAGTTGTTAATTGCTGTTGTTGCTAATTCACTGGGAGATTGCAACATCGTTGCCTTGGGTGTGTGTAGGATTTGTCTGATGACCTGTGCTATTGAGGTGTCTGAATGTTTTCCTGGAATAGCAGTGGAAAGACACGGAAAGACACTCCTAAGACATCGGAAGTGGGGATGCAACCCACATCTTCTCAGCTGTGCCCTCAGGCCAGAATTACATTCCTTGGCAGAGTCGGGAATAGAACCTGGACTTCATGGATGGCATAACCCATCCCCCACCATTTTCTACTTTAGAACTCATTATTAAAGGTAGCAAGATTCCCATTAGTTTCTTACTTCCTCGAAGTTCATGGATTTCAACTCTATTTGAAAAAGTATAGGATGCACTCCCAATGGCAAGTGTCTTCACTGTATTCGGGGTTTGATGTTGCAGCTTTATTCGCAGACTATGGCATGGATATAGAAAGAGCAACCAAAGAACATAAGGTACTTGAAATAAACTGCAACTAAAGTAAACTTGTTTGATACAACCAGCAAGCGCCAAATTTTTAATGATTGCTTTGAAGTGATTAGGTAATCCCGAGTGTGCTGTCGAACTGGTTTCCTTGTAGCAGAAGAAATATATAGTGGGTTGAAAGGTTGCCCTTTTTGCACCTGGTAGTGTAAAATCTAATCGTTACTTCAAGAACACAATGATTTCTTCAATAATTATCAACCTCGTGGAGTATTAAGAGAGAATCACTCCAGGAAATCTACGTTATTTCCCTTGTTTGATATCAAGAATCAATACCCTTCATCGGCCATTCAGGCAGACTTGAACGAAGACAATATAGGCTACTCTATCACATACCAAATTCACGGCAACATACTTATGGTTACTTGCTTTTGACATATTAATTAAATTATAGTTTTTTTTATCAACAAAAGGAAATTGGTGGTTTGAAAAATTCCTGACTACTTATTAGATATATCTTCCTCGTTAAAGCTCGTGCGTTACAGTTTTTAATTAGATGAGATGTCATCTTGAGCTCAATTATTACTTGCAGTGGCACTTGATTATCTTAGTTTGTGAAGTAAATTGTGAAATACTAAAAGCTTCGTTTGGGTAATATTTGCTGTCGTAAAACAATAAGACATTGACTGAATGGACCATTGTCTTATTATCTCCCTTATAAGCCTAATCTTTTGACATAATGCACCATGGCGTGCATTTAAAGAAACTAAGATGTCTTAGTTTTCTACAAAAATCTTCAGATTAGACCCGTCAACGGCGGGTAGAAAAGATAGTCTCCTATATGAATAATTTTATCGTAGTATTATGTCTCATAAAATAGTTGACATCCTAACGTTCATTAATTTTTCATTATAGATTTAGATCAGCGTTCAGTTTAATCTGCAAGTTTTTGAGTGGACAAGACCTTTTGATTATAACTTGTTTACAGTAAGAATTGCGGAATTCTTCGCTGCCACACTTGTGACAGTTATTAAATTGCATCAGCCATCACTATGAATTCAATAATTACCAAAATATTTACCAACCTGGTTAGGAATTTACGTTTCATATGTCTTTCTTTTAAGTATGGTGGCTAGAGTTGAGTCGGTAAGATTGCGGGATCGAATCACGGTTCAACGGGTTGGCACGTGATGATGCATACATCCGAGAAACTGCCACGTTAAATACCCCCATCCAGTCAAACCATCACGACACGTCTGGGATCTCGAATACCTCAGCATTTCGAGGGGACGTTAAATTAATTGACTAATACTACTGTAATACTGTAATAACATTATTAATAATAATAATACCATAATAAGAATACCGAAATAGTTGTCGTCATAATCACAACAACAATAAATTATTGTAAATATTTTATGAACTAAAAAAAGTATTAAATACGCCAATATACCATCTTTTAAAAAAAGTATTTTTATCATTGTTGTTATTATTATTATTACTATTAATAATAGTATTATTATTCAACTAAGCCTCCGTGGCTTAGGCGGCAGAACGCCGGCCTCTCACCGCTGAGTCCGTGGTTCAAATCCCGGTCACTCCATGTGAGATCTGTGCTGGACAAAACGGAGGCAGACAGGTTTTTCTCCGGGTACTCCGGTTTTCCCTGTCAATATGTCATTCCAGCAACACTCTCCACTATCATTTCATTTCATCTGTCATTCATTTAATCATTGCCCCAGAGGAGTGCGTCAGGCCTCGGCAGCCGGCACAGTTCATATCCTCGCCGCTAGATGGGGGCTTCATTCATTCCATTCCTGACCCGGTCGGAGACTGGAAGCAGGCTGTGGATTTTCATTATTATTCAACTAATATTACACCCTTGAATCAAGCTGCGGTTGAGGGCTTTGTTCACCGAACTTGAAAATTATTATTATAATTGAATTGCAGCCAATGGCCATAGCTGGGTATTTTAATTGAAAGGGCTGCCAATCAAGTTCGATTCCAAGTAGTTTCAACTTTGGCTGCCAGAGATGCCACTGCCACTGCCACCTAGCGGCAAACGTTGGACCTTCATAGAGCGTTTATAATCAGATAACCTGTAAATTTAGCTATACACTACCAATTGTAGTGGTAGGTTCTTTTACATGCCATAGCTCTATGAAATAAATCTTGGAATTGACTATTAGTTAAATTTGAATAAGTGGATGGTTTTTCAGTTAGTCAGCACGTACACGCGACACCAACATCTGAAGATCTGGTCACAGGGTTTCTAATTGTTTACATATATTTTTTGCGTATGGCTTTTGTGCCAGGAGTGTCCGAGGACACGTCCGGCTCACCACTTTGTAGCTGCTTCTATGCGGAACATCCATGGGGTAATCTACAAGTACCGTCGCGTGTGGAGTGTTGTCTGGGGAGGAAAGTGTGAATGTAAGGACGAGGAATTGGAAGGTAGCGACTGTGGCCTATAGTTAGGGACCAACCCAGGCATTTGCCTGGAAGGAAGATGGGAAACCACAGAAGACCATCTTCAAGGTTGCCGACGGGGGTATTCGAACCTCCTCGCCTCCCGGAAGTGAGCGACTGCCTGCAGCCACGCCGTAACGACCACGGCTAACTCACCCGGTAGGGTTTCCAATAAGGTGACACTGAAGAATAGCTTTCATGTTTTCGACGTAGTGACATTTCACTGTTATACGATGTCCAAGAGGAGCTCACAACTACCGAGCCCCACGTATTGTCAACATTACCTCCACATGCTTTTTCAGGGCTCCTCTCTTTCATATCTCCTGTTATCAGGGGACAATGACCTTATGGTCCAATTCTTAAAACATTGTTCAAAAGCAACACTACACTTTCCTTGCCCCATTTTTCGTAAGTGTTTTATAAATAAAGTTTAATATATTTTTACTCCGTCTTTTCCACTTGGGATTGGTAGTACGTACAGTAGGTGTAAACCTAATTCTAATAGGAAGATGGTAACCATAAAAATGTTTCAGTGAGATAGACATCCAACTAAGGATGATGTTTCATTAGGATGTTTTTAGGTCCGAGTCAACTAGCAGAGCTAACTTTAGCTTCGCCAATATCATAACCAGGCTGTCAATCAAGGCGTATCCTCGACTCATATTCGAGGAAATTACTCAGTCCCTAGGCTAGTGTGCCAAGTGCCTCGTATAAGCACCGTCGTGCTGCAATCTGAGCTGACCAATCTGACCACACAGACAGAGCGGACTGCATATCGCGTACAGGGGACCTAACAAGTGTCTTCAAATCCACTGCTACCAACAGTATGGGTGTACTTGAAATTGGTGGTATCAATAATTGTTTCTTGTTATAAAATAGTATTATTATTGATGGGGCTTCGTTTATGGCGAGGTTAGGGCACTTGTCTAGATTATATAACCAGTTACTAGAAGTAATGAAACAATAAAAAATAAACATCAGGTTCTGTTGTGAACTAAACTGTCTACTTTTCACACCTGTATGGAGTTAATCATGTGTAGCCAAAGTTTTAATTATGGGTTGCAGCACTGAAATGATCTAAGACAATCAATTATGCGGTTAAGTAAGTAAACTCAAGTACACACTGGCCTGTGGCAAATCTTCGAGATTGAAACAATTTGGGCGACTTGTAACGTATATCAACGATATCGTTCCTGTACCTAACACCATAATAACATTTCTTTGTTGTTGACCGGGTGTCGAAACTGGACCTCTAGGCTGGCACCCAACTAGGCAAACATCTACATCAGTAGGCATTAGTGTTTGCTTTGTTCTTTCTAAGTTTATTCAAAATACGGACAGTCATTTAGGAGTTACATAGGAGAAATAAAAAGATTGGTACCACTTATTGCTAATGCTTGGAAAAACAGGTAACCCATAAAACAAGTAGTTTTGTGACGAATCACAGAGCCTTCTATTCTTATAGTATAAGAATCAAAACAATGAATCTTATATTTATACTTAGCCTATTTAAATAATAATAATAATAATAATAATAATAATAATATCTAAGGAATTAACTTGACAACAAAATATAGTATGATTTATATAAAATATACCTGAATAATCGAGGCTTAACAGACCACTACAGTATGTTTGAATACTTTCCTTGCATTGAATCTGAGATATTGAAAGTCTACGGCTAAGATAACCCAGGCAAAGGTATTGAGTTGATGGGAATGCTGCCTCTAAAATTGTGCACAATTATATATATATATATATTATGGCACGCATTGTGTATAAGGAAACAAGTAATTTCGTGAGGATATAATTAGCCTATTTTCATATATCCTACTTATGTGCATTGCCTCTATCAAAATGCAAAATTTCAGTTTGACTGCAGTAATATAGGCTATTCGTAGATACTGAGAACCGTCTAAATATTTCGGATGGTCGCCATACTGTATGCAGGCCTTGGAGTTATGAAATATTATATGAAGAATATTGCGTAGATGTTTTATTCAAACTTGAATCGCATGATTAGGACAAAAGGAATATACACACATCAAAAAAAGTTTTGCATCACCTCGGTTCCAAGAGTTCCGGAACCTTTAAATACAAAGGGAATAGAGATCAACACAAACAACATTTCTGCTCGTTTTATTGCTCATGAGACCCACACATTGCATGTTGTACCATCATACAGCTAGACTTTCAGCATTTGTGGTCCAGATTGCAGTACACACCACTACCTCTAATACCCAGTAGCACGTCCTCTTGCATTGATGCATGCCTGTATTCGTCGTGGCATACTATCCACAAGTTCATCAAGACACTGTTGGTCCAAATTGTCCCACTCCTCAACGACAATTCGGCGTAAATCTCTCAGAGTGGTTGGTGGGTCAAGACGTCCATAAACAGCCCTTTTCAACATATCCCAGGCATGTTCGATAGGGTTCATGTCTGGCGAACATGCTGGCCACTGTAGTCGAGCGATGTCGTTATCTTGAAGGAACGCATTCACAAGATGTGCACGATGAGGTCGAGAATTGTCGTCCATGAAGACAAATGCCTCTCCAATATTCTGCCGATATGGTTGCACTATGGGTCGGAGGATGTCATTCAGGTATCGTAAAGCCGTTTCGGAGCCTTCCATGACCACCAGTGGCGTACGTCGGCCCCACATAATGCCACCCCAAAACATCAGGGAACCACCACCTTGCTGCACTCGCTGGACAGTGTGTCTAAGACGTTCAGCCTGACCAGGGTGCCTCCAAACACGTCTCCGACGATTGTCTGGTTGAAGGCATATGCGACACTCATCGGTGAAGAGAACGTGATGCCAATTCCGTGGGGTCCATTCAGCATGTTGTTGGGCCCATCTGTACCGCGCTGCATGGTGTCGGGGTTGCAAAGCTGGACCTCGCCATGGACGTCGGGAGTGAAGTTGCGCATCATGCAGCCTATTGCGCACAGTTTGAGTTGAAACACGACGTCCTGTGGCTGAACGAAACGCATTATTCAACATGGTGGCATTGCTGTCAGGGTTCCTCCGAGCGGCAATCCGTAAGTAGCGGTCATCCACTACAGTAGTAGCCCTTGGGCGGCCTGAGCGAGGCCTGTCATCGACAGTTCCTGTATCTCTGTACCTCCTCCATGTCCGAACAACATCGCTTTGGTTCACTCTGAGACGCCTGGAAACTTCCCTTGTTGAGAGCCCTTCTTGACACAAAGTAACAATGCGGACGCGATCGAACTGCGGTATTGACCTTCTAGGCATGGTAGAACTACAGACAACATGAGCAGCGTACCTTCGTCCTGGTGGAATGACTGGAACTGATCGGCTGTCGTACCCCCTCCGTCTAATAGGCCCTGCTCATGCATGGTTGTTTACATCTTTGAGCAGTTTTAGTGACATCTATGAACAGTCAAAGGGACTGTATCTTGGATACAATATACACAGTCAACGTCTATATACCGGAGATCTGGGAACCGAGGTGATGCAAAACTTTTTTTGATGTGTGTATAAACGAGATTTTAAAATCTCGCACAGCCGCCTGTTAAGGTTATGAAAACAATTGAAATACGGTAAATTAGATGTCAGTGGATTAAAATTTATACAAGCATTTACCGTACCAAGTTACACTGCAATCAGATGGTTAAATCGTGAGAAACGTCCATTTAAATATTTAAATTTCGAGTCACCGCCATGGTGCATTTGTACCCACCAGGTTATTAAAAGTCCCATATGTGAACTTATGTTCATAGCCTGTGTCATCATACAAAATTTCAGTTTGATTGCTGTTATAGATTAGTAGATATCTAAAACCGTCTAAATATTTCGGATGGTCGCCATGTTGGATTCATACATACTGTATATAGGCCATAGAGTTATGTACTATTAGATGACAATTATTGCGTAGGTTCATTATTCAAACGTTGACTTCGATCGCATGATTAGGACACAAGAAATAAAAACTTAATTTTAAAATTTTGCACGGCCGCCATCTTGAGGTTATGTAGGCAATTGAACGAAATTTGATGTCAGTACATTACAATGTGTATACACATTTGCTGTACCATATTTCACTGTGCTCGGATAGTTAAATCGCGAGAAAAATCTATTTAAAAAATTCAACTTTGCTTAGCCGCCATGTTCGTTTTTAGCTAACAAGTTTTCTGAATGTTACATATGTAAGCATTTAGTAGCGTCCTTTATATCTGTACAAAATGTCAGGGTGATATCGGTAATAGTTTGGAAGATATAGAATGCAAGTGATATATTTCGCACAAACACCATTTTAGATTGGTGAGATATAATAAAATGTGAAGGGCACAGTCTGGGTCGGATAAAATAGTACTATATCCTTACCGAGTTTCAATGAAATCGCTCCAGCCGTTTAGATTTTATTGGGGGGACACGCTCTCACACACACACACACACACGGACAAAAGTGAACTCATATGCCTATCTTTAGCCTATTTTCGTTTTTTTGCAAAAAATAAAAGTAGACTTATGAGATCTACACAGGGCCAAAAATTGTGTGTCTGACAGTGTGTGTGTGGGTGTGTGTGAGTGTGTATACTCTGAATGCCTGTCCCCCTATCAATTCGAACACAGTGCGACTGAATTGAACGAAATTTGGTACATAGGTAGAGCTAGCAAAGAGTACCTTAGTTCAACGTTTTATATCGCCGCCACCTTGATGGATACGTAATGGTGGCCACCCAAATGTTCAAAGCTTAAATCAAATTACGACTAACCTAATCATCCGATCTCTACCAAATTTTGCAACAACTTACCTTTATATAGGAAGCATAAACTACAAGATAATCAGCCCAATAATTTGCGGATGGCGGCCATGTATGTGTGCAAATCGATTCCCCCTATCAATTCAAACACGGTGAAACCGAATTGAACGAATTTGGTACCGAAGTATCACTAGCAAAGACAACTCAGTGTCATGTTTTATATCGCCGCCATCTTGACGAAAACGTAGTGGCGGCCACCCAAATGATAAAAGCTTAAATCAAATTACGACCAACCCAATAATATGATCTCTACCAAATTTTTCAACATTATACCTTAATGTATGAAAAATCCTTTGACCAATCTACAAGGTCATCAGCCCAATACATTGCGGATGGCGGCCATGTATGTGTACAAATCGATTCCCCCTATCTATTCAAACACGGTGAAACCAACTTGAACAAAATTTGGTACAGGACACCTCAGTGTTATGTTTTATATTGCCGCCATCTTGATGGGAACGGAATGATGGCCACACAAATGTTAAAAGCTTAAATCAAATTTCGACCAACCTAATAAGCTGATCTCTACCAAGTTTTGTAACATTATACCTTTATGTGGGAAGCATATTTTGACTAAATACAAGATCATCAAACGGAAGGAAAGGAAGATTGTAGTTTAACGTGACCGTGAATCTGGTGATTATGAGCCACGGCACCTCCTTTTTACGTGGAATCCGAACTGCAGGACATGGCATTTCACTTCAAAAATCTCACTTGCATTGACCGGGAATTGAACCCAGTCCACCTTGGGGAGAGGCCAACAGCTTGACCGCTGTGCCATCACGCCTCTTACAAGATCATCATCCCAATAGTTTGCAGATGGCGGCCATGTATGTGTGCAAATCGATTCCCCCTATCAAATCAAACACGGTGAAACCGAATTGAACGTAATTTTGTACAGAGGTAGGACAAGCAAATGGCACCTCAGTGTCATGTTTATGTCACCGCCATCTTGACGAAAACGTAATGGCGGCCATCCAAATGTTAAAAGCTTAAATCAAATTACGACCAACCTAATCATCTGAACTGTTTCAATATTATACCTTTATGTATAAGGAATCTTTTGAACAAACTACAAGGTCATCAACCCGATAATTTGCGGATGGCGGCCATGTAGGTGTACAAATAGATTTCCCCTATCTTTTCAAACACGGTTAAACCTAATTGAACAAAATTTGGTACAGAGGTAGCACAAGCAACGGGCACCTCAGTGTCATGTTTTATGTCGCCGTCTTGACGAAAACGTAATGGTGGCCACCCAAATGTAAACAGCTTAAATCAAATTATGACCAATCTAATCAGCTGATCTCTACCAAATTTTGCAACAACATACCTTTATGTGAGAAGCTGATGAGCCAGCTTGGTGTTCCTAGGCGAAACCCCACACAAGACGCGGCACAAATCTAGAAACAAGATGTTCAGCAAAGAACATATAGCCTACTTTCTCCTAAATGTATGGGTATATTTATAACTCTTTGTCCTCATCCCTAAATCCTCTACCACCATGTAGTGTTTGTTTTCTTTTATATTGATAATTAGCCAGTAAGTGTCAAAATCAATATTATATACTTTATGATGATTGAATAACAAAACTACTAACTTATTGTAATGCATTCACGTCCGTTAATCCCTATATTAAGCCAGCCTGCAAACTTAAGAATCTTTCGCTTTGGGTACTTTCCCCTTTAAAAATCCGCGCCGATCACAGTAGGTTGGTGCAGCGACCTAGCAGTGAATTAATATTTTTATGTTCGACCCTAACTATTATGTGTCAGAAAACTGTATCATAATTAGCCTCATTATAACACTATTTTTCATTATGGAACAGTTTCTCCCACCAATCATAGCTCAAGAAACAGTTGTGTAACCAATTAGATAAGGATACCTTCGCGCATGCGTTCAAAATCCAACATGTCTATATAAATTACCGAAATGCACCGTCCATATGTTCCTGTAAATAAACTGAGACAAGAAATGGCACTGTACCTTAATATCCCCAAAATCAATTTCTACACAGCGCGTGGTTTTGAAACGACTTCGGTGACAGTTTTACTGAATACTGGAGCACAATCTGAACATACGGCATTGAAGCACACAGAGCGCATGCGTCGGTTGTCCAGAGAGCTTAGGAAACAGAGATATACTACCCACCGCAGCACCCGATCACAACATTCTAGTGACTGAACAGATATTTATGAATATTTATGTTAAAACATATAATAAAGTTATAATTATCGTCGAACATAAACAGTCGTATGCAACTCCCCTATAATGGTAATTAAAACACTCGTATGGAAATTATAGCTGCCGCCCCGGAGGTCCTGGGTTCGATTCCCGGCTCTGCCACGAAATTTGAAAAAGTGGTACGAGGACTGGAACGGGGTCTACTCAGCCTCGGATGGCCCAAATGAGTAGAGGGGGTTCGATTCCCCCTCAGCCATCCTCGAAGTGGTTTTCCGTGGTTTCCCACTTCGTCTTCGGGCAAATGCCGGGATGGTACCTTCTTCAAGGCCACGGCCGCCTCCTTTCCTCTTCCTTGCCTATCCATCCTCACCATCCCTTACCTTCCCTCATGAGGCCCCTGTTCGCTTTGCAGGTGAGGCCGCCTGGGCGAGGTGCCGATCCCACCTCACCAGTGGGATCCCTTCCGATTCGATGTTCCCAGCTCTAGGACACTGCCCGTAGAGGCGGTAGTGGTGAGTTCCCTCGCTGAGTCTGTGGGTTCCACCAACCTGGAGGGTAAACGACTAAAAAAAAAAAAAATGGAAATTATAAAACTACTCGTGTCTTAATTATGGCCATTATAGGCTCGTTGCATAATGTACTAATCTTGTACGCACTGGGTGTTCAATGAGCAGGCAGTTTAAAGTAGCCAGGAGGGAGGTGATCCTGCTGGCAGTGTTTAAAGGTAATCGGAGCGCGATCGTGGCTAATAGTTGAACTACCAGTATTACAAAATTGCCATACTTCAGAAGGCCAGGTATTTACACAGCCGTATGTTTGGAACAATATTACCCACATAGCCCACAAGAGGACAGCACCGTACAAAGACATTAAGAAGGCTGTGCTTGATGACAACGTGTATCTAGTTCTTCTATTCTCCTTTTCCTAATGTCTTCTGTTTATGTGCAATGCTGGGACTGTGATTTTATTAATAAACGAGTGTATACATTAGCCTCCCCTTTGAGCTAAATGACATTTTATTCAGTATCTGTGGTAAGAACTTGTGCACATCATATGTAAATGAATTCAAGAAAAAAAAGGTCAACTGTAGCAGTATACGATCCCCAGTCAACTGCGTGACAGACTAACACGCTAGCCCGGAGCTAACTATATCCTTCACATTATTGTGTTCTTAACTGATATATTGGATGCAACCTGTTGGCAAATAATGACTTGAAATAAACGGTTTCTTCACTGCAGTACAACTTCATTATAGATCATTTCATACAAAGTTTATATTATTGTATCAGTAGGGTATATCACACTAAAACTACTGTAATATAAGACAGGTTCATGAGGACAGCTGCCATCTTGTCGTGTGGTAGAGACGGCTCAGCTCTTTTAAGCCACTCATACAGTATAATATTATAATATTAAATTATAATAAATAACGGATCACGACCTTCAGGATAGCTTAAACCACCCTAGGCTCGATAATCGGAATTGGTAGGTCTTAAGCTATTGTTTATAATGGTTGCATGATTCACACGGCCGCCATCCTGAAATGGCAAGGCCGATGACCTTGAAGTTTGGGTGAAAGACGCGTCCTATACAAAGGTAAGTTGTCACCAAATTTGGTAGAGATCGGATGATTAGTTTAGCCGTAATTTGAGTTTACGTTTTGAACGTTTGAGTGGCCGCCATTCAGTTTTGGTAAAGATGGCGGCGATATAAAATATGACACTGAGGTGCCCTTTGCTAGTGCTACCTCTGTACCAAATTTCGTTCAATTCGGTTTCACCATGTTCGAATTGATAGGGGGACAGACATTCAGAGTACTCACACACACACACACAAACAGACTCACACACACACATACACACACACAGACATACACACAATTTTTTGCCCTGTGTTGATCTCATAAGTCTACTTTCATTTTTTGCAAAAATAGAAAGTAGGCTAAAAATGCTGAGTTTTAATTCTCTGACTCTGGAAGCCAATATAGGCTACAATCATTTTATTACGTTATGTTTTCTTAAACCTAGTTCTATAAAAAGGCGTTGTTATAAGACTACAATACTCACCACCGTGTAGAGTGAAATGGACGTCAGTACAGAAACATCCAGGAATCAGCTAAGCCAACACAAGCACATTATTAACTCAATTATAAACTGGTCAAAAAAAAATTGCATATTGTATGATGTTGTATTTTCATCGCTGTATGATGACATTTCGTTTTTGCACATTGGCTCATGTGTTAACTCTAAATCAAGTTACAGCCAACCTAATCATTTGATCTCTACCAAATATTGCAACAACATACCTTTTTGTGGAAAGCATCGTTTAACTGAACTCAAGGTCATCAGCCCAATAGATTGCAGTTAGCGGCCATGTATGTGTGCAAATCGATTCCCCATATCAATTCAAACTTGGTGAAATTGAATTGAATGAAAGTTTTTACAGAGGTAGCACTAGCAAAGGGCACCTCCTATTCATGTTTAATGTCCGTATAGCACGTTGTATTTCAACAAGCTACTTCAACCAACATTCAATTATACTCCTTGAAAAGGACAGTTATAACAATACCCATGCCATTAGGAGAAAGTAGGCTATATGTTCTTTACTGAGCATCTTGTTTCATAAATAAAAGTTGGTTAAAAATCGCAGGAATCTATTAGATGCTATGGAAGTTGCATGCAGTCAAACTTGGAACCTACAAAAATGTGTATACTTATTTTGGTAAGTTGACATATACAGTACCGGTCCAAAGTTTAGGAGCACATAAGGAAATCATGATGTGTCACCTAAAACCTAAACTTGTGGCACTAGAGCTCTGCAGTTTTTTTACTGAGCTTTACATCTCATAGAATATATACGTCCTGCTTTCGTTCAATTGGGCCAAGTATTGTAGAAGTTATGATTTTGTAACTGTTGGAAGGTCACACCAAAAAATCACCAATTTTAGAGGTATAATGAATGGTATATTCCAGCTGGTTGCAGATATTGCCCTCAATTTTATAATTTAGACTTTGCAATAGTTGGGGATCATTTTGATATAAATATACAAATTCCGAAAAAATGCAGGACCATTTTTTTTTCTTTTAGCAGGATTGTACTTTTTCAAGCCAGCGCTAAAATGGTCGATGTACTGATGACAACAAAAGAATCTCACTGTGAAATACCACACGCGAGAAATCTGTGCTTGCAAGCCATCTGTTGAGTGAAAGAGGAACTACTAGATACGGCAAGTTAGACGCGGGTAGGTCGCTAGGAAGCTTTGCGACAAACGTGATAAGAACAAGGGAAAATCGACCATTTTAGGACTGGCTTGAAAAAGTATAAACCTGAAAAAAAGCGAACCTGCATTTTTTCGGAATTTGTATATTCATACCAATATGATCCCCAATTATTGCTATGACTAAAATACAAAATTGAGGGCAATACCTGCAACCAATTGGAATATACAATACATTATACCTCTGAAAATGGTGATTTTTTGGTGTGACCTTCCAATAGTTAAAAAATCATAACTTCTACAATACTTAGTCCAATTGAACGAAATCAGGACGTATATATTCTATTAAATGTAAGAGCTCAGTAAGTAAATCGCAGATTTCTATTTCCACAAGTTTAGGTGTAAAGTGACATATCATTATTTCTTTATGTGGTCCGAAACTTTTGACTGGTACTGTTCAAAATGTAACTGCGAATACGAATAAGACTAGTGTGCAGATTTTCAGATTATCTATATGAGCAGGCTTCCATGCTCCTCCCATGACAATTTCATTTCAGTATCTAGATTATTCGTATTTATTAATTAATTTCTTTTTACAATTATTTTATATCAGTATTTTTGTTGTGATGACAACTTCTCTGATCGTAACTCGATGAGAAGGATAGATTCGTACCTGATAACATTACGCCTATGAATATCAATTATGAAACATCTATTCATTGAACAATTCACAATTATTGAATGAATGTTTCATAATTTTTGTTGATTGGCGTAATACTTTAGGTAGTTATCTATTAATCAATACGGAAAATCTCTTACATCTTCCCATCATGGGGAATGTTATTGCGTTTTAGTTAGATTCCTGACATGGATATGCCGCGACATAAATTAGTTCCAATGCAGGTGTCTCAGTGATGCGTATAATGATATCTATCATTCACTTCGCAACGAGCATGTAGCGAGTCTGATCAAACTATGTGTCCAGCCAGGAGTAGGGATGAACTGTTCTTCAATATGTTTATTGTTATCCAACCCCATTGCTATTCCTCGACAAGCAATGTGCGGTCACTGATTTCTGGATGTGGATCCTAATGTTAGTATTCTTCTTGGAACGTGTAGAGCAGGGCCATTCAGACAGCGCTCCCCGAGCGCTTTGTTGGAAGGTAGTTTCAGAAGTGGTGGGAGGAGCTTCGCTGGCTAAGCGCGCTGAAGTGTGCAGCCGAACCATCAGTCGCTAGTCTATTCCATTGCGCTTTGTTTGCAGCGTGTAAGTAAATCAGTTTCGCTGTGGTCATGACTGAACAGCATACAAAAAAGGAGTGGTGAAGCAGCAGTCTTTATCAGAATGGGAAATTTCATTTTTCTTTACAGCTCATAAAGGGCATGCCAAATCTTTAGTGTGCAGCACAAGTGTAATGTGTTAAAAAGAACACAATTTGTTGTTGAATTTTCCTCTCTAATATGTTCATATTTCTGTTTGGAATAAATCACAATATTCCCTTCTGAACACTTGTGGTCGTTTCCTGCACATTCCATTCATCGGGAGTACCATTCGATTTGTATATGCGGTATATTTGTTATGGCAAAACAGCCCTCTTAATATGTCAACAATCCCACAAGAGCCGTCGGCCGCATGACTGTACGGACGTATCTAGTCAGCGTGGTCCGAACATCGTCCGTCTCCTCGCTGCCACAGTTAAGTGATTAGGGGAAGGAGCGCTAGTCTGACTGCCCAGTGCTCCCCGAGCGCGGCCGCGCTCCCAGAGCGCAATGACCGGATGGCCCTGGTGTAGAGTAACTTACTCCACTAATAGAGATTTAGGGAGCAAGGCACTCTTCGAAGAGGCTGTTATACTTTTCCTGACATGCGAATTTTCTTTTTAATTCAGTGACACAAATATGAGTATAACCAAGAGTATATACTCAAAAAGTCATTTCCTTCGCTCTATAAACCCCCTTAACATAACATTCTTCGCTCTTTTCTCAGGTTCAGTTTATAAAAATTAAAAAAAAAAATCATTGGGAATTAGCAATATGTATGATGGAATAAACCCTAGCTAAGATAGGCGCCAAAATCTATCGGACAAGGTACAACAATTGCATAATCTCCAATCAGTTCTGTTCCTCACAGACGAACTGGCTTTGGTGACACAGATTCATGACTTGCATCATTCGTCTGCACATCACAACATTTAAGGCTAAATGTCCCGTTTTTTAGTTTATAATTCTGACACCACGTAGCAGCACCAAAATGAGACAATTTCTTTTTTCAGTTTTCTCTTGAATGAAAGCTCGTATTTGCGATCTGAAAACCACTATGTATACTAGACTGCAAATGAATTGATATTAATTCGATGCATTTTCCAAAATGTGAAAAACAAAAAAGTTACTAACAGTTTTTTATATCTCTGCTTAAAATATGAAAAATCCTGGTAATAGGAAAATGGAGATTTATTTCCTGTTTCCAGTGCATTTTTTCAGAATTAAAATCGGGTGAATGGAATCGACAGCATTAGTTTGGGAATTGTTTGGAAAGAGTGGTAGGCGGAGCGGCGCGGCTCCACAAGATCTCTTGCACAAGGGAAATTATGAACACGCTGACAGGGCGGAAGGAGAAGGGAACAATTTGACCACAGGAAGGAGTTGTCTTCCTCTTGTCACAAATATTATAGTTCGACGAGTTACGTATACAAGTGCCTAGGCGAGGAACATTATCTGAGCAATAAAATTATACTGTAGTAGTGTCACAATATGTAACGTTGACACAATGTGTTCGTACAGATACCTTTCTTACTTCCTCTAACATTCTTGTTGATAATAATACATTGTAGGGGCTTGGGACATCTTGGTCATCAGCCCCTTTGGCTGACTGCGTGGCTCAGCTGTAACGTTCTCGCTTGCTGTACTCAAGGTTGCAGGATCGAATCTTGGTGCAGCCATTTGGCATTTGGGGGAATCGTGTCATTAGGTTTACTGGCACGTTAAAGATCCCCTTCGGGGCAAAATTCCGGCATCCCGGCATCTCTAAAAGCCGCAGTAGTTAATAGGAACGTAAACACAATAACGTAATTATAATTATTATTATTATAATTATTAGTATTATTATTATCATCATAAGCCTCCGTGGCTTAGGCGGCAGCACGCCGGCCTCTCACCGCTGAGTCCGTGGTTCAAATCCCGGTCACTCCATGTGGTATCTGTGCTGGACAAAACGGAGGCAGACAGGTTTTTCTCCGGGTACTCCGGTTTTCCCTGTCAAAATTTCATTCCAGCAACACTCTCCACTATCATTTCATTTCATCTGTCATTCATTTAATCATTGCCCCGGAGGAGTGCGTCAGGCCTCGGCAGCCGGCACAGTTCATATCCTCGCCGCTAGATGGGGGCTTCATTCATTCCATTCCTGACCCGGTCGGAGACTGGAACCAGGCTGTGGATTTTCATTTCATTATCATCATAAGTCCCGTGTAGTTGATTATGTGTGTAACTGTATTAGAGTCAGGGATGGGGCAGGTGCCCTGAAACTTCACGTACGGTACTATCTCGGCATTTACCTGGAGGGATTGTGGAAAAACCGGTGAAAACACACTCAGGATAGTTGCGGATAGCACTGGATTCCCTTCTAGGTAACTGCTTTAGAGTTATTTGAGGATAAACTCCCGAACAAAAAATATTGTTCCGACATTAGTAATACTTTGTAGGGCATAATTCTTACCGCACAGAGAGCGACTGGTTTCACTCGATTGGAAATTGAATACTGTATAGAAAGATAGGACTGGTTTGTAGTTAGCACGTTCTTGATATTTTAGAAATAAGATGGACAAGATATGTTCGTGTTTAGGTTTATTGGGAATATCTATTCTAAAAACCATCCGATGAAGACTTCCAACTCTAGGTATCGTCTTCTAGACATAACAAACAAGACCACAAACTCTCTCAACAGTACCTCATCGAAATCCAACTGCATTGATTGGTTTCTATAATCACGTGAGACAGTACGTTTCATTTCATTAGACTGTTGTCGGGACATTCTTTTCCCTTCTCGCGACGCAAATAAACTTTTTCGGAAAGCTGCTCTACTTCTCTTTCTGCTGAGTACAGTGTCTTTTACTATTGTGGCAGTTTTTTTTTCTAAACTGATGTCATTGTTTTATAGTGCCAGGATGGCCTAAACTGAAAGACCAGCCCGGCAGCTTTGGTTCTATAAGGGAAGGAACCTCGTTTCCCTCGATTGATCTGCTTACCTACCGTGAATTTTGCAACAAGGGACATATAATTTTCGGCAGCATTGCTGGTGGTGTTTGATACTAGCCGGGAACTTTTTGCAATTAGGCTGCAAGCAATAACTCATAAGTGTGGTTGCAGTTAGCTGTTTGTCTTCACCTTGCCCGCTGGTAGTTCAAAAGTACTGTTTGCAGTATTTACGGATCCCAATCCAATCCAGTATTTCCGGAAACCAATTTTCCATTTTCACATTCACTACGCCTTTATTTTTCCACACAATGCATTGTTTTCATTTGAAGTTGAACTTGCTTCTCTGAAAAAAGTTGACACTGAATAGTTCGTGATTTTGTACTCCTACACTTATGTATTGGAAGTAAAAAACAAATTACACCCGTGGCGCGACAGCACATGAAGGGCCTAGGACTAACAAGCAACCGCTGCGCTGTTCAGCCCTGTTTCTAGCAGATTTCGGGGTGACGTTTAGCTATCCAACTTGTAGGCTACAGGTAAAATATAAGTGAAATCATAACTGTTCAGTGCATTACAGATTCTCTAATGCAAGCGTAAAGAATTATATAATTTCAAATATAAAGTAGAAAAAAGAACTTACGGGTGTGAAGAGGTGTTTTTCTTTTTTTGTTTTAGCTCTTGGCTTCCTTTTCTTGGTATTTAGTCGCAATCTCCCCTGGGATTTAGTGGAACGCCCTTGAATCGATTTTGGCGGTGGCTCCATTTTTCATCAAAAACGAAAAATTAACTCCACGTGATGACCGTAATGCTCTCCACCAGTCGTAGCCTACCTATATGTACATGTATCTATTCTACCTCCGTAGCGTAGCGGTCCGCATGGTTCGCTGCCGTCCTCGGAGGTCCTGGGTTCGATTCCCGGCTCTGCCACGAAATTTGAAAAGTGGTATGAGGACTGGAACGGGGTCTACTCAGCCTCGGGTAGTCCAAATGAGTAGAGAGGGTTCGATTTCCACCTCAGCCATCCTCGAAGTGGTTTTTCCGTGGTTTCCCACTTCGTCTTTGGACAAATGCCGGGATGGTACCTACTGTAGGGCCACGGCCGCCTCCTCCCCTCTTCCTTGCCTATCCATCCCAATCTCTCTTTCTCTTCCCATCCCTCATGAGGCCCCTATTCACTTTGCAGGTGAGACCGCCTGGGCGAAGTGCTGATCACAACTCCCCAGTTGTATCCAATCCGTCCAAGTGTTCTCAGCTCTAGAACACTGCCTGGAAAGGCGGTAGTGGCGAGTTCCCTCGCTGAGTCCTTGGGAACCACCAACCTGGAGGGTAAAATTGACTTTAAGAAAATCTATTCTACCAGAAATACTGTCCAAAAAATAAAGTGCCGAAAATAGAACACCTAACGGGCATTAAAAATAATACTGTTGCAGGTAAAATAAATTAAACAACAAGTAATTACTGAGATCGATGAACTGAAAACAAGAAGTCGTAACTAGGAACTAGTAAAATATCAAATGATCACTCAGAAATATCCAGACCTTGACAATAATTCAGAACTAACCAGCACAGTCAATTGCAACATTGGAATTCCATACCGTCTGGCAAGGTTGTCGATCTCTCAAATCACTCGAGCTCCGCTCCACTCCACCCCCCTCCCCCTCCAACCCACCACCAACCCGCTCCCAATGACCTTGTTTTACCGGCGCGCCTTGTTGCTAATGCAGTAACACTGTCATTCACAAACTTCCCAAAGTAATCCCGACGGTTCTATTCAACCGATTTACGTTTTCGATGTGACTTTGGAATCAGTGAGTAAAACTCAACTTTCGTATTACCCGTTTTCTTTCGAATTTTAATCAGATATTTGAAAAACAAACAGCAACTTTTCTGTTTTTGAAATTAAAAAGTAAGCAATGAATTAATATCAATTCTGCTACTAGACAGAGTCCATTGCAGTTTTCAGATCGCAGATCAGAGCTCCCCTTCGATACAAAAATATATAAATAAATTCAGCTTCGCTTGTGCTGCCATCTGTTGAAATATATTCTTACCAAAGTGTCGGGACATTTAGCCTTTAAGGTGAGATAGATGTGATATACGAGTGTATGTGTCTTGCTTCAGCAGTTAGTTATTCTGTTTTTACTTTTGCCAGACAGCGTGGGTCAACAGTATGGGTTTGGGCTTGACATTGAACATGCACTCGGCTGCGACATTTGGCCCAATTAAGTTGCTTACTTTTTTCTTTTGCCAAGCAGCGTGGGTCTACAGTATCGGTTTGGGCTTGAAATTGAACTTGCGCTTGTCTGCCGGTTCGAATCCGGTTGGATGTGTGTGGGGTTGATTGATATTGTTTGTGTGTGTTGTCTTTAATTTTACGCGCATTTAATTTCTATGTTGTCATACATTCCAAACATCTTTCCACAGCATAACCAGACTTTTAATGCAAATGAACATACATTAAATTGAATCTGGCTGCATGATAGAATTAGGTATAAACCCGATAAATATTTCTATAGTGAAATGTGTATATCTCCCTACAATCTGAATTACAAATGTGGGTTTTTAGCTATAAGGTAGTATTGTGACATTGGGTACAAGGCATCTAGATCTAAAATAGAGAGTTAAAATGTCAATTATTATTTATATAAATACATTTGGTTTTGAATTTTCGTGCTGGCTGATACTGTAATTTACTTATCCTAACTACACTCAGAGCCTACGGATGCTGTGAAATGTGATACTAATTCGGCCAATGCTGTTGTACTGACTCAGCAAGAGCAATCGCAATCTATCTAAATAAAACTGCCTTGAATTTTGAGGTTTCATCCTGCATAACCTCAGTAGAGCCTTCTGGAGATCCAACCAGACTCCGAGCTGCTTATCAAACAGACAGAACCGTTACCAATATAATATTTGAACATAGTAGCTCTTCTTGCGGCTAGCTCTACTAGACACGAGTGTTTAAATCGTATAATCTGTATCTAACCAAAGTCAGTGCTTATTGTGTGGAGATAGTACCTATTCACCGTCTGTGTTGACGATTTTTGCCGATGGATCGTTACTGAAATTACCGTAGATGGCAAGGAAACACGAAGATATCCACGAGAAATGATATGCCTAATCAGCCAAGCAACAGTGATCTGCTTCAAGAATGAAACTTGAAGGATCTGTGAAACTTATCTTCATTTCACAAGGCCTGCTTCTCAAATTTCTCTATTAAGGGTGAACAGACCTCAATGAACTTACACAATCAAAATAACGGTATTAAGCGACGATAAAAATATTGGCTCAAATATTAAAACATTGGGAATAAATATTACATCACTAATGTATTTCAACCTTGTGTTAATGTAATCGTGTCTCTAATTGTTTGCGGCTAAACGTTCAATGGATTACTGATTTGGCCGGCTCGACGGATTCATCCAACTTCAACGGGGAAGTACTATATACTGTATTTCCTTTTGCCAGCTGCCAAACTCACGGCAGACCTAGGAGATAATAATATGAAGCCTGCGATCGCAATATTACTATTTGCCAAGCAAGTACACAAACTCAAGCAAGATAGGTGCTCAGAGTGGATTAGACGGAGTGGGTGGTTCTGGCCTTTTAAATCAACGAGAGTAGGTAACAATATTGGCTGTTCATCTCATGGCGGGGGGAATAGCATTGTTGGATGTCACCGCGGGAGTTCGGGTTCGATTCCGAGCTCCTACAAGAATAATTAATTCAGGTTTGAGGTTTGCAACGGTGTACACTCTGCCTCGTGAGGCAGAATTGGCAAGAGGTACTGGGAATTCTCACCTAGGCAATCCTAGAAGTGGGTTTCCTTGGTTTCCCCTTTTCCACTTCTAGCAAATGCCGGGGTAGTACCTAAATTAAGACAATGGCTGCCTCCCACCCAAATCATAGCCAAATACAAATACACATATGCTACTACTACAGGCATCTCATTGAACCATGTTATCATGCAGATTTCACACACATCCAAGTACACTGGGCTAGATGCCCTGAAAGAAATCGACAGTGACAACCGTATCATGGCTCAGGTTGAGAGAATTCGAGTAGGCCTACTTTATTTACATCGGCGAACAAAGTAACTTCCACGACTGGAACAAACAAGCAGCACTAATAATATGGCAAGAAAGTGGGCAGATTGGTAAGTCACAACTCTGATTGTGAGAACATTTGTTGAATTCATACACAAGGAAAATGCGTATCCGATCATTGACTAGATCAATTAGAATTCTAACATTGCAAATAACACAATGTTCTTGTTGTATTTTCTGGTAAAACTAAACCTTTGTTCGCAAAAGATATGGGGTGTAAACTAGACCAAATATTATAACGAACACTTTTTCATTTCATTTCATATTTATTTATCAGTGCCTTACACTATAATTACAGTACGCTGAAGGGAGTCTCTGAAAAGAGCAAAGCCCCACTTCGCATTCGGGATTCGTCAGAGCCCCCAATATATATGCACTGAGTTATATTTACATATGTACACAAGATGGCTATTAGTGAGAATTCAGCAATGATTACATTATTTACAGTATATTAGAGGGATGGTAAAAGCGCCATTTATATAGGATAAGGGAGGAATAGAACTGAAACTAAAAGGTTCATTCCACGGCCGACTGAATACGAGCTGCGCTCTATACCGGCCTTGACATTCCCAGTCAGAACCCATGTATAACATGTAATTGGAAAGTTTCTACTCGTTGCCGGTAGAGCGTACTCCCCTCCCATTATAGGCGCGATAAGGAATCAGCTGTACAGTGCGTATATTAAATGTGTAATCTGAAGAACCACTGGATGGATTTTGATGCTGCTTTCACCATTCTGTAAAGGTGATCTCGAGGAAGATTTGTGTAGAAAATAATTTATTTATGACCAAAGGGAGCCAAGCAGTAACGATTTCAGTGAAAAGGTCGAAAAAATAGCCTGGCGTCCGGGCGCTTTTTAAGCTTACGCTGGGCGAACCGTTAAAAATATCATTATATTATGAGTGTAAGAATTGTTCAGCGTGAGAAATTCTACAAAAAAGTCCGCGAGAGCATATCTCTATCTTCGATACATCGCCCACTATAAGTGTTTTTAGTTTGGACGGGAGGGGAACAAGTAGCAGCTAATCGTGTGCTGTGTTTTGTTCTAAGAGAACTTTCGACAAATTATTAGATACCGTGTGCCTTCTTTTTCACGAAGCAGCTGTCAGGACGGGACTTACATAAACTCCTGCTGGACGTTATTCTCGAGGTTGAACAATGCGGTTTCATAATTATAATAACTGTCTCTGATAATCACAAAACTAACACTACAATGATGAGGCATTTAGGGGGAGGGAATTTGCAACCAATGGTCAATCACCCATACGACGAGTCTAGGAATGTATTCCCTAGTTATGATAATTGTCACATTCTAAAAAAAATCATTAGAACGCAGTTTCTGTAACGAGAGATGACTGATGGTACTGGAATAATTTCAGGGAAATACTTGTCATTACTATACACAATGCAAAAGGGTGAGATCGTCAAACCGGTCAGACACCTCACTAAAAACACACATCGAACCCACTAAATTTGAAAAAAATGAATGTTCGGCGTGCCAAGGAAGTGTTCTCGTCAGAAGTTATTGGTGCCATTAGTACACTGAAAGAAAATATAGGCATGCACCCGGAAGCGTACACATTAATGGACGCAGAAGCAACCATTAAAAAAAAAAACACGTTAATAAATGGTTCGCTATGCATGACGTAAGCATCACATATCATCATATTCAGTCTAGAAATCCAGATAAAGGGCATTTTTTCTCATTAAATGTCAGTCGCCTAAACTGGCTAGAGGAATATTTTCTTTCTTACCTTGAAACTTTGAAAGCTGCTAGTAACGCCGCTAGAAAGGACTTCCTGAGTTCTGAGACTTACGAAGCTACCTATACAATTAATCACGGATTCAGCTGTCCAGTGCATAAGGTATCTTCTAAAAATGGGTAGAGGAAAGTCGCCAAATATGGGGAGGTTTTTTATAGGGCTCACATTAGACATAAGAAGGAACGGAATAATTTTGGTTTTCTCACCAATGTAAACCTCAGGCGATATACTATGTATATTACAAATATGGGCACGTTTGATGTTGTAATACCCTCTGATATTATTGTTAACTTTAAAAGTGCACTTTCCCCGTATTAGGCAACCGGGTTTCGTAATATGGGGAGGTGAGAAACCTCGCGGTTTTTATTTATAATAGGTACACTGAATAGTATACCCTACTAATTAAAGCATTAATTCTGACATATTTTTTCGTGTGGCCTCCTGAGAGGCCGAGTGCAGGTCTTTCTAGTCGACGCCCGTGGGCGACCTGCGCGTCAGGATGAGAGATGGAATGGATGAAGATGAATGAAACTGGGCAAGGATGTGGAAGGAAGCGGCCGTGGCCTGTTAGAAGGTACCGTCCCAGCATTTGCCTGGTGTTGAAAAATGTGAAACCACGGAAAATCATTTCAAGGACGGCCGACGGTGGGGCTCGAACACACGCGTCTACCGAGTCAGCAGAGATCTTGGCCCCATGGCCTAACGCTGCGCTTTAGCCTGCGTAGCCACTACTGTCGGTAATTCTGACAATGTAATGAAATCACGAACACAAATAGTACAGAAATACAAAAATGAATATTTTAAGTAAATAACAGTCCTAGTTTCCTGTTGCCGAACTTCCAAACCGTTCAGCAGAAAAATGCATAAACTTTAATGAAAACCGAGTGATTCTGATCGAATTCAACTGTAACGAGGTGCAAGGTATGTCTAATTTCTCTTAGATTTATTAGCACGCTATTTTATTTTGTGATATAATTTGCATTTTGATATTGTGGGAATTATAATGATAATATAATAGTGTCACTAGCAACCCGCCCCGGCGTCGCCCGGGAACAGTTATGAATGTGCAAGGACTTCCTGTCAGACGTAATTTAAGAATGGCGAGGTGCAAGCCAAATCCCCCTCCCGTCCAAACTAAAAACACTTATAGTGGGCGATGTATCGAAGATAGAGATATGCTCACGCGGACTTTTTTGTACAATTTTTCATGCTGAACAATTCTTACACTCATAGTATATTGATATTTTTAACGGTTTGTCCAGCGTAAGCTTAAAAAGCGCACGGACGTCAAGTTCTTTCTTCGACCTATTCACTGAAATCTAAAATCGTTACTGCTTGGCTCCCTTTGATCATAAATAAATTATTTTCTACAGAAATCTTCCTCGATATTACCTGTACAGAATGGTGAAAGCCGCATCAAAATCCATCCAGTGGTTCTCGAGATTACCCGTGATATCCAAGAATCGGGGACTTCGTTTTACACTAAGTAGAGATAAGTCTTATTAGTCGTGCAATGCTTGGTGAACAGCGCTGTGTGAGCAGTTGAGTAACTAACAAGATTTCATGAAAAAGGTCTCATTGTCTAGGCCGGTATGAGCGCATTCAGTCGGCCGTGTTCATTCGTACACAGAAGGCCTTGTTTCAAATTTTAAGGATGAAATAATGTTATTCATTGCCCATGTCCACCGCATAATACCACCGGACTTGGAGCCTGCGTGGTCTTTCAAATCGTTAGTTCAGTCAAACTCGGAAACATTGTGTTGTAGGACGTCAAGGGAGGTGCCATCGGAAAAGGGGGGCAATTATCAGAAACTAAAATTTATTTTAGTAAAATTGCGCATGAGTCATTACGGAGCCTTTGAACAAAAACCAGGTCGTGAACACGTTTTGTCGTGGAGGTCGAGTGAGTTGTTATTACAATGACATCATCGAGTACTGCGCAAGGAAATAAATGGTGGACTTCTAATGTAGTAAGAAATATTTTCATGCATATTTTACTAACGATACCAAGAACATTTCAAAAAACTCTATCTTGAATAGGTAAATAGCCTACGGCGTTTTGAGTACAATGAAAGAAAACAAAATTACACACATTAAGAGCCATCAAGAATGACTGACGAGCAAGAGAGGCGTTTTGGGTTGCTCCTACAGGTTGATGCGGGAGCGAGTCGTTCACCTTACTGTGATATTGATATAGACAGTAGTGGTGCTGGCATGTACTTGGGCCCTCTAAGGAACCATATAACCTCAGTGACGATGCGGTAGTGGGTCCACCAGGGTTCGTCGCCAATCCGCTAAAGACGTCGCTGTAGCAGAGCTTTTGAGAGCTCCTGATGATGTCGCCGGCCTATTCACCGACCATGGCAGCCGGCATCTAACTGACACTGTTAGTCCATTCGTCGATGCATGTTCCAGAGTGAATAATGATTTCAACAGGTCAACCAAGAATACGGACACGCTTATAGTGTTTGTGATCCCAATGACCTATCCAGGGACGTAGACTTGTATCAGTGGTACAACTGTACGGCGTCGTTAGATCAGCAATGGTAACATACAACGGATTTCACAACTCAACCCAAACCGAAAAACTTACCGTCGCTAAATGCAATGAGTAGACCTAGATACCTCTACGTAAAACCTGTGATCCAGTGGAGACCTGAACCCACCGTTTCCTTTTCTCTTATAATGACGTGTACTAAGAAAGAAGTCCTAATTGCTTTTAAACCAACAACCACGATAATTGTCATCCTAATTCATCAAAGATTTTTGGTAATTCTACAGTATTTGCTTACTTATATTAATTTTATTCCTTAGAGAAACTCTTCAGGTTAAGATAATAACATCGTCATTTCAGTTGTACTGCAGTATGACAAATACCTCCCTACAAAAGGGAGGGTAGTTTTCGCATATCTATAAATTAAATCTCGCAACGATTTTGTCCCTGTATCATTTATTGTTCCTGTCTCCTGTCTATGGTATAACAAATAAAAGTGGCTGGCTGCATGGTAATCGTCTGCTGAGCTCAAGGTAGGGGAATTGAATCCCGGCACGATCAGTTGACAATTTGAGGGCGCTTAAAGGCGACAGACCCGTGTCAGTGAATTTACTCTCAATTTTATGATCCTGTTGTAGTCAATGTGCAAACAATTCAGCATCTTTAAATTCACACTACTTAAAAATGACGGAATAATAATAATTATTATTATTATTATTATTCTTATAATTATAATAAAGGGACACTTTCAGACACAAAGTAAACAAATTGGAAGATACATCAGAGCAACCAAAACAAAAACAGTACAGACCAAAGTGGCCTGTAGAACGTAAAGGAGCCTTCTCGGAAAGAATGAAAGCCTATTGGAACAACAAGAAGAACCAAAAAGAAATTGTTGAGTTATTTGCTTTTATTGGGATAATTCGCATAAAATAAATAAATAAATAAATAAATAGATAAATAAATAAATATAGACTAGAAATAAATAATTAAAAACAATTGATTTTTACATTAGTGTTAACAGTAATAATTACTATTATTACCATTTCATTGTGTCCTTCATTGGGAACATCATTTTGCTCTCCCAATTGTGAAAATTGCATGGATCGTAATTTTCACTACACAAGTCTTTTCGGGTCTGTTAAAGAAAACAACCAACAATTATTTTACACGCATTTAGATATGATGTATAATCTAACAGAACCATGGCAAACTTTTAGAATTTTCGATAAATTCCACTCGGATAGGGTCTCATAGTCAAACCACATCCCACATTCCCCTTTAGGGAAGCGAAATTAGGTAGGCACTGTAATCCTTCTAAGAACTATTTGAGTGTTTTAATTACGTCGATGCTGTAAATATATTCCATTATATTGTGAACTTGTTTTGCTGGAATAGGTAACATATGTAAAGGGCCGAGGACATCGCTACCTAATGACTGTAAATGGAACTGCTGTGAGAGTAATAAATGGATGGTTTCATTCATTAACTAGCCAGCACTGGAGGGAGCCATTTGTACCCATTCCTGTGTGATCGAAATACAATGTAATCAATAGTGCACGCACAAATATGAACATACGAGGGCTTTGTTTACTACCTTGCTATTTTATATCAGAAACAATATAGCAATTACTGATCTTTGTGACAACAGTTCATAAGATACAATATAGGTGAACACAATTAACGAGCGACAATAAATCACTAGTGTTCCTCCCCTGAGAAGGTCAAAACAGAAGGTCGTTGTTGCTAAAATACACCAAATCCATTGGCCTATATGGATGAATACTCCTCACGCTTAGATTATACTAGCAGTAGTGCCCGGCTTCGCCCGGTGGATTCATTTGTTTTATGGATGGCAATGAATACTACTACAGAACAGGCAAATGATATTTAAAATAACAGAAAGAAAAAATATACCTTTTTGTGGTGGTCGTGGTAGTGGGGGTGATAAGTAGTACAGTATAATGGACGTAACATTCAGGAGATTTTTCCGAAATTATAATGATAATAATGAATAGGGTAACTGCTATTTACTAACTACAGTACTGACACATGCAACTTACAAACGAATTGAAAAATATGATTAGAAGAGGAGTAAGTGAAGTAAGAGGCACGGTCTAGAGCCTATATCTCATTGGCTGTTAGGAAAATAGAGACCAATAGTGTCGTATTTTGTCGCATAGCGCCGTAGGAAAATAATCAGAGCACTTGGCTGTCCCAAACTCCTGAGGCAGCAATAGTGTCATTTATCGGCACATAGCGCTTAAGGATAAGGATCGGAATAAACGAAAGTAAATTTGAAAGTACCATCGCTTATTGCAGCTGATAACCTCAATGTACTGCACCAACACCATCGCACTTATACAGAGGCATAATATACATACTGACAACTGTTTTAAGGGGCCTAACAAATCTTTTTGCACTAAATATTCCTTGTGACTGCAATTTATAAGCAGCGCAAGATGTAACTATTTTCACAATTCTGCACCAGAACACTGGTAGGGGCGACGTGATGCAGCCCGAATTACCAGTCATCAATAGACTTATTAAAATATTCTTAGAGGTACACTACTACGGATACGTTCTAGGGCCTAAAAACGTGGTTTTCAAGTTCATTTTGTCTGTTTTCTAAATGTAGGGAATGGAGAGGGTTTTCCAAACTATCAAGTGGACAGTGGTACCAGCAGTATTTCAAAGGGTAAGTTGTAATTGTTCAGACCCGTAAGTAAATTCTGTTCTTGGGCGCCACTCATTACTATAATGAGAATAAAATATAAAATACATAAGACTTTACTCCCGCGCAGCAGGACAATACGCTTGCTGTATGGCAACTCACTCTTCCCCCTTTCCTAGAAATCACATGTATAAAGAGTAACTATTGAAATAATCTCATCACTTTGTAATTGCAAGGTAAATTTTTAATATTTCAAGAATCGAACTATGTTTTACTGACCGGAAAGCGCCATACATTACATTTCCATTTAGCTAACCTTGTCTTACTTGATGTTTGGGGCATATCGTTCATATAGGTGTTTTTTATTTTCATCCACATACGATATCTCTGGTTCCTTTTATGAAGAATCCCTTTACAGATACTTCTCCGTTATATACAAGAATGTGAATCCTATCTAGAATACAATTACATTCACCAATACTTGTAGCAGCTCGTCGTATTATATAGCAGAATGCATCCATTCGATGCCAAACAATCAACTAACAAACTTTTACCAGAGTATCTATATCTCATTTCACAGCCAGCTAGATCCTTATTAGTTTCAAACAAATCATAGTTCTACGTTATGCCGTGTCGCTTCTTAGTCGGTTTCATTTCGTATAACACAAGGCCATTAGGCAACAGCCTATTGTGCCCAGCGTTGCCCGGGAGGTGTCTTTATATGTTGTAGAAAGATACATGGTAATATATTTCGCACAGTATATTCATTCTGCCCCTAAATGAGTTTAGAGCATAGTTTTCCTCAACTCTCATGTTACTCAAGTGCAATATTAACTCACTGTAAATCTAGTCGAAAAGTACAGTGGAATACAATAACGTAGCAGAGCATGCAACAATTGTAAAAGGTGATGTCTATACACAATTCCTAGAGAACTCAGTCTCACAATTACTTTCCTGATAGTGTTTATTTTTGATTTAATGGGGAAAGTAAGACGTCTTATAGCAGTGTTCACATAGTTATCTCCATTATTTTTCAAATGTAGCAATCACCTTCTTGTTACGAAATAATATTTAAATTATTCAATGATTGGAAGATAAAGTCATCATTGTGGAGTCAAATATACGTCTTATGATTTTTAATCCCGCACAAATTACGTGAATAATGGCAAATGATTCATTCTTGTACGTAGGTCAGTGCGTACTATAATCGTAACAGCATATTGAGGAACATTATTGCTGTAAGAATAATTTATATGCATATGATCTCATCCACACCAAGTTAAAGTAAATTAAGCAAAGTGAAATCCCAGTATACTGTCAAATATGATGCTTAGATTCTGCGCATATTGGACTTCCTTAGGCTCTAAAGTATTTCGTAAGATAAGAAATACATTCTCTAAACTCAATCTTTAATAATCTCTAAAATGCTATAGTGGGACACAATTGTGATTAGAACTCATGACAGTTATAACATTAGGCTATTCAATACCTTTTGTCAGTAAGCACTAAAATGGCTCATATAAATACATAAACATAGGAAAAACATTGTGAACGTTTAGTAGTTTAATTATGTTATTAACATGTTATCAACTAAATTAATAATTAAACATCCGGTTCCATTACAAATTAGCAGAGCCTTAGAGCAGGGTAAATACCAATTACAATATAACCCGAATAATAAAGGCAAATACTATTCATAGAACAATCTGCAATATCACGCAAAAGTTACTTTATTTCTGATTTGTAATACAAAAGACAGCTTGTAGAGGTAAACACGGTCAAGAACAAAAAAAAAATGCAGCATAAAGACATTATGATTAATAAAACATAAACATCAACTTATCAGTTGTAGAACACACCTTAACGGTGTGTATAACACTTCAATTCTAGTAGATATTGCTTACAATATATTGCGCGTGATATCTTTCGTCATAAGGTAAAGATTCAAAATCGTCCGGAAGATAGCTGAAAGCGATTTATGATTTGTGTGGCTGTGAAAATGGGGAATAGTCAAAGAAGACCTGTATTACTGAAAGAATGCAGCCGGTTTCAGTAGTTGCCGACAGATGGTAGCACCTGTCGCGTGCTTACTCGTAGACGGCCCTGCTAATAGCAATGGAAATTGCTACTCGTGAACAATGAGGTTATCAATCAATACTTTACCGCAATTGTATAGTCAAGAAAAATAATGCCATATGTTACCTCGTAATAAGCTGCGTTATGAAAATAGAACCTGTATTGAATGGTTATTTACGTCGTTTATCCCCGTGCGTAGTTATGAAGTGTCGTATGTTATGCAGGATATTGCACGTCACTACTCCTTTCAACTCGTATATAGTATGTCAGGAGTAATTCTGTAAACCTTTCGTAGCGTGTCGTAGTGGTACGTAATCGTAATTGAGTTTTCGGCAACATTATGTCGTAGTGTAATTACGTATAGAAACACTACGTCGACATTTTCCTTAATAACAATCTATTATCAAAGAGAACAAAACATTTCTACAATGGTATTACACATGCCAGTTGCAAGTACCGATGGTAGATGTCGCATTCAACTACCCTTGGAAACCCAGTTTACGTGAGACAGAGTTAGGTGTGATTATTGTCTTACGTAATTTCCGGCGATAACTTCGTTCCGGACACAAACTCTCCTTCGTCTGTTGTGTGTAGTCATCATTTTGAGAGTCCCGCGCCGTAGTTGTGTTCGTTTAATCGTGCACCACGGCTGCGAGGGCAGCTGTAACAAGTCCAGACATCGTAGATTCGAAACTATCCTGAGTGTGGTTTCTCTACACTCTGTCCAGGCAAATGTCGGGATAGTACTTGACCACTGCTAGTAACGCACATGATAGATACTTCTTTGCCTCTGAGACCTACGATGATATCCAATTAACTACGGAATCAACCGTCCAGTGCATATCCATAAGTTACCTTTTGAAAAATGGGTATCATAATGTTTTCTTGCGATTCTGTTGAATCATTCTTCAGTACATGCCCCAGGGGCTCACGACTAATGAGATGTTGGTTTGGTGACCACGGGACCCCAGATGAGTGCGGTATTGCTTTCTCTTACTTGTGCCGGGATCACTTCTGACATCTTTCCTGTCGACCACCCTTGGCCACCTCTCGCTCACTTACGACATTACGACACTCCACCTCCTTCATGGCCTTACAACTTGTGAAACGCTGGTTAGCGATCAGGGGACCCCAGCTGAGTTCACGATTACTTCCACTTAATTGTGCCGGGGTCCTCTCTGGCATATTTACTGTCGGCCTCCCTTGGTCAACTCTTGTTCTCTTCCGACCCTGACGGTGTTAGAATATCCGAGGTCTAAGGATTCTTTCAAATTCCCGCCTTAATTGGACCTTGTTTCATCTTTCCTGATACCCTAATTCTTCAAAGGGTCAGATCTCTTGTTTTTCTTTTCACCATATCTCCTCCCTTCTGCACGAGGTCATAAAGGAGGCAGGGTGTATGTAGCCCCACCACTGGAGGTGCTACACTCTCAAGGGCTCACGGCTGTTGAGTTTTGGAGGATACCTAAGCTGGATTTTTTTCTTTTTCCAGTGATTCTGGGGCGGTTTCCCTCCTATTTCCCTTCCTATCTGCCTATCATGGCACACCTTACCAAATCCGTCAATTCTCATTTTTTGAGGCTTGAGAGAATTTCATTTACCTGCATTTTATTTCTCTTATTCCTTCCGTTTTGTCCTTTTGTTCTCCTAATCCGTAATTTGGTTGTAAGTGGTAGTTATTTTTAGTTCTAGTGTTTATCATCATTTTTCATTTTCACACCAAAGAATTAGAGGTCTATAACCTCCATGTTAGGCACTTTAACATCAACTATCATTATCAAATTACAATTTCAGCAATATCTTTTCCGACAATGAAAACTGAAAGTCTGGTTTAAGCTGTATTCACAGTGGAAAGAATTTCTTGTATGAGATGTTTGGATTGCATTTCTCAGATCTGTAATCCTCTCTACTCATTAACCTGACCGCAGCAGCGGTCTCGGCAGCGCCATTGCAGAGAAATTGGTATCACCGATTACGAATATTATTGCGGAAGCCGAAATAACGGTTGCTTCCAAATATCATCTGTACTAACCACTGAGCTGGAAAATCATGATGTTTTATAAAAATCGAGTGAACCTAATAGAATTCTATTTTTATAAGGTGCAAATGTATGTTTAGTTTCTGTCATTAAATATCACGCTATTGTATTTTATGATAGGCTATAGTTTGCATTTAGATATAGCGGAAATTATATTGACAAGTAGTGTCAAGTCTTTGTGATGCTACACTGGGTTGACAGTGCTGTGTGAGCAGGTGAGTAACTAACGGGATTTCATGTAAAGAGCCTAATTTGCTATACCGATAGAAGAGAGCGCAACTCGCATCCAGTCGGCCTTGTCTCGCCTTGAGCTACTATTGCCATGGAAACTTCCTGCCTTGCCATTCCTTCATGAATAATTTTATTATTTTATTAGCCTTTGCTCGAGTGTAAAAGGGCCGAAATCAGAAGAATGAGAAATACTATCGAAATTCATGTGGCCAGCCGTTCCTTCTGGGTCCTAAACGATGTGTATGCAAAATTTGGTTGAAATTGGTGGAACGGCGTAGATTTGTATACGGAACAAACCCACATATCCACCCACATACATACAGACTTTCACTTTCATATATATAAGATATCTATCTATATTTATACAGTATATATATATATATATAACAATAAACAATAATGAGGTGTCTGTCACAAAGTATGTAAAATTTGGTGCAATTAAGTGAACCGGTGTAGATTTGTGCAGGGAATGGAGAGGTCTGTACGAAAATTCAAGTGGACATTGTTACCCACAGGGTTCCAAAGGGTAAGTATACAAAATTTCATTCAAATCGGTGAAACATTGTAGATTTGTGCCAAAGGGCATAAACGCAGGGAATGGAGTGGTCTGTCCGAAATTTCATGCAGACAGTATTACTCGTCGGTTTCCAATGGGGGAAGTATTTAAATTTATGTTCAGATCGGTGAAACGGTGTAGATTTGTGCCAAAGAGCCTAAATGCAGGGAATGGAGGGGTCTGTCCGAAATTTAAAGTAGATAGTGTTACCCGAAGGGTATACGAATGCATAGAGAATACTACAGTTCATTTAATCCTTGAGCAACACTGAGAAATGGCTTCAAATACCATATCCTATCTCCAATTTACACATGCTAGTGAAACAATCACAATAACGCAGGTTATCCCAAAAATTCTACACACACATCCATGTATACGGGACAACATGACCACGATGTCTAAGCCACGCAAATGAAATAACAACTGTCTACTAGCATTTGAAACCTGGTGCTATAGAAGGATTATGAAAATCAGTTGGAAAGAAATGGTCACAAATGAGGAAGTCTTTAGAAGAGTGGAAGAGAGAAGATGCTTCCTTAAATATTTAAAAAGAAGAAGGAATCACCTCGTGGGCCACATACTGCGACACAATGGACTGATTAAGCTTATAATCGAGGGAACAGTAGACGGCAAGAATTGCAGAGGAAGACCCAGACTGGAGTACATGAGTCAAATACTGAAAGATATGGGTTGTGGCTCATACTGTGAACTGAAGAGGAAGACTGAGAGACGGGAAGAATGGCGAGCTGCTGCCAACCAGCCTCACAGCTGTTAACCACAGAGAGAGAGACACATGAAAACTGCATAATGATGATAGGTGAATGTAGGAATGTATGCCACTATGTTTCTCTGACAGGTTAGCATTACATCGGTCAGTTTTCTCATGTGTCCTTTAGAAAATTTTACCGGCCTATCAAGATACAGAGTAAATCGTTGTTGCCTAGTGACCACCTGTCCATCAATGGTGCGGCGTTGAATATGATGATACATATAGTGTTACTCGTTGTCGCCTAGCGACAATATGTCCTTCAAGTTATTAGATCGGTGAAATGGTGTAAATTTGTGCAAAAGGGCCTAAATGCAGGGAATGGAGTGGTCTGTCCGAAATTTAAAGTGGACAGTGTTACCCACTGGGTTCCAAAGGGTAAGTATACAACATTTGGTGCAGATCGGTGAAACGGTGTAGATTTGTATAAATAACAGACAGACAAACAAACAAACATTGAGTTTTATATATACAGATATTCATACCCTGTTATATAGTAGGCTAATTTAGTTAAATATTATCATTAAACATTGAGCATTTTATGGGAAGTTCGATTAAACACTTCATACTGTTATAAATATTCACTGTTTAACAGTGAGAAATCTCTATATATATAAAAATGAAAGTTGTCTGTTTTTTCTGAATTTCCACGGAAGTTCGAGTTATTAGTGCGTTTCAGACTGGTTTATGACGGTTGCGCGCAAAAACAAAATGTTTGTCTGTCTGTGTACAACTTTGCACGCGTATCACTCGAGAACGGCTGAGTGGATCAACATAAAATTTGGTAAAGATGTCCATCAGAGGCACGAAAGTAATCATTGATGTAACTCTTCTCCATACCTCTCATAAAAGAGGGCCTACCCCCTTAAAATGCATGCTTAAATGGGCGTAGAAAGACGAGACAAAACTCATTTTCAGCGTCTCAATGTGGGAAACAAAACTCGGGAGCCCTACGGGCCCAGAAAACCACATTTTAAGGTCCTAAAACCAACAGTTTTTGAGATATACCAAGAAAACTAATTTCATTTCAGCTATTGAAAGAATGCCAGCTGGTAACCATGGCAACACATTCTCTGAAGTCCATCTCTTTCTGTAAGACGCAATGCCATTCCATTTATTACAATACTGTGAACGTTCGCAAACGGCTATTAGGTTATCACGGAACCAACTTAAGCTGTAAAATTCATCAATACGTATATAATGCGCTTAAGGGGTTCAAGGGGTACTCTTGAATTTTTTCACGTGATTTACAGGGGCGGGTTTGGTACTAAAGGTCTATTATATCGCTATCCCTATATTATGAAATTATTATTATGATTATTATTATATTATGACGTACAAGGACGAGACAAAACTCATTTTCAGCCCCTCGGTGGCTCGGAGGCTACTACGTTTTAAGGCTCTAAAACTACGTTTCTGAGATATTCCCAGAAAACTAATTTCATTTAATAAACTAATCAATGACGAGTACAGAAGAACACCAAATCAGGAGGTGTATAAATATACTGAGAAAATAACAGATGTGGCCAGGAAGAGACGTCAGGCTCTCTACGGATATGTCTCATGAATGAACCCAACAAGTCTAACCAACCGGCTTCTCAACTACTGGGGGAATAGAAAGGGCTTGACACCGTCGCTAACAGTAGTTAACAAGGATATCCAAGAACTGAAGATAATGAAAAGCGATATTCGAAGCCGATCACCTCTCAGAAAGATACTTAAACAGAAGAGTTTTCAGGACAGACCACCCTGTAAGAAAACCGGCATCAGGACAAAAGAGAGAAAGGAGATACATAGCCAGATAATACCCGATTATTGGGCAAACATCAAGTACCTCGCCAAACTGAAAAGATGAACGTCGTGGTCCTTAGCTGGCCCATCCGAAATAAGAAGAAGAAGAAGAAACTAATGAAGTAATGCAAGCCGGTACACATGACAACAGTATCACAAGAGGTGACATCCAACTTTCCATTTATTTCTGTAAGAAGCAATGCCACTCAATTTATTACATTTCTGTGAAAGTTTTCAAATGGCTATAAGGTTATCGTGGAATCAAACATAACTATAAAATTCAACAATGCGATTAAGGGGGTCAAGGGGTACTCTAGAAATTTTACACGTGACTTACACGTGCGATATGTTGTACAGAAGGTCTATTAAATCTCCAAACAGCAACATTATTTAAAAAAAATCCTGGATTGGAATAGTGTTTTTGTAGCTTTTGGGAATTTAGGCCATTGGAGGCTAGAAATCCCGAATTTTCATGCACCACAAGCCTTTATAATAAATTTATTAAGGGGGTCATCCTGGGGATGGGGACTTTCCATAACGGTGAGGGTCAGTTTTAATTTGACATATATTGCGTTTCGTCTACGAGGCTTTCAATATTATTGTCACGTCAGGAAGTACACGTTAGGTGAATTTAGTTTGAGAGCACATTTTAAGTAATCATAATTTTGTCGACAAACGGGTTCATTGAAAAGATGATTTTGTTTGATACTGTGTGGTTGATATATATTTATGTTTATGTACGCCTATAATTCATGTTCGGGTGCTTGGAGCATCGTAAAATTAGGTATTGTAACCACGAGTCAATACACCAATCATTTAGAATACTCTTCAACGTACTTCTCATAGAAGGGTGGGTATGAGGAACAACTTTTCAAAATACATGCTAAAATAGGCGAAAAATAAAAAATATCCTAGAAGGACGACCAAAGCATATGTTGCGCTTCTCAATGTGTGATACCAAACTAGGGAGTCTATAAAGGGTCTCCGAAAACCACATTTTATGGCCCTTAAATAAACAATGTCTGCGATATTCCCAGAATACTAACTTCGTTCTGATAAACTTATGAAGGATTGACAAGCCCCTAACCATTTCAACCGTAGCTCAATGATAACGTCTGGGTATTAATACCGAAGACCGTTCGAAGAGCGGGTACTTCTGCTAGTAAGTCAATATAATCTAAAAACGAGGGGAAAAAAATTGAAACAAAATTAGTTGAACGTTTTCACCATTATATATCATTCCTTTTTTCTTTGTTTAGCATTGTTAAATGCATGTTTCATTGCAATTCCCTTACACAAAGTTTGGTGGGAACTAGACATGAAATATGATCGACTGAAATTAATTTCTTTACCATATTCGCCATTCCTATTATTGACACTTATTGCTTGGGTCCGCCTAGTTGCGCAGTGGCTAGCATTCTTGACTGTCACTGTGGGTGCCTGGATTCGATTCCAGGCTCTGCCAATACATTTAATTCTAGTCTGACTACTGGAACACGGTACAATCTACCACGTGAGGCAAAACTAAGAATTCGATTCCAACTTCAGCCATCCTATAAGTGGTTTTCCGTAGTTTCCCACTTCTGCTCCAGGCAAATGTCGGGAAGGTCATGGTTAAGACCACGGCCGCTTCCTACCCAAATACTGCCGCGTTTGCAAGTACACATACTAGTAAAAACATGACAATGACAGAGGTTATCAGATAACTTCTACACACACGCAAGTATGCGGGACTACGTGACCACGATGTCGTGAAACCTGTTAAAGAAACAATAACAAACTTGTTGCTTGATGTTTATAAAAAAAAAATATCCACACAGGTGTGCAGCATTTTAGAAAAAAGTGCTCCCATCATTTTCAGGAGTTTATGAACGAAGGTATTTGTAGTTATTTTCAAAACGGAAATCAGCTTTCCTATCGGTGAATCAGTTCTGCATCAAACAATTTTATGAAATGGGTGGTATTTGCGTCTACAGTATTGTTAATTGGACAGAGTTGTGCTCTAGATTAAGCGTTGGTCTTCAAAATCTGAGACCAAGCTTTCAATTCTGACGTTGCCTAATTTAATTTAATATTTTGTTGTTAACGCATTTTAGGGTCTTGGAACATCTTGGTCATCATCCCCGTGTAGTTGGGTGTAGGTTGACTTTGTATAACAACCTGTATTCCAATGTTAACTGCGGTAGTGTGTGTAACTAACTGAGCTAATGACAGGGATGGGGTAGGTACCCTGAGACTGGATGTAAGGTTATATCCCAGCATTTGCCTGCAGGGAGCATAGGATACCCCCGCATTAAACCCCACCCAAGATAGCTACTTTTAGCGCCGGGCTTCAAACCTTTACGGCCGTGGCGCACAGCTTAATGTGCATTGCTATGCCTCAGGAAAAATTCAGGAGCTGGGAGGAGAAAGGGCGAATAGTGTACGTAATCTTATTGCAGATTCGCCCTGTCTCCTCCTAGCTGAAAGGGCGAATAGGTATGTAATCTTATTGCAGATTCTCCCTGTCTCCTCCCAGATGAAAGGGCGAATAGTGTATGTAATCGTATTGCAGATTCGCCCTGTCTCCTCCCAGCTGAAAGGGCGAATAGTGTATGTAATCTTATTGCAGATTCTCCCTGTCTCCTCCCAGTAGAAAGGGCGAATAATGTATGTAATCTTATTGCTGATTCGCCCTGTCTCCTCCCAGATTAAAGGGCGAATAGTGTATGTAACCTCATTGCAGGTCGCTCTTTCTCCTCCCAGCTGAAAGGGCGTATAGTGTATGAAATCTTATTGCAGATTCGCCCTTTCACCTCCCAGCTCCTGAATTGTACTTAAGGCTGTTGAATTGTGGCAAGCTTGGGTTGGGTGATTAAGAGGGACGTCCCTAGTCCAGGGAAAAGTTCCATCGCCCAGGCGTCTATTATGTAACTGAACTCGTATTATTATCATACCGTCTAAGATATTCATTCCATGTTCTGCAGTAGAAGAACGTGTCATAAATATAGCTTAGAAGTTGAAGCAAATCCAGGGTTTTTAAATTCACTTAGTTTGGATATTTAAGACAATTTGATGCAGTTTATTTCATTTGTATTAAAGAGAGCCTATGTGAAGTTTAAGTAGCGCAGTTAGGTGATATTGTTCAATAAGGCATATATGATGTATTTTGTTTTGCACATATTGGTTAGTATATACAAGTCATTGCGAAACGTATAAATTATATTTTACTATAAACACCTCATCCTGTTACTGTTGTTTCATTTATGGGCATTGTGGTCGTGTAGTCCCGTGTACTTGGATGGTTGAGTAATTTGTCTGACAATCTGATTTATTGTGATGGCAGTATTAGTGTGTGTATTTTCAAAGGAGACTGGGATTGGGTAAAGTGGCAACCGTGTCCTTAATTTAGGTACCATTCCTGCGATTTCCTGGAGTAGAAGTGGGAAGCCATTTATGGAAATCGATCCACCTCTATTCAGTTTTGCCTCTCAAGATTGAGTGTACCCTGTTCCAGCTCTCTGACCCGAATTAAGTGTATTGGCTGAGCCGAGATTCGAATCCTAACCTCAAGGTTGACAGCCAAGAATGATAGTCACTATGCTACGAAGTGGCCATCGTCCAATTGCTGCATAGACAATTAGCCACCTAGCCTGCAACCGCAGTGCTTGTGAAGTATGGTGACAGTGCCCGAAAAACAGACACCTAAATGACAATAGCAGGCATGAAAGGTCTATTGTTGTTCCATTGAGTTGCGTGGGTCATCGTAGGCACAAGTCCCATGCGTTTGAGGAAGTTTATCTCTGTAATTGAGGTGTTTGAACTATTCTGCGTACTTGCAATTAGGGGTACAATTGTCAATGAGGTAGTCTTTGCCTTAAGGAAGGCATCATCGTGAGGTACGGAAATAGTCGAAGAGCGTTTAATTCTCACACAAACGTTTTCATACCTTCCTAAAATTGTATTTCCAGTGCTTCTCCCCGGGACACTTCAGACAATAATAGACAAATTACGATGTTGATGTTAGAGAAAATAACTACGCGCGCTGTAGCCCTACAATAAATTGAGATTTAGTCATCTCGAAATTTCTAAAACTTCACAATTCAATTATTCAATAGTTGGGTGTAAAGATGCATGTATATTTTGATAGCCTACTTTCGATTTTGCAAAAAAAAAAAATGTTTTATGATATCTACACAGTGCCAAAAATTGTGTGTCTGTCTTTGTGTGTGTGTGTGTGTGGGTGTGTGTGTGAGTGTGTGAGTGTGTGAGTGTGTGAGTGTGTGAGTGTATGTACTGCACCCTTCAATAAAGCATGGTTTTGTCGAGAGTCGTCTACGGGGTCGTGTTCAGTCGTGACTGCGTTACACAGCAAAGTTCGCTTAAAACAACATGCTCTAATGAATAGAAAGGTTCATGACAGAGGCTATACTAGAAATAAAATGAATAACAAGTAGAATAAAAGAAATTTAATGACTGAAAGGTATGTGCATAATAATAATAAATAATAATAACAAATCCTCCCTGACTTTCACCCCCTTAATAAATAATAATAATAACACTGAGCGGTAGGAACTCGCTCGTCACAACAAGACAATGTGAATGAAGCTTCACATAAATAAAAATCATAACATAAGCGTTTGAGCGGTAAGAACTAACTCGTCAACATAAGGATACACGTCCATTATTTTCTGGTCAAGAAGTTATATAACGTGTGGTGTACTGCTCGTTAATAAGAAACTGAGTACTGATGCGAGTCCGTTTACAATTGAAACAGCCATGTTGCTTACGGAGTGCATCTTTTAAATCACACTACGGCTATATTAATACACCATAATTAATACTGACACATGCAAGATCTAATAATATTAACAGAATGAAGAATCTCCCTGAGATCCTAGCTGGTGCCAGAGCACACGGAATAAAAAGAGCATGCCAGAAATAGGCCCAAAGCTCTCATCATAACTTGGGAACATAGCTTCGTGCACCCTAACTTGACACGGGACAAGAACGCGTCAAAATAAACACATCAAAAAATTGAACCAAAAACAACAAAATACAAGCCTAACGGCTGAAAAACGATGTTTACATTTATATAAAACGCCAGACAAACACGAATCTCGGAAGCTCCCTTACAACTATGGACAGCACCCATTTAATGAATAATATTCATTATAACCGATCAGGTTTTGTGAATTTTTAAACAACACCTTAAATTGCAGTACAGGAAGCAAGCCTGTTACTAATGACTAGTCACGTTATCTGATTTGAGCGCAACCGTCTTGTATGAGTCAACACTGCCACAAATATCTCTCTCAGTCCGGCAAGCTCGGTGCAGTTTCACTCTGGAAACGTCAACAGATCTCGCCCATCCCCTTGGATGACAAGAAACACAAATATATACCACAAGTCCAGCCTCGCGAGGACATGAACTGGGTTGACGTGGAGCAAGTCAGAATAATCGCCATGATATATTCTCGCTAGCAAATCATAAAAATCACATTACGCACCCATAGCTTGGACTGACTCCCATACACACACACTGGGTCGGCTCAAAACAGATCAACAATATCGCGTCCATAGACACATTAACAAAAATACACAACAAAAACTCGGGTGCAAAGTGCCATCCCGTTCAAATCTGCTGGAAAGCAACTATCAAAATAATCCTGATCCGTCATAAAATTCTACTCACAAATAATCTTTTACCCCCCAAATTCTATTTTTAATCTCAAAATTAATTCAGTTCCATTTTTGTTGTAAGGCATATCTCCGAATAATAATGCTTGACCGCGATTTACGCAAGCGAAAGCGAGCATCGGCTGCGCGTCCCCGCGTTAAGTTAAACCAAATACAATCACAATATATATAAATTACGCAACACTCGGCTAGTCCCATATTTAATGTGTCAGTAAAACAAAAACTTATAATCTACATTATCAAACAAGCAAACAAATATCTACAAAATATGTCCCATAATACCATAGCTGACTTAATAAATAAATAAATTTATTTGGTACTCAATCCTTTAAAACAGCGCCAGGAATACGTCTGCAGCCATCTCCTTTAAGATGTTTATCTGGTCATTGACATCTTCAGGCAAATGTCCTGCTGGTTCCCAGATCCATTCTCGTTCTTAGACGTCATCACGTGCTGAATTACATAAAGTTTTGTCAGATACACACACGATATAATTCCTACTATATTCACCTATCAAGTACTATATTCCTTGACAGTCTATTTGGTGAATTACTTCGATGAACTGGTCCTACTGATAGTGCTGGGACTATAAATAAATCACTGAAGTTACACTTAAAAATTGACGACACTGTTCCATGTTCACAAACATGAAAATATGCAGAGTATGAATCACGTCCACAGACGTACAAAATGAGTGATCTGTGTTACGTCCTCAGACGCACAGAAATAAGTAATCGACGTTACGTCCTCAGACGCACGAAATAAGTAATATGTTCCGTCCTCAGACGTACAAAAATTAGTAATGATCCTCGAAGCATCTTGGATCCTTATAAATGACACTGACTAGGGTAGGTGTGGAAGGGGATATATTAAAAAAATATTCCATAATAACTATCAGACTAGCATGTGATCGGTATCATTGAGTTCGTAGCAGTGTGGAGGTTACGATTATGCTGCAGCCGGCTTGAATCGATCGTGGAATTAATCTGTAGATAACTCCCGCGTTAATTTACCAGTGTGCGTTACCAAGCCGAGTTGCCGCTCAAACAAGGCGTCTTGATATTATTGGCCCAGACTCTTGTATGTCTTTGCGCGCTTTTACATATTTTTCAGCAGTAGGGAGTGGTTAACATGATGATAGACCAATTGCTTCGTAGCATTCGATTTCTTTCTTGGCGCCAATCTTCCTAGCATCAGGTCATAATGTGCGTCCCCAAGCCGTCTTCCGCGCTAAAAGTTGCACCTGTCCTATGTCCCAAGAATATATATGCTTCTTCCTAAAATACCACAGGAGCTTAAACCATTGTGTCCTCTTGGCCACTGATTTCTCAATATATCCCAACACCGTCTGGCTCTCATATCTGTTGTCTGTAGAAATGTATCAAAAGATGATGAATAATTATTAGAATCCTTTATACAGCCTGTGGATAAAGGGTTCACAATCCCCCTGCATGGAAAAAATCGAACATAACAAATAGTCGGTTTTTTTACAAATACATAACATCTGTGATCCATTTCTGCCAATCCTAGAGAAATCTCCCTCTCATCAGTTTCGTCTAGCCGCCACTGTCGTTGGAGTTTCAACAGGCGCTCGTGTTTACTTCAGCTTCCTCATTCATTCAGTCATTCCCCAAACCAGCCTGCTTGACTGATCGCCTAAGGCTAGTATCTCCCCTTTCCAATGTCCTTATCGCTCTCGCTCGCTCTCTCGCTGTGTCATCACCGTCAGAGCTCATTAGTGTCTGACCACAGCAGACTGTTCTCTACTTTCTCGTTCCACTGACGTACTCACTGACCCACGTATAGTTGGATGTGCAAAAAGGACGTCCATATATTCAATTTGCAGCATTATTTCTGCGTTCCCAAAGGTTCACTAGTAGAATACAATTAAATTCGCCGCGTTATAGACAGACATTGTACCTGTACTCAATTCTTTCACTCTGTATGCGTTGTTACCAAGATTCCGTACAATACAGAAGGGTCCTCTCCATTTCTCCATGCTGCCATCTTCTTCTTCTCCTCCTCGCTGTCGTCTTCTTCTAGTATTGACTCGTTTTCCGTATCGCACCGGTGTTTCTCCTCCCTACCGGGCTACGTTCTCTCGTACTCCGTACTGGCAAGCTTCGTTCGTCTTCCTGGCTGGCTGGTATATTTCCTTCCTCTCCAATTTCTTCTTTAAAGGTGTCAGGATTCGACCTCCTATTAATTGCACGTTTCCAATGTCCTTGTTCGTCCCCTCTTTTAGCGTGTAATTCTTCCAGGTAGCGCTGCGATTCGGCGTGCCTGTCATTCCAATCATTTCTATATTTCTGATAGTCCCCCTGGTTCTGATATCTTCTTTCACGCCATTGTCGATTATCATTATTGTTATTTTCGTAACGTCTGTAGGGTCCCTCTTTTCTCCTATTATTTCTCCATTGTTGGTATCCTCGCTGCTGATACCTATTGTTGCCCTGGGTCTGTCTATCATTATTATTTTCATGACGCTGGTGTGACCTATTTTCGTCACCCTCCTGACCTCGTCTTGGTGTTGTTGACACACTTGTATTTGTGGCCTGCGACCTGGTGTGTATTTGAGCGGGTTTAACCACCTCCGTTGTGTTTACATGTTCCAGCTGTCGTCCCCCTCTTTGCTGCAAGTGAGATGTTGTCTCGTCAATCTGACGTAAGATTTTTTCGGCTCGAACCGCTGTGTCTACGTTTGCTGCTACTAAAACCTGCTGAACATTTACTTGCAACTGCCGTGCAATCGTCATAACCAGATCCGATTCTTCTAAAGGGTGATCCAGATCCCGAAATTTTAACAATTGTAGTGAAAAGAAATCTGAATATTTTGTCTGCTGAGTCGACTGATATTTTCTCGAATAAAGTTCCATTCTGAGACTTTGTTGTAGAGAAGCCGACCAGTACTTTTTAAGGAACGCAATCTTGAAATCATCCATCCCTCCGAAAGTGTACTTGAAGCTCAAGAACCACGTAAGTACATTTCCCGAAAGAAATCGTTCCATCAGTCTTAAACGACGCGCGGGCGGTATATTATTATCATTAAAATAGTGATCCATCTCTTTAAGATACGCCTTCGGTGTGACACCAGAATTTTCTGTGAATTTATTAGGTTTAAACTCATTTGATCGAATTACATGTACGACTTGAGGGTGCTGATAGCCATGTTGAGGGGTAGAAGTTCCTCCAACGTTGTTGTGAAATCCCTCTGTGTTAATCGTTAATGGGCTGCCTGTCAGTCCGTGGCCACCTTCCGCCCTAATTGCCCCCTGGCTCGTTGTGTCAACTTCCTTATCTTTAGTGTGCTCTGTCTGAAATAACGTGTTCTGTCCTAATGAGCGCAACTCTGCCTTTACGATTCTGTCCGACTGTTCTATCATTTTATTCTTGATTTCTTCCTCAAGTGCTTTAATGCGCGTATGATTATCACCGAAGGTCTTTATGATTGTTAACCGTTCTTCTTTAGATTCGCTGCTCATCTTACGCCAATCCTTTCTGATGCTATCTTTAATCGCTCCCAGTTTTTCTTCCATCTGCTGTTTCGTGTCCTCCTGTTTCGATTCTATCTTCTCAAGCCTGTCTTCTAGACGTAGATTATTCTCATCTATCGTACTCTTTAAATTATCCTGGTCCGATTCTAGGTTTTGCCATCGCTCTGCTGATTGTATTTCTAATGTATCCATGTCCTTTATTAAGCCCGTAATGCTTTCATTTACTGCTGACAATTGTCCCTGGATAAACGTAGAATCCTCCTCCGTTTTATCAAATCGCTTTTCAAGACCATCCTGTGCCGTTTTAACCTCACTGTTACTTACCGTGCATGCTAATTCTATCTGAGCTAGTTTTGCTAATACAGTTTCGTCCAAATCATTTCATTTACGGTTGAAGGTATCCTCTAATTTTTGTATCTGACCTAGCTGTTTGTCATTATTCTTACTTACATCAAGCGCGAATTGAACCATCTGCTGTGTAGTGTATTCTTTCATCTCCGCAGATAATGTGGCTAACTGGCTCATATTTCTACTTTCTTGCGCCTCTAACTGTTTGTTTATATTTTCATTTACTTGTGCTTGTAATGAGTTACCCTGTTCAATTAATTGTGGCTTCTGTTCAGATAATTGTGATTTTATAGTGTCATTAATTTGAGCCTGGAATGACTCATTCTGTTCAGATAATTGTGCATTCTGTTCAGATATCTTAGTGTCTAATTTTTCACTCTGTTCCGCTAATTGTGATTTTATAGTGTCATTTATTTGAGCCTGGAATGACTCATTCTGTTCAGATAATTGTGCATTCTGTTCAGATAATTGTGCATTCTGTTCAGATAATTTAATGTCTAATTTTTCACTCTGTTCTTTTAATAGTTTCTGGGTTCGTGCCGTAGCACTTTCAATAATCGCCTGGATCTCTGCGACCGTCGCCATTATCACACACAAAAATATATCACTGAGAAAACAGGATGATGGCATGCAAACGTCTCCCTGACAAACACATATATAATTCTTGACATACATTTACTTCATTTGACCACATTCAGTTCATTTAAACTTATTCCCTTTACTCCCGCAAATCAATCATCACTGAATGGTTCTAATTTTACTTAATACATTTTTTAACCCCGCAAAAAATTCAGTCATAAATTACTATCCAGATCTGATGTTACACTGACCAATTAACAAAGTATTAATTGTCATTTAAGGCTACCAGCCTCCTAACATATTCATGAGTTTGACTTTCTAAACAAATCTAATTTTATATTTAATCAATGGGCGCCCGATTTCACGTACATTACTTTACTAATTACATCAACAAACAAAACGTGAATCGTATTTTAACTTGCAAACTCGTGATTCTACTGTATATTCCATTTTTTTGGCGGTACTTCTCTTCGCCGTATTTACGTTAATAACATATCACTTCCGGTGATCTCAAACAGTCAAAAACAGCGAAACACCACATGTAGGATAGCAGCTTGTTTATGATCCGCTAGAAAAGCCCAAAACAACGAAACGCTCCACGGTATGACACCAGCTTATCTATGCTGTCTATCCACCGTGTTCTAGTAGTTAACTAGCAACGAACTAGCCCCACTTGGCGCGCCAGCTTGTCTATGCACCCTTCAATAAAGCATGGTTTTGTCGAGAGTCGTCTACGGGGTCGTGTTCAGTCCTGACTGCGTTACACAGCAAAGTTCGCTTAAAACAACATGCTCTAATGAATAGAAAGGTTCATGACAGAGGCTATACTAGAAATAAAATGAATAACAAGGAGAATAAAAGAAATTTAATGACTGAAAGGTATGTGCATAATAATAATAATAAATAATAACAAATCCTCCCTGACTTTCACCCCCTTAATAAATAATAATAATAACACTGAGCGGTAGGAACTCGCTCGTCACAACAAGACAATGTGAATGAAGCTTCACATAAATAAAAATCATAACATAAGCGTTTGAGCGGTAAGAACTAACTCGTCAACATAAGGATACACGTCCATTATTTTCTGGTCAAGAAGTTATATAACGTGTGGTGTACTGCTCGTTAATAAGAAAATGAGTACTGATGTGAGTCCGTTTACAATTGAAACAGCCATGTTGCTTACGGAGTGCATCTTTTAAATCACACTACGGCTATGGGACCCACCCTTAATTAATACACCATAATTAATACTGACACATGCAAGATCTAATAATATTAACAGAATGAAGAATCTCCCTGAGATCCTAGCTGGTGCCAGAGCACACGGAATAAAAAGAGCATGCCAGTAATAGGCCCAAAAAGCTCTCATCATAACTTGGGAACATAGCTTCGCGCACCCTAACTTGACACGGGTCAAGAACGCGTCAAAATAAACACACCAAAAAAATTGAACCAACAACAACAAAATACAAGCCTAACGGCTGAAAAACGATGTTTACATTTATATAAAACGCCAGACAAACACGAATCTCGGAAGCTCCCTTACAACTATGGACAGCACCCATTTAATCAACAATACTCATTATAACCGATGAGGTTTTGTGAATTTTTAAACAACCTCTTAAATTGCAGTACAGGAAGCAAGCCTGTTACTAATGACTAGTCACGTTATCTGATTTGAGCGCGCCCGTCTTGTATGAGTCAACACTGCCACAAATATCTCTCTCAGTCCAGCAAGCTCGGTGCAATTTCACTCTGGAAACGTCAACAGATCTCGCCCATCCCCTTGGATGACGAGAAACACAAATATATACCACAAGTCCAGCCTCGCGAGGACATGAACTGGGTTGACGTGGAGCAAGTCAGAATAATCGCCATGATATATTCTCGCTAGCACATCATAAAAATCACATTACGCACCCATAGCTTGGACTGACTCCCATACACACACACTGGGTCGGCTCAAAACAGATCAACAATATCGCGTCCATAGACACATTAACAAAAATACACAACAAAAACTCGGGTGCAAAGTGCCATCCCGTTCAAATCTGCTGGAAAGCAACTATCAAAATAATCCTGATCCGTCATAAAATTCTACTCACAAATAATCTTTTACCCTCCAAATTCTATTTTTAATCTCAAAATTAATTCAGTTCCATTTTTGTTGTAAGGCATATCTCCGAATAATAATGCTTGACCGCGATTTACGCAAGCGAAAGCGAGCATCGGCTGCGCGTCCCCGCGTAAAGTTAAACCAAATACAATCACAATATATATAAATTACGCAACGCTCGGCTAGTCCAATATTAAATGTGTCAGTAAAACAAAACCTTATAATCTACATTATCAAACAAGCAAACAAATATCTACAAAATATGTCCCATAATACCATAGCTGACTTAATAAATAAATAAATAAATTTATTTGGTACTCAATCCTTTAAAACAGCGCCAGGAATACGTCTGCAGCCATCTCCTTTAATATGTTTATCTGGTCATTGACATCTTCAGGCAAATGTCCTGCTGGTTCCCAGATCCATTCTCGTTCTTAGACGTCATCACGTGCTGAATTAAATAAAGTTTTGTCAGATACACACACGATATAATTCCTACTATATTCACCTATCAAGTACTATATTCCTTGACAGTCTATTTGGTGAATTACTTCGATGAATTGGTCCTACTGATAGTACTGGGACTATAAATAAATCACTGAAGTTACACTTATAAATTGACGACACTGTTCCATGTTCACAAACATGAAAATATGCAGAGTATGAAACTTACGTCCACAGACGTACAAAATGAGTGATCTGTGTTACGTCCTCTGACGCACAGAAATAAGTAATCGACGTTACGTCCTCAGACGCACGAAATAAGTAATATGTTCCGTCCTCAGACGTACAAAAATTAGTAATGATCCTCGAAGCATCTTGGATCCTTATAAATGACACTGACTAGGGTAGGTGTGGAAGGGGATATATTAAAAAAATATTCCATAATAACTATCAGACTAGCATGCGATCGGTATCATTGAGTTCGTAGCAGTGTGGAGGTTACGATTATGCTGTAGCCGGCTTGAATCGATCGTGGAATTAATCTGTAGATAACTCCCGCGTTAATTTACCAGTGTGCGTTACCAAGCCGAGTTGCCGCTCAAACAGGGCGTCTTGATATTATTGGCCCAGACTCTTGTATGTCTTTGCGCGCTTTTACATATTTTTCAGCAGTAGGGAGTGGTTAACATGATGATAGACCAATTCCTTCGTAGCATTCGATTTCCTTCTTGGCGCCAATCTTCCTAGCATCAGGCCATAATGTGCGTCCCCATGCCGTCTTCCGCGCTAAAAGTTGCACCTGTCCTATGTCCCAAGAATATATATGCTTCTTCCTAAAATACCACAGGAGCTTAAACCATTGTGTCCTCTTGGCCACTGATTTCTCAATATATCCCAACACCGTCTGGCTCTCATATCTGTTGTCTGTAGAAATGTATTAAAAGATGATGAATAATTATTAGAATCCTTTATACAGCCTGTGGATAAAGGGTTCAGTACTCTGAATATATGTCTCCCCTTTCAATTCGAACACGTTGAAACCGATTCGAACGAAATTTGGTACAGAGGTAGCACTAGCAAAGGGCACCTCAGTGTCATGTTTTATATCGCCGCCATCTTGACGAGACGTAATCGTGGCCACCCAAATCTTCAAAGCTTAAATCAAATTACGACTAACCTAATCTTCCGATCTCTACCAGATTTTTCAACAACATATCGCTTTGTGGGAAGCATCTGTTTCCTAAACTACAAGGTCATCAGCCCAATAGTTAGCATATGGCGGCCCTGTATGTGTGCAAATCGATTCCCCCTATCAATTCAAACACCTTGAAACCGAATTGAACTAAATTTGGTATAGAGGTAGCACTAGTAAAGGGCACTCCAGTGCCGTATATTATATTGCCACCATCTTGACGAAAACGTAATGGCGGGCACCCTAATGATAAATTCTTGAATCAAATTACGACCAATCTAATCATCTGATCTCTACCACATTTTGCAATGTTATATCTATATGCATTAAGAATCTTTTGAACAAATTACAAGGTCATCGGCCCAATAATTTGCGGGTGGCGCCCTATATGTGTGCAAATTGATTTCCCCTATCTTTTCAAACACGGTGAAACCGAATTGAACGAAATTTGGTACAGAGGTAGCACTAGCAAAGTTCACCTCAGTGTCATGTTTTATATCGCCGCCAACTAGACGGAAACGTCATGGTGGCCACCCATATGTAAACGCTTAAATCAAATTACGACCAACCTAATCATCCAATCTCTACCAAATTTTACAACGACATCCCTTTTTGTGGGAAGCATCTTCTGACTAAATTACTAGGTCATCGGCCCAATAGTTTCCATATGGCGGCCGTGTATGTTTGCAAATCGATACCCCTTATCAATTCAAACACCATGCATACGAATTGAACGAAATTTGGTACAGAGTTAGCAATAGCAAAGGGCACTCCAGTGACATGTTCTATATTGCCGCCATCTTCACGAGAACGCAATGGCGGCCACCCAAATGATAAAATCTTTAATCAAATTACGACCAACCTAATCATCTGATCTCTACCATATTTTGCAACCTTATACCATTATATATAAAGAATCTTTTGACCAAAGTAAAAGGTCATCAGCTCAATAATGTGCGGATGGCGGCCATGTATGTGTGCAAATCGATTCGCCCTATCAATTCAAACACGGTTAAACGGAATTGATCGAAATTTGGTACAGAGGTAGCACTAGCAAAGGGCACCTCAGTGTCATGTTTTATATCGCCGCCATCTTGTTGTAAACGGAATGGCGCCCACCCAAATATTAAAAGCTTGAATCAAATTACGACCAACCTAATCATTTGATCTCTACCAAATTTTGCAACAACATACCTTTTTTTGGGAGGCATCTTTTGACTGAACTACTGAGTCATCAGCCCAATAGTTTGCAGATAGCGGCCATGTATGTGTGCAAATCAATTCCCCATTTCAATTCAAACACGGTGAAACCGAATTGAATTACTTTTTTTTATAGAATTACCACTAGCAAAGGGCACCGCATATTCATGTTTAATATCCGTATAGCACGTTATATTTCAACAAGCTACTACTACCAACATTCAATTATACTCCTTTAAAAAGTCAAAGAGTTATAACAATGCCCATGCATTTAGGAGAAACTAGGCTATATGTTCTTTACTGAACATCTTGTTCTGGCATTTGTTAGTCTATGCATTTTCGAGGTCTCGTCATAAGGTTAGAAGATATTATTTCTCCAGATAGTCGTGGTTCTTAAAACAATCCCCTTGCAGTGAAATATACTGGTTCTTAGTAAGGGAGGTTACAATTACCTGTAGGATGTTGTGTTTTTTGTTTCATATAGAATCTTGGACATATTGTCGAATATGTCACCTGCATTTTGCGACAGTCAAAAATGCTACCCAGTACACGGTGAACACGCTAACGGAAGCCGAATAATGAACATATTGTTACGTGCCACCCCCAAGTGGCACCTTTGTTAACTGGATTACGGTGGGTATAAAGCACAACACCAATTACTGCTTAAGGAAATAATTAATTTTTTTGCAGCCAGAAAAATACACTACTCAACAGCAATTATTACCTTACTCCAGTTTCCTCACGTCGAGAATACTTTCCCTTTCACTTGTCAACAGACCACAGTTAATCCTCTTCGCTAATGAGTCCGGTCCCGTACGCTAGCTGGAAATAGCTGCACTAGGTCTGTCACTGTACTATACACTGTTTCACAAGCACCACAATCACTTCCTCGGTTTCAAGAGAATCAGCTTCACTAGGGATTTCGCAAGTCACCACACTACTGTCGACCAGGATAAACACTCGCACTAGCTCATAAAACACAACAACAACAACTGCTTGACAGGTCGCACTTATATAGCAGGCCGGTGACTCAATAAATGCTTCTAGATCCATCAAGGGTTCACGGCTTCTCGAGGTTTCCATCGCTGGTCCAGTCACGAATATTCTGGACTATCCCTTTGTCCTAGTAGCCCTGTTGCATAAGGCGCACGCAATACAGGAGGCAGGGCACAGCCCAGCCCTGGGGCAGTTGTGACTCATGCGGCGAGTGATGACACAAACTCACAGCCGTAACACCACCCCCTTCCTAAAAAGGCTGATCGTCCCGATCAATCATTGGTCCGTCTGTGTCCCTCCGTAGGCTGCCAGGCGATCTCGATGCACGATCTTCATCTTCGCCCTAGGGCTCCGCTGGATCCTGTAGACGACATCGTTGATCCGTTTCACGACTCAGTACGGGCCCTCCCAGGACTTCTGCAGTTTGGGTGACAGGCCTTTCTTCCGTAATGGGTTGAAGAGCCAGACCAGGTCGTCCTCGTGGAATCCTCCGGCATCCGTCTGCTGGTCGTATCCGGTCTTCATTCGGTCGGTCTCGATCCGCAGTTTCCTCCTCGCGAACGCGTGCACGTCCTCCAGTTGATCGACCAGTCCTTAACAATACTGGCTTACCGTGATCGGATCATTCCCAGGTCAGCCGAAGGAAAGATCGACAGGTAGACGGAGCTCCCTCCCAAACATGGCCCGGGCTGGTGTGCATCCGGTGGCTTCATGCACGGCGGCGCAGTAGGCCAGGAGAAATAGTGGAAGATGCTTGTCCCAATCCCTCTGGTGCTCGCTGAAAACTATTCGGAGATGGTTCTCGATGGTGCGATTGAATCGCTCTACCATCCCGTCGGACTGAGGGTGTAGCGGCGTTGTCCTTGTCTTCCGGATTCCCAGCAGCTAGCATAGGTTCTGGAACACCTGCGACTCGAAGTTCCTCCCTTGGTCGGAGTGCAGCTCCAGGGGTACTCCGTACCGGCTGACGAATTCCTTCACCAGGGTCTCTGCGATCGTCGCGGCTTCTTGGTTAGGGAGCGCATAAGCCTCCGGCCATTTGGTAAAGTAATCGCTGACGACTAATATGTAGCGGTTCCCTGCCTCGCTTAACGGGAATGGCCCAGCAACATCGATGGCCACTCTCTCCATGGGGCCGCCCACATTGTAGGTCTTCAGTGGACCCCGTCGTCTTCGTCCTGGGCCCTTGCTGGCTGCGCAATCGTGGATCTCGCGCAGTGGTTCTCCACGTCTGTTCGGCATCCGATCTAGTAGAACCGCTCTCTCAGCATCTCCAGGGTCTTCTTTATCCCTAGGTGTCCACCAGATGATCCTCCATGAACTTCCTTCAGGATTTCCTCCGTCATAGCCTTTGGAACGACGACATGTTCCCGATATGTCTTCCCGTGGGTGCTCTCCCAGGCGCGGCAGATGAGGCCATCCCTTACAATCAGCGAGTCCCATTGCGCCCAGTAGGACTTAAACTTTGGGCTGCAGTCACCCACAATGTTCCACCCGGGTCTGGGGACACAGGCCCCCTTCCATTCGGCTATCAGTCCCAGGTCATCATCTTCTGCTTGTGCCCGCGTGAAAGATTCGCGGCTCCAGCTCCCTTGAAGTTCCACGGTAGTCATTCGGCACTGTATCCCGGTGTTCTCCTCCCTTCGGGCACAGAAGGTGCAGTCTTGGGGGCACGGTCTTCGTGACAGGGCGTCGGCGTTAGAATGCAGCTGGCCTTTCCTGTGCTGAATCTCAAAGTTGTACTGTTGAATCCTCTCTAACCACCGCGCGAGTTGACCCTCGGGCTGCTTGAAGTTCAGGAGCCACCGCAGGGATGCATGGTCGGTCCTGATGAGAAATTCTTGCCCGTACAGGTACTTGTGGAAGTGTTCAATGGTCTTCACGATGGCGAGCAGCTCCTTCCTGGTGACGCAGTAGTTCCTTTCTGGCTTTGACAAGACCTTGCTGAAGTAGGCCACTACTCTCTCCTCGCCGTCCACTACTTGCGACAGGATTCCCCCTATGCCAAAGTCGCTGGCATCGGTATCGACGATGAACCTTGTTCCAGGTCTGGGGTAGGCTAGAATAGGTGCGGTGCACAGAGCCTGCTTGAGTTGTTCGAAGGCACTGTGGCATTCTGCTGTCCACGTGAAGAGTTGGTCCTTCTCAGTCAGTCGATGTAAAGGTATGGCGATGTCGGCGAATCCTCTCACGAAGCGACGGTAATAAGTGCAGAGTCCCAGGAAACTTCGTAGTTGGGACTTGTCCTTCGGAACTGGCCACTCCCTCACAGCTGCGAACTTCTCTGGGTCGGTGCGCACCCCTTCCTCGGAGACGATATGCCCAAGGTTCTGGACCCGCTTCTGGAAGAGCTGACACTTCTTGGGGCTCAACTTCAGCTGGACAGCCCGTAGCTTCAACAAGATCTCCTTCAGGTTGCTGTAGTGCTCCTCGAAGCTCCTCCCCAGAACGATGACGTCGTCTAGGTATACCAGGCAGGTCTTCCAGTGTAGTCCCCTCAGAATGGACTCCATTAGCCTTTCGAAGGTCGCAGAGGCGTTGCACAGACCGAATGGCATGACGGTGAACTGCCAGAGCCCGCTGCCCACAGAGAACGCCGTTTTCTCGCGGTCTTTAGGGTGGACCTCCACCTGCCAGTAGCCACTCTTCAAATCCAAGGTGGAGAACCATCTTGACCATGATATGGTGTCCAGCGTGTTGTGGATCCGGGGTAGAGGGTAGCTGTCCTTCATCGTGACGTCGTTGACCCGCCTGTAGTCCACGCAGAACCTGGAGGAACCGTCCTTCTTCTTCACAAGCACGACCGGAGAACTCCAAGGACTATGTGATGGCTCGATCACCCCTTGCTCCTTCATCTCTTCTACCATCCGGTCGACTTCGGCATGCTTGGCGAGCGGGACACGTCGGAATGGGGCCCTAATCGGTGCGCTGTCCCCAACGTCGATTCTGTGCTGGACCAAGCTTGTCCTGCCGAAGTCTTTGCTCCCCACGGAGAAGACATCCTGGAATTCGCGTAGCAGGTCCTGAAGTTGGCGTGACTGCTCTTCGTCTAAATGGTCCTGGGATCCATGGTACAGCTTCTGTAGTTCTTCTGGCAGGGCGCGTCTTCTTCGGTTGTCCGTCTGCAGGTGTCCGTCCGTCGTTTCTGTGATGCGGGCAATCCAGGTAACGGTCTCGCAGACTCCTAGGTTGGTGTCCCGGTGAACCGTAATATCGTAGTCGGTCAGGTTGGACAGGCGGACGTACGGCCAAGGCGTCGTGTTGATGTGGGTCTTGGCAACTAGCAATCCTTTTGTCTGGATGTCCTCATATTTTGGCTCGATGACAGCCGCCACTCCCTCAGCAGTTCCGTCGACAATTACGGCGGCGCTGACCTCCGTCCTGGCAGGAACGATGACGTCCTCTCTCAGCCTTACTCGTCGTGCGGTGACGGCCTCGTGTGCTGGTTGCAAGGCAAGTTCCTCACCTCCGAAGTGCAGAGTGTTGGTACTCAAGTCCAAGATGATGTTGTTCTGGCCCAGGAAGTCCAGTCTGATGATCACTTCGTTTGATACGTCAGCCATTAGCACTGGATGCTTCACCACCCGTCGACCAATGACGAGCTCCAGTGATGCTTCGCCATGTACCGGTGCGGTCTCTCCGGTCGCGGTTATTAGCTGGAGGTTCCTTTGTGTGGGTTGCACTCTCCACTTCGGAATCACGGTGGGATTGACGATGGTCCACGACGCTCCCGTGTCGATCAGCATGGGCCAGCTCACTCCGTTGACGACTCCGTCGACCATCAGGCTGCTATTATCCCTCCGTAACTTCGTCACACGCACTTGGACTGCTGGCGCTTGACGACTGTCACAAGCCAACCTTTGCCCCCCAAGGCTGGCTAATACTCGTTTTCCCTGGGCCGCGCGGTTTTCAGACGACTGATTTCCCGTCGGATACCCTCGGCGGTGGCGATCACCGCAGTCCTTGCTCAGGTGGCCTTTCTTACCGCAGGCCCAGCAGGTCGGTAGTCCTCTTCCGGGCCGCCTCTCCGGTTGTCTTCCGGCTGTGTCGTTGCTGGTGGTACCACGACTATCGAAGAAACGGCTTAGCGCCTCCATTAATTCATCGGCCAGGGGCTTGGTCTCGTTGGTTTTTACTGGTTCGTCGACGTCCACTTAACGCACCCGCGCGTGCATTCTGGATGCCTGTTTTGCCGTCTCGAACTCAAGTGCATGGCTCAGCGCATCTGCCAGGGTCTTATTGCGCGCGAGACGCAGCGCCTGTTGAGTGTCCGAGTCCCGTAGCCCGTCGGTGAAAGTCTGCGTCGCTATCTGCTCCAGAAAGTCGGCCGGCGCTGTTGGGTAGGCGAGCCTTACGAGGCGTGCGATGTCCATCTCGAACTCCAGCAGGGGTTCCGCGTTCTTCTGTACCAGGGTCCGGAGCTGCATCTGATAGGCCTGCTGAAGATGGCTATCTCCATATCGGGACTCCATATGGGCGATCAGGGAAGCGTAGTCCTGGGATCCAGTCGGGATGGCCTGAAGGACGTTAAGGGCGTCACCTCTCAGCGCTACAATGGCAGCTGTAGCCTTTTCTGTGTTGTTCCAGTTATTTATGGAACAGGCCGCCTCGAACTGACGTAAGTAGGTGCTCCACGGGACCGTTCCGTCAAAGGTTGGGTGCGTCACTCTGCTATGTCCCGTTCCTGATATTCCCGGTAAACGGTGGGCGGGCGTTGGCGCAGCTCGGCACTTTCCTCTCGTAGAGCGTTAAATTTCTCCTCCCCCCCCCTCAGTGGGCGTTGGCGCAGCTCGGCAACTTCCTTTTGTAATGCGTTGAATTTCTCCTCCACCCCCATCAGCGGGCGTTGGCACAGCTCGGCAACTTCCACTTGTAAGGCGTTGAATTTCTCCTCCACCCCCATCAGCGGTCGTTGGCTCAGCTCGGCAACTTCCACTTGCAAGGCGTTGAATTTCTCCTCCACCCCCGTCAGTGGGCGTTGGCGCAGCTCGGCAACTTCCTTTTGTAAGACGTTGAATTTCTCCTCCACCCCCATCAGCGGGCGTTGGCGCAGCTCGGCACCTTCCACTTGTAAGGCGTCGAACTTCTTTTCCACTGCCGTGACTTCCTCACGCAGACCCAGTTCTAATTTCTTCAGGTCCTGTGTCAACTTATTCTGACCGTCTTCCATCTTCTTCTGGCCGTACTCTATCCTCTTCAGGTCCTCCGCTAGCTTATTTTGACCGACTTCCATCTTCTTCTGGCCGTCTTCTAGTTTGGCAGTTAGGTCCTCGGCTAACTTCTTCTGGCCGTCCTCCATCTTCTTCTGGCCGTCCTTCATCTTCTTCAGGGCCTCCGCTAACTTATTTTGACCGTCTTCCATCTTCTTCTGGCCGTCTTCTAGCTTCTTCTGGCCTTTTTCTAATTTGGCAGTTAGCTCCTTGGTTAAATTCTTCTGGCCATCCTCCATCTTGGTTTCCATGCCATTTAACTTTTCTAACAATGCTGCCAATTTCTCCTCCATTTTAGTTGTTTGTCTTGTAAAGGGCATGCACTCACAGGAAAATTAGAGAAAATGACCTGCTCGGGTTTTGAAACCAGGACCGTCAGGTGTTGTGCTTGCTTGGGTTCGTAATCCGGCTTCTGACACCAGTTGTTACGTGCCACCCCCTAGTGGCACCATTGTTAACTGGATTACGGTGGGTATAAAGCACAACACAAATTACTGCTTAAAGAAATAATTAAATTTATTGCAGCCAGAAAAATACACTACTCAACAGCAATTATTACCTTACTCCAGTTTCCTCACGTCGAGAATACTTTCCCTTTCACTTGTCAACAGACCACAGTTAATCCTCTTCGCTAATGAGTCCGGTCCCGTACGCTAGCTGGAAATAGCTGCACTAGGTCTGTCACTGTACTATACACTGTTTCACAAGCACCACAATCACTTCCTCGGTTTCAAGAGAATCAGCTTCACTAGGGATTTCGCAAGTCACCACACTTCTGTCGCCCAGGATAAACACTTGCACTAGCTCATAAAACACAACAACAACAGCTGCTTGACAGGTCGCACTTATATAGCAGGCCGGTGACTCAATAAATGCTTCTAAATCCATCCAGGGTTCACGGCTTCTCGAGGTTTCCATCGCTGGTCCAGTCACGAATATTCTGGACTATCCCTTTGTCCTAGTAGCCCTGTTGCATAAGGCGCACGCAATACAGGAGGCAGGACACAGCCCAGCCTTGGGGCAGTTGTGACTCATGCGGCGAGTGATGACACAAACTCACAGCCGTAACAATATAATAAACACATTTGACGGCATTTACATCTTAGAGTATAAGTACAGGTGGAATAGAATACACCCTGTTTCAAACATCGGATAGACAGAGATTGGGGCGAGAGTATTATTAATTGCAACTATACAGTATAAGTGCAAAGGTCATGGAATCTAAAGATTAGTCGTTGTCATTCAGAAGCATTAAAAATATGGTGAAGAAACAGAATGGGGGATGTGACTGTTGCTCTTTCTGCTCCCAGAAAATGAACTCCAATTCCACTCAAATAGAGCAGTTATTTTTCAAAATGTCCCGTTACATTATGGAAGGAACGAAATGTACAATTTTTAATCTGATCGCCTTATGCTGCGTTTTCAAACCTTCCAGCTAAATGGTTATTCGTAACATGAATCTGTTAATTCGATACATCACTAATAATAACAGTAATACTAATAATGTTACGGCTGTGAGTTTGTGTCATCACTCGCCGCATGAGTCACAACTGCCCCAGGGCTGGGCTGTGTCCTGCCTCCTGTATTGCGCGCGCCTTATGCAACAGGGCTACTAAGACAAAGGGATAGTCCAGAATATTCGTGACTGGACCAGCGATGGAAACCTCGAGAAGCCGTGAACCCTGGATGGATCTAGAAGCATTTATTGAGTCACCGGCCTGCTATATAAGTGCGACCTGTCAAGAAGTTGTTGTTGTTGTGTTTTACGAGCTAGTGCGAGCGATTATCTTGTGCGACAGAAGTGTGGTGACGAAGTGCTGTGCGAGTTACGAAATCCAGTGACATTGTTTCTCCAGCTTGTGGACAGCGAAATAGCCTGCAGCAAGTGATCGTAAGTAATTGTGGTCGGTGAACATAATGGAGAGGAGCAGGTTGTTTCTGTCAAGGCCACCGTACTCATTAGGACGGATTAACTTCTGTGATCTGTTGACAAGTGGAAGGGCCAAGAGCGCTCAAGGAAGAGACTTGAGGAAACTGGAGTAAGGCTCCTAATTGCTTGTATTTGCTGATTAGTGTAATTTTCTGGCCACAATAAAGTTAATTATTTCTTTAAGCAGTAATTGGTGTTGTGCTTTGTACCCCCACCGTAATCCAGTTAACAAAAGTGCCACTAGGGGGTGGCACGTAACAACTGGTGTCAGAAGTCGGATTACGAACTCAAGCACAACACCTTACGGTCCTGATTTCAAAACCCGAGTAGGTCATTTTCTCTAATTTTCCTGTGAGTGCATGCCCTTGACAAGACAAACAACTAAAATGGAGGAGAAATTGGCAGCATTGCTAGAAAAGTTAAATGGCATGGAAACCAAGATGGAGGACGGCCAGAAGAATTTAACCAAGGAGCTAACTGCCAAATTAGAAGACGGCCAGAAGAAGCTAGAAGACGGCCAGAAGAAGATGGAAGACGATCAAAATAAGTTAGCGGAGGACCTGAAGAAGATGGAGGACGGCCAGAAGAAGATGGAGGACGGCCAGAAGAAGATGGAGGACAGCCAGAAGAAGTTAGCCGAGGACCTAACTGCCAAACTAGAAGACGGCCAGAAGAATTTAGCCGAGGACCTAACTTCTAAATTCGAAGACGGTCAGAATAAGTTAGCAGAGGACCTAACCGCCAAATTTCTGGATGGCCAGAAAAATCTGGAAGAGTGTCTGCTGACGAAATTAGAAGAAAGCCAAAGGAGATTAGAACAGGGTCTGCGTGAGGAAGTCACGGCAGTGGAAAAGAAGTTCGACGCCTTACAAGTGGAAGTTGCCGAGCTGCGCCAACGCCCGCTGATGGGGGTGGAGGAGAAATTCAACGCCTTACAAAAGGAAGTTGCCGAGCTGCGCCAACGCCCACTGACTGGGATGGAAGAGAAATTCAACGCTTTACAAGAGGAAGTTGCCGAGCTGCGCCAACGCCCGCCCACCGTTACACCGGGAATATCAGGAACGGGACATAGCAGAGTGACGCCCCCAACCTTCGACGGAAAGGTCCCGTGGAGCACCTACTTACGTCAGTTCGAGGCGGCCTGTTCCATAAATAACTGGAACAACACTGAAAAGGCTACAGCTGTCATTGTAGCGCTGAGAGGTGGCGCCCTTAACGTCCTTCAGGCCATCCCGACTGGATCCCAGGACTACGCTTCACTGATCGCCCATATGGAGTCCCGATATGGAGATAGCCATGTTCAGCAGGCCTACCAGATGCAGCTCCGGACCCGGGTACAAAAGAACGCGGAAACCCTGCAGGAGTTCGAGATGGACATCGCACGCCTCGTAAGGCTCGCCTACCCAACAGCGCCGGCCGACTTTCTGGAGCAGATAGCGACGCAGACTTTCACCGACGGGCTACGGGACTCGGACACTCAACAGGCGCTGCGACTCGCGCGCAATAAGACCCAGACAGATGCGCTGAGCCACGCACTTGAGTTCGAGACGGCAAAACAGGCATCCAGAATGCACGCGCGGGTGCGTCAAGTGGACGTCGACGAACCAGTAAAAACCAACGAGACCAAGCCCCTGGCCGACGAATTAATGGAGGCGCTAAGCCGTTTCTTCGATAGTCGCGGTACCACCAGCAAACACGTAGCCGAAGGACATCCAGAGAGGCGGCCCGGAAGAGGACTACCGACCTGCTGGACCTGCCGTAAGAGAGGCCACCTGAGCAAGGACTGCGGTGATCGCCGCCGCCAAGGGTTTCCGTCGGGACAGTCAGTCGTAGGGAAACCGCGCGGCCCAGGAAAGCATGTATCAGCCAGCCTAGGGGGGCAAAGGTTGGCTTGTGGCAGTCATCAATTCCCGGCAGTCCAAGCTCGTGTGACGCAGTTACGGAGGGATAATAGCAGCCTGATGGTCGACGGAGTCGTCAACGGAGAGAGCCGGCCCATGCTAATCGACACGGGAGCATCGAGGACCATCGTCAGCCCCACCGTGATCCCGAAGTGGAGAGTTCAACCCACACAAAGGAACCTCCAGCTAATAACCGCGACCGGAGAGACCGCACCGGTACATGGCGAAGCATCACTGGAGTTCGTCATTGGTTGACGGGCGATAAAGCATCCAGTGCTTGTGGCCGACGTATCAAATGAAGTGATCATTGGACTGGACTTCCTGGACCAGAACAACATCATCTTGGATCTGAGTACCAACACTCTGCACTTCGGAGGTGAGGAACTTGCTTTGCAACCTGCGCACGAGTCCATCACCGCACGACGAGTAAGGCTGAGAGAAGACGTCATCGTTCCCGCCAGGACGGAGGTCAGTGCTGCCGTAATTGTCGACGGAGCTGCTGAGGGAGTGGCGGCTGTCATCGAGCCAAAATATGAGGACATCCAGACAAAAGGATTGCTAGTTGCCAAGACTCTCATCAACACGACGTCTCGGCCGTACGTCCGCCTGTCCAACCTGAACGACTACGACATTACGGTTCACCGGGACACCAACCTAGGAGTCTGCGAGCCCGTTGCCTGGATTGGCCGCATCACAGATACGACGGACGGACACCTGCAGACGGACAACCGAAGAAGACGCGCCCTGCCAGAAGAACTACAGAAGCTGTACCAAGGATCCCAGGACCATTTAGACGAAGAGCAATCACGCCAACTTCAGGACCTGCTACGCGAATTCCAGGATGTCTTCTCCGTGGGGAGCAAAGACTTCGGCAGGACAAGCTTGGTCCAGCACAGAATCGACGTTGGGGACAGCGCACCGATTAGGGCCCCATTCCGACGTGTCCCGCTCGCCAAGCAAGCCGAAGTCGACCGGATGGTAGAAGAGATGAAGGAGCAAGGGGTGATCGAGCCATCACATAGTCCTTGGACTTCTCCGGTGGTGCTTGTGAAGAAGAAGGACGGTTCCACCAGGTTCTGCGTGGACTACAGGCGGGTGAACGACGTCACGAAGAAGGACAGCTACCCTCTACCCCGGATCGACGACACGCTGGACACCATATCAGGGTCAAGATGGTTCTCCACCTTGGATTTTAAGAGTGGCTACTGGCAGGTGGAGGTCCACCCTAAGGACCGCGAGAAAACGGCGTTCTCTGTGGGCAGCGGCTCTGGCAGTTCACCGTCATGCCATTCGGTCTGTGCAACGCCCCTGTGACCTTCGAAAGGCTAATGGAGTCCATTCTGAGGGGACTACACTGGAAGACCTGCCTGGTATACCTAGACGACGTCATCGTTCTGGGGAGGAGCTTCGAGGAGCACTACAGCAACCTGAAGGAGATCTTGTTGAAGCTACGGGCTGCCCAGCTGAAGTTGAGCCCCAAGAAGTGTCAGCTCTTCCAGAAGCGGGTCCAGTACCTTGGGCATATCGTCTCCGAGGAAGGGGTGCGCACCGACCCAGAGAAGTTCGCAGCTGTGAGGGAGTGGCCAGTTCCGAAGGACAAGTCCCAACTACGGAGCTTCCTGGGACTCTGCATTTATTACCGTCGCTTCGTGAAAGGATTCGCCGACATCGCCAAACCTTTACATCGACTGACTGAGAAGGACCAACTCTTCACGTGGACAGCAGAATGCCACAGTGCCTTCGAACAACTCAAGCAGGCTCTGTGCACCGCGCCTATTCTGGCCTACCCCAGACATGGAACAAGGTTCATCGTCGATACCGACGCCGGCGACTTTGGCATAGGGGGAATCCTGTCGCAAGTAGTGGACGGCGAGGAGAGAGTAGTGGCCTACTTCAGCAAGGCCTTGTCAAAGCCAGAAAGGAACTACTGCGTCAGCAGGAAGGAGCTGCTCGCCATCGTGAAGACCATTGAACACTTCCACAAGTACCTGTACGGGCAAGAATTTCTCATCAGGACCGACCATGCATCCCTGCGGTGGCTCCTGAACTTCAAGCAGCCCGAGGGTCAACTCGCGCGGTGGTTAGAGAGGCTTCAACAGTACAACTTGGAGATTCAGCACAGGAAAGGCCAGCTGCATTCTAACGCCGACGCCCTGTCACGAAGACCGTGCCCCGAAGACTGCACCTTCTGTGCCCGAAGGGAGGAGAACACCGGGATACAGTGCCGACGGACTACTGTGGAACTTCAGGGGAACTGGAGCCGCGAATCTTTCACGCGGGCACAAGCAGAAGATGATGACCTGGGACTGATAGCCGAATGGAAGAGACCCAGGTGGAACATTGTGAGTGACAGCAGCCCAAAATTTAAGTCCTACTGGTTACAGTGGGACTCGCTGATTGTAAGGGATGGCCTCATCTGCCGCACCTGGGAGAGCACCGACGGGAAGACATCTCGGGAACAAGTCGTCGTTCCAAAGGCTATGACGGAGGAAGTCCTGAAGGAAGTTCATGGAGGATCATCTGGTGGGCACCTAGGGATAAAGAAGACCCTGGAGATGCTGAGAGAGCGGTTCTACTGGATCGGATGCCGAACAGACGTGGAGAACCACTGCGCGAGGTGCCACGATTGCGCAGCCATTAAGGGCCCAGGACGAAGACGACGGGGTCCACTGAAGACCTACAACGTGGGCGGCCCCATGGAGAGAGTGGCCATCGATGTTGCTGGGCCATTCCCGTTAAGCGAGGCAGGGAACCGCTACATATTAGTCGTCAGCGACTACTTTACCAAATGGCCGGAGGCGTATGCGCTCCCTAACCAAGAAGCCGCGACGATTGCAGAGACCCTGGTGAAGGAATTCGTCAGCCGGTACGGAGTACCCATGGAGCTGCACTCCGACCAAGGGAGGAACTTCGAGTCGCAGGTGTTCCAGAACCTATGCCAGCTGCTGGGAATCCGGAAGACAAGGACAACGCCGCTACACCCTCAGTCCGACGGGATGGTAGAGCGATTCAATCGCACCATCGAGAACCATCTCCGAATAGTCGTCAGCGAGCCCCAGAGGGATTGGGACAAATATCTTCCACTATTTCTCCTGGCCTACCGCGCCGCCGTGCATGAAGCCACCGGGTGCACACCAGCCCGGGCCATGTTTGGATGGAGCTACGTCTACCTGTCGATCTTGCCTTCGGCCGACCTGGGTAATGATCCGATCCCGGTAAGCCAGTATTGTCAAGAACTGGTCGACCAACTGGAGGACGTGCACGCGTTCGCGAAGAGGAAACTGCGGATCGAGACCGACAGAATGAAGACCCGATACGACCAGCAGACGGATGCCGGAGGATTCCACGAGGACGACCTGGTCTGGCTCTTCAACCCATTACGGAAGAAAGGCCCGTCACCCAAACTGCAGAAGTCCTGGGAGGGCCCGTACCGAGTCGTGAAACGGATCAACGATGTTGTCTACAGGATCCAGCGGAGCCCGAGGGCGAAGATGAAGATCATGCATCGAGATCGCCTGGCAGCCTACGGAGGGACACAGATGGACCAATGATTGATCGGGACGATCAGCCTTTTTAGGAAGGGGGTGGTGTTACGGCTGTGAGTTTGTGTCATCACTCGCCGCATGAGTCACAACTGCCCCAGGGCTGGGCTGTGCCCTGCCTCCTGTATTGCGTGCGCCTTATGCAACAGGGCTACTAGGACAAAGGGATAGTCCAGAATATTCGTGACTGGACCAGCGATGGAAACCTCGAGAAGCCGTGAACCCTGGATGGATCTAGAAGCATTTATTGAGTCACCGGCCTGCTATATAAGTGCGACCTGTCAAGCAATTGTTGTTGTTGTGTTTTATGAGCTAGTGCGAGCGATTATCTTGTGCGACAGAAGTGTGGTGACGAAGTGCTGTGCGAGTTACGAAATCCAGTGACATTGTTTCTCCAGCTTGTGGACAGCGAAATAGCCTGCAGCAAGTGATCGTAAGTAATTGTGGTCGGTGAACATAATGGAGAGGAGCAGGTAGTTTCTGTCAAGGCCACCGTACTCATTAGGACGGATTAACTTCTGTGATCTGTTGACAAGTGGAAGGGCCAAGAGCGCTCAAGGAAGAGACTTGAGGAAACTGGAGTAAGGCTCCTAATTGCTTGTATTTGCTGATTAGTGTAATTTTCTGGCCACAATAAAGTTAATTATTTCTTTAAGCAGTAATTGGTGTTGTGCTTTGTACCCCCACCGTAATCCAGTTAACAAAAGTGCCACTAGGGGGTGGCACGTAACAATAACTATAATGCAATTGCTGTACACGATATTAATCATTAACAAATTAATACTAATAATAATAATTATAATTATTATAATCCACTTATATGGCGAAATGAATGTCATAACAATAATAAGAACAAAACAAGATGTTCAGTAAAGAATATATAGCCTACTTTCTCCTAAATGCATGGGTATTGTTATAACTCTTTGTCCTTTTCAAGGAGTATAATTGAATTTTGGTTGTAGTAGCTTGATGAAATACAACGTGCTATAGGGATATTAAACATGAATATGAGGTGCCCTTTGCTAGTGCTACATCTGTAAAAAAATTCATTCAATTCGGTTTCACCGTGTTTGAATTGATCTGGGGAATGGATTTGTACACATACATGGCCGCTATTTGCAAACTATTGGGCTGATGACTTTGTAGTCAGTCATAAGATGCTTTCCACAAAAAGGCATGTTGTTGCAAAATCCGGTAGAGATCAAATTATTAGGATGGTCTAAATTTGATTTAAGCTTTTAACATTTGGGTGGCCGTCATTCCGTTTCCGTCAAGATGGCGGCGATATAAAACATGACACTGAGGTGCCTTTTGCTAGTGCTACCTCTGTACCAAATTTCGTTCAATTCGGTTTCACCGTGTTTGAATTGATAGGGGGAATGGATTTGCACAAATACTTGGCCACCATCTGCAACCTATTGGGCTGATGATCTAGCAGTTTGGTCAGAATATGCTTCCCACATATAGATTTGTTGTTGCAAAATTTGGTAGAGACTAGATTATTAGGTTGGTCGTAATTACATTTTAGCCTTTAACATTTGGGTGGCCGCGATTATGTTTCCTTCAAGATGGCGGTGATATAAAACATGACACTGAGGTGGCCTTTTCTAGTGCTACCTCTGTACCAAATTTCGTTCCATTCGGTTTCACCGTGTTGGAATTAATAGGGGACTCTATTCTCACACAAAGATGGCCGCCATCCGCAAAATATAAGCTAATGACCTATTAGTTTGGTCAAAGGATGCTCCCTCCATAATGGTATGTTGATGCAAAATTTGGTAGAGATCGGATGATTAGGTTAATCGTAATTTGATTTAAGCTTTGAATATTTGTGTGGCCGCCATTACGTTTCCGTCAAGATGGCGGCGATATAAAACATGTCATTGAGAAGCCCTTTGCTAGTGCTACCTCTGTACCAAATTTCATTCCATTCGGTTTCACCGTGTTCGAATTAATAGGGGGACTCGATTCTCACACAAAGATGGCCGCGATCCGCAAACTTTTAGGCTAATGACCTATTAGATTTGTCAAAGGATGCTTCCTCCATAAAGGTATGTTGTTGCAAAATTTGATAGAGATCGGATGATTAGGTTAGTCGTAATTTGATTTAAGCTTTGAACATTTGTGTGGCCGCCATTACGTTTCCGTCTAGATGGCGGTGATATAAAACATGACACTGAGGTGCCCTTTGCCAGTGCTACCTCTGTACCAAATTTCGTTCCATTCGGTTTCACCGTGTTTGAATGAATAGGGGGAATCGATTTTCACACAATGATGGCCGCCATCCGCAAACTATTAGGCTAATGACCTATTAGATTTGTCATAGGATGCTCCCTTCATAATGGTATGTTGTTGCAAAATTTGGTAGAGATCGGATGATTAGGTTAGTCGTAATTTGACTTAAGCTTTGAACATTTGTGTGGCCACCATTACGTTTCCGTCAAGATGGCGGCGATATAAAACATGACACTGGGGTGCCCTTTGCTAGTGCTACCTCTGTACCAAATTTCATTCCATTCGGTTTCACCGTGTTCGAATTAATAGGGGTAATCGATTTTGACACAAAGATGGTCGCCATCCGCAAACTATTTGTCTAATGACCTATTAGATTTGTCAAAGGATGCTCCCTCTATAAAGGTATGTTGTTGCAAAATTTGGTAGAGATCGGATGATTAGGTTAGTCGTAATTTGATTTAAGCTTTGAACATTTGTGTGGCCGCCATTACGTTTCCGTCAAGATGGCGGCGATATAAAACATGACACTGGGGTGTCCTTTGCTAGTGCTACCTTTGTACCAAATTTCGTTCAATTTGCGCTCACCGTGTTCGAATTGATAAGGGGGGACAGACATTCAGAGTACACACTCACACACACACACAGACTCACACACACACATACACACACACAGACAGACACACTTTTTTTCGCCCTGTAGTGATCTCATAAGTATACTTTCATTTTTTGCAAAAATCGAAAGTAGGCTAATACCCCGAATCGCCGGGACGTTCATGGGAGGCGATTTCCACTTTTCAGCTATAATAATATCGTATGGCCTCGGGCGTCGGGTGCAAGCTTTGTTATTTGACACCCAGAGGGTAATTTGCATGTCGAATTTCGTTGTTGAAGCACTATGAACGTCAAGGAGGTTAGATATCTAAGCTCCTTGAACACTAGAGCACTTTCTAGTAGGGATATGAGGAACTTTGTGTAGGCGAAAACTCCCGAGATTAATTTTGCCATTATGAACTGAATTCAAATCGTATGACATCAGTGTCGTAATTTTTGGCGCCTTTCAAAAAATCACTTACCACGGGCAGGAGCGAACCTGCAGCTTTTCAGCTTAGAAGTGGCTGTTTCAGTAACTGTAATTTACTTCTCTGAAACCCGTATAGTTATGTTGTGATGTACCAGCAATGTGTTATATGTACTGTATATTCAATGATAATATTAATAATAATAATAATAAAATTATAATAATAATATTAATAATAATAATAATCATCATAATAATAATAATAGCTGATGAAAACAAATTTGTGAAAATGTGTAATTAGGAAACGGCTGATTTGTGTAGGTACAGTTTTTTTTTTTTTTTTTTTTTTTTTTTTTTTTAGCGTATGGCTTTTAGTGCCGGGAGTGTCCGAGGACATGTTCGGCTCGCCAGTTTTGTAGCTGCTTCGAGACGGACACCCAATGGGTGAGCTACAAGTACCGTTGGGGAGGGAAGGAGGGAAGTTGGAATGTAAGGACGAGGAGTTGGAAGGTAGCGGCTGTGGCCTATAGTTAGGGACCAACCCCGGCATTTGCCTGGAAGGAAGATGGGAAACCACAGAAGACCATCTTCAAGGTTGCCGGCGGGGGGATTCGAACCTCCTCGCCTCCCGGATGTGAGCGACTGCCATCAGTCATGCCGTAACCACCACGGCTAACTCACCCGGTTGTAGGTACAGTATTTAAGGATTATGAACTAGTAACTTCAATTTTCTTTCAGGGTCAGTATATTATAACTTTCTTATTGTTAAACCAAACCACCTCGTGGCGCAGTGGCTAGCATTGTTGGATGTCACCCCTGATGAACCGAGTTCGATCCCTGGCTCTGCCAAGAATTTAAGAGTCTTGGTATGGTCTGCTAGGGGGTCTCCCAGCCTCGTGATGCAAGATGGGAAACTACCGGATGCAATGGCAAGAGGAAGAGTGGAAAGGAACAGGCCACCCTATCACACGCAAACTCCGGCTCGGGATGCCTGGTTAGTGATCCCTTGACAAAGTCAAAGGCTCTAATTCAGGTCCCCTAGGGGCTCACATCTAGTGGGACGTGGGTTGGCGACCACGGGGCCCCAGCTGTGTCCGGCATTGCTTCCACTTACTTGTGCTGGCCTCCTCTCCGTCTTCTTTCCTGTCGACCTCACTTGGTCAACTCTTGTTATCTTCCGACCCCAACGGTATTAGGGTATCTGAGGCCTAGGGAGTCTCTTCCTTTCCCGCCTTAATTGGCCCTTGTCTCATCTTTTCCGATACCCTCCTTCTTTTTATTTTCATGTTACCTCCTGCCTTCTGCCCAAGGCCCTCAAGGAGGAAGAGTGTATGTATCCTCAACACTTCTGGTGCACCATGGATATTGCTACTCCCTCAGGGGCTCACGGCTGGTGAGTTCGGGAGTTGGCGACCCCGATGGATTCCTGAGATGGATCCTGTTTTCCCTCTTTTATCCATTACCTCTGGGGCAGACCCTCTCCTCTATCACTTTCCTATCTGCCTTTCATGGCTCTCCTTCCTTCCAAGTCCCTCAATCCGCATTCTTCGCGGGTTGAGGGCATTTCTTTTCCTCCTGTCCTTTATTTGCTTTATTCTCCTTTTGTTTGCCATTCCTTCTTCTAGTATATAAGTTAGTAGTTAGCTTTAGTTCTAGTTTACATTTCATTATCATCTTCACGATCACCCAAACCATTAGGGGTCGATAACCTAGATGTTAGGACCCTTAAAACAGGAATTATCATCATCATCATCCAATTCAGGTCGCCTAAGTCCCTGGCGGGTATATGGCACTCTAATTAATTAATTGTTAAACCAGGGAAATATATATATATTATTTTTAACTTCCATGTTTGACATACAGAGTTTGTAATGGTATTATATGGATTTAGTGAATGCTATATTAAAATGAATAATTTTCTGCGTTGGTAACACTGTTTTCAACCTTTGATCGATGCGACTAATTGTTCTCTATAGACGCAGCAGATAATTATTAATTGCTTTTAATATTAAAAGTTAACAGTAGTAGAGTGAGGCGTTAGTGAGTGAAACCTTTTCTCGTATAGCACACGGCTTCGCAATGGAAAGGGAAATTAATTGTCTGTTTCATTATTTCACACATTTTAAAACAACAGTATTTTTTAGAATTCGGGAGCTTGTTGAATGCGACCGCAATGTTTATAATGATTTACCAGCGATGGATTTTAATGAGTGTTTCATTACGGAAATAATATTTCACTCGCACCTACATTTCCTCGTTCAGCACACGCATTGCGGCACACAATATCGTTTCATTTAGTGGCACGGACACCGTGGTCATTTCAACTCCGTGTACTTTCTGTGGGTGTTCATTTAATAACTAGCGGACCCGTGCGAGAACACTCGCATAATAGGTTGTGTGCGCCCCATGTGTACAGGCTACCCGCGCGGCTTTAGTGCTATGAGGGCTGTAGGCGAGAGTTCTCGCAGGAGCTATAATCTTGTTTATTCCTCTAAAAGCACTTTATAAACAAATACATATATTTCCGTTGACTTATCAAGAAATGCAAGATTCTTCCTGTTCTATTGAGATGATTTGGAAGATTTTGGTACAAACCACACTTTCTAACTCCTTCTGGTTTAGGAGCTTGAGTTTTATGAAACATACACCTTAGCCTTAGCGTATTATACTGTATAATCTCTACTTGGTATAAAACTGGTATAAAACTAAGTCCTCGATTCCTGGGTGTTACGGGTAAACTCGAGAACCACTGGATGGATTTTGATGCGGTTTTCCCCATTCTGTAAAGGGTATCTCGAGGATGATTTCAGTAGAAAATAATTTATTTATAATCAAAGGAAGCCGAGCAGTAAGGATTTCAGTGGAAAAGTCGAAAAAAAATCTGTCGTCCGAGCGCTTTGTAAGCTTACACTGGGCAAACCGTTAAAAATATCTAAATACTATGAGTGTAAGAATTGTTCAGCATGAAAAGTTCTACAAAAAAGTCCACGAGAGAATATGTCTATCTTCAATACGTTGCCCACTGTAAGTGTTTTTACGTTTTAATTTCTTCCTATCATGTCCATTCAACTACCGAGGCGACATTTTACGAGCCAGCTAAGGGCGTGTCTATCATCCCTGTTACAGCCTAGCTAGCGGGCGAACCTATTGCCCCAGATACAACCAGCAGCAAACCGCTGAGTCGTGTTGAGTTAAGACTTCTGGGTAGGGTGTTTGTGTTTGGAGTTTCCCTGGAAGTGTAACTTGGGTTTTCTTCATTTCGCTGTGAAACACATTCAAGTTAAGATTGGACGGAAGGGGGATTTGAGTTTCATTCACCTCTCCATTCCTTGCAACTGTCATTTCGCCTGTGAACCTTTCTTTCCGCGAAATTCACAGTCAATTTAAGATTGGACGGAAGGGGGATTATAATATTAAATTATACTGATTGGCGTATAATCTCTACTTAGTATAAAATAAAAGTCCACGGTTCTTGGATGTCACGTATAATCTCGAGGGCCACTGGATGGATTTTGATGCGGTTCTCACCATTCTGTAAAGGATATCTCGAGGGAGGTTTTTGTAGAAAATAGTTTATTTATGCCCAAAGGAGTCAAGCACAAACGATTTAAGTGAAAAGGTCGAAAAACAAAACTGGCGTCCGTGCGCTTTTTAAGCTGGGCACACCGTTAAAAATATCTATATACTATGAGTGTAAGAATTGTTCAGCATGAAAAGTTCTCCAAAAAAGCCCAGGAGAGCATATCTCTATCTTCAATACATCGCCTACTATAAGTGTTTTTACGTTTTCATTTCTTCCAACAATCTCCATCAGTTACTGAGTCGACAGTTTACGAGCTAGCTAGGGGCGAGTCTATCACCCCAGTTACAGCTTAGCTAGCAGACGAGCTTATTGCCCCAGAAACAGCCAGCAGCAAACTGCCGAGTCGTGTTGAGTTAAAAACTTTAGAGAAGAGTAGTTGTGTTTGGAGTTTCCCTGGAAGTGCAACTCGGCTTTTCTTCATTTCGCCTGTGAACTTTTCGTTTCGCAAAATTCACAGTCAAGTTAAGATTGGACGGATGGGGGATTTGTGTTTCATGCATCTCGCCATTCATAAATTACGTCTGACAAGAATTTGTTGCACATGCATCTCCATGATAATATAATTAATAGTCCAGTCAGTGATTTTAACCAATCATGCCGAGACGTAGAATGAATATTGGTCGTTGTTCATTGACACTGAAGAAAAAAAAGCGCTTATCACGTGATGCACTCATAACTGTTCCCGGGCGAAGCCGGGTCGGGTTGCTAGAAAGATTATATACAATATACTGTATATTGAGTGATTGTATCTGATAACATGTGTTATTGTGGTGACTGTAGGAGTGTGTGTATTAGTAATTGAGGATACGATTGGGAAAGAGATGACTGTGGTCATAAGTTAGAGACCATCACAATCATTGCCTAGAGTAGAATTACGAAAGCAGTATAATTTATTTCCCGGGTGATTGAGGTGGGAATCATACCTACCTATGCTCAGTTTTGCCTTACAAGATTCGGTGTATACCGTTCCTACCCTCAGGATCAGAATTACATTTCTTGCACGAGCCGAGAATCGAAGCCAGGAATTTTGTGACCGGAGGCTGGTTATTTTTGTTGATTCATTTAGTGGGCTTGGACATTGTGGTCATTTCACACGCTTGAACTTTGGTGTATATATACGTTGGTTGGTTCCTTAGTTTAGGGGCTGTGACAACGTGGTCATGTAACCCCGTGTACTACATTGGGTGTATGTAGAATCTGTCTGATAACCGGTGTTAATTGTGATGGCTGTATTAGTATGTGTTATCTGTTTCAATTCAAGTAAAGACTGCAGACACCTTGCTTGAGGACGTGGCTGATAGATGGCATCGCAGTCAGCACCTGGCGGCGAACGTTGGAATTAATAGAGCGTTATCAATTCTAACCTACACATTTTAGCTTCACACAAGTGCAGTTAGTGGAAGGTTTATTACGTGCCATAAATGTATGAGATGGGCCCGCCAGCTTTACTTCCGCTCCGAAGGAAGGCATACTGATCTATGTCCAAGATCGTGGGTTCAAACCCGACCGAAGTCGTCGGATTTTTTAAGAGCGATAAAAACCTTCAGTATGCCTTCCTCCGGAGGGGAAGTAAGGCCGGCGGTCCCATGTCATAGATTCATGGCATGGGAATGAACATACCACTACGGTAATGTGTAGCTAAATATGTAGGTTATTTACTTATGAAACGCTCTATCAAGTTCCAACGTTCACCGTTGGGTGACAGTGTCACTGACAGTGGCATCCGGTAGCCAAATTTGGAACTACTCGAAATTGAACTTTCATTCGACTTCTCTCATTTCATATCTCATTAACTCCTTTCATGAGGTTGGCGTCAGGAACGGCATCTGGACGTAGAAACCATCAGTCACGTGGAATTGTCATCGGAACACATCCTCGACCCCGTTGGAAACGGCATTAATAAGGGGTAGACATTGATAGATCACAACGATGATAATCATGAAGACTATAGGCTAAGTACAACATTGAACATTTTTAGCCTACTTTTCACATTTTGCAAAAATGAGGAAAAAGTAGACTTATGAGATCGATCCGGGAAAATGTGTGTCTGTCTGTCCTTCTGTCTGTCTGTCTGTCATTCTGTCTGTCTGGCTGTGTGTGTGTGTCCCCCTATCAACTCCTAAACGGCTGCAGAACTCGAAACCAAATTTAGTGTGAGTAAAGATGTATACCGGAATATTTCACGTCCATATTTGAAAATGATGTCAGTGCTACCAACTGCAGAAAAAACGCACTGGAAATTTGAGCCCCATGTTGGATATCTTGGAAGGTATGCATGGGAGCTATTCCAAAATTGGCACACATGTAGATAACACTATTTCAGTTTAATTTCCAGGAGGCCATACATGACAGTGTTGCCAAAATAATTTTAAGCCTTCCGATAAGTCCAAATTCTAAATGCCTATAACTTCTACACTATCAATTGGATTTCAACCAAATTTAGTATGTAATATGTGTGCATAACCATATATGACTGAGCGTATTCTTAAGAGCCAACAGGGTTGCCAACTGTTAATAAATGCTCTCAATTTCTTGTATCCAAATACCAATATTTCATAAAGTATGCAAGCCGACAGCTTTAAACTATGCACACGTATAGTACCTGACATTTTAGATTAATTTTGGAGTAACTTATATACTTCAGTTCTACCAACATGATTCCAAGCCTGCTGATAGGGCCAATTTCTAAATACATGTAACTTCGATACTATCAGTTGGATTTCAACCAAATTTCGTACGTGCTATGTGTATCATAACAGATATGACTATAAGTATTCTTAAGAGCAATCAGGGCCGCCAACTGTTAATAAATGCTGTCTATATTTTTTAACCTAATATCAATATATCAGAAAGTATTTAAACCAACAGCTCTATACTTTGCACACGTATAACACCTGACATTCTAGATTAATTTGGAACAATTAATATAAGTCAGTGCTGCCTACATGATTCTATGCCTGCTGATAGGTCCAATTTTAAAATACATGTAATATCTATACTAACAAATGCACTTCGTCCAAAATTGGCACAACAAGATATCATAATATTTCAGATTATTTATGACCAGCACACGCATGACATTGTTGCCAACATGCTTTTACGCGCGCTGATAAATCCAATGAAAACTGCATATAACGTCCATTGGACTTCAACCAAATTTTGTATTCTGTACCTTAAGAGATCGAAGAAAGAATATATTCAGACACCAGGGCTGCCAACTGTAGTGCTCTATTTGGCTTCATTATACCAGGTACATTTCGAACTAATTAGACATTTCGATATTACCAACTTAATTTCGTCATTATTCTAGATAGGTTCATATAGCCTACTGTAGATTAATCATTGGCATGAATCTTAATTTTAAGAAAAGTAGGCTCTTTAGTTCGTCACGGAACTTCTTGTTCCTACTAGGTTCATGTTAACTGAAATGAATTATTGTTATTTCTGCAGCTGTTGTTAATGTTCCTTTTTGATTCAATGAGGAGCTCGGTGTGGTATAGGGTATTTGTGTGATAATTTTTGTTATTGTGGTGACTGAGATAGTGCGTGTAACTGGGATTATTACGGCCTAGATTTGCGATAAGCACCCCGTACACTTGAAATAAAGTGTTGTACCATGTGTGAGTAAGAAAAACCCCGATTTACCTTGTCTTCCGGGAATCATACGTTGTATCTTCGAGATTGTAGCTCCTCGTTACAGTCCTGTAGTAGGATTAAACCTGCACGACTATTCCTCTGAGGTATGGAGGAGTTCCAATTATAATATATAAGCAGCTGAATGGATTTACTGCAATGTTGGCATGACTTTAATCTTGATAACGGATATGTATGAACATTTTCAGGCCATTCAATTAGTATTCTAGTTTTCCGAGGTTTCACTCTTCTTTTCCGGACGAATGCTGGGGTAGACCTTGGGTGCCTTCTTCCGAATCCAAAGTTACAAATACACACACTATTACAGCCATCACAATGACACACGTTATCAGACAAATTCCACACACAAGTCCAAGTACAAAGGGCAATATTACCTCCATGTCACAAAGTCCCTAAAATAAGCGGACATGGTGGCACAGTGGTCATGCTGTTTGCCTCTCACCAAAGTGGACCAGGGTAATGCATGTGCGATGTTTGAAGTGAGGTGTCATGTCCTGTGGTTTGGATTCCGCATAAAAAGGAGGTCTCATGGCTCATGATCCCAAGAGTATTAATCCTCTAAAACTACAAGCTTTCTTCTTTTTCTCGTTCCCATAATATAAATCAACAACAGCAATCCGTATCAAGCACTAGCAGGTACCCGCGGCTTCGCCAACGATCAAGACAATGGGGACGATGCATTATTGCTGTTAATTGGTCTATTCTATTACAGCAATTGCGGCTATAGGTGGGTCCATTCTAATTCTGAATATTCTGATACATACAGTATATTGATATGAGCAGCAAAGTGGGAATTTTATAGAGTTGTGAATGTCTGCAGGGTTCGATGTTACATTATGTTAACACATTTTAAAATTACGTTTTTGGTTTTGCCATCTTCTGCTAAGACATAACGATTTTGTTGTCCGGATGCTCGCGAGCACGCCACATACAGTTGCCCATGGGAAAAAATGGTTTTTGTCTAAATGTACACGTGCTACTGTTAAGTGTGTGTCATTGCGCTTTGTTAAAGAAATTGCGAATATTGTTTGAAGAGGGAACTGCACTCTTGCACACTGGAATGGCAAATCGGAATATGGGGAATTTAAAGTATTCTTACTTAAGCTATTCTGGATGTAATTTGGCCATATTTATTGATGATTTGAACGTCAACATATCGCTATTATTAGACCTATAGTTAAATATCTCTCACCTTGACCGCTGATGTACATTATGCAGTCTCTTCCAGTGTTACATCCCAGAGATTGAAATCTCCAACCACCCTTTTGCCTCAAATGCCTCTCTAAGTAATTAAAATTGCTGATTGTTGTTGTTTGATTCTTCAGTTTTTTAACTGTTTGATGCAGCGCTCCATGCCTCCCTCTCCTGAGTTAATCGTTTCATCTCTACATAGCTACCACACCCAACATCCTAGGCAATCTGTTTAACCCTGGTTTACCCCTACAGTTCTAGTCCGCGATCCTCCCATCCATAACTATGCTTGTTATTCCTGGGTGACTTAATATGTGTCCTACCCTCCTATCTCTTCTCTTCATTAGCAGTCGCCAGAAACATCTCTCCTCTCCCATTCGTCTTAATACCTCCTCCTTTTTTTACCCTATCTGCCCATCTGATCATCATTCTCCTGTATCACCACATTTCAAAAGCTTCAATTCTCCTCTTTTCTGCTGCACCATTAGTACATTAGTCCAACTCAGCAACTTTTCTAGGTTTAAGCCGTGCCTAGTGCGGGGATTCAATGGCCGTGAAAGACAAATTACCAACATTATTCCTCAGTAAGAGTAATTAAGAATATATAATAATTAACGTGACAGCCGGTAGAATATGACACATTCGACTGTGAATATGGGTTGCTGATCATGGTAAAAAACCAAAAGAGCAGATCAAAATTGGCAAACAAAATATTCAGTTAACAAAAAACAAATTAATAAAGAAAATGAAAGCATACCGTGCAAAATAGAAAGAATCTTAATATTGTAAATTAGAGTAAAGATCTGAAAGCTTATAATAACCAGCTCAAAGAGTATACAATTAGACTGAAAATCACGATCGCATCCGACCCCAAAAGCCACCAATATAAATAAAATATATCTCATTTTACGCGTATCAACGCGAGGAGCAATATTCGTGGTTAGAAGTGGGAACCGAACCCTGCGCTTTAAGGCCCTAAAACGAACGGTTTTCGAGATATTGCCAGAAAACTATCCCAGGTCTGCGAAATTTCAGCGGTTGCCATAGTAACGTTGATCTGTTTCTCAGAGGGAACACAGTTATTTGGGAATATCTCCGAAACCGTTCATTTTAGGAACTTAAAAATTGTGTTTCGGGGTCCCTACAGGACCTCCGAGTATTGTTTCTCGTATCTGGCGGCTTAAAATGAGCTAAATCCGACCTTTTACCAACTATTCTTGCTCAGTGCCAAAGGGCCGAAAAAAGTCACTTACAAATTGAATTTTCAAAAACCGTTTCTTACTGGGCCTCTACATACTCGGATCAACCAACATGCAAAATTTCAGCTTTCTAGGTCTAGTGGTTTGAGCCCTGCCTCGATGAGTCAATTTTGGATGGTCAATGCCAAAGGGCCGAAAAAAGTCACTTACAAATAGAATTTCCAAAAACCGTTTCTTAGTGAGCCTCTACATACTCGGATCAACCAACATGCAAAATTTCAGCTTTCTAGGTCTAGTGGTTTGAGCCCTGCGGTGATGAGTAAATTTTGGATTATATATAATAGATTATATCAATCTCCAAGGAATCATCTTACCTCCCAGTGCAAAATTATGCATATAACTAGTACAGTAGAGATTTTAATTGTTCATATAAAAATGTAGGGGCACTATATGATGCAGGCAGTGCATACATTTTCAAATATAATTCTTCTATGTTCTGCGTCTTACCAGAATACAATGAACAGAGCTGACCAGCAACGGGTTTCAACCCCACAACTTACGACATAGAGATGAATATTATTCCTTATTAAGAAATTTAGATCATTTGTTAATCATACAATGTAATAATTGGTGTTTGTGACAGTGAAATTAATTGATTGCTTTGTAATTACGATCACAAATATTGTTTAAAGGAAACTAAAGCGCTCAACTCTGGTATAGACCATAGTAAACGAATCGCTGTTAGGTCAGTCAACATGTTATTGTGCCCAGTTAAATTGGACCGGGAATAATATTTATCTACCCACACATGTTAACTTGGACCAATTTCCTTGAATAAATGCCTACATTTACAATATACTCCTCGAAATAGGGGAGGGGTAATAATAATAATATCGTATGGCCTCGGTGCCGGGTGCAAGCTTTATTATTGGACACCCAGAAGGTTGCTTGCATGTCGAATTTCGTTGTTCCTTGAAGCACTATGAAAGTCAAGGAGATTAGATATCTAAGCTCCTTGAACACTATAGCGCTTTCTAGTTGAGAAATGAGGAACTTTGTGTTGACGGAAACTCCCGAGATTAATTTTGCCATTATGAACACGGCCTACTGAATCCAAATGCGTTCTTTGACATGCCAACATCGTATGATATGCGTGTCATAAATTTTTGCCGCTTTCAAATTGGATGACATGTTTTGCTCTTCAGACGAACATCATTAGATGGCCATTTAAGTTTGTCGAAACTGCATATACAATTTGTGTGCACCAATATACACAACTATTTCGTTTTAAAACGTATATTTTATCACCTGTCAATTTTTCACTCGTTCCGTTAGATAACAGCCCTCTGGAAATATTGTTTGTCTTTTTGGTTTTGAAATCGCAAGATCGAGGGACGACTTGTGCAATTGTTCACTTTCAAACAAGACAGTTTTGTGTGACTGTAGTGAAATTCGGACTACACAACACACCTTCTACTGCACCTTGTGCCCTCCCAGTTGTACAATGAATGACTTAATAATGCCATATCAAATGTTCTTGTGTTGGGTAGGTTTTGGGCAGGAATGATGTAACGTCGTCTCTTTTGACAAAATATATGAGTACTTGTATACTTTTGTACATATGGTATGAGTAAATAAAATACGATAACCAATACTAATAACGCAAATGTGATAATTCACCAGCTCCTCGTGTAGTGGATAGCATTCTTAGCTGTTAACCAGGAGGTCTGGGTTCGATTCCCGACTCTGCTTAGAAATTTCATTCTGATCTCAGGGCTGGAACGAGATCTACTCAGCCTCGTGGGGCAAATCAGAAATGGGGCAAGTTTGCTTCACTCCTCAACCATCCCAGAAGTTTTATTTCCGTGATTTCCCATTTCTACTCCAGGCAAATGCCGGGATGAGTCCTATCTCCATCCCAATCCTCGCTTCAATTATAAATTCACTCACTAATACAGCCACAACAAACCTACAGGGTTTCATAAAATTATAAATGTATACACCCCAACTACACGGGGGTGAAATGAACACGATGTCCAAGCCAATAAATGAAGCAATAACAAGAAGATAAACAACAGAAAGGAATTCTTTAGTGATACAACAGATCTCCAGAAAGAGCAATTTTACTTCATAAGGAGAGCCTGTTATCATTAGGAATACGGCATGGCTCTCTCCAGACCGGCGTGACTGTGCTTGGCACATGGCCATGTAGAGGAACCTCAAACGTCACGCAATAGACTCCTCTTCTATCAGTTAATGGCTACATTACCCCACACTCACTACCACACAGTGCATCACTGCAGTGGTTACAGTCATCCCAGACAACGGCGCCGTTATACCCAACGCTCAGAATGAGGATTTTGAACCCTTTAAAACAACAATTACCATCAATACGACCAAAAATTTTGAAACTCAGAAGCGCAACCATCGCTTTTATAATTTTAAATGATCTTGTCGACTTCGTCGTTACGCTGGGGTCTGGCGTTACGTTAAAGTGACGGGACGAAATGTACCCAGATGCACTGAGGCGTGTGACGTCATAGTACTGCTTGGTGCATGTGTACCCCGACAATCTCTACTTCGTTAGTATAAGACAAAAATCCCCGATTCTTGGATGTCACGGGTAATCTCGTGAACCACTGGATGGATTTTGATGCGGTTTTCACCATTCTGTAAAGGATATCTCGAGGAAAGATTATGTAGAAAATAATTTATGTATGATCAAAGGATGCCAAACAGTAACGATTTCAGTGAAAAAGTCGAAAACAAACTTGGCGTCCATGCGCTTCTTAAGCTTACGCTGGGCAAACTGTTAAAATATCAATATACTATGAGCGTAAGAATTGGTCAGCATGAAAAGTTCTACAAAAAAGTCCCGGAGAGCATATCTCTATCTTCAATACATCGCCCACTATAAGTGTTTTTAGACTGGATGGTAGGGGCACGTACCCGCGCGCTTGACCTAGCTTTGCCCTTGGTTTGCACTTGCCGTTAGCGAGTAATTTGAAACAAGATAAGCAAGATAAGTATTATGCATATACATTTCTAACATGTCAAGAATTTTTGGCTTCGAGCGAAGCATTTTTCAGCATTTGTAGCATTTAAAATGATACAAAGTCTACTCTTTCAGACTGACTGTCACTTTTTTTCATAATCCATGAGTGCAATGATAACCTGCACATTCAAGGATCTTAGATTCAAATCCCGTTAACCCTAGAGGTCCTCTTGATTATGGTTTTGCCCCTGATTTTTCATATTCCCTATTCCAAGTGTTCGAGGAATGCAATCATTGAACCTAATAATTACTGCTGCTCATACAGTTGTACTCTACAGAGGTTTTGAGGCAAATCCTCTGCATAGCCAAGTACACAGGGCTGAGGGCCAAGATTTCCCATGCTATTGAATGAAGGAACAACGAAGAAGAGCAGAATTTTGAATAGCTCGCGCAAGTTTCTCATGGCCTTTAATACGGAAAACCTGCACAAGGCCTCCTTGGAGGCCATTCATTATTATTATTATTATTATTATTATTATTATTATTATTATTATTATTTTTATTATTATGGATATTCTTCTTCTTATTTCCGATGGGCCACGCGCCAATTTCAATTATTCACTCTTTGTTATGCTATTATTATTATTATTATTATTATTATTATTATTATTATTATTATTATTATTATTATTATTATTAACATTTTAATTAGTGCGTTCCTTAACAGAAAAGAAACGGGTACACTTAAGTTTTTGTTGTTGTTTTTTCATTTAAGCGGCTTGGTCACCGTGGTCATTTTGCTTTGTATACCTGGGTGTATAGAGAGAGAGACATAGAGAAATTGTTTGATAACCTTTGTTATTGTGGTGTCAGTATTAGAGTGTGTGTGTAATTGTAAGTCAGTTGAGGATTGGGAAAGAGGCGACCGTAGCCTTAAGTTGGGACCCATCTCGGCATTAGCTTAGAGTAGAAGTAGAAAACCACGGAAAACCACTTTTAGGATGGCTGAGGTGGGAATTGAACCCACCTTTTCTCAATTTTGCCTCACGAGGCTGAGTGTACCTCGTTCCAGCGTTCTCACCAGAATTACATTTCTTGACAGAGCCGGGAATCGAACCCGGGCCTCCGGAGCGACAGCCAAATATGCTAGCCGCTATACCAAAAGTTGGTCAGGCACATTTTAGATAATAGTAGTAGAAAAATTGACGTCAAATGATAAATTGTTACATTCTTTGCTTCTGAAAGTTGTTTTCAGAAAATTCTTCTCAATATTTTAATCCTAGTATGCAGAAACTTGCATACACACCGGAGTAGATACAAGCACTATAGCCCAGGATGGGAGAGCCAGACTCCATGAACTCCAACGTCAGCCGTCCTTGAAATACACTTCCATAGCTTCTCTTTTTCGTCTCCATACAAAGAATGGAACGATCTTCAAGTCCACGACTGATTCCTTTAACTGATTTCCCAGTTTCATTTATTTCTGCTCTTATTAATTCCTCTGATAAAGTTAGCGTCAGGAAGAAAATCCAGCTGTGGAAACCATTAGCCATACGGAAATCTCATCGCATCTCATCCCCGATCCTCTAATAGCGGGAATTATTATTTATTTGTCGTATGGCTTTTAGTGCCGGGAGTGTCCGAGGACATGTTAGGCTCGCCTGAGTCTGTAGCTGCTTCCAGCGGACACCCTTAGGGTTAGCTACAAGTTCCGTTCAATTTCAAGTAGTTCCGACTTTCGCTACCAGATATCAATGGTATTTAGTGATGAACGTTGGAACTTTGATAGAGCTTTCCGACGAAATCTAACCTAACAATTCAGTTGCACACAAGTTTAGTCTGTGGAAGGATCCTTAACATGCCTTAAATCTATGACATGGGCCACCGGCTTTACTTCCCCTCCGAAGGAAGGCATACTGAAGGATTTTTAACGCTCTTAAAAAATCCGACTTCTGCCGGGTTTGAACCCACTGACTTGGGCACAGCAGTTCAGCATGCTAACAACTACGCCACCGAATCCGCACATAGCGGGAATATAAGGGTTAGACTTCGCTCATGCAATGGCGAGACCTTCATGGAGCTGCGAAACATGTCTTCCTAGTATATTAGGTAAACAATCCTACTGAAAGATTAAAAATGAACTCATTCCCTCCCATTTCATTCAGATAATTTGAAAATGTGGGAATCTATAATGATGGAAAACAATATAAGACAAGAATAGAACACGTTCTGAACCCATGGTCCTCATTGTAGTCATTCCACACCACGGCGTAGCCATGTGCATTAAATTGTACACCTTGGCTGCGATAGAGTAGCTGCAGCAAGTCTGGAGATCAGAGGTTAGAATCCTGGTGCTGCCAGTGGCTAGCCTTAGAGTGGTTTATCCTGGATTTTCCTAAATCTCTCCGGGCAAATGCGGGAATAGTACATTATTTCAAGTGACAGGGCATGTACCCAATTTTCAAACTTAATTATTACAGTTTCATATACAACTACAGTCACCACAGAAACACAGGTTATTAGACAACCTCAACACACACTTAAGCACATGGAACTGATGAACAAAGATGTCACAAAACCCGATTACAAATTAACAACAAAGGTTATCCAAAATGTGTAGGATTGGCTGCGTCGCTCAGAGGTATTGTTCTCGCCTGCTCTTCCCAAGGTTGCAGGGTCGAATCTTGACGCAGGCCGTTGGCATTTGAGAGGTGCGCAATTGTGAGGAGCCGTCTCGGTAGATTTACAGGCACGTTAGAAATCGCCTTCGGGGCAAAATACCGCCATCCCGGCGTCACTAAAAGTCGCGGTAGTTAAAAGGGAGGAAACAATAACGTTATTATTATTATTATTATTATTATTATTATTATTATTATTGAAATACAAGTGGTGGACAATTATTTGAAGGGAGGATTATCGAGGACAGCTCAGCCAAGAAATGGATAGATTTCTTCTGAAATAAACAAGTTGATAAGTCTATCCAAACAACATAAATAGTCAGTTTGTTCTGTTCCTTAGTATCAACATCCATATAGAAAAATAATTTCTCTGTAGGTAAAGATCCCTCATCTAGATTTTTGAGATAGTGCAATTGACGTTCTCTCCAAAATATTTCTTACGAATAATTAATTTATACACTCGCTAATTATTTCCTATTTCCTTAATTTCAGATGATGGTGATGGGTGATAAGACTCTCATTGTGAGTATTACATCTTATTTAATTCAGTAGTTATGAATTTTAACACCTAGCCTATTTTATAAAAACGCATGAGTACGACATATATCATCCAATATTATATGGAACCAGTCTTGTTTCACAGTGATAGTCACAGTGACAGTGAAACACGGTATGCTTTAGTATAGAATATGAATTGGGCTGTTAATTGTGATTTTTTTAATACACTTTTCAATGTGAAGAAGAGTTGGCTGGTATGTGTATTAGCCCTTTAAAATATATTTAATATCTACTCTTCACAGTCAAATGCACCAAATCATTCGGATGCCAATTAGAACGCTAAATTCTATAAGCTTAAGCTTAGTAGAAATTTGCAATTGTTTGGAGAGACATATACATACGTTAATCTAAATAGAGAGTTTTACAAAGTGGTTTGAAAAGTTAAGTATGTGGAGAAACAATAAAGAGTGACACAGTTTAATATAGTATTATATCGGAAGAACTCTATAAAATAATTCATAGGATGACGATGAAGAAAATAATATTCACAAGAAGAGAATAAAACGTTTCAATTAGGTAGTTTTCAGAGATATCAAACTATGAAACCCCAAGGAAACGAGAACCAATGAATTTTATCCAACATAGCTGCTAAACTAACAGATCTATTGCAAGACTGCTGTGAGACAATGAGCTGATGTGGCTAGTAGATGGAGTGAAACGATGAAAAGTGGAAATCTTTACTTTCAGAGTTATAGTCGCAGTATTATATAATGTTTGGTCTGAACAGAATATTGCTTAACGTTCCGTAAGTAATGCTCACTAAGAATTGCTTCTGAAAGGAAATCCAATGTCCTCAGTTGTAACCTTCTCAAATTACGTATCTTAGTATTCCTTGCTGCACAAGTAGCTATAAAATGCAACGAGTGCACATTCAATTGTTGTATCCAATCCATTGATCAAATATTTAATTTCATATTCCAGTGACTGGTTTAAAGAGAAAATTTCTCAGTACGTTGGCTTATACATTTCATTGAAAATGCATAGTTCAAAACGATTGAGTGTATAATGTAGCTCTCACTATTAATCGCACACACCAGAGTATTACTAAAATTTTATCAAGCACCAGACTATCCCAAGCAATACTAGACAGGTGAATTGCGCAACAACATTAGGGCTATGACCCTGGCCTCATCACTGAATCAGAATAACACATACATATTAGAAGATATATGGAGAGAGAGAGACTACGGATATAGTGTTACTTTAATGGCCAATATGTGTAACAACTCTCACTGTGTATGTAAGTTATGTGTGTGCAACTACATACCACAATAGCAACAACAGATTGGTTATATACCCACACTCGTATTGCATGAATTCAATGTACCAGTTACTCAGATGAAATCCACTCATAAGCTCCACTGCAAAATGTTTTATTAAAAATATATAAATGCTTGCGAAAGTTGATATATGATACGACTGCAAATGTATTTGGGTCTCATACTTATAATTACAATATATAACACAGCGCATAACAATGCCATATCTCATGTATTGAAACTGTGATTGAATTTTGAAAAATAAAATCCTTCAGATTATTTTGGCTTAAAAGGATTAGCGTGATAAACTCAGTAAGCGTGCCACTGAGACAGATGTAATCCTCAATAACATATAGGTGCAATACCATTCCGATCTGAAGGTTAATATCCCGTGTTGTTTTATGGAAGGTATTTCAGGTGGTTTATGAATGATGCGTGCCTCAATTGAGGTGTGGATATTAGAGATTAATTCAATAGAAATGCCGTACACAGAGAGAATTTATACGGGGATTAAAATATATCAAAGCTAAATTAAGGTATAACTTGAGGTAGACTATATTCATTCCCGTATCGATATATGTCAGAAAATAATTGCGATCATGTTTGATTGCTTACATGACATAGTAGATTTATATGCTAATAATATTTTATCATTTAAAGTCACTAGTAAATAACACATGTTAGTTTTATTCTAAATTAAAAAGTAGCTAAGGATTTGCATGGGATAAATATTATGTATTATTTTGGATGCATTTTCGTATTCGTAGTAGCCTTAGCGCGTTTGTTATAAACTAGAGTAAAATTTGAATGTTAAGTCCATTAATGGATCTTTATCATGTTTCGTTATATAGACATTGTTTATCTGCTTTAATACTGACATATGTAAAATAAGATATTCCGGTAAGATCAAACAGCTCATTTTGAATTGCATGAATCCATTAATTTGTAGTTCCTGTTCTTATTTTGCTGCAAAATTCAGCAAAATTGGGGAGATCAAACTTTTTCATTACATACAATCATAGTGCTGGGAAAATACGAGTATGAAGATGAAAATTGATGTTTTAAGGCGCTTAATATTGGCCCCTAACGATTTCGGTCATCCTAAAAATGAAAATGAAATGGGAACTCTAAGTATAGGTATAACTAAAACTAACTACACACAACTAAAACTAACTACTGGCTTACATACTAGGAGAGGAAATGGAAAACAAAAAGATGAATAAGGTAAATAAAATACAGGAGGAAATGAAATGCCGTTAACCCTCTATAATGAGAATTAAGGTACCTGGAAGAATGGAGGGCCATGAAAGGCAGGAGAAGGTCCACCCCAAAGGCAAAACGGCATGGGAAAGATAGCATGCACTTATGATATTTACTGTTATGAAACACATCCTTTTTACCGAATCCTTTACATGAGCCTGCTAAAATTAATTTTTTTTATTTTATTAGACCCTGAATGTGGGATTTTATGATGATTTTGTATATTCGAGATAACAGCTGTACGTTATGCTCATTATAACAAACTGCCTCATGGCTTAGATGCGTGATGTGGTTTCCTTTGATTTGTGACACCTGGTTTCGTGAAAAATCTCCTATACATTTCTGGGATATCAATTTTAATGTTGTAATACGCTTGCTTCCTATCTTCAATATATCAATTTAATAAATTCGATCCTTGACGTAGAGTAATATTACTCAAGCTTCTTCCAAAGTTTCGGCTTCGTAAGCTTCCTAATTAATGAGTTATTGATTTATAGACATTTTATTTATTCAAGATGGCAATTTACGCAATGCTGGTGTGATTATTTTCTGGACAGTACTGTAAGTTTGTTATATGGTACATTCTTCTTTCGATGTTTCGTCATAATCAGGCTTGAGTATCTTGTGATTATGATTTTAATATTTAGTATTGTGCCCAATCGGACACGGCAGACTGGCATCGAAATCGGGTCTTATCAGAGAAGACCAGGCCCATGATTATGCCTAGAGTCGAACCATTGATCTCCGAGGGGGAACAGCTACAGGGAACCCGAAGAGCAATGAGTTATATAATGACTTATAATAATATAGCATGATTTCACGGCTAGAATGTGAATATCATAGCTGTTTAAGATTGAATAATTATAAGAAAATGCAAGCATATGTACGGTTTGGAAGCATAGAAGCATGAAAGCAAGCCAGCTTGACATTTGACTAATCGCAGCCAGCGGATGGGCGGAGATCAGTGACGACGAAGGGACTCATTTCGTCTGGACCGCTGGGACAGCTCGAAATTAATGACTCTGGGGTTCACCCGTAGACAACGTTTGAGACTCAAGAGGGGGTAATTGTCCACGGAACTTAATTGATTACAGCCAATTGGAGCATTGAAATGGAGTAAAAGGTACACCCAGGTGAATATATTCTAGGAGAGATAATTTAGGAGTGGTTTCACGCCTAAATTAAAGCCTATATCTCTAAATGAGCCGGTGAACACAAGGCCTACGCACAAGAGGATTGGTTTGAAGACACGCACGAGGGGATTCACCATGGTGGTGTCATGACGCTATAGAATAAGGCAATTAATTGTAATTAATTGGCCGAAGCGATCGCTTGCACGCGAGTGATTATGGGACTTTCACACCTAGATAAACGAGGTGTATACGTCATTTTGTCTGGAAATGCATTATTTCAAGAAAGGAGTCGCACCCGTATGTCCTGTGGACTACGTTTTACGAGAAACCTTTATATAGGGGAAGCCAGGTCGTCTTTAGTTGCTCTCCAGTTCTTCTCCAGCTCGTCTTGACTCAACACGTAACTAATACGCTGCCAGAAAGTGCGCGAAATGTTAGAGTATCGACGCTCATGTAAATTTGAAGAACAATGGAATCGCATCATACAGCTTCTTAATAGTAATCATGAATAGCGTAAGATTTAATCTACAGCAGATATTTATCCATTATCATACGCAAATATAAGTTCGCTACAGCGTAGGAATAAATTAGGATGTTTTTGGACATTGAATATACCAGGAGGTATTGTCATAGTTGTAAATGACATATTATCGACAGGATCACTACAATTATGGGAGCCTGGAAGGCATCACCAATAAACTTGACAGTGAACTGAACAGTATTGAAGGTGACGAGAATCGAACGCACGCACACGCAGATAGACGTTCACGGAGACCAGCGGTTGTCGTAGCTGCATCGCATCTCTGAGGTCAGGCGTTAGGAGGAGTCCAATTAAGGATCCACATGTGAAATAGTGCGAAAAGTGTATATAAGTTTTATTACAGTGATTTCAAAAGTGTTTATGTGTATTGTGAAAAATATGTATTGTGTTAAAGTGAGAAAAGCCACTGATAAAAATATGATTATCTTGTGTGAAGTGTATGATAGCATGTGTCGTGTGAGATATAGCATGATGGCTTAAACCAAGCATCATGGTAGGTTCGTGGCTGGTGTGCTGGAATAATCCAGCGAAAATGAAAAGTGAGTACAAATTTCCAATGTTATTCTAATTAGATAGTTCACCATACAATGAGGCATCACTCTAAGACTAAGATGTAACAGTCACTTATATACGAGCTTTCACCACTCGTATTTTTGGTAGAATATGGCTTGGAAGGTGATTTGTTTAGGGCCATTCAGGCCTAAGATAGTGATGAATGTAACGGTAACATTAAATGATAATAATAATAATAATCTGGGGTCGGTAACAGTAATCAGTAAAGTGATAGGCATTTCAGGCCTAAAGAACGTTCAGAGTGTGTCATGTCTAATATAAAGATACTGTATTTGGTAAACAGTAAGAAAGTAACGTGAAAATATAGCGAGATATGAGAGTTTTTCAGTGTCAGTGAAGTGTTGAATGAATATATATGGTCAATTCTTAGGATTGTATTTGAGAACCATTAAAGTAATGTAAGCCAGTAAATTTACTTGTTTTTGGAGCTATTTGAAGCTTTGGCTTAAGAGTAAGTGCAGAGAGGACGTGAGTGCCTCAATAATTGAGTCATCTATGAGAAGTATTGTTTGAGCCGCATATAGAGCGAGCGAAGTAACGTAGACTCCAGTGATTTACGTCAATAAAGTTGCGGGGACCACTCTATAATAGCTTGCACGTTAGGTGAAAGGTTGGCTAATCTACGAGATAGTATTGCCGTGGTGCATACTTGTATTATTCGCAGCGAGTGGTACGGAGGTTATCTGTATCTACGGCTTGCAGGAATAATTGCCACGAGGGATGCTCTTCGAGACCCCGTGAGCACATGTATTAACTGATCTGCCCTGAGAGGTAAGAATCAAAGTTCGACGTATAGGAAACGCAGATTTCCTTATTATTATTTAAGCAGCTGCTGATGAGGAATCTTGTATTCTCATTATGATGCGTGCCCAAAGCCACTAGAATCGCCACAGAACGGCAAGGCTATTACAGGATCCATCCCCAGCCATGAATGTTAATTCGGAGCCGAGTTGAGCCCATTACATTAATATAGGTGGTAAATAATTAGAATGACTCAATTAACAGAGTCAACACTCAGCGTAACTCCATTGTATTGCAATTATAAACAAAGATGACCTTGCTAGCAGCCAAGGGGGGTGGTATGTAGACCACGCGGACGGCGGCCATCTTGCTCGGCCAGCTGGAACTAATTTTATTGCTTGCTTGAAAGGGAGGTTTATTGACCTGGTCCCTTTATTTTAGAAGCATAGTGGGACACTGAAGAATCTTGATATTTCGAAATGTAATTAAGATATGATTGTTGTGATGATGCCAATTGATTTAAATGATGTGTTTCAACACACATATTTTGTTTGATCGTTGTGATCGGATAATATTCGGCCCAGTTATTCTCTGAGGAGGAACGCTGAACCAAATAAATGTAGGCATCTTTTTAAAGTGCATTTTTACCCAGATCACACTAATTTATGCAAACGGGTAGATGATTTCAATGACATGATACGTTTGTAACGATAATAATTTCGACCAGACCCAGAAAATCGTTGTATGGTGAAACTATAAACATTTCTATCCATGTGTATTTTGGAAGGGAATACGTACCACTTTTAGCGTTTCATATTGATGGGAAAAAGGAAGACGATTCGCACGACACAACATTTGTTAAGTAAGGCATAAGATAATGAATTTATGTTAATGAAAGTAAATGCCCCTGAGAAACGGATTAATGTTTAATTATTACAGAATTAATGTCATTTAAAGTGATATGTGACTTTTGTATTGTGACACTCCAGTTTGTTAAATTGTGCCACATGACGAACACTATGGAGACTCATAGATGTCTGAAAGTATCAATGATAGGATGCTAGAAAGAGATTTGAGTGTAGTGAAGCACTAATTAAGAAGAGACTCACAAATAACCTTGATTTTCATTGTGGGAAGTAAATGTAAATTATCCTTTGTTTGTATTTTTGTTGTATAGCCATGAATTTATATAATTAAATGTTATGTTTAGTAATATGTTGTTTCTTTCATGTAGAGTAGTTACCTGACAGACTCAAATCCTGAGCATGTGGTAGTATGCTGGGCAGGAACGTCCCATACCTCGAAAGACCGTGAGTTAGCTGGGATACGAACACATGTTCCATATAATGACAATTGGGTACAGTATATTCATTATAGTTCAGCGTAAATAATCAATATACAAACTCTGTGATTTCTCATTTTTATGCAGATGTGAAGTTTGTCGGAAATCAGCTTGATCACTCATGCTCCTGACTAGAATACTTTGAAAAGAGGGTGGGAAGACATATGTAGAAACCTAGTTGAGTGAAGACAAATTTTATTTCAGGAGGAACTTAGAAACCAGGGAAGCTGTATTAAGTATAATAAGTCTCGGGCTGATCATGAAAACTAGAATAAGGAAGGAGAGGAGAACGTTCATTGCATTTTCATACTTTCAAGAGGCTTTTGATAACATTGTTTGAAGCAAGTTGTTAGACATTTTGAAAATTATTGGACTAATGAACAGGGATAGGAGGGTGATCTTCAATCTGTACAAATACCAGACGGCAGTTATTCGATCCTAGGAAAATTAGAAAAAAGCTGGTAAGGTGTAAAGCAGGGCCATCCAGACAGCGCTCCAGCCGCGCTCTAACCCTGTGCTCCGAGCGCTTTGTTGGAAGGTAGTTTCAGAAGTGGTGGGAGGAGCTTGGCTGGCTGAGCGCGATGAAGTGTGCAGCCGATTCATCAGTCGCTAGTCTAGTCCAATGCGCTTTGTTGACAGCGTGTAAGTACTCGTAAATCAGTTTCGCAGTGGTCATGACTGAACATCATACAAAAAAGGAGTGGTGAAGCAGCCGTCATTAAAGCTGAATGGGAAAGTTCATTTTTCTGTACTGCTTATAAATGACATGCCAAATATTTAGTGTGCAACAGCGATGTAATGTGTTAAAGAGAACACAATTTGTTGTTTAATTTTCCTCTTTAATAAATCACAATATTCTTTACTGAACACTTGTGATCGTTTCCTGAACATTCCATACAACGGAGTACCTTTCGATTTGTATATGCGGTATATTTGTCATAGCAAAACAGCCCTCTTAATATGTCAACAATCACACAAGAGCCGTCGGCCGCATGACTGTACGGACGTATCTGGTCAGCGGGGTCCGAACATCGTCCGTCTCCTCATTGCCAAGCTCCCAAGCGCGGCCGCGCTCCCGGAGTGCAATTACTGGATGGCCCTGGTGTAAGGCAAGCCTGCAACTTATCACCCATACTTTTCAATATATACATTGATCAAGCAATGAGGAAAAGTAGATGAACATTTTAAGTAGGAGTGAAGATTCAAGGCTAAATAATTTCAAATCTGAGATTAACATTGTCATCTTAGCCGATTCACCAGAGGGTTTAAGTGAGCTATTAAATGGTATGGACTAAGTTTTGAAGAAAGAATTTCTGTTAAATACAATAAATAAAAAAACTAAAATAGTGCAATGCAGCCGAAATAAATCAGAAACCCTCCTTGACGTCAAAGTGGAAGGTGAAAAGCTAAATAAAGTAGGAGACTTCTGCTACTTATCAAGCAAAATAATCAGTGATGGATGAAGTAAAGACGATAAAAAAGTAGGTTGCCTCAGGCAAGGAAGGCATTTTTACAGCGAAGAAATCTGTTGACATGAATTATAGATTTAGGTATTAAAAAGTCATCTGTAAAAGCCTTTGTCTGGAGAGTGGCACTCTATTGAAGTGAAACTTGGAATAGAAGCATTTGAAATGTGGTGCTACGGGAGAATAATGAAGATTAGATAGGTAGATAGAGTAACAAATGAAGCAGTAATGATGAGTGAGAGACGGGAGATGTTTCTGGCGACTGCTAATGAAGAGAAGAAATCGGTTCATAGGACACATACAAAGACACCAGGAATAGAAAATGTAGATATGGAAGGAAGACTCAGGGGCAAGAACTGTAGAGTTAGAGCAAGGTTATAATATGTTTAAGAGATTGGTCCAGATGTAAGGTGTAGTAGCTAGGTAGAGATGAAACGATTATCGCAGGACAGGGAGGCAAGGAGGGCCGCTTCAAACTAGTCAAAACACTGAAGACTCAAACAACATCAACAACAACAATACTGTAACTCCTCTTTCATCAAGTTTCGTTGTATTTGGTCAATTATATTTCAAATTATCGGTGTGGGTGTTTATATAGTACGCATGTCCATCTTGATTATAGTAAACGTATGGTCGTGTGATTTAAGCCGTATGAATTTCAACTTAAAATAATTTTCGAATTACTCTTATTAAATGGTGAGTATTGAATTTGAGACTGCGGCTACGTACTGTGTTCAATCTGCTAGCCTTGTGGCATCTGTAGCTGAGAACTCTCACGAAGATAACCTTTTTATCAATTTAAGTATCACGAAGGTCATACGTGACCGAAATCGATGCATTGAATAACATCATAATAATTTTATTGACTTAAACTATTATGTTTTCGTTACCTATTAGCCTACTTTCGATTTTTGCAAAAAATGAAAGTAGTCTTATGAGATCACTACAGGGCCAAAAATTGTGTGTCTGTCTGTGTGTGTGAGTGTGTGAGTGTGTGTACTCTGAATGTCTGTCCCCCCCCCCCCTATCAATTCGAACACGGTGAATCCGAATTGAACGACATTTGGTACAGAGGTAGCACTGGCAAAGGGCACCTCAGTGTCATGTTTTATATTGCCGTCATCTTGACGTAAACGCAATGGCTGCCACCCAAATGTTCAAAGCTTAAATCAAATTACGACCAACCTATTCATCTCATCTCTACCAAATTTTGTAACATTACACCTTTAAGTATGAAGAATCCTTTGACCAAACTACAAGGTCATCTGCCTAATACTTTGCGGATGGTGGCCATATTTGTGTGCAAATCGATTCCCCCTATCTTTTCAAAAACGGTGAAACCAAATTGAACGAAATTTGGTACAGAGTAGCACTAGCAAAGGGCACCTCAGTGTCATGTTTTATATCGCTGCCATCTTGACGGAAACGTTATGGTGGCCACCCAAATATTCAAAGCTTAAATCAAATTACGACCAAGCTATTTATCTGATCTCTACCAAAATTTGTAACATTATACCTTTATGTATGAGGAAGCGTTTGACCAAACTACGAGGTCATCTGCCCAATAATTTGTGGATGGCGGCCATGTTTGTGTGCAAATTGATTCCCCCTATCTTTTCAAAAACGGTGAATCCGAATTGAACGGAATATGGTACAGAGGTAACACTAGCAAAGGGCATCTCAGTGTCATGTTTTATATCGCCGCCATCTTGACGAAAACGTAATGGCGGTCACCCAAATGTTAAAAGCTTAAATAATATTGAGACCAACCTAATCATCTGATGTCTACCAAATTTTGCAACGTTATACCTTTATGAATGAAGAATCTTTTGACCAAACTACGAGGTCATCTGCCCAATAATTTGCGAATGGCGGCCATGTATGTGTGCCAATGGATTCCCCTTATCTATTCAAACACAGTGAAACCGAATTGAACGAAATTTGGTACAGAGGTAGCACAAGCAAAGAGCCCCTCAGTGCCATGTTTTATATCGCCGCAATCTTGACGGAAACGTAATGGCGGCCACCCAAATGTTCAAAGCTTAAATCAAATTACGACCAACCTTTTTATCTGATCTCTACCAAATTTTGTATCATTATACCTTTATGTATGAAGAATCTTTTGACCAAACTACTAGGTCATCTGCCCAATAATTTGTGGCCGGCGGCCATGCATGTGTGCCAATCGATTCCCCCTATCTATTCAAACACGGTGAAACCGAATTGAACGAAATGTTGTACAGAGGTAGCACTAGCAAAGGGCACCTCATATTCATGTTTAATATCCGAATGACACTTATTTCAACAAGCTATTACAACCAACATTCAATTATACTCCTTGGAAAGGACAAAGATACCCATGCATTTAGGAGAAAGTAGGCTATATATTCTTTACTGAACATCTTGTTTTACTACTTTAATATGTTAGGATATATATTCACGACGGGGGATGTGCGTAATATTCAAGATGACCTCTTTTTGTTTCACAGACAAGTTTTGCCCGTCCTATAGAGCTTCCAATACTCCAATTTTGTGATTATTGGGGCATTAGAACGTAAGTTAAAGGTAGTAATACTTGAAAATTACGCACGGATATTACATTGAAATTACTTAGCTTACACATTTGTATCTTAGACATACGGCTCATTTTGTGTTTAGTACGGATGATATGATTAGGCTAGTTAACCCAGTAGCCGACTTAATCCATAAAAATGCAGGTGGCTGCTACTTCGTTTCCTCTATGATGATGAAAACATATACTGTAAACTGCTGTGAAGGTGCACGGGAAGATGGCCACATCATTAGTAAATTTTACTCAGTTCAGTGCGCGTGTTTAAGAATTGATAAGGGAGACTTACACATATCGGACACACGGCACCACACATACATACGACTGATCTCAAATGCCTGTTTCATTCCTGCGGTGAAATTACAGGCTTAAAAGAATTACCTCTTTGTGTTCTGAAAATAAAATTAACCTATGAGTTAAAACTGCACAATTCTATCCCTATTTTTTGCTGGCTGGAATTACACAATTGGCTGTGTAATACAACAGGTACTGTACATCAAAAGCTCTGAAAAAGAAAATCCATAGCCTGCTTCCAGTCTCCGACCGGGTCAGGAATGGAATGAATGAAGCCCCCCTCTAGCGGCGAGGATATGAACTGTGCCGGCTGCCGAGGCCTGACGCACTCTTCTGGGGCAATGATTAAATGAATGACAGAAGAAATGAAATGATAAAGGAGAGTGTTGCTGGAATGAATTTTTGACAGGGAAAACCGGAGTACCCGGAGAAAAACCTGTCTGCCTCTCTTTTGTCCAGCACAGATCTCACATGGAGTGACAGTGATTTGAACCACGGACCCAGCGGTGAGAGGCCGGCGTGCTGCCGCTTAAGCCACGGAGGCTTATCAAAAGCTCTGACAGTTCTTAATTTAATATGTGTCTGTTAACAATATTGTCGGAATCTAAATAATATTTTCCCATATTGATATGGCGTCAAAATACTGTAGTTTAGCAGCCCCCAATTTCCTGTACTCCTTTCGAATTGTAATTCAGTTTCCCACAACCCCTGTGATTAAATGGTGCCACTGTCTCTACTTATTTTAATTCAGTTTCCCACAACCCCTGTGATTAAATGTTGCCACTGTCTCTACTTATTTTAATTCAGTTTCCCACAACCCCTGTGATTAAATGGTGCCACTGTCTCTACTTATTTTAATTCAGTTTCCCACAACCCCTGTGATTAAAAGGTGCCACTGTCTCTACTTATTTTATTCGGTTTGTGGTCCTTAAGGGTATCGTGTGCTGTATAATGTTTAGCAGATGATATTAAACATACCACCTTAATGCCACATTCTTATTGAAGCAAAAACCAAGCTCCTGCTCCTTTAAGGCCGTGTGGTATGCATTATGAAGATAAAAGCTCCTATGTTGCAAGTATGATGAACATGCAAGACGCCAAAGGCGAACTGCTTCTTACTTCTCCAAGAATGTAAGCTCCCACCTCAGGCATCCAGTTAATCATCCAACGCAGAGCACCTGTTGATGTAGGTCACAGGCGACAAGTAACCATGTAAAATAAAGTGTGATACACAGACGTTGAGCACAGGTGTATTTTAGAGAAGGGTTCGCTATTCAGTAAGCTAATCTTAAGGCCATGAACAGAATTAAATAATAAAGTACTTGAGGAATAAAGTTTTAAGAGTAACTTATAAACAATGTTCAAACATTACGAGGGGGCTTGTTTTTTAACAGTTAGGTCCATTTTGAGATACAAAATGGACTTCCAATGCATATACATATAATTCACTTCTATGAGGTTCTGCATTACATTGAATATGAGAAAATATTGAACACAACATTTCAGGAGGAGTCATCAGTTACATCACAATGTCCCACGCTCATATGGAGGCCTTATTTCAATAGTGGTACAACTCCACTTTTAGAATGTGGTATCCTCTTTTTCATGTTCATACAAGTCAGTTTTCTCTTATTTCAAAATTGGTACACATTCAGCTAATGTTCTTCTGCAAATTGAGTGCACCACAATGCATAGTTTCGCCTATCATGTAGGCCTGTATGAAAAGGAGGATGACGCCCTTCATTTTAAAAGTGGAGTTTTACCACTAATGGAATAAGGCCTTTATATGTACACTTAAGTTTTCCCACCTCATTAACGTTTTGAAGGAAGCTTTGGAGAGCTATGCCGTCGAAGACCTAAGTTCTATTGCTTTCTTGGTGACGATCGTGCAATCTGGGAGGTATTATCTAACCATACTTCAGTAAAATTTAGATGAATAGAAGTACTTTAAAGGGATGCTATACTCCAAATTCATACATGTGTAACGTTCAGATCAGAGCGATATCCATTTGATTCCACTCATTGGACATCAGCTTTGAAATACCTTTACACTTCAATGAAAATTATTGACAGAGTCGGATCACATTGCAGTATCAAATATTTTGTGTTTCCCCGTTTTAAAAGCTTCACATATTTTATTTGATCAATATATGTTATGTTGTTACATCTCGCCTAACAATGAGTTGTGTTTGTGTCTGCGGGATGGAATGGGACGGGACGGGGCGGAATGGGATACCGATGACTCATGATAAATTTGTTTTAACACAGCCGGCTTCCCACCACAAATGAGTGTCGTCAGCCAAAACACGGCTTCACCAAACACTGCTGTGTGGATTTTAGAAAAAAAGGAATAGAGAAAGATAAAAAAGAAGCATGTTTTGATTTGGTGACACACACGATAATTGTAGTCATAAATATTCCTTCCACATGGAACAGGTTTCACTGCCCTATGTATTATATTTAAAGCTTGATTGGTTTTCTCTTTTACAAGTTCATCCAGTTGAGAGAATTTATCTGAAGAATTCATTAGTGCGATGGAGACTTACATTAAATTAGCTTGACACGCATAAACGTTATACAAGCGAACAAGAACATCCGTAATCTATAAGAAAATCTCTTCATACTGTGTTACCGGCTGTGAAGAAATAGGTGAGTGACCTCAACATTATCTTCTTCCGACGCATTGTTTTTATCAGAAGTGGTTGATTCTAATTCTATGACCAAGGGAGTAGGATAGCTGGAATTGTGGAAGTTCCATTGGGGAATATGAAACCGACATCGGAATTACTAAAAATATATTAACATTTATGGTACACTGACAATCTTATCTGGCTTCACCCGGGTTAACCACTACCTTGTTCATCCTAATCAAGCCCTTCTGATAACAACAGTACGTCTGAAGAAGAAAATGTTGGAAGTCCCTCACCTCTATACTCCACCCAGAACCTACCCGTGGAATCGTCTGTACATTTTGAATATTCACCGTTTTCTACAACTTCCATTGATCCCAGTTAAGGTATTTAGTGGTCATATAATACAGTACATCCTCAGTTTAATGTTTCTGTCCGTTTTTATGTGGTATGGCTCGGTGTCAATAATGCTTAATAGAATAAACATTCGTACTTACAGAAACGTCATCCAAGAAAGAACAGACAGGAAGGCGCATGGACTCACATTATGTAGATCATAGAAATGCTATCAAGCACAGGTGACATTCAGCAGTATGTATGATACCCGACATAGCTTCACAAAACAGACCTAAAATCATACTCTACGAAACCAAAGACATAAAGAAGCCATAGAAATTCAGTCAGCTGATAGCCCGATAAAATTTGACAAATAGAAAGGAAAAAATCCCGGAGTTTTGAAAATTTGTACAGTTTTTCCTTGGTATCTAAGTTTCAAAAATAAAAAGTCCTTATGGGTGGGGGTGAGCTTGAGGGAGGGGTGCCCTTTATAGGAGCCCTTTTTTCGGTTGTATCTCAGTAACTATCATTCGTAGCGAAAAGTTGTTTGCAAAACAATCAAATCTAATAAAATGTAGGCTACTACAAACATGGCCCTAAGCGCTTTTTATGTAAAACTAATACTTTCGGAGGTATTGGGCCGAGAATATACCAACATTTCAAAAAATCGTGATTTATTCACATTCTCATTGTGCTTATGGCTATTTACTACATGTATATATTATTAATAATGTTAACATTAGTTGTGAAAATTATTTATTATAATGAAACAATCAAGTGTCAGGGTCGTTTATTATTCAAGCAGTCATCTTGTCAGGGTCGTCAATCTCATCTTCGTCCATGCTTGCGTCGTCTACAACTGGAAGGCCATTGGTGCAGGCTCCCTTGCAGTTTCTACACGCTGTTGTGCAGTGGATTCCTGCCTTGCGACACCCACAACGCGTCCCCCAACCTGCCGCACATTTGCAGAAAATTGTGTTGAGGACGGAGTCAGGGGCAGCAGGTTCCATTGTCATAACCGGTCGAATCTGGAATCAAACCACGATGCGTTGAAAATGTTGTGACCCACTTCCCGAAAGCAAAGCACAGTATTGTGCAGCTGGGTGATTATTAAATGATCACCATATGTCTCCTTCACCTTATCTTTGACTGTTCTCACCGATGGCTTTTCCCCAGAAATTGCGTATATCACCTCATCCAGGGAGTAGTGACAGTCATCTTAGTCATTGAGAAAAGTGTATATCTCTTCCATTGCACTTGCCACATAATCATGCCAAACAATCTTTTCTCACCGGTTGAATGTCTTCAAAGAAAGATTTTTTGCAGCAGCTATCATGGTAAATAGCTTCAGCTGCAACTAAATCACCGACAATACTGATCCGTCTTGATACTTGTCCCCATTCGTCCTCCCATTAAGTGGCAGCATCCAAATCGTTTTGCTTCATCTCTATGCTGCGTACAAATTAGGTCCACAGGTCCGCAGGTCCACAGGTTTTATTTCTTCTGTTTCTGATGAAACCCATCGGTTGACAGCAAAATAAACACACAGCTTTGAAATAAAATTCAGGTGCACTGGAGCGCCGAGATCTTGCTTGTGAGGTCGAAGGCTCACGTCTAGAAGAAGCAGCGATGGTGATTGGTCCGATATAATATTTTTGGCAGGAAGTGTAAACAACTCTACCGGTTTCGTTTTTGAATCGGTGCTTCTTCCCATCATGTCTAGCAATGCTGGCCCTCAGTAACTCTTACATTTCCCTTTCACCAACAACACTCCTGTCATTCTCAACAGTCTCATCACAAATCAAACACCTCTCAGCCATTATAAAGAGGTGAGAGTGGAATTACACTTGTACTTACTTACTTGCTTGCTTATGAATCAAACAAACAAACAAACAAACAAACAAACAAAAAACAAGCAAACAGAAAAAATGCATTTTCTAATGTTAATATAATGCTGCCTGTTACCAGCTTTTGTTAAAACAAACTGGTTGTTATTGCCATGACGACAATGTTTAGCTTTGCTCATTAAACGAAATTAACCACCAGTTAATTTTTAACAATCGTTGGTGACAGGCAGCTTTCTGAAATATTCCTAAGCATGACGTATAACAATGAGAATGTGAATAAATCACGATTTTTTGAAATGTTGGTACTTTAGGTACTGGGATGAAGTATTATAATATAATAATAAATTATATTTGATGCTGGCGACTAGGAAAACTTTTATTCCTTCTTGCAAACCTTTTATGCTAACAGAAAGAATAGTACACAAAACGAGCACAGAGTAAAGAAACAAAGAACTCTAAGTTCTCCAAAGAGCTCTTCGCTCATGGCCTCCACACACTCCCTCCCCAGTGGTAACGCTAAGGAAGCGACGAGGGAATGTCACTCGTCTGCCAACTCTTATGGTGACACTGGGACGAGGCTCAGGATGTTTCAGAGGAGTAGCTGGATCCGGAGGAGGAGATGTTGCGGCAGTGTCCGTTGTTGACGTTGATTGGGGTTCCTTAAGAAGGAATGCTGGCTTAAGTCGATCTATGGACACTGTTTGTGAGCCTGATGGAGTCTCGATATTGAAATGTTTGCTATTCCTTGACTGATCACGATATGGTCCGTTGTACACTGGTTGCAGAGGACGTCGGTATCCATCCTCCCGAATAAACACGTATTCACACTTCATTAGTTCTGGATGAACAAATATCTTGTTGCCAGAGTGGTGCTCTGATTGCTCAGGTTGAAGTGTCCTGGTTTGTTCTTTCAGCTTGTATAAGAAAGTTGAAATATCTTCTGTAATTGAAGGTCCATTCAAGAAGTCTGAAGGTAGTTTAATTGGAGTTCCATAGGTCATCTCTGCTGGAGTTGTGTTGTGATTGGGGATGATGTAGGATCTCAGTCCTAGCAGAACTAATGGAACTTTGGGGACCCAGTCGCTTGTTAGGTGAGCTTTCAGAGATGATTTCAATTGCGGATGCCAGCATTCAATCATCCCATTTGCTACCGGGTGGTATGCTGTAGTTTTGATATGTTGGACGCCAAGTGATTGCGTGAGACATCTGAAGAGTTCACAGTCAAATTGTCGTCCACGATCAGTAGTGATTGTAATGGGAACTCCGTAGGGGGCAATCCAGTTTAAGAGTACGGTGGATGCAATTGTTTCTGCGGTAATGTCTTTTATTGGAACTGCTTCAGGCCACCGTGAGAACCGGTCGATCATGGTGAGTACATATGAGTAACCTTGGGATGATGGAAGAGGTCCAACAATGTCAATGTTGATATGGCTGAATCGTTCTGTGACTTGCTCATATAGGCCGATAGCGCTGTGTGTATGACGCCAGACTTTTGCTCGCTGGCAAGGGACGCATGATGATGCCCTTAACTTGATATCCTTTTTCATCGACGGCCATACGTATCGTTGTTGGATGAGTTTGATCGATCCTTTTACCCCAGGTTGTGACAGGTTGTGGATGGACTCAAATATGCGATGACGAAATGCAGTAGGGATGATTGGTCTGAGCTTGCCGATGGAATTGTCACAGAAAAGTTCATGGTTATTGGGTAACGATCAGGTTGAGTGATGTTGTTCAATGCCCGATAATCACCACAAGGACGCCAAGATCCATCTCTTTTGGGTGCAAGGTGGAGGGGACTTGCCCAACAGCTGTTCGAAGGTCGACAGATTCCCATATCGATCATCTGCTGAAATTCTGCCTTGGCAGCTGCAAGTTTCTTTGGTGGTAATCGCCGTGCCTTAGCAGAGACTGGATGTCCAGTTGTTATGATGGGGTGCATCACACTGGAATGAGGACTTGAAAAATTGATTCGTTCTTTGAGGAGATCAGGGAACTCTTTGATAATTTTGGCGTACTTTTGATCTGGAGGGATGGTACGGAGTGACTCGATCACTTCTGTTTTGATCAAGGTAGCTGGTGAGGAGAGGTTAGTCGTACTGTCTATGACACATGTGTTCTTCAGGTCGATTAGCAAGTTGAAATTGTGGATAAAATCAGCTCCAATTATAGGTGTTTGTACTTCTGCTATCAGAAAATTCCAAGAGAAATGTCTGCGTAAACCTAAATCTAGTTTAAGAAGTCGCTCACCATATGTTTTGATTGGACTGCCATTGGCTGCATACAGTTGCCTTTTTGACACTTGCCCTTGTTCATTGAAAGAAGTAGGGAGTACGGAGATATCAGCTCCTGAATCTATGAGGAATTTGTAGCCGGTTAATTTATCAATAATAAACAAGCGGCGCGATACCAAGCTCCGATCACATGCCGCGTCCAGTGAGGAGCGAGCTAGTTTTCCGGTACACTGACGTTGTAACGATAGGAGCAAGGGCTAGTGCATTTCTTAGCTCTATTTCCAAACTTAAAATGATACCAGCAAAATGATTTGTTTGGGTTATATCTACTTGTTGGTGTTTTGGAACGTGATCTTGAGTCTCGCGATCTAGAATGAGATCTGGTTCTCAGTTCGTTGACACTTAAAGTTAACCGAGAAATCTGCGCTTCAAGGCGTGAAAGTCTGACTGTTTCCAAGTTGAGGTTAGGTTGGTCTCTAAAACGTTGCTGCGTGGCTTGGGTACTGTATATGTTGTGTGTGGGAGCTGAAAATTCCATTATTCTGTCGGCCATTATTGCCAAATTGTCCAACATATCACTACTTGACGCTAATATAGAACGCACATTGGCGGGTAGGCGCTGGATAAATATCGTGCTTAAGAAATCGTCCTTAACTTGTGTTCCAGTCAAATTTCTCATTTCTCTAAGCAATAGGGACGGTTTCTTGTCTCCTAAGTCTAATTCCGTCAGAAGATTGTTAACTTTACGACCCTACGATTCTTCGAACTCTTGGACAAGCCGTTTTTTCAAGTCGGAGAAAGGCGTATTGGACAGGGGCTTGCACAGAAAATCAGATATTAATTCAGCTACATGGGCATCTAACGCACCTAGCACATGATTAAACTTGGTAAGGTCGGCCGTTATGCCTGCTATATCAAACTGCGCTTCTATTTGCATGGCCCAAACCTTGACGTTCTTGCGCCAGATAGGAGGAATTTTTACTGCCACACGGGCTATCTACGCTTCGTTTTGAGACACTGGTCGTATATGTAATGACTGACCTGGTATTTCTTCTCCGTTGCACGACATCACGTCAGGGTCACCAATTTAGGTACTGGGATGAAGTATTATAATATAATAATAAATTATATTTGATGCTGGCGACTAGGAAACCTTTTATTCCTTCTTGAAAACCTTTTATGCTAACAGAAAGAATAGTACACAAAACTAGCACAGAGTAAAGAAACAAAGAGCTCTTCGCTCATGGCCTCCACAGTACATTCTCGGCCCTATAAGTCCGAAAGTATTAGTCCTACGTAAAAAACGTATACGACCATTCTTGTAGTACATGTTGTTAGCGTTAAGGTTGATGCAAACAACGTTTCGCTACGAGTCCCATTAAGACGTTTTATTTTCTTGAAACTCAAATACCAAGGAACAACTGCACCAATTTTCAAAACTCCAGGATTTTTCCCCTTCAATTGGCCTCAATTTGTATAATTCTACTGAGCTATAAACTAAAAAAACAAGATAACCTACTGTGCATGAAAGTACCTTCTGAGAGAGTTCACACATATTCGCACTAATAGGCAACAATCCCGTCAACAACAAGAAGTTCCGTAACGAACTAAAGAGCCTACTTTTCTTAAAATTTAAGATTTATGCCAATGATTAATCTGTACGGATCTATCTAGAATAATGACGAAATTAAGTTGGTAATATCGAAATTTCTAATTAGTTCGAAATACTGTATACCTGGCATACTGTAGCCTAATAGAGAACTACAGTTGGCAGCCCTGGTGACTATATTCTTAGTTCCATCCCTTAAGGTACAGAATACAAAATTTGGTTGAAATCCAATGGATAGCATGTACGTTACATGCAGTTAAACATTGGATCTAACAGCGCGCGTAAAATCATGTTGGCAACAATGACATACATGTATTGGTCAGTAATAATCTGAAATAATATGATCTATTGTTGTGTCAATTCTGAATAAAATCCATTAGTTAGTATAGAAGTTACATGCATTTTAATATTGGATCTATCAGCAGGCTTAGAATCATGTTGGCAGCACTGACGTATATTAGTTACTCCAAATTAATCTAGAATGCCAGGTACTATACGTGTGCAAAGTTTAGAGCTATTGGCTTGCATACTTTCTGATATATTGATGTTAGGGTAACAAAAATAGAGACAGTATTTACTAACAGTTGGCAGCCCTGGTTACTCTTAAGAATCGGCATATACATATCTGTTATGGTACACATAGCACACACGAAATTTGGTTGAAATCCAAATGATAGTATAGAAGTTACATGTATTTAAAGTTGGACCTCTCAGCAGGCTTAGAATCATGTTGGTAGCACTGACGTAAATATGTTTCTCCAAATTAATATAGAATGTCAGGTACTATACGTGTGCATAGTTTAAAGCTGTCGGCTGGCATACGTTCTGATATATTGGTATTTGGATAAAATAAATTGAGAGCATTTATTAACAGTTGGCAGCCCTGGTGGATCTTAATAATACGATCAGTCATGTCTGTTTATGTACACATAGCAAATACGAAATTTGGTTGAAATCCAGTTGATAGTGTAGAAGTTATACGCATTTAAAATTTGTACCTATCAGAAGGCGTATATTCATTTTGGCAACACTGCGATTTATGGCCTCCTGGAAATTAAACTGCAATGTTATTATCTATACGTGTGCCAATTTTGAAATAGCTCCTATTCATACCTTCCAAGATATCCAACATGAAGCTCAAATTTCAATTGCGATTTTTCAGCAGTTGGTAGCACTGACATCATTTTCAAATATGGGCGTGAGATATTCAGGTATAGATCTTTACTCCTACCAAATTTTGTTTCGATTGCTGCAGCCGTTTAGGAGTTGATAGGGGGGGACACACACACAGCCAGACAGACAGACAGACAGAAGGACAGACAGACAGACACACATTTGCCCGATCTCATAAGTCTACTTTTTCCTCATTTTTGCAAAATGTGAAAAGTAGGCTAAAAATGTTACAACATAACGAAAGAAGCCAGGCAAAGAATAACAAGTAGTTCCGTGAAAAACTATACAGCCTATTTTCATATATCCTACTTATGTATATTGCCTCTATAAACATACAAAATTTCAGTTTGATTGCTGTAATAGATTCGTAAATATGGAGAACCGACTAAATATTGCGGATGGTCACCATGTTGGATTTTTATAAATGTAGGTCTTAGAGTTATGTACTGTTAGATGAAGATTATTGTGTACGTGTAGTATTCAAACTTCAATCGCATGATTAGGACACAAGAAGTAAAAACGAGATTTTAAAATTTCACACAGCTGCCATCTTGTGGTTATGAAAACAATTGAAAAAAATGAGATGCCTGTGGATTGACATTTGTACTGTACCCATGTGAGTAATCTCCATGGAAAATATGCTTCCGCCTCCAGCTAGCGTCAGGTCTGAGGCGTGTACCGTTCCCCCATTGAGCAGTTGCATATTTTGGATTTGAGACTAAAAGTTATCAACTCTACAATGATAAGGCACAACTCTATTCTAAAGATTTTAATTCAGTACTAAAATCATGGCTTCAAACATAAAAAAACAATCCCAACAAACATAAAACAAAATCAAACAAAAATTACTTCCACAATCCACTAATATTAACATAATATCATCATAATAAACTCATATCATAACTCAAACCTTTACCCTTATATTGACTTCACACTTCACTCTAGTGCGCTGATGGACATACAACTTTCATAAACAAAAACTGTACTTTTACTCTTCTGTCATCTAATGTGACTTCTTTAATTTCACAAAATTACTTGTTTCTTAAACCTTGTCTTACTTTGACAATTATGTGTACCGTGTGTGTTTGGTCTCTCTCTTCCAACCAAATGCTTATCATGCATTAGCCTATTCAGGTGTTGCACATCAAATCTACGTGCAACTCCATAATTATGTAAAGCTACCCCTACACTTCTCTCTATTTATAGTTCCACTGCATGCCGTTGTGATTTCATCTTCAAAACTTTCGTTATTGCTGTGTCGGATGGTATTATTAAGCTACCCTTGCGAGCGTAGCCTGTGGCGTCAAGTAACCAACTTCTGAAATAGGCGTCAGTGACAGTAAAAATGCAACTTCCAACCATTCGTTAGATTGCTAAAATCATGAACCATGAGGGTGATCTATAATTACCAATGTGTTCTTAAACCACATGACTTCATTACTCAATATAACAATGTTTCCTTTCATGTTACTAACAGGGTCTAAAATCCGCCCTTTTCTGAAACCTTAACATTCACGGTTCGCTTGACAGCTCATCCCCCTCCCGAGCGGCTGTATACAATGGAGTGGAGTGAGGTTACCGCAGTAAACCGTTCCCCCGCCTTCCTGTCTCATGGCTTTATCTCCCCAAGCAGTATAAGATTCTAAAAGGCAATACCGTGGTCACAATGACGCACATATCCCAACGGATTTAAACTGAATATTATGCAATAGATTCAGGATGAGCTTAAATATTTATTCCTAACCTTAGGATATTAATAATAACTGGCACCAATAGGTCCATTTCAACATGAAGGCACGAGATTCATAAAAACATTGGTCGATCTGGATAACTGGTATCTTAATAAATGCTGTGGTCAGTCACATGCTGCCGTCCATAAGATTCGCTTCACAAGAGCCGAATCACTCAATAATAAGTTCTCGGGCGATCAGATAGGGTGCAGAGGTGTCCATCGTTTTCCTCTCACCTAGCACAGGATTCGAACCCGGAACATTCCATATCCATCATCAGAGTTAGGGTCCAATCACTAAATACACTCTGGCACAAAGTACATATCTCAGTATGCCCACGGCTATACGAGATTTCATACGTCGAATAGATTACCTGGCTTCCTGACATGATGTTATGATCTTCGTCCTTTGATTATTAAGAGAAATCTATCAATTACTCTATAAGCTTTTACACAAGCTGCAAATTCAATTCACTAGAAAGCTCTTCCATTTCCTTGCATAATTATATTCCCATTAATACAATATATTCTGATATTAAACTCTTTTCTCATCCCTTAATGTAATCTTACTGCTTAGATCGATAAGTCTTCCAATTAGCGTAAATATTTCTTGCTTACAACATTTTACCTGATGTATTCATTCATACCTTTTATTATTTATTATTATTATTATTATTCTTACTGACATAAATTACCATAATCCGACACAACATAACCATCTTAAAAATCGAACATCCTTGTTCGTTACGTTAAGTTTACATAACTGATTTGCCATTTTATTAATAGTGGTAACGATTAATCCACTCACTGATGTATAACAACATCTCAACTCTACTAAATCAACACAACAACAATTAAATACTGCAGGGTCTATCTCCTAATACTGATTCTTACTGGCATTAATTTTATAATTCTGAAATCACATTACATGCAGTGGGCTATACTTCTATATACTCATAATTTGTGGGGTACTCACATTTTAGGCTTATCCTGGCGGCTCCAACCACTCATATACTTCAATGTCGCCTGCCATTTGTAGAGTTAGCGCGACATTTGCATGCTGAATATACACATTTTATAATACATTTCTTTCACCAAGCACACGGCACTTTTCATTTCTATGATGAAGCTATTGCTTCCAAAACACATGACACTTTATGACACATATTATACCAATAATTTAAAAGATATTTCACATATGATTTATACATAACACACGTCACTTTTTACACTTTTCATTGGTTGAAATTCCCTGGCAAAATATCAGAATTGCAGGTATTTGACGGCATCTTCCATGCTCCTACCAACTCCTGATTGAAAGTCTGGTTCATCTGCCTACGGTTTCACCAACAGTCTATCAATTATCCTACGATAAACTTCCTGCTGTGCATAAATATGCTTACTTTCGTTCTGAGCGTTACCATTTGGTATTCTTAAGACATTTCACCAAATGCTTCATAAAGTTTCTCCCAGCGCAGTCCGGCGTAATAAGACATGTATAACCAATCAATATATTATACACTGCGCTTAACATTGTACATAGTCTTTACACAGATTAATACTTTCAATAGTTCTGCAACATATATCACACGGTACTTCCTATGTGAACACAAACCATTGCTCGTACTGCTGACTACACCTGCAGCACGACTGTCCTTAATAAAACCTTCTAAAAGTTTTACTGCACGGCTTCCCAAGTTGAAGTCCGGGCCTCCTTCCTTGACTTCGGTAATACGCATTTCACACAATAAAGTTCGTTGATTACCGTACTTCTTATTACTTCCTGACTATGCATTATTATCTTATCACTTGGTGCATTACACTGCACGGCGAATATAATTATTAACACTAAAGTGTACAAGTCTTTGTTTGAGCGTCCTTTCCTGAGCCAGAGCGACATACGTTCCGCGCTCGAGTCTCTTCCAAAACTGCCGACAACTGTCTTCTGCCAAGGGTCTACTCCCTTATATTCGTTTCACACAAAAAAGTAGACCTAGAATTCCCGCGCTATATCATCTCCTCTCCCAGGATGTTTCTGGTCTCGAAACAATGCTCATCGGGTTCCTTTTTCTTCACTGATCCCAGAACTATATGCGTGCTGAAGGATCGATCGGCCAATTAATTAATATTAATTGCTTTTTCCATGGCGTGGGGACGCGGTTTCCAGTGGAAATCCCCGGTGACATAGTCAAACCCTGCCGCGAACACCCCTCGTCCTGTGTTCTTACGCACTCCATTAAATATGCCTTGATTTCGCAGTTTAATGGCTCTAAAATTAGCCTCCTGGCTAAAGATTCACCTGTGTGCAACTCTCATGTCATTGCGTTGCTCCAATCACGAGTAATCAATGATTTTCCTTGGGATCTCTCCCCTCCCTTCTTGGTTTTATTCTCAAAAGGGGAATAACTGGGTCATTATTCAACCCCCCGACCACTTCCAGACGACTTAACTAGGTCAGCGAGATTGACAGGGCTCCATGGGTCTCCTCCCACAATTCTGGGGCTATTAGTAAACTGTCAAACTCTGCACTTCTGTGTTCCAAGTCCAGCATAGCCTACTCCATGTCGTCCAATAATGCTGTATTCCGCTCATTTTCCCTGCATTATTTCACTAAATAATGCCAGTATCAACTGATATCACACCAGTGATTAAACATATAATTTCATCTAGGGGTTTTTACAACGGAACTCCCTCAACAGATCTCGGGTTCGTTCCCTGGTGGAACCTTCCTTCTGAGCTCAACTTATCTCCGAGATCCACGTTCGATATCAGTCAGCATGACCCCCGCGGGTTCAGTACCAAGTGTCACTGCACTCGGATGGTTCAATTGCGAGAAACGACCTTGTGGATATTTATAATTCGCATCGCCGCCATGTTGGATTTGTGATCACCAGGTTATTGAAAGTCCTATAGGTGAACTTATTTTCATAGCCCCTATGAACATTAAAAAACAGTTTGATTGCTGTAATAGATTCGTAGATATTGAGATCCATCTAAATATTTCGGTTGGTCGCCATGTTGGATTGTTATATGTATAGGGCATAGAGTCATGTACCATTAAAGGAAAATTATTGCGTAGGTTCATTATTCAAACATTCACTTCGATCGCACGATTCCGATACAAGAAATAAAAACTTAATTTTAAAATTCGCACAGCCGCCATCTTGAGGTTATGTAAACAATTGAATTAAATTAGATACCAGAGCATTACAATGTGTATAAACATTTGCTGTACCAAGTTTCATTGCGTTTGGATCATTAAATCGCGAGAAATGTCTATTTAAAATTTTCAACTTCGCTTGGCCGCCATATTCGTTTTGTAGTTAACCGGCCTTTGAAAGTCCTACAGATGAACTTCCAGTAGTGCCCTTTATCTCCGTACAAAATTTCGGGGTGATACTGCTAATAGTTTCAGGGATATGGAATGCCGGTGAAATATTTCGCACAGCCGCCATCTTGAGGTTATGTAAACAATTGAACGAAGTTAGATGTAGGTGCATTACAATGTATATAAACATATACTGTACCAAGTTTCATTGCGTTTGGTTGGTTAAATCGCGAGAACCTTCTATTTAAAAGTCGCAACTTCGCTTGGCCACCATGTTAGTTTTGTAGTTGCCAGGTTTTCAAAAGTCACATAGTTGAACTTTTAGTAGTTCCCTTTATCACCGTAAAAAATCCAGGGTGATATCGGGAATAGTTTCGGAGATATTGAATGCTGGTGAAATATTTCGCACAGCCGCCATGTTGGATTGGTGAGACGTAACAAAATTTGAAGGGTACAGTCGGGGTCGTCCGGAATAGTGCTATGAACCTACTGAGTTTCATTGAAATCACTCCAGCCGTTTGGACGTTATTAGGGGGGGGGACCCACACCATCACACACATCATCACACACGCCATCACACACACACGCACACACCGACAGACACACGGACAAAAGGTGATCTCATGAGCCTCCTTTTTCATAAATGAAAATAGGCTAAAAATGGGGGATAACATGGGGAAAATTCTAAACGGGAAGGATGTACATTGTACCATATTCTCAATTAACTACGGTTTAAGTTAGGCAGTTTTAACGAGTGGAGCGCTTAAATATGACTTATTAGTTTATTCGAGGCGGGGGAGAGGTTGGTCATTAATAGTTGATATCGTCCTTTACAATTTACATACATCATCACAGGTTAGATGCCTCCGTGGCTTAGGCGGCAGCACGCCGGCCTCTCACCGCTGAGTCCGTGGTTCAAATCCCGGTCACTCCATGTGAGATCTGTGTTGGACAGAACGGAGGCAGACAGGTTTTTCTCCGGGTACTCCGGTTTTCCCTGTCAAAATTTCATTCCAGCAACACTCTCCACTATCATTTCATTTCATCTGTCATTCATTTAATCATTGCCCCAGAGGAGTGCGTCAGGCCTCGGCAGCCGGCACAGTTCATATCCTCGCCGCTAGATAGGGGCTTCATTCATTCCATTCCTGACCCGGTCGGAGACTGGAAGCAGGCTGTGGATTTTCATTTTCATCACAGGTTAGATCATTGCTGGCTCATGACAAACAAGGAAGGTTTGAAGAAGCAACAACAGATGGCGTAGACAACACGTAGGCGAAGCGGTTAGTAACACGGTCCACAGAGCTACACGTAGTGTGCAGCACCCCAGTGAGGTAGAAACTAAAAGATTTTACAGGCTTCAGTCCTAGGTGAACTGTGATCAAGAGTGGCCGCCATAGAACTCAGGTTTCGATCAACAATTACATTTAAATAACCTTCTTTTGTGTATTTTTGTGTACAACAACACACAATAAGCCACCAGTTTAAATAGGAACGGCCAATTTAGAATATAATTAACAAGATATTTCCTGAAGTTATTCACTAGTAATTCAACAGATCACAGGCAACATACAGTACTTCACAGCATTATTAGTAACAATAATAACGCAACAACCATAGGAATAAACGTTACTGTCTGTAACTACTGTAAGTTTAACGCGTTACATAATTTTTTACAAACGTATTTAGTCTAATTCATAAACATCGTCCACTTATTAAGCCTAATGTGAACAGGTTCTGAAGATGAACGCATGACGTTTTAAACATGTCATCCAATTAAGAACCCCCTAGTTTTGTACATAAAGGCGTGGTATTTTGTGTTAAATAACTAATGTAATATTTATTATGTAAGGGCATATAAATACTATTGTTTTCCCGCCTAATGTAATTGGGCACAAATTGTGTCGACTGACTCGAAAACTGTCTTTAATAGTCTTAATTACCCACTTTAATTCCGAGTTGTCGATTTGAATAATCATAATAGTTTGCACAGCTGCCATCTTGAAAGCATGTAGAGTCTATGGCCCTACAAGGCAAGATATACGGTCCTACCTCGTTATTAGTTTTTGTTACTACAGCTCTTAAGTGTTGAGATTTACTGATTTTTATATTTTGTAATTTCAAGATGGCGGCCTTGCGTAACATACAGTCTCATGATGTTTTTACGTCGACAATAGGGGGTTCCTTATATGAAACTATCTGAATGCCAAATACAGTACCAGTACTGTAAATATTGATACATAGGATCATAAGTTATTGATTATAATGCTTGCATGATTCACATAACCACCATCTTGTAATGGTTTGGCTGATGACCTTTCAATTTGGGCGCTAGACGCTTTTAACATAAAGGTATATTTTTCCAACGTTCATTAGAGATCCGATGATTAGTTTAGTCATCTTTTGATTTAGTCTTTGAACATTTGGGTGGCCGCCATATTGTTTTAGTTAAGATGGTGGGGATATAAAACATGATACTGAGTTCCCCTTTTTAGTCCTACGGCTATATTAAATTTGGTTCAAATCGGTTAAGCAGTGTTCGAAATGTTAGGGCGGAGGGACAAACATACACAGACAAAATAACTTACGGTCCGAGTAGATCTCATGAATCTACTTTCATTTTATGCAAAAATCTAAAGTTGGCTAAATGAAATAGGACCTTTATGCAAATATCGGTTACCATGGGGTCATTGGATCGGAATTCAACCGAGGATGATCGTAAAGTTTCCATCAACTTGCATGTCATGGAAGAAGACAGATCTGGACCATTATTGAAGTACAATCATTAAGACGGTATGAAGTCTTGTTTATGTCACAAATTAGCAACTTAAGCATTTTTAAACACATAGCAACTATATTATTACCGTAAAGTACGACTTGCATGTGAGACTTCCGGTCTATTTGATACCGAGTGTCCTGCGTTCCGAGCGTGTGCACTTTACCTTTAAGACTAGGTCCATTGGTTACTTCACAAACAACCTTCAAACTCGAGTGCACATAATATTTTGGTCGACAGTAGGTGTACAATTTTTTAAAAGTTTGAGAATCCCTGGTCCACGGCATTCGGTCACACAGTCATTTACTCCCGCCGGGAAGTGGATCATTCACGACAATGCAATCATAATGATGATAATACAGTAGTGAAAAGAGTTGATTTGAGGTGAGGAGATATATACAAGGTTTGGCTAAGGATAGTACGAGGATAGAAATGGACTGTATGATAGAACACGAGGTAGGCAGCTGATTCACATCACTGGATCTCTGTGGAATTATTACTACATTATATTTACACAACTTAAAATGAACACGTCATACACGATAAGACAACACTCCCTACACATATTTACACACAAAAGAACCACTGAATGTAGGTGTTACACCGACTACGCCATTGTCTGACATCACGCAAATGACCGTTACCGCACTCACTGAGAGACACACTGTCTTACTCTCTTCCCGCCAGGGAAGTAGCTAGCAGGAATGCTGCCCCCTACCGAGGGCAGTGGAGCTACGAGCACTGTCCTACTCTGACATCTGGTGAGGGCTTGCTAAACTTGAAGTAAGCAAGATACAATGTTCAAACATGCCGCCCACCAAAAAAGGGTTAAACACTTTTTTCAAACACAATGTAAAATAAACAAACAAACATGAAGATAAATACAAAACAAGACACACTACGTTCAGATATCGTCGCCTTCAGAAGTGGGGAGAGGACAAAGTTTTGTAATTGGCCTTTTGAATACTCCAGCAGAGGTACGGATCGTGGCGACTCGTACTAGTCCATCAGCGGCAGGGTGGACCTGATCGATCACTGCGAGCTTCCAGCACAGTGGGGGGACGTTGTCTTCCTTGACGATCACTAATGTGCCTGGCTGCACATTATTGCTTGGTAGTGTCCATTTACTCCTCTGCTGCAGGTGGGAGAGGTAGTCTGCTGACCACGCCTTCCAGAATCCTTGGAGCTGCCGTTGCAGTTGCTGCCATCTAGAGAGTACATTGAGGCGTACATTACTCAGATCTGGTTCGGGAAGGGTAGTGATAGGTCTTCCAATTAGAAAGTGACCTGGGGTGATAGCCATTATGTCGTCGGGATCATCGGCTAGGGGGACTAGAGGCCTAGAGTTTAGACATGCTTCGATTTGTGTTGTGAGTGTTGCCAGTTCTTCAAAGGTAAGGTATGCCGTGCCCATCACTCGTCGAAGATGATGTTTGAATGACTTGACGCCAGCCTCCCAAATACCTCCAAAGTGTGGAGCCTGAGGCGGAATGAAGTGCCACTGAATGCCTTCAGTGCTAGCGAAATTTGAGATCTCTCGTTGGTGATGTTCTTCGTCGAACAATCTCTGCAGTTCCCGAAGCTCCTTGTCTGCGCCTACGAAGTTTCTGCCGTTGTCCGAATATATGTGCGCAGGTCTTCCTCGTCGTGAGATAAAGCGTTTGAGAGCAGCAAGAAAGGCTTGGGTAGTCATGCTGCTAACAATTTCCATGTGAATAGCCCTAGTAGCCATACATACAAAAATTGATACGTAACATTTAACTCTTGCGCTGTTTTTACGAGATCCTGATTTTATGAACAGTGGGCCAGCGTAATCAATCCCACAGTGAACAAATGGATTGGCAGGTGATGCTCTGTAGTTCGGCAACTGACCCATTAGTTGCTGGGCATTTTTTGCCTTGAGCTTGTGAGAGATGAGACAATGGTGTATTATCTTCCGAATGGTATTCCTTCCATTTGGTATCCAGTATTGCTGGCGAAGAGAGGAGAGTAGCAGTTGGCACCCAGCATGTAACATTCGTCGATGTTCGTTCTCGATTATCAATTTAGTTAGATGGTGACTTGGGGGCAAGATTATTTGATGTTGTTGGTTGAAAGGGAGCTCCGATTGTTGTAATCTGCCACCAACTCGAAGAAGTCCTTGATCACAGAGGAATGGATTAAGGGATATAAGCTTGCTCTTCTTACTAATTGCCCTTGTACTACGAATAGCATGAATCTCTGCACCATATGCTGATGCTTGGACGTTCCTGATACATGCATATAGTCCTGAACGTAACTCTTGAAGGTCTAATTCACCAGTCTTCCTTTCCGTATGACGAAGTTTGGCGTTAGCTGCAAATCTGAGGCAGTAAGCTGTCACTCTCTGCAGACGTGCAAGTTTAGAGAATCGCTGCATGAGCTCATCTTCAGGTTGAAGCGCCACGAGACTGACCACAGGTTTCCGCTGTTCTGGGATGTCCTGGGTATCCGCAGAAGGGGTTGAGTTAGGCCATGATAGAGTATTTTCCGCAAGCCACGGTGGTCCATTCCACCAAAGTGACTTAGCAATAAGGGCGTCTGGAGTGAGTCCCCGTGAAATCAGGTCCGCAGGATTGTCTCCTGAAGGAACGTGCTTCCAATCTGCAATCGATGTGCTGTCTTGAATCTCCGAAACTCTGTTGGCAATAAACGTTTTCCACCGTATGGGTGAAGCTGCAATCCATGAAAGAACGATCGTCGAATCTGTCCACAAATGGATGCCGCTAATGGTCAAATTTAACACCGATGTTACCTTCTTGAGAAGACGAGCTAGCAGCAGTGCTCCACACAACTCGAGACGAGGAATGGAGACCCTTTTTAGTGGGGCGACCTTAGATTTAGCGCACAGTAGCCTTGTGATGCGTTCACCCTGTTGGTTTTCCGATCTTATGTAAATGCAACATCCGTATCCTTTCTCAGACGCGTCTGAAAAACCGTGCAGTTGAATGTTAGTGACAATGCCCTTCGTTAGCACTAGTCTGTCGATACGAATTCGGCTGACCAAAGGCAGCTGATTGTGTAGATGCTCCCAGCGCTGAAGCAGTTCTTTAGGTAGGTTCTCATCCCATCCTAAGCGAAGTTGCCAGAGTTGCTGCAGGAAATACTTGCAGGAGATGATGAATGGACCCATCAGTCCCAACGGATCGTATATTGATGCTATGACTGCAAGTACCTTTCTTTTTGTAACCGGTCCGTTGAAGTTAGTAATCCCGGTACCATTCACAATCTGCAGCTGATCGTTGGCAGGATGCCACAAGAGTCCTAACGTCTTAACGTTATTTCCGCTATCGAGTTGAAGGGGCAGCTGGGCTTCTCTGTATTCTGGAGGAACAGCTTCGAGTAGTTGTGGATGATTGGAGCACCATTTTCGAAGTTGGAAACCTCCCCTTTGAAGGAGATCGATGAGTTGTTCTTGAGTTCGCAGAGCTTCCTCGAGGGTTTCCGTCCCAGACATGCAGTCGTCCACATAGAAATCTCTCTGGAGAACTTCTGCTGCCTTGGGTAAGTTGCGCGACTCCTCAATGGCGAGCTGCTGAAGGCAACTAGTAGCGAGGAAGGGTGCTGAAGCTGTTCCGTACGTGACAGTTTTTAGCCGGTAGTGTCTTATGTGTTCCTCCGGCGATCGGCGCCATACGATTCTCTGAAGGTTGCAGTCACGACTATCAACATTTACTTGTCGATACATCTGGCGAATGTCTGCTGTGAAGCACACTTGGTGAGTACGGAATCTTGTAATGATCGACCAGATATCTTGCTGGACGGTCGGCCCAATTCGGAGTATGTTGTTGAGTGATTTCCCGCTCGTAGTGGTGGCAGAAGCATCAAACACCACCCTCGTCTTCGTGGTAGAGCTTGCCTCTTTAATAACTGGGTGATGGGGCATGTAATAGCTATGCTCATTAGGGTGCGACATGTCGATAGCCTCCATGTGTCCCAGAGCTTCGTATTCCTCCAGAAAGTTCACGTAGTCATTCTTGAGTTGGGTGTTTCTACTTAATCGTCTCTCGAGATGATGAAGCCGCGACACAGCCAATGGGAGCGAGTCACCAAGCTCTGTAGAGTCCTCACGCAGTGGAAGCTGTACCGTGAATCTTCCGTCAGCATCTCTCCTGGTGTTGGCAGTAAAATGTTTCTCACACTCCAGGTCGTCCTTTGATCTGATTGGCTGATTGATATCTTCTAATTCCCAGAAGCGTTGAACTAGATGGTCAAGGAATTGTCACTCGTGGTGAAGAAGGACTGTACGGTCTGCGAAGGTGCTTCGGCCGTTCTGTCTAACTGAAAACGCCCTGCGAGAATCCACCCGAATTCTGTGTTCTGGAGGACAGGGTAGTCACCTCGTCTCACTTGTCTTTCCGGTCGAAGAAGCTGAAAGAATACCTCTGCACCAATCAGCATGTCAATTCGCCCAGGTTGGTTGAACGTCGAGTCGGCTAGAGGTAGCCCTTCGGGAATACCTCAGTCAGCGAAATCAATGTACGATCCTGGGAGATCAGCGGAAATTCTTGGCAACACAGCACAGTTAATTTCTACTTGGTATTCGCTGTGCATGGAGTGAACATTAACGGTAGCACTGTGACGAGATTCTGTAGTAGCGTTGCTTATACCTTGTATTGGTATTCGGTTTCGAACCTTCCGTAAGCTGAGCCGTTCTGCACAGGCATTTGTGACGAAGTGAGCCTGGCTACATGAGTCTAGGAGCGCTCTACAAGTTTGCAGCTTTCCATAGCCATCACGTACCTTAACCAGAGCAGTGGAGAGTAGTATCTGGGTCTGAGGTTTTGCCTTTATCGAACAATACGTGGCTGAAACCGATTGTTGCTGGTTGACATCAGTGCCGCTGTGTCTTGCAGGTGTGGCTTCCTGCTAATTCCGCGTGACAGGTTTATTGGTTCGATGAAGTAGGGTGTGATGTTTCAGGCCGCATGAATAACAGGAGCCCGAAGAGCAGTTGCCAACAATGTGTCCAGGCCTAAGGCAATTTGAACACAATTTATGTTGTTTGACAAAGTCCATACGTTGTTGGATACTGCTGCCAGAAAAACCTAAACATTTGTAGAGAGGATGAACACCATCACAAAATAAACAATTATTGCCAGTAGAGACATAAACCTGTCTTACTGGTTTAGTGTGCTTGATGTCAGTAACATGTCGTGGGTGGGACGAAACCACTGGTTTGGAGGTCTGATTTGAGTTGTTTAGTTCAAGGGCATGGCATCTGTCTTCTAAAAATCGACATAATTCATCTAGTCTTGCAAATTTCAATTTTGATGACGTCAGCTCCCATTGTTTTCTGCTGACCTCATCAACTTGTTGAAGAATCAACTGTGATACGAGCATTTCATGTAAAGGAATGTCAAGTTCAAGTGCCTCAATTGCATTCAGATTACTTGAAACTTGATTTAGCAGTGATCGTATATCTGCGGATGACTCTTTGCTTACAGATGGAAGGTTTAAAAGTTTCTTAATGTGAGACGTTGCAATGAGCTTAGGGTTGTTGTACCTTTGACAGACTGTCTGCCATGCAATCTTGAAATTTGTGGTTGTTATGGGAAGATTCTTAATTTGTTCATGAGCTTCCCCTGTAAGTGAAGATAACAAATAATGATACCTTTGGATATCTTCAAGTGAGTCATTGTTTATGACCAGACTGGTAAACGTATCAGAAAAGTGTCGAAAATCAGTAATGTTACCCCCAAAAGATGGCAATTTAATAGTTGGCAGTGCGAGTTCTCTCTTGAATGGACCAGAGTGGGAATGAGTGTTACCACCGGAAAGGTTGCCTTGTCTCAACCGTGATTCTGCACTCTCTTCTATCAATGTTGTTATTTTATCTACTACGTCATAGTACAATAATTCGAAACTGTCACGATCTTCACTATGATCCTCAGTTTCATCCTCCAGTTCTAACTTGTCTTGCGCATTGTCATACTTTTCTCGTATTCTGGGTAGATCGTCTAGTCTGGCCTTAATTGCATTTATACTTGATCCTGATTTGAAGTTAACCACAAAGTTATACACGCGTGTGATGCTGGCTTTCGCTAGGCCTCTAGTCTTAACAAGGAGTTGTTTTTCTTTGGAATCCATGGTGGGAAATAATAGGAATCAGAAACTGAGCATGTACTTACTGAAGCTGCGGTGTAGAATATCGAAGTTGGTCTGCGTGGCTGTCGTATAAACTCCGGCGCTGACAGGAGATTACTGGTTGCTGTAGACTGGAACCAAGATGACGACATACGAAGTGGATGGGGCAAACATGGCTGCCATCGGAAGCTGTAGTATTCCTTGCCGAGATGGTTGCTATCGGAAGCCGTTTATTCCTTGCCAAGATGACTGCTATCGGAAACAGTAGTATTCTTTGCCAACATGGCTGCTATGATGCTTCAGTCCCGCCAAAATACACGTGCTAATATCACATTAACGAAGATTCCACAGACATCCGGCCCGTCGAGGACCATGAAAAGAATTGTTTTGAGGTGAGGAGATATATACAAGGTTTGGCTAAGGATAGTACGAGGATAGAAATGGACTGTATGATAGAACACGAGGTAGGCAGCTGATTCACATCACTGGATCTCTGTGGAATTATTACTACATTATATTTACACAACTTAAAATGAACACGTCATACACGATAAGACAACACTCCCTACACATATTTACACACAAAAGAACCACTGAATGTAGGTGTTACACCGACTACGCCATTGTCTGACATCACGCAAATGACCGTTACCGCACTCACTGAGAGACACACTGTCTTACTCTCTTCCCGCCAGGGAAGTAGCTAGCAGGAATGCTGCCCCCTACCGAGGGCAGTGGAGCTACGAGCACTGTCCTACTCTGACATCTGGCGAGGGCTTGCTAAACTTGAAGTAAGCAAGATACAATGTTCAAACAAGTAGTAATAATAATAATTTAAAATAACTTAAGAAAGTAACTTCAGCCTTCTTTGAAACGATTTTTCGTCGTTTCCCATTTTCATCGAAACACCTTCTACTAGGTTACGACTGCTTCCTTCCAACTTCTTGTCCAATTTCACTCGTCTTCATTCATGTTATTTATTACTTCCTGTTGTGAGGTTAACGTCAAAATGCACTCTGGACGTAAGATGCATTCGTCACGTATGGATTTATTTCACCTCATCACTTGCTCCTTATAAACGGGAAGAATATTTCCATAACTACATATAGACATCCATACTTCACAAAGTAGCTTCTGTAAGAAAAGTAGAGTGTTATACGTTCCGGGTTAATTCAGTTACCAATGTTAGTTTGTGAATACTGCTCATAGAGAACTCTCGTATTTCCAAGTGTGATCACGGATATCTTGTTGATGACCATGAGTTTGCATTGCAGTGTTGCTTCATACAAGACTACGAGTACAAAGCGCGTTGTTTTGGGATTAAAACCAAGATGGAACCCAATACGCGTCATGGCGCGCCTCGCTCGGAAGTGATGGGCCCCATCTTATCAACGCTATACAGCATTCCCCGGAGCGGCTAGCTGGTGAACCATGTCTTATTTCCCCGTACAAATACAAACCTATATAAAATAATTTAATTAATTTACGTATTTCACAGTCATACACCATAACTTTTTGATGTATAAGGATTACAACGCGACCAAGAACTACATTTTCCAATGACCCCGAGCCGAGAAAAAGGTACCTTACAAAAATAATAACAACTTTCTTTCTTGGACACACAAAATTTTAAATCAATAAACCAGTTATACAACATTCCAATGTACACACATCAAAAAAAGTTTTGCATCACCTCGGTTCCAAGAGTTCCGGAACCTTTAAATACAAAGGGAATAGAGATCAACACAAACAACATTTCAGCTCGTTTTATTGCTCATGAGACCCACACATTGCATGTTGTACCATCATACAGCTAGACTTTCAGAATTTGCGGTCCAGATTGCAGTACACACCACTACCTCTAATACCCAGTAGCACGTCCTCTTGCATTGATGCATGCCTGTATTCGCCGTGGCATACTATCCACAAGTTCATCAAGACACTGTTGGTCCAAATTGTCCCACTCCTCAACGACAATTCGGCGTAAATCTCTCAGAGTGGTTGGTGGGTCAAGACGTCCATAAACAGCCCTTTTCAACATATCCCAGGCATGTTCGATAGGGTTCATGTCTGGCGAACATGCTGGCCACTGTAGTCGAGCGATGTCGTTATCTTGAAGGAACGCATTCACAAGATGTGCACGATGAGGTCGAGAATTGTCGTCCATGAAGACAAATGCCTCTCCAATATTCTGCCGATATGGGTGCACTATGGGTCGGAGGATGTCATTCAGGTATCGTAAAGCCGTTTCGGAGCCTTCCATGACCACCAGTGGCGTACGTCGGCCCCACATAATGCCACCCCAAAACATCAGGGAACCACCACCTTGCTGCACTCGCTGGACAGTGTGTCTAAGACGTTCAGCCTGACCAGGGTGCCTCCAAACACGTCTCCGACGATTGTCTGGTTGAAGGCATATGCGACACTCATCGGTGAAGAGAACGTGATGCCAATTCTGTGGGGTCCATTCAGCATGTTGTTGGGCCCATCTGTACCGCGCTGCATGGTGTCGGGGTTGCAAAGCTGGACCTCGCCATGGACGTCGGGAGTGAAGTTGCGCATCATGCAGCCTATTGCGCACAGTTTGAGTTGAAACACGACGTCCTGTGGCTGAACGAAACGCATTATTCAACATGGTGGCATTGCTGTCAGGGTTCCTCCGAGCGGCAATCCGTAAGTAGCGGTCATCCACTACAGTAGTAGCCCTTGGGCGGCCTGAGCGAGGCCTGTCATCGACAGTTCCTGTATCTCTGTACCTCCTCCATGTCCGAACAACATCGCTTTGGTTCACTCTGAGACGCCTGGAAACTTCCCTTGTTGAGAGCCCTTCTTGACACAAAGTAACAATGCGGACGCGATCGAACTGCGGTATTGACCTTCTAGGCATGGTAGAACTACAGACAACATGAGCAGCGTACCTTCGTCCTGGTGGAATGACTGGAACTGATCGGCTGTCGTACCCCCTCCGTCTAATAGGCCCTGCTCATGCATGGTTGTTTACATCTTTGAGCAGTTTTAGTGACATCTATGAACAGTCAAAGGGACTGTATCTTTGATACAATATACACAGTCAACGTCTATATGCCGGAGATCTGGGAACCGAGGTGATGCAAAACTTTTTTTGATGTGTGTATATTGTGTTAAAATTTGGATTCGATCTGATGACGAGTTTGTGAGAAAATAATTCTTAAATGTGACGCATGGTTGAAACACGCTTAAAAACGGGGACATTTTGTGTTCCAACTGCGACAAAAAATATTAAACTATAAATTTTACATTCCAAACCTACATGAACTAACGTAGCATAGAACGACGAAAATTATGATGTTACTGGATTTTATGTAGGTCTATTGGGTACTTCACAAACAACCTTCAAACTCGAGTGCCCATCATATTTTGGTCGACAGTAAGTCATGAATAGCTTCCTATTGTACCCCCACTATAATCTTTTCAAGATTATGGTTAAACGTTACTGACATAACAAATAAAAGTATTATTAAGTGTGGCGAAGTTTTTATATTTAAATACTTCACATTTTGTAGTTGATAAGAATGCTTTTTAGTAACGTTAAGATCAGTTTTAAATAAGTTGTTTCATTACAGTTTCAGTTTTTTTATTTATTTTATTTTATTTATCGTATGGCTTTTAGTGCCGGGAGTGTCCGAAGACATGTTCGGCTCGCCTGAGTCTGTAGCTGCTTCCAGCGGACACCCTAAAGGGTGAGCTACAAGTTCCGTTCAATTTCAAGTAGTTCCAACTTTCGCCACCAGATATCAATGATACCTAGTGGTGAACGTTGGAACTTTGATAGAGCGTTCTGACGACATCTAACCTAACAAATTTTGCTTTACACAAGTTTAGTCTGTGAAAGGATCTTTTACATGCCATAAATCTATGACATGGGACCGCCGGCTTTACTTCCCCTCCGAAGGAAGGCATACTGAAGGATTTTAACGCTCTTAAAAAATCAAACCTATCAAAAATGTTTAAAATAATGAAAAAATGTATTAAAAAGCACTCTCCAAAATTAAATACATAGACTGTTTCGATTTGCGAGCGTGGAAATAAAATAATGCCACATATTACATTGTTGTGAAAGTTATTTAAGTCGAACAAGAATGAATGTCGCAACATTACCAGTCGCAACCGTAGTATGGATGGTTTCTAGAAATCAGAAATAATCGTCAACTTCTATTGTTGAGAATGATTCACAGAGTTATGTGTTAAGATCAAAATGCAGAATCCCCCAATCCAGCAAAGCCGATGGTAAACCTGTGGTAGTGTAGTAGAAATACAGTTCTCCTGTAGTGCTACGTAAGATATTACTACGATCCTCAGACAATCAAAGAAGAAATTTCATGTTGTATACCTCGAAAACTGATCGTAACGCTTGGATCTTTTGTCGTTTTTTATATTCCTCAATAGGAATCGTCCCCGTACCCCCCTGAAGAACGTGTGCGTACCACAGTTTGAGAATCCCTGCCGTAGACCATCCAATGTGTTGGACGGAGAGGGAAGCTTTTAAAGTAAGTAAGCTGTGTAATTTCCTAAAAGGCCAGCCAATATCGCGCTGACGGATGAGTTCCCGGTTACCCTGAGACATCGACAGTACATTGTTTGTGTATCTTAAATTACGACACCACAATAAATTATCTTCCTTCTTGTGTGTGTGTTGTTTCCCCAGAGGAGTAATTTCTGTTCGGTCAATCTCCTCCTTGAAGCGTCCACCTGCTCGCGGACGTCCCCGTTCAGCTGGCTTTCGGGTCATTCTTCACTGTCCGTCAATCAGTCCCGACCTCCGCCGCGTGTCCGGACTGCACATTCTTCCAAGCGTGAGTGCAGCAATGTGGAGAAGAAACAGGAAGCACACGAAACAATATTGACCATACATCAGTCAATAAAGTAGCCGTTCACACAATATTCCATTTAACGTGGATATGTTTCTGGGCTAAGGATACATCTGGTATCAACATCATCAACTTACCGACGCTGTGCTAATCAAGGCAACAAGTGTTCACCATCTACAGTATATATACTAGGCCAGTAGCGTTTTCTGTATCTTGCCTTAAGATCACAAGCCCTTAGTTAGGTGCCTTAGTATACGTATTGTTGGTTTCATTACGAATTTATTTGTTTCGTAAATTGTTGAACGCTGAAAAGTGCAAAAATTTCACGAACGTTAACCGGTTAACGTGCGGAGGAAGAGAATGAGTTTCAAAAATGTATATTCGACACGCCATTCTACTCTACATAGACATATAAGTGGTTTTCCGGAGTTTCTCATTTCTACTCCCAGCAAGTGTCGAAATGGTTACTCTATTGAAGCCACGGCCTCTTCCTCCCCAATTACAAATACACACTCTGTTACAGACTCCAAAATAACTTAAAACAAATCCTAAAACAACCCTAGTGCATAACCAATATGAATATGCTGCAAGCAACTAAATGAATTAAAAACGACCCTATCAACTTAAAGACAAGAAACAAGATGTTCAGTTCAGAACATGTAGCCTACTTGCTCCTGAAAGTCATGGCAATAGATATAACTCGTTGCCCTTATCAAGGACTATTATTGCGTGTTCTTGTGCTGAACCTTAAGTGTTGTACCCAATATACAGTAAGACTCCCCGATTATTAAGTTTCGTTGGAATTCCGCATTCATCTCGAGAGGAATTGATTGGGTCATTCGAAAAGTACGTCCATCAGCCATCTTGAAAATATGAATACGATAATGAATAACTCAATGTATTATTACGAAGCAACAACGAAACTTCACAGTATTTATGGTTTATTTAAGTATGGTCCATTATATGGTACTTCTTATTTACTAAATTTCGTTTTAATTACACATTTACTTTCTGTATGATTCACTGCTTTAATAATACGCTCATTTGATATTATTTTGCTTTGGGCTTACGTCACTCCATATAGGTTTCTACCTTATAACTGACTAGCTGAAGTACCCGTGCTTCGCTACTGGTCATAAATAAATTGAAATATGAAGATGACAGTGAAAACAGCGGATAGGCGAGGTGCTGCGTGGAGAGAGAGAGTAAGGATGGAACATTTTGTCCAACTACACCGCTCGGCGTTGACCGTGTTTTATAGCACAAATTTAGGTTTTAATTGCTAACCGTTGGATATACATGAAAAGTGATAAGGACCTTTCGGATAGGAATTTAAATTTCAAGCCTCTTGTATGCCATCAAATGTTTGCTATTTCTTAGCGTTCTCTTTTTATTTGAAATTGAAATATTGAAATACGATCGCCATCTTTAAATAGTGCAAATTATCGAAATCTAAATTAAGTTAGTTTATATATATTAACCAGGCAAATCAGCTACTTCCCTGTAAAATTTCATGTAATTCGATCGGTGTTTTTTTTTTGTGATTGAGAAATACACAGACACACACCATCTCATTTTTAGCCTACTTTCGATATTTGCAAAAAATGAAAGTAGACTTAGGAGATCTACACAGGGCGAAAAATTGTGAGTCTGTCTGTGTGTGTGTATGTTTGTGTGTGTGTGAGAGAGAGAGTCTGTGTGTGTGTGAGTGTGTGTACTCTGAATGTCTGTCCCCCCCTATCAATACAAACACGGTGAAACCGAATTGAACGAAATTTGGTACATAGATAGAACTAGCAAAGGGCATCTCAGTGTCATGTTTTATATCACCGCCATCTTTACCAAAACTGAATGGCGGCCACTCAAACGTTCAAAACGTAAAATCAAATAACGACTAACCAAATCATCCGATCTCTACCAAATTTGGTTAAACCATACCTTCATATAGGACGCGTCTTGTGACCAAACTACAAGGCCATCCGCCATACCATTTCAGGATGGTGGCCGTGCGAATTATGCAAACATTATAATCCATATCATGGGACCCACCAGTTCCGTTTATCGAGCCGAGAATAGTTTTAACTGTTCTAAAGGAAGAGGCACGTTCAAAATTAAAAGTTTATTTTGTAATACTATACTGCAGAAGTGATTTAAAAAAACTGAGCCGCCTCAGTACAAGGCAAGAAGGCAGCGAATATCTTGTGCCTGACTTATATTTCACTAATTTGAGTATTGCATGCAATATAGCGTACTGATACAAAATAAATAAATTTTGAATGAAATGCTTCATATATAAATAATATACTCCACTGATTAAATCGTTTAGTGTAAATCATTAATTGCTAACACGTTCTATGTAACTCATTGATATAGGTTTTATGTCCGTTCGCACGATTGGCTCCGTGGTAAAGCTTTAGCCTATCAATGTAATAGCAATGGTTCAAACCCTATCATAGTTAGGTTTTTGCTTGAATTTCTTTATATTTATTGTTTTGTAATGACACAGACATTTTAAAATTAATCGTTATATTGTGCATAGTACGATGGAAAATATATAATTAAAACAAAATTCGCCAGCAGATTTGCACGAGACATCTAGGAACAAGAAAGTGAATTATCATGGTGAACTGCACGCCGGCCAGCATAATTCATTTTTTTTCAGCCCGAGCCTAGCCACAGTATGTTTTTCCGAGCCTCTTATTGGCTGTTATGACATGCCATTCTCCTGGTTCCGAATCGAGACGGTAGATAGCAGCAGGGGTGACATCCGATCAAACATGGAGGAAGGTTATCAGGTTATCGAGTGAGATGTGGATAATATTCGATGTTGAATTGCATTATTAGCGCGAAACAGGCATGGAACTTGCTTTAGATCAAGTTTAAAACAATCCACGCTGCAAACGAATGCGTTCCAATCAACATTTAAGGTCTAAGTGAAATCATTCGACGTTTAACCACATGTATTAAGACCTATGATAATATACTTCATACTTCATTTGACAAGATGCACATGTGCACAAGTGGTATCGTACGACCTTGGTAACTTTGTGTCCTTACCTTTTACAGCATGTTTTATGCCTTGTTTTATTGAAATTATCTGTATGGGTGATTGAAATAATAAACATTGTTAGGCGGAATTTTCATCATCAGGACCCAAGCAAGCGAATGCGTGTGATTTTAGCCTCTCAGCTCCCATTTTGGGGCCTTTAGAGCTTTATCAAGGTGTGGGGACAGGTTTCTATTTGACTTAATAGGTTAGGGTGTAGGGTATGGTACAATTGAGTCATTAATTGGCCAGAATATGACCTGAGGGTAGGATAGTGGGAAGGAGAAGGATTTTAGGAAGGGTAGGTTAGGATGCAGCTAGCATTTAAATCAGAGAGAGCCTAAGCTCGTGACGTGCTTAATAGTTGTCAAGAAAAGATGAAGAAGAGTAAGGACAGTTGTCTACATGCCAGAGGGCCCGCGGCCCATTGCGCTCCATCTCGAAAGGGGCCGGCCGAGGCCGTCCCTCCGAGCAGGCGCGCAGCGGAGCAGTGGAGCAAGAGGGGTAATGAATGAGTACCTGGAGTGTGGGGGAGCTAATTAACAGGTAATTAGCTGTTGGAGGATATGCAAAATGCTTGTGAGGGCAGTGTTGTTTAATTTACTTGGACTAGGGGGAGAGATGGGCATGGAGAGATGTGAGGGAATGTTACTGGGCATGTATGAACATTGCCGTTGCCAGTGTTGGGGCACTTGAATTTATATTCCTTTGCTTACTGTTCAACGCGGCTAGCGTTCTTGGCTGTCTCCCCAGAGGTCCGGGTTCGATTCCCAGCTCTGCCAAGAAATTTCAATTCTGGTGTGAGGGTTGCAACGGGGTACACTCGGCCTCATGAGCCAAAACTGAGTAGAGGTGGGTTCGACTCCCACCTCAGCCTTCTTGGAAGTGATTTTCCACTTCTACTCCAGACAAATGCCGAAATTGTTCATAACAAAGGCACGACCGCCTCCTCGCGAATCCTCACTTGAATATCAAATAACCACCATACTACAGACACCACAATAACACAGATTATCAGAGAAGTATTTATTTATTTATTTATTTACAAGTAGGTGGACTCAATGACCACCATGTCCAATTTGATCAAATGAACAAGAGCAACATCAGCGTCAACTTCTTCTTGCCTCTTCCCAAGTTGGACAGGGTTCGATACCCGGTCAATTCACGTGAGATTTACGAAGGGAATTAGCACTTTCTGGGTTTTGGTTTCAAACTAAATTGGAGGTTCCGTGTCTAATGATCGCGAGATTGTGTGTTTGAGTCTTCAGTCTTTTGACAGGTTAGATGCAGCCATCCATGTCTCCCTGTCCTGAGTTAATCTTTTCATCTCTACATAGCTACCACACCCTACATACCAGGCAATCTGTTTAACATATTCTAACCTTCGTCTACCCGTACAGTTCTCGACTCTTCCTTCCATGACTAAGCTTGCTATTCCTTGGTGTCTTAGTATGTGTCCTACCAACCTATCTCTTCTCTTCATTAGCAGTCGCCAGAAACATCTCTCCTTCCACTCGTCTTTATACCTCTTTGTTTGTAACCCTATCTACCCATCTGATCTTCATCATTCTCCTGTAACACTACATTTCAAACGCTTCAATTCTCATCTTTTCTGCTGCACCAACAGTCCAAGTTTGACTTCCATAGAGCGCCACGCTCCAGACAAAGGTTTTCAAAAATGACTCCCTAATACCTAAATCTATATTCGATGTCAAGAAATTCCTTATTTTTAGAAATGCTTTCCTTGCCTGAGCCAACCTACTATTTATGTCCTCTTTGCTTCGTCCATCACTGGTTATTTTGCTTCCTAAGTAACAGAAGTCTGCTACTTCCTTTAGCTTTTCTTTTTTTATTTTATTTTTATTTTTTATTTAGTCAATTTACCCTCTAGGTTGGTGGTTCCCTCGGACTCAGCGAGGGAACTCACCACTACCGCCTCAATGGGCAGTGTCCTGGAGCTTGGAACATCTGTTCGGGATGGATACAACTGGGGAGGTGTGATCAGCACTTCGCCCAGGCGGCTTCACCTGCAAAGCGAACAGGGGCCTCATGAGGGATGGGAAGGGACGGAAGACTGGGATGGATAGGCTAGGAAGAGGGAAGGAGGCGGCCGTGGCCTTACAGAAGGTACCATCCCGGCATTTGCCCGAAGAAGAAGTGGGAAACCACGGAAAACCACTTCGAGGATGGCTGAGGTGGGAATCGAACCCCCTCTACTCATTTGAACCACCCGAGGCTGAGTAGACCCCGTTCCAGTCCTCATACCACATTTCAAATTTCGTGGCAGAGCCGGGAATCGAACCCAGGACCTCCGGGCGGCAGCTAACCATGCTGACCGCTACGCTACGGAGGCGATCCTTTAGCTTTTCACCAGCCAATTTGATGTCCATAGAGGTTTCTGATTTATTTCGGCTGCGTTCCAATATTTTTTGTTTTACATTTTATTAATTTTCATCATTCAAAAACTCATCCAAATCCTCAGGCGTGTCGGCCAAGATGACGATGTTATCAGCAAATCTCAGAGTTGAAATTATGTCTCCTTGAATCTTCACTCACACTTTAAATGTTTCACCAATTTCCTTCATTGTTGTTTCATGTAAAGATTGAAAAGTATGGGTGATAAGTTGCAGCCTTGCTTTGTTATGAACAATTTCGGCATTTGTCTTGAGCAGAAGTGGAAAACTACCTGGAAAATCACTTCCAAGATGGCTGAGGAGGGAATCGAACCCACCTCTACTCAGTTTTGGCTCATGAGGCCGAGTGTACCCCGTTGCAACCCTCACACCAGAACTGAAATTTCTCGGCAGAGCTGGGAATCGAACCCGGACCTCTGGGGAGAGAGCCAAGAACGCTAGCCGCGTTGAACAGTAAGTAGAGGAATATAAATTCAAGTGAGAATAGGGAAAATTCTGCCAAACAATGGTTATTATTTCAATCACCCATACAGATAATTTCAATAAAACAAGGCATAAAACATGCTGTAAAAGGTAGGGCAGATATAATAATATAATTCAAAAGAAGTAAAAATTTCTGCCCTAGGGCAGTCTTGAATCCGGGAACAAAGTTACCAAGCTCGCACGATACCACTTGTGCACATGTGCGCTCGCAAGGGCGGATTATTATCATAGGTCTTAATAGATGTGGTTAAACGTCGAATGATTTCACTTAGACCTTAAATGTTGATTGGGACGCATTCATTTGCTGCGTGGATTGTTTTAAACTTGATCTAAAGCAAGTTTCATGCCTGTTTCACGCTAATAATGCAGTTCAACATCGAATATTATCCACTTCTCACTCGATAACCATCCTCCATGTATGATCGGAAGTCACCCCTGCTACTATCTACCGTCTCGATTCGGAACCAGGTGAATGGCATGACATAACAGCCAATAAGAGGCTCGGAAAACCATACTGTGGCTAGGCTCGGGCTGAAAAAAAATATGCCGCCGGCCAACAGATGAACTTACAGATTTTATTGAAAAGTTTATGTTTATGGCCGCTAGAATGCACTCCCCCTGTCAGGATTTTCTTGTTCGATACTTCTCCATTAGATGTCACGACTAGTCTACATGGGACTCCTTTTATTAGTATACCATCGGCATTCTATGCGCATCGAATTTGTAGAATGACAAGATGATTCTACGATATATTTTTACTTTTTATTTTAAAGGGTTTGTAACGGCCTATTGTGCGTTATTAGAAAATGTTAATTGAAGTAAAGAACAAAACGATTTCACCTAGTATCTGAACTCTAGCCGTTGGTGCTAGTTCAGGATATTAATTAATACTTTTAATGCAGCCAAATAGCAATCGAAAATATCCACATAGTTGGTATACACACGTCTCTGTAGGATCATGGAAAGACTTGTTAATTCAATTAGGTTTGTGAAAGCCATGCACAGCCAGACGTGTAAAGACATGCCTCAACTTAAAGTTGGATGTTGCTCGCGTCAGGCCGATTATGTAATATTAATAATAATAATAATAATTTAATTTAATTTAATTTAATTATTTATTAAATACTATTTATGTTACATTATTCTGATATGTCTCACGAATCTGATGACAGTACAGATTATCTGTGAGACATATTAATTATTATTTACAACATATATATAGATTATATTTCAGTACAAGAGTGCATGCATTTTTTTTGTAATGTTAATGATAAAATATTAATGTAAATAATTAAAGATACAAAAAATTACACAATGGTAGTTATATTAATAAATTTATGTTATGAGTTAATGTTTGGTTAAGTAATATTTTTAATGCGACTTATAGCTAGTTGTTTGCTGTTAATGTTTGTCAGTCCAGGTGGTAGTTCATTAAGTAGTGATGGTATAATATAATTTAGTCTCTTGAAATCATAGCTATTTATACATAAAGGTTTAACATGTTTAGTACTTGTTATGGCTCTTGTTTGTATGTTGTGAGAGACCTTATGCCTGAATCTTGGATCATGGTAGTAGAGATTCAGTACAGTAATTTGAAACAACTTTTTAATATTAAAATAAGGGATATCAGTGAAATATTTAAAGAACCTGTTTTGGCTATCTTTAAGATTATTAATTAAAGTTGTGTTTTGATTTCCCCAAGCTGCTATAGCATATCTTAATTTGCTTTCAATCAGAGCACTGTAAATTGTTTTGTAAGTTTTCCTATCTACATAAAATCGGAGATTGTAGAAGATGTAGAGGTTTGCTCTTAGGTTTTTTATTATGTTTACTGTGTGTGTGTTCATTTTAAAGTGTTCATCAAGGGTAATTCCTAGGTATTTTTGTGTCGAAGTACTATTTATGAAGGTGATACATTTGCAACCTGCCAGGATGTTTTGGTGTATGCATGATAAGCTGTGGTGCGTTAGTTTGTATTTTTCTTGTGTGAAGTGATCAACTCTGATGTACATTAAATTAGATTTGGTTGTATTTATACACAAATTATTGTCATGACACCATCTTGTGATGTTATTGAAGTCTTCTTGAAGTCTCTCAAAAGCTGTTTTAGAGTCTTTATGTATGGTATATATAGTGGTGTCATCAGCATAAATAAATATTTTACTGTGTTTAATGGCTTCATTCATGTCGTTTACGAACAGGTTATATAGTGTAGGTGAAATAATGCTGCCTTGAGGGATACCTTGTGTTCCTTCTACTGCGTCACTGATAGTGTTATTGACCATAACTGCCATTTCCCTGTTTTTCAGATAGCTTTCAAATAGTTTGTAAGTCGTGCCTCTTATTCCAATATCGTGTAATTTAGCAAGTAGTTTATTGTGATTTATTGTGTCATATGCTTTAGAAAAGTCAAGAAAAACTACCATTATGTGATTGTTCTTATTTAAGGCATTATTTATTACATTGGCAAATTCAGCCAGGAGTAGTTCAGTACTTTTCCCCTTCCTAAAACCGTATAGGTGTCCCTTTAAAATATCATATTTATTTAGGAAATTCTTCAATCTCTTATCCAAGCATTTTTCCATTATTTTGTGGAGGATTGATAAAATGCATATTGGTCTGTAGTTGCCAAAGTCTAAGTGATCGCCATTCTTATATATTGGTTTAATAATTGTGTATTTCATATATTTTGGTATTATGCCTGATTCGAATATCTTGTTTATGAGATGTGTTATGATTGGTATAGTTATTTGGATGTTGCCTTTATGTCTTTCAAGCGTATATTGTCTACCCCAGGCGATTTGTCTGTTTTTAATTCCTTAATTATGTTTTCTATTTCATATTCATCAGTTTCAAGTAATGTAAAGGAATTCATTAATGTGTTTCTATTTGATTGCCATATGTTGATACTACAGTTATGAGCTAGGCTGTTTATTTTTTCACTAAAGGTATTGATGAATTTATTGACTATCACTTCGTTAGTATAATGTAATATTAAATGTTTGTTTATGACTTCATTGACAGTTTGTGTTTTCCGACCTGTTATATCATTAATGACTTTCCACATTCCTTTATTATCGTTTTTGGAACTATTTATCTTATTTTTAAAATATTGATGTTTTGTTTTGTTTATTAGCTTATTTAATTTGTTTCTGAAATCTTTGCATTCATTTTTTATTGTAATATTATCCTTGTTTCTGAGCATTGTTTTGTAAAGTCTGTCTCTTTCCTTACATTGTATTTTTAGGTCATAAGTGAACCATTGTTTGCTTTTTCTGTGTTTACGAGTTGTTATGTAAGATGCTTTTTGGTAGATTTCCTTAAATTTGGTTGTTATATTGTTATATATGTCATTAGGATATTTTAATTCAAGGCAATCTGTCCAGTCTGTGTTGTTAAGGCTTGTGTGTATTATAGTATCGTTCATTAGCGTAATGTACGATTCATTATCTTGTAATTGTATCTTATCATTTTTTGGCCAAATGCCTGCATATGTTATGTAGTGGTCATAGATATCTGATTGTATGACTGCAGAAGTATATTGATCTAGTCTGCTACGATAGTTTATGTGATCAATACATGTTCTCGAGTCTAAATTTGGATCATAACGAGTACATTGAGTGATAAGTGGTAGGAAACCATGAGTTGCCATAATATTTGTATATTTGATAGCTGATAGACTGATGTCATTAGATAAAGTATCAATGTTGATATCTCCTAAAATGGCGTATTCGCTGTACTTACTAGTGTGTTGTGTTATATGTGTCTCCAGTTCATCAAGAAAGTCATTTATGTTAGTGCTAGGTGGTCTGTAAATGCATGTTAATCCAATCTTTTTGTTCATGTGAAGTATTTCTATTACCATTGATTCATGAGCATTGGAAATGTATGAATTGTGTGTTCTAATAGCCATGTTGTTCTTTACATATATGGCTATGCCTCCTCCTTTACGATTTGTTATATTACAAAATACAACATTAAAATTATCCAAAGTAAATAGGTAATTATTAGATTCAAGTATGTTAATTTCTGTTAAGCAAATAATATCCAGATCATTAATTTTCTTGCCTAAGGTTATGGTTAAATAATCCCAGTTTTTTTATATAGATTGAATATTTAGAGAGAGGATATTGATTTCAGCATTATTTCTAGTCTTATTACCATTTTCGACGAAATCGGGTATATTGAGAAATGTGAGTTCATTTTGTATTCCAGAAACATTTATATTGCTATCCCAACTGTTCATAATATCAATTAATATAATAATTCAATAATAATTCTTTCTTTTTGGCGGGGGGGGGGTACCTAATTTTGTTAATGTGTTCCTCACGGGAGATTCTCAATATACCAGATTCGTCGTTTTTTCGCGCAAGTATTTTGCCGTTTTTAACCCAAATGAATTTCCAGTTATTTTCTCTGGCCTGATTTTTAGTTTTCCATAGTAGCTCCCTGTAAAATGACGTTAGACTTTCGTTAATGAAAAACCTAGATTTAGTGTTCCCATGAATGAGGAAATTTTGTCCTTTTCTTTTCTGTAAAAATTCATTCTTTTTGGATATGGAGTTAAATTTTACCACTATTGGGGGGATTTTGTTCTTTCTTTGCAGTGGTGGCCTGTAAACTTCCTCTACATCAAACATGTTTAGATCTACTTCTAGAGTCTCAGAAATTTTGTGGACGATTTCATCCAGGCATTCATCTTTCGCGCGTGGCACTTCACATATTTCAATGTATTGTTGCCTACCGTTCTGTTCCATTGTGTGCACTTTCTCGTTTAGATCTGATATTATTTTGTCTTGTAGATTCTTTTCGTCTTTTAGGGTTTTTATTTCTGCTGTAAGTGATTTCAGAAGAGTTGCATTTGACTTAGTTTCCTTAATCAACTCATCATATTTCTGCGCAATAAAGTCGGCACTTTTTACACATTCACTCACTTGGTTTTTCAGTTCACTAATCTGCTTCTTTAATTCTAAAAACATACCTTTGATATCCGATGCGTGTATTATCTCCGTGTCCGGTGTTGAAGGTGGAGTCGCTGTGTCATCAGTGTTGGCAGCAGCTGGTAGGGTCATCGTTCCACCGCTTGCGACAACAGATGCTGACGTTGTCTTCTTGAAGCTACGGCACTGTGGACACCGCCATGACTCCTTAGCTTGTTTTGCCATACCTTTCCACGTACGTATTGTGACTGATGTACATTCATAATGATATTTCCCTTTGCATCCTGTGCAGTATACATAGTCACCATCACTTGGGAGTCCTTCTTGACAGCGGTCGCAAACCATTTCCTTGCTATACTTAACTTTTTGCGGAGCACTCGGGCACACGTCTACTTCCTCCGGTGTCTCACTTAATATTATAATAATAATAATAATAATAATAATAATAATAATAATAATAATGTTATTGGTTTTACGTCCCTTTTAACTACTGTTGCATTTAGAGACGCCGGGGTGCCGGAATTTTGCCCCGAAGGGAATTTTTAACGTAAATCTACTAACACGGCTCCTTCGCATTTGTGCACCCTCAAATGCCAGCTGACTGCGCCAGGATACGAACCTGCAACATAGGGCCCAGCAAACGAGAACGTTACCGCTGAGTCACGCAGCCAGTCCGGCCGATAATGTCTCCAGATTCAATAATTATCGTTAAATTGCTCCTCCCGACTGTGACAGGGATCTGTGGCAAGTCCGAAGATTGGCGGTTTCAATGCCCAATCGTCAACTCATTTGTCAATTAGCAATAACAGAATCATTTAACGTTCCACTAGTTGTGAGCGCCTGCGGGGTGGCATTCAATAGCTATCCCTTAGAGTTCCAGTAGTACCACATTATTCAGACTCTATCAAAGCATAGCCATGTGTCTTGGAAGCCACCAGTAGTGTGTTCGATAATAGACAGAGCGACCACAGAAAGCCATTTCGCCGCTATCGGAAACTATTCATCGAGCCACTGCACATCCTGAGGGTTTGTGTACTGGCGCTATTTGCTGTGACAAAGCCCCAAATGCACTTTACTGTTTGATATACAACATAATTATCGTCCTTCGTCAACTCATTATTGCAATCATGACCTAGTTAGTTCATCAATAAAGTATTTCCGACCAGCGCTAATCCACTCGATTTCAACCCCGTTTTATTGGCTTTTCTACAGGAAAGATATTGTTGACATCAAATCAGCTTTAGATACTAGAATGCCATTTTTAAGTCATTTACAACGGAGTACTGCAAGGAGACCCGCGAAGTCCGTTACTCTTTAATATCATGACCCACGATGTTGTCTTCAAATTAAAGGAGGGAACACAGAAAGTAAAAATATATATTTATGCAGATGACATGGCCCTGGCCTCCGATAATATAGAGGAACTACAGAAGGGAATAGATCTTGTTGAGAAATGGGCGGAGGAGAATGAACTAAGGATGAATGCTCGGAAGACTGAATTAATGATATTCAGAAATGGAGGAAGGCTGAGGAAGGATGACTACATTGTTTGCGGGGAACACATACTAACACCGAAAAAACAATTTAAGTACCTTGGAATTACTATGCAAGTCACAGGGACTTCCTTTATGGTTCATATAAAGGAGAGACTTGCAGCAGCACTTAGAAATATAAGCGACATCAGACATTTACAAAGTATGTCAGTAAATTCAGCTATGGAACTTTTCAGAGTCAATGTACTTCCATCACTCACGTACGGGCTAGAGGTCATATGGACTTATCTATCAATCATACAATTAAAAGACATTGAAAGTTTGAAATCAAGGTATTTGAAAAGGGTATTGGGGGTATCAAAATTCGCTCTTTCACGATATGTGTATGCTTTAGCCAGAGAAACATTTCTGGTAGAAGACCTTCGACTGCTAATGCACCTACCATCCACACAGGCATGCGTAGACCTGTTAAGCGAACTTTGCAGGAAGAGAGACTCCATCCCTGAAAGATTCTTCGTAACAGATGCAATGTTGTATAAAGAATGGATGCGACCAGAGTATGAGCTGAGGCACCTAGTGACCAGATTTGCGATCCATGGCTTCCACCATCGCATCTGCACTAGGAAGTCCTTCCATCAGCCCAGCCAGGAGTGTGTTTGCCGATTATGCAACAATCAGTGCGATATATATCACGCCATGGAATGCAGTAGAAGACTACTATCACTCACTCAGTTTTGTATAGACGAGGACTGATTATGTTGTCTTGATCAAAGTGTAGTGCAGTGGAATGGGTGAACGGACTCGATGAACACAAGTCTCTGATGTTACCTAGGTATACGATTGATTCATTATTGTTCACAATGTTATAATGTTGTTCCTATCTATGGCCATTGGCCGCAATAAATATTTTATTAACGTGAAATTTAGAAGACGAGGCCAGACAAATTTTGAACTGTAACACGAGCCACGAACAATATAGAAAATAATACTTGATAATAAACAACTCCAGTAGCCTATAACATAATAGGTAAGAAAGGAAGCTAACATAGTAAGTGTTACTCAGGCAATATTACACTTTGATAATTTCTTACAGAGATTTCATAAAATAATGGATTCGATCGACATAATAATAATAATAATAATAATAATAATAATAATAATAATAATAATATCGTATGGCCTCGGGTGCTGGGTGCAAGCCTTGTTAATTGACACCCAGAAGGTAGTTTGCATGTCAAATTTCGGTGTTTCTTGAAGCGATATGAAAGCCAAGGAGATTACAGATATCTAAGCTCCTTGAACACTATAGCGCTTTTTAGTAGAGAAATGAGGAACTTTGTGTTGGCAGAAACTACCGAGATTAATTTTGCATTTATGAACGCGGCCTACCGAATTCAAATGGGTTCTTTGACATGCCATCATCGTATGACAAGCGTGTCGTAAATTTTTGCCGCCTTTCAAAATCAAAAATCACTTACCACGACCAGGAGCGAACCTGCAAGCTTGGGGTTAGTAGACCGACACGCTAACCACTCCCCCTCCGTGGAAAGCATTCGATTGACAATAAAACCAAGACATTTTACGACCTAAAATACTAGTAGGCACTATATGAAAATGTCAATATCTAATAATAAAGTAGGTAACACAAAATATTTAGTACAGTATATTTTGATAATACAGTATTTTGAAATTAACAGTCTTTATTCCAGCTCAAATACATGTGAAATTATTTATGTTCGACGATGTCGAAATGTGAATATTATACGTCAGAAAACTGTATCATAATGATGGTCATTATAGTACTGTTTTCCATTATGATACAGTTTCTCCAGCCATTCAGAGCTCATTCATTGACCAATTAGGTAAGGATACCATCGCGCATGCGCTCAAAATCCAACATATCGGACATGAACACAGCATCCTTCTATATAAATTACCGACATGGAAAGTGCACCGTCCATATGTTCGCGTAAATAAACTGGCGAATATGAGACAAGAAATAGCACTGTACCTTAATATCCCCAATTTCTGCACAGCGCATTGCTTTCAAACGACTTCGGTGACAGTTTGACTGAATGCTGCTGCGCATCGGTGTTCATAATAATAATGTTATTGGTTTTACGTCCCTTTTAACTACACTGGCTTTTAGAGACGCCGGGGTGCCGGAATTTTGCCCCGAAGGGGATCTTTTACCTGCCAGTAAATGTACTGACACGGCTCCCTCGCATTTGCGCACCATCAAATGCCAGCTGACTGCGCCAGGTTTCGAACCTGCAACCTTGGGCTCAGCAAGCGAGGCATCGGTGTTCGGCAGCCTGTAATCATATGACATTGCCAAGCAGACAGAGCGCATGCGTCGGTCGGTCCGAGAACTCGGAAAACAGAGATTTCAAACCAAATTCAATTGACTGAATCTCAACAGATATTTATGAATATTTATGTTAAAACTTATAATAAAGTTATAATTATCGTCGAACATAAACAGTCGTATGCAACTCGCCTATAATGGTAATTAAGACACTCGTATGGAAATTATAAAACTCGTTTAGGCTCGTTTTATAAACATACTCGTAACTTAATTATTGCCATTATAGGCTCGTTGCATAATGTACTATTTCATGAATTCTTATGTAAGGACGCCCATTCGTGTTACACTTGCATATTCAAAATTAGATTTCTAGAAATAAGTTGTATTAATTATATTGTTTTTCATGGACAACTGGCCTACTTAGTGTATAAGCATGTTATAGCAATGCGGCCCAGGCCGATGAAAACTTAATGAAGGGTTGAAAACATATTTCAATAAACATTATCCTCGTAGTACTGTATTGACGAGTGTCTCTCAGTAAACTCAATTAACTCCATGGAAGTGTAAACTGGATAATTAGTTCTAAATAATGTTGTGGTTAATTCGCGTTTGAGGCTTGACACATCTTGGTCATCAACCCAGTGTGCTTGAGTGTTTGTTAAATTTGTCTGATAACCTGTATTTCTGAGGTGTGTAATGGAGTGTAATTTGATACATTCCCCTGAAGGGAGTGTAGAAAAAAAAACGGGAATGCCACACCTAGGATATCCGTTGTGAACACCAGGATTCGAACCTCCGATCTCTGTAATTGCTGAGGTCGTAGAGAAGGATTTAATGCTCACGGCTACGCCACTGGGTTTCTATAATTTGCATTGATTGCATATGATTTAGGCTATTAATATTATTAATACTGACACGTTAAAAATCCCTTTAAGGGCTGAATTTCGGCATTTTTAAAATCACAACAAATAAGAGGGACATGAATCTCATTATCATAATAATAACAGCACAACGTTGCAACATTGAACGGCAGAATTGACTTGATACTATGTATCAATGTTTTAGAAGTGAGGTGATTGTAAATATTTATCTATCATGAAGCAAATTAAACTTAAGATAAAAATAATCCTAAAAATCACCCGGAAGCTAAAGCTACAGTGTGCCAAAAGTATTATCCTAAATTAGTGTTATTACTCTAAACGTGGCAAAACTGCTGATAATCTCTGTTTCTGCAACCGGGATTTCTTCAGTGAAAAACCCTACGTTACACGTCTTGGGCGCAGCATATCGGATTACTGTACTAAAATTAGGGACGGAGGGGATTCTTAGTTCCAACGACGTAACTTGCAAATAAACTGATAATGCGTTAAAATCTTTGATAAATCAGTTCTTGGTTTTTCCTTGGAAGTGTTATCCGAGCTGGAGATTGTATGGGGCCTCGGTTGTGCCCTCCTGGGAACTGCTGGCTGAGAGCGAAGCACAATTCGCTGTGGTTGAGTGACCCACTAAAAGCCTCTCTAACTTCCCACTCACTCCCTTCGGCTCTCCCAACATCAAACGCTGTCCTTGCAAAGTTTTACAGCATTCAATCAGTGTTTCATCCTCGGCCTCGAATAATGAAATAATATCGGTGAATTTATATTAGGTTTCAACTAACAGCAGACAAATTAGAAGGAAAGTTCTCCTCTGTGCAGGTTGCTGTTTGGTTGGTCAACACGTTAACCAATGATATTGGGAGAGAGGGCCGATTTTTTCTACAGACCATCTATGTCCTCGGAGTAGTGGAAGGTAGAGATTTCCACATCTTCGCGAATCGGTACTAGATAAGATGGAGTTGTCAGATCCACGCCCAGCCACCTTTGCTCCTAGGCATTACCTGATATTCAATTCTGTTATATTATACTGAGTGAATCCCACGGCCATTTGCGCTTCTGGAGGTGATTGGTTTGTTCTTCAAATCCATTTTTTTATTGCCGTGTGGCCTCCTGAGAGGCCACGTGCAGGTCTTTTTAGTCGACGCCCGTGGGCGACCTGCGCGTCGGGATGAGATATGGAATGGATGAAGATGAATGAAATTGGGCTAGGATGTGGAAGGAAGCAGCCATGGCCTGTCAGAAGGTACCGTCCTAGCATTTGCCTGGTGTTGACAATGGTAAACCACGTAAAACCATTTCAAGGACGGCTGACGGTAGGGCTCGAACCCATGCGTCTACCGAGTCAGCAGAGATCTTGGCCCCATGAGCTAACGCTGCGCTTTAGCCAGCGTAGGCACTGCTGTCGGTTTAAAATTCAATTCCTAGGGGTGAATCGAGTTTATGTCTTGCAGTTATAGGTACGGTGTTTCTACCAACTAAGCTAAGTAGTTCTCTTATCAAAATTGATGGTTTTCAGTCGGTCAACACGATTGTATCCAATTGTAAGGGATGTTTCCCTAAACCCACAAAAAATACTTGAGATTAATAAATAAATTCACTTCTTAATGTTTGATCATTGTGGGATCCGTTCTCAAGCAACTGATACCACTTCCACTGGCTATCACTCTGAATATAGAGTGATGCGGCCATCTTGAATATGTATGATATTAATATGGATAACTCACTATTTATTACAGTTGCAATGTTGATACGCAGCAAGTGTGCAGTCTCAGATAAGAGGCTTTCTCTGCTTAAGGCACAAGGTCAACTATTCCATTCATTCAAAATGGTGAATGGACGTACTATTCTAATATTAGACTCAATTCCTCTGGATGAAAGAGCGGAATTACGAACGATACTTATTAAATGAGGCCAAATATTACAGGGTACAACTCTAAACGTTCATCACAAGAATATGCAATTATGCTTCCCACGACAAAGAGGTAACTACACCCATACATTGAAGAGAAAGGAGGCTACATATTCTTTACTGAACATCTTGTTCAGCCTTGGGACCTTTCTTCACTTTGGTGACGGGAATATGACCTAGAAGTTTCCCTAATTAAAGCCTTCGTTTATTTGTCATTGCTAATTCGTGCGGCCGAGAACGTTGACGCGCTACCTCGTATCTCGCTGGCATCGGGAAAGCGTGGGTTCGAATCCCACCTCAGCCGTCCTGGAATTAATTGGTTTTCGTGGTTTCCCATTTTCACTACCAGGCAAATGCCGGGACGGTTCCTTACAATAGCTGATTTCCTTTCATAATCCCCTCCCTGACACGTTCTGAAAAGAAAAACAAGTAGTTCCGTGAAGAACTATACAGCCTATTTTCATATATCCTACTTATGTTAATTGCCTCTATCAACGTACACAATTTCAGTTTGATTGCTATAATAGATTCGTAGATATTGAGAACCGACTAAATATTTCGGATGGTCGCCATGTTGGATTTTATATATGTAGGTCCTAGAGTTAAGTTCTGTTACATGCAGATTATTGTGTACGTGTAGCATTCAGACTTCAATCGCATAATTAGGACACAAGAAAAAACAAGGAGATTTAAAAATGTTCACAGCTGCCATCTTGAGGTTATGGAAACAATTGAAATACATTGGATGCCAGTGGATTAACATTCGGATAAAGACTTACTGTACCAAGTTTCACTGCACGCGGATGGTTAAATTGCGAGAAACGTCCATGTGAATATTTATAATTCGCATCACCGCCATGTTGGATTTGTGATCACCAGGTTATTTAAAGTCCTATAGGTGAACTTAAGTTCATAGCCCCTATGAACATTAAAAAATGCAGTTTGATTGTTAAATAGATTCGTAAATATTCAGTATCATCTAAATATTTCGGATGGTCGCCATGTTGGATTGTTAAATGTATAGGCCATAGAGTCATGTACCATTAAAGGAAAATTATTGCGTAGGTTCATTATTCAAACTTTCACTTCGATCGCATGACTACATCACAAGAAATAAAAACTTAATTTTAAAATTCGCACTGCCGCCATCTTGAGGTTATGTAAACAATTGAACTAAATTAGATACCAGTGGATTACAATGTGTATAAATAATTCCTGTACCAGGTTTCAGTGCGCTTGGAACATTAAATCGCGAGAAACGTCTATTTAAAATGTTCAAATTCGCTTAGCCGCCATGTTCGTTTTGTAGTTAACCGGTTTTTGAAAATCTTATAGATGGACTTCCAGTAGTGCCCTTTATCTCCGTACAAAATTTTAGGGAGATACCGCTAATAGTTTCAGAGATATAGAATGCCGGTGAAATATTTCGCACATCCGCCATCTTGTGATTATGTAAACAATTGAACGAAGTTAGAAGTCGGTGCATTACAATGTATATAAACATATACTGTACCGAGTTTCATTGCGTTTAGTTGGTCAAATCGCGAGAAACGTCTATTTAAAAGTCGCAAATTCGCTTGGCCGCCATGTTGGTTTTGTAGTTACCATGTTTTCAAAAGTCACATAAGTGAACTTATAGTAGTCCCGTCTATCACCATAGAAAATGTCAGGGTAATATCGGTAATAGTTTCGGAGATATTGAATGCTGGTGAAATATTTCGCACAGCCGCCATGTTGGATTGGTGAGTCGTAACAAAATTTGAAGGGCACGGTCGAGGTCGCCGGGAATAGTGCTATGAACTCTCCGAGTTTCATTGAAATCGCTCCTGCCGTTTAGATTTTATTACGGGCGACACACACACGAATCACACACACACACGCACACACACACGGACAAAAGGTGATCTCATAAGCCTATTTTTTCAAAATTGAAAATAGGCTAAAAAACAACATGGCCATTGGCTGGATTAATACATTTATTAATTCGGTTTAGTGGCTTGGGGACATCTTTAGTCATCAGCCTCGTGTACTTGGGTGTGTGCTTAACTTGTCTGATAACCTGTGTTTTTGTGATTATCCTGTGGTAGTAGAGTGTATAGGTGTACCGTACTTATTAGGGTCAAGGATGCTGTATGTACCATGCGAATTGAAGCACGGTACTATCCCGGCATTTGCCTGGAAGGAGATTGGAATAACCTGGAGAGAAACTACACTTAGGATAGCCACTGTTAGTGCCGGAATTCAAACCTCAATTATTTGCACTTGCGGTATCTCCCCATCGCGGTCGTAACAAGCGATTTAACGCATACAGCTATGACACTGATGACACAGCTATGATTCTATGGGGAATCAAACCTATTATTACTACTACTAGGCCTACTTATACTACAGTACTTAAAAAAGTTTATGATCACTAGGCTATTTCATAAAATTATTTCCGGGTCTTATAATTTTTCGGAAACCTTTCATGATTAATTTCTTAATAATGTAGTCTATGAGGCGTCTGTAGAGATAGTGAACATTCGGACATGTCTTACAGTTTACTAGTTATGCAATTTTATTTACAGTATAGATATTGAAAAATATCCATGTCTTTAAATGTACCTTAAACGGGCTCTTGTATTTTAGTATCGATTTTTTTCTTGTATTGTGTGAGGTTTAGGATCATAACGACATCAAAAAACTAATTCCCAAAAATTTCCTTGTAGTTTTATAATTTTTCTTTATTTTTTATAAAACAGATGGCATACACCTAGCCCGGCAGGTGGGGTAATTTATGTTAATGTGGAGCCTTAATCTCGTGGCAGTTGCCAAGAGCTAGAGGTTAGTGTTACATGACCTGTGAAAATAGGGGGAAAAGTTGTGTCAGAAAGATTGAAGTGGCAAATAATTGATATGGGAAAATGCGGAAAGTCGCACAGAGTAATCCGCGATGATTTGGGGGTGCATGTCTGCTGCAGGAACTGGGATTTTAAGATGTATTCACAAGATGGATTCACAACGTTACATTGAAACTATGCAAGGAAACATGCTGCCATCCGCCCACAAGATTCACAATGGGTATTTAGTTTACCAGCAGGATAACGCTCCTTGCCATAAATCTGCTGAAACAATGGAGTGTTTTGACAGGAGCGATATTGCATTGTAGGATTGGCCCCCTAAAAGTCCGGATTTGGATCTGATCGAAAACTTGTGGAACATCATAGGCCAGCGCGTAGCTGCTCACAAACCCAAAAATGTCCACGAACTGCGCGAGAAGATTTCTGAAGTATGGAATGACATTACGACCCAGGAATGTCAAAAAATAAACAAGAGCATGCGGAAACGTGTAAATATGTGCTTGAAACATAAAGGACGTCCTTTTGACTGCTAAGACACAATCAGTGTGTGATAATAGTGAAATTTGATTTGGATTAACATGACTTCAAAATGCTCTTTTCTTTTTCTTTCCATTTTTTATTTTTATTTTTTGTTTTTTTGATAAGTACTCAGAAAACTTAAAGATGTATAATAAATGGTCATAAGTATTACCTTGTACCGTAATATGTACAATAAATGTACTTTAGCATGCGCAATGGAGTGACAATTCGATTTTGTGTGCAACGTGATTCCGAAATTTTTAGCTCCTTTACATCGTTTCGGAAAAAGTTAATAAATGAGTCCTTAACTTTAATAATTTTACAAAAACAGCACAGTATTATGTAGAAGGGTAAAACATAATGTAATGAAAGTGTTTTTATAAACAAAGTACCCATTAATTTTGTTCTGAATAAAACGAAATATAGCAACAACAGGGTGGTCTTAAACTTTTGTTAAGTACTGTACTACTACTACTAATAATTATACTAGTAATACTAATACTATTATTAATACTAATACTAATACTAATAATAATAATAATACTAATATTAATACTTCTACTTCTACTATTAATACTAGGTCTACTACTGCTACTAATGAAATGAAAATCCACAGCCTGCTTCCAGTCTCCGACCGGGTCAGGAATGGAATGAATGAAGCCCCTATCTAGCGGCGATGATATGAACTGTGCCGGCTGCCGAGGCCTGACGCACTCCTCTGGGGCAATGATTAAATGAATGACAGATGAAATGAAATGATAGTGGAGAGTGTTGCTGGAATGAAATTATGACAGGGAAAACCGGAGTATCCGGAGAAAAACCTGTCTGCCTCCGTTTTGTCCAGCACAGATCTCACATGGAGTGACCGGGATTTGAACCACGGACCCAGCGGTGAGAGGCCGGCGTGCTGCCGCCTAAGCCACGGAGGCTTACTACTGCTACTAATAACAATAATAATTATTATTTCTCCAATTGATAGCCTCAGCGAATGTTACATGCCTAAGCGGAGACCCAATGTGTCGGCAATAATAAAATAGAAGATTGGGGTGATGTGAATGACACGACAAAACATCGTTTCCTGGAGAAGGGAAGAAAGGAATGAGATACGGAGAGGGATAAGGGGAGTGGGGAGGCTATCATGTGACGCAAACAAGTTCATGGCAATGAAAACTAATAATGACCACATTCAATGCCTACTGTTTGCTTTTCTTTCCTAATCCTGTGTAATGAAACGTTCGTTCTCGACATTTGATTCAGTTGAAAAGAAGCAAAATTAAAGCAATACTTCTGTATAGAAAGTGTTCATTAAATCGTTTGGTATGGCATCTGCGTTGGGGGGTGAACGACTGTATATGTTGTTGTCCTTTGGAAGTCCCCCAAATAACATTTTGAGACGCCTGATTTAGTGACTGATGGGAGACAATTTAATTACTGTAGCCTTAAGAGAGATCGAAAGTTATTTCTGGATGTAATAAGACAAGACGGGGCAGTTTACCCCCGTGTCCATGCCCCATAAATCACAGAACGCCAGGGCCAGTCGCAGCTTCGCCTTGCCTCTCCTCCCGATACGCCAGCTCCGTCGCGCGGAAACTTGCCGAACCAAGTAGAATGTAACTGGAGTTGGTTGGAAAGAGAACGATTAATCACGTGTACTTCTTTATCAAGAACTAACATTTTAAATTGAGAGGAAAAAGAGAGCATTGGAAACTATTGTTGACACATTAATTGCCCACGTCCTGAGGGAGAGACTGTTACTGGCGAAGACAGAGTTTCCGGCTGAAATGTCTCCAGGCGGGTGAAATTCAACGCTTTGCATCATAAGGCGGCTTTCGGTAGTATTTCTTTAAAGCGTTGATGTAGGGTTCTGGGGATTGTTGTTTTATGGGGAGGAATATTGAGGTAATCACCCCCCAAAAAAGTGTTGAATCAAATTAACACAAAAATATATTTTGGTCATCAGCCCTGTGTACTTGTGTGGGTGGAATATGCTCGATAACTTGAGTTATTCTTCTCACTGTACCGATCATTCTGCCCAGAAATATTATCTGCACTTCATAAAAGAGTTAGAAATAATGTTTGAGGAAAGAGGAACCATTACACAAATGTTATTTAAATGCTATTCGGATTCAATTTCAATATCAGAGTTGTGAAAGTCCTTGCTATTCTTTTTGTTACTTCATTTGAGGGTCTGGAACATAGTGGTCATTTATCCAAGTGTACATGGGCGTGTGTGGATTTTTGTTTGATAACCTGTGTTACTGTGATGGCTGTATCAGTATTTGTAAGTCAGGTAAGGATTGGGAAGGAGGTGGCCGTGGTCTTAAGTTAAACCCCACCCCGGCATAGGCCTGGAGTTGAAGGGGGTACCCACGGAAAACCACTTCCAAGATGGCTGGGGTGGGAATTGAACTCACGACTTCTCAGTTTTGCCTCACGAGGCTGAGAGAACCCCGTTCCAGCCCTCTGAGCAGAGTTTAATTTCTTGTCAGAGCGATGAATCTAATCCGGATCTCTGGGACGACATCCAGTAATGCTAGCCATGAAAGACGTTGGGTTATCGGATTTGAATGCTCACTAATGAGATTGAAAATTATATTTATTCATCATAGATTTTTGACATAAATGCCTTTTGGTACGACCCGACCACTTAGTCAGTGGTACATCTAATAATTAAGCTAAAAACATGACATATGGTACGGCCATTAATAGCGAATCTCGGTTGACGAGAAAAATTCCAAAACTAAAAATTATCTCCCATTCTAATCCCATACAGTATAAGGGCGATGTGGCAAGACATTGCTTTTGTCATTAAAAAGCTAATTTCTATTTCTGTTTTCTTTAAAGTAATTGAACGTCTGGGTAGTGCTTTCATTTTAAATTAAGGGGATAAAATCCATATATAATCAAATCTTAATAGAGTCTAGGCTACATGCTTTTCATAAGTTTTCAACTCAGGATATTGCTCATCTTTTCTATGTCGTCAAACCTTAGTTTGTACTAAATCTCAGATTTGTAGGTTTATTTCATGTTACGCACTAACATTCATCTCTTCTGTCAGTATATCTGTAAACAGTTTATAAATGGGACTTGTACATTTAATTGCATGCCTGAAGATTATCTTGTGGTGTAGTGGCTAGCAGTCATGGCTGTCTCCCCTGAGGTCTGGGTTCAATTTAATGCTGGTCTGAGGATTGAAACGGGGTAAACTCAGTCCCGTGAGGAAAATTGGAGAAGAGGTGGATTGAAGTCCATCTCACTATCCGGCAACCGATCATCCGTGGATTCTCACTTCTACTATAGGCAAATGCATGGTTGGTTTCGAACTTAAGTCCACGGTCAATTCAGTGCAACTGCACACACTATTACATATACTTCAATAACACAGATTACGAGTCGAACTCTACACACACCCCAATACACGTGTAATGATGATGGTGTTGACGACGATGGTGACGTTGATGATGATTGTCGTTTTAAGGGGCAGAACAGTGAGGTTATCTGGTCCGGGTGGAAATGAACACGATGTCAAAGGCCTGAAATGAAAACAGCAACAATTACAACAACAACAACAAATACTATTTTGATAGTGTCATTGTAATTTATGCATTGCAGACACTATGTTTGAATAATCCATACTTTAAAAGGTAGGGGGTACAGGGAGTTAATCATGATTCCTGGACATTACTTGACATTTCGTTGCTATAGTAGTTCAATTTAATGTAGACTTTTTCTTCAGTAAGCTATTAATATCTTCTGTTTGGAAACTTCCATTTATTATGTTTCTAAAGGAGTTGTTTCACATTGTTCTAAAACCAATTTCCTGTTCGTGATAGTGTCAATATTGCTACACATGAGGCATTTAACATTAATCTACTCCAATGTTCAATTCGCCGTGGAACTAGAATCTAACCATTGCCTTTCATTTCTTGATGTGTTGGTAATCAGAAACGGACTACTGTTTGTCACACAATTTCGATTGGAAACCCACCCATACCAACAGACACAAGGAGTCAAATCACCACTTCAGTAGTCCAGCTGTCATCCAAACGATAATAGACCGAACTAAACGCCGTTCGCAAGAAACCAACCTACAGGTGGCCATAGAACATGTTTCATCCGCAATACTGCACTCCAACTCCGTTTTTAACCAAGTGTAACGTCCATCAAAGAACAAACCACCTAGGAATTGGCAAATCTTATCTTCCTTACATCTAGGGTGGCCAGATTCCTGTAAACAAGTTAAGGGACAGGTGTGTTGTCGAGGAAATTCGTGCGTGACATAATCGACAACTAGTGAACTTCCTTTAGAAATTGAAATGAAAATCCACAGCCTGCTTCCAGTCTCCGACCGGGTCAGGAATGGAATGAATGAAGCCCCCATCTAGCGGCGAGGATATGAACTGTGTCGGCTGCCGAGGCCTGACGCACTCCTCTAGGGCAATGATTAAATGAATGACAGATGAAATGAAATGATAGTGGAGAGTGTTGCTGGAATGAAATTTTGACAGGGAAAACCGAAGTACCCGGAGAAAAACCTGTCTGCCTCCGTTTTGTCCAGCACAGATCTCACATGGAGTGACCGGGATTTGAACCACGGACCCAGTGGTGAGAGGCCGGCGTGCTGCCGCCTAAGCTACGGAGGCTTCCCCTTTAGAAATTATTTTAAAGAAATTATATTGACATCACAGAAAGAAAAAAGAAAACGTTAACTACATATCTGCAATAGCTGAACATGGTGACGTCACGAGACATGCCATAGAATTTGATAAGGCCGAAACTGTTGCTAAAATTCATGGATATCAAAAACAGGTTATTTAGAGAGGCAATAGAGGTTGTGAAGCATCCCAATAATTTCAATCGCGAAGACGGATTCAGGCTTAGTAACACGTGGAAAGTTTTCTTAGCGAACGACTGGCTGGGGCGCGGACCAATCAGGGAGCAGCGTGACGACAATGCTCATCAAGCAGGCACGTCTGGCTGGCAATAACGTTCAGTTAGAGTACAGACAACAAATCGTACCCATGATTAAGGCAGCTACAATGACAGCCAAAACGTCGGAAAACAATCACCAATACACGACGCGGCTCCATCCAGTAAACCCAGATGATAAATTCCCGAAAGCATACAATCTAAATAAAAACCTTTACCAGTAATACATATACTGAAACCAACTTTTTCTTTCCTTGCCGACACTAGATCATTCAGCATATTTTTAGTTTCTCTGAACAGATTTTAATACTTTATTGTCTTTCTTAACAATTTAATTAACGTCATTGCATAAAACTGAAGACAAATTCATAGAAATAAAGAAGAAAATAATATTTAAAAGAAAAAGTTCAGACAGAAAGAGAACTTTTTGAAGGAAATAGTTTACCAGAGGCGTAAACAGAGAGGTTTAAAATCCGGTTCTGAGATAAACAAAAAAAAATTGTCATTTTCACAGTTGTTAATATTTTCTTCAAAAAAAAAAAGCGTAAAAATGTCAGAAGCACTTATATTATAAACACTCATGAAAGCTTAATGTTACCTAAGGAATATTATTCTTGCAATTACGGTACCTCTTTTGTCTGAACATCTTATGAAATGGGGTATGTGCCAGCTCCTGTTCACTTATAAATGGGCTAAGTACCCTAAAGTATCACAATAGTGAAAGGCAACATTTACAAGAACAGAGTTCCCAACAACATGTTATGTTATGGATAACATTTCGGTAAAGAAAGGAGAAATTATATTTTTATGAACTTTATTCATAAAGGAAAAGAAGTATTCAAGTCATAATAATATTAAGCCCAAAGAAAAAAGTAGTGTTCTTGAAAATTTTGTTGTTGAAAAAATTAATAACTAATTTGAAAATAATGTAGTGTACAGTATTTTCTTTACACTACGGTATAATAATTATTATACAAATATTGCAAGTTTTCATAAGTAAACATTGTTCATCAAACCATGGCTACTGTGTAAGTTCAGTGTTAAAAGGTTTGTTTTCTCCCTTTTTCAGATGTTACTTCTTTTCAGGCTTCAATCCTGATATCATTCCCAACCGTGGAAGTTCAAAGCTTTTTTTCATACACACTTCAAAAAATGTTTTGCATCACCTGTGTATCCCATAAACCCATTCATTCCCCCTTGACGTACATTGACATGATGCACAAAACTGGCATAGACACATTGCCTACGTTTTAACAATAAAATGGGATTTCTTTGTTTTGGCTCTTAGCTTCTCAACTCTTTTTCTTTTTTCTTCGAGACTAGTGTCACGGTCGCAGCTTAAGTAGGAATCGCCTGGGACACCATAGGTACTTATGTTGAACCTCATCAACATAGTTGTTAGAAACCAATTATAACCTACAAGACGTCCAAGTAACTACAAATCTAGTCACATGGTGCTTGGCACATAGCCCGGATTTTGATACAGGCTACAGCAGGTGGCACTTAGACACAGTCGAATTCTAGTGGTTAAAGTTTGAACTAATGTCATCACGCCAGGAACTGGCAATTCAACACGCTGTTACGGGGTAAGGGGGGTATTGTGCCCGTCAGAGGAGCTAACAGGGTTGCCAACAGCCGAAACAACATTCCTAACGCCTCACCTGCCGGACCCATGTGCCATGAGGATCAGGTGAATTTCTTATAGGCCATAGCGGCACGTGAATCCATGATCCAGGGGATCCGTGGTAACATGGTTGCTAAAAAGGTCATAGACAGTCCAAGAAAATACACCTCCTAAAGCTAGACTGAGAGATAAACTTCCAGGCTTAAGTAAAACATGTAGAAATATTTATTCAAAATATTCGGACACCTAGCCTAGTTCGGAGGGTTTCTATCGGCTAATCCGCAAACTAATAAATAAACAAAAATAAAAGATCAGTACCCTACCTGTAAACTACTGTAAACCCTGGCGAAAGATCTATCTGACAAAGTAAAGCAACAACAGCAACACTGGGAAAATGGTATGGCAATATTCTTTAAGTCAGGTTACAAAATAAGCTATTAACGGAATTCACATTTAACAGGGCAGCAATAGCAAGTCTAAGTTAGGATGATACCATTTCCTCACTTACATTTATTTTTAAATAATCTAGCTAATTCCTAACAATTAATACAAAATTTACGGCGATGACGTCCGTAAAGCAAAACGGTTAGTACAAATCTACATGACAGGCCGTCAAAAAAACATTAAATGCCCTCTTACAATCTAAACAAGTACTTCCGCGAAGAACTATACAGCCTATTTTCATATATCCTATTAATGTTACCTGCCACTATCAACATTCAAAAGTTCAGTTTGATTGCTGTAATAGTTTCGTAGATATTGAGAACCGACTAAATATTTCGGATGGTCGCCATGTTGGATTTTATATATGTAGGTCCTAGAGTTATGTACTCATACATGAAGATTATTGTGTACGTGTAGCATCCAAACTTCCATCGCATGTTACAAGAAGTAACAAGGAGATTTTAAACTTTCGCACAGATGCCATCTTGTGGTTATGGAAGCAATTGAAATAAATTAGATGCCAGTGGATTATCATTCGTATAAGGATTTACTGTACCAAGTTTCATTGCACTCTGATGGTTAAATTGCGAGAAACGTCCATGTGAATATTTATAATTCGCGTCGCCGCCATGTTGGATTTGTGATCACCAGGTTATTTAAACTCCTATAGGTGAACATAAGTTCATAGCCCCTATGAACATAAAAAAAATCAGTTTGATTGCTATAATAGATTCCTAGACATTCAATCCGTCTAAATATTTCGGATGGTCGCCATGTTAGATTGTTAAATGTATAGGCCATAGAGTCATGTACCATTAAAGGAAAATTATTGCGTAGGTTCATTATTCAAACTTTCACTTCGATCGCATAATTACGACACAAGAAATAAAAACTTAATTTTAAAATTCGCACAGCCGCCATCTTGAGGTTATGTAAACAATTGAACTAAATTAGATACTAGTGCATTAAAATGTGTATAAACATTTCCTGTACCAGATTGCATTGTGTTTGGAACATTAAATCGCGAGAAAGGTCTATTTAAAATCTTCAAATTCGCTTGGCCGCCATGTTCGTTTTGTAGTTAACCAGTTTTTGAAAGTCTTATAGATGAACTTCCAGTACCGGTAGTGCCCTTTATCTCCGTACAAAATTTCAGGGTGATACCGCTAATAGTTTCAGAGTTATAGAACGCCGGTGAAATATTTCGCACATCTGACATCTTGTAGTTATGTAAACAATTGAACAAAGTTAGATGTCGGTGCATTACAATGCGTATAAACATATACTTTACCATGTTTAATAGCGTTTGGTTGGTTAAATCGCGAGAAACGTCTATTTGAAAGTCGCAAATTCGCGTGGCCGCCATGTTGGTATTATAGTTACCAGTTTTTAAAAAGTCACATATGTGAACTTCTAGTTGTTCCTTTTATCACCGTAATAAATCCTAGGGTGATATCGGGAATAGTTTCGGAGATATGGAATGCTGGTTAAATATTTCGCACAGCCGCCATGTTGGATTGGTGAGACGCAACAAAATTTCAAGGGCACGGTCGGGGTCGCCCGGAATAGTGCTATGAACTTACCGAGTTTCATTGAAATCGTTCCAGCCATTTAAAAGTTATTAGGGACACACACACACACTCACACTCCTCACACACACAAACACACGCACACACACACGGACAAAAGGTGATCTCATAAGCCTATTTTCACAAAATTGAAAATAGGCTAAAAAGGGTAAACATGGGGTTATCATACACTTGAATAAATAATAACAAGACCATAAACAATATTATTCCTGCCTTCGCCCTGGGTTACTCTTTGTAATCCAGTGTCATCTATGTGCTTGTTAAGTACGGTGGCGATTGCGTAGTAAAAACTACGTCTAACGTCGCATGAGGCTCACGCTCCACCAGCTACTGACTAAAGGTTGGGCATGCACTCCGTCGATAAAAATTACTTCCACAAATGAAGTGTGCACAAAGCAAGTGTCAGCCAGCAGGTCCAAAATGCAAGAAAATCAAGGTTAAATGCTAGAAATAATTAATTATCATCAGTTTATAATAATGACGTTTTTGATTATTAGAATCGTTGGTTTAGATTATCGTTGGTTTATGGCGAATAGACTGACAATCCTGAATAACTTGGACTCAGCGGTAGCAGTCTCGTGCGAGATCAATCTCTGCTATAAAACACCGTCAACGAGCTCTCCCACTCGGACATAACAATAACACAGTTTATTAGTGGCTCTCGGCTCACTTAATTTACCTCTGGGTAAGGCCTGGCATGAACATCAGTTACCTCCCTACAATAACACAGTCAACAGAATCGATGTCTGGACACACATAAATATAGCCTCTATACAGGTGCCTCATCTAGCCTCTTAATTTCAAGAAATAAACCTTAACATAACGTGTAATCATTCTCAGATGGAGAAGAAAGATAGCCGCTTCAATAGCGATGCAAACATATCGCTCTTGCCATTCATCTCAAAGTAGCAATACATCTGATTAATACAAAATGGTGACCTGGGCATTGGCCTACATATGAGACACATCATTTAAATGTTAGTAATGCTATAAGCATTGTCAAAGAGTGAGAAAAAGTATGTGTCACTGAGTGAGTGGTGCTCTAGTACATTCCATGCTGGGAACTGTTACCACCTGTCCATTATTCGAGCTAGCCTCGCTACTCACAATCATCCACACGGACAGTTTAGAAAATGAACAACACTGAAAGCAGGCAGCTTTCTCGCAGAAAGTCCTATCAGAAAACTGGCCTTGTTATCATGTCCCAGATATAATACAAAATCACATAAGCATTAGGCTTAAAATCACGCCTCAAAACTATGCACAAAGACGCGGCATGTTTGTAAAAGTCAAAGAAATGAAAAATACAGATATTCCACTTAGTCTGAACCTCTTTGAAATCTGCAGATATGTCAGTTCATAACTGCTCTGTCTAATCATAACCAAAATAATAACTGTGTCGAAACACTTGACACGAAATAAACATCATAAAGCCGCAAATCTTACAATTGCTAAGTTTGCCAATGATACGGCATTCATTGCAGCGTTCGATGCTAGATTGCGTACAAAATGTAACACCCTGAATGTGTTCATAACTTGAACTGGATGGCTTCATAGCACATCAAAATGAAAATGACATTGAATTGCAAAACTGATAGCTTCAGTCGGCTATCGAATGATACGGACTGTTCTGACTAATCAGTGGCGTGACAACATTTACTAGAAAGGGGTGTTATAAAAATAACACTGGCCATGACGTCTAATCGTCATCCCAAATAACTGTACACAAAATCACCCACCTAGGGTTGAACAAAACGTAGTAACAAAGACTAGAGTCACGCTTAGCATGGGTAGAAATAACATCTTAGCGATGTCCATCAGAATGCACCGTGATCGAAAAGAAATTCAATCACAACGGGTGACTAACAAATCACTGAAAGTGAACTACAAGGATTAATTCTAACAGTACAAAACCTACCTATGGCTTGTCAAGGAGTTCGGCTGATTATACAATAAACTACAATAAACTACACTAAGCTACACCACAAAAGAACCTCACAAAGAATGAATTATTCGGACTCACAACAAAGGATGTCTACATCTCAGTCGTTCCAACGACCTGAGGGATACAATAAGGCTTTGGTCTCCGGACAAAGTTGTACAATCTGGGCCTCCACATAGGCTTTATCCATCTCCACGGCCTTTATTCATCCTCGTCGTTGTCGTGATGATATGACCAGACTCCTCCCCAACGTCGTCATTTTCCTTGGCTTAGCGGATGCTAAAATCATGGTTCTCCCATCATCGGCTGTAGTTCTCCGGTCCTCTCCTTCACATGATGAAGCTTAACAGCTCATCTCCACAGGTGATGCATAACAAAGATCGTCGTACACGTGGTTATCAAGAAGTGACATTTTGAAGTACGAATTTACCACTTGAAAATACGAAAAATTAGCGTAGCACAGTTGCACTGAAGCTAGCTTTAATGTGGGACTAAATTCACTGCTGCTACACGGCGCAGATGGTCTATAAATTGGCCATGCACTATTATCTGCTTCACTAACACAGATTTTACTTGCCCACAAATCACGTGGCGTCGACGTTGTGTTTCACAGAAAAGGATCGCACTTGCGATTAAAGCAATATTTGTAGTTATGAGTGTTGAAATGATTCACTCGGTTAATGATAATTTCACAGTGTATGATATATTTTATCGCCACTTGACGATGTCGAAATACGACGTTCGAACACGTGTTTGAAAATAAGGTGTTCCACAATTATAATCACTTTTCCCAAAAATCACAGTATTCGTAGCACAAGCCTTCTCCGGCTGTAATATTCACAAATATTATGTACTGTTCGTAGTTAAATAATGTGCGATGCACTGAGATTGCTTTCCTCGCCTCCAGGCGGACTATTACATCGTCTTTTAGACGGACCTGACAAGAACAACATCCAATTTGAATGTTAAACCAAACACATGTGATAAGAGCTCAGTCCTGCGTGGCGTGAACTTGTGAATACACTAGTCGTGCAGCGACTGTCTGGTTCCGGTTCGTGTATCTGCGATGTTAATACCTTACCAAAAGCATAAATAACATTCTAAAGAATGTTTCGGTGATACAGAATTACAACATGAGAATATCTGAGCTTCGTAGAAAATAGAAGTGTCATAATTTAGCCTCAGATTATTTAATAATGGTTTTCTCCATAGTCAAAAGATAAACAATTTATAACTCCAAAGAATGTTAGCATGTGGCGACAGCATGGTCGGTCAGTGGGTACGTTCTAAAGTGATGCATCAAAAATGCGTTGCGATGAAAAATATCACATGAACCAGTGCTTATCGGTTTCAGTATCGCAGTGCGCATGCGTGGCCCACCTATTCCAAACCTAAATATATCGGCTGGCAGTCAGTTGCTGTTACTTCGATCATGATAATTTGATATCGGGCTTCACGTGTGTGTGTATTTTTACCTTCCTTTCTACTGTTGATATTCTTACATGCCTTTGTGTTTACTTTAAACAGTGTGGCAGTATCAGGACAGTAATGGAAACAGTGACCAACTTATTGTTTTCGTAATGCGCGATACGCAGTGCGCGGGAAGACAACTGCAGTTCAAACGCAAATACCATCTCCTTGCGACATATCAGGCTTGTAGACTGAATATCACATAGCACGGTTTTCACTGGACTCGCATAGGCACATAGCCCACGTTTTAGCAATATAATGAAATTTGATTGTTTTGGCACTTAGCTCGGTTTTGGTATTCAGTCGACAATTAGTGATATTGTCAGGATCATCAAATGTCCCGTTGATCCACTGGCCTCTGAAGGTGTATACAGAATTCCTTGATAATGTGTTCAAGTATATATTAGCACGACTATTCGAAGCGTGAAAGCAAGAAAAGAGCATAATGCAGACTCCAACAAGTAGATAAATCAGCCGTAGCGGAACAAGCCAGAGAAAGAGATCACGTTATCCGTTTTGAAGAGACGAAAATACTGTCTGGAACATCGAACTACCATGCCAGAAGTAATGTATATTTATAAACATTACCAAAAGTTTAATAGAAAAATTGAAATAACTTGGAAACGAGCAGTCGACCAGTTCCTGGAACTTGACCCGCGTCACGCCCACTGCCCTCGCTACCGTACGTGGTGAAGCATCCGACAACAGCCAACCAATCCCGTAGAGTATATATATCATTAATATCACCACGTGGGAACGAAACAAGGCGAAACCTCGCGATTAATGAATTAATTAATTTATTAATCTCATGTATTTTATTCAAGGTTAGGACATAATACCCAACATAATTTGATAGAATCGCAATGACCGACTGAAAAGCATGAATGTTGTTGTCATCTTTTTGGAAAACTCTATAGGAAGGAGAAAAGATTGTGAGGGATCTCGGTTCACAAAGCAAGTTGCACTGTGGTGTACTATAATATAGGACGTAGTGCAATTTGCGCTACCCCATCAGTGAGCCGGGCAGTGTGTATCATGAGCCTGTAAAATGCTTGAGTTGGTGCACCTAGGCCAAACCCCGCAACTGACACGGGAAAACCTAAAACGGATTGTTGGAGTATTATTATTATTATTATTATTATTATTATTATTATTATTATTATTATTATTCTTTCTTCGATTCGGCCAACTAGGGACCACGTCAGTTCAACTGTCTCTTCTTCCGAGCTCGAACTACCGCCCAGTGTTCCCGCATTCGTGTCCGGTGTTGTTCTTTCCTCTCTTGGGACCACGCCTTCCCTCTCTTCAGCGTATTTTTATTATTATTATTATTATTATTATTATTTTTATTATTATTATTATTACTATAACTAAGCCCCGGATTCGTAGGTTCTGACCTATTTTATTCCTCATCTCTTACTCTCCAAATTTCAGTTTATTTTAATGGTTTGAGTACTAACGAGTAATATACATTAATTTTTATTGGGCCTAAATTGACCTAAATATACGTTATGACCTAATAATACCTATTGTTCGAGAAAGAACCAAAAAACATCTAATTCAGTTATTTAAGCGAATCAATTACATTTATTCATGTAAAAATATTTTCAATGCGCAAGGAGACCTGTTCGCATTTGCGAATAAATTAATTAATTAATTAATTTTTCAAGTTTTGTGAAGTGTCTAGTCAGACAAAAATTTATTTTTTCATAACCTATATTCAGGTCACCACGTGTTCGTGACATTTGGTTTTGTAAGAATTCCTTTATTTAAAATCAAGTACTTTGTAGATTACTTACATATTTTTTCATTAGTCCTTCTCGCTTTAAGACATTTTTCCAAGTGTTCTAGTGAAGTGTCACATTACATCTTCACCACGAGGAAAGTGAAGAGGAACTGGCTGCCATTAGCTATTCTCTCATTGACCGCCTCGCTCGCCTCAGCATTGCTTCGGCCAATCACCGCACGTCTTCTTCAACACGTCATATCGAAGCATCGAGAACACCAGCTGTTCGCCTATTTTAGCGAACTGCTGAACTGCCTACTTTGTGATTTCTTCGACAGACCCCGAGCTGTGCACCAGTCTTGCATACCGGGCTTAAAACTTCATCTAGATCTTCATGTAACACCATAACCTCTGCATCAATAAGTGATATCCACACTTCGCAATGTCTTTACGACATTTAATTTAGTGATCTAACTTTGATCACCTTTCTTCGTGTTTCTACGACATGTTTGAAAATGAACATTTTCATATGTGAACTTCACTTCTTTCGTGCTACGGAAAACTATTCTTGTATGCACTCTCTACAAAGTGAACAGATTCCTACCTAGGACTTCGTCTTCAATGGCTTGCTCTAAAGCTCTACTTTTTGTGAATTCTATTACTACGTGTGACATAACTAATGTCATATTTCCTTCGCAGTCAAGTGTACTACGTGTGACATAACTAATGTCATCTTTACTTCGCACTCAAGTATACTACGTGACATATCTATTGTCTTCAAACATGTAGGTTTCTAACCTACTCCACAATTAAGATAAGTAATCTGTTGTTTATACATAACCTATGTTTTGTAAAATTTAATTTGCTGTTCAACTGTATCATGTTACTTCTTTCCGAGGATAGCTTCATACCGGCTTGCTTTAGAAATTTTCTAGAAGATTAACGTATCGGCTTGATTTAGATATTTCCTTTGGGAACAATTTCATGGTTCACTTTCAGGTATCACATGCCTACCTGCTTCTGCCATTTCACTTTCTTTGGAAATATTTCATGGCTTACTTTTTTGTGCATTTTGCAATTCATATGACTTTTCTTTCATAAGGTACGGCAGGATTCAGCCCCTGACCGCCATTAGCCCCTTCTATAGGCTATGTCTTTTCTTTGTAAGTGCTTTTACAGTTTCCCTTTCTTTTATTTCATAATGTACGGCAGGATTCAGCCCCTGACCGCCATTAGCCCCTTCTATAGGCTATGTTGCTATTCTTTTCTTTTCAAGTTCAAACTAAGTTGTGCATTAAAGCACATAAAGTGTCTCAAATGTTTAAAGATCAATTAAATGATTTCTTCTTTGTTAGTAAAGCAAAACCTTCCAAGCATAAATAATGTTTCAAGTTGTGCTAACCTGTTTAACCTAAAAACTTATGATCTATAATTTTGTTTATGGTTGAAGAAAATATATATACAGCTACATGCTCTCTCTTTCTCTTTTCTTGTGTCACATGTGTTAGTATCTTCCCCATAATCCTTAACGCTCAAACTTTGTTCGATTCTGAATTCACTCAGAATTCTGTCGGGTAATGGAGACCTTTAATTGGTTAATCCAATGGTTAGTGATAGTTTAATCACACCAAGACCGTTTGAATAAGGAAGATGTTAAATAATTATGATAATGTAAATTGTTGTGTATTATTCCGGCATAATACTTACAATGATAAACTGTAGACCCTACCTAATAGTCCGCCTTCAGTTTATATCATTTTAATAACTTAGACTATTGCTGAATGTGTTTGTCAGAGGCGCACACAATTTCTGTAACGTGTGATGCTTACATGCCGCAACAATGGGTTATAACATTTAATAGCGCTATTGGACATATGTATATTATTGAATTTTTCATTATAAGGAGTTCCATCAATTCACATGGCATGCCCAGTGATTTATACGAATTGATATTCCAAAATTCTTATCAATTCCTAAATTGTACATATTTATTTATTTATTCGTATCAGAAGTATACATTTTACATTTTTAAGTGGTGCTTAATAAAACACATATCAAATTGTGTCAGTCCAAAATTTTGCCAAGTCACGGGCATTAGGTGTCGCCGGACTGTGGTTTAATTGTAAATAATAAGATCATATAGAAACCTAATATACTTTACAGATAGATAAACCCTAGTTTCAATTTTCTTAGACTTGAAATTGCGGGGCTTGATTATTTCTGCAGTAGTGTGTCAGTAATTCGAGGGGGACGAGACTGAGGCTACCTCGAACTATAGAGAAACTCGGACTAACGAGATGACTCTTCTGTCGGCACTCATAGTGAATATAATCAAAACATTAAGTGGCACGTTCACGAACAATACGGTCCAAGAACGGACTGGTCTATTTTTATAACATGACGATGATATAGAGTTTTCTATGTATCCTCATTAACCACCGACCCACTTTTGAAACCTGGTTAGGCAGCCATGTTTATATTAGATGGCTTCAAAGAGCCAGCGATCATACAGCTCGTGACAGAGCGTTGTTAACTCTCCACTGTATCCACTGAGAGCAAGCAGCGAGATTGGACAGAACTGCGTGCAACTGTCCAACACTGGAGACCTGGTAATCGAGTTGGAATCTGGACTCCACGTGGGCTGACAGCGTAAGCATGCTATTGGTCAGGAACCATCAGCTATTGGTCACCAACGAACAGTCAATAAATATGTTTAGTGACGGCGCGTGGTACTGCGTTTGAGGCACCGGTCGTCAACGAGGAATTTTAGAGAACTATATTGTAGATGAGAAGGAGGGCTTGGTGGAGAGGGGTAGAATCGGGGAACTGCCGGTTGGCGTTCAAGGTCAATATCAACTTTTGTGCACAGAAACTGAGTTTTCATTTTTTACTTTATTTGTTCATTCAAATTTTTCAATTGGGATTTATGGGAATACCGAACTATTGAGACTCGAAATATCGAAAACCCTACTGCATCCCCTAAAGGTAGGCACACCCAATCAAGGTTAACTCCTTGTCCGTCCGTTGAAGGCTCGTTTGGTTCATACGGTACCACGACATTCAAGTAAATATCGCACATAATAATTAGCATAACAGCTATGTGAAACATACGGTAGCTCATTTGTAGCACTCAACAAAAGTGCAAGGGTATTGAGTGAAAACACATTATTATCAGCCATTGTGCACACACATGATACAATATTTTATATACATGGGGATGGGCTAGTTCTGTGGTTTGGTTTTGGAAAGTACGCTAGTACGAGCAGCCTGGTGTTAGATGTACCGCACTTCCATAATGCGAGGTTCAAAAGTAGACCACTCGATCAACATTCAGAGCCGGGCTTCATTCTGTGGCTAGATTATTGATTCCGGAACCACCACAGTTCAATCAGTGTATGGCACTGGCTTCATAAAGGTGCTGACCATACAATGACGGAATTAGTGGCTTTCAAATTCTCGCTTGCTTTTAACTAGGCAAACATATTAAACAACAATTCATGGAGGGTTCCAATAAAACCGACTACGTGAAATATCAGTCTAGTTCTGCAACTCACAGAAAGGACCAACTGTTTCAACAATGAGCCCTCCAGCTTCGTGGATAAGTGCCTAGGAAGAACTCGGAAGAGCACGGATTCGATTTCCGGGTGTATCTTAGGATTTTAACTTCGTGGCTTGGGTGTGCGTGATGTCTTCGTCTATTATTTCATTCCTAACATGATACTGGTACACTGGTAGCTTACAGGTGTCAACTATAAATACCTCCCCCAGACCCTTCCGGGAGCCATATATTATTGATGAGGAACATCTTTCCACTCTGTTGTTGGATATTATTGTGGGAGTGATTTTGAAAAATGGGATTGAACTGGATCGGACGAAAGTAGATCGGACGGAAGTGTATCGGACGGAAGTGTGTAGGACGCACCGCCAGCTGGATCGCATCCCTCCTGGCAGTGGCAAGAGGAATGAATGAGCGAGCGGTGTAGGAGATTGGTAACATGACGCACTGTCGGCCATGTGGAATGTATATCACATACGGATTACTTCAAGGTTTGGAGGCGCCATTACAGATATTTCTACAATAAAACATCTTCAAGTTGTCGTTCTTTGGTGTAAAAATATTCATTATATCATATTTGCTGAAAACAATTATGATTTATTAAGAGTCTGATTTTTTAATCTCTGGATAAAAGTGATGGACATCCACTACCCGAGTAACACTTTCATACTGAACGGTAAACGCTCATGCGACCTCTGGTGTCAACTGATTGAAACACAAACCACATGTTAAAAATCTTCGTATCAGTATTTAAATGATGATATGCTTTAATATGAAACATCGTTTCTGCACAACGGCTATTAAGATATTAACCCACATTGAAGTAATGCAGTGATCAATGTAATATACCTATATATCGATATTTTATACGGGAACTGGGCTAGTCTTTCATGGACCACTATAGGAATTCCCTTTACTGTCTAGTAGGCGTATTCATAATTAATTTAAAACTCAATTCCATGCAGGAACATTATCGAAGAAAAAAGCAAAATATTAATGGAGCATAAAAAATACTTCCATATTATTACCGGCACGTGAAAATAAGTAACTGTCTTGTACTCCAAAATTATCTGGTTTTAATGGCTGCGTGTATAGCATCTTGGTCTGCAAATCATGAGGTCTCAGGTTCGAACCCCAGTCCCGGCAATTATTTTTGCTACCAGATTATCGATTTAAATTATATCTATCATAACATTATGCGTCATTGTAACAGAATCTATATGAAATTATGATTTATCTAATTTTAATTACAATAGTCTGCACCAAGCGGGAGTTGGGAAATTTGATTGTATTGAACATTATTTCTAGTAGTCTATAGATAGGCTAGAGACTATGGTTTCATTCCTCCTCTTAATTTACAATATAATATGTGATATTTGTTCTAACAAGTGTGACAGTAGCATATCTCCATTTCAATCTATATATTCATCATAGTACCGGTATGCAATTTAGGAATGTCCAATGTAGAATAACATGTCAGATGACTTCACATACATTTCATCTCAATTTCATAGTAGGATAACATGTCAGTTGTTCCACATCATATGCGACTACTGTAAGGCTCGAATCTTTTAATTATAAGGATTGGATTTCATTGACCAATAAATTGCCCAAACATTCCCTAATGCGATGTAGTTATGACAAAAGTAACTTTCAAAAATTGACCTTAAAATGTAAAATATGTTTTCTCCTCATTTTGAGTTGTTTCATGTAGGGACTTTACTACAACAATACCGGGTGAGTTAGCCGTGGTCGTTACGGCATGACTGCTGGCAGTCGCTCACATCCGGGAGGCGAGGAGGTTCGAATCCCCCCGCCGGCAACCTTCAAGATGGTCTTCTGTGGTTTCCCATCTTCCTTCCAGGCAAATGCCGCGGTTGGTCCCTAACTATAGGCCACAGCCGCTACCTTCCAACTCCTTGTCCTTACATTCCATATTTCCTCCCCAACGGTACTTGTAGCTCACCCACTGGGTGTCCGTCTCGAAGCAGCTACAAAACTGGCGAGCCGAACATGTCCTCGGACACTCCCGGCACTAAAATCCATACGCTAAAAAAACTACAACAATGTAGTCCCACGTATAATACATGAGAGACTATGTGTGTGAGTGTATATGGAATTTCTCTGAAAATCTGTGGGATTGTAATGGCTGTGTTAGTATGTGTATTTGTAATAAGGGGCTAGAATTGGTTAACAGGTGACAGTGGTCTTACAGTAAGTAAGGAACAATCCCGGTATGTTTCTGGTGTAGAAGTGGGAAACAACGGAAAACCACTCCTAGGATGGCTGAGGTATGCTTTGATCCCACCTCTTCTCTGTCCTGTCTCACGAGGCTCAGTGTACCCAATGATTTGGAGCATAACCTGAGATTAGTGTTGTAAATGAAGCGGTGAATGATTCTGAAGATACCTCCCATCGTGTTAGAGAATAATAAGCGCGCACATATGATACACTCTTCAGCCGATTTGTATGGTCGATTGCGTAGAGAAGTGCTTTTCCATACACCATACTCACCGGATTGCACCCCAATTATATATTTTTTGCGATGAAGTCACAACCCCATAATGCCACGAAATAATTCCTTCATCTTAAGGATCAAGGCATGCAGAAACATCATCGTGGCATTCGTTGTTGAACTGTTTCCAATATTCGGCAGGGATCAGATCCCTCCAACAGAGACATCAACATAACAAGCACTGCTACAGGGACTGCCACATTAGGCAATGAGTTGTAGACAATGCTGACTGCTACGCTGAAGGACTGTAGACGTTTCACTCAGTTGTCATTTTCCTTTTGAGAGTGATTGAATAGTTAAAGCTATGTTCCAATAAACGTATTTGAAGTATACACGATGCTTTTAGAAACGTGAATGAACTAGATTGTTAAGGATTATTTGTTATCTTAATACAGTATTAATGGAAAAAGTAGCCACTGTAATTTTAATTTCCTTCTAAGACATTCTGCCTAATTATGAAAACTGTACCATATTTCACAACTAATGGTAAGAATATAAGAATGGTCATTACTACGAGGCGCATCCAGTGAGTATGATCCCAATTTTTTTTTAGAAAAAAGAGAACATAGTTATATGCAAAACTGTATCGGCAACAGGTGCAGCAATGTGTCAGCTATTGTCGACATAGGCACCAAAAGAATTGAGACACTTGACATAGCGTGGTATAAACACTTGTAGTCCTGCGTTATGGAAATCTGCCACCTGCGTCTGGAACCAGCGTGTGATATTAGTCTTCAGATCTTCGTCAGTCTGAAAATGTTGACCGCAAAACACCAATGTTTAGCCTATTTTCATTTTATGAAAAAACAAGATGTTCAGTAAAGAACATATAGCCTACTTTCTCCTAAATGCATGGGTATTGTTATAACTATTTGTACTTTTCAAGGAGTATGATTGAATGTTGGTTGTAGTACCTTGTTGAAATACAAAGTGCTATAGGGATATTAAACATGAATATGAGGTGCCCTTTGCTAGTGCTACCTCTGTACCAAATTTCGTTCAATTCGGTTTCACCGTGTTTGAATTGATAGGGGGAAGCGATTTGCACACATATTTGGCCACCATCTGCAAACTATTGGGCTGATGTTCTTGCAGTTTGGTCAGAATATGTTTCCCACATAAAGATATAGTGTTGCAAAATGTGGTAGAGACTAGATTATTAGGTTGGTCGTAATTACATTTTAGCTTTTAACATTTGGGTGGCCGCAATTACGTTTCCGTCAAGATAGCGGTGATATAAAACATGACACTGAGGTGCCCTTTGCTAGTGCTACCTCTGTACCAAATTTCGTTCATTCGGTTCCACCGTGTTCGAATTAATAGGAGGAATCAATTTTGACATAAAGATGGCCGCCATCCGCAAACTATTAGGCTAATGACCTATTAGATTGGTCAAAGGATTCTCCCTCCATGAAGGTATGTTGTTGCAAAGTTTGGTAGAGATCGGCTGGTTATGTTAGTCGTAATTTGATTTAAGCTTTAAACATTTGTGTGGCCGCCATTACGTTTCTGTCAATATGGCGGCGATACTAATCATGACACTGAGATGCCCTTCGCTAGTGCCATCTCTGTACCAAATTTCGTTCCATTCGGTTTCACCGTGTTTGAATTAATAGGGGGAATCGATTCTGACACAAAGATGGCCGCCATCCGCAAACTATTAAGCGAATGACCTATTAGATTGGTCAAAGGTTGCTCCCTCCATAAAGGTATGTTGTTGCAAAGTTTGGTAGAGATCGGATGGCTATGTTAGTCGTAATTTAACTTAAGCTTTGAACATTTGTGTGGCCGCCATTACGTTTCCGTCAAGATGGCGGCGATATATAACATGACACTGAGGTTCCTTTTGTTAGTACTACCTCTGTACCAAATTTCGTTCCATTCGGTTGCACCGTGTTCGAATTAATAGGGGGAATCGATTTTCACACAAAGATGGCCGCCATCCGCAAACTATTACGCTGATGACCTATTAGTATGATCAGAGGATGCTCCCCCCATAAAGGTATGTTGTTGCAAAATTTGGTAGATATCGGATGATTAGGTTAGTCGTAATTTGATTTAAGCTTTGAACATTTGTGTGGCCGCCATTACGTTTCCGTCAAGATGGCGGCGATATAAAACATGACACTGAGGTGCCCTTTGCTAGTGCTACCTCTGTACCAAATTTCGTTCCATTCGGTTCCACCGAGTTCGAATTAATAGGGGGAATCAATTTTGACATAAAGATGGCCGCCATCCGCAAACTATTAGGCTAATAACCTATTAGATTGGTCAAAGGATGCTCCCTCCATAAAGGTATGTTGTTGCAAAGTTTGGTAGAGATCGGATGGTTATGTTAGTCGTAATTTAACTTAAGCTTTGAACATTTGTGTGGCCGCCATTACGTTTCTGTCAATATGGCGACGATATAAAACATGACACTGAGATGCCCTTTGCTAGTGCTACCTCTGTACCAAATTTCGTTCCATTCGGTTTCACCGTGTTTGAATTAATAGGGGGAATTGATTTTCACACAAAGATGGCTGCCATCCGCAAAACATTAGGCTAATAACCTATTAGATTGGTCAAAGGATGCTCCCTCCATAAAGGTATGTTGTTGCAAAGTTTGGTAGAGATCGGATGGCTATGTTAGTCGTAATTTAACTCAAGCTTTGAACATTTGTGTGGCCGCCATTACGTTTCCGTCAAGATGGCGGCGATATATAACATGACACTGAGGTTCCTTTTGTTAGTACTACCTCTGTACCAAATTTCGTTCCATTCGGTTGCACCGTGTTCGAATTAATAGGGGGAATCAATTTTGACATAAAGATGGCCGCCATCCGCAAACTATTAGGCTAATAACCTATTAGATTGGTCAAAGGATGCTCCCTCCATAAAGGTATGTTGTTGCAAAGTTTGGTAGAGATCGGATGGTTATGTTAGTCGTAATTTAACTTAAGCTTTGAACATTTGTGTGGCCGCCATTACGTTTCTGTCAATATGGCGACGATATAAAACATGACACTGAGATGCCCTTTGCTAGTGCTACCTCTGTACCAAATTTCGTTCCATTCGGTTTCACCGTGTTTGAATTAATAGGGGGAATTGATTTTCACACAAAGATGGCTGCCATCCGCAAAACATTAGGCTAATAACCTATTAGATTGGTCAAAGGATGCTCCCTCCATAAAGGTATGTTGTTGCAAAGTTTGGTAGAGATCGGATGGCTATGTTAGTCGTAATTTAACTTAAGCTTTGAACATTTGTGTGGCCGCCATTACGTTTCCGTCAAGATGGCGGTGATATAAAACATGACACTGAGGTGTCCTTTGCTAGTGCTACCTTTGTACCAAATTTCGTTCAATTCACATTCACCGTGTTCGAATTGATAGGGGGGGGGACAGACATTCAGAGTACACACACTCACACACACACACACACACACACACACACACACACACACACACACAGACACACACACACACACACACAGACTCACACACACACATACACACACACACACACAGACTCTCACACACACATACACACAGACAGACACACTTTTTTCGCCCTGTGTTGATCTCATAAGTCTACTTTCATTTTTTGCAGAAATCGAAAGTAGGCTAAAAAATAAAGGCGTAAGAGATTGTAATGGTTTCTTTCGCCCTCACGTTGAGCGACAAGTGTAACGTTTTGCTAGCCCCTAACGTTGAGCGTACAATGTGGCAGTTTGGCTAGCCCACACTGTTGGGAGATAAATGTAACTGTTTACCTTTGCCTCTATGGCCTATACATTTAACAATCCAACATGGCGACCATCCGAAATATTTAGACGGCTCTGAATATCTACGAATCCATTATAGCAATCAAACTGAATTGTTTTATGTTCATAGGGGCTATGAACTTAAGTTCACCTATAATAATTTAAATAACCTGGTGATCACAAATCCAACACGGCGGTGACGCGAAGTATAAATAGTCACATGGACGTTTCTCGCAATTTAACCATCCGAGTGCAGTGAAACTTGGTACAGTAAATCCTTATACAAATGTTAATCCACTGGCATCTAATTTATTTCAGTTGTTTCCATAACCACAAGATGGCAGCTGTGCAAAATTTTAAAATCTCATTGTTACTTCTTGTGTCCTAATCATGCGATTGAAGTTTGAATGCTACACGTACACAATAATCTTCATGTAACAGTACATAACTCTAGGACCTACATATATAAAATCCAACATGGCGGCCATCCGAAATTTTTGGTCGGTTCCCAATATCTACGAATCTATTAGAGCAATCAAACTGAAATGTTGTATTTTGATAGTGGCAGTTAACCTAAGTAGGATAAGTTATATGAAAATAGGCTGCATAGTTCTTCACGGAACTACTTGTTAAGTTTCAAAAACCCGTCGAGTACAAAACGAACATGGCGGCCAAGCGAAGTTGAAATATTTTAATAGACTATTCTCATGATTTAACCATGTGAGCGGAGTGAAATATGGTACATTAAGTGTTTATTCATATTGTAACGCACTGACATCTAATTTAGTTCAATTGTTTACAAAACCTCATGATGGCGGCTGTGCAAAATTTTAAAATTAAGTTTTTATTTCTTGTGTCGTAATCATGCGATGGAAGTGAAAGTTTGAATAATGAACCTACGTAATAATTTTCCTTTAATGGTACATAACTCTATGGCCTATACATATAACAATCCAAAATGGCGACCATCCGAAATATCTAGATGGTTCTCAATATCTACGAATCTATTACAATCAAACTGAATTTTGTTTATGTTGATAGAGGCAATTATCATAAGTAGGATATATGAAAATAGGCTTTAATTCTTCACGGAACTACTTGTTTGAGGTGCAAGGATTTGTGTAAATCGCTTGGAGCAAGATGAGGACGTCACGGTTGATGATAAAACAGTTCCCAGACAAACTTCTGCAGACAGTTGCTGTTCTCATCTTGCTCCAAGCGATTTCCACCTGTCCTTACACCTCTGAAAATTCCTGGCCTCCGGTCAGCATATTCACACTGACGAAGACGACTGTCAGACGCTGGGTCCATTCGCAGGCGACAGACTTCTATGACACAGGACTACAAGAGTTGATACTACGCTATGACAAGGGTTTTAATTCGCTTCGTGCTTAAGTAGAAAAATACCTGACACTTTACTTTTCCTGTAACCAATAAAATTATGGATATAACTATGTTCTCTGTTAAAGAAAAAAGGATGACTTATTTTCTGGATGCACCTCGTATGTTATGTGACTGGTAGTATTCCGCAGCAATCATCATTAGCTGTTTGAAGGCAATCTGCTTCACCTCACAGTTGTAAGAGGTAGAACATCACACCTGAACCGCAGCAAGAGGGACACTAACCACAGGTGGTATGACAAATGGATGATACGGACATGATGATGACATATGCTCAGGTTTAGATTCGAATAGCAGACCCCGATCAGTGTCATATGGCCTAGGTCAAGCCTGACCGCTTAATCTAACTGTTATAGTTCAAGCCAAGATTACATTGAGCGTCATCACTCAAAGACATACACCTCGCCTCTCTCTGCTGACAAGAAACAACACCAGGAATCAGGGTGTGACGATTTTGAGAAACTACTGATCAAATTGGATTGGTCTTTACTGCGTTAATGTAATATGACGATCCAGATATTTTATTCAGTCTCGGTAGTCAAAACCTAACCATAATAAAATAAGAGAGTTAGTAATTTATTGTTGTTTAAGGGGCAGAACTATGAGGTCATCTGCCCCTAAAATAAAACGATAATAATAATAGGAATAATAATAAAATAACAATAATATAAATAATAACAATAATAATAATGATTATACCCCACCCATTGAGGATTTAGAAGGAAGTGATGTGCGCTGAGATACGTTGGGTTCCCATACTCCCGTGTTGACAGGAAATTAAAGAGAGACATTCGTTATCTAATAAAAAAAAATCCAATCACTAAACATACGTACATTAAAACTAACTATGAAAATATTAACATTATAGATTTCAAAATTTAAAAAGGACTTTTAATTAACATTAAGAACTTAAGATAACATTAAGGTACAAACCAGAATACAGTACTCCATTACTGATCCGTCACCTGCCTCCGTGACTTAGGCGGCAGCACGCCGGCCTCTCACCGCTGGTCCGTGGTTCAAATCCCGGTCACTCCATGTGAGATCTGTGCAGGACAAAACGGAGGCAGACAGGTTTTTCTCCGGGTACTCCGGTTTTCCCTGTTAACATTTCATTCCAGCAACACTCTCCACTATCATTTCATTTCATCTGCCATTCATTTAATCATTACCCCAGAGGAGTGCGTCAGGCCTCGGCAGCCGGCACAGTCCATATCCTCGCCGCTTGATGGGGGCTTCATTCATTCCATTCCTGACCCAGTCGGAGACTGGAAGCAGGCTGTGGATTTTCTTTTTCATCGGATCCACATCATATCTGTACCTTTGCTATTAACACAGACTTGAAACGTTTTACAACAAATAAAATCCCAAAAGTTGGCTGTTTGAACCTAAGGAAAACTTAAAGAACGGGTAGAATAGGGGAAAAGTAATTCATTAAATCATAGGATAAGATCGGATCAGTCAAATCTACAATCCCTTATCCGCCATTTTTTATTTCATTGACACAGGTGGCAATCCACTCCAAATGAAAGCAGTGGGTAGAAACCATATACCAAATAGCCAAGAAGCTCCATCAAATAAAATAAATTGTACAGGTCCTATAAAAGACCAATCTCAGTACTGGATGGCAGGGAGGGGGGGGGGGGGGGGGAGGGGCTCGGAATCATTAAAGGCTAGAAACAGCACGAGGCACGAGAGCAACAAGGAAGGTAACTCATCCCTGAAAAGGGAGGTTAAACCAAAATTGAAAAGGACAAATAAAATAATAAGAGAGGAGAAACTCGAAAGATGAAAGTGAAATCCCACCTAGTCTTAGCAGTCACCAAGACAAGAATATATGAATTCTAAACAACGAATCTGAGCAGAATAGCGGCTTCGGTGGCGTAGTTGGTAGCATGCTGAACTGCTGTGCCCAAGATAGGGGGTTCAAACCTGGCCGAAGTCGTTGAATTTTTAAGAGCGTTAAAAATCCTTATGTATGCCTTCCTTCGGAGGGGAAGCAAAGCCGGCGGTCCCATGTCATAGATTTACGGCATGTAAAAGATCCTTCCACAGACTAAACTTGGGTAAAGCTAAATTGTTAGGTTAGATTTCGTCGGAACGCTCTATCGATGTTCCAACGTTCAATACTAGGTATAGGAGCCTAGAATCAAAGATGGCCAAGTCCATTTTAATTTTCTTTACAGGAGAGCCAAAAAACTAGAAAGCATATTGACGAAATACACACGCTTGTGAAATTTTTTGTCTGCTCTCGTTTAAGCCAAACAAATGATTTTCAGCATTGAAAACTACGCAAAAATCAACGGTTAAGTCGTAAAACGGTCTAAAAACTGGACTTGGCCGGTTTTGATACCAAGTACTGGAGTTGTCTGTTTTTGAAACTAAGCCAAAGTGTATTCACGTACTTCTTAGATTAGGTTACTAGGAACTATTTTTAAAATAGTGAACAATCCATGCCTTTAGCACTTTTGTTTTAATAATTACCCATTGATAATTAATATAAAATTAAATATAGAAAGAAACAACGGGTAGAAGGGTTTGAACATAAAAAATGTGGTGAACGATAATTAAAACGTTTATTTCAGATTCTCGTCTACAGTCAACAAAACATTGCATTAAACATGTAGTTTAGCACTGGTTGCTTTTGAATAAAAAAAAGACGATGTAACAGTCATGTACCGTAACATTTACAAAGTAACATTAAGGAACTAAGCACAACATGTTGTGAGCACTAAATCCTCATCTTTGTCTTCGTCCATACATTCGCAAGGTTCTTCCTCCTCTTCCTCACCAGATGCATCCCTTTCTGTGATGTTGCTATACCACTGCAGTCTCTCCATTTCATGCCATTTTTTCACCAAAATGTTTCTGTAATATTTTTTTTACATCTGAAATCTTTTTGGGGTTCACGGCACACCCAAGAGGTATTGGCGAAGGACTCATAAGACCAAGGGATTTGCCTTTCTTCGTAACAGCGAAAAGCCTGCCAATGTCTGTATTATAAGCCAGCTCCCCAGCTACCAACACATTTGTATGACGTTTATTGACAACGAAGCGGAAGCGTTTGCATTTGGAGAGTGAAAAATGAAGGCCCTGTGTTGACTTCAAAACCTGCTTAGCTTCTTCTCTCCAATCCAGCGCTGTCCAGTCTCTTCCCAGTACATTAATGGTCCCATGTGTTTTGAAAACAGCATGGTACTCTGAAACGTCAATAATCGTTGTTTTAGTCTTGAAATCTTTTTCAAGCAAGCCAAACACTCTGTCAGATGGGAGGAGAGAATGCCCAGTCACGGGAAATACCAGTTCAAGTGACTGTACATTCCTTGGTGCAAGTTTCAGTAACCAGTATGAACACATTGCCAGCACGTTGATGTTCTTATTTTGGAGAGTAAACAGAAGAAGAGGGAAACACGTTGGCTGCAGAGCAGCAGCAATGCATCGTGGGTGGTTTTCAGACCAAATTCTGTATTGTGATTGGCTACTGGTGGAGTTGGTCTCTTCTGAAACCAAACCTACATGGACTTGGCCGTTTTTTGAAGCAAAGCCACAGTTTGGAATGGCTTTTTAAACCATTTCCGTCCGGTTTTGACACTCATAGAGGCCACCATCCGATCCAGCGAGGAAAATACTATCAGAAAACATCGATATCTGAATATCGAAAAAAAAAAAAATGGACTTGGCCGTCTTTGATTCTAGGCTCTTCTGGCGAAAGTTGGAACTACTTGAAATTGAACGGAACTTGTAGCTCACCCTAAGGGTGTCCGCTGGAAGCAGCTACAGATTCAGGCGAGCCAACATGTCCTCGGACACTCCCGGCACTAAAAGCCATACGATAAATAAATAAATACATAAATAAATTACCTAGAATAAACCACCCGGAGTTTACTACGAAAAAATGTGATCAAAACTCCTTCATACAGTTAAGTCTAGTGAATCATTAATCGGCCAATGCTTCCCTACAGTGTTCAGAAATGTACCCCTGTTCAAATTTACACCCTCCTATCTTAATATACATGAGAAACTGGAGACCCAGGTTCTAGTCATGGTTGGGTTCAACACTTTCTTTTAATAAAATCATATTTATTATTTACAAGCTGTACCCGGCATGCGTTGCAATGCCAATCAAAGAAAGTGTTGCCGTTGAAATTCTGTTTCTTGAAGTGCTTTTGGATACACAACATGTTTTTCAATTTCCGTTAACTGCCTCTAAGCTATCGTAAAATGGATTTTCACGCTTGCTGAGCCCAAGGTTGCAGGTTCGAAACCTGGCGCAGTCAGCTGGCATTTGAGGGTGCGCAAATGCGAGGGAGCCGTGTCAGTACATTTACTGGCACGTTAAAGATCCCCTTCGGGGCAAAATTCCGGCACCCCGGCGTCTCTAAAAGCCAGTGTAGTTAAAAGGGACGTAAAACCAATAACATTATTACATTGGATTTTCTAATTTAGAACCATTCATGGGAGCGTGCACATCAACTTTCAAAAGTTTCATCGCAATCGCATGAATGGCATATGAACGTATACGGTATTTTGTTTGAACGATTCGTGCGCTGTCACTCATTTGTTGATTCTCCTTGTACGCTACCTATTGAGGAATGGATTTACTAAGTCGAAACCCTACCCTGGCGTGTACACAATAACTCATCAAGGTTTCATCACAATCGAAGAAGGTTATATGAACGCATATGGGATTTTGTTGAAACGCTTCACGCGTCGTCACCCATTTGTTCCATATACTGGTGCGCTACCTATTGTGAAATGGATTTTTAAGTCGAAACCCTTCCCTGGCGTGTTCACAATAACTCATCAATGTTTCATCGCAATCGGATGAATGGTATATGCACGTATACTGGGTTTTGTTCAAACGATTCGTGCGCTGTCACTCATTTGTTGAAACTACTCGTGCGCTACCTATTGAGAAATGTATTACTAAGTCAAAGCCCTTCCCTGGCGTGTACACAATAACTCATCAAGGTTTCATCGCAATCGAAGAAGGTTATATGAACGCAATAGGGGATTTTGTTGAAACGCTTCGCGCGTCGTCATCCAATTTTTGCATCTACTCTTGCGCTACTTATTGTGAAATGGATTTACTAAGTCCTCTTCCCTGGCGGGTACAAAATAACTGATCAATGTTTCATCGCAATCGGATGAATAGTATATGAACGCATACCGGATTTTGTTTAAACGATTCGCGTCCCGTCACTCATTTGTTGAATCTACTCGTGCGCTACCTACTGTAAAATGTATTTACTAAGTTAGAAACCGTCACGTAAGTGTCCAAAACATCTCACCCAAGTTTCATCGCTATCGTACTAATGGGATATGAAGACATAGGGGACTGTATTGAAATGCTCCGCGTGTCGTCGTTCATTTCTGAATCTACTCGTGTACTACCTACTGTGAAATGTATTTACTAAGCCAGAACCCTTCCTTGGAGTGTCAACTTATTTCACCCAAGTTTCACCGCTAACGGCAGAATGGTATATGACCTTATACGGGACTTTGTTGAAACGCTTCGCGCGTCGTCCCTCATTTGTTGAATCTACTTGTGTGCTGCATATTGTATAGTGGATTTACTAAGCCAGAAACCTTCCATGACGTGTACACAACATCTCACCCAAGTTTCATAACTATCGGACGAATGGTATATGAATACATACGGGACTTTGTTGAAACGCTTTGCGTGTCGTCGCTCATTTGTTGAATCTACTCGTGCGCTATCTACTGTGAAATGTATTCACTAATTTTGAAACCTTCATGTAAGTGTGCACAACATCTCACCCAAGTTTCATCGCTACCGGACGAATGGTATATGAACACATACGGGACTTTGTTGAAACGCTTCGCGCATCGTCGCTCATTTGTTGAATCTACGCGTGCGCTACCTATTGTAAAATGGATTTACTAAGTCAGAAACCTTCCTTGGAGTGTACTCAACATCTCACCCAAGTTTCATCGCAATCGGATGAATGGTATATGAACGCATAGGAGACATACCCACAGACAGACAGACAAACTATCACGTAACATTGATTTATATATATATACAAGCTGTACCCGGCATGCGTTGCAATGCCAATCAAAGAAAGTGTTGGCGTTGAAATTCTGTTTCTTGAAGTGCTTTTGGATACACAACATGTTAACTGCCTCTAAGCTATCGTAAAATGGATTTTCTAATTTAGAACCATTCGTGGAAGCGTGCACAACAACTTTCAAAAGTTTCATCGCTGTCACTCATTTGTTGAATCTACTCGTACGCTACCTGTTGTGAAATGGATTTACTAAGTCGAAACCCTTCCCTGGCGTGTACACAATAACTCATCAATGATTCATCGCAATCGGATGAATTGTATATGCACGTATACGGGGTTTTGTTTAAACCATTCGTGCGCTGTCACTCATTTGTTGAATCTACTCGTGCGCTACCTATTGAGAAATGTATTACAAAGTCGAAGCCCTTCCCTGGCGTCTACACAATGACTCATCAAGGTTTCATCGCAATCGAAGAATGTTATACGAACGCAATAGGGGATTTTGTTGAAACGCTTCGCGCGTCGTCACCCATTTGTTGCATCTACTCTTGTGCTACTTATTGTGAAATGGATTTTCTAAGTCCCCTTCCCTGGCGGGTACACAATAACTGATCAATGTTTCATCGCAATCGGATGAATAGTATATGAACGCATACCTGATTTTGTTTAAACGATTCGCGCTCCGTCACTCATTTGTTGAATCTACTCGCGCGCTACCTACTGTAAAATGTATTTACTAAGTTAGAAACCGTCGCGTAAGTGCCCACAACATCTCACCCAAGTTTCATCGCTATCGGACTAATGGGATATGAAGACATAGGGAACTGTATTGAAACGCTCCGCATGTCGTCGCTCATTTGTCGAATCTACTCGTGTGCTACCTACTGTGAAATGTATTTACTAAGCCAGAAACCTTCCTTGGAGTGTCCACCATATTTCACCCAAGTTTCACCGCTAACGGCAGAATGGTATATGACCTTATACGGGACTTTGTTGAAACGCTTCGCGCGTCGTCCCTCATTTGTTGAATCAACTTGTGCGCTGCATATTGTATAGTGGATTTACTAAGCCAGAAATTTTCCATTACGTGTACACAACATCTCACCCAAGTTTCATAGCTACGGACGAATGGTACATGAATGCATACGGGACTTGGTTGAAACGCTTCGCGTGTCGTCGCTCATTTGTTGATTCTACACTTGCGCTACATATTGTAATATGGATGTACTCAGCCAGAAACCTTCCCTGGAGTGTACACAACATCTCACCCAAGTTTCATCGCAATCGTATGAATGGTATGTGAACGTATACGGGACGTTGTCGAAACGCTTCGCGCGTAGTCACTCATTTGTTGAATATAAACGTGCGCTTCGTATTGTAAAATGGATTTACTTAGCCAGAAACCTTTCCTGGAGTGTACACAACAATTCACCAAACATTTATCACTATCAGACGACTGGTATATGACTTTATACGGGACTTTGTTGATACGCTTCGCGTGTCATCGCTCATTTGTTGAATCTACTGGTGCGATACCTATTGTAAAATGTATGTACTAAGCCAGAAACCTTCCGTGGAGTGTACACAAAATCTCACCCAAGTTTCATCGCTATCGGATGAATGGTATATGAAATTATATGGAACTTTGTTGAAACGCTTCGCGCGCCGTTGCTCATTTGTTGATTCTACTCGTGCTCTGTCTATTTTTAAAGGGATTTACTAAGCTAGAAACCTTCCCTGGAGTGCACACAAAATCTCAGCCTAGTTTCATCGCTATCGGACGAATGGTATATGAACGCAAACGTGACTTTGTTGAAATGCTTCGCGCGTCGTAGCTCATTTGTTGAATCTACGCGTGCGCTGCCTATTGTAAAGTGGATGTACTAAGCCAGAAAATTTCCCTGCAGTGTACACAACATTTTACGCAAGTTTCATAGCTATCGGACGAATGGTATATGAATGCATACGGGACTTTGTTGAAACGCATTGCGTGTCGTCGCTCATTTGTTGAATCTACTTGTGCGCTATCTACTGTGAAATGTATTCACTAATTTTGAAACCTTCACGTAAGTGTACACAACATCTCACCCAAGTTTCATCGCTATCGGACGAATGGTATATGAACACATACGGGACTTTGTTGAAATGCTTCGCGCATCGTCGCTCATTTGTTGAATCTACGCGTGCGCTACCTATTGTAAAATGGATTTACTAAGTCAGAAACCTTCCACGGAGTGTACTCAACATCTCACCCAAGTTTCAACGTAATCGGACGAATGGTATATGAACGCATAGGAGACATACATACCCACAAACTATCACGTTACATTGATTTTTATATATATAGATATATAGATTAGTTTAATTAAGTGAGTAATTAATTCATCCATTATTTATGTCTGTTTGTTCCTTGGCTGATGCTTGCTGTGGTTTATGCGGTGCCAGGGGTTTCAACATTTTGGAGGGTTTATTTTATTAAGGGGGTACATCTCAGGCATTGATGTATCCTCAACTTCTTGGACAAAGTAGGAGGGCCATTAGCATCACTCAATTGGTCAGATAGAGATAATTATGTCAAATTTAATCCATGTTTCCTATATCTTATATGAGTTACTGGGTTACTCAGAGTGATAAAATAAAAGGCCAAGGGGTCAAGTTATTTCCGGATCGGAAGTCGAGTGGGTTGTAACCCAACCATTGGCCGTTCATGAGATGATATTTACTGGCTTACTATTTTAATTTCGGAAATGCTGACTACAGCAACTTCTGTACATCTCCATGCCGAATCTCATTCATATTTTCTGTTTCATTAACTTCCATGATATGGTTGGCGTTAGAAAGGTCATCCAGGCAAATAAAGGAACCACTCTATATATGGAACCATTTGCCCTCATCCCCACCCTCTAGAGACAACAATAATGAGATAGCAATAAACATGTCACATTTATCAGATGTGGCTGTAAGAAGATGTACAGTCACTCAAGCAAAGGTTGAGCCCAGTCTTGAAGACTTTTATTAGCCAAATCTCGAATACAGGTTTTACACGAGAACCCTGTACACTAGTGTCAGGAATTACAAGTACTGAATATTATATTACTGTACTAATTCCTTTAAGTTTTAGTTCAGGGCTCGAGAACTAATCAAGAATGAATTGATGGAATAGAGGAGGAAGGGAGGAGAGAGGGAAGGAAGGAAGGATCTGTACTGTAGACAAGGGTGTGCTCAATTTTCATTTAGGAGACTCTACAGTAAATCTCAACTTCATGCACTAGCTGCTTCACAGCGAGCATGAACACAAGGGTGCTCGGGTAAGCATGACAATGGAACTTATTCCATTCTCTCAACTCGAGGTTAACTTGTTCATAACATTTACTTGATGGATTGGCATGGGATAGAAGCATATTCAATACATTACGTTTTATGCATCGCAAGATCACATTAGCAGGCGCTCTCTTCGTCTAATTTCTGCAATGCACACTATACATGGCATATTGTACTCCAACCAGTAGCGAGAAGTCTGAAACTAATCATTGAATAAACACAGCAAAACGTTACGGAACTCTTGTACACACCAGCACCGTAACAGTGATTGACCATAGAGGTATTCCAAGATTGATGAGGTTTGAGCAATTCATTAAATGTGTTAAAGCAATTTTGTTAATTTAATTATTCTGAAATTATATGGCAGATTCAAAATTCTCTTTTGAACATCACCAGAGCTTAAGATCAATGCGAGGTGTTAAACGTTCCTTAGATATAGATTATTTCCTCTAAAAACGATCACATATGTGACCTGAAAAATAGACTACAGCTGGGATTAGACCCGATTCCTTCGCACACAATGATGTACACTTTCGAGTTTGAGATTCTGTGTAGAAGATACATTGGGGAGCTCCAGCTGGGAGAGTAGTTGTTCGAGATTTGTACCTGGTGTTGCAGGCTGGACGAGGTGCGCCCATTCAGAATCCACGGCCTGTCAATTGTCATTGTGGCCAAGTGTGTCACCGCCTGCCTTGATGAACACGTGTATTGGACGGCGTTGTTCTGATAGAGCACCCCAGCTAATGTCATGGAATGGGAAAGATAAGAAAGATGCAGGAAGAGTTGGAATTTAAATCAGAAATGGACGAAAGGTACAATCCCTGCAAGAACTAGCACATCGTAATGCTCTATCTTACAAAATGGAATGGCATTGAATCAGCCTAAAACAGTGTTTGTTAGCTCAATTACAAAAGGAAACGAGTGACTCAATGTAGCATATGAAGTTCGTGCACGTTGCCATGAAAATAATTGCCTGATTCTTATTTTTTCACAGTCTGAATTGAATGTGGCGTGTTGAATTAGGTTCGTATTGATTACCTAAACCTCCCCTAAGAATAAGAAGCGTACTCACATCTGGAATTCCTACATTAAATAGAGGCGTCCGAAAGTTACAATGGGACTGGATTAAACATAACTTTCAATTCACGTTGAGAGGAGGAACTTGGTGAGAAATCGTTTATGTTTGCTACACAAGACGCGCGTTCGCTGATTAAAGCGGAAATGGAAAGCTGTGTATCGCAAACTTGTGCTACTATTACCTTACATACTGAGCCGATGAATAGACTCAGCCAAGTTTGTAGTGGGGAAAGGCGCTTACACATCAAAGATCGATCACGCAGTACGCACTTCTTACGAGAATTAACTCCATTGTCATTCAGCATCATTGTTCGGGGTGTCATTTTGCAGCCTGTTAAGTTGGACGGGCACGAATAATTCGACAATATTTAAAACAGCCAAAAGTGATTCATTCAAATTATTGGATAGTTCCTACAAATGTATTTCCTTCAAAACTCCCATTTTAATGAACCCTGTTCCGACCGACAATGTCAACTAGGTTGCTATGGCGACACCTGATAAAAAAAACACGCTCGATCACAACGATACTCAGGAAATTATTTGCAAGCAAGAGCCTTATTCATAAATGGCTCAGAGATGAGAGATGAGATGAGTTGCTAAATATTCCAGACTCTGAACGCTACTGCTAGATTAGTGATATTTATAATACAAATGACACGATCGGGGTCGGACGGAGTAGTAATATGTCCTTACCGAGTGTCATAGAAATATCTCTAGCCAATCAACATTTTATAGGCAGTGGGGGGGGGGGGGGGTTAGTCATCATTGATTTGGTTGTTTTGATGCAGCACTCCACGCCTCCCTGTCCTGAGCTAATCGTTTAATCTCTACATAGCTACCACAACTTTCGTCGGAACCAATCTGCTAAATGTATTCTAACGTTGGTCTACCCCTACAGTTCTTGTCCTTCACCTCTTCTCCCATAACTAAATTTGCTATACCTGGGTGTATTAGTATGTTTCCTACGAACTTATATTTTCTCTTCATTAACAGTCGCCAGAAACATCTCTCCTCTTTCACTCGTCTTAATACCTCTTCATTTGTTCCCTTATCTACCCTTATGATCTTCACCATTCTCCTGTAATACCACATTCCAAACGTTATTATGCTTTTCTTTTTCGCTGCACCAACAGTCCAACTTTCTTTTCATTAGAGTGACACACTCCAGACTAAGGCTTTCAAAAATTACTTCCTAATACCTAAATCTATATTCGATGTCAACAAATTTCTTGTCTGTAAAAAATGTCTTCCTTGTCTGAGCCAATCTACTTTTTATATCCTCTTTGCTATCATAATTGATATAATAAACGTATATTTACATTTTCTGAAAATAGGCAAACAAGCAATTCCGTAAACATAGTATACTAAACGTCCCGTGGTAGTTCCTCTCAGTTTTAGCGCTTAGGTCGTGTTTTAGGCCAAGAAACACCATCATCTAATACTATGTTCCCCTATTTTGTTGAAGTTGGTAGAACATGTTCCATGTAACTTCGATTGAACGTACTCTGTAAAACCTTTGAGGTTGGATATGATTGGGACTGAATGCTGATAGATTGCAAAGTCGAAACTTGCAATTTAAGCTTGAAGTCCATTGGGACGGAAGCTTTGACAATTATCAATCGACCACAAAGTTTAGAGAGGCTTCTCGAGTTGTTGGGCCGTATTCTGTGCTTCATAATGTGTGACGTTTCCCCAACGAATGTGGCTGCCATTGTTAAGCATTTGTCATGAATTGCTTGCAGTGACGCTAGTGAATGTTTATATTGGCTGTTGGAATGTTCGGAAAATCATACGGAACATGAAAGAAATTCTGGCAACTTCTATTGGACCTTTCGTTAGCACGTGCTAATGTGCTGTGTGGTATGTCCGCTGTATGGGACGCCCAGTGGGTGTACGGACTCAGTCTCTTAACCGAAAATTCCAGCTACTGGATGCTGTTTACATACGGTTCTCAAATTCTATTCAGGTATTGATTCTCCATTCTCCTATTAAAATTATGTGAATGTTTATACATGTCCGTTGCTTCTCCGTATTGTCTGACGTGGTATTTTGATGTTTTAGAATATATTTCTGTGTTATGGAAAAGAACTACGTGTATTCCCAGGCATATTCAGTGACAGAATATAAAATAAAAGCAGAGTTATTCTGAGGAGCCCCGAGAATCCGATTGACCCACTCGCCTCCGCACACGTATATAGACTTCCGTGCACATGCGGCCAAGCGTGTATTGGTCCGAACAGCTAGAATATAAGAACATTCCGTAAAGTCCGATCCTCACAAAAGAACAAATTCTCCATAATTATGTCAGATGGTGGTATTGAGTATTTATACGTGAAAATTGAGCGAAGGGTGACAGTACAGTAAACAATTTAAATTAGTATCACTACTTATTTGTTGCTGGCAACACCGAATACTCATAAAAGGGCTGATATCTGGTGTTTGTAGTGAGTTCCTTTCAGAACGAAGCTTGGCAAGAGTCATTTACAGTGCCGGTACGTGTTTTAGAGAGTGGCTGTAAGGATGGTAAGTTAACTTATTTACTGATGACAGCATCGGAGGGTCTTATTTGTAGTGACAGGTATTCGTACTAACAATAAGTGTACGAAGTTTCAAAAGAACTCCAAGCATCGCGGAGAAATAGAGGTTAACAATGATAAGCTTTACAACGACGAGCCATTCTACGAAGAATGGAACGCAACAGATCAACCCGAGAGAAAGCCGGGCTTACTCATAGAATGATAAGGGATGCGGAGAAAGCAGTCAGACAATTGAGATACAGCAGGTATTCTGAAACTGAGAGAATAACTGCATAAGCTCTCAAGGTCATTAGCGATATGGAAATTGATGTGTCGCTGAACCTTGGCCGGAAGATTTGCGAGAGGAGGTTGTCTAGTTGAGTGGAATGACTCAATCTTTCCCCCCAACTCCAAGAAGGGAGTACTTATGGATTGTGGAAATCACCAAAATTACTACGTGCTAGTTAGATCCTACTTCACATTATCAATGAAAGGATAAGAACTTTCTTCTACCATAAGTAGCCGATGATCAGAGTGGTGCGATGTACCATGTACCCTGTTGAAATTTGACTCCATTCTACTTTTCAAAGGCATATTATATGAAATTGAAGATTGTGGGCGGAGGCTTCGATGCTTCTTACTGTCACAGAAAACATCCGAAAGAGATAAAATTATTTCTAACATGCCACACAACAGATGGTATAATAGGGGCTGTGGATAGCGCTCGAACAGGTATCTTTCAGTGAGATTCTGTTTCCAAGTTGAGTCACGTTCGCTGGCAGATATGATTCATTACACGTCAAACCCCCGCCCGCTGGGACCAGCTACTTCATTCCTTGCTCAACTCTCACTTCATTCTCCCACAGAAATGACATTATTGACTGAAACTTTCCCTACAAGTTATGAATCTCTTCACCAGAATATTACTTGGCACTCTATTTTGCATCTCCGATTTATAGCGATGACGTTAGATGTCAATTTATCGGATTAGTACATTTTCCATGATTAATTCAGAAATAACTACAGTACACTCCGACCACCTCGTGATGCAGTGGCCAGCATTCTTGGTTGATATTCATTGATGTCCGGGTTCGATTTTCGGCTCTTCAAAATAATTTACTTATAGCAACGGGGGTTCACTTATAGCCTTGTGAGGCAAAACTTACAAGAGATGGGCTCGATCCTCACTTCCCTAGAAGTGGTATTTCGTGATTTACCCGTCTTACTCCAAGCAAACACCGGGATGGTGCAAAATCTAGCCTAGGTCTAGGCCTACAACACAGGTAATAACACAAATTATTCACCCACCCAATTATACGGGTAAAATGACCACGATGTCCAAACCCCTCCATGGAACAATAACAGTACACTCCGGAAGTATTGTGTGATTCTCTGCATGATTGGTTAAGGCGTGCGTGAATGGACTTTTTGCTTGGAGATACCGAACTCGAATCTTTCTACTTAAATCCATGTTAATACCGGTAATGGTTAATAACATGGCAGCAGTCTTACGATTTCATTAATGTTAATGACCGGCATTTAATAACTACCGTATTGACAGACTATTATAACATACACATGATAAACGCCGGATATAGCACTCATAAGCCAACGGCATTAATATCACTGCTCTGAAATGTAATATTTCTATCCACTTGTCTATTCTTGTAAACCATTCTTGGCACTGCCTCTATACAACACTAATTCACAAGGGAATCGCACTCTTTGTAATATTTTAATCCTTCCACATTACTGTTAGGGCTTATTGCTTAAGTGCCTCACAGCTATAGTAGCTACACATTCATAGATTAGATGGGGAGAAAGACTGTTTATATGGGATCGTCATTTCTAAGTTTTGCAACTTTAAAATAAATAGTTCTTTTTCGGGCACTTAAAACCCTCCGTTAGTTGCGCATGGGTCTGACAGTCCCATGGTCCGTGTTAATTTCAATATTAAGCCAACAGTATACGTTATGATCTTATCGTCTTGGGAAATCTTACACCATACTTTAGTAAGCATTTTCCTGGAGTTGTGAAATGACGAGTCTAAAAATAACTCCACACGTGTAACATTTATCAGTTGCTGTATCATAATTATGGGACTGGTAGCCTTAGCGCGCCCAATGATGTAACCTTCTGTCGGTGAGTTGTCAGTGAGTCGAATGTGTGCTGTTAGAGCGATTATTTGGTTTGGTACGTTGCCTTAGAGAATATAACTAAACACATATACGATTTACGAAAAACTAAGGATGTAGATGGCGTATGCTGCCTTCTCCTTGAAGATAACGAATCGCTAGTTGATGATAGTTTCAAAGAAAATGGTGACTGTTACTGAAAACAAAGTTGAAACAAGATCTGACCATGAATATGATCAGGAGGGCCGAGGGCGGTATTTGAAAGCGAAGAATTGGATGGTCGCTTATATTTTATTGGTAAGTAGGCCATTATTATTAGTATTAAATGTCTGTCTCTTTGCGTAGTGACTAGCAATCTTGACTGTCGCTGCGGAGGCCCTGGCATGACGGCTGGAATGGGGTACACTTAGTCTCTTGAACCAAAATTGAGAAGAGGCGAGTTAAATTCCTACCTCAGCCATCCTAGAGGTAGTTTTCCGTGGTTTACCCAATTCTACTCCAGGTAAATGCAAGGATGGTACCATACTGAAGGCCACGGCCGCTTCCTGCCCAAATTCTACCTCATTTACAAATACACGTACATTACTACAGACGTCACAATGATACAAGTTACCAGACAATTCTACACACACCCAAGTACACGGGGATACATGACCACGATGTCACAAAGCCCCAAAAATAATCAACAACAACAACAAAAACGTTTTTTTTTTTTTCGTGTTGGGCTAGGGTGGCGCGAATTGGAACAAGGAACCATGGATGACTACTCAGACACGGCCTCACAATATTCGGACAAAACTACCTGGTGTTGTAATGTCTACTAATAACTGGATTTGAATGTTCGAATTTTTTTGTTAGCGATGAAACATTGGTATTAATAGCTGTCGGAAATGAACAATACCATATAGGCAGTGAATATAAAGTTGAAATAATGAACGATCATTGAGAAGTAGTAGCATGTGGCCACCCGACCCAGTGCGACAAACGGCGCTACGCCAGCCCGCGCGCCTAACGGAGGGTTAAAGCTTTAATATTAATCAGTAATATTCACCACACTTACTAAATTTTCCGACGGTGTTTTTGTTTGTTTTTGGAGGGCAGTGACTGTCTGTGGGTGTCACTGTAAGTTTGGTGGTATTTTGTAGAGCTATTTGTGTTTGATGATGATGATTGAGTCTTCAGTCTTTTGACTGGTTTGATGCAGCACTCCATGCATCCCTGTCCTGAGCTAATCGCTTCATCTCTACATAGCTACCACACCCTACATCCAAGGCAATCTGTTTAACATATTCTAACCTTGGTCTACCCCTACAGTTCTTGCCCTCGACCCTTCCTTCCATAACTAAGCTTGCTATTCCTGGGTGTCTTAGTATGTGTCCTACTAACCTATCTCTTCTCTTCAATAGCAGTCACCAGAAACATCTCTCCTCTCCCACTCGTCTTAATACCTCTTCGCTTGTAACCCTATCTACCCATCTGATCTCCATCATTCTCCTGTAACACCACATTTCAAATGCTTCAATTCTCCTCTTTTCTGCTGCACCAATAGTCCAAGTTTCACTTCCATATAGCGCCACGCTCCAGACAAAGGCTTTCAAAATTGACTTCCTAATACCTAAATCTATATTCGATGTCAACAGATTCCTTTTTTTTTTGTAGAAATGCTTTCCTTGCCTGAGCCAACCTACTTTTTATATCCTCTTTGCTTCGTCCATCACTGGTTATTCTGCTTCCTAAGTAACAGGAGTCTCCTACTTCCTTCAGCTTTCCACCTGCCAATTTGATCTTCATAGTGGTTTCTGATTTATTTCGGCTGCATTCCAGTATTTTTGTTTTACATTTATTAATTTTCATCATGAATTCTTTCCGTAAGACGGAGTCCATACCAGTCAAAAACTCATTCAAATACTCAGGCTTATCGGCCAAGATGACGATGTCATCAGCAAATCTCAGAGTTGAAATTATTTCTCCTTGAATCTTCACTCCCACTTTAAATTTTTCTCCAATTTCCTTCATTGCTTGTTCAATGTAAAGATTGAAAAGTATGGGTGATAAGTTGCAGCCTTGCCTTACACCTTTCTGAATACCAGCTTCTCTCTCATGTCCTTCAGCTCGAATGACTGCCGTCTGGTTTCTGTATAGATTGTATACCACCCTAATATCCCTGTACTTTATTCCAATAGATTTCAAAATGTCAAACAATTTAGTCCAATCAACGTTATCAAAAGCCTTCTCTAAGTCTACAAATGCCATGAACGTTCTCTTATCTTTCCTTATTCTGCCTAATAGGTATTGGTGAGGTGTGTCTGTACCAACTGACGAGCCCAACGGTACACTGGGGCGAAACGCTGGCATTTTATGTTTGAGTTGACCGGACCAATTTTATCATATTAATTGATAATTATTCTACCTTCCAAAATCAGCCTAAGACTTAGTACAGCTTCCCTTGTTCCTACATTTCTCCTGAAACCAAACTGGTCTTCACCCAACTCCGATTCTATCTGGCTTTCAATCCTCTTGTAAATTATTCTAGACAGGATCTTTGAAGCATGAGTAACCAAGCTGATTGTACGGTAATCTTCACATCTGTCAGCTCCCACTTTCTTTGGTATAGGGATCATAACATTCTTCTTGAAACCAGGGGGTACCTCACATGTCTCATAAATCCAACACACCAAGTGGAATAACCTGATCAGACCTTCATCTCCTATGCAGCGTAGTAACTCAATCGGTATATCATCTATGCCTGGTGCTTTGTTCCTGCTTAAGTCTTCCAATGCTTTGTCAAATTCTGATCTCAATATTAAATCGCCTTTTGCATCCTCATCAATTTCCTCCTCCCTTTCCATTACACGATTCTCAATCTCCTTTCCCTTATACAAACTGTCTATGTAAGCTTTCCATCTCTCAACCTTTTCTTCCCTATCTGTTGGAGGCTTTCCATTTGTGTCTTTAATATTACAGCACTTAGTCTTCTTTTCCCCAAAAGTATTCTTAATCCTTCGATAAGCTGTGTCTACTTTTCCTAATTTCAGACAATTTTCTATACCTGCACATTTCTCTTTCAACCATTCTTCTTTCGCTTCCTTGCACTTCTTGTTAACCTCTTTTCTCAGACGTTTGTATTCTGCTTTCCCCTTTTCATCTCTTACATTCTTGTATTTCCGCCTTTCATCCATCAATTCTAGTATATCCTGAGTGATCCACGGTTTTCTTCCTGTTCTTTCTTTCCTACCAATGTTTTCTTCTGCGGATTTTGTTATTTCATTCTTCAAAAGTGCCCATTCGTCTGCAATTGAATGATGTTTAGGGTTTTGCATTAGTCCTTCCTTTATACTCTTCTTGAATCTTTCGTTTACATCCTTTACTTTCTGTCTGTCTATTGCCCACATTTTTGGCTTATGACTTTTCTTCAGTTTCTTCAACTTTAATCTGCATTTCATTACAACCAGATTGTGGTCAGAGTTTATGTCAGCACCAGGATATGTTTTACAATCCAAAATCTGGTTTCGAAACCTCTGCTTGACCATAATGAAGTCGATTTGGTAACGCCCTGTATCTCCTGGTCTCATCCATGTGTATATTCTCCTATTGTGGTTATCGAATAAGGTGTTAGCTATGACCAACTCATGCTCGGTGCAGAATTCCATCAGCCTGCTTCCTCGATCATTTGTGTTTAAATAAATTGTTCTGATGTTCCTTGCTTGGTGAGTGAAACATGTCATCCCTTAGTATTCTCCTTCTTCAATAGTCCATAACAATATATTTTTAGCCTATTTTCAATTTTGAAAAAATAGGCTTCTGAGATCACCTTTTGTCCGTGTGTGTGTGCGTGTGTGTGTGTGTGTGAGAGAGAGGTGTGTGTGTGTGTGTGTGTCCCCTAATAAAATCTATACGGCTGGAGCGATTTCAATGAAACTCAGTAAGTTCATAGCACTATTCCGGGCGACCCCGACCGTGCCCTTCAAATTTTGTTACCTATCACCAATCCAACATGGCGGCTGTGCGAAATATTTCACCAGCATTCAATATCTCCGAAACTATTCGCTATATCTCCCTGGAATTTTTTACGGTGATAAAGGGAACTACTAAAATTCACCTTTGTGACCTTTGAAAAACTGGTAACTACAAAACCAACATGGCGGCCACGCGAATTTGCGACTTTTAAATAGACGTTTCTCGCGATTTAACCAACCAAACGCAATAAAACTTGGGACAGTATATATTTATACATATTGTAATGCACCGACATCTAACTTGTGTCAATTGTTTACATAACTACAAGATGGCGGATGTGCGAAATATTTCAACGGCATTCTATATCTCTGAAACTATTAGCGGTATCACCCTGAAATTAAGCACGAAGATAAAGGGCACTACTAGATATTCATCTGTAAGACTTTCAAAAACCGGTTAGCTACATAACGAACAAGGCGGCCAAGCGAATTTGAAAATGTTAAATAGACCTTTCTTGCGATTTAATGTTCCAAACGCAATGAAATCCGGTACAGGAATTGTTTATACACATTGTAATACACTGGTATCTAATTTAGTTCAATTGTTTACATTACCTCAAAATGCCGGCTTTGCGAACTTTAAAATTAAGTTTTTATTTATTGCGTCGTAATCATGCGATCGAAGTGAATGCTTGAATAATGAACCTACGCAATAATTTTCCTTTAATGGTACATTACTCTATGGCCTATACATTTAACAATCCAACATGGCGACCATCCGAAATATTTAGACGGCTCTGAATATCTACGAATCTATTATAGCAATCAAACTGTTTTTTTATGTTCATAGGGGCTATGAACTTAAGTTCACTTATAGGACTTTAAATAACCTGGTGATCACAAATCCAACATGGCGGCTGGCATCTAATTTGTTTCAAATGTTTCCATAACCACAAGATGGCAGCTGTGCGAAACTTTAAAATCTCCTTGTTACTTCTCGTGTCCTAATCATGCGATTGAAGTTTGAATGCTACACGTACACAATAATCTTCATTTAACAATACATTACTCTAGGACCTACATATATAAAATCCAACATGGCGACCATACGAAATATTTGGTCGGTTCTCAATATCTACGAATCTATTACAGCAATCAAACTGAAATTTTGTATGTAGATTGAGGCTATTAACATAATTAGGTTATATGAAAATAGGCTGTATAGTTCTTCACGAAACTACTTGTTTCACGTGTAATTTATTTCAGGTTATAAGAAAAAAAATAGGCTTATGAGATCACCTTTTGACCATGTGTGTGTATGTGTGTTGTCCCCCTAATAAAATCTGAACGACCAAAGCGATTTCAATGAAACTTAGTAAGGACATACTACTATCTTGTCCGACCTCGACCGTGCCTTTCAAATTGAAATAAGTTTCACCAATCCACCATGGTGGCCGCGCGAAATATTTCACTCGATGCTATATCTCCACAATAGTTACTGATTGTGTATTGTGCCCGCTGGCCGAAGGTTTCGGGGAGCCACCGGTTTCAAATGAGCCTTCCGAGACCCTCTTCCAGTTAACACACAAGTATGGGGGACGATACATTCATAGGCTGGTGTGGCACAAAAGTCTGCACTCGGGGGTGTCGGGAATTAGTGAGGTTCGATCTTTAACCAGCTCAGAGGAATGCATCGATAACAAAACTAAACAAGAAAGAGAGGTCAGTCTTAGGTTAAAATCACAAATAAATTTTATTCAGAATAGATCCCTAGCCTAGCATGAGAGTTGCAAACGGCTAGTCCGATACTATTCTGCCCTGAAAGAAATATAAAAAAAGTCCTAAACAAGATCTAAATTGCTCTCATGGCCCTAATACAAAATTCGACAAAATGAACAAGCTAAGAGAATGGCACGTAATATCGGCCCTAAGCAATTACATCGAAATAACTTACGGGTGGATCGAGCATCAAAAGAATCTACAGCAAAGCAAGACATTTACTTGTTTACAAATACTAGATCACTTACATTTAGTAGCAAGGGGAAAATTGGTCCTATGCTATGATGGTGCCATCTCTAACATTTATCTTTAGAGTTAAGTTTTAGCTAGTCCTAACTATCATAAATTAATAAACGAGATGCGTTTATTACTAAGAAAATCAAGCTGTGTGCACAATGTTGCTGAATTAAAAAAATATGCTAATACAACACAAATGCATACAATAATTCAGCACTCCTATGGTCGTGCAATTGGCACTGCCTACGTACTCGATTTTGTTACTGTTTGTAACAAACGGTCATAGTGTCAAAGTGTTAATAAATAGAAAATATAGGAAAGCCTGCAAATGCGATAGTAGTTAAACAATTACATTGACTCATATTGCTACTAATCTGATGTGTGTACTTCAGTTATCACATCACCAATTAGTGGTCCACTAATCATGTGAAAATGTATCAAAATGTATCTACAATATCTTAACAGTATCTAAGTGTTAACGTTTGGTCCAGAAAAATAGTTTATTTTTAATGTTTATAAATTTTATTTAGGTTCAGGGGGAATTTAAAAGATTTGTTAGATTTCAAAATCCTATTTTTGATTATTATTAGAGTTTCACACAATTATTTATTCCTGCCAGTATTGTTGTTCAGTTTATTGACCTTTAAAAGCGTTCAGTGTATTCAGGTAACGTTTGTATCCAACTTAAGCAAATAACTCAATAGTTCAATAGTTTACGAGACACCCTGTGTCTTCACCAATATTTCATCACACTTATTAGACATCCTATGTCTTCACCAATTACTTTACTCTTATTTCGGATCCATTGCTCCAGGCGCCTTCGGTTTTGGTACGACTTTAATTAGTTCATTACCACCGATATAATCACAATAACAATGTCGGAGGTATTCATCCACCGTCACGACTCATATAATACTCTAAATTTACAAAAGTGTGGAATCCTAATTGATACACGTTTGAATTGCTGGTAATAAAGATTATGTGTACAAAAACACATCCTGACAACGCTTTAAATAAACATAAAGGTTTCTGATGCAAGCTAACAGCGTGTGTGCATTTATAAAATTGCCTCTTCTCTGAATAAATCGAACCTGCGTTCATTTGGTTACAAAATACAATTGCATTCATTGCCTGTGTGGCTTCTATTAAAGAAAATAAACCTGTTTTCAAGTATTGATCTGGCCAATAAATGTGAGTAACGGAACTCTGCATTCCACTTGTAATTATGTCAAGAATCTCACAGCCATCTAAAACAAAATATTAATCCACTGCCTAGAATCGAGTGTGCTGTGTAGTGAAATTGGCTCGTAACCTTGGCCTCGATTTACCATTGTCAAACTAGTTTATTTGTCATCAGCCTGACAAAATAAAAGTTGATAATACCTGTTTTTAAATGATACGAATGATCATTGAAAATCCAACCTTCCTGGCTTCTATAATTGTTTATCATCATCATCATTTCCCCTTATCCAGCTCCTGCCGGGTCGGGGTATTTATGGCACTTCTCCACCTTCCTCTTTCCTTCCACAATTCTTCTTCCACGATCTTGTCCCAGTCCAGATTCCTTTTTCTCACGCTGTTCTTCACTGAATCGATCCACCTTGTTCTAGGTCTTCCCCTTGCTCTCTTACCCTTGCACTTGGCCTCCAGCACCTGTCTTGGTATTCTATTTTCCTCCATCCTCTTTACATGTCCAAACCACCTTAGTTTATTCTTCTCAATTCTCTCATTTAGTTTTGCCATCCCAACTTCCTTCCTATCATCTTCATTCCTCACTCTGTCTTTCCTTGTCTTACCTATCATACTTCTTAGGAATTTCATTTCACTGGCTTGGATTCTACTCTCTTGCCTGCTCGTCAGGGTCCAAGTCTCAGCTGCATAAGTTAATATGGGTACATAGTACATTTTATACATTACCTCCTTGCTTTTCCTTGGTACTTCCTTATCCCAAACAAGTTTTCTTACACTTTGATAGAATGCATTGCTCTGCTGTACCCTCCTGTCAATCTCCATGTCCAACCTACCAGTTTGCATCAATTCACTTCCTAGGTATTTGAACGTGTCCACAATTTCCAAACTCTGACTTCCAATTTTCACAGTGCCCTTTCCTTGTCTTTCCCCTCTTGTCATCACCATGGTCTTGCTTTTCTCTATACTGATTTTCAGGCCATACTTCTGAATATTTTCGTTCAGTGCATCTAGTTGTTTTTGCACTTCTTCAGTGTTCCTTCCCCAGACCACAATATCGTCTGCAAATAATAGTAACTTCATTTCTTTATGTCCATATGCTTCCTTTGTTTCCTTTACAATTTCATCCATTACCATTATGAATAAAAGAGGTGACAGCACACTCCCCTGTCTTAGTCCAGTCTTGTTCCTAAACCAATCTGTCTTTCCAACTGGGGTCAGTACCCTGCTAACACAGTTGTTGTACATTGCTTGCACCATTTCCAACATTTCTCTTCCCAGTCTCTTCTTAACCATGGTTTCCCATACCTTCTCTCTGGGGACACTATCATATGCCTTTTCTAGATCTATGAAAGTCATGATCAAATCCTCTCCATATTCCCAGTTCTTTTCCATCACCTGCCTCAAGCTAAAGATTGGGTCCACTGTGGATCTTCCACTCCTGAAGCCATACTGTTCCTCTTGCAACTCTCCTTCCACCTTTCTTCTCATTCTTCTTTCTAATATCCTTTCCAGTATTTTTACTATCTGTGATATGAGGGTGATCCCTCTATAGTTATCACACACTTTCTTGTCCCCTTTCTTAAACACTGGTATTATTAGCCCTTTCTCCCAGTCTTCTGGTACACATTTCCGTTTCCACACACACTTTAGCAGTCGATACAGCCATTGCATACCAACAGGTCCAGCAGCCTTTATCATCTCTACACTGATTTCATCCACCCCTGTTGCTTTTCCCATCTTCATTTTCTGAACTGCTAATTCCACCTCCAGCATTGTTATATCATCTTCTGTTATAGAGTCGTCAGGCTGTGTCACTTCGATCTCACCAGTACAATTGCTCACATTCAATAGCTTATCGAAATACTCCTTCCATCGTCCCTTTATCTCTTCTGGGTGTGTTAACAACTCTCCATCTTCCTTTTTCACCAGCTTTGTAGTAACTCTTTCTTTCCTCTTACTTCTTAGAAGCCCATACAGCATCCTTTTACTGCCACTTACATCTGTTTCCATTCTTCGTGTAAATTCTTTCCAACTTTTCTTCTTTTCTTCTCCTACCACTTTCTTACACCTCCGTTTGCTGCCGTGGTACTTCCTTTTGCTTTCTTCTGTTTGATCTCGGTTCCATTCTTTCCATGCAGACTTCTTTTCTTTCACTGCTTTCCTCACTTCCTCATTCCACCACGGTGTCTCCTTCCCGTTCACTCTTGTTGACGTCCTACCACAAGCACTCTCTGCTGCACCAGCAAATGCCTTTTTAAAGTGGGACCATTCCTCTTCTATATTTTCCACTTCAGTAACTGGGATTTGTTGCTTCAATCTCTCCTGAAAATCTTCCTGTACAGCTTTGTCTTTCAATTTCCATACTTTTATTTTACTTTCTCTGATCTCCTTTAGGTTTTCCAATTTTCCCCATCTAAATTTTGCCACCACAGCTCTATGGTCCCCATCAAATGCTTCACCCGGTAAAGCTGTCACATCCATCAGCTTTCTGCGATTTGTCCTTTCCACCAGGAAGTAGTCAATTACTGATTTTGTTCTTCTATCACCCCACCCATATCTCGTAATTTTCCTGCTGTTTTTCTTCCGAAACCATGAATTACCCACTATCAGTCCATTCCTTTCACAAAAGTTTACAAGTTCCTCTCCTTCCCGGTTCTTTTTCCCATATCCATATGGTCCAACGACTTCTTCCTTTCCTTGTCTCTCAATTCCGACTTGGGCATTCATATCTCCCATGATCACTACTTCTACATCTGAGATTACTCTTTCTACATCCTCCAGGAATACTTCAATATCTTCTTCTCTGTTTCCAGTCTGTGGTGCATACACTTGTATGAAGTCCATCACGTCATTCTTCATCTTCATTCTAATTTTCATTATTCTGTCACTCACACACTCTACCACTTCAACATACTCCTCCAGTTGTTTCGAGGTTATCAGTCCCACGCCATTTTTTGCCTCTTGGCCACCACTCCAGTATAATGTATATCCTTTCCTCAATTTCTTCCTTCCTTTACCTTTCCATTTCACTTCACTCAGCCCCATCATTCCAACCTTCTCCCTCTCCATGAAGTCTACCACCTCCTCCACCTTGCCTGTCAGGGTCATGACATTCATGATTCCCACTTTCATTTCGGTTACTGGTCGCCCATTTCTCACAGTTCCCCCAGTACCAAAGGAACTGCGCGTCGCCTGCAGGGTACGCCCTAACCTTTTCCGAATCATTGGAAGTGCCATATCCATTTTAGGCTATTATTACGATGGGGTCGCCACTCCCAACGGCATTTTTTGAAGCTACTGCCAGCTATTATTCAGGCCGCCCCTAACATGGAGAACAGACGCCCTTGCAGCCGCCCCTAACATGGGAAACAGACGCTGCCGATTGATGCTGTACTCATACTATTCCCTGAGTACTGGGTTGCCTCTTCCGCAATCTCCACCGTTCTGAAGTCCATCTTCTCCGCTGTAGATTCCGTTGAGGTCTTCGCACGTAACCCTGTGCACGGGGCCTATGTTATACCCCATAGGACTGGGTCCTCACCAGAACTTAGCCGGTACTGTAGTTCCATGGTATATTACAGTACCGTTGCCCACCCCCGCGACGTGGACGCGCCTGGCAAGAATTATCCATGTAGCCAATTAGGATTGACTCATGGACCGGGTTAAGGAGCTGTCTAAATCCAGCCTCCAATAGAATAGTTTCATTGGTCGCCCAACTTAGGGGCATTAATTGAATAGTTTTAGTTACTAGGAACTTCAGTTATACACAACACAAAATTAAGTTCTTCTGACAGTACTAATTTCTGAATAGGAACTGAAGGCTAGTAATACACAAAATAAAATAAGTCACTTTGTCAATACTAGATTGTGGTTAGGAACTTCAGTCAAACACAATAAGATAAAACGAACAATAATAAAGGATTTATACATTTAAAGCTTCTCTAGGGAACTCATTTGCTCTTCAATTTTCTCTGCTTCAGAACGGGCGTAGTTCAATACCTTCTTCTTCTTTTTTGGGCCAATTCCTGGAGATCTTTCGTGGCCTTTCTTTTGACTGCTACCTTAGCCGTCGCTTCCTTTTCCTCCTGACTTCGCACCTGTTTTGCTTCCTTTAACACGGCGTAGGAGTTTCGTGCAGTATGGACTCGAGCTCACGGTTATCTTTTCTACTCCACCAGCTGCCATCACAGCATCCTGAACAGTACACATGCACTCCTTGCTCAGGGACACTCTTCTCTCTAGGGCTGCATTGCTGTGATACAAAATCAGTATAATTTTAACGAAGCTTGTGAGATTGTTTTTGGCAGGAACTGAGGAAGGTGCTGAAGCTACTAATTCAGACCACAGCACGTTGAGCAGTGGCTCTTTTCCGTCGAACTGCTTCAAACATGTAGTGACGGAGGGCAGTCCCAGAAGTGCGGAGTAGCTGCTCTTGATGAGGTCAGACATTGCACCAGAAAGCAAATTTCTCCGATTACAAAGAATTTCCAAGGCAATTACGATCCTATCTTCTGCCAACTTAGGAGTCTCAGCAACCACTATAGGGTCTAGGCAGGAAATAGCACGGTTATCTTGTAAAAAAGAGGTGACCTCTCTTTGATTTTTTCAGCCATAGGATACGAATGTACAATTTTTGGCAGTTGGTGAGAAATTGCAGCACATCCCAGTCTGGAATTTTCTGAGATCTTGAGCTGTTAGCTTCTCTAAAACTTGTCGAGAAACACAGGTCGAAAAAACAACTGGTCTCCTCTGTGAATGACAATGCGGACTGATTCCTGTCTCTCATTGTCAGCAACGAGCGCGGCATGTGCAGCCCTGCTCGGAGAGGGTACGACCGGCAGTTTGCCAGGCAAAGCAGGCATTCGACGTTTAATAAACTATTAATTTCCACACGCGTCTTATAATTAGCTATCTGCATTGTGCACCAAATAAATGAAACCAAAATAAACTAAGTCTACTGTTTTCCACTCTTACAATGCGCTATAAATATTAGATCTGACTTACAGATTCAGCGTCACTTGGTTCGAGTCCCGCCATGAGATGTTGTATGCGATCTCGTGTATGGCATTAGGTTACCATTTCATTGTGTCTGGACATCCTCCGTCGCCAATTCCCCACGCATGATTTAGCAATCGCATGCCATCGCGCGGTCGGAGTTGTATCTGAAGATCTGCTGGTTTATCATTATTGCGATGTTAGCGTTGGTAAAAATGTAGCACATAATTAAATAAAACTGTCGCGCACAGCAGCTAATATGCGGTAAAAAATTGCCCATTTCACTCTGCCACTGGCTCTAGCCTCTGTCGCTTGTGCGACACTCACTCGTGACTTGCACTGATATTTACACAAGAAAATATTAACAAAAAATAAATAAAAATCACTGCCCATCCGGCAAATAAAGATTATACTTGTAGTTTTTGTACAGTTAGTTAAATACACAGTTTATAGAACACTGAAACATGTGTGTGTGCGTGAGAATGAGACCATGCGGTCGCAAAGTTCTCTTCACGCAAGTCCTTCATTTCACCTCGGATAATAATAAAAATATTTTACAGTTTTTGTAGTGGTGAATGTCTCAATCGTTCAATTATTACGCAATGCCATGATGGCTATCCATAAGAAAGTTATTCGTAGATTTTTCCTGCCACATGGTTTCCTTTCACTTGTGCTCCATCATGCACATGTTGTCTCTTCCACAGACGAATAGGAACTGGTGTTACCAAATATGGCGTGCTCTCATTACATGAGCTGGCCGCGTAAATTGATAGTTTCTTCGATTTACGAAGTATGCTGTACTTCAAATATGCATAATTACTTGGTTATAATTATAGGAGATTTTTGGAATGTGAAAAATAAGTAAAAATATAATCATAAGCGATATTGCTTCAGCTTCTTCCCGCCGCTCGCAGGGTATGTTCAGTTACATTTCAGCATAAGTTTTAGTCTCTGTTATCTGAGCAAACATGCGGCAACGGGCGCAGTATGATATAGAGGATACACTAGTACAGTAAGTTCACCTATGCAACTTTCCAAAACATGTTAAATACAAAACCAACATGGCAGCCATGCGAAGTTGAAACATTTAAAAGGACTTTTCTCACGATTTAACCGTCCAAACACAGTGAAAGCTGGTACGGTAAATGTTTATACAATTTCTCATCTAATGACCACTAATTAACTTCAATTGTTTTCATAAAGACAAGATAGTGGCTGTGCAAAATTTAAAATTAAGTTTTTATTTCTTCTGTCCTACCTGTGCGATCGAAGTGAAAATTTGAATTATGAGCCTACGCAATAGTCTTCACTTAATGGTAAGTGGCGTACAAATATAACAGTCCAACAAGGTGGTTGCGAGAAATATTTTCCGACATTCTATATCTCAAACTATTACAGAAATCACCCTAAAATTTTGTATGGTGATAGAGAATATTACTATAAGTTCACCTATGTGACATTGAACATTTCGTTATCTACAAATTTAACATGGCAGCCAAGCGAATTTTAATTATTCAGATGGCATTTTCTCGCGATTTAATCGTCCGGGCGTAGTGAAACTCTGTACGAGACATAATTATACACTAGTTGAAACCCGTCAAAAATGACGGTCAATAGAAAAATATTTACTGAAGAATTTTCTTATGTAGGCCTACTGTATATTCTTTGTACGATTATTTTTTGGCTCTATTGAAACTATAAGGGCGTAAAAAGATTGCACTCTCAACATTGCAAAATACTGCTGGCCGTGACTGAAAAATTGATGAGGCAAATTGAGACCTATACGTTCCAGAGTTTTCCCTTGAGCTTCATTGATTGTGACAGAGTATGCCAAATAAATTGGAAAATATTGCCTCTTAAAACAAAATGATAGTGTTTTATCGGATGCTGTTAAATCAAGTAGAAGGATTAGACCTCTCTGCCTAATTTTAACTGCACTTATTATTTCCAAATCCAAGCAATATAGTTGCATTTAGGAGCCCTTGGGAAACGTTCAGATTTCTAAGCAGCATAACGGTTCAAGCTTTTGGAATATGTGGAGGCAAGTCATTTAGTTCCAAGGAATTCAAGAACTCTGAGGAGTCTAATAAAACTGGCCGCAAACCGTCACATATAATTTTGGAATATAACGAAGAAATGCGATGATGTGCACCTCCATACATCTTAAAACAATGTGGACCGTATGGGTGTGGCACAGTAACATTGGCGTGGTGGCGCAGCGGTCAAGCTGTATGTCTCTCACCAAGGCGGACCGGGTTCGATTCCCGGTCACTGCATGTGAGATTTTCGATGTGAAATGCCACGTCCTGTGGTTCGGATTCCACGTAAAACGGAGGTCCCGTGGCTTATGATCGCGAGATTAACGGTCACGTTAAACTACAAGCTTCCTTCCTTTTTTTTTGAAACGAAGGACATAGCATTGTACTGCCGATTAGTCTCTCTGAAATTCCTTGAGATATCATCTCCAGTGAAAAATAATTGTTGCAGCATGTCAAATATTTTATATTTAGTCAGATTAATTTTACCATTACAACAGCAAAGGTCAAAGTAACCAAGTGTAGATTTCTCTCAAGAGAAATACAGTGCAGAACAATGTTTACATTTGTTCGTCAAGGACCCTACACTGTAACGGTATAGTATCTGGAATTGTATCTGAAATGCCGTATTCATATTGGAGTTTAAAAGTGGCTTCGTATTTTTCTCCGATTTCCCACTTGTTTGCGGCTAATGTTCTATTTCGTAAAATGGGTTTATTTATAGCAGCATTTCTCCCCAAATTAACGTCATATTAAATAATACTATAGTGGCCTGCATCAACGCAGCAGCCAAATATTAAATAGCAAATAATAACTTACTTCCATTGCCAAAATCAACTGCGTGGTTAGACTCATTGTTATGTACTCTAAAAAAAATCAATAAACAATAATATTCACTTATACAACTAAGTTCAGAGACTTCCATTCTCAAGTTGGTTGCTGATGAGAATGAGAATGAGACTGATCGCCAATAATAAAATCCTTGCAATTTTTGAAATTTGCTTGCAAACGCAACTCAGGAACGAACTTCATTTTGAAATAAACAGAATGAAACTGCTCTAAATAATCAATTTCCATCACCTGTTGAAGGTACAATAGTTTGCATTTCCATGACAGTAAATTATGCAAGGGAGCATAGAATCACTTCGCCACTACAGGAATGAGCATGGACTCACTTCGCCAGCCACCGTAATGGAGGGAGTTTTAGAATTATATGTTCAGTGTTTTTCAAAGATCGTATTAACACAGGGAAGCCCAGTCTTAAGGCTACATTCTGAGCTATCGCCCCAGATTCCAGGTTCGATCCCTGCTCTGCCAAGAAATTTAATTCTGGTCTGAGGGCTGGAACGGGGCGCACTCTTGAGGCAAACCTAAGAAGAGCAAAATTTGATTCCCATCTCAACAATCTTGGATGTGGTTTTCCGTGGTTTCCCACTTCCACTCCAGGCAAATACCGGGATAGTTCCTAACTTAAAGCCTCAGTCGTCAACTCTCCATTCCCCATACTAATTACAAATGCACACATCAATACAACCATCACATTAACACAGGTTATCAGAGAAAGGTTTACACTCACACTCCAAAGTAGACGGCGCTGAGTGACCACGATGTCTGAGTCCATCAAATGAATTATGTTAGACAATTTTCTCTCAAGGCGAAGCGATTGTGCCGATTTTTATTTAATAATTTAAAAGTATCTGGCAACGTAAATCATGGAGAATTCCTTACCTTACGGGAATAATAAACGTAACATATGTTTAGACAATGTAATACCAATTGCAAGATAGAATAATTGGGAAATAAATTTACATGTCTGAGGTGGGAATCAAACTCCTCCGACTGACACACCCCCTTACTACAGGATATTATTAGGTGAAGGTAAGTGAAGCGACTGGACCATTTTCAACCATAACCCGAGGTGTCTATCTTGAGAGCTGTCTACAGAATCCCAGACCCAGAAATGACACACACGATTCATATTTTAAAACAACACTTCTATTCATAAACCAAATATTACAATACAAATACAATAAATAAATACATGCAGTTCAAAATAAAATAAAAAGGTGTGGTACCTGACGTAGGATGAAACTTACTTTGTATTGGCTCCCAAAATATTTCTCTTAGGACCGAATTCTTTCACTTTAAATAATTAACAGCTGCCTCGATAACATCAAGAAATAGGCCTGAGCAACAAATTCCGTATATGCATAATTGTATAACTTTCAGGTAAGTCGGAAAACAATCTTCAATAATATTTTAATACCGTCAATAAATAGGTAATGCCATAAGACACTAAATATATTAAATCATGGATAATTCCATTTAACCTGAGCAAACTCGGAACAAGATCTCAATACGTCAATCCCTTTTAAACATGGTGCCACGATTTTCTTTTTGTCATCTAACAGCTGACAATCATAACAAGGTTATCCAGAACACAACAACCGATTACCAAAAACAGAAGACGAACGCAATGCCAGCAAATACGAACTCCCACTCTAATAAAATAAAAGCTTTAAATAATTTACCCGGACCTCAATTAGGCAAGATACACATGCACCCCAGAAATATATAATAATCCACTTACTTCTCTCTGGAACATAATACCTTTTACCAAATCTTCATAACTCCAATAAATCACATTTGGCCTCTTACAGAAATCTACGACATATATGTTTGCTTTCCTTAAAGTTGCCAGAACAACTATATATAAACATATAAAAGAAGCAACAAATAATTATCTCGTCGACAAGACCACTAAGGTATATGTTACAAACCGAAGCACAGACCGTCGTACAACTCCAGGTGTACACGAGAATCTACCACATCTTTCTGCCACATTTTACATAAAAATATTAATTAATTTGAAGAGAAACTATTCCATGTCGATTCATATTTGGTTAGAGCAAGATACGCCGAACTTTACAAAGCAAGACATCCGAATGAGTAGCTGAAAGCTACTCAATATTTGTAGACTACATGATGTTACGTCTAGTACAGATCATGTCCCAACACTCCGTTATTTCATCGCGCAATTACTAACAGTCGATACTAAGGGAACCATCTTCTTTGGCAAGTAAGAACACTCACCACATGCGGACAAGCTTACCGTTTTCACCACTAGGCGGACACAACTTAGTAGTAGCCTTCCCAAGGCGCTGCTGCACCCTAGCGTAGATAAAGAGCACTACCTCATCTCAATTCCCAAGAATTTGCATGCAAACGTCAAAATCATGTGTCTTACAGTCGTGGCAAATAGAATTGGCACATACTCCCTCCCTTCATACTTGGCGCCGGTAAAGTACCAAGCCAACGAAATTGTCCAACTGAAAATGTACATGCACCAATACCAATCTTCAACAAATACCAACCTTCAGTACCCAAATTCATATCTTCAAAACTGGTTTAGTTTTAGGCATGCATTAAATAAGGAGGTAGAAATAAACACTTCTTCACAAGTTCGTTCAAAATCCACCACCACAAGTTTGACTACACACAGGTCGAAGATAGTTCATGCAGAAGTCAACGTAGCTAATGGTACATCCCTTTTCATGCCAAGAAAATTGCATCTTACATGTAACATGATACATCAGATAACTTGTACAGACAATAATACATCATAGTATACATAATTCATCTTTCGTTCGAGGATAAGTTCAGGTTCGCTTTAGTTTCCAGATGACAGTTCCACCATCCTGGCCACAGATAGTCTTCACAGTACATCCGAAATCTTCTACGCAGACGCATCAACGATGATAGCAGCTGAAACCAAATTCGACTAGGCGAGTATCGTTTTCATGGAATAGTTTACACACACGTTTGACATTAAACAATATAAACAAACAATATCATTGCATATATCCAAAATATGGCAGAAATTTTCCTAATGCAAAACCTATCTCAGAAAATCCACACCTTTTACAAAATATTTAAGTTTACACATATTTTAAATAAACAATTAGAAGTGTTGATGAGTACTCAAAGCAATATAAGAAAATGTAGAATTGACAAACCAAATTCATAACAATTACAGTGAAGCAAGCAAATCCCAGTTGAAAAATGAGTTCTTTAGTATTAAAAAAAAATTAATATCCCCAAATTAATGTTGGCATAAGTCCCTTATCACACATCTGTCTCAACTCATTTAGTCTACAATCAAGAAAAATGTACCCAAGAAAACCATTAACAGATTCGAAACCCAAGAAAAAAAGGAAGAAAGACCAAGAAAGCAACAAAAAAACGAAGTATCAACTGACCACACGTGCAGACCTAAGAAAACCCCAACACATTCACACACACATCTTTGCATAACCTCTAAATTCACCAAAGAAAACAGTTACTACCCACAAATATCCCCAAAATGTTCCACCTCAATATAAATAGGAAATCGTTAAAATCGTGACACATTACCACAAATATCCTTTAAATAAACAATTACCTTAGTCTGTCTCGGATGAGAATTTCAACAAATTCACTTCAACGAAACAACGACCATTACCACATTAACTTCATGACACACACAACTCACCTGTAAGTACCTACTTCCTCAGTTCAACAAGCAATAATAAGTGCACAAGGTCACTACTCGGAGAAACTTTTTTCGGAATGTTTAGTAAATACTTACCATTAAATACATATTCAGCTTATGCCACCTAATATTTGAGTCCCATACCTCCATATACGTTAGGATCTTAAGCTGAACAAGGATATTTTACCACAAATACCCTTTAAATAAACAATTACCTTTATGCTGCCTCGGATAAGAATTTTAACAAATTCACTTCAACGAAACAACGACCATTACCACATTAACTTCATGACACACACAACTCACCTGTAAGTACTTACTTCCTCAGTTCAACAAGCAAAAATAAGTGCACAAGGTCACTACTCGGAGAAACTATTTCGGAATGGTTAGTAAATACTTACCATTAAATACATATTCAGCTTATGCCACCTAATATTTGAGTCCCATACCTCCATATACGTTAGGATCTGAAACTGAACAAGGATATTTTAACGACCCTATTTATATACTCGGCTACCATTGAAAACTTTTAAAATAAAACATAACTTGACCCATTAAAAACAAGAAACAATAACAAAATCCCTCCCCAAATTAAATAACAAATTAGAGATTCTCATTCATACCAACACAATACACTAACGCACAATTATACCACCTTCCTCCAGAACCAGTATACAATTTTGAAGATTCAATAAAGGTCACTTTACTACAAACACGCACCAAAGCATCATGTAGGTCATACACGATCTTGAAAATTCAAAATTATTACAGTAACACAAAATGAAATTCCTCTCCGTACCAACAAAATGTCAAAAACCATTTAGAAAATTCTAACCTTTCGCCTATACACCAACTTGACGCAAAACAATGAGTCACTCTGGTCATACACAATGCAGAAGATTCCAAATAGAGACATTTATACACAATACACACAAATCCATCCATCGCTCATCAAACATACAATTCATACAGAACATACATACATACATAGTGTGTGTGGTTTCCAAAGATCAACACAATTTTGAAAATACAATACAGCTTACATATCATTAACTCCTTTCTTAATATGCGATAAGTGTACCCTAGAAATCCTTTTTCTGACTGGATCCTTGATCAGGCATGTAACAGGTGTTAAGAAACTGACTATTTCAAAGGGACCACAAAACCTTTCTCTCAACTTGTTCGACTTCTTAGGTCCAACCTCTTTCAAAGAAAAATTCTTCACAAAAACCTTATCTCCAACTTTAATATCAACAGGTTTACGACCTAGATTATACCTTTTTTCTAATCTATCATGAGCCACCTTCATGTTCTCCTTAGCCTTTTTCCAAATACTCTTTATGTGACTAAAGGTATACTGTTCAGGTAACAACTGATTAATCGACCAAATATTAGATAAAGGTGTGTTAGGAGTGAAAGAAAACATTAATGAAAATGGAGTGGTTTTATGGGATTCATGGACAGCGGTATTAAAAGAAAAGGTAATCCAAGGTATACAGGAGTCCCATTTACTATGATCACTGTGATGAAAAGCAATTAACGCCGCTTTTAAATTTCTATTGACACGCTCAGCGTACGAACCTTTTGGGTAATACGGTGAAGATGTAACTTGAGAAATTGACAATTCAAATAAGAAATTTCTCAACACACTAGACTTGAAACATTGAGCGTTATCAGTGATTAGAAACTGGCACGGGCCAAACGAGGCAAATATTTTTTCAAGACATCTGATAACAACTTGCGTTGTAGCGGCCCTAGTTGGAAAAATCCAATTAAACCTTGAGAACCCATCCGTACATACCAAAGCAAACCTGTTTCCCCACTTAGACACCGGAAAAGGGCCAATAAAATCTAGAAACAACCTCTGCATTGGCCTAGTAGCCACTTCCGATGACAACATTCCCACCTTAGTGTTGGTAGCCGGTTTAGCCAGTTTACATGTTTGACAATGGTTTATCATACGTTTGATTTCCTTATCCATTCCCTTCCAAATGAAATTTTCCCTTATCTTTAACCTAGTTTTGAACACACCTAAATGTGCACCGATAGATGACTCATGAAAATACTTAAATACTTCGGGTATTAATACAACAGGTAATACGATTTTGGCCAACTTATCACTACGTGCTGAACAACAAAGTAAGTTTCCTTTCAGAAAATATGGCTTGACCGATTCTCCCCTCTCAAGCTTCTGAATTATTTCTGACAACACAGGATCTTCCCTTTGGTACCCCGATACATCACGGAACAACAACGGATAATTGGAAAGAATAGCATTGCACGACCTGTTGATCAAAACATTATTACATACATTTTCCTTATTATCAATCTCATCAGGCAATACTCCGTACATCCGGCTCAAACAGTCTGCAATCACATTCTCAGTGCCCTTTATATGCTTCACGCTGAATTTGAAAGACAGAATCCTCGTTGCCCAGCGAGCAATCCTTCCGGTTTTCCTTGGTCTACCCAGAACCCAACTCAATGCTTGGTTGTCAGTTTCAAGCTCAAACTCAACGTGTTCCACATACAACTTAAATTTTTCTAGGGCAAACATAACTGCCAATCCTTCTAATTCATAGACTGAGTATTTTAACTCTGCATCAGACAAGGTACGTGAGGCATAAGCGATGGGCAATCTATCACCCTCATGTTGCTGTAACAGAACTGCGCCCACTGCCCCGTTGGAGGCATCAGTCTGAATGATAAAGGGTTTTGAGAAGTCGGGAATTGCTAGTATAGGTGCGTTAATAAGAGCCATCTTTAAATCTTCAAAAGCCGATTCTTGCGAGGGACCCCAAACGAACTCCGTACCTTTCTTTCTTAACATATTTAATGGAGCCGCCCTGTGCGCAAAATTAGGAAGGAACTTACGGAAATAATTGATCATTCCAACGAAACGTGCAACTTCTTTCACGTTTCTAGGTGATTTAAAATCACGAATGGATTGTGTTCGAGTCTGATCCACCGAAACACCAGATGGCGATACAATGTGACCCAAGAACGAAATTTGGGGTTTTGCGAAGGACACCTTAGATAACTTTACTGTCAATCCCGCTTCTTTAAGTCTTTTAAGAACTTCTCTAACATGTTCAACATGTTCTTCAAAAGACTTACTGAATATCACCACATCATCAAGATAGTGGTAGACGGACTTAAATTTTATCCCATCAAAAATATTGTCCAGTAAACGACTCAATACAGCGGCACCTGTCGATAACCCGAAGGGTAAACGTTCAAATTCATACAAATTCCAATCCGTGGTGAACGCAGTCACCGCTTTGGATTTCTCACTCAACGGAATTTGCATATATGCTTTGTTTAGGTCCAGAACAGAAAATACCTTTGCTCCCTGAAACCACCCAAAACAAGACTGTAAATCCGGTAAAGGAATCTGTTGGAGAATCACCTTCTTATTTAAGGCACGGTAATCAACAACCGGACGAAATTCTCCATTTGGCTTGGGTACCAAGAAAATAGGCGAAGAATAAGAAGAAGTGGACTTCCTAACTACTCCTTCCGCTACCATATCATCAATAATATCCTTCAAAATCTTCATCTTCGGAGGTGATAAACGATAAGGCGAAGATTTTACAGGAATAGAGTCCGATAATTCAATTTCATACTCCATTACAGTAGTAGTACCCAGACGATCGGTCAAAACATCCGGAAACTCATGGCAAAGTTCTTTTATGATCCTCGCTTGATCTTCACTGAGATGATCTAAATTACGATCTTCAATGTTATTACCTCTAGTACCTTCGATTACTGCATTAACACCCAAGCTATATACAGGACCTAAGAAATTTATTTTTATGTCGGGTTTAAATTTGAACCAACAAGATTCTGATCTTAAATCGATCAACAACCCCACATGAGCCAGAAAATCAGCACCCAATATCACTTCACACGATAGGTTATTAACCACCAAAAGTCTAAACTTCCACGTGAAGTTTTGAACCCGGATCTTAAGTTTTACAAAACCTTTAACATCCAACAGTGACGAGTTAGCAGAGATGAGATTATTGTCACAATCCATTAACTTCCCAAATTTACATGTAGACGACATACATTTAAACCATTTCCAACTCAAAAACGAATTCACACTACCTGAATCGATTAACGCAGATACCGGTTCATTGTTTATCTCAATATTTATAAAAGGAGAAACACCATTGTTAACCCCAGCAATGCGACCACATACCTTTTTGCTCTTAGCCAGGCCACGACCATAATCTCTTTTCCCCGAACCTTGTGAACTCTTATTGACAGAAGTAGAACTAGTTTTGAGGTTATCAGACAATTTTTTATTTGACCGCTCTTTGAAATAATGCTTAGAATTATCATTCCCCCAAAATTTGACGTGTCCCTGTGACCTACCCCAGTTATGTTTCTTACCTTTTCTGTACCTATTCTCATTATATCTCCGGTTGGAACGCCCCTGAAAATTATGGTATGGACCAGAAACAGGAACAACATCTTGACATACCTCTCCCTGAAATAAAGCATTATTAAAACCCTGAACAGGTTGTCTTCCTCCAGACTGAACAGCACTCGTCCACTGAAAAACAGGCTGAGAACCAATTTGCCCAAAGGTACCCTGAATAGAAGAACATGGTATCGATGAATTTGCCATGCGAACAGCATCTGCCTTTTTGAACTTCTCAGCAGTAAGAACAAGATCATAAAACTCCTTATAAGTCTTAGGCCTAGCACACATGGTTAAACACAATCTATAAATGGGGTTAATTCCTTCGACTAATGAGGCAACGATTTGCTCCTCCGACAACTGAACAGCAAATACTTTAGCATAATACCTAACATCCACAAAATAATCGTTCAGTGTTTCATCCATTCTCTGTCCTCTGAATAAATAGCTTCGATGAAGGTCTGACAAGGTGTACGGGGTAATAAAATAATTTAAAACTTCCATTTGAAAATTAATTAAAGAATTTCCAGCAGACATGTTATTAATTAAGATCTGTCGAAGCATACCTGAAGTGCAAGGAAACACCATTCTAAATATTTGACGTTCGGACAGTCCAAACACCACAGCACTGTCTTTTAATTCTACGAATTTCCTAAGAAATTGCACTAATAAATCATTCTCAGTACCATTACAGATGTGAAAATTCTTTAAAATCAAGGCAATCGGATTGGGTAACGTAGCAAATCTAACATTGATATCTGCCATGACATTTCCAGGGTCACATACTTGAGAAGAATCTCCTAAATTCATATTATGCTTCATCAAATTATGCTCGACAACATCAGTTACATTAATTAGACTTTCACTTGTTTGTACAGACTTCACACAACGAGAAATTCCAGAAGTTAGATTAATTGAGGCATTCGCACTATTTTCTCTCGATAAGGACCTAGATGACAATCTGAATTCATTATTTAAATTAACCTGGTCAATAATATTAGGCCTAGCTGAGCATGACATATTTCTCGAAGGCTGACTAGACGACCCATTCCGGTGCTGCATAACAGCAGGATTATAAATTCGTAAATCATTAATAGACAACACAGATTCTACATCTTCAACCAAATTATTATCAACATTCACTTCACACCGATTACCATTCTCAGAACCTCCACTGATTGACGACGCCACAGATTCACATTTATAATCACCAGTTACACCAGAAAACATACGTTCGTAAATAATAGCCAACCTATCACGCAAACTTGACAATTCATTTGCAAATGAAATACCGTCCTCAACTTTTGACCAGACATTAATTAAATCAGCCAATCTCAATATCCAATGCAGAGCTCGCCACCTTAATTTATTTCTTTGATATTCAGACGAATCGATAATACCCTCCAACGAAGCACAATCACTTAACAAGTTTGAAACAGATGTAATGACACCAGACTTACCCAATTCCCAATATTCGCTGTTAATAGGCGGGATAATTACAGGAGCATCACGTAACGACCTCAAGACAGCCAAATCAGTTACTCTATTTCCCTGTGGAATCCTTCCACGAATCAAGATCTCGAACCCCAATTCATCTTTCCTCAGATAATATATGTTTGGGAGAACTCGTTTTTCCATTACCAGGTGGGTTTGTATACATGAAACATAAAACACACAAAATTAGTAACATTTACAGAATATAACACTGATTATAATTTATTTTTGGTATATCACTTCTAGTTCCTAACTCTGAACAACTCTCAAAATAGACATTAATGTGTTAAACACGTAAAACCACGCTCTCGATACAAGTGACACACCCCCTTACTACAGGATATTATTAGGTGAAGGTAAGTGAAGCGACTGGACCATTTTCAACCATAACCCGAGGTGTCTATCTTGAGAGCTGTCTACAGAATCCCAGACCCAGAAATGACACACACGATTCATATTTTAAAACAACACTTCTATTCATAAACCAAATATTACAATACAAATACAATAAATAAATACATGCAGTTCAAAATAAAATAAAAAGGTGTGGTACCTGACGTAGGATGAAACTTACTTTGTATTGGCTCCCAAAATATTTCTCTTAGGACCGAATTCTTTCACTTTAAATAATTAACAGCTGCCTCGATAACATCAAGAAATAGGCCTGAGCAACAAATTCCGTATATGCATAATTGTATAACTTTCAGGTAAGTCGGAAAACAATCTTCAATAATATTTTAATACCGTCAATAAATAGGTAATGCCATAAGACACTAAATATATTAAATCATGGATAATTCCATTTAACCTGAGCAAACTCGGAACAAGATCTCAATACGTCAATCCCTTTTAAACATGGTGCCACGATTTTCTTTTTGTCATCTAACAGCTGACAATCATAACAAGGTTATCCAGAACACAACAACCGATTACCAAAAACAGAAGACGAACGCAATGCCAGCAAATACGAACTCCCACTCTAATAAAATAAAAGCTTTAAATAATTTACCCGGACCTCAATTAGGCAAGATACACATGCACCCCAGAAATATATAATAATCCACTTACTTCTCTCTGGAACATAATACCTTTTACCAAATCTTCATAACTCCAATAAATCACATTTGGCCTCTTACAGAAATCTACGACATATATGTTTGCTTTCCTTAAAGTTGCCAGAACAACTATATATAAACATATAAAAGAAGCAACAAATAATTATCTCGTCGACAAGACCACTAAGGTATATGTTACAAACCGAAGCACAGACCGTCGTACAACTCCAGGTGTACACGAGAATCTACCACATCTTTCTGCCACATTTTACATAAAAATATTAATTAATTTGAAGAGAAACTATTCCATGTCGATTCATATTTGGTTAGAGCAAGATACGCCGAACTTTACAAAGCAAGACATCCGAATGAGTAGCTGAAAGCTACTCAATATTTGTAGACTACATGATGTTACGTCTAGTACAGATCATGTCCCAACACTCCGTTATTTCATCGCGCAATTACTAACAGTCGATACTAAGGGAACCATCTTCTTTGGCAAGTAAGAACACTCACCACATGCGGACAAGCTTACCGTTTTCACCACTAGGCGGACACAACTTAGTAGTAGCCTTCCCAAGGCGCTGCTGCACCCTAGCGTAGATAAAGAGCACTACCTCATCTCAATTCCCAAGAATTTGCATGCAAACGTCAAAATCATGTGTCTTACAGTCGTGGCAAATAGAATTGGCACACCGACGATGCATAATCAATTTCGTTGTCCACAATGTTAGCCGCTGAGCCACCCAGACAACGAAATTAGAGTGCAATATTAAGTGACGTAAACAACAAATGCACTCAACTGCCAGTTATAGTTCATCAATATTTCCCTTATTTCATGATTCTATTCTAGTATATATCGGGATACAACATAAGCGATATTTCCCTTTTCAATTCTCATAAACAAAGATCACACTACCATACGGTGGATCGTTTATCCGCCATTTCTCTCATGAAGAAACGCCATTGTGGCAACGCGCAATAGCCACATATATTACATTTTTCTTTAAACATATAAAAATATACCGTAACATATATTTTCCTTTTAAAGACACACTGCAAATCTGCATGCCAAGAGCTTTCGTTAGAATGACATTCGAAGCCAATCGGTTAAGTCGTTTTCAAAATCTCGTGTGTACATTAAATACCTTAGGGTTTTAAATATATAGATAGATGGCAACAGAGAATTCGTTACTTTACGGGAATGATAAAAGTGAAATATATTTCTACAATGTAGGCCTAATACCAATCGTAGGAAGGAAGAAAACAAAAAAAAACCTACCCGAGGTGGGAATCGAACCCTCTCGACCATGCAAAGGATGGCAACAGAGAATTCGTTACTTTACGGGAATGAAAAAAGTGAAATATGTCTCTACAATGTAATACCAATCGTAGGAAGGAAGAAAATGAAAATAAAAGAACGTATCCGAGGTGGGAATCGAACCCTCTCGACCATGCAAAGGATGGCAACAGAGAATTCGTTACTTTACGGGAATGATAAAAGTGAAATATGTTTCTACAATGTAATACCAATCGTAGGAAGGAAGAAAACGAAAATTAAAAAAACATAACCGAGGTGGGAATCGAACCCTCTCGACCATGCAAAGGATGGCAACAGAGAATTCGTTACTTGACGGGAATGATAAAAGTGAAATATGTTTCTACAATGCAATACCAATCGTAGGAAGGCAGAAAACGAAAATAAAAAACATATCCGATGTGGGAATCGAACCCTCTCGATCATGCATAATACATATTTCTAGGGAGTAACCTTATCCCCTTGGCCATCCAGACAACTATGGGATACTTCAGTATTAAGCTATCTAACCAGTATACACACTCAACCTGCAGTTTAAGTCCTTCAATTCGTGGTTTATTTAATATAATTCTATTTCAATGCATATTGTAAAAACATAATTAACATTATTGGAGACCCTTTTTAATTCTCATAAACAAAGATCTCAGTTAGACGCGACCGGAATCGCCAATTTCCTTGTTGAGAAAGGCCATTGTGCGCATGCGCGGGAGTGTCAAATATTACATATTTCTTTAATCATTTAAAAATATACCGTAACACATATTTTCCTTTTAAAGAAACTCTGCAAATCTGCATGCCAAGAGCTTTCGTTAGAATGTCTTACGAAGCCAATCGGTTAAGTCGTTTTCACAATCTCGTGTGTACAAAAAACAGCTTAGTGTTTTAAATATATAGATAGATGGCAACAGAGAATTCGTTACTTTACGGGAATGATAAAAGTGAAATATATTTCTACAATGTAATACCAATCGTAGGAAGGAAGAAAACAAAATAAAACATACCCGAGGTGGGAATCGAACCCTCTCGACCATGCAAAGTATGGCAACAGAGAATTCGTTACTTTACGGGAATGAAAAAAGTGAAATATGTCTCTACAATGAAATACCAATCGTAGGAAGGAAGAAAATGAAAATAAAAGAACGTATCCGAGGTGGGAATCGAACCCTCTCGACCATGCAAAGGATGGCAACAGAGAATTCGTTACTTTACGGGAATGATAAAAGTGAAATATGTTTCTACAATGTAATACCAATAGTAGGAAGGAGGAAAACGAAAATTAAAAAAACATAAACGAGGTGGGAATCGAACCCTCTCGACCATGCAAAGGATGGCAACAGAGAATTCGTTACTTGACGGGAATGATAAAAGTGAAATATGTTTCTACAATGCAATACCAATCGTAGGAAGGCAGAAAACGAAAATAAAAAAACATATCCGAGGTGGGAATCGAACCCTCTCGATCATGCATAATACATATTTCTAGGGAGTAACCTTATCCCCTTGGCCATCCAGACAACTATGGGATACTTCAGTATTAAGCTATCTAACCAGTATACACACTCAACCAGCAGTTTTAGTCCTTCAATTCGTGGTTTATTTAATATAATTCTATTTCAATGCATATTGTAAAAACATAATTAACATTATTGGAGACCCTTTTTAATTCTCATAAACAAAGATCTCAGTTAGACGCGACCGGAATCGCCAATTTCCTTGTTGAGAAAGGCCATTATGCGCATGCGCGGGAGTGTCAAATATTACATATTTCTTTAATCATTTAAAAATATACCGTAACACATATTTTCCTTTTAAAGAAACTCTGCAAATCTGCATGCCAAGAGCTTTCGTTAGAATGTCTTACGAAGCCAATCGGTTAAGTCGTTTTCACAATCTCGTGTGTACAAAAAACAGCTTAGTGTTTTAAATATATAGATAGATGGCAACAGAGAATTCGTTACTTTACGGGAATGATAAAAGTGAAATATATTTCTACAATGTAATACCAATCGTAGGAAGGAAGAAAACAAAATAAAACATACCCGAGGTGGGAATCGAACCCTCTCGACCATGCAATGGATGGCAACAGAGAATTCGTTACTTTACGGGAATGAAAAAAGTGAAATATGTCTCTACAATGAAATACCAATCGTAGGAAGGAAGAAAATGAAAATAAAAGAACGTATCCGAGGTGGGAATCGAACCCTCTCGACCATGCAAAGGATGGCAACAGAGAATTCGTTACTTTACGGGAATGATAAAAGTGAAATATGTTTCTACAATGTAATACCAATAGTAGGAAGGAGGAAAACGAAAATTAAAAAAACATAAACGAGGTGGGAATCGAACCCTCTCGACCATGCAAAGGATGGCAACAGAGAATTCGTTACTTGACGGGAATGATAAAAGTGAAATATGTTTCTACAATGCAATACCAATCGTAGGAAGGCAGAAAACGAAAATAAAAAAACATATCCGAGGTGGGAATCGAACCCTCTCGATCATGCATAATACATATTTCTAGGGAGTAACCTTATCCCCTTGGCCATCCAGACAACTATGGGATACTTCAGTATTAAGCTATCTAACCAGTATACACACTCAACCAGCAGTTTTAGTCCTTCAATTCGTGGTTTATTTAATATAATTCTATTTCAATGCATATTGTAAAAACATAATTAACATTATTGGAGACCCTTTTTAATTCTCATAAACAAAGATCTCAGTTAGACGCGACCGGAATCGCCAATTTCCTTGTTGAGAAAGGCCATTGTGCGCATGCGCGGGAGTGTCAAATATTACATATTTCTTTAATCATTTAAAAATATACCGTAACACATATTTTCCTTTTAAAGAAACTCTGCAAATCTGCATGCCAAGAGCTTTCGTTAGAATGTCTTACGAAGCCAATCGGTTAAGTCGTTTTCACAATCTCGTGTGTACAAAAAACAGCTTAGGGTTTTAAATATATAGATGATTTAGGCTACTGCCATCTGATTTATTCCATTGCTTTAATAAGATGGCGGCTGTGCGGAATTTTTAAAATTTCAGTATTATCTTTTTTGTTTGGTGTCCTAACCAAATGATCGAAGCGGACGTTTGAATAATGAACTTAGACATAAATCTTCATCTAATGATACATAACTCTAAGACCTACATATAGATCAATCCAACATTGGCAATCATCCGAAATATTTAGACGATTCTCAATATCTGCGAATATATTACAGAAATCCTGCTGAAATGTTGTATGTTGATATTGGTTATTAACATAAGTTCGCTTATGGGTCATTCAATAACCTGATGAGCGCAAATCCAACATGGTGGCAACGCGAAATTTAAATACTGTAGTTTCTTCTCGCGACTTAATTATCCGAGCGCAGTGAAACTTGGTTTAGTTCTTTACGGAACTACTTGTTTCACATATTCCAGTAATTGGAATTATTTTGTGTTTACCGACTGGCGTTACAATATCACTTATTAAGAATAAAGAAATAAAAGTTTCGAGAAATTTCAGGAGAACAGGGGGAAAACATGTTATTTTCAAATCTTACTGGTTATATATTACCGTAAGGAGCAAAGAATCAAATGACCAATGGTTGGTTGATTCTAAAGTTTAGGGACTGCGAAAACGCGGTCATGTAGCCCCGTGTACTCTGGGTGTGTGTAGAATCTGTCTGATAACCGGTATTAATTGTGATGACTGTATTATTGTGTGTTATCTGTTAATTAATTTAAGTAAGGACTGCATACTTTTGAAGTTTTTCAAATAGTTCCTACTTTCGCAGCCAAACGCCACCGTCAACGACTACTAGTTCAGAACTTAGCTACCAGACGCCACCGCAGTTGGTTCTTGGCAACGAACGTGTGAACCTAAGAGCGTTGTTTACATTCTTAACCTATACAATTTAGCTTCACACAGGTGTAATTAGTGGAAGGTTCTTTAACATGCCATAAATCTATGACATGGGACCGACGACTTTACTTCCCCTCCGAAGGAAGGCATACTGAGGGATATTTAACACTCTTAAAAATCCGACGACTTTGGCCGGATCTTGGGTATAGAAGTTCAGCATGCTACCGACTACGCCAGCGATAATGGCTAGGTTTGCTATGATACGAATTTCTCCTTTTTCGTAGCAAACATCTTGTGCTGAAGACTTGATTTAAAATTAATTTCTTTCATGATAAACAGTACCGATCGGTCCAGCTCCTTGAAGGAATACATATTATTTCTGATTGGAGAAATATTTCAGGAGATATTAAATCACTTGCATTTACATATAATTAATCTTTAATATTTTTAATTATGCTTGATTGCTTAAATTGTCACTGTGATTTTTCATGGGTTCATCGAATTATGAGACCACTTAACTCAAGAGACAAGTGGTAGCACAGAATTACATTAACAATGTGTATGCTTGCTGTGTTGAAGATGTAAGCTTTCAATGGAATACTCTAGAGCTTGAAGAGAGTTGACTGTGATAACATTGTATGTAAACTGTAGAATATCTCTCCATCTCTCATGGCTTTTAATTTTGAAATTCCAGAAACTGTTATCGATTTCAGCTGGCGTCTAGGCCGTAGAAGCTCGCTTAGTCCGGCCTTTGACTTTGACGCTGGGGCAACAATTCCATTACACGCAGCAAAGTCCATTTTATGTCCAACCACATGACACGAGATAACTTGAGGGCGAAGTTCATATACTTCATTGTCAAACACGAAGCTTTCTTCTTCTAGCAGAGTTTGTCATTGTCTACAAGACTTGAATGGACTCATTGATTTTCTTATGTTTAAATGCCATCGTCGTTCCCAACCGTTTCTTTTACGAAACAAGCCAACATAATTTACAAGAAGAAGAACAATAGGAATATGAATAACGAACCCCTCATTTATCTTACTTTACATTGAATCCATATTACTTGTCACGCCTCGCAGCCACATGCGGATATACAGTCCTACAAAACTTACGTCTTTATGTTCTAGTTCCTATGCGCCGTTGCTTCAACAAAGACTGAGCGTGAGATTGGTAACTGACATCTTCTTTCTAGATTGATTCTTAAGTCCCGAGACAAAAGTCAAAGGAATGAGTAAAGTAACCTCGTAATATCTACATATAATACTGGATACTGATTTAACGATTCTGACTTGGAGAAAACAGTTACCGAGATTGTGCTCATTTCTTGTTTGAGTGACTGTATATGCATAAAGGAAAACGAGTCGTAAATCCATTGTATATGCTAGGGTATGTATGTATGTCTACCCCTATTTATTCCCGTTTTTCCAACGGGGTCGGGGATGAGATGCGATGGAAGTCTTTGTGGCGATGGTTTTTACGTCCGGATGCCCTTCCTGACACCAACCTCATGAGAGGAGTTTATGAGAGATGAAATGAATGATGGTGAATGAAACTGGGCAAGGATGTGGAAGGAAGCGGCCGTGGCCTGTCAGAAGGTACCGTCCCAGCATTTGCCTGGTGTTGAAAATGGGGAAACCACGGAAAACCATTTCAAGGACGGCCGAGGTGGGGCTCGAACCCACGCGTCTACCGAGTCAGCAGAGAGCCTGGCCCCATGACCTAATGCTGCGCTTTAGCCAGCGTAGCCACTACTGTCGGTGCTAGGGTAAATGTAATAAACTGCAGATTATGTATAATAGCGTGGTATTATATATAATCGCTGCTACATTTTTTTAATGTGATAAATTTTTGAATATTTATCAAATTAACCGGCGATTTTATATAATTCTCAACTCGTAATGGCAAATGTGGATAGTTTAATTGAAAGGTTGCGCCTTACTTCTATAAAGACATGGTGTCAAAAGCCTATTGGTCACTACTAGGTTAGATGACTGTCTGGACGAAACCATTGGTCACTATTGAGTTAGACGACTGTCTGGACGAAACCATTGGACAATAATAGGTTAGAAGGCTGTCTGGACAAATCCATTGGTCACTACTAGGCTAGAAGACTGTTTGGACGAAATCTCCGGTTACTACTAGGTTATAAGACTGCTTGGACGAAACCATTGGTCACTACTTGGTTAGACGACTTTCTGGGGCATTGGTCACTACTAAGTTATACGACGGTCTGGGCTAAACCATTGGTCACTACTAGGTTAGAAGACTGTTTGGACGAAACCTTTGGTTACTACACCCAGGAAATGTTCTCCACAGTGACTACGGGCTCTACCGAGAGCTAGCATCAGTAGTTATGTTGGCTCGTATCAAAACAAACAAACAAACAAACAAACAAACAAACAAACAGTAAACTTTGTATTCACCACAGCCATTCATAACTGATGCTAGAAGTGCTGATGACACACATGCTCACTTATTGCAATACACACTGACGATTTCGACAGCCTACAGCCCACACGTGTGGGATTCACCCTGTCAAGGTCACCGTGCTGCCAACTAAACTGCTGATGCTAGCTCTGGCAGAATCTCGTTGTCACTGCGTAGAACATTTCCTGATGCCCTGTACTAAATTATAAGACCCCCTGGACGAGATCATAGGTTACTACTAGGTTATACGACGTTTTAGGCTAAACTTTTGGTCACTACTAGGTTATACGACGGTCTGGGCTGAACCATTGGTCACTACGAAGTGGGCGAAACCATTCGTCACTACTATGGTAGACCAATATCTGGACGAAAATTACTGTCTCTACTACAAGGAAAGGGGTCTGGGCGTAATCCCCACGTTAGGTTTGTGTTTGTATGTAGGTCTAGAGTCATATTAACACACAAATTTTAACATGTGATAGTGACTTTTATCCCATTTGCAGTCAAGAGTTGGGAATTATGTAAACTGGCCTTTTAATTTGATAAATATTGAATAATTTATGCCATATAGCAAATTTGGAGCTGATTATATAGTGTGGTCCACCCACCCCTTATTATTTAGTTTTATGAAACCCAACTAACATCTCAATTCTCCCGATGGTCGACATTGCTCTGCGTTCTGACTGTGCGACAGCAGTGTAATCGGGTCATGGGTCTAGCAAAGAAAACCCGACCTTAAACTTTTCCCCGCCAAATACTATGGCCCATTCTACTAACATATGACTTACTGCTCCTTGAAATAACACACATACACGTAATACGATCGAATCAATAGCTTACGCCACGTGATCTGCAATAGTAGAAAGTTAAATCAACACCATAAACCGTGATTGAAGACTTTGAGATGGACTTAAACGTTTGAGGTGGGACGGCTACAGTAACTACAACATGTTTAGCGTGCGGTATCTACCATGTATCTACCATCTACCATAAGCCACCAACATAAGCCACCAAAATAAGCCATCAAAATAAGCTACCAACATAAACCATCAACATAAGCCACAAAAATAAGCCACCAGCATAAGCCACCAACATCATCCTATATAAAATGTCAACACAAAATCACACTTTCACCAGAATTGTTCTGACCTTTATAATGGGTAGATCAACTTTACAAGTCAGTTACTACTATGGAATATACTATATCCAATAAAGGCAAACCACGTGCACTGTTTCATGGCTACTCCTATAACTATAAGCGGCAAAATGTGAATGGAATCATATTTTGGCAGAGCTCAAAACAAAGGACAAAAAAATGTTTAGGCCATCTAAAAAGTAAGAATGGTAAGGTCTTAAGTGTGGGTAATCATCAATGTAGTGTACCAGATAAAACACTGTTGCTGTCAACAAAATATCATGAAAATGCTAAAAAGCAAGTTCAAGAAAATGATATTGCTGCTCAAGATAGTGCATTGTTTGTTGAAAAGCAATTATCATCTCCTCACAAAGTCATGTTAGGACAGTTGTCAACGTTCAAAAAAACCTTAACACTATCAAAAGCAACGCAGACTCTTCAACAGGTCCCTTTTGAAAAGGAAAAAAAAGAAGTGGATAGTTCTAGTGATGTTGAGGATGATAATGATGATGATGATAATGATAATGATAATGTTGGTGACAATGACTATAATAAATATGATGATAATATTTATAATGATGATGATGATGATGAAAAAGAAGAGGATGAGGGTTTAATACCTATAAAACCATTGCGGCTTCCCCAGTTTTTAAGAACAAGAGTACCTGGAGAATGTTATAAAAGGATCTACAACAAGCGTTGTGTTTAAAATCTATATCAAACAATGATAAAAAGATAAAAAGTTGTATTCAGTGTGTAACTATTGTAAAAAAACTAAATGAATAAAATATTGTATGGGTATTGGCTGTTTTTCTTAATTGCTATCCCCATGTCCTACTATTAATGCAATTGTTAACCATCAACAGTCTCTGACTATGTTCTTAAAGAGAGTGCCTTAAACAATACACTCTGTCTATGGTTTGTGTAGCAAGTATCATAATAATTCAGTGTGGACAAGCCATGTTAAGGCAATAGTTATATCAGGTAAGGGATTCGAACCCTTGCTTCCTTGTACAGGAAATTTGATCTTAAGTCAAACACCTTAACCACTCGGCCAACCTGACAGTTACTAATTTAATTAGTCTTGTGGACTTGAGTGTTTACAATACTTTTCCCAGTATACATTGACTAAACCACTTGCTTGTTTTGAAATATAGATTTTGATTTGTTTTACCATAACATTGCAGTTATGAATATTGTGAACTGGGTGTTTAATATAGGGTTAAAGGCATTTTAAAATAACTTTAGAAAAGCTCTTAGGTATCGTGTCATGGGTTTTAGAAATGCATTACTGTTCGTTGACTAACATTTACCGTTACACAACATTATTTTGGTGAGCTTACATGTTGTTGTTTGAGTCTTTAGTCGTTTGACTGGTTTGCTGCAGATCTCAATGCCACTGTCCCGAGCTAATCGTTTTATCTCTATATAGCTACCACACCGTACAATTAAGACTATCTGTTTAACATATTCTAACCTTGGTCTCCCCCTAAAAGCTCTTGGGCTCAATTCCTAGCTTTAACACACACTTTTTAAAGTGGTATGAGGACTAAAACAAGTATACTCAGTCTCGGGTGGTCCAAAATAAGTAGAGAGGGTTTGATTCACACCTCAACCATACAGCACCGTGTTTTTTTTTAAGTTTTTAAATATATATTTATATATTATTCGTGTCAGAAGTACAAAGTATGTGTTGAACAGACTACTTCAAACATTTTCTGCCCAGAACTTAGCCACTTCGATAGCACTTGAATTAGCTTCAGTCAAGTCATTCATTGTGCAGCTGTACGGGCACAATGGACAGGAGAAGAGGTGTTGTGTTGTCTGGGTTGCGCCACAATCACACCGGACTGTCTTGGTCGGAAAATGCCACTTATATAAGTTGTCCCTGGATCTTGCAACTTCCACCCTCAGTCTGTTCAGAGACTTCCAGATTAGCCAGTTCTCTGTGTGACCAGGAGGTAGAGATTCCTTTGGTTCCATCCATTCAGACAGATTGCTGGTCCTCTCCTTCCACACGGCCACTCGAGCTGTTGCTGCTGTTCCTTGTAATGGTTGAGTAGTTGTTAGGAAGCTCTTTCTCGATTTCAATCTCCTCTCAGCAGGATGATATCCGAAGAGTGGGTGTGAGGTCATAACAGATGATTTACTTCTTTCGTTGTTTGCAGCCACTTCTCTTCTGATGGCGGGTGGAGCAATCCCTGCAAGATAGTGCACTTTACTGATGAGAGTTGGCCTCAAGCAACCTGTGATAATCCTGCAGCTCTCATTTAAGGCTACATCCACCTGCTTTGCATGGGCTGACTTGTACCACACAGGACTGGCATATTCTCCTGCTGAATAGCATAAGGCCATTGCTGTTGTCCTTAACGTTTGGGGATGGGTGCCCCAGTTAATCCTTGCCAGTCTACGGAGGAGGCTGTTCCTCGAAGAGATCTTCTGTTTCAGCTTAAAGCACTGCTCCTTGAATGTGAGTGTATGGTCCAAGGTGACACCTAGATATTTGGGATGGAAACAATGATCCAATAACATACCATTCCAGAATACTTCAAGTTTCCGACTAGATTGTTTATGTTTCAGGTGGAAGGCACATACTTGAGTCTTATTAGGATTGGGCATGAGTTGGTTCCTTTCATAGTAAGTACCCAGCTGTTTGAGAGCGAGAGTGAGTGTATGCTCTACAACTTCAAACTGTTCTGATTGGGCAGAAAGAGCAAGATCGTCAGCGTAAATGAAGCTTTTACATCCTTGAGGCTGTGGTTGATCATTGGTGTACACATTAAATAAAATAGGAGACAATACACTTCCCTGGGGCAATCCATTCTTCTGAGTTCTCCAACGGCTGCGATGTCCTTGGAAGTCAACGAAGAACCGGTGATCCTGAAGAAGTGTAGCTAAAAAGTTTGAAATCTGATTTTCTAAATGACGATCTTGGTGTGCTATTATTTATGAGCTGTGATGCGATGTTATTGGCAGTGATGTTTGCATGTGTGGAACTCTTAGTTGGATCGTTATTTAATTTCTTTAGCAGCCTCAAAGCCTTCTGACTATTAACAGAGAAGTCAGTTTCCTCCATAAGTTTCAGCCATCTTTCTCTCTTGTTCAATGCTATGGTGGATATTAACTCTTTTCCTGCTGAAATGGTTTCGTCACTAAATGGATTATCTTCGAAGAGTGAAAGATAATTACTCATCAGATCGGCTGTTTTAGGTGTTAAGCCATGGAAGTATTGTGTCCTGCACCCTCGAGGCATCGGCAACCGTGAAGCCTTCTTCACTGCATTCACAAATGTATCGTATTCATCTGGTGTTGGCTGGATACCAGCTACAAAACTATCCAAAGTAGAACTAAATTTCTCCCAATTAGCTTTCCGAAAGTTGAATCTTATTCGGTAGGGTATAGTGATCGGTTGGGCTAATGCAGTAACTTGGCACATCACAGACCTATGTTGAGAGTTAGGAACTGGAGAGCATACTGTCATCATGCATTGTTGGCTGATGTGCTCACTGGCAAAGATCAGATCTGGATTGTATCCACGATGCCAACGCCCACTATTGAAGGATGGAGGAAGTTTACTGTCATGTATGAGGGTTAATTGGAAGGTATCGGCCCATTTTAACAATAATGATAGCCATTTGTTCAATTTCACATTTCACACATTGCAATTTGTCAGTTTTCCATTTGCATTTTTTAAATGACAGTTTGATGTTTTTTCAATTTCATGATATGGAAACATGGATTTTCCATTTTCATATTTACGCATTTGTCAATTTCCCATTTGTAGGCTACATATATTTTTTTAAATGTTCGTTTAAGGTTTTTAAATTTTGTCTATATGGAAACATGAATTTTCCATTTTGCTGTTTACACATTATTTATTTATTATGTGTCTGTTGAAAAACGATAATTCCAAAACAAGATTTTTTATTTTTCATTTTATGTTTTTGTAAATGATCTTAATGTGAGTGCTTGACCATGGCACTAGTACAGTCTGTCTATGTGTGTTAGCGGAACCGTAGAGGCTTATTACTGCTGCAAGTAAGAATGTTTTACAAAATAACGGCTATCTACCACTGCATTTAAAAAACAAAACTATTGAAAAAAAACTAAAATACTATTAACCATTCATTCATATATAAGTGTTAATTCTCCCTCTCCCCACCCTATCTCACCGTATTTTCTCTGGTCAAACAATCAATGCTACCCATACATACACAAGCTTTCTATATCTCTCTCTTTATATATGTTTTCTCTGTTCCACAAGATAAAAATTATGGTTGCTGGATTGTATATTGCACTGTTTATGCGACATACCATTGCCAGTTCATAAAACCGTTAGGTAGTTCTCTACACATAGCGATTTTACCACTGCTCTACCTACGCCTTTTGCTTGTTTGGCTTTCTTACAGGCTAGTAAGCGATAGGCAGCATTAACTGTATATCAAACCCAGTCCATCTTTGTATTTGTAATCTAAGTAATAATGTGAAAAGAGACAAGTGTAATCAGTTTTAAGCATTATCTCTGCTTTTTTGTTTGTTTGTTTATGACATGTATATTAACCTAAAATCAAACCCTAGTCTACCTTAGTGAAAGGCTAACAGTTGAACCACTGCGTCACCATACCCTTCTTTCTTAGTTTGATTCGTTCTAGGCCTTAGATCTAGAAATCGAGTTACAATCTCCAGTGCAAGAGGCACATGTGCTCACCACTATAGCATGTAATGGTTAGCTGGTAACATTAGACAACCGAAAATGATTGTATTTCTGTTAGCCAAGCATTTCTGTAATTTGCCTACTGTGTGAGCACTGCCAGCAAGACAGTTTAGTTTAGAACAAGCGTGTGTGTGTGTGTGTGTGTGTATAGATTATTAGCCTCAAGTATTTAAAGCTTGTTGTTTGTAGCGACCATCTTGCTCAGTAACCACTGAGTAAGTTTTAACAGTCAACTCATAAAAACAGCATAGGATAGTTGTGTGTGTGGTTCATGTACTTGGGAATATGCATTAGCACCATGCGCTAGCTTTACCTTACCCTCTAGAGGTAGAGCGTTATCCCTTCCTTTGGACATTGCCAATGACTGCATTCCCCCACAAGTTTTACACTTAAGCCCTTGGCTTGTTCTTGATTAGGTTTGGTTTGCTTTAGGCTTGGTTTGGTTCAGTTGGGTTTGATTCGACTTGGTTCAGTTTAGTTTAATGCAGTCACCATTTATTTATTTTTAGCTACACTCTTTAACCAATTAATTAATGATAGTCTACTCTTAATTCTTGAATCGATAAATTGAATTTTGTGTACACCGTTTGTCAAGCCATGCCTACAACCTATACTCCCTATGTACTACGGTCAGATCTGAAAACAAGTTCCAATGGTCAAAGACGTGTCATTCACCATACATGTAGCCTACAATAATTCTTTTTTACCTAGCTAGGTTTCGTCACTCACAGTAAACATCTTACATTATGGGTTTGCAATATATTAAGAAAATCAAAAGTCCATGATCTTGTTGTTTTGGGTCTTTTTGGGGAAATTCATAAGCCATAAAATGAATGACATCATGTCAAGTTCTGGGGGGGACCTTGTATGTCAAAATCCCATTATCGGTTTATAAAATCTCAAGGCCATGCCCTAGCAGTTTTGAATTATTTCAGTCAATGAGTCTACCATAGGAAAGATCGGAAAAATAAATACTCTTAAACAAGTCGTCACATGACCCTCTCTGAACAATGCTTCGCAAAATATACATTCATCCATTGAACATCGACATCTAACCTCGCTTCCCCCTCCCACCATGGTTGCCATATCGTTTGACCTTCAAGTGTCCTCAGCATCTCTGTGCTTTTTTTCATTGCTCTGTTGTCAAGTCAGGTCAATGCATTCCAATAAGCTCAAATAACATCCATATCCTGTCAGTCTGCCACAGCAAGTTTGTTTTCTATACTCACTTCAAGCAACATATAACCAAGTTCTGTTTGTTCTATCTAAAGCCAACTTCATCTGATCAAGGAATTATCATTTGTCATGTCACTCATAATCGTTTAAATGCTAAGACCCCCTTCAGGGGGTTTAGGAATTAGGAATTCCATCATAGGAAAAATCGGAAAACGAATCCTCGACCCGCCGTCTCATCGATATAGCGAATACTGTATTGGTATATCACCACCGTGGCCAATAATAGCCTCGTTGAAACACGTGCCCAGTGGTATCGTCTCTTTCTATCTACAACAATTCTTCATGAACATTATAAACAGATTTAAAAAAAAAATTTTAAAACTAAAATATTTTCAACAAAAGTGACGTTAGACCCTTTCGCATTTTTTTAAAAACATAAATACTATATTCGAATGGGAGAAAAGTGTGGGGGAGGGGGTTGCGTCACCCCGAGTCCAACGACCCCTCGTATACGTATCTTGCGTTATTGGTTTGTGAGATATAACAGAAAGTCTAAAATCACAGTTTTACACAAAAAATTCTGTTTCCCTCATTTTCAAAAACTATAACCTATTACCAAAATAAAGAGGGTTTCGAGACAAGCCATATGGCATGTCATAGGACCAAATCCGACCATGCATTCGTGAAATATCGTAATAAGTCTAAAATCATGGTTTTACCCCCAAAAAGCCTGTTTCCCTCATTCTCAAAACTTTAACCTATTAATGACATATATAGGGCTTCGAGACAAGCGATTTGACACGTCACACGTCCAAATCAGACCTTGCGTTCGAGAGATATTGACAAACTTCGTAGGAAAGTAGGCGACTATCTGGTTCTCTCCTCACCACCAAAACCCCTTCTTATAAATAATGTTTTCAAAGAGCTCGCCCTTTTACTAAACTCCCAAGTGCGCATGCGTAAATAACAAAAACAAAAATGTTGATTCATAGCGGCATCCAGCAAAACGCATGCGCTATATGAGCAACAACGTTTAAGTTCATTTTAGCAGCGCACCTTATACATGTCGCATTTGAAAAGAGACTTTCACTAAAAAATTACAATTTCACCCCCTAGTAGGGGTAGGTTTTATTTAGGGGTTGAAATGAGTGGTCCATTGGAAAGAGGGCGTCAGCCCGAGTCCAACGACACCTCATTTGTCAAAATCGGACCATGGGTTGGCCAGTTATTGACAAATATTACATGGCTGAGGCTTGATAGTAAGGGCATGTAAGTTCTGGGGTGAAGTAGAAGCACCATCACTCCCCTACTTCTGATAATTCTGTAATTCTGTAGAGAGTTAATAATAATAATAATAATAATAATAATAATAATAATAATAAGAGGTTTAAAGCCTGACCGTACGTGGTGGGCGAGAGCGGGTAGAATGCCGCTTCGAACCCAGTAGTAGCCATACTTTTTTGAACGAAAGCCCACATTCCATTTTTGTCGGTATGTAACTACATTGCCACATGTATTGCCTTACGACTCATTTTTGTCAAGAGTACGTTGAATTTTGATGATTTATAAAGAAAATACGATCGAATTGGTACGATATGCCACGTGACCTGTAATGGCAGAAAATTAAAAACTGGCATGAATATTAACATAACATATCGAAGTGTTGCTCCGGAGGTCCGGGTTCGATTCCCAGCTCTGCCAAGAAATGTAATACTTGTCTGAGGGCTGAAATTTGGTACACGTAGCCTCGTGAAGCAAATATGAGAAGAAGTGGGCTTGATTCCCACCTCAGCCACCCTGCAAATGGTTTTCCGTGGTTTCCCACTCCGTCCAAATTCCGGGACGGATTCTATCTTAAGGCCACGGCCGCCTCCTTCCCAATCCTTAATTGCAAATACACACAGTATTACAAGCCCGCAATAACTCAGGTTATCAGACAAATTCTACACACACAACCAAGTAAACGGGGCTATGTTGTCGCGATGTTCTAGCCCCTCAAATAAAGCAAAACAACAACATATCGAAGGATATTCTGATCGCCAGTGCTTGCATCGAAGTATTCGTATTCCTTAGAAATTCTCATGGTATTATTAGCATACTTTCGATTTCTGCAAAAAATGAAAGTAGACTTATGAGATCTACACAGTGCCATAAATTGTGTGTCTGTGTGTGACTGTGCCTCTGTGTGTGTGTGTGTGTGTGTGTGTGTGAGTGTGTGTACTCTGAATATCTGCCCCCTCTATCAATTCGAACACGGTGCAACCGAATTGAACGAAATTTGGTACAGAGGTAGCACTAGAGTAGAACACCTCAGTGTCATGTTTTATTTCGCCACCATCTATACGGAAACGTAATGGTGGCCACCCAAATTTTTAAAGATTAAATCAAATTACAACTAACTTAATCATCCGATCTCTACAAAATTTTGCAACAATATATATTTATATGGCGAGCGTTGTTTGACTGAACTACAAGATCATTAGCCCATTAGTTTGCAGATGACGGCCATGTATGTGTGCAAATCGATTCCCCATATCTTTTCAACCACGGTGAAACTTATTTGAACGAAATTTGGTACAGAGGTAGCACTAGCGAAGGGCACTCGAGTGTCATGTTTTATATCGCCGCCATCTTGACGAAAAACGTAATGGCGGCCATCCTAATGTTAAAAGCTTGAATCAAATTACGACCAACCTAATAATTTGATCTCTACCAAATTTTGCAAAAACATACCTTTATGTATAGAGAATCCTTAGACCACACTACAAGGTCATCAGGCCAATAAAGTGGGGATAGCGGCCATGTTTGTTTGCAAATCGATTCCCCCTATCTCCTCAAACACGGTGAAACCGAATGGAACAAAGTATGGTACAGAGGTAGCACTAGCAAAGGCCACCCCAGTTCCATGTTGTATATCGCCGCCATCTTGACGGAAACGGAATGGCGGTCACCCAAATGTTAAAAGCTTAAATCAAATTACGACCAACCTAATCATTTGAGGCCAGCCAAATTTTTCAACAACATACCTTTTTGTGGGAAGCATCTTTTGACTGAACTACAAGGTCATTAGCCCAATAGTTTGCAGATAGTGGCCATGTATGTGTGCAAATCGATTCCCCACATCAATTCAAACACGGTGAAACCGAATTGAATGTTTTTTTTTACAGAGGTAGCACTAGCAAAGGGCACATTATATTCATGTATAATATCCGCATAGTACGTTGTATTTCAAGAAGCTACTACAACCAACATTCAATTATACTCCTTGAAAAGGACAAAGAGTTATAACAATACCCATGCATTTAGGAGAAAGTAGGCAATACGTTCTTTACCGAACATCTTGTTTTGTTATTAAATTTTAACAAAAAGTCATAGCATATCTTTAGGCCCGTATCACATGACATTCGCTGGCAAGGAAGCTGTTGTGATCGCTGGTACAAAATCCTGTATGATTCTGTTCTCTTCGTCAGTACACCTGCTTGTATGACCGAAGTGTATCACACGCTAGCATTTTGGACGCTAAGTTGTATGAAATAAAACCGAAGGTCTGTCGTTTGAGGGCATTATTTGCAATTCTGTCTCCTTACTAACGTAAAGCGGTCGCGAAACTTGCTTTAAGTAAATTAGAAAACATGCCAGGTACTGAATGAATGCATTCCAATCAATATTTAAGATCTAACTGTAATAATTGATTATTTTACCATACGCGTTAATAAAAAGCGCAATAAATACCTCCAGAATATGTTAGAATTGTGTGGAAGTGTTATTGCTCGCTCGCTCTTTCGAAGATCCCGGGATCAAGACAATCCAACGGCAGATTTTTAAAATTCATTTTAACTATTTTATTATACCCTCCATACTTCGTACAGCAAGATTTCAACTTGGTTTTGTTCACATTATCTACGAAGACGATAGGGAAAGTTATTTTCTTGTCTCATTTAAATGACTATTTTCCCTAAATACTGTTCAAAACCATGGATGGATACCATTCGTTATAATCTTTTTTGTCGATTTTACCCTCCAGGTTAAGCTTTCCCACGGACTCAGCGAGGGATCCCATCATTACCGCCTCTACGGGAAGTGTCCTGGAGCTTGAAACATCTCATCTGGGGGATATAACTGGGGAGGTGGGATCAGCACCTCGCACAGGCGGCCTGCAAATCGTACAGAATCCTCTTGAGGGATTGGAAGGGAGAGGCAGATCGGGAGGGATAGGCAAGAAAGAGGGAAGGAGGCGGACGTGGCCGTACGGTAGGTAACATCCCGGAATTTGCCCGAAGGCGAAGTGGGAAACCACCGAAAACCACTTTGAGGATGGCTGAGGTGGGAATCGAACCCCCTCTACTCATTTGGACCACCCGATGCTGAGTAGACCCCGTCCCAGTCCTCATACCACTTTTCAAATTTCGTGGCAGAGCCGGGAATCGAACCCAGGACGTCCGGGGTGGCAGCTAATCATGCTGACCACTACGCAACGGAGGCGACTCTATTCGTGATAATTAGAATTTTAATAGATCAATATTTATAATAATATGACACGTTCTGTAATTACTGCCTTGCTGCGAGGCTTAGCGGTAACGTTCTCGCTTGCTGTGCCCAAGGTTGCAGGTTCGTATCCTGGCGCAGTCAGCTGGCATTCGAGGGTGCGCAAATGCGAGGGAGTCGTGTCAGTAGATTTACTGGCACGTTGAAGATCCCCTTCGGAGCAAACTTCCGGCACCCCGGCGTATCTAAAAGCCAGAGCAGTTAATAGGGACGTAAATCCAACAATGTTAATTATCTGTATTTACTGCATGTTTGGGGCAGATGACCTCGTAGTTCCGCCCCTTAAAACCTCACTAACTAACTATTATTGTAAGTGTATAGCAAGCGCTTTTCGCACAGACGCCATTGAATGAAATTATAGTTTCGGTCTGATGTATTTATTCGAGAGCCTACCCACATAACAAATCTATTTGTTATGTGGGTCGTCTGAGTGAGTCGAAGTTTTCCTTTAAACAAAGGTGGTCAATATTTCTACGTTGCTACGTTGAATATACAGGATACCTTGCTTTCGTTCTACAGATCATTATGTCGTCGTCCAATCTGGCTGCGTACCATCGGATAAGTACGGTGCTTATGAGGACCTAATAAAAAATCACTCGTTGGAACAGATAGATATGCGTCCATAATACATCCACAATAAACGACATTAAGCAACAAAAAAAAGTACTAGTTCAAGGTTCGAACCTACTACAATGCGACTTCGTTGACGCTACTCTAGCAATTCTTGATTTAGCCACCATAGCTATCGAGAACCATGGCGTATTGCTGGCACTTATTGAATCTATTCGTAGACACTTCCTGTCCAAACGTAAGAAGGTGTTATTCGGAGCTCTGATCGTTTCAATCATGCATTATATTTGAGGTCATTGAAAGAACACTGCCACTATTGATTTCTACTATATTCGCGAGGATGTACTCAACGGTAAAGTTATACAATGGACGTAAAGGAGCAGGTACGAATGTTTTTAGGATGACTGTGATATACGCGTTAGTTGGGTTGCCTTCCTCCAAAAAAAAAAAAAAAAAAAAAGAAGTTCCGTGAAGAACTATACAGCCTACTTTTCATGCCAATGATTATTCTACAGAATATGAACCTATCTAGAATAATGACGAAATTAAGTTGCTAATATCGAAATTTCCAATTAGTTCGAAATACTGTATACCTGGCATAATGTATCCTAATAGAGCACTACAGTTGGCAGCCCTGATGACGGAATATATTCTTAGTTCCGTCTCTTAAGGTACAAAATACAAAATTTGGTTGAAGTCCCATGAATAGCATGGACGTTACATGCAGTTAAACATTGGATCTAACAGCGCGCGTAAAATCATGTTGGCAACAATGTCATGCATGTATTGGTCAGAAATAATCAGAAATAATATGATCTATTGTTGTGCCAATTTTGAATGAAATCCATTAGTTAGTATAGAAGTTACATGCATTTTAAAATTGGACCTATCAGCAGGCTTAGAATCATGTTGACAGCCCTGACGTATATTTGTTACTCCAAATTCGTCTAGAATGCCAGGTACTATACGTGTGCAAAGTTTAGAGCTATTGGCTTGCATACTTTCTGATATATTGATATTAGGGTAACAAAAATAGGGACAGCACATATTAACAGTTGGCAGCACTGGTTGCTCCTTAGAATACGCATAGTCATATCTGTTATGGTACACATAGCACATACGAAATTTGGTTGAAATCCAAATTATAGTATGGAAGTTACATGTATTTAAAGTTGGACCTGTCAGCAGGCTTAGAATCATGTTGGTAGCACTGACGTATATAAGTTACTCCAAATTAATATAGAATGTCAGGGATTATACGTGTGCATAGTTTAAAGCGGTCGGCTTGCATACTTTCTGATATATTGGTATTTGGATAAAATAAATTAGGAGCATTTATTAACAGTTGGCAGCCCTGGTAGGTCTGAAGAATACGCTCAGTCATATCTGGTTATGTACACATACAACATACGAAATTTGGTTGAATTCCAATTGATAGTATAGAAGTTATATGCATTTAAAAATTGGACCTATCAGGAGGCTTATAATCATTTTGGCAACACTGCCATGTTTAGCCTCCTGGAAATTAAACTGAAATATTATGATCTGTACGTGTGCCAATTTTGAAATAGCTCCCATTCATACTTTCCAAGATATCCAACATGGAGCTCAAATTTCAATTGCGATTTCTTAGCAGTTGGTAGCACTGACATCATTTTCAAATATGGCCGTGAGATATTCAGGTATAGATCTTTACTCCTACCAAATTTTGTTTCGATTGCTGCAGCCGTTTAGGAGTTGATAGGGGGGGACACACACACAGCCAGACAGACAGACAGAAGGACAGACAGACAGACAGACAGACAGACTGACAGACAGACAGACAGACAGACAGACACACATTTGCCCGATCTCATAAGTCTACTTTTTCCTCATTTTTGCAAAATGTGAAAAGTAGGCTAAATAAAAAATAAGGGGCTGGTGGACCACACTGTATATACAGGGTGATTCATATTAACGATTAAAACTCTCTGTAGTGATGTAGATGGCATTGAGGCAAGTAATTTGATATAGGACACTTAGGATCGCAAGTGTCCCGAAATACCTTAAAAGTGAACCACAACTGTTAAACATATGACGTCATCAGATGACGGCTCAGCTCGAGCGGTCAGGCCCGTGCTCTCTTACGCACACCAAAGCAAACGTTGAATGTCCTATCACTCTGGTTCCGTGTCTTAATGTCAACAAACAATCTGCTTCCACTTGAAAGGAGGAGAGAGAGAACAAAGAAAGCTGATGGATAGGCCCCGGATTTGAACCTCGAACCCCACGCGCCCGAGTCGCACATTCAGACTCAGAGCCAGAGTGGTATGTCATTCAACGTTTGATTTGGATGCTTTGATGTGTGTAAGGGAGCACGGGCCTGACCACCCAAGCGTAGCCGTCACCTGATGACGTCATATGTTTAACAGTTGTGGTTCACTTTTGAGGTATTTCCGGACACTTGCGACCCTAAGTGTCCTATATCAAATTACTTGTCTCAATGCCATCTACGTCGCTATAGAGAGTTTTAAACGATAATAAGAATCAACCTGTATATATTAACCGGCAGTTATAATATTCATTCGATTAATCACATTTACTGTAACACTGTATTATAACTATGGCTCGGATTTTTAGGTGCTAAAAATAGGGAAAATATTTATTTTTTATGTATTAATAATACCTGAAATATGTGACAAAAAAGTAAAAATATTTAATTATAATTTAGTTTATTAATGTGAATTTAAACAATATGCAGTACTCACGAATGCAACTTATGCTATGTCTCACTGACTGCTGAAGCATTACAATACACAACGAGATACATCTTCAGGTTCTCCATCACAAAGGACCGACGATTATTGCGAAACACATCTTCTGAAGGCGCGAAACTACGGCAATATGCTTCTTGCCCTTGAGGTGTTGTGAAACTTGAGATCGCTGTTCAGCCTTGATTGCTTTCCCACATGGTTGGCTGAACAGAACGCCCCCATCAGAAGTAAAATTATCTTTAAATTCTGCAACAGACGATAACTTGTAGTTTTTTTTTTTTTACTTTAGGCATCGTAGAACTGCCTTACACTTCACAGTGCCAGAAATGAACTGCATGTTCCAGGTAGCTGGGGGAGGGGGAGGTCTAGCACGTGGTGCAATATGGCTATAAATCCCCGGCTTCCACAGTGAGTTGCATGGGGTAACAAGTTAATAATGACAAAGTTGCAAGCTGACATAACGCTCTGCATGAAGATTAGATAGCCCACAGGTTCTTCCCCATTGAAGTAACACAAAACAAAAATGCAATAAATTGAGAGATCTAGCATACTGATATTTTAAATTAAATATTTTGTTTTTTATGTGCTAATAAGTGAAAAGCAGGAATTTATGTATTTATAGAAAAAATGCTTAAAATATGTATTTACATAAAAAAATATTTATTTACCTAAAAATCGGAGCCCTAATTATAACAGTATGATCAAACATATTTGCATTCCTGGAGTATGTACCATGTGGGCTGATGAGGAAAGTAGCAATATTCGTACGTTTGGTTGGCGATGATATAACAACGCCTCGCTCTCAGCCTCCTTGGTTGACCAACTATCACGTGTGTATTTAAACGTCTACAAGTAAGTTCTCTCTCAGGACGACCCTTATGAACTTGCAAGCTATCTGTCTGATCTCACTAACTCGTATAGGACATTTCATTAAGATCCAGAATTTCACGATCGTGATATTTCCTTCTAAGTATCCACTTGTATAGAGTGAGTTCTACGCTTACCTGCATTATCATACAAAGAAAATTAATTAAATGATTTCTCCTGATTACCAGTTTCCAATATGACATAGGCCTACTCCTTCGGAGGGGAAGTGTAACCGGCGGTCCCATGTCATAGATTTATGGCATGTTAATGAACCTTCCACTAATTACACCTGTGTGAAGCTAAATTGTATAGGTTAAGAATGTAAACAACGCTCTTAGTTCCTACGATCGTTGCCAAGAGCCGACTGCGGTGGCGTCTGGTAGCAAAGTTCTGACCTAGTTCTCGTTGACGGTGGCGTTTGGCGGCAAAAGTAGGAACTATTTGAAAAATTCCAAAGTCTGCAGTCCTTGCTTGAATGAAAAAACAGGTAACACTCACTATTACAGTCATCACAATTGACATCGGTTATCAGACAGATTCTACACACACCCAAAGTACACGGGGCTACATGACCGCGTTGATGCAGCCCCTAAACTTAAGAACCAACCAACTAACCGACATTGGCCTACTCGATGCTGAATAGTAATTGTGGCAAGTTGTGTTGCGCTGCAGTAACTGCTGTTCCCAAGTTGCGGGATCGAATCCCGGTGCAGTCAGAGCCGTGTCAGTAGATTTTCTGGCACGTTCAATATCTCCTTTAGGCCAAACATTCCAGCACTCAGACGTATCTTAAACCCGAAATAGTTAAAGGGAACATACGACGAATACGACTTCTTCATCTGTCGTTTAGGCCGCCTGTGGACCACGTTAATTTGATTTCAGCTGCTTCTGGGTATTTATATTTACCCAGTATCACTCTGAATTCTCCTCCATTCTTCAGTCCATGGTGCCTGGATCCGGGATGTAGGATGACTCTTAAACCCCTGGAAATTACGACCTATATTATTATTATCATTATTAGTACAACATCCACCAGTTTAACCAAGCGAACTAACGTATGCACCATGACTGACATTTCCCGTTTTTTCCAGGCTCACCCAAAGGTAGCCTAACTTAGTTCAATTTCCAATGCATCTGCCTCCATTCGAGCCAAAAAAAGTGCAACTACACACATTCCGACAGTCATCATAGGTTATCAGATAATACTTTACAGACACACACACGTTCATGGGACAGATAACCAATGTCTCTCTAAATACAGCAAAAATTAACAATGAAAATGGATCCAGCCTAAATGGACTGGTAGACAATATTATTATTGCTAGTAATATTATTATGACTATGCATATGGTGATGCTGAAGACGATGGGTTATTAAAGGAACTGGTAGCGTGGTAATCAGCCCCTGGTGAAGAGGATTATAATGAGGACGATGGCTATAAAGTGTACATCTTATATATTAAAATAGCTTTCAAAATATTTCACCCTTTACTAAAACTGAAATATCTGGGAAAGTATTTGCGCTACGACGACGTTTGTTGTCATAAAATGTAATGCCCGTCAAGCACCGTCGATTGATAGCCACCTAACTTGATTATATCATTCGAGTATTAATAGTACATTATGCAACGAGCCTATAATGGCTATAATTAAGACACGAGTATTTTTTATAAAACGAGCGTATGCGAGTTTTATAATTTCCATACGAGTGTCTTAATTACCATTATAGGCGAGTTGCATACGACTGTTTATGTTCGACGATAATTATAACTTTATTATATGTTTTAACATAAATATTCATAAATATCTGTTGAGAGTCAGCTACTGGAATTTTGTGATCGCAGAGTGTTATACCTTCGTCTTTCAAGAGCTTTGAACGGCCGACGCATGCGCTCTGCCATATGCAGCCATATGTTTACATCAGCCGTCCCTCAGTAATATTGTCACCGCAGTCATTTGAAGACAATGCTCTGTGTAGAAATTAGTGTTAGTGATTTTAAGGTACTGTGCTATTTCTTGTCTCATATTCGCCAGTTTATTTACGCGAACATATGGACGGTGGGTATTCCATGTCGGTAATTTATTATAGTTCGATGTTGTGTTTATGTCCGACATGTTGGATTTTGAGCGCATGCGCGAAATTATCGTTTCCTAATTGGTCAATGAACGAGCTCTGATTGGCTGGAGAAACTGTATCGTAATGAAAAACGGTGTTATAATGACCATCATTATGATACAGTTTTCAAACACATAATAGTGAGGGTCGAACATAAAATAATTGTGAATATTACTTCCTTCAAGGTCTCACAAAATAGAATATCGAATGACTTGACGGACATATTGTCGCTAGGCGACAACGACTAACCCTGTATCATGATATTCAACGCCGTCCCAATAATAAATCTAACTTGATATTAACAGAGAGTTCCCTAATTACGTCATGATATCGTTAACTTCTACCTGCTCCACTCGGGCGCTAATGTCGCATGTATCCATACATGATATCGTTAACTTCTACCTGTTCCACTCAGGCGCTTTACTTTTTTTTTTAGCGTATGGCTTTTTAGTGCCGGGAGTGTCCGAGGACATGTTCGGCTCGCCAGTATTTTGTAGCTGCTTCGAGACGGACACCCAATGGGTGAGCTACAAGTACCGTTGGGGAGGCAATTTGGAAGGGAAGGCCGAGGAGTTGGAAGGTAGCGGCTGTGGCCTGTAGTTAGGGACCAACCTCGGCATTTGCCTGGAAGGAAGATGGGAAACCACAGAAGACCATCTTCAAGGTTGCCGGCGGGGGGATTCAAACCTCCTCGCCTCCCGGATGTGAGCGACTGCCAGCAGTCATGCCGTAACGACCACGGCTAACACACCCGGTTACTCGGGCACTAATGTCGCATGTATCCATACAATAAGTAGAAGGGGATTCTGTGCACTTAATTGTATTAAAACTTCTCAAAAGAATGGATTACTTTTAGACTGAAATGCTCATGCACAATCAGCAGTCATTTTGCTAATGACACTGTCATGTCAACATCTGTTTGAATGACAACAAATACTGTATACGAAAGACAACTAATTTCACGAAGATGCCTCTACAGTTGAATGTTGGAACCGCCATTTTGTATTGTGTATCCGATCTTTCTGTTATATAGTCTTTGGTCTCACCAGCTACAAACTGTCTTCTTTCCGTTTCATCATTCGTCCTATTAGGTTGTGTGCTCAATCAAAACAATGAATCATAGTATGATGAATGAGAGGCGACACTCAATTACAAATGTTATAAAGATTAAAGGTGACGGTAATTGTCTGTTCAGGTCATTGGCATATTGTGAGTACAACAATCAGAGTTTATTTACACAGGTTAGAAAGCGAATTGTAAAACATGTTACAGACAAGTGGAATAATTATTCTTCCTTTATTGTTGGCAACAGCGATATGTACGAAATTGCTATCAATACGAGCGATGATTACAAAATGTATATGTCTATGAATGGTGTTCATGGAGGTCATGTTGAGTTAGTTGTCGCTGCTCAAGTTTGCAAAATGGATATTTATTCGTGGATTACTACTGTCGTATGAAAGGTGACCGGTTAAAATATATACCTCATCAACAAACGAAGTTACGAGTTGATACATATGCCGGTTTAGCAGACGCCTTGCATGTACGAGCAGAAAATGAAAATCTCATAGTCGGTCGTATTGTAGTTTTGCCATCTTCTTTTACAGGTAGCCCAGGGAAAATATTGCAAACTTATCTGGATACGATGGCGATAGTGAGGAAGTTTGGAAAGCCAGATTTATTCATTACGTTCACCTATAATGTGGGCTGGCCAGGAATACTTAACAGCATTCATCTCTGGGAAACGGCTAATAATAGGCCTGATATTGAAGTGAGAGTTTTCCATTGCAAAGTAAAGGAGTTGCTACGATTGAATAAGGTTAAGGAAATTTTCGGTAAAAGCATATCTATAATTAGTGGAATTTCAAAAACGAGGTCTCCCGCACATCCATTTACTCTTAACATTAACGGAAGATTGTAAGTTTCGAGAAATTTCTGACATTGACAGTGTGGTTTCAGCCGAAATACCAGATCTTGAGGATGAAGCGCTGTACGAGTTGGTAAGGCGTCATATGGTACATGGTCCTCGCGGATCTTTGAATCCTGCTTCAGTCTGTATGAAAGATGACATATGTAAGAAAGATTTCCCTAAACAGTTTTAGGAAGAGACCAAATATAATACCAATGGTTATCCTTCGTGTAGGAGAAGAAATAATGGACGGATTATTATAAAAACAATTCGAGACATTGACATTGAAGTCGATAGTCGATTGAATCCCTACAATCCATTTCTTTTACTTTACGTGCAAGGTCATATTAATGTTGAAATATGCTCAAGTGTTCGGAGTGTTAAAAACATCCACAAATATCTTATAGAGTATATTAAAATCCACAAGTATGTGTATAAAGGTCATGACTGCTGCATTGTTAAAATATGTCCTGAAGGCGAAACGGTGAACTACGTTGAAATTACTTCTTTCCTAAATGTTGGTCCAACAGAAGCCGCAATCAGGATATTTTCATTTCACATGCATGAACAGTCACATTATATCGTGCGATTACCAGTTCACTTGCCAAACTTGCAAAATATCTATTTTAAAAATGATAACGCTCCTGATATTTTACTTCAAGCACAGTTGCGCAACACGGAATTACAAGCGTGGTTCAAGTAAAATCAAGATTCGCAAGCCAGAAGTCCGTATATATATCCTGAAACACCAGTTCATTAGGTCTGCTAGTGGCAAAAAAGAAAGAATGTTTCAAAAACTATAGGCAGAATGTATAATGTTTCGCCTACAGAAACAGAAAGGTATTATTTACGCTTCACGTCATAGGTGCTACCAGCTTCCAGGATCTACGAACATACAAAGCAGTTGTCTATTCTACTTTTAAAGAAACAGCTAAGGAGAGAGGTTTGCTGATTGAAGATTCTGAATGGCAGCGTTGTTTGGCAGAAGCGTCACAATTTCAGATGCCTTCTCAGTTACGACAACTGTTTTCTTACATATGTATCATTCAGACCCCTTCAAATATAAGATAGTTATGGGACATGTTCAAGAATTCATTATCAGAATATTATCTGCAGTTTCACGAACCTAACATTGCTTATCAGTTCACTCTTATACATATTTCTAATACATTAAAACTCCATGGTCTTCCCATTACTTCTCTCGAATTGCCAGCTATTATTGATAATTTCCCTCAGACAAATTTACCAATGAATTATCCAAAACTTAATGAGGATCAATATTAAGTCGGACGATAAATCAAGCAAATGAAAACCAAACGGCTATAATTACAGAAATTTTGGGGTTAGTACAAAACAGCAATGAATGGATGAGTAATGCATATTTCATTGACGGTCCAGGGGGCACCGGGAAAACATTTCTTTACCAATGCTTGATTCACAGTTGCAAAAATGTGGGGTTAAATATAGTTTCTGTTGCATGGACTGGTATTGCAGCAATGTTACTGCCTCAGGGGCGCACTGTACACAGCCAGTTCAAGTTACCTCTACATTTACATGAAAGTTCTGTATCAGGAATAAAAGTTAACAGCAAGGAAGCTTTTTATATTCGTTCAGCAAAACTTACCATCTGGGATGAAGCCCCTATGGCTAATAAACACGCGTTGATGTGTGTAAATCGGTTGCTGAAGGACATCATGAATAACGACGTGCCTTTCGGAGAAAAAAGTATCATCTTAGGTGGAGATTTTTAGGCAGGTATTGCCTGTTGTGCCTCACGCATCTAAAGCAGCATCAGTCCAAATGTCAGTAAGGTTCTCTCCTTTGTGGCCATTTTTTAACATTTTTAAACTCAACAAAAATATGCGAGCGGATACAGATCAACGTTACTTTGCATTCATACAAATTGGTAACGGTGAATACCCTCACTTCGATGGAGAAAATTCAGAATTAGTCCCAAACTGAAAAAATATTTCACGCTTTTCCAAAATAGCGATTTTGGCACCTAAAAATGAACATTGTAAAGAATTCAATGACACAGTTTTAGACCTAACCCCAGGATCATCGAGAACTTACATCAGTGTGAATAATATGATTACTGAAGATGAGAGTGAACTTCTACAATTCCCAATAGAATTTTAAGACAGCATAGGCATATGTGGATTGCCACCTCATATCCTTCGACTAAAAGAAGGCTCAATTGTGATTTTGTTGAGAAATATTAATGTTACCCAAGGTCTGCTGAACGGTACTAGATTTTTGGTTTGTAAGATGCATGACAATTGCTTACACCTGGAAATTATTACTGGCGTAAATGTCGGAAACAATGTAATACTCCCTCGCCTTGACCTTACGCCATCAGATACTTCTATGCCATTTTCCTTCAAAAGGAGGCAGTTTCCAGTACGTTTGGCTTTTTGTATAACTATCAATAAAGCTCAAGGTCAAAAACTAGATCAAGTAGGCATTTATTTACCTCAACCGGTGTTTAGCCGCGGACAACTTTACTGTATGCCGCACTATCGCGAGCAAAATCCTTTCATGACGTCAAAGTTCAAATAGAACCAAAAGGCAAGCGAACAGCAAATGTCGAATGGAAGGACGTACTATTAGAATTTTGAAACGAATGTTGCGGCGGAGCACAGACCTCAGCAAACGGGGCACAGATTAACAATTATACAAGGATGTCCGCATCCCTAAAACGATAATCGTACTGTGGTAATGGTAACAAAAAATATCACTATTGTCCTACATCGGTGATTACTATCCTACATCCTGTTATTTCATTCCCTCAGTTCTATAAAAAAGATATACTCAATCAAATTTACAGCTTAATAAATATTAATTCCGTGTGAGTTATCTTTTCATTTCTCATCAATCGCCTTTACTTACTATTCTATCTATAGGGGTGGAGGCGATAGCTGTCTTTACAGAGATGTGCAAATTATTAGATTCGATGTCAGTTTTCCAAAATTGCATTTTTACTTTTCACGGTTTAATGCACTAAGTATGTTTAAAAGGCGATGAAATTACTTCAAATGTTTAACCAAGGCTCCTAATTATATTTTCATTTAAAAATCTCAAATTATAATGAGTTTTTAGAATGTTCACTAACAGAGGAGCCTTGCAAATGCAAAATGCCAAACGTTTCGTTTTTATTACTTCACTCTACGTGTGAATTTAGAGCGGAGGGATTTGGGGTCTTTTAACTGATGAACGCTATTGAACTATTCAAAGATTCATGAACTATGCATTGAAATCACCTGACTTGAATTCTAAAGTCAATGAAAAATTGAAAATGGACCCAGCTCAGATATCCCTCGGAATCCAATAATCTGAAAATTTCCACACGCAATTCCTTATGGGAGAGGAAACACTACTAAGTAGGACAACAAAAGAAGTTGGTCAATAAAATGATTTTGAATAAAAGTAATTACGACTAATTAAAATTATTTATTTAATTCTATTAATTTGCACACCTCTATTACATCTCTAAATTCAAATATAAGAGACCCATCTTTTATTTTAAATGTATACCATTGTTCATAAGTAGACAAAACACCAAATTGTACCGCTGTAGACTTAAATTGTGTGGATATCTCTATCTACTTAGTATAAAACAAAGTTCCCAATTCTTGTATGTAACGGGTAATCTCGAGAGCTACGTGATGGATTTTGATGCGGTTTTCACCATTCTGTAAAGGATTTCTCGATGAAGGATTAGGTAGAAAAACATTTATTTATGACCAAAAGAAGCCGAACATTTACGATTTCAGTGAATTGAGTTGAAGAAAAACCTAACGTCCATGTGTCTTAAAAAATCGATATTCTTTGAGAATTGTTCAGCATGAAAAGTTCTGCAAGAAAGTCCGCGACAGCTTCCTCATCGACCACTGTAAGAGTTTCTACGTTTTCATTTCTTCCAGCAATCTCCATTCAGTGGAAATTTAAATTACTAGCTTCAGAGTGAATTTACGAGCTTGCGAGCGACCTATCACCCTAGCTTCAGACAGCATCAAACATCCGAGTCGTGTCGAGTTAATTCTTCAGAGAAGAGTATAGCTTATGAGTTTGGAGTTAGCTGTTCACCTCGGCCTGACGTCCGTGCGCCTTTTAAGCTTACGCAGGGTTAATAGTGGGACTCACACACAGAAGACAGGCAGACACCCACACATTTGATCTCATAAGTCTACTTCATCATTTACCCAAAAGCGAAGGTACCGTAAATGTCTGTTCAGGTCACTAGCATGAAGACATGCAAATGTCATATGGACAGAAGTGCTGTAGGATTGTTGAAGTGAATGGTGCGGAGCAGCACGGGTCTTCTAGTAAATAATAAATTAATATTTGAAAGCCAGAAAATAAAAGATATTTAGAAGTTAAAAACATATTTTTTCTGTGGAAGGAGGAGAGGAAAATCAAAGCCACAGAGTGAACAGAACCATCCCATAATTATGGGAAGAATCGTACCTACAGTGTGAGTAGGTGGGAAAATAACTCCTCTTAGTAAGTGGCTTCTAGCAATCGGCAGAAGATATCGGAATATATTTTTGTGTATTTAAATACCCTATTTATAGTGTAGTAAAGTAAAGGTAGTAACTCCTCAAAGGTGTAGTGTGTAGGATTGATAAAGGGGCATCTAGGACGAAAAATTTAAGACACCACAGGTCTCCAAAAATTCATATATCTTCATGGTCGAAAGAGAATATGAGCGCTGACATTCGAAATAAGATGCATCAAATCATGAAACTAGATATGTTTATTATTACAGTGTTCATAGATTTTCATTTACCGATAAACGAATTTGTATGAAATTATACACTGATATTTTCAATCTAAATTGAAGGATTCCATTAGGATGACGATGTGCGTATTTGAAATGACCGGTTTTATTCCCAAACTCTTTTAACAAACGAGGGCTGGTTTGGGATACTGAAATGTGTAAGTGTGTGAAATCAATGCCAGACTCAGCCCAAATTCCATTGATCCCTAACCCTGGGGGGATAGAAGAAATCCTAGGATAATGGTTCTTTCACCCACCTTCTAAAAACAAGTAGTTGATAGCTTGTGAACACGCCGTAGTCCGATGTGTTGATTAGTCAGAATGCATATACAACAATTTCATGTTCACGGTTATCAGCCTTACTGGAAGGTGCTAGAGGCTGAAAAACTAAACATGGCCTCTAACATTACATAAGGATAATATTCTTATTCGCTTATAAAGTATCTTCGTCTTAGTTCAATACACCATGTAAAGAGATTTAAAATAAGGAAAGAAAGAGATTGTAAGTGAACAGCTTGCTTTCCATCTGCCCTTCCTTGACGAGGCACACAAGTTTTGACGAAACTTATTGGAGTAGACGGAGTTGAAGAGTCTCTCTGTCAAGTACCACTCCAAAGCTGAGCCCGTCAGAAGGCATGCGTTCCTTCGTTCGCTATAAGACCAGCCATTTCATTCTCAAGCAGATCACGAACCCCGGAGCGGAACCAACTTCAACTTGGGTTGCGATTTCTCCCTCCTACGCTTCTACAAGCACACAGATATATCAAGAAGACCCGATCCATCCTCTCGGTACTTAACACAACCAACTCAAACTGTATGCAATTGTGAAAACAACTAATGCAACTACTGCACTTTTAATCACAGCCATCCTCTGTCTCATGTTGAGAGGGAAGTTTCTAGAATTAATGAAAGCAAGTTAGAAATCATTTTCTTCATTTATGACGGACCTTTCTGTATGAATTTATGTGAAATGAATCTGAACAACTGAGACTGGAGATATGAATATAAAAACCTATAATGTATTTCAGGAATTACACTCAAATATACATCTAACATGACTATGTTCGCTTGGCAGATGAAATTAGTTCCGAGAACTCTTATCGTAGTTTTAGACTGCTTTCAGAATGTGTAGTGGGCGAATATAGTGTTCATCAAACTATGCTCTGACTAATTAAAATTATCAATGAGGAGAATTGCATGGCATTTTAATTATACAAAAGAACAGGAAACAGATTCTAACGCTTCGATCGCCACGTTGTTCAAAACCTTACGTGGATGTAATGTGCTGCTCAGATGCGGGGTAGAAGGGACATGCCTGGCTTTGCTTGTTCAAACTCGACTCCTTTTTGCATGTGATCTCAGCTGCATGGCCCGTTTCTGACTGGATAGTACTTCCACTAAATTGGAGCCTACTGTCGACCAAAATATTATGTGTACTCGAGTTTGAAGGTTGTTTGAGAAGTAACGAATAGACCTACATAAAATCCAATAACATCATCATTTTCGTCGTTCTATTTTACGTTAGTTCATGTAGACTTGGAATTTTTAATTTATATTTTAATATTTTTTTATCGCAGTTGGAACACAAAACGAGCCCGTTTTTAAGCGTGTTTCAACCATGCGTCATATTTAAGAATTATTATCTCACAAACTAGTCGTCAGATCGAATCGAAATTTTAACACAATATACATTGGAATGATGTATAACTGGTGTATTAATCAAGCGTCATGGCGCGCCTCGCTCGAAAGTGATGGGCTCCATATCAGCAACGCTGTACTGCATTTCCCGGAGCGGCTAGCTGGTGAACCATGTCTTAATTCCCCGTACAAATACAAACCGATATAAAATAAGAGAATTAATTTACGTATTTCACAGTCATACAGCATAACCTTTTGATGTATAAGGATTACAACGCAACCAAGAACTACATTTTCCAACGACCCCGAGCCAAGAAAAAGTTACCTTACAAAAATGATAACAACTTGCGTTCTTGAACACACAAAATTTTGAAATTAATAAACCTGTTATACAATATTCCTGTGTATATTGTGTTAAAATTTGGATTCGATGGAATGACGGGTTTGTGAGATAATAATTCTTAAATATGACGCATGGTTGAAACACGCTTTAAAACGGGCACTTTTTGTGTTTCAACTGCGATAAAAATATTAAAATATAAATTAAAAAATACAAACCTACATGAACTAAGGTAAAATAGAACTACGAAAATGATGATGTTATTGGATTTTATGTAGGTCTATTGGTTACTTCGCAAATCACCTTCAAACTCGAAAGCACATAATATTTTGGTCGATAGTAGACTACGCGGAGGTAGAGGTGGAAGTTGGGACAGCCTGGCATAACTCTGCACGCATGCTGAGTTAAGTGGCCAGCCTTGTTCTGAAGGTTTCATAAGTAACTATTGGATAACACAGGCCTTCACATATGGCACCCGTTGAAAAACAACACTCTCTATGAGAAAGAGAAGTGAAGTAGGAATTTATCCTAGTGTGGGTACACCAAGCGCTGTCAAGTTGTCATTAATTTTACTCAAGGATGTATACGCATCTACATTTCCGAACGACTACACACATCCTCATCTTGGCTACATCTCCAAATGGGTACGGATATTCCCCTCTGCATCCTCAAACAGGTACGAATATCCGCATCTGCAGTTATGCGACAATTGTTTATAACATCTTCACAGGTAGATCCGGAACAGATTGACCGTGGACCAGAGAAGAAATTGCGTGGCACGCTGGGTATCGTTCATCACTTATCTTCATCGCTACTGCTAACATAATTCACAAAAAAATTCTTGTGGCCGTCCTGGAAATATTTTCCACTGCTATTTTGTGCTTATTTTCATTATGTGAACAAGTAGTTCCATGAAGAATTAGCATAATTATATTGATCTTTTCTATTTCAATTCCAGTCTCCATGTGGTGGACAAAATAGCTTTTCGTTTCTGATCTACATTTTGAAAAAATATTGGGTAACAATTTCAATTCGTAGCTCAGTTTTTAGCCTACTTTCGATTTTTGCAAAAAATGAAAGTAGACTTATGAGATCAACACAGGGCGAAAAATTGTGTGTCTGTGTGTGTGTGTGTGTGTGTGTGTCTGTGAGGCTGTGTGTCTGTTAGTGTGTGTACTCTGAATGTCTGTCCCCTCCCATTATCAATTCGAACACGGTGAAACCGAATTGAACGAGATTTGGTACAGAGGTAGCACGAGCAAAGGGCACCTCAGTGTCATGTTTTATATCGCCGCCATCTTGGCGGAAACGTAATGGTGGTCACCCAAATGTTCAAAGCTTAAATCAAATTATGACTAACCTATTCATCCGATCTCTACCAAATTTTGCAACAACATACCGTTATATGAGAAGCGTTGTTTGACTAAGATACAAGGATATCACCCTGATACTTTGCGGATGGCGGCCATGTTTGTGTGCAAATCGATTCCCCCTATCAATTCAAACACCGTGAAACCGAATTGAACAATACTTGGTACAGAGGTAGCACTAGCAAAGGGCACCTTAATGTCATGTTTTATATCGCCGCTATCTTGACGAAAACGTAATGGCGGCCACCCAAAGTCAAAAGTTTAATTCAAATTACGACTAACCTAATCATCTGATCTCTACTAAGTTTTGCAACTTTATACTTTTATGTATGAAGAATCATTTGACCAAACTACAAGGTTATCAGACCAATAATTTAAGGATAGCGGCCATGTATGTGTGCAAATCGATTCCCCCTAACTATTCCAACACGGTGAAACCGAATTGAACGAAATTTGGTGCTGAGGTAGCACTTGCAATGGGCACCTCTGTATCATATTTTATATCGCTTTCATATTGACGAAAACGTAATGGTGGCCACCCAAATGTTAAAAGAATAAATCAAATTACGACCAACCTATAATAATCTGATCTCTACCAAATTTTGCAACATTATACCTTTATGTATGATGAATCTTTTGACCAAACTACAAAGTCATCAGCCCAATCATTTGCGGATGGCGGCTATGTATTGTACCCATTTCATATGGAAATGCTTAATCACGTGCTGGCTAGTTGTTGCGGTTCAGGGCATGTTACGTCCAACCCACAACGTGATTTCACATTTGATATGATAGCACTTTTTTATAGGATCTACAACATTAAATTGAAAACAAACATGTTTCAAAAGACATGAGTTTATTTTATAAAAACTCCCAGGGAATATTATAAACAATTTACAAACATTTATATTTTGGAAAAATCCAAATGTCAAAATATGAAATACATAATAAATTCATATAATCTTATATTATCGCGTTACCTTGCTTAGGTATCCTTCATCATTGAACATTCATCTATATTTCTTTCCGCAACATTTTATTTACTTAGACATAGAGCATGCCTATCATTTTATACTATATTATCTAAGGCTTTTGCGGACATTTAACTGTGTTATTAACATCCCTTCTGGGCTTTATTCATACTTTATTTACTTTAAATCTCTTTATAATCATTCATTTAAATTCTGTTACTTCTATCAATAAGCCTTAGTCTTCCTAACAAATCAACACTTTTAAAACAAATACATGCCCATCCTCGAGTTCACGTCCCATCACAAATCATTTCTATGCAGTAGGGTGGCTTATAAGTGATATAACACATGCTATCATTTTACACTTATTCAGTTACCTTATAAACTCAAATTTGAGTTAACCCGTTTATTATTTCATTCATTTCTTTAAGGCAGGAATCGAATATTTAATGATCAACTTATTTTTGACTATTATGGTCAAATATTATCCGATATTTACAAATTTTATGTGGGGATGATTCCCAAAAACCCACTAATTCAATTATTTAATTCACAATTTCATAGCACCTCTTATTTAAAAACTTGCATGTTCCGCTACGCACATTTAATATCCATTCAGCAACCCTTAACCTTTGTATACAAAGCTTCATTGTATTCTACCCCACGTGTTTAGGAACGGCCGGCCGGCAGCTCGACCTCCCTCGTTTAACGTGATTTATTACCTTCTACTCGCCCCATTCATTGACTTTAAAACTTTCAAATGTTTCATTCCCTTTAAACAAAACGTATGGGGATCCAAGATACCACATTACTTCATTAACAGTATCCCTTACTGACTCATATTCATTCCACTTTCCTTGTGACCCGTGCCATAATTTGAGATCGTAACTCATTACCTATCATTTCACATACTTTATTTGGTCGGTTAACATAGCGTCGTTGGCAAAGTACAGGCCATGTGACTCTGGGCTTAGGGACACTCTGTGGCCTTCCAGTTGTAATCACATATCGTAGAAGCACTAGTACTCTCCATATTCATACTTAGCAATTGCCCGGCGGGACTTAGATTGCAACACAATGCCCTTGATTCGAACCCCTGTTCGATCAAGCGGGTCGAACCCTCGCGCAAACAAAACCAACAATTCACAACTATAATGCCCTTGGCTAGAATCCCAGTTCGACCCAGCGGGTCGAACCCTCGTGCAACAATATTGACGATTTTCCGACAATTATACCTTTTATCTCCAAACTTATGCACGTCACAGGATATATTCACTTCATTTGCTAGCATTTACTTTATTTATTCTTTATAGGCCTATTTCGGCAACACAACTTTTATATATCTTGGATCGTCATCGCATCTCTTACAACTTTGCTCGCATTAGTATTTACTTTAGCGTAGCTCAATAGCTTATAACTTCATACGTCATTTCTTTGGTGATCGATTACCACCTATTATCTTTAGCATATTACCTTTATAACTTGTTGAATAACGTTATTTTATCATCATATTAAGGTATCCCAATGATCCTTTAATTATTTTTATTATCCCACGTAATTCAATTATTTTAATTATTTAAACATTCAACTCGAGTTTATTATTATCATTATTTTTGATCAACATTCATTAATTCATTATTAATTTGCGGAATGCAATTTATTTACTTTAACGTTAACATCTCGGAGTATACAACTCAACATTTCTCATTTTGGAGTGTAAAACTCAATATTTATTATTATTATTATTATTATTATTATAATAATTATTATTATTATTATTATTATTCTTTAAAGGTGCTTGTTACATTTACGTTACTTTCATTTATTTGGCATACATTTTACTTGCCATTTACGTTATTACATTCGATTCCTCCTTTCAGATCATTATTTCATAGTTATTTAACCATTTTTACGGGCTTCCAATATTATTATCATTATCACTTTTGCACTTTTATCGTTATTTTTAACATTTTTGCAAACCGTCGTGGCGCTTGCCTTGTGACATCTTAATATTATTTGATTGCTAATTTTGCACACATTTCATACGTTAATTCTCTGAAATAGCATATGATACATTCACTTTGATATTATAAACATTTTTGACTCACCCACATTTCAGCTCATGACGTGATTTCTGGATGATTTCACCCACATAATTTCTTCAGCACATCATCTTCATATTACAATAGACCCTTTTTAACACTTGGTCATCATATCGACACACGATAATATATTGATACATTTTCTCAGTTTCACTTTTTAACACTTATTAAACATACATAAAAGATCACTTATTCACTATTTACAATCGAACACGGACCAATTCACAGCGTACAAAAATGGTGGAAAACAGCCTAGCAGGTTTCTCCCTGTACAGTTTTGAACGTGTGATTCTCATATCTTCCTCCCTTCGGTATGTCTCTCTTCCTATTACTCCCGAGATCGTAATTGTCTCCTTCTTGAACTTCCTTCTAGATAGCTTTTTCTCTACTTATTAATGTTCTATCTGTCCTGCTATCGCGCTGTGCCTTGGCATTACCATTGCCTTTCGCAATCTATAGTTCTTTTCCTACTTTAATCTTCCCTGAAGATCGTATGAAAATGTTCGGGCAATCGAACCTGCGTCCTCTGACGTTTTTCTTTGATAAATGTTCTTCAATTTAACTGTATCGTTCTGCGCGCTCTAGTGTCTCTCTCTATATTCTATGTTCGGAATTCCTACCTCCTACAATGTCCTTATATGTCCGCACTTTGTTCTTAAATGTTCTTAAGATGCTGTTGCATCTTCTGCTTTTAATTTGCCTGAACGCTGCTTGGTTTCGAAGCAATGCTACTTTGCTGACTTGGTTCGATTTAGTTAATGTCTATCGCACTTGATGTGTGTTTGTCTCTTGTGAGACTCGAACTATAGTGTCTCTGAGTGTAGTTCTTATGATTTCTCGCGGACTTGCGCACTTCGTTCCCAAGGCTAGACCTAACTTGTTCGTACTTATTAATTTTTAAGTAAGATGCCTATACAAAGGCTGTTAACAAACTGGCTAACTGCGTATCGCACTCGATCTGTGGTCTTTGAAGATTCTTGTATAACCTGCCTCTAGCAAAGTCTCTCTCTCGATTTATGCACTTTCATTATAACGTGACTGTACTTTATATCTGGTAGACTGAATCTGGCGCGACGTGCACTCCTGCACGGCTTCTCGCAGACTGATGAGACCCTGTACTTCTCCTCTGACTTTAAGCCTATTTATTCATTTCTGGCTGGAAATTAGTTCCTTTCAAATTTAGGAGCCGAATTTCTAAATCCATGACCTACTTTCCTCCATAATTTAATTTATAGTGTATTTTGTAATTACATTCCGATTTACTACTGGCGGAATGAAAATCTTTCGCTAGTTTATTTTTAATTAATTTAATTAGTAAATATTCCCTTCGCGGGGCCTGCCTCTCATCCCCTTTTCGTCCGCGGGTAGTCTTCCGCTAGAATTTTGATGACGTTCCTCTTAGCTTGCTGTATTTCAAGTATCTTATTCAGGCCTGCCAACTCACTGATTTTTGTCGTCCCTATTTCCTTCCTCACTCTAGATTTAATAATTCTGGTGGGTTTATTTTGTCAGGTATAATATGGTAAATCCTCCTTCTATTTACTTGGGAAAACTGCTGACTTACAAATTCCTGGGCTAAGCCATTCAAGAGCCTCTCGAGAAATAGTTCCCCCTCTAACTGTCCTCTTGAAAAGTGATAATTTTGGTGAAGTTGCTTTTACATCGGAATTTCGTGTTGTATTCATTGCCTCTTGACTGTGGCTCTCTCCAATGTTTTAATAGTTCTGCTAATGGCCTTTTCTTTTACTTGACAAAACTAATGGAGTTTATGTGCCTGAACTGATCATCTGCACTCCCTTGCAATGTCCCTGTGGTCGCTCTCCCTTGGACTCACTCCCGTACATCTTTTACTCTTTATAAAGTTTTTTGAATATCTTTCTATAAATGGTCAGGGGTTCAATCTTGTGTCTGTCCCACATGGGCACAGTATATGTGCAAATCGATTCCCCCTAACTTTTCAGACAGGGTGAAACCGAATAGAACGAAATTTGGTACAGAGGTAGCACTAGCAAAGGGCACCTCAGTGTCATGTTTTATATTGCCGCAATCTTGACGGAAACGTAATGGCGGCCACCCAAATGTTAAAATCTTTAATCAAATTACGACCAACCTAATCATCTGATCTCTACTAATTTTTGCAACAACATACCTTTATGCGGTAGGCATCGTTTGACCAAACTACAAGATCAGCAGCTCAATAGTTTGCACATAGTGGCCATGAATGTGTGCAAATTGATTCCCCCTATCAATTCAAACACAGTAGAACCGAATTGAACGAAATTTGGAACAGATATAGCACTCGCAAACGGCAACTCAGTGTCATGTTTTATATCGTGGCCATCTTGACGGAAACGTAATGGCGGCCACCCAAATGTTAAAAGTTTAAATCAAATTACGACCAACCTAATCATCTGATCACTACCAAGTTTTGCAACAACATACCTTTTTGTGGAAAGCATCGTTTGACTGAACTACAAGGTCATCAAGCTAATAGTTTGCACATAGCGGCCATGTATGTGTGCAAATCGATTCACCGTATCAATTCAAACACGATGAAACCGAATTGAATTTAATTTTGTACCGAGGTAGCACTATCAAAGGACACCAAATATTCATGTTTAATAGCCGTATAACACGTTGTATTTCAACAAGCTACTACAACCAACATTCAATTGTCTACTCCTTGAAAAGGACAAAGAGTTATAACAATGCCCATGCAGTTAGGAGAAAGTAGGCTATATGTTCTTTACTGAGCATCTTGTTAAACACTATTCTAGAAACTAGACCTAACAATGAAATCATAAGATAGCTAAATAGTATTTAACGGTGTTATAACTTGTCAAAGCTTACACCGTAGCTTAAAATACCCCTTCATCAACAAACTTGGAATATTTGAGTCCAACGTCACATGATTAGCTTACTCTGAATATTTAGTTCATCGTAGGCTACTTGTTCTTAATGTAACTCTCCCTATGATCAGTTCTGTATGACGTCATGTTTACTCTTGGCGGTTAACATGCGCATCACTTCCAATTTACAACTACTCTAGAACATGTGTGTAGCTTACCTCAATGTTTTGTCGGTTGAAGTAACAAAACACATTCACATCTAGGATGAACAAAGCAGTAGTTAATCATACGAAGATTCACTCCGATTTACTCAATAGCAAACGTAACACAGGCTAATCAATATTAGCCTACTTTCGATTTTTGCAGAAAATGAAAGTAGACTTATGAGATCTACACAGGGTCAAACATTGTGTGACTGTCTGGGTGTGTGTGTGAGTGTCTGTGTGTGTGTAATCTGAATGTCTGTCCCCTCCCCCCCCCCCTTCCCCCTATCAATTCGAATACGGTGAAACCGAATTGAACGAAATTTGGTACAGAGGTAGAACTACCAAAGGGCACCTCAGTGTCATGCTTTATATCGCCACCATCTTGACGAAAACGTAATGGCGGCCACCCAAATGTTCAAAGCTTAAATCAAATTACGACCAACCTGATCATCTGATCTCTACCAAATTTTGCAACATTATACCTTTATGTATAATGAATCTTTTGACCAAACTACAAGGTCATCAGCCCAATAATTTGCGGATGGCTGCAATGTAAGTGTGCAAATCGATTCCCCCTACCTTTTCAAACACGGTGAAACCGAATAGAACGAAATTTGGTACAGAGGTAGCACTAGCAAAGGGCACCTCAGTGTCATGTTTTATATTGCCGCAATCTTGACGGAAACGTAATGGCGGCCACCCAAATGTTAAATGCTTATATCAAATTAAGACCAACCTAATCATTTGATCTCTACCATACATACCTTTTTGTGGGAAGCATCTTTTGAATGAACTACAAGGTCATCAGCCCAATAGATTGCAGATTGCGGCCATGTATGTTCATGTATTCAAATACGGTGAAACCGAATTGAATTAATTTTTTTTACAGAGGTAGCACTAGCAAAGGGTACCTCATATTCATGTTTAATTACCGTATAGCACGTTGTATTTAAACAAGCTACTACAACCAACATTCAATTATACTCTTTGAAAAGGACAAAGAGTTACTACAATACGCATGCATTTAGGAGAAAATAGGCTATATGTTATTTACTGAACATCTTGTTTTTAGCCTATCTACATCACATGTAAATAGGCTTATGTTTGACTTTTGTTCGTATGTGTGTCAGTCAACTCCACCCCACCTTCCTGAGTAACTCTCGATCGATAAGACAGATGGGTGGTAACGAAGTTTGGTAATCTCTGGGCACCTTCACCGTGTTTTTTTAATTTTAGTAACCGCAATTAATCCAACATAGTGGACGCACGAGGTTTAGGCTATCATCAGTACTCAATATCCCGGCCCTTATAAAACCTATCAGTTTAAAAGTTCTACCATGACAGACGGCTATAAAAGAAATCTCCGCATGTGGTAGTCAATGCCGTGACGAGTATGTAACTAGGATGGTGGCCGAGCAAATTGACTAAAATAAATGTCCGGTTTCAATGTCCTACAATTGCTTGAAGAGCGTTATTTTGTCTCATAATAAACAACAAGTTCGTTGATGTGATATTCAGAGCCTAAAAATGTACCCAAACAAGACGGTGATTACGTGAACCTTCCTAATCCAACGTCTTTTCTCGGGATCTAATATAGTTAAGAGTCTGAAATAATGTGGCATGATACTTCGTAGATGACTGAAAACAAGTAGTTCCGTGAAGAACTATACAGCCTATTTTCATATATCCTACTTATGTTAATTGCCACTATCAACATACACAATTTCAGTTTGATTGCTGTAATAGATTCGTAGATATTGAGAACCGACTAAATATTTCGGATGGTCGCCATGTTGGATTTTATATATGTAGGTCCTAGAGTTATGTACTGTTACATGCAGATTATTGTGAACGTGTAGTATTCAAACTTCAATCGCATAATTAGGACACAAGAAAAAACAAGGAGATTTTAAAATTTTTCACAGCTGCCATCTTGAGGTTATGGAAACAATTGAAATAAATTAGATGCCAGTGGATTAACATTCGTATAAGGATTTACTGTACCAAGTTTCACTGCACGCAGATGGTTAAATTGCGAGAAACGTCCATGTGAATATCTATAATTCGCGTCACCGCCATGTTGGATTTGTGATCACCAGGTTATTTAAAGTCCTATAGGTGAACTTAAGTTCATAGCCCCTATGAACATTAAAAAATGCAGTTTGATTGCTAAAATAGATTCGTAGATATTCAGTATCGTCTAAATATTTCGGATGGTCGCCATGTTGGATTGTTAAATGTATAGGCCATAGAGTCATGTACCATTAAAGGAAAATTATTACGTAGGTTCATTATTCAAACTTTCACTTCGATCGCATGACTACATCACAATAAATAAAATCCTAATTTAAAAATTCGCACTGCCGCCATCTTGAGGTTATGTAATCAATTGAACTAAATTAGATACCAGTGGATTACAATGTGTATAAATATTTCCTGTGCCAGGTTTCAGTGCGCTTGGAACATTAAATCGCGAGAAAGGTCTATTTAAAATTTTCAAATTAGCTTGGCCGCCATGTTCGATTTGTAGTTAACCGGTTTTTGAAAGTCTTATAGATGGACTTCCAGTAGTGCCCTTTATCTCCGTACAAAATTTCAGGGTTTTACCGCTAACAGTTTCAGAGGTATAGAATGCTGGTGAAATATTTCGCACATCTGCCATCTTGTGATTTTGTAAACAATTGAACGAAGTTAGATGTCGGTGCATTACAATGTATATAAACATATACTGTACCAAGTTTCATTGCGTTTGGTTTGTCAAATCGCGAGAAACGTCTATTTAAAAGTCGCAAATTCGCTTGGCCGCCATGTTGGTTTTGTAGTTACCAGATTTTCAAAAGTCACATAAGTGAACTTATAGTAGTTCCCTCTATCACCATAGAAAATGTCAGGGTAACATCGGTAATAGTTTCGGAGATATAGAATGCTGGTGAAATACTTCGCACAGCCGCCATGTTAGATTGGTGAGTCGTAACAAAATTTGAAGGGCACGGTCGAGGTTGCCGGGAATAGTGCTATGAACTTTCCGAGTTTCATTGAAATCGCTCCTGCCGTTTAGATTTTATTAGGGGGGGACACACACACGAATCACACACACACACACACGCACACACACACGGACAAAAGGTGATCTCATAAGCCTATTTTTTCAAAATTTAAAATAGGCTAAAAATTATACGAGCCTTACAGTAGTCGCATATGATGTGTAACATGTGACATGTTATCCTACTATGTGTGTCCCGGGAGCGCAAATCTCTTGTTGACAGTGAACTCTGGTGGTCATTGAAATAACTACTTGTAAAACTCCAATGCCAAATCCTGACCGTAATGAATCATAATTGTTATTTGCCGTGGCGGAAGCAATCCACTGCCTACTTGATGCGAGCTGCGCTCTTTACCGGCCAGTTAGTGAACCCATGCCAGTGATGTTATTGAAAATGGCCTCGTTTCGCCGACAGAGCGCACTGCCAAGTATAGGCGCGATAAAAAATTAGGTGTGCGGAAGGTATATTAAATGTGTTTCTCCAAGTGATGTGTTTAGACCAACGAAGTTTCATTCATTGTTAGTAGTCGGCGTTAATATACTGAATTCCTACGTTGTTTGGAGTGGTTGTTGATGCGATATAGATTCCACATAGCCAGATGGGCGACAGTACATCGAGTGCCTACATTAAAAAAGAATACAGTAAAAGTATGAAGATTTAATAAATCGTAATTGTTTCCAGCAAATATGATATAATGAATATTTTCACACCAAAGAATGAAAACTTGAAGATGATTTATTGTAGGAATATCTTAAATGGGGTCTCCAAACCTTGAACTAAACTGTATGCGATATACATTCCCCATAGCCACATGGCCTAAAGTACGTCGTTGTACCGATCTCCGCCACCACGCGCGCTCATTGTTCCCGTCCCATGCACTTCCGATCCATCCATTTTCGCCCCATCCACTTCCGTCCGCATTCCAAAATCACTCCCACAAAAATGTCCAGCTACCGAGTGGAAAGATGTTACACATCAAAAAATCAAATATGTGATATTTGAAACCATCACAAGTATGAATCCAAGATAGCGGACTCACTAAATTTAAAATTCCAATGTCCATTTCTTGGGACCTACTCTACCACAGACATAAGACTCAAATTTTTACCATGGTAGAAGAGTATAATAAAGTTAATATGATTCTGAAAACCATTATCATAATGCGTTCTCATTATGACCACAGACAAGTAGAACTAGCGTCTACAATATTACGTACATTATAGGGTGAACATTCAAAAATTAATATTTAACTTTTGGCAATCCTGATCATTAAATGAAAAGTAAATGCAGTAAAATTAGGCTACAATGTTTGCTTAACTTTGTGTCATAGAAAATAAGTCACTTCAGAAGTTATGCAAATCTTGCCATGTACAAGATTAATGTTGCTTAGTATCTTCTTAGAACGTCGTTCCAATGAGTAATTCATGAGATTGTTACTTTATTTGCTGGTATTTCCGTCATGCTTACGAGAGATTTATGCAGTGGGGCTCCAGATAAACAAACAGGGCCTTTCTACACGTGCTCATTCCTCTCTGTCTCATTATTGGTGTTTACAAAGACCAAACTCGGTATAGTAATTACTGTCGAGTTAAGACACTTAGAAGGGAAAAAGAAACATTTAAGGAGTGTTATAGTAAGGTAAAATAAAGTATGATATAGTACATTATTATTAAATTATTTTTCATAAATGTTGTTTGCATGAAGGAAATGCAGTGTGACATTCAGACGATGAGCCTTCAACTTCTTCACTGCTTGCACTTACTAACAGTATGTTCTGCCTAGATGACAATGCAATTTCCAGGTCAGTAATTCCTAATATATTTAAAAGTGTCAATAAATTGTCTTCAAACATTTTTTCTTTTACTAGATGGCCTGATTTCAAAACCATTTCAAAACCATTTCAACAGGTTATATAAGCCGTTTAGGAACATAGTCAAGTGAGTGCTTTTGTGGCCTCTTGAGAGGCCGAGTGCAGGTCTTTCTAGTCGACGCCTGTGGGCAACGTGCGCGTCGGAATGAGAAATTAAATGAATGGTTGAAAGTAGACAAGGAAGTGGAAGGAAGTGGCCGTGGCCTGTCAGAAGATACCGCCCCAGCATTTGCTTGGTGTTGACAATGGAAAACCACGGAAAACCATTTCAAGGACGACCGACGGTGGGTCTCGAACCCACACGTCTACCAAGTCAGCAGAGAGCTTGGCCCCATGGCCAAATGCTGCGCTTTAGCGAGCATAGCCACCGCTGTTGGTAAGTGTGAGTTGATGGAAGGATGCATAAAATGTATTTTCATATTCGTTATTGAAATTTGACATTTTCGATTTAAGACACTTCGGAAATAATCCCTGCGATTCAAGAGCCGTACGAAATGAAACAAGAAGTTCCGTGACGAACTAAAGAGCCTACTTTTCTTAAAATTTAAGATTAATGCCAATAATTATTCTATATGGAACTATCTAGAATAATGACGAAATTAATTTGTTAATATCAAAATTTCTAATTTGTTCGAAATACTGTATACTTGGCATAATGTAGCCTAATAGAGAACTACAGTTGGCAGCCCTGGTGACTGAATATATTCTTAGTTCCATCTCTTAAGGTACAGAATACAAAATTTGGTTGAAGTCCAATGGATAGCATGGACGTTACATGCAGTTAAACATTGGATCTAACAGCGCGCGTAAAATCATGTTGGCAACAATAACATACATGTATTGATCAGAAATAATCTGAAATAATATGATCTATTGTTGTGTCAATTTTGAATGAAATCCATTGGTTAGTATAGAAGTTACATGCATTTTAAAATTGGACCTATCAGCTAACATAGAATCATGTTGCCAGCACTGGCGTAGGCCTATATTAGTTACTCCAAATTAATCTAGAATGCCAGGTACTATACGTGTGCAAAGTTTATAGATATTGGCTTGCATACTTTCTGATAAATTGATATTAGGGTAACAAAAATAGAGACAGTATTTATTAACAGGTGGCAGCCCTGGTTACTTTTAAGAATCGGCATAGTAATATCTGTTATGGTACACATAGCACACACGAAATTTGGTTGAAATCCAAATGATAGAATAGAAGTTACATGTATTTAAATTGGACCTCTCAGAAGGCTTAGAATCATGTTGGTAGCACTGACGTATATAAGTTACTCCAAATTAATATAGAATGACAGGTACTATACGTGTGCATAGTTTAAAGCTGTCGGCTTGCATACTTTCTGATATATGGGTATTTGGATAAAAAAAAATGAGAGCATTTATTAACAGTTTGCAGCCCTGGTGGCTCTTAAGAATACGCTCAGTCATATCTGATTATGTACACATAGCACATACGAAATTTGGTTGAAATCCAATTGATAGTGTAGAAGTTATATGCATTAAAATTTGGACCTCTCAGCAGGCTTATAATCATTTTGGCAAAACTGCCATGTATGGCCTCCTGGAAATTAAACTGCAATATTATTATCTATACGTGTACCAATTTTGAAATAGCTTCCATTCATACCTTCCAAGATATCCAACATGGAGCTCAAATTTGAATTGCGATTTTTCAGCAGTTGGTAGCACTGACATAATTTTCAAATATGGCCGTGAGATATTCAGGTATAGATCTTTACTCCTGCCAAATTTTGTTTCGATTGCTGCAGCCGTTTAGGAGTTGATAGGGGGACACACACACACTGCCAGACAGACAGAAAGAAGCACATACAGACAGACAGACAGAAGGACAGACAGACAGACAGACAGAAGGACAGACAGACACACTTTTTCCTCATTTTTGCAATATGTGAAAAGTAGGCTAAAAATGAATTGAGCTAGACATTATTTTAGGGAATTACGATTGTACCATAACGAAGACAGAGTATTATGATAATGATAATAATAATAATAATAAAAATAATTAATTTATTTAATTTAATTTATTTATTAAATACTATTTATGTTACATTACTGTGATATGTCTCACGAATCTGATGACAGTACAGATTATCTGTGAGACATATTAATTATTATTTACAACAAATATATAGATTTTATTTCAATACAAGAGTGCATGCAATTTTTAGCCTACTTTTCACATTTTGCAACAAGAAGTTCCGTGACGAACTAAAGAGCCTACTTTTCTTAAAATTTAAGATTCATGCCAACGATTAATCTATATGGATCTATCTAGAATAATAACGAAATTAAGTTTGTAATATCGAAATTTCTAATTAGTTAGAAATACTGAATACCTGGCAATTTGTAGCCTAATACATAACTACAGTTGGCAGCCCTGGTGACTGAATATATTCTTAGTTCCATCTCTTAAGGTACAGAATACAAAATTTGGTTGAAGTCCAATGGATAGCATGGACGTTACATGCAGTTAAACATTGGATCTAACAGCGCGCGTAAAATCAATTTGGCAACAATGACATACATGTATTGGTCAGAAATAATCTGAAATAATATGATCTATTGTTGTGTCAATTTTGAATGAAATTCATTGGTTAGTATAGAAGTTACATGCATATTAAAATTGGACCTATCAGCAAACTTAGAATCATGTTGCCAGCACTGGCGTAGGCCTATATTAGTTACTCCAAATTAATCTAGAATGCCAGGTACTATACGTGTGCAAAGTTTAGAGATATTGGCTTGCATACTTTCTGATATATTGATATTAGCGTAACAAAAATAGAGACAATGTTTATTAACAGTTGGCAGCCCTGGTTACTATTAAGAATCGGCATAGTCATATTTGCTATGGTACACATAGCACACACGAAATTTGGTTGAAATCCAAATGATAGTAAGAAGTTACCTGTATTTAAAGTTGGACCTCTCAGCAGGCTTAGAATCATGTTGGTAGCACTGACGTATATAAGTTACTCCAAATTAATATAGAATGTCAGGTACTATACGTGTGCATAGTTTAAAGCTGTCGGCTTGCATACTTTCTGATATATGGGTATTTGGATTTTTAAAAATGAGAGCATTTATTAACAGTTGGCAGCCCTGGTGGCTCTTAGGAATACGCTCAGTCATATCTGTTTATGTACACAGAGCTCATACGAAATTTGGTTGAAATCCAATTGATAGTGTAGAAGTTAAATGCATTTAAAATTTGGATCCACCAGCAGGCTTATAATCATTTTGGCAACACTGCCATGTATGGACTCCTGGAAATTAAACTGCAATATTATTATCTATACGTGTGCCAATTTTGAAATAGCTCCCATTCATACCTTCCATGATATCCAACACGGAGCTCAAATTTCAATTGCGATTTTTCAGCAGTTGGTAGCACTGACATAATTTTCAAACATGGCCGTGAGATATTCAGGTATAGATCTTTATTCCTACCAAATTTTGTTTCGATTGCTCCAGCCGTTTAGGAGTTGATAGAGGGGGGGACACACACACAGCCAGCCAGCCAGACAGACAGACAGACAAACACACATTTGCCCGGTCTCATAAGTCTATTTTTCCTCATTTTTGCAAAATGTGAAAAGTAGGCTAACAAGAAGTTCCGTAACGAACTAAAGAGCCTACTTTTCTTAAAATTTAAAATCTATGCCAATGATTAATCTATATGGATCTATCTAGAATAATGACGAAATTAAGTTGGTAATATCGAAATTTCTAATTAGTTCGAAATACTGTATACCTGGCATATTGTAGCCTAATAGAGAACTACAGTTGGCAGCCCTGGTGACTGAATATATTCTTAGTTCCATCTCTTAAGGTACAGAATACAAAATTTGGTTGAAGTCCAATGGCTAGCATGGACGTTGCATGCAGTTAAACATTGGATCTAACAGCGCGCGTAAAACCATGTTGGCAACAATGACATACATGTATTGATCAGAAATAATCTGAAATAATATGATCTATTGTTGTGTCAATTTTGAATAATATCCATTAGTTTGTATAGAAGTTACATGCATTTTAAAATTGGATCTATCAGCAGGCTTAGAATCATGTTGGCAGCACTGACGTACATTAGTTACTCCAAATTAATCTAGAATGCCAGGTACTATACGTGTGCAAAGTTTAGAGCTATTGGCTTGCATACTTTCTGATATATTGCTATTGGGGTAACAAAAATAGAGACAGTATTTACTAACAGTTGGCAGATCTGGTTACTCTTAAGAATCGGCATATACATATCTGTTATGGTACACATAGCACACACGAAATTTGGTTGAAATCCAAATGATAGTATAGAAGTTACATGTATTTAAAGTTGGACTTCTCCGCAGGCTTAGAATCATGTTGGTAGCACTGACGTATATACGTTTCTCCGAATTAATATAGAATGTCAGGTACTATACGTGTGCATAGTTTAAAGCTGTCGGCTGGCATACACTCTGATATATTGGTATTTGGATAAAATAAATTGAGAGCATTTATTAACAGCCCTGGTGGATCTTAATAATACGTTCAGTCATGTCTGTTTATGTACACATAGCACATACGAAATTTGGTTGAAATCCAATTGATAGTGTAGAAGTTATATGCATTTAAAATTTGGACCTATCAGAAGGCGTATATTCATTTTGGCAACACTGCAATATTATTATCTATACGTGTGCCAATTTTGAAATAGCTCCTATTTATACCTTCCAAGATATCTAACATGGAGCTCAAATTTCAATTGCGATTTTTCAGCAGTTGGTAGCACTGACATCATTTTCAAATATGTGCGTGAGATATTCAGGTATAGATCTTTTCTCCTAGCAAATTTTGTTTCGATTGCTGCAGCCGTTTAGGAGTTGATAGGGGGGGGGGGACACACACAAAGCCAGCCAGACAGACAGACAGACAGAAGGACAGACAGACAGACAGACAGACAGACAGACAGACAGACAGACACACATTTTTCCGATCTCATAAGTCTACTTTTTCCTCATTTTTGCAAAATGTGAAAAGTAGGCTAAAAATAGGATTATGGGATCACCTTTTGTCCGAGTGTCTGTGTGTGTGTGTGATGGAGAGTGTGTGTGCCCCCCCCCCCCCCCCAATAAATTCTAAACGGCTGGAGCGATTTCAATGAAGCTCGGGAAGATGATAGCACCATTTTGGCCGACCCCGACCGTGCCCTCAAATTTTATTGTGTCTCACCAATCCAACATGGCGGCTGTGCCAAATATTTCACCAGCATTCAATATCTCCGAAACTATTACAGATATCACCCTAAAATTATGTACGGTGATAAAGGGAACTACTAGACGTACAACTATGTGACTTTCAAAAACCTGGTAATTACACAATCAACATGGCGGCCAAGCGAAGTTGAGACTTTAAAATAGACTTTTCTCGTGATTTAACCATCCAAACGTAATGAAACATGGTACAGCAAATGTTTATACACATTGTAATGCACTGGCGTCTAATTTAGTTCAATTGTTTACATAACCTCAAAATGACGGCTGTGCGAAATATTTCACTGGCATTCAATATCTCAGAAACCATTTATGATATCACCCTGAAATTGTGTACGGTGATAAAGGGCACTGCTACAAGTTTATCTATGTAACTTTCAAAAACCTGTAAAGTACAAAACGAACATGGCGGCCAAGCGAATTTGAAACATTTATATAGATTTTTCTCGTGATCTAACTCTCTGAGCGCAGTGAAATGTGGTACAGTAAATGATTATACATATTGTATCTAATTTAGTTCAATTGTTTACATAACCTCATGATGGTGGCTGTGCCAAATTTTAAAAGTAAGCTTTTATTTCTTGTGTCGTAATCAAGCGATCGAAGTGAAAGTTTGAATAATGAAGCTACGCAATAATTTTCCTTTAATGGTACATAACTCTGTGGCCTATAAATATAACAATCTCAATATCTACGAATCTTTTACGGCAATCAAACTGAAATTTTATGTTCAAAGAGGCTATGAACATAGAGGCTATGAACATAAGTTCACCTATATGACTTTCAGTATCCTGGTGAGCACAAATCCAACAAGGCGGCGACGCGAAATATAAATGTTTAAATGGATATTTCTCGTGATTTAGCCATCTGAGTGAAATGAAACTTCGCACGTTAAATGCGTATACAAATTTTAATATACTGGTATCTAATTTATTTCATTTGTTTTCATAACCACAAGATGGCAGATGTGCGAAATTTTAAAATCTCGTTTTTACTTCTTGTGTCCTAATCATGCGATTGAAGTCTGAATACCACACGTACACAATAATCTTCATGTAATACTACATAAATAAAAATCCAACCTGGCCACCATCTGAAATATTTAGACGGTTCTCAATATGTATGAATCTATCACAACAATCAAACTGAAATTTTGTATGTTGATAGCCTAGAGGCAGTTAACATGAGTAGGATATATTAAAATAGGCAGTATAGATCTTCACGGAACTACTTGTTATACTTGTGGTCACACTGTCCTTCTGCAGGGTTTAGAACTGATGTGTAACTATCTAACAGTCTGTTACTTCTTCACGCCAAATTTTATCTCCCGCACAGATGTTGGTTGGTTCCACAGTTTAGGGGCTGCGACAACGCGGTCATGTAACTCCATGTACCTTGTGTGTGTGTAGAATCTGTCTGATAAATGGTGTTAATTGTGATGGCAGTATTAGTCTCTAATTCATGTAAGGACTGCAGACGGCCAATTTCAAGTAGTAGTTCCTAATTTTTGTACCACATACTACCGTCAACGACACCTAGCTGTGAACTTCGCAACGAGATTCCACCTCAACCAACAACTTGCAACGAACGTTGGAACTTCCTCTCCGAAGGAAAGCATGCAGGGGTAATTTTAGCGCTCTTTGAAAATCCAACGACGTCGGCCGGCTTTGAACCCGCGGCCTTGGGCATAGAAGTTCAGTATGCTACCAGTTACGTCACCGAAGCCGCTTCCCACAGAGTCGGACTCGTGCAAGGGAGTTGTTATGGCAACCTCTGATAACTCATCCCTCATCAATTTAGTAGGGTTGTCATGGTAACTTCTGATGGCTCTTCGCATTTTCTTATAATTCTGAACTCATTTTTCTCATCTCTTGGCGTAATGGTGGGTCATATCAAAAATTCTTTGAGACAAAATTTTAGGTAATTATTAGGGGAATATTTTCCATTTAGTACGGTTTTGATATTGTGCCTATTAAGAGAGATATGATTAATGTTTCCCGAAAAAAAAAGACACTTTTTCATCCCTTTGGTCAATGGTTGGTGCTATCAAAAAACTTTTTTAACATACATTTTTGGCACTTACCCGATACATAGTATGACCTTTGAATGTATTCGATATTTCACGCATTGAGAGAGTTATAGCTATATTTCACTTTTTCGAAAAGTGCCCCCCATTTTCACCCCCTTCAACCGATTTTACCCATTAACGAACTCGACCGAGATTTTAAAGGGATACACATCATGTAAAATATTCAAAGTGATTGGTGCAAAATTACGGCGGTTATCGTGTCCACAAGAAACTGATATATACATACATATATACAGGAATGATCTCAAGGTTGACGACAAAGGCTTTATTAAAGGACAGATTGGTTTTCGAATTGGTACATGGAATGTTAGGTCAATCATGACAGGAGGAATGAAGCAGCTGGAATCAGTGCTGGGTAATTACGGGTGTATACTAACAGCAGTCCAAGAGACAAGACTACCGAAAGGGATCATGAATGTTGGAAATCAATATATGATGTTTAATAGTAACGAAGATCGACCTGAATGGACTTCGGGAGTTGGAATTGTTGTACATAATAAGATATCTTCTGCTGTAAGTATGTGGTTGCCCATAAATGATCGAATTTGTGCACTGATCTTGAAAGCATCCCCATATAAGATATGTGTTGTAAATTGTCATGCACCATCAGAAGATGCGGAGGAGGAGGTGAAAAACGACTTTTATGCAGAATTGGAATCTACTGTAGATCATTTACCAAAACATGCTATTCTCTCATACTGGGTGACTTTAATGCACAAGTTGGACGTGAAGACGAATATCGTCCAACCATCGGACCAGATAGTCTCCATGTTAATAGCAATGAAAATGGTATCAAAATGATCACATTTGCATATGGCAGATGAATGGTCATCAGCAGCACATATTTTCCACGTAAAGAAATACATAAAGCAACATGGATATCACCAGGTGGAGATACGAGGAATCAGATTGATCACATAATAGTAGATGGTATACACCGTGGGTGTGTTGAACAAGTACAAACATTCCGTGGAGCGGATATGAATTCAGATCATCTTCTAGTAGTAATGAAATTGCGCCTCAAGCTGTCTACCAAATGGCGAAAGCGAAAGCAAGAAATGGTCATCCCGGACAAAGATAAATTGTCCCTTACGTCTGTGAGGGAAGAATATCAAGATAGAATCAAGGAGTGCCTGTTTACATCAAATACATTCGAAGATGTGGAAGGGCAGTGGTCTGTTTTGCGGAGGGCAGTTCTACAAAGTGCAAATGAAGTTTTGGGACAGCGACCAAAAACCAAAAACAAACCCTGGTTTGATAATGAGTGTCAAGTCGCAGTGAAAAACAGAACAATAAAAAGATTGCAATGGGTGAAATATCCATCGGAAGATAATAATGCAGCGTATATGGAAGTGAGACGTATGGCATATCGACTCATCCGACAGAAAAAACGGGATCATGGTAAGGCACTACTGACAGCAATAGAGGAATCCAAGAAAGCATCGAGATCCTTCTTTAGAATGGTTAACCCTGCGAGGGGAATCTATAAGCAACATGTTGAGATGGATGCTATAAATGCACAGGTGCCAATGATGACGGCGGAAATGCAAGTACCTGAGCCAACTATTGATGAGATAAGACATATTGTGGAATCTCTAAAGCACAACAAAGCTCCGGGAGGAAGTGGAATTACTGCCGAGTTGATTAGGTATGGTGGAGCAGTGTTAATGGAAAAACTGCAACAATTAATTGTTAATATTTGGAGGAAAGAAGTTATTCCAAGTGAGTGGAAAAGAGCCGTGATATGCCCCATTTTTAAGAAAGGTGATGCCACACAACCTTCTAACTACCGAGGGATTGCCTTACTCGAGATAGGATATAAAATTTTTACCTCACTGCTTATGAATCGACTTAGGCCATTTTTGGGAGACATTATAGGCTCATACCAATGTGGTTTTGTATCTGGTCGGTCTACTATCGACCACATCTTTACATTGAGGCAACTCATGGAGAAATTCTACGAATTTGACAAGGAATTGCATTTAATCTTTATTGATTTTCGTCAGGCCTATGACAGTATAACCGTATAGTATTATGGACGGCTATGCACGAGATGGGCATTCCAATGAAGTACATAAGGTTGATCAAGACCTGTTACTCTGACTCTAGATGCCAGATGCGGTTTGCAAATCAAGAATCAGAATCCTTTAGCGTTCAAAGTGGACTAAGACAAGGAGATCCTCTAGCCCCAGTCCTTTTCAATATAGCATTGGAAAAGATTAAACGTGGAACTGGTTGGAATAGGGAAATGGAGATGGTCGGATCCGACATAATTCTTGCATTTGCTGATGATGTGGTGATCATGGGGAACACTTTGGATCAGGTAACGACTGATACATCAAGATTCCTACTGGAAGCAAAGAAAATGGGGTTGGTGGTTAATGAATCGAAAACAAAATACTTGATTATATCACGTCGACAGAATATTCCGATCGCTATCGACGTTGGAATGCACAAATTTGAGACAGTTGAATCATTCAAATATATAGGATCAATATTGTCAAACAAAAGTGAAATAGAAAAGGAAATAAGACAAAGAATCACCAACGCTACTCATGTTTCCTATAGCATGAATCGAATTTTCACGTCACGTCTAATATCTTAGGAAAACAAGATCCACCTTTACATGACCCTAGTACGACCTGTTTTAATGTATGGTTGTGAAACGTGGGCGACTCCAAGAACTTTTGAAGAACGTATATGAGCATTTGAAAGAAAAATGCTGCGGAAAATCTATGGCCCAAAATACTGCCCAGAAACTGACAGTTGGGAAAGACGGAGTAAAGAAGAGTTATATCGACGTTATAAAAAGGCAGACATCAGTAGAGAGATAGAGAGAAGACGATTACAATGGTTAGGACACATTATCAGAGCAGAAGGTACTCTCCCGAACCGTGTGTTCAATTTTCAGCCAACGGGAAAACGTCCAAGAGGTCGACCAAGAACGAGATGGAAAGATCTAGTTATGATGGCACTGAACCAGGTAGATCCAAATGCAAGTATGGAAGATGCCAGGAATAGAAATCGTTGGTCTAATATATGCAACCATTATTTGAGAAGCTGAAATCATTCTTCCTGTTATGAAGTACAACGTTATAGCCTATATTATGTTATGCTTGCTATTTATATTGTAATCAAGAATTGTATACCCTTGTTTTTCTGCTATGGGTCTTAATGGCCTGTCACATGCAATAAATGATGATGATGATGATGATGATGATGATATACCTGAATTATATGTACACTTTTGAACTGACGGTGGTTTTGGGATCTAGGGGATGTGAAACGCGATGATATGTCGAAATTTTCCGGAAGTAGAAACATGGTACCCATTGCAATAGTTAGCTTTCTAATGAAACCTACCTAAAATGGTAAGTCAGCCGGAGCCGACGAAATTACGTCAGATATGATTAAAGCTGTTGGCAAACTTGGGTTACAGTGGTTTTACTGAGTACTCACAGCCATATGAAATAATAATCGTGTCAGTAGATTGGACAAATGGGATGATAGTTTCTATTTTGAACAAAGGATACAGGTGGAAATGTGTGAACGAAAGAGGGATTACCCTTCTCTCCCATGGCCTTAAGATTATGGAAAAGGACATCGAAATGCGAACAATACTTTGGTGAGTCTTAGAAATATCTTAGAAGTGTAAGAACTATAATAAGAACAGCATGAATTTACGGTTGACAGATTTTGGCCTACAACTGATTTAATATTGCCTTGAGGATGCTCACAGAAAAATATTGTGTAAAAGAAAGAGACCTATTTATTGTTTTTATGAACCTTGAATAGGCATATGATTTTGTTACAAGAGAAGTTATCTGGAGAGTCTCAAGAAACTTGGATTGCCAGGTTATTCCATTAGCCAGATACAAACGTAGTACAATACTTGTAAATGCTGTGTCCACATAGGAGATACCTACTGGGGATAGATTGGCACGACCGAGTGAGTGTAACACGGAAGTGCCCTGTCATCACAGTTATGGATAACATATTGAAGAACCTAAAGGTATCTGATAATAGGGTATTTGCTGATTGCGGGTGTAATATGGGAGGAAACAGAGGAGGGAGTGAATAGCAAATTGAATGTGTGCTAATATAAGTATGAAGAGTGTGGAATAAAAATGAAAGGAATGAATATTATCGGGGATAATGTAGGATGAATCATACAACTGCAAGACCATTTGGTAGAAGTTGTTCACCAATTCAGATGCCTGGGGGGCATGTTAGCCACTAGGCTAATGGTAAGGTTCATTCTGAAGTAATGAGCTGAATAACTAAAGGGCCTAACTTGTATAGTCTCGTGTGGTATCTATTATGGGACAAGAAAATTCCCCATAAAATAACAAGATGTTCAGTAAAGAACATATAACCTACTTTCTCCTAAATGCGTGGGTATAGTTATAACCAGGGCTAGATTTGTGACGGTACGCACCGGTACGCCATATCGGAACCTCTGATCGGGGGAAAAGTCGAATATATAACATCATTTTTAGGACTGTGGAACGTTTGTCGTAAGTCAAGGTAAACTTGGTCTTTGATTAGACTGTACTTCAAAGTACGTGGAATTTTGGCTGCTTCGAGGACGGCACTCCGCTCTGGATACTAACAGCAAGGTGAGAGAGAGGAGGCACATACAACGAAAACTTTTCTAAACTTTGGACAATTTTGTAAACTGTAATGATAAAATTATAAAACAAGAAATAGAAGATTGTTGGTGAACATGTGTGTACTTTCAAACCAAATGATTTTTTTTTTAATTTCGTAAAAAAATGAAATAATGCATATTATTTGAATGGTAGATTAGTTGGCGTACATTAAAATTTAATATAGGCCAACGGCTACGATAAGAAAAATGTTGCTACAGCACTTTCAATTTAATTTAAAATTGCAATCAAAATTAGATTGTTATTTTGTCCGCTGATTAATTTTTAAAGGTGTTCAGAAAAGAGTAAAAATATCGTTTTTAGAACTCTATATTTCAATATTCCAAAAAGCCCCCCTCCCCCAACCTCTGCCCCGCTCCCACCACAACCCGGCAGCCCACGGTACCGGAACCTCTCTTTTTACAAATCAAGCACTGGTTATAACTCTTTGTCCTTTTCAAGGAGTATAATTGAATGTTGGTTGTAGTAGCTTGTTGAATAACCACGTGCTACAATGTACATTGATTGATTGATTGATCCTCACCTGAATTATAAATACACTCACGAATACAGCCAACACAATGGCACAGGTTAGCTGACAATATTCAACACTCCCCGAAGTCCTTTGCTAGTGCTACCTCTGTACCAAATTTGGTTCGAAATGGTTTCGTCATGTTTGAATTTATAAGGGAGATCGATTTGCACACATATACGGCTCTCATCGTCAAACTATTTGATGACCTTTTAATTTGGGCAAATGACGCTCCCCACAGGAATGTATATTGTTGGAAAAATTAGTAGAGATCAGATGATAAGGTTAGTCGTTATTTGAAGGAAGCTTTGGACATTTGGGTGGCCACCATTCCGTTTCCGTCAAGATGGCGACAATATAAGAGATGACTCTGAATTGTCCTTTGCTAGTGCTACCTCTGTACCAAATTTGGTTCAATTTCGTTTCGTCATGTTTGAATTGATAGGGGTGACTGAGTTTCACAATCATACACACTCACAAACACACACAGACAGACAACTTTTGGCCCGTGTCTATCTCATAAGTCAAGTTTCATTTTTTGCAGAAATCGAAAGTTGGCTAAAAATCACCGTGTATGAGTCATATCTCATTCCCTTTCGTAAATATTCTTAGGAAACATGTACACTAACATTGTAGGACCTCAGAAAAATTCAAGCTTGTGAGATGAAATTTCTTCGGCTTACCAAAAAACTTGACTTGATCACATAAAGGACGAAGTGGTCCAATTAACGAAGGTTAAATTGAACCTACAGAGAAAAGACTTACTAAAAGTATGACTTACTAGGTCATAGAGACTAATATGGTATGGGCACGTTAAACGTATGAAGAGCACAATACTACTGTCAGGCAGTAGAACAGTTGGAAGACCAAGGAAGAGGGGCATGGATCAACTGAAGAAAGACGTGACAAGAAGAGGATGGAACTGGGAACATGTCTTGGAGAATGAAATCTTTTTGGTCAGGCAACGTTCAAAAATGCTCCTTTACAACCATCCAACTTTGCACGCTGGGAGAGCAAAATTATAATGATGATGAAAATGACGAAATGCAATAAGTGTGTGTAGTCTCAAATGAGAGGCTTTCTATGCAGAAGGCACATGATCTACGAATCCATACATTCAAGAAGGTGAATTAATGAGATTTAGTAATGTTAGAATCAATACTCCTCAGGGTGAAAAGACGGAATCATAACGAAACTCATTAAGCAAGGGATCTTATAGAATACAACTCCTTACGATCCTAGTACAAACATTCAATTATACTCCTTGATAAGGACAAGGAGTTGTAGAATATGCCGTAGATTGAGTAGAAAATAAGCTATATGTTCTTTACTGAATATCTTATTAATAAATAAATACAGTAGGCCGCTGATATATTAATTCTTACTCCAATTTTCAGATTTTACAACAATAGTTCACGTTTACTTTAAATCAAAGAAATAGAAATTAATCATTGGTTCATTTTGTATTGTTTAATTTCATAGACAAAGTCTTCAGTTTCATTTTCAACTGAACTTCATTATAGGAGTCTAATTCATGAAATCTTATTTTATTCTCAGATGGAACGCTTTCGAACTCGAATATTGTATTAACTGCTGGAAATCCAAAAGAATCAAAATCAGTGAAATCATGGCAACAAATTTTCCAAATGTTAACTAAGAAATTTCGAAATAAACTTGTTTTAAACATTCAATTAAATAGTAACATCAAAGGCAAAATCGCTTAAATAATTCAGAAATTCGAGAATTAGCTGAGCTTCTCTGTTCTACAGTCACTGGTAGTTACCATCTGACTTCCAGAGGATGACTGGAATGGCTTGATTTACTTGCGAGTTCTGTTCTGGTTGAAACTGAGCGGTGGAGAATGGAGTGGGTATTTTACTCGGCGGTATAATGTATCGCGCTTGTGCTAAATGCCGTGTGCTGACCACGGGCTAACGAGGCGGCAGCCCTCCATACGTCTTCCTGCTCCCAGCAGCAGGCCTGCGCGCGACAGCGGCCTCAGCTCGTCTTAATTGATTTTTGGCTCACACCGAGCGGAACAAGAAAGAAATAAGACAACTTCACGACCGTGTAATAAAAGATATATTTCCTTTTCTCTTTTCGGTATAGCCTAATGCTGTCGACAGTTGAACAATGTCTTTAAACATCCACTTGTAAGTATCTTAAAAATCAGAATTGACTAGCACCACAACAACGTGCATTGGTCCATTTAAATCATAGCGGATTCTGAATAAAGTCTTATTCCCTCTGAAGGAACCACCGAGTAATTAGGTCTCAAGACACGCGTCATTAATTAACAGTTAGATAAACAAATACAAATAAACATTCTATAAGCCGACGGAATTTAAAACAGTATTGAAAATTAATATTCACCTCTTATTCATACCACGTGGAATTAAGAAAATGGAAATTGATGTTAACTTATAGAAAATGACATTAAAATTAATATCAGCACTAATGATACAGAAGAAACTTCACACAGAATACTGAAACTCTTCAGAGAAATTATACAACAGAGTGCCATGAGCATTGAGTGGAGGTAATGGCCTCCCTGTTCCACCCTCTAGAACAACCATCATCATCATCATTATCATCATCATCATCATCATCATCATCATGATCATCGTCATCATCATAAAGAACAGAGTGAAGGCATTTAAATGCAATCCAATTGAGACATAGGAATTACCCTTTCAAACCTAGATCAGCGATCATAAAATGCAGGGATCTAAGGTGCGGAAGGATTTAATCTTATATACAACAAGATGTTCAGTAGAGAACATATAGCCTACATTGTCCTAAATGCATGGGTATAGTTATAACTACTTGTCCTTTTCAAGGAGTATGATTGAATATTGGTTGTATTAGCTTGTTGAAATACAACGTGCAATACGGATATTATACTTTGATTGAATCCTCACCTGAATTATACACACACACACACTATTACAACCATCACAATAACACAGGTTATCAGACAAAATTCAACACTCACACAAGTGCACGGGGCTGAACGGCATTGATGTTAATTCAATCTATGACACTCCTTCCTGCCAACCTCATTCGCTCTGTGCAATGAATTGTCATCTAAGTGAGTGTGAAAGAAAAGGAAGGCATGGCTTGTCAAAGAGGCTTGACCCTATAATATTGCCAGATAACAACAATATTCTGTTAATTAGTGGTATCGCCACTTGTCGTCTTGAAGATCGTGTCAGCTTGTTTTAAATATTGGTACTTTCACTCAATGTTCCCAATTTGGTAATGATAAAGCTATTATTCCTTCAGAAAAGTTATCAAGGTTCAAATAATTCAATATAATTAATTGTTTAATTAATATCGTCGGATTAGAATAGTTGCGGTTTTTGATTTAATTGTTGGTTGATAATCCAATATTATTCCCTAAAAGTTTAGTTAAATTCACCCAAATGACCATCCCGAAATGAAACTATCACAGCACAAACACTGCCCAGTCGTCGGCTGTACCCGAAGTAAAGTTATCCTTCTATAAGGCATCACCACCATATGTGCTCAATAGCGAAAAACACTGCAGACAATAAGCTTGTAAAATACTTCGGTCGATGAGATGAAACCCACCTTCATCACCGGAATTAGCCACCTCAATAAGTGAGGTTGTAGTCGGCAATACCACGTCTGACCTCGCAGACAAATCAATAACATTCACTGCTAAATTTATCCAATAATTCTAGTCATCAATAAATAAATAAATAAATAAATAAATATACGAGCCTTACAGTTGTCGCATATGATGTGTAACATCTGACATGTTATCCTACTCGTATACTGCACATTCTTAAAATGTTAATTTACGCTCCGTTTTCATACTGTTCTATGATGAATGTATAGATTGAATTGGAGATATGCTACTGTCACACTTGTTTGAAAAAACATCACATATTATATTGTAAATTAAGAGGAGGAATGAAACCATAGACTCTATTCTATCTATAGACTACTAGAAATAATGTTCAATACAATCAAATTTCCCAGCTCCTGCTTGGTGCAAACTATTGTAATTAAAATTAGATAAATCGTAAATTCATGTAGATTCTGTTAAAATGACGTATAATGTTACGATATATATCATTTAAATCGATAATCCGGTAGCAAAAATAATTGCCGGGACTCGGGATCGAACCTGAGACTTCATGATTCGCAGACGAAGATGTTATCCACTTTTTTTATTAGCACCTTACAGAATTACAGAATTTTCAGATATGATAAATACCATACTAATACATCACAAGAAAATCCAGATAGTGTCCATATTTTTCGTACAATTGTCCACTTTCACTAAGCTTCCAACGCTCTTTCTGCAGGTGATACATGACATCCAGGAACGAGAAATGTTGATCATTGTCCATCACGAAGTGTACATATTGGCCCATTATCCACACAATGGCAGTCTGTTTAATTTGGGGGAAGGCGGTCACCGACAAACGAATCAACTTCCTGTCATCAAGGTCACCCGTGGGCACATTTAATAGTTGACATACTTATCCCTTACACCACAGCCACGTGGAGGCAACTCGCGTGCATGATGTGAAGCGGTGTATCGCCGTATCAGTTTGACCACATATAGTACACCATGGGTAAGCTTCAAGATGGATGGTATATCGCCTTAGAGCCGTTGGGATGAGATCGTTGAGGAAGATAAAAACCTGGGAGTGTACAGCAGAATAAATGGTCATAGCTCCAATTTTTTTCCAAACAGTGGGCCAATGGACGTAGAGGGTGGTGGCCTCGATTCGCGGTTTGGAGTGTACCACTTGCCGCAACATGTTATAAATACATTTAATCGTTGGAACAGTCCCTGAAGGCATTTGGCGAACAGTTTCCAGAAGGTGCTGTTGATGCTCCCTAAATATCTTCGGCAAGGCTCTATCACAACCACGGGCTGTGTTTCGAATATCATTGTATAGCGCTTTCGTAAAAGTGTCATGTAGGATGGTGATATCGTTCCTGCAGAGGACTGCACGGCATTTCATGCCATGAGCTGTTAGCCCTAGCCCGCCTTGCCGGAATGGGAGATACAACTGTTCCCGTTGTACTCGAAACAGAAATCCTTGCCATATAAACCAACCTGTATATTTTGACAAATGGCTCTCAAACATTTTGGGAAGCGGGAAAAGTTCTGCGACATACAATATTTTAGAGAGCGCAAACACGTTGAGATCCATGACCCATTGCACTATATTGAGGTTTCTTTGACCAAATTGGATCAGCACTCCCCTAACTTTGGCAATGACCTTAGTCCAGTTTGCTTGCACTGTGTCCAGAAGCGATTGCTTCCATATATGCCAAGAATTTTCACCTCATTTACTATCCGGAACCAGGGCTGTTGGGTAATCACTGAGTTAGTATTGAGCGGAAGCAAAGCAGTTTTCTGGGGGTTCGATTGTGCTCCAGAGGCGATATGGTAGAGCTGAAGGACGCTATCGAGGTGGGAGATGTCTTTATTATTGCGGATCAATATTGATACGCCATCAGCATAGGCGCACATGCCAAAAACATGTGTGGACAGTTTGTAACCCTGTAGCTTCACCTGGGTTGTCCGAATGAACGGTTCAAGGCCAATGACAAAAAGTAGCATGGAAAGGGGACATCCTTGCCTAACTGATCGTTGTATTGGAATCAGAGGGGAAAGAAAACCGTTGACGAGCACTCGAGACGTAGCATTACAATTAATATACGAATGTCGTCAATAAGGATTGCAGGAAATTCAAAGTGCTGCAAGACCATGTACAAGTATTCATGACTGATGCGGTCGAAAGCTTTATCAAGATCTAAGGTGAGAAAACTCATTGGCTCAGTGGGGAGCATTTTGGCTTTTAGGTGTAGATCCCGTAGTATCGCTAAGTTTGTTAACAGAGTTCTTCCAGGAATACTGCAACATAGTTCATCACCAATGATATCATGTAGATCAGTCTTCAATTGGCATGCAAGTACTTTGGTAAGGACTTTATAATCACTGCAGAGCAGAGTAACTGGTCGGAAGTCACCAACTGCCATGGGAGAGGATGTTTTTTGGTTTGAGGACTGTGGTACCCTCGTGAAGTGATTGACGAAGAGAACGACGTTGGAGAATGGTACGCAAGACGTGACAAAATTCTTTGCCAATGAGAGGCCAGAAGTGTTTATACAGTTCATATGGCAGTCCGTCAATGCCCGGTGAGCGGTTATTTGGGAGGTGCTTAACCACAGAGTGAATCTCTTCATCCGTAATATCCGCGCTGAGCAGAGTTTTGTTGTCCGGAGATAGTTGGGTACTGCAAGATGAAAGCAATAGGGTCACCTTCTGTGGATCAATTGGAGCCTTAGCGTAGAACCGTTGATAAAATAATGATATTTCACTACGTATAGCGTCAGGGGAGGTGACGACACTTCCAGTACTGGTGCGGAGGCGGTGGATATATTTACGTTGCCGCTCACGTTGTCCTTTGGCGATATGATATACACTTGCACTTTCGTCTGGGAGCACTGTACGATCTTTTAAAGCCACAATTATATGAGCAAGCGTTCGTTGCTGTAGAGACAGGAGCTTGGTTTTAACTTCCCAAATTTGCTCATACATACGCTCCCCAGCATCAGATCTTTGCTGGAGCTGGCGATGAACTCGATAGTAAAATTCAACTGTATCCCGTCTTTCCCGACCTCTTTGGTATGATATGTTCTTAAAGACGCGGCGGATCCTTGGTTTAACTAATATATCCCACCAGCCTACACAGTCGCAAAAGTTGCATTTTTGTTGGACCCATCGATTCCAGTGTTGTCTGAAAATATCTTGCATTCCTCCTCCTGTAACAGCAAGCAATTCAATTTCCAATAACCTCTTCCTATGTGAAATATGGGATGGGGGTAAGAGATTGTACATACGACTGCATGATGGTTAGTGAAACTGGCAGGTAGCACATCATATCGTCTAGACTGGATAAGTTCTTGGGAAAAGTAGATGCGGTCAATTCGTGATGAGGAGTTGTGACTTATACAGGTGTGATGGGGCATGGGCACCCTTAAACTGTCCACAGCATCAATGAGGTGTAGGGAAGTTAGGAGGGTCCTGAGAACCGGGTTGACACCTTGGTATGGACTAGTGGAATACTCTGGGCGTTGAATACAATTGAAATCCCCTGCAAGAATAAGTTTTTCCTTAACGTCGTGCAGATGAGGCAGTATACTCTGTTGAAAGAACATTTTCCGTTCCACACGTTTGTTGGACCCGGATGGGGCATATATATTTATCAGGGTGGTATTGTTTATGTGTCCAGATATTATGCGTTCTGATGGATGACATAGCACACCTTCGAGTGGGATATCATGTCTTATGAGGAATCAGGTCTCTCTATTAGTAGTACCGGTATTGATGTATTGTTTGTAGAAGGCAGATATGGGAAGACAGGGTATAGCAACTACTTGAATGAAAGCAATGTCAATGTCTGCATCTCGAAGGAATCTCTCCAACAGTTGAAATTTCAGGGGGCATTCTATTACATTGATATTTACAGTGGCCACAGTGATAAATTGCGCCATTAAGAGAAGTATAAAAGCTGTGCTAGACATACTGGAAGGTGGACTCGAGAAAAAGCAGAAAGAACAAGTAGTTCCGTGAAGAACTATACAGCCTATTTTCATATTTCCTACTCATGTTAATTGCCACTATCAACATACAAAATTTAAGTTTAATTGCTGTAACAGATTCGTAGATATTGAGAACCGTCTAAATATTTCAGATTGTCGCCAGGTTGGATTTTTATTTTTGTACTATTACATTAATATTATTGTGTACGTGTGGTATTCAAACTTCAATCGCATGATTAGAACACAAGAAGTCAAAACGAGATTTTAAAATTACGCACAGCAGCCATCTTGTGATTATGCAAACAATTGAATTAAATTAGATGCCAGTGGATCAACATTTGTATAAGCATTTAACGTGCAACGTTTCACGGCACTCGGATAGTTAATTCGCGAGAAACGTCCATTTAAATATTTATACTTCGCGTCGCCGCCATGTTGGATTGGTGCTCACCAGGTTACTGAAGTCCTATAGGTGAACATATGTTCATAGTCTCTATGAAGATGAAAAAAAATCAGTTTGGTTGCTGTAAAAGATTCATAGATATTGAGAACCGTCTAAATATTTCGGAAGCTCGCCATTTAGGATTGTTATATGTATAGGCCATAGAGTTATGTACCATTCAAGGATAATTATTGTCTAGGTTCATTATTCAATGTTTCACTTCGATCGCATGATTACGACACAAGAAATAAAAACTTAATTTTAAAATTTCGCACAGCCGCCATCTTGAGGTTATGTAAACAATTGAATTAAATTAGATGGCAGTGCATTACAATCTGCAAAATCATTTACTGTACCACATTTCACTGCGCTCAGAGTGTTAAATCACGAGAAAAGTCTATTAAAATATTTCAAATTCGCTTGGTCGCTATGTTCGTTTTGTGCTTTACAGGTTTATGAAATATACATAGGTTAACTTGTATCAGTACCCTTTATCACCGTACAAAATTGCAGGGTGATATCTCTAATAGTTTCGGAGATATAGAATGTCAGTGAAATATTTCGCACAGCCGCCATTTTGAGGTTATGTAAACAATTGAACTAAATTAGACTCCATTGCATTACAATGTGCATAAACATTTGCTGTACCAAGTTTCATTACGTTTGGATAGTTAAATCGCGAGAAAGTCTATTTAAAAGTCTCAAATTCGCTTGACCACCATGTTGGTTTTGTAGTCACCAGGTTTTTGTAAGTCTCATAGCTGAACTTCTAGTAGTGCCCTTTATCATCGTACACAATTTCAGGGCGATGTCGGGAATGGTTTCGGAGATATTGAATGCTAGTAAAATATTTCGCACAGTCGCCATGTTGGATTGGTGAGACGTAACAAAATTTGAAGGGCACAGTCGAGGTCGCCGGGAATACTGCTATGAACTTACCGAGTTTCATTGAAATCTCTCCAGCCGTTTAGATTTTATTAGGGGGGACACACTCACACCTCACACACACACACACACACACACGCACACACACACGGACAAAAGGTGATCTCATCAGCCTATTTTTTCAAAATTGAAAATAGGCTAATAAAATAAAAGAAAGACACGGGTGAGAATTATACTGGTGCACTATGTCAAATTAGGGTGAGATAGTTCCTTATGAGTGCCATTCATAGGCCGGCTGTCAGCGTTTGAGAGCGTTCGTGGGTCCCTAGATGACGTAGAATGAAGATTTTGTTTCTTTTTCACAGCTGCGGGAACATTTGTAGAACCAGTTTGATTCTTCGGGGCTGGTACAGCAATTGAGGCATTTGTTTTAATGTCCTTAGATACGTTCTCAGATCCCCGATCAACCTGCTTAAGTGAGTCGGTAGGTACCAGAGAAGGTGGGGGCAGTGAAGACAAAATTTCTGTGGCAGCCTGTAGTACGGCCAAGTTGGCTCCAAGGCTGCCATACAGGTGGCCGATGGCACAGGGGCACTCTGTAGCTCGCTGATCTGGTCAGTGCAAGGTACGTGTTCTGCGTTATGTGTGTCAGAGGTTACTTCTGCTGGTTTCCCAGCTGAAAGATCAATAAGCATGTTTTCATGTGACGTTTGCTGTGTCGCAACATCCGAGTATTGGACACGTCGTTGTTGTGTAGGAGTTATACCAAGGGGAATCATTTTCTTTGGGCAGTTGATACCTAGATGTGTGTTAGCATTGTAAATTAAACAGGTCTGTTTCGGTCCATTATAAGATATGTATCCAGAATGGCCACCAAAAGTCTCAGTGGAGGGGATATCTTGTTTGATTTCCATAGTGACAGCACGTATTCCATTATACACCGGGAACTGATAAGCAGAAGACCATTGTTCTTTCCTGACGTCACTCACAGTGCCATATTTCGACAGGACGGATTTGAAAATTTCAGTGGGAACTTCGAGTGGGACATTAAATATACGCACTGTGGTAAAATTTGAATCCGCTGTGGAGAGCTTAACACTAGTCATTTCACCTGAGTCATACTGAAATTTAATAGGAGCTTCAAAAGTATTTAGCAATTTCTGATAAGTAGATATGCTGATTACCTTGATGTACATGGTTCTTTCTTGCGCATTTAACTGGATGGCTTCTACTTGGTCGACAGTCAACCGGAGGGTATCGCTAATCCAGCGGTGAATTTCTCCTGGTGTGGGGAGAGAACTCTGCCTGTCCCATTGACAGCGTACGGTGTTTTTCCTCTGGTATCCGGACATGATTTTCAGCGGGGATTTCTGGGTTTCTTGATTTGTTATCCTATCTGGAACACTACTTGAAAAAGTATTGTCCGAGTGACACACGGAAGTTCAGTACACCCGTGGAACTATCGGAAGCACCGGTATTAGGAAACGTACACTCTTCCAATGCGATCACACAGCTCGCACACACGCACCTCACTCGGCCACGACTCCACTCAGCCAGTATAACCACAGACTTTAGGAGTACAAGACATGTACTCATTTTCACGTGCCGGTAATAATATGGAAGTATTTTGTAATGCTCCATTAATATTTTGCTTTATTTCGATAATGTCCCTGCGTAGAATTGAACTTATAAATTAGTTATGAATACGCCTACTTGACAGTAAAGGGAATTCCTATAGAGGTCTATGAAAGGCTATCCCAGTTCCCTTATAAAATCATCGATATATATTATACTAGCAGAAGTACCCATTCTTCGAACGGTCTTCGGTATTAATAACCAGACGTAATCAATTGACCTACTGTTGCAATGGTTAGAGACTTGGAACCTGTTTCTCGACAAAGAAAAATGATAAGTTAAAATATGCTCTGAAACTAAATTTACCTAACGTGTACTTCCGGACGTGAAAAAAAATGAAAACCTCGTAGACGAAACGAAATACACGTCAAATAAAACTGACCTACACTGTTGTGTCATGTCCCCATCCAGAGGAAGACCCCTTTAATAATTTATAAAGGCTTGTGGTGCATGAAAGTTCAGGTTTTTTAGACTCCAATGGCCCAAATTCCTAAAAGAAAAAAAAACTCCCGTATTTCAATTCAGGAATTTTTGAAAATAAAGCTTCTGTTTTGAGATATAATATACATTCTGTACGACATTAAGCACATTTAAGTCGTGGGACAAAAATCTAGGGTACCCCTTGACCCCCTTAAGCGCAGTGATGAATTTTACAGTTTTAGTTGATTCCGTAATAACCTAATAGCCATTTGCAAACATTCACAGAAATTTAATAAATGGAGTGGCTTTACTTCTTGCGGAAATAGATGAAAAGTTGGATGTCACCTTTTCAGATATTGTTGTCATGGTTACTGGCTTGCATTCCTTCATTAGTTTATTAAATGAAATTAGTTTTCTGGGAATATCTCAGAAACTGTTGGTTTTAGAGCCTTAAAATATACTTTTCGGGGACCCTTTACTGCTATGTAGGGGCACCGAGTTTTGTTTCAGACACCAAGGGGCTGAAAATAAGCTTTGTCTCGTCGTTGTAGGCCGTAGTATAATAATAACTATAATAATAATATGACAATATAGGAATAGGGATATAATAGACCTTCCGTACCACACCCGCACGTGTAAATCGCGTGAAAAAATCTAGAGTACACCTTGACCCCCTTAAGCGCATTATATGACATTGATGAATTTTACAGCTTAATTTGGTTCCGTTATAACCTTAAGCCGTTAGCAAACTATCTCAGTAATGTAATAAATGGAATTGTATTGAGTCTTACAGCAATAGATGGACCTGTGAGATTCCGTTGCCATGGTAACCGGCTTGCATTCATTCGTTATTGTCTTAAATGAAATTAGTTTTCTGGAAATATCTCAAAAACTGTTGGATTTAGGGCCTTAAAATGTGGTTTTCGGGGTCTCTTTAGGGCCCCCGAGTTTCATTTCTCACATTGAGGGGCTGAAAATGAGCTTTGTCTCGCCCGTCTACGCCTATTTCAGCAAGTATTTTAAGGGGCTAGGCACCCTTTTATGAGAGGTACAGAGAAGAGTTACATCAATGATTAGTGTCGTGCCTCTGAAGGATATCTGTACCAAATTTTACGTTGATCCACCCAGCCGTTCTCGAGTTATAAGGGAACAACTTTGTCCACAGACAGACAGACAGACAGACAAACAGACAGACATACAGACAGACAGACAAAATTTTTATTTTTGCGCGCATCCGTCATAAAACAGTCTGAAACGCGTAAATAACGCACATTTCCGTAGAAATTCAGAAAAAACAGACAAACTTTCATTCTTATATATATACTAGCTGAAGTACCCGTGCTTCGCTACGCGTCATAAATAAATTAAAATGTGAAGGTGACAGTTAAAACAGGGGATAGGCGAGGTGCTGCGCAGAGGGAGATTAAGGATGGAACATTTTGTCCAACTACACCGCTCGGCGTTGACCGTGTTTTATAGCACAAATTTAGGTTTTACTCGCTAACCGTTGGAGATACCTTTCGGATAGAAAATTTAATTTTAAACCTCGTATATGCCATCAAAAGTTTGCTATTTCTTAGCGTTGACTTTTTATTTGAAATGGAAATATGAAAGTTTGAAACCAAAGAGTGTAGTGACGTCACTAAAATGGCCGCCATCTTTAAATAGTACAAAGTATTGAATTCAAAAGTAGCCTATATGTTAACCAGGTAAATCAGCTACTTCCATGTAAAATTCATGTAAGTCGGATCAGTGGTTCTTGCGTGATTGAGTAATACACAGACACACACCATCTCATTTTTAGCCTCGCTTCGCTCGCGTCATAGTCGTGTCATATTGTTATTCAATGAAATGCAGGTTTAACCCCGTTAACACCACTTTAGTACCTCAATATCCAAAAATCCCTCCTTAGTAGACTTTTTCGACACACAACAAACATATCCCCTTCTTCTAACTTTAATAGTTTTGATTGGTCGATGAGAGTGAACATCCAAAAATCCTTCCTTAGTGGACGTTTTTCTTCCAGAATTTCACCCCTACCCATAGGCCCTTTAAATTAGATTTATGAAAAAAAAAACAGTCGAACACCTACTTATTTTAATTATTTATTCATTTATTTATTTCTAAGCTGATTGAAACTCGGAGAAAATCAAACTCCTCGCCTATGTCGTTTAAGAGATACACGCTCCGTTAGGAATCTTTCAACCCCCACTTTTCATCCCTTTCACCTCATAATATACACCACATCGAAAAACCATTAGACATATGTCAGCTTATTTTTAATGATTAGTATATATGCCAAGTATCACATCCCCAAATGAAACCACTCATGAGATATTTTTATTCAATGAAATGCACGTTAACCCCCTTAACACCTCTTTAGAACCTGAATATCCAAAACTCTTTCCTTAGTGGACGTTTTCGACATACTACTAACTTATCACCAAAATTTCATGTTTCTAACTCCAATAATTTTGGATGGGCGATGGTGAGTGAGTGAGTCAGTCAGGACATTTTCTTTCATTTAGTTTTGAGAATTTCACCCCTCCCCATGAACCCCTTAAATTGGATTTATGAAAAAAAAAACGGTCGAACACCTATTTACTTATTTAAAGCTGTTTTCCCCCTGAGTTTGATGTGTGAGTAAGTGATTCAATCAGTTAGGACACTTTCTTTCCTGTTTTTCCCCCAAATTTCACTCCTACCCATGGGCCCCTTAAATTGGATTTATGAAGAAATGGTCGAACACCTATTTACTTGTTTTTAAGCTGCTTTATCCGCTGAATTTCAAACTTATCGCCTATGTTGAATAAGAGATACAGTACACGCTCCGTTAAAAATCCTTCAACCCCCAATTTTCTCCCCTTTCACCTCATAATATACACCATACCGATAAACCCTTAGACATATGTCTGCTTATTTTGAATGGTTAGTTTATATGCCGAATATCACATCCCCAAATGAAACAACACGTGAGATATTGTTATTCAATGAAATGCAAGTTTAACCCCGTTAACACCCCTTCAGAACATGAATATCCATAAATCCATCCTTAGTGGACTTTTTCGACATACGACGAACATATCCCCAAAATTTCAAGTTTCTAACTGCAATAGGTTTGCTGGGGGATGATGAGTGAATATCCAAAAATCCTTCCTTAGTGGACTTCTTTCCCCAGAATTTCATACCTCCCCATGAGCCCCTTAAATTGGATTTATGAAAAAACGATCGAACACCTATTTACTACTTTTTCAATCTGATTTTCTCCCTGAGATTTTTACTTTTGCCTCTGTCTTTTAAGAGATACTTGCTCCGTTAAGAATCCTTCAACACTCACTTTTCACACATACACTTCATAATATACACCACATCGAAAAACCCTCAGACATGTGTGTTCTTATTCTCAATGATGAGTTTATATGCCTAGTATCCCATCCCAAAGGAAACCAATCGGGAGATATTGTTATTCAATTAAATGCAAGTCTACCCCCTTAACACCCCTTTAGAAGCTGAATATCCAAAATTCCTTCCTTAGTGGACGATTTCGACATACAACGAACATAGCCCATTAATGTCATGTTTCTAACTTCAATAATTTTGGCTGAGGGATGATGAGTGGGTGAGTAAGTCAGGACATTTTTTTTTCAATTATTTTTCAGAATTTCACCCCTCTCATGAACCCCTTAAATTGGATTTATGAAAAGAATGGTCGAACACCTATTTACTTATTTTTGAGCTGTTTTCCCCCCCTGAGTTTGATGAGTGAGTGAGTTAGAACACTTTCTTTCCTGATTTCTTCCCCAGAATTTCACCCCTCTCCAAGAGCCCCTTAAATTGGATTTATGAAAAAACGGTCGAACACCTATTTACTTATAATTTATGCTGTTTCTTCCCGCCGAATTTCAAACTTCTCGCCTATGTCGTTTAACAGATACACGCTTCGTTAAGAATCCCTCAACCCCCAATTTTCACCCCTTTCACCTCATAATATACACCAAATCGATAAACCCTTAGACATATGTCTGATTATTTTAACGATTAGCTTATATACCGAATATCACATCCCCAAAGAAACAACTCATGAGGTATCATTATTCAATGAAATGCACGTTTACCCCCTTAACACCTCTTTAAAACCCGAATAACAAAAATCATTCATTACTTGACGTTTTCGACATACAGCGAACATATTCCCAAAATGTCATGTTTCTAACTTTAATAGTTTTAGCTGGGCGTGATGAGTGAGTGAGTCAGACAGGACATTTTCATTCAATTATTTTTACCAGAATCTCACCCCTCCCCATGGGCCCCTTAAATTGGATTGATGAAAAAACGCTTGAACACCTATTAACTTATTTTTTAACCTGTCTTTTTCCCCTGAGTTTGATGAGTTAGTGAGTTAGTCGGTCAGTTAGGACACTATCTCTCCTTCTTCCCCCCAGAATTTCACCCCACCCCATTGGCTCCTTAAATTAATTTATGAAAAAACGGTGGAACACCGATTTACTTATTTTTTAAGCTGATTTTTTTTTCGCTGAATTTCAAATTTCTCGCCTATGTCGTTTAGGAGATAGGCCTACACGCTTCGTTAGGAATCCTTCAACCCGCAATTTTCACCCCTTTCACCTCATAATAATACACCACTTCGAAAAACCCTTAGACACATTTCTGCTTATTTTTAATGATTAGTTTATATGCCGAGTATCACATCCACAAATGAAACCACTCGTGAGATATTGTTATTCAATGAAATGCAGGTTTAACCCCCTTAAGACCCCTTTAGAACCTGAATATTCAAAAATCCTCCCTTAGTGTATGGTGCTGACATACAACGAACATATCCCGAAAATGCCATGTTTCCAACTTCAATATCTTTGGCTGGGCGATGATGAGTGAGTCAGGACATTTTCTTTCAATTTTTTCTTCTTCAGAATTTCACCCCTCCCGATGAACCCCTTAAATTTGATTTATCAAAAAAACTGTCGAACACATATATCCTTATTTTTAAGCAGTTTTTCCCCCTGAGTTTGAAGAGCGAGTGAGTCAATCGGTTAGGACACTTTCTTTCCTGATTTTTACCCAGAATTTCAGCCCTCCCCATGGGCTCCTTAAATTGGATTTATGAAAAAAATGGTCATACACCTATTTACATATTTTTATGCTGATTTTTTCCCGCTGAGTTTCAAACTCCTCGCCTATGTCGTTTACGAGATACAGGCTCCGTTAGGAATCTTTCAACCCCCCACTTTTCACCCCTTTCACCTCATAATATACACCACATCGAAAAACCCTCAGACACGTGTCTTCTTATTTTTAATGATGAGTTTATATGCCGAGTGTCACATCCCCCGATGAAACCAATCGGGAAATATTGCTATTCAATGAAATGCAGGTCTACCCCCTTAACACCCCTTTAGAACCTGAATATCCAAAAATCCTTTCTTGGTGGGCGTTTGCGGCCCTTGAGAAAGCTGCAAACCAAATTTCATTCCAATCCGTTGGGCGGTTTCTCAGATTTCGTGATGTATGTGTGAGTGAGTGAGTGATTGAGTGGTATTTGACAAATATCTAGTAGATAGTGTCAAGTCTTTGTTATGCTATACTCGCTTGACAGTGCTGTGTGAGCAGTCGAGTAACTAACGGGATTTCAAGTAAAGATCCTCATTTTCTCTACCGGTAGTGCAGAGCACAACTCGAATCCAGTCGGCCGTGTCTCGACTTGAGCTATGTTGCCATGGAAACTATCTGCCTTGCCATTCCTTCATGAGTATATTTTATGATTTGATTAGCCTTGTGCTTGAGTGCAAAAGGGCCGAAATCAGAAGCATGAGAAAGACTATCGAAAATTCATGTAGCCAGCGGTTCCTTCTGGGTCCTAAACTATGTGTATGCAAAATTTGGTTGAGATTGGTGAAACGGTGTAGATTTGTATACGGAACCAACCCACCCACATACATACATACAGACTTTCACTTTTATATATAAGATAGAGATTGATCAATGCATTAACCCAATGTGGGTTAATATCTGAATAGCCATTGTGCAGAAACATAATACCGGCTTTGCCGAATAGTTACAATGTTTCATATAAAAGCATATCATCATTTAAATACTGATACGAAGACATGTGGTTTCAGTTTCAATGAGTTGGCACCAGAGTTAGCATGAGCGTTTACCGTTCAGTATGAAAGTGTTGAGGAAAGTTACTCGGCGAGTGGATGCCCATATTTTTTATCCAGAGATTGAAGAACAGACTCTTAATAAATCATAATTGTTTTCAGCAATTATGATTTATTGAATTTTTGTACACCAAAGAACGACAACTTGATGATTCATTGAAGAAATATCTGTAATGGCGCCTCCAAACCTTGAAGTAATCCGTATGTTACATACATTCCACATGGTACCACTGCCAGCTGGATCGGATAGCATCCCTCTTGGCTGCTTTAGCTGGCATTGCGTCTTACACACTTCCGTCCCATTTTTCAAAATCACTCCCACAAAATTATCCAGCAAACGAGTGGAAAGATGTTACACATCAAAAGAAGTGAACAAGGGAGGTCCAACTCTATGGAAATACCAATGAAAACGTTGCTTAGCATCGTAAGCCTAAACCAAGTTCAGAATGATATGAACTACCCTAAGTCTTCATAATAATACAATAATGCACTATGTGCGGCATGCATTCTGTTACAGAATGATGAAAGCATGAGTCCAATATTGACAGTCAAAGTTATCACAGTAGTCTCGCATAGGTGCGTAGGACTAATGGGTAATCAGCCTGCTCTGACTGCTGTTTGGTCCGCCAAGGACTCCCCTACAATTCATGTGAACAGCGCAGGCGCGCTCGGCTTCGCTTCACTCAAGCAATCACGTCTCAGAAATGAGCAGATTATTATAAATGCAGTCTCTTCTGCAAGCTCGAAAGAGTTCACTAAATCACTTGCAATACACTCGTATTACTGTCCTAACATTGTCCCAGCTATACTGCTTCACGTTATAATCACAGAAAAAGTCAAAGAGGAATGCGGAATGTTGCCATTCGTTCCAAACACATCGGAACTGTAAAGATACTGCCAAAGTATTTGACTTTGCATTAGGTTTTGATACAATAAACTCACGTAGTAACAACCACTTAGCTTCCTTTGAACACTACAACATAATGAAACAAGTAATTCCGTGAAGAATTATACAGCCTATTTTCATATATCCTACGCATGTTAATTGCCTCTATCAACACACAAAATTTCAGTTTGAAGGTTGTGATAGATTCGTAGATATTGAGAACCGTCTAAATATTTCAGATGGTCGCCAGTTGTATTTTTATTTTTGTACTATTACATTAAGATTATTGTGTACGTGTGGTATTCAGACTTCAATCGCATGATTAGGACACAAGAAGTAAAAACGAGATTTTAAAAATTCGCACAGCTGCCATCTTGTGATTATGCAAACAATTGAAATAAATTAGATGACAGTGGATTAACATTTGTATAAGCATTTAACGTGCAACGTTTCACTGCACTCGGATAATTAATTCGCTAGAAACGTCCATTTAAATATTTATAATTCGCGTCGCCGCCATGTTGGATTTGTGCTCACCAGGTTACTGAAAGTCTTATAGGTGAACATATGTTCATAGCATCTATGAACATAAAAAATTTCAGTTTGATTGCGGTAAAAGATTCATAGATATTGAGAACTGTCTAAATATTTCGGATGCTCGCCATTTTGGATTGTTATATGTATAGGCCATAGAGTTATGTACAATTCAAGGAAAATTATTGCCCAGGTTCATTATTCAAACTTTCACTTCGATCGCATGATTACGACGCAAGAAATCAAACCTTAATTTTAAAATTTCGCTCAGCTGCCATCTTGAGGTTATGTAAAAAATTGAACTAAATTAGATGCCAATGCATTACAATATGTACAATTATTTACTGTACCACATTCCACTGCGCTCAGAGAGTGAAATCACGAGACAAGTCTATAAAAATGTTTCAAATTCGCTTGGCTGCCATGTTCGTTTTGTACTATAAAGGTTTATGAACGTTACGTAGATAAACTTGTATCAGTACCCCTTAATACCGTACAAAATTTCAGGGTGATATCTGTAATAGTTTTGGAGATATAGAATGTCAGTGAAATATTTCGCACAGCCGCCATTTTGAGGTTATGTAAACAATTGAACTAAATTAGACCCCAGTGCATTACAATGTGTATAAACATTTGCTGCACCAAGTTTCATTACGTTTGGATAGTTAAATCGCGAGAACATTCTATTTAAATGTCTCAAGTTCGCTTGGCCACCATGTTGGTTTTGTAGCCACCAGTTTTTTGAAAGTCTCATAGGTGAACTTTTAGTAGTGCCCTTTATCACTGTACACAATGTCATGGCGATATCGGTAATAGTTTCGAAGATACTGAATGCTGGGGAAATATTTCGCACAGCCGCCATGTTGGATTGGTGATACACAATAAAATTTGAAAGGCACGGTCGGGGTCGATCAAAATAGTGCTATGATCTTACAGAGTTTCATTGTAATCGCTCCAGCCGTTTAGAAGTTATTAGGGGACACACACACACGCACACACACACGGACAAAAGATGATCTCATAAGCCTATTTTTTCATAAAATGAAAATAGGCTAACAAGAACGGTATCAGCACTCGTACCGTCAACTGATACGGCAATAAGATGTATTCGTGCGTCTGCACGCTGACTGGTATTCTACTCGAACATTCATATTCTCTCATATTTACACTGTTTGTAACATAAAACGAAGGCATCAAAGCTCATCAAACCGCAGTTCAGTAAAGCGGCTGTGTTAAACCTCTACACTAGCCAAATGATACGGCTGTTTCTCTAATACATCCTGCGTGCTCCTAGCACGTCATAGCTTCAAATTTATGAGAAAAATGATTAACTGAAATAATAGTGGCTTGTTTTTTACTCATAGGCATCACTTACAGTAGTGATTGAAAGTGTACTGCCTTCAAATATAATATGGTGTACAGTCGTACATATAGTGTTGGCTATGCCTTAAATATTACATTATCTGACTTCCTTACAAGCAGAGTACATTCTAGACAGGCGGAAAATAACTCCGCACATATTAATATGAAGATGCCTACCTATGGTTGTTCACAATGCGACACTTATACTAATCAACAGATAGGCTAATTGTAGTCTTTACATGGGTAATGACAACCTTTTACAACTCACAAATTCGATGGCACGTCATTCTGGATTTTGGGTTCCTAAGTCATCGACTCCTGGAATTCAGAGTCCGGTTTGACGCTGTCTTTCCATCCTTTCCTCCACCTCATCGTGGACTTTAAGGAATTGGCATCTCCCTTATCATGGCATTTAGGACTGCTTCATAACGTACTGGATACGCAGGTTATTCATCTCGGTCATTTCATCATTATAAATACACAGCATGATGTTCCGGAAGTTCCCTGACGTTCATATTAACTATATCTGATTGATAGTATTCAGATTTGTGTGCTGGTGTGGTCGTTGGAATACCAATGACAAGACACGTTGTAATGGCGTCTGTTTCACTTGGCACTTTACCACCATCCGTGGAATATGTCCACAATCGTAATGTCGTAATTAGAAATAGCGTTAAGATGCACTGGGTAATGATGTTTACAGTTACTTTAAATGTTGTACTGTACTTGCTACAAAATAACCACACGTTTTACGGCTCACCTCATGGCCTTTCACAAATGGATGTTTGACACTAAGTCAAACACTTTTACAGAATTACATGCACAATGAAATATCACTCATTTCACATGTTGAAAATTCAAGAAATGCTGTGTGATGTAGCTGGCGTGCAACTCACACTTTTAGAAATATACTGCACTTCGCAACTGCATTTTCAACTCGCGTTTCACGAGAACAGATTCACGCGTGTCTCACTTGGGCAATCCCAGACAAGGAGTTTTGGTGTCCCGTCTTCTTCTCGAAGTCCAGGGTTTCGGAAAACTGCGCTAGTTAGTTTGCGACTTCTAATCACTTCAATAATTTGTTTCACACACGATTTATCGTTTCCGATGTAGGCTACAATCAAGATTATCAAAAATCCAAAAATCATCCAATATTATTCGCATGACCATCAGACTTCTTATATCTGCTGTGGCGTAAATTCTTCATATAGAAAAGGGTTTCCTCATGGTCGATTAATTATGGAAAGTTACCAAGGGTGGTTACTACTCAGATCAAATCACAGCACGGCTCGTCCTGGCCTGCCCAACGTAATACCAACTTCTGCATTCATAAAAGTATCACCACCATAAGCTACTCGGGCTCAGTATATTGTTGCAAAATATAGTAGATATCACATGATTGGGTTAGTCGTAATTTGATTTAAGCTTTGAACATTTGGGTGGCCGCCATTCCGTTTCCGTCAAGATGGCGGCGAATATAACATGACACTGAAGTGTTCATTGCTTGTGCTATCTCTGTACCAAATTTTGTTCAATTTGGTTTCGTAATTTTTGAATTGATGGGGAGGGGGGTACAACCGATATGCACAATTAACTTTTGGCCCGTGTAGATCTCATGTCTACTTTCAATTTTTGCAAAAATCGAAATTAGGCTAAAATAGATATTTATATTTGTCCGAAGGTGGACTCAAAGACAGTTTCACCGATAGCCTGGACGTATTGTACGGTTGTAGTGCAGACCCAATGGAAGGTTTTTGGCAACAATAATTTTAGATAGCTCCTTCCATTCCCTTCATTTAGGCCCTTTGGTACAAATCCACACCGTTTCACCGATCTGAACCAAATTTTACATACATACCCTTTGGAACCCGACGAGTAACACTGTCTACTTGAAATTTTGGACAGCCTTCTCCTTTCCCTTCATATAGATCCTTTGGCACAAATATTCACCGTTTCACCGATCTGTACCAAATTGTACGTACTTGCCCTTTGGAAATCAACGTGATACACTGTCCACTTGAAATTTCGGACAGCCCTTTCCATTCTATTCATTTAAGTCCCTTCGCACAAATCTACACCGTTTCACGGATATGAACCAAATTTTAAATATTTACCATTTGGAACCCTGCAGGTAACACTGTCGACTTGAAGTTTTGGACAGTCCTTTCCTTTCTTCAGATTCAGGCCCTTGACCACAAATCCATGCCAATCTGAACCTAATTTTACGTACTTACCATTCGAAACCCAGCAGGTAGGCTAACACTGTCTACTTGAAATTGGACAGTCCCCCTTTTTCCCTAGATCTGGGCCGTTTGCACGTAGACTAAATCTCTAATTTGTCATGGAAGGACCAATCTACGCACATTTTAAGCCTTGCAAAGGAAGAAATAAAACTCGGGACGTAAACGTTGGTTCATTTTGGTGAAACTGAGTAGATTTGTATAAATAACAGACAAAGAGACCCAAAAACGACGATTTAAGGCCCTAGAACCAATCGTGTCGAAAGATCTTCGATGTTGTACTAGGGGTCCAGAGATACTGGGAATTAAGGTGTCACTGAAAGTGGGCTGCATCACGGCACCTCTATCAGCCTTCTGGTGCGCAATCGCGAAATCAGTCACATCTTACGCTGCTTAAACTTAATTTGTACAGACCTATCCATTCCCTAGATTTAAGCCGTTTGGCACACGAACAAAATATCGAACAGCGCTAAGTGACGAAAAATGACACTATTGCACCGTCAGGAGCTCGGGACGGGCGAAATGTTCAGATGTGCCCCGATTTTCCTACAGCACTATGCGGCAAAAAACGATTGCTCTCTACTTTCAGCCAATGTGATATAGGCAGTGTCTTTTATTTTACTTACTCCTCTTTCTAATCAAATTTTACAATTCGTTAGTAAACTATATGATCATTATTATCATTATAATTACGGGAAATTGACGTGGACGTTACGTTCATTTTACTATTTATCACCATGCTGCGGGGTCTTAGTACGTAAACAGTGCTATCAGATTAGTATCACACGGAGTTGAGATGACGCACGTCCTATGAACTGCCAGCCCATCCACAACAGACGACGAACCATGCGATCAGTCTATTTATCCGCTGTACGTAATATTTTGTTAATAGGAACACCGGAAGGTCGCAGGAGCAGCTTCTCCGTGCCCTATAGTACGGTGTGTTCTAACTTCATTTCACACACTCTAAAGCCCCGCACGCTACTTATCACCACAACTAGAATGCTTCCCCAACTGTTATTTTTAGCCTACTTTTCACATTTTGCAAAAATGAGGTAAAAGTAGTCTTATGAGATCGATCCGGGAAAATGTCTGTCTGTCTGTCTGTCTGTCCTTCTGTCTGTCTGGCTGTGTGTGTGTCCCCCCCCCCTATCAACTCCTAAACGGCTGCAGCAATCAAAACCAAATTTAGTATGAGTAAAGATGTGCACCGGAATAGCTCACGTCCATATTTGAAAATGATGTCAGTGCTACCAACTGCTGAAAAAAAGCACTAGAAATTTGAGCTCCATGCTGGATATCTTGCAAGGTATTCATGGGAGCTATTCCAAAATTGGCACACATGTAGATAATACTATTTCAGTTTGATTTCCAGGAGCCCAACCATGACAGTGTTGCCAAAATAATTTTAAGCCTTCTGATAGGTCCAATGTTTAAATGCATATAACTTCTACACTATCAACTGGATTTCAACCAAATTTTGTATGTAATATATGTACATAAACAGATATGACTGAGCGTATTCTTAAGAGCCACCAGGGCTGCCAACTGTTAATAATTGCTCTCTCAATTTTTTATCCAAATACCAATATATCAGAAAGTATGCAAGCCAACAGCTTTAAACTATGCACACGTATATTCTGACATTTTTGATTAATTTGGAGTAACTTATATACGTCAGTTCTACCAACATGATTATAAGCCTGCTGATAGTACCAATTTTTAAATACATGTAACTTCTATACTATCAGTTGGATTTCAACCAAATTTCGTTTGTGCAATGTGTACCATAACAGATATGACTATAAGTATTGTTAAGAGCAATCAGGGATGCCAACTGTTAATAAATGCTGTCTATATTCTTTTTACCCTAATATCAATATATCAGAAAATATGCAAGCCAACAGCTCTATACTTTGCACACGTATAGCACCTGACATTCTAGATTAATTTGGAGTAATTAATACAAGGCGGTGTTGCCAACATGATTCTATGCCTGCTGATATGTCCAATTTTATAATACATGTAACTTCTATACTAACAAATGGATTTCATCCAAAATTGGCACAACAAGATATCATAATAATTCAGATTATTTCTGACCAGCACACGCATGACATTGTTGCCAACATGCCTATACGCGTGCTGATAGATCCAGTGTCTAACTGCATGTAACGTCCATTGGACTTCATCCAAATTTTGTATTCTGTACCTTAAGAGGTGGAACTAAGAATATATTCAGTCACCAGGGCTGCCAACTGTAGTGCTCTATTAGGCTACATTATACCAGGTATATTTTGAACTAATTAGATATTTCGATATTACCAACTTAATTTCGTCATTATTCTAGATAGGTTCATATACTGTAGAATAATCATTGGCATGAAAAGTAGGCTGTATAGTTCTTCACGGAACTTCTTGTTAAAATATTAATTTCGATTACTTTGTGTCAGTTCAGTAGTAGTATTCATTATCATCCATAAACAAATAAATGAATCCACCGGGCCAATCCGGTTACTACTACTAGTAGGCTATCATATAGAAGGTAAAAAAATATTGAAGCAGCAAATTTATGAATAAACATAACAAACCTACAGTACATGATAGAGAAATTTCTGACAAAATAAAATTACAAAACTCTTTATTATTCAGTTTATTAATTTCCACTAACTTCCACACATGAATAGGACACATGAAGAAATTTTGAAAGAGATACCAGACCTGAATGCATTAAAAACAAGAAGTTCCGTGAAGAACTATACAGCCTACTTTTCATGCCAATGATTATTCTACAGAATATGAACCTATCTAGAATAATGACGAAATTAAGTTGGTAATATCGAAATATCTAATTAGTTCAAAATATACCTGGTATAATGTAGCCTAATAGAGCACTACAGTTGGCAGCCCTGGTGACTGAATATATTCTTAGTTCCATATTCATTTTCTTAGTCTTAAGGAACAGAATACAAAATTTGGTTGAAGTCCAATGGACGTTACATGCAGTTAGACATTGGATCTATCAGCACGCGTAAAAGCATGCTGCCAACAATGTCATGTGTGTGCTGGTCAGAAATAATCTGAAATATTATGATATCTTGTTGTGCCAATTTTGGATGAAATACATTTGTTAGTATAGAAGTTACATGTATTTTAAAATTGGACATATCAGCAGGCATAGAATCATGTTGGCAGCACTGTCTTGTATTAATTACTCCAAATTAATCTAGAATGTCAGGTGCTATACGTGTGCAAAGTATAGAGCTGTTGGCTTGCATACTTTCTGATATATTTATTTTAGGGTAAAAAATATAGACAGCATTTATTAACAGTTGGCAGCCCTGATTGCTCTTAACAATACTAATAGTAATATCTGTTATGGTATACATAGCACATACGAAATTTGGTTGACATCCAACTGATAGTATAGAAGTTGTGTGCATTTAAAAATTGGTACTATCAGCAGGTTTATAATCATGTTGGTAGAACTGACGTATATAAGTTACTCCAAATTAATCTAAAATGTCAGAATATACGTGTGCGTAGTTTAAAGCTGTTGGCTTGTATACTTTCTGATATATAGGTATTTGAATGAAAAAAAATAGAGAGAGCAATTATTAACTGTTGGCAGCTCTGGTGTACTTAAGAATATGCTCAGTCATATCTGTTTATATACAGATATTACATACAAAATTTGGTTGAAATCCAATTGATAGTGTAGAAGTTATATGCATTTAAACATTGGACCTATCAGAAGGCTTAAAATTATTTTGGCAACACTGTCATGGTTGGCCTCCTGTAAATTAAACTGAAATAGTATTATCTACATGTGTGCCAATTTTGGAATAGCTCCCATGCATACCTTGCAAGATATCCAACATGGAGCTCAAATTTCTAGTGCGTTTTTTCAGCAGTTGGTAGCACTGACATAAATTTCAAATATGGACGTGAGCTATTCCGGTGCACATCTTTACTCATACTAAATTTGGCTTTGGTTGCTGCAGCCGTTTAGGAGTTGATAGGGGGGGACACACACACAGCCAGACAGACAGACAGAAGGACAGACAGACAGACACACATTTTCCCGGATCGATCTCATAAGTCTACTTTTTCCTCATTTTTGCAAAATGTGAAAAGTAGGCTAATAAAGTACATGAACACATTTCCAGGAGCTTCTCAGAAGAAAAACTGGAAAAGGCAATCTGCAACACTACAAAGAACAAACAGCCTGTTCCCTTGTTCATTCAGAACCTAGGAACAAAAGCTCTAAAGATTCTTCTCTTGATATATAAGAAACTTTGAAGCTTGAAAGATAGCTTCCAGGATGAATGGAAGAAAGCGAATCCAATGCTTAAACTTGGTAAACCCACACACTTTACGGCCTATGATATTTACATATATACTAGCAATAATCCAAGAAACAATTATTTCATCCAGACTCAACTCATGCTTTGGAAACCAAACGTTGCTCATAGAAGAAATAGCAGTCTTCCAACAAAACATATATATGATCTAGTAGCTGAAAAGAACTTACAAATGGAATAAAATCAGATCTCAATCAACATGAAAGAACTGTAGCTGTATTTGTGTATTTCAGCGGAGCCTTTGATTCTACCTTAGGTATATGGAAAGATAAGATAAAAATAACTTAAAATTCTGAACAATACATTTCCTGGCTTTCAAGGTTCCTTAAAAAAGATGGACTATTGTTAAGTATGGTGAAGCCTTCTCAAACTATCAATACATAATTTAGGACTGCCTCAAGGAGCAGTGATAAGTACTATACTGTTTAATGCAAATGACAATGACCTTACAAATATTCTGAACAACACCAAAATTCATAATAGGAATGCTTGCAGATGATGTCGTGATGTGGACATCTGCGAAGAGAAGTCAAAGCAATATAAAACGATAGAACAAACAATGGACACTGCTGTAGACTCCTTGTAAAATGCATGTACTAAGCTAGAAATCATCCCTTGAGTGTACACAACATCGTTGCTCATTTGTTGAATATATTCATGCGCTACCTATTGTAACATGGATTTACTAAACCATACACCTTGTCTGGAGTATACACAACCTCTCACCCAAGTTTCATCGCTATCGGACGAATAGTATATAAACGTATACGGGACTTTGTTGAAACGCTTCGTGCGTCGTCACTCATTTGTTGAATCTACTCGTGCGCTACCTATTGTAAAGTTGATTTACTAAACCAGAAACCTTCCCTGAAGTGTACACAACATATCATCCATGTTTCATCGCAATGGTATGAATGGTATATGAACGCATGTTGGATTTTGTTGAAACAAATCGCACGCCATTTTGTTGAAGTATGTCGCGCGCCATCTATTGTACATTGGATTTACTATGCCTATAAATTTCCCGGGAGTTTGCACAACAACTCACCCAAATTTGATCGCAATCGGAAGAATTGTATATGAACGCATCGTCATTTCTCATATGTTTTAATTTCTCGCCCGATATCTATTGTAAATTGAATTAACTATGTCTATAACCATCCCGGAAGTGTGCACAAAAACTGACCAAAATTTGATCTTATATCACACTAATATATAACAAGATGTTCAGGAAAGAACATATAGCCTACTTTATCCTAAATGTATGGGTATAGTTGTAACTCTTTGTCTATCACTTCCTAATCTCTTCCAATTCGAAGTGCAAATTGGCACACTGGATTTGAGGAGTGGCGTTCAAACCATAGTTTATAATTTACCCCAGCATTTTGCAATTTCATCAGCAAACACTCCAAACAACGTAGGTATTCAGTATATTAACACCGACTAGTCACAATAATTGAAACTTCGTTGCTCTAAACGTATCACTGGGAGAAACATATTTAAATTTGTAAACGCGCACGGCTAACGAGAAAGACAGGCCATGGCTCGTAAAACAAAACCTTCTGTGACGTAGGCAATGTCCTGCTTGATGGTGCTTATACGTTTAAGTCGAGAGGAATTCATAAGCAGCAGAAATGCAATATTTTATATCAATCTTCTTAAAATGGACGCAATTTAGATGTTCCGTGTGTTTTCAAACACGATAAATTATACTGTATAGGTTTGCAAAACTACGCCTGTTGAGGTTACTCGTTACAAAAACCCACGCGAAGTAGGATTCAAGGGTTCGTTGTGTCTTTAATAGCTGCAACGAGTAGGCTACAGTAAGCTGAGTTGTAGAGTCTGTGACCTTCGTTGTGAGTTAAAGTATGTGCACATGAGTATAATTAGATCAAAGAATCTTGCAGCACAGTATAGATATGATTAACTTATTGTTGTTTCAAGGGGCGGAACATAAATTAATACGTTTGTAAAAGAGATCTGCGGAATACACTCGGCACCGACTAACTTGTATCAATACCTTCTATGAAGACAAGTTAGTGATACATGAATACCAACATTTATACAGGTTCAATGATGTAGACAAGATGACTAGGTACCACACCGCCAGTAAAACGAAGACCATAGAATATTATGTTCGTGAATATATTTCAATTATAAAAACGTTTGGTACATTTATGTACGGTATATCTTTCAATTATAAGACTTATAGGCTACATGCATACATTGTCCGGCGTCATTCATAGCTTTTCATAGCCTTCTTGAACACTTTGTAACCGTCAAGTAATTCAACATAATTAACAAGCAGCCGCCAGGTAAAGATAACATTCGTTATGTGTATTTTGTATATTCTCCTGAAACGTATTATCTTGTGAACAACTACAACGATTAATGGTCTACTGGTTGTACATAGAGTAGACTACAAGAAGTGGTGCAACAGAACTACATTGCTGACGTCACGAAAACGCACCAGGGCCAGTCTTTCTCGTTGGCCGTGATGATTGCACCTACTCTTGGGGATGTGTGCGCTCTATTGGAAAAAAATAAGACATTTTACAATTATACCGTAGGCATGGGTTCACTAACTGGCTGGTATAGAGCGCAGCTCGCATCGAGAATGCTGTGGTTAGCTCATACATAGTTCACCTATTTACTATTAGATGTCACTCCGGTGGAGAATGTAGTTTTATTGAAATATATATTTTCCAACGCAAAATGTGCCATATAATGCTTTATTTTATAACGTCTCAGTACTCAAGAAACAATAAATATAAAATAAATCAAGCAAAAAAATTCAACTCTGGAAGGATTTGAACCACGGCCAGCCTGATGGAAGACGAAAGCCCTAACCACTCAGCCAATTGTGCACTCACTAATTAAGCGTTAGGAAAAAATTAGATAGAACGTCTAGCAAATAATGACTAGGAATAAACGATTTCTTCACTGGAGTATATTTTAAACCGAGTTCATTTCATATAAAGTTCATATCATTTTTAGCCTATTTTCTATTTTGAAAAAAAAAAAAAAAAAAAAAAAAAAAAAAAAAAAAAAAACAAGATATTCAGTAAAGAACATATAGCCTACTTTCTCCTAAATGCATGGGTATTGTTATAACTCTTGGTCCTTTTCAAGGAGTATAATTGAATGTTGGTTGTAGTAGCTTGTTGAAATACAACGTGCTATAGGGATATTAAACATGAATATGAGGTGCCCTTTGCTAGTGCTACCTCTGTAAAAAAAAATCATTCAATTCGGTTTCACCGTGTTTGAATTGATCTGGGGAATTGATTTGCACACATACATGGCCGCTATTTGCAAACTATTGGGCTGATGACCTTGTAGTCAGTCATAAGATGCTTTCCACAAAAAGGCATGTTGTTGAAAAATCCGGTAGAGATCAAATTATTAGGATGGTCGAAATTTGATTTAAGCTTTTAACATTTGGGTGGCCGTCATTCCGTTTCCGTCAAGATGGCGGCGATATAAAACATGACACTGAGGTGCCTTTTGCTAGTGCTACCTCTGTACCAAATTTCGTTCAATTCGGTTTCACCGTGTTCGAATTGATAGGGGGAATCGATTTTCACACAAATATGGCCGCCATCCGCAAAATATTAGGCTAATGACCTATTAGTTTGGTCAAAGGATGCTCCCTCCATAATGATATGTTGATGCAAAATTTGGTAGAGATCGGATGATTAGGTTAATCGTAATTTGATTTAAACTTTGAAAATTTGTGTGGCTGCCATTACGTTTCCATCAAGATGGCGGCGATATAAAACATGACACTGAGGTGCCCTTTGCTAGTGCAACCTCTGTACCAAATTTCATTCCATTCGGTTTCACCGTGTTCGAATTAATAGGGGCAATCGATTTTCACACAAAGATGGCCGCCATCCGCAAACTATTAAGCTGATGACCTATTAGTTTGGTCAAAGGATGCTGCCCCCATAAAGGTATGTTGTTGCAAAATTTGGTAGAGATCGGATGATTAGGTTAGTCGTAATTTGATTTAAGCTTTGAACATTTGTGTGGCCGCCATTACGTTTCCGTCAAGATGGCGTCGATATAAAACATGACACTGAGTCGTCATTCGCTAGTGCTACCTTTGTACCAAATTTCGTTCAATTTGCGCTCACCGTGTTCGAATTGATAGGGGGGGACAGACATTCAGAGTACACACACTCACACACACACACACACACACACAGACTCACACACACACATACACTCACAGACAGACACACTTTTTTCGCCCTGTAGTGATCTCATAAGTCTACTTTCATTTTTTGCAAAAATCGAAAGTAGGCTAAAAATAGGCTTATGAGATCACCTTTTGTCCGTGTGTGTGTGTGTGTGTGAGGTGTGTGTGTGTGTCCCCCTAATAAAATCTAAACGGCTGGAGCGATTTCAATGAAACTCGGTAAGTTCATAGCACTCTTCCAGGCGACCCCGACCGTGCCCTTCAAATTTCGTTACGTCTCACCAATCCAACATGGCGGCCGTGCGAAATATTTCACCTGCATTCAATATCTCCGAAACTATTCTCGATATCAACCTGGAATTTATTACGGACATAAAGGGAAGTACTAGAAGTTCACCTATGTGACGTTTGAAAAACTGGTAACTGCAAAACCAACATGGCGGTCACGCGAATTTGCGACTTTTATATAGACGTTTCTCGCGATTTAACCAACCAAACGCAATACAACTTGGTACAGTATATGTTCATACACATTGTAATGCACCGACGTCTAACTTCGTTCAATTGTTTACATAACCACAAGATGGCGGATGCGCGAAATATTTCACCGGCATTCTATATCTTTGAAACTATTAGCGGTATCACCCTTAAATTCTGTACGGAGATAAAGGACACTACTGGAAGTTCATCTATAAGACTTTCAAAAACTGGTTAACTACAAAACGATCATGGCAGCCAAGCGAATTTGAAAATTTTAAATAGACCTTTCTCGCGATTTTATGTTCCAAACGCAATGAAATCTGGTACAGGAAATGTTTATACACATTTTAATACACTGGTATCTAATTTAGTTCAATTGTTTACATAACCTCAAGATGGCGGCTGTGCTAATTTTAAAATTAAGTTTTATGTCTTGTGTCGTAATCATGCGTTCGTAGTAAAAGTTTGAATAATGAACCTACGCAATAATTTTCCTTTAATGGTACATGACTCTATGGCTTATACATTCAACAATCCAACATGGCGACCATCCGAAATATTTAGACGGTTCTGAATATCTACGAATCTCTTATGGCAATCAAACTGAATTTTTATATGTTCATAGGGGCTATGAACTTAAGTTCACCTATAGGACTTTAAATAACCTGGTTATCACAAATCCAACATGGCGGCGACGCGAAGTATAAATATTCACATGGACGTTTCTCGCAATTTAACCATCAGAGTTACTCTGCAGCAGAATATGCATGTCCTTTGTGGTATAGGTCGTGTCATACCAAGTAGGTTGATACTGCATTAAATGAAACGTGTAGACTTATCACTGGCTGCCTGAGACCCACGCCATGTGATAAACTGTATTGTTTAGCTGGCATTGCACCCCCAGATATCAGAAGAGAACTTGCAGCTAAATGTGAGCGTTTAGGGTTGATGTGTCTCAAGCACATCCATTGTTTAGCCTTCAACCAGCCCACTCTCGACTGAAGTCCAGAAGAAGCTTTCTTCACACAACTGAGTGCATAACTGACAAACCTCAGGTTTTGAGGATTACATCTTGGTTGACCAGAAGCCCCCACATTACTCAGTGGATGGTTCCATCTGAAAGGCTCCCAGTAGGACATACTGAGGCTTGGACAACTTGGAAGTCTCTCAACAGATTGCGATCTGGTGTTGGCAGATCCAAGTCCAACATTCATAAAAGGTTTTTTTTTTTTGCTGCGACCCGGTCCTTTGTGAATGCGGTGAAGAACAGACTATGGGTCATCTGCTTCAGTGCAGTCTGTGTCCTATACTGTGCACCATGGAGGATCTGGTGAAGACTACACCAAATGGACGTGACATGGCAAAATATTGGTCATGCATTATTTAGAACCTTAAATGTTAAAGTGTTGCCATATTTTGCCCATTTTGTACATAGTTTGTTATGTAATATATTTGTTCCTGACACGAGTAAATAAATCAACCATCAGAGTGCAGTGAAACTTGGTACAGTAAATCCTTAGAGGAATGTTAATCCACTGGCTTCTAATTTATTTCAATTGTTTCCATAACCACAAGATGGCAGCTGTGCGAAATTTTAAAATCTCCTTGTTACTTCTTGTGTCATAATCATGCGAGTGAAGTTTGAATGCTACACGTACACAATAATCTTCATGTAACAGTACATAACCCTAGGACCTACATATATAAAATCCAACATGGCGACCATCCGAAATATTTAGTCGGTTCTCAATATCTACGAATCTATTACAGCAATCTAACTGGAATTTAGTATGTTGATAGTGGCAGTTAACATAAGTAGGATATATGAAAATAGGCTGTATAGTTCTTCACGGAACTACTTGTTATCACTAGGCTATATTGCATGCAACATACTGAAATCAGTAAACTATACGTCAGAACGAGAGATCAGCTGCCATCTTGTCAAATAACCAAGACGACTCAGCTTTTAAATGTCACTTTTAGACTATAATCTTCATCATCATCGTCATCATTTCCCCTTATCCAGCTCCTGCCGGGTCGGGGTATTTATGGCACTTCTCCACTTTCCTCTTTCCTTCCACCATTCTTCTTCCACGATCTTGTCCCAGTCCAGATTTCTTTCTCTTACGCTGTTCTTCACTGAATCAATCCACCTTGTTCTAGGTCTTCCTCTTGCTCTCTTACCCTTGCACTTCGCCTCCAGCATCTGTCTTGGTATTCTATTTTCCTCCATCCTCTTTACATGTCCAAACCACCTTAGTTTATTCTTCTCTATTCTCTCATTTAGTTTTTCCATCCCAACTTCCTTCCTAACTTCTTCATTCCTCACTCTGTCTTTCCTTATCTTTCCTATCACACTTCTTAGGAATTTCATTTCACTGGCTTGTATTCTACTCTCTTGCCTGCTTTTCAGGGTCCAAGTCTCAGCTGCATAAGTTAATATGGGAACATAGTACATTTTATACATTACCTCCTTGCTTTTCCTTGGTACTTCCTTATCCCAAACAAGTTTTCTTACACTTTGATAGAATGCATTGCTCTGCTGTACCCTCCTGCCAATCTCCATGTCCAACCTACCAGTTTGCATCAATGCACTTCCTAGGTGTCCACAATTTCCAAACTCTGACTTACAATTTTCACAGTGCCCTTTCCTTGTCTTTCCCCTCTTGTCATCACCATGGTCTTGCTTTTCTCTATACTGATTTTCTGGCCGTACTTTTGAATATTTTCGTTCAGTGCATCTAGTTGTTTTGGCACTTCTTCGGTGTTCCTTCCCCAGACCACAATATCATCTGCAAATAACAGTAACTTCATTTCTTTATGTCCATATGCTTCCTTTGTTTCCTTTACAATTTCATCCATCACCATTATGAACAAGAGAGGTGACAGCACACTCCCCTGTCTTAGTCTAGTCTTGTTCCTAAACCAATCTGTCTTTCCAACTGGGGTCAGTACCCTGCTAACACAGTTGTTGTACATTGCTTGCACCATTTCCAACATTTCTCTTCCCAGTCTCTTCTTAACCATGGTTTCCCATACCTTCTCTCTGGGTACACTATCATATGCCTTTTCTAGATCTATGAAAGTCATGATCAAATCCTCTCGATATTCCCAGTTCTTTTCCATCACCTGCCTCAAGCTAAAGATTGGGTCCACTGTGGATCTTCCACTCCTGAAGCCATACTGTTCCTCTTGCAACTCTCCTTCCACCTTTCTTCTCATTCTTCTTTCTAATATCCTTTCCAGTATTTTTACTATCTGTGATATGGGGGTGTTCCCTCTAGAGTTATCACACTCCTTCTTGTCCCCCTCCTTAAACACTGGTATTATTATCCCTTTCTCCCAATCTTCTGGTACCCATTTCCGTTTCCACACACACTTTAGCAGTCGATACAACCATTGCATACAAACAGGTCCAGCAGCCTTTATCATTTCTACACTGATTTCATCCACCCCTGTTGCTTTTCCCATCTTCATTTTCTGTACTGCTAATTCCACCTCCAGCATTGTTATATCATCTTCTGTTATAGAGTCGTCAGGTTGTGTCACTTCCATGTCACCAGTACAATTGCTCACATTCAATAGCTTATCGAAATACTCCTTCCATCGGTCCCTTTATCTCTTCTGGGTGTGTTAACAACTCTCCATCTTTCTTTTTCACTAGCTTTGTAGTAACTCATTCTTCCCTCTTACTTCTTAGAAGACCGTACAGCATCCTTTTACTGCCACTTACATCTGTTTCCATTCTTCGTGTAAATTCTTCCCAACTTTTCTTCTTTTCTCCTCCTACCACTTTCATACACCTTCGTTTGCTGTCGTGATACTTCCTTTTGCTTTCTTCTGTTTGATCTCGGTTCCATTCTTTCCATGCAGACTTCTTTTCTTTCACTGCTTTCCTCACTTCCTCATTCCACCACGGTGTCTCCTTCTCTTTCACTCTTGATGACGTCCTACCACAAGCACTCTCTGCTGCACCAACAAATGCCTTTTTAAAGTGGGACCATTCCTCTTCTATGTTTTCCACTTCAGTAACTGGGATTTGTTGCTTCAATCTCTCCTGAAAATCTTCCTGTACAGTTTTGTCTTTCAATTTCCATACTTTTATTTTACTTTCTCTGATCTTTGTGAGGTTTGAAGCCATTTTTCAGTGTTGCCTAAGTAAACAAAAGTTTGGTGCTTTTCAGTCGGTCAACACGAATGTACCCAAATAGAGCTGGGTTATGCCCTGATCCTGAAATAAATTACATAAGATTAATAAATTCACTAGGATGACCAGTTTCGATCGTCAAGCGATCATCATCAGATCCATTACACTTAGGCTATAACATCTATGTTTGAGAATACAGGTGAAAAATATATACAATATGTACAATTAATTAGTTGCAGAGGGGCGTGGTGGCTCAGCGGTCTAGCTGTATGCCTCTCACCAAGGCGGTCCAGGTTCGATTCCCGGTCAATGCATGTGAGATTTTCGAAGTGAAATGCCATGTCCTGTGGTTCGGATTCCACGTAAAAAGGAGGTCCCGTGGCTCATAATCACAAGATTCACGGTCACGTAAAACTACAATCTTCCTTCTTTTAATTAGTTGCAGTGTTGGTAATGCAACAGTCGGTGTATGTTAAATGTGGTATATCTAATGTTAGGTAAACTTCTAAAATAGTGATGAAAATCCGGAATTAGTTCTGTTAGGGGTAATTATATGGTTTTACAAAATCAACTATGGTTATACTGAAATAATGCAAACTTATACTTATCGAGTTGTCTCTTAAACTGGAACTTGAAGCAGTTGACGTGTTGCCATAGACACCAGTTGTAGTCGACTAACCCCGAGTGTTCACTGGGTGGAACTGGTTTTCCCTTTCCTCCCCCTTTAGTTGTTATGTTCTTCCAGAGGTCAGTGCCATGTATATTTGTGTGACTTTGCCAAATCTAGATAAAAGAGTATGCTATTGAATGCAGGAGTCTGCAACTACTAAAGACCGTGGAACTATCTTCGCCAGGCATGGGCTAAAAAGCCATCGATACTGAGCGGTACACGGTCTATTGAAGACGTCCCGGCACCTTTAATTCTGCCGCGCATATCGGCCTAGGTTTATTGCAGAAAAATGTACATAGTACACCTGATCCAATTAACATTTACCTATAAACACCGCTATCCCCCCCCCCCCCTTTTTATCTAGCTTGGCTGTATCGCTAAGTTGTGTCTTGTTTTCGACAGGGTGTGTTTTTTAGTAGGGCGAAAAGGGGTGAACTCTCCATAAAAGTGTGTTCATTTAGATTGTTGGGATTGTTTTGTTAGGCTATGTGAATCTCGATTGCTTCTTTTATGTCGAGAGCTCGGCCTTTCGATTCGTGATGAATTATTTTTAGATCAGTCTCGATTTTAGTGAAGCTGTGCCCCGTGTCACATATATGTTCGCATACGGCTGAATGTATTCCGTATCTTAGCGCATTCCTATGTTCATTATAACGTGTATCTACTCGTCTTCCGCTCTGTCCAATGTAATTAGCTTGACAACCAATGTCTTGGCATGCAATAGAATATACCCCTGACTTTGAATACGGGTCTTGTTTATTTAGATTGCAATTTTGCAGGTGCCTCCCGGTCGTATTATTCATTGTGAATGCTATTTTTATGCCTTGATTTTTGAATAGATTAGTGATTTTATATGTGTTCTCATTCACATAGTTGAAGCGCGCGAATTTTTTCTCATTAATGTCCGGTTTTGGAGTCATTTTATCTTTATTTTTATGTTTGGCTACAATTTGGTCTATTATGCTTGGCGGGATATTGTTTTCCTTTGCTATTTGTTTAATGGTTCTTATTTCATTATTATAATTGTCTGTTGACATGGGTATGTTTAAAGGTCTGTGCACCATTGAATTTAACCCCGCTAATTTATGCGTACTGGGGTGATTAGACTGATTGTCGATTGCATGCGAGGTTTGTGTGGCTTTTCGGAATATGGAGTATGAAAGCTCGTTGTCCTTAAGTTCAATAGTTATGTCGAGATAATTTATTTTTCGATCTGTGTTGGATTCCTTGGTGAATTTTATTGAGTGGTGTAGGCTATTAATGGATTGGAGAATTGTTTCTTCGCTTGTTAATTCAGTATCGTAGATGCAAATTACATCATCTACGTATCTTTTCCATATTACTATTCCCTTTGTTGAAGTCTTTTCTAAAAACTCATTTTCTAGTGCATTAATGAAGATGTCAGCGATTAATCCGCTTAGTGGTGAACCCATCGCTAATCGTTCTGTTTGTGTGTACATTTTATTGTCGAATTGAAACGCGTTTTGGCCGAGGACGACCCTCAGTAGTCGCACGATCTCTTCAGTTTCTTTTTCCGAATTGTTGGATTTTAAGTTATTTTCGATAGTGTTTATTGCATCATTAATAGGAATATTGGTGTAAATGTTAGTTACATCGAAAGATACAAGCATTATGCTAGGTTTAATTTTAGGGTGTTCAGTGCTGTTACTAATTCCGTTGTGTTCTTTACAAAGTTGTTTTTGTCATTGGAAAGGAGGCGTTTTAAGGTTTTTAGTAACTCTTTGCTGATTTTGTATAGTTGTTGGTTGATTTTTTGCTTTCTTATGTATGAAAATTTTAGTTCGTTTTTTATCCAAAGCGGTTTGGCTTGTTTAGTTGAAATGATATACGATATTCAATTGCAACTAAGTAACTTTTGGCACGCATCCCAATGGGACAGTTTTACCGAGCACCTACATGACACCATCGAAATCAGAGCAACGAGGAAACACGAAACGCTAGAATATAAACTAAGAAAACTAGGAGAAACACAGAATAATCAACCTAGTGTACAACACACGAATAATAATGAATTCAATTTCCACACCAGGGTAAACAACAGAACGAACGTAACCTTCTTTCAAAATGAAATGGACATGCTAGACAATGGTTTGAAATACAACTGCACAGACACACACACGAACCATAATATAAAACAGTTAATCACAGATATCGAGATAGCCAGTCACAAGCTCCCAGCAGAAGACAGGGAATTAACCAAAAATCTTGCCACCAACGAAGCCAAAAAAATCCTCAAACGAGAGGGCGAAAACAATTACACTCAAAACAACAATCAACTAAAAGGAATAAAGTCATTGAAACAAAAAATAAAAGAACATGACTTAATCATCACAAAAACAGATAAGGGAAATACCACAGTAATTTTGAACAAAATAGAATACATTGAAAAATCAGTCGAATTCCTAAACAACAACGAAATCAAGGAATTAGCAAAAGTCCCCAACAATAAATTCCAAAAACAAATAAAAGGGGTATTAAAAGAAACAGAATACATATTGACCAAAGCTGAAAAGTCAAAACTAATAAACATGAACCCGAAAATACCGTCATTGAGGGGACAACCAAAAATACACAAAAATGAGTGCCCAATGAGACCAATAGTCAATTGTAGGAATGCGCCTAATTACAAAATCAGCAAAGAGTTACTAAAAACCTTAAAACGCCGTCTTTCCAATGACAAAAACAACTTTGTAAAGAACACAACGGAATTAGTAACAGCACTGAACACCCTAAAATTAAACCTAGCATGAGGCTTGTATCTTTCGATGTAACTAACATTTACACCAATATTCCTATTAATGATGCAAACAACACTATCGAAAATAACTTAAAATCCAACAATTCGGAAAAAGAAACTGAAGAGATCGTGCGACTACTGAGGGTCGTCCTTGGCCAAAACGCGTTTCAATTCGACAATAAAATGTACACACAAATAGAAGGGTTAGCGATGGGTTCACCACTAAGCGGATTAATCGCTGACATCTTCATTAATGCACTAGAAAATGAGTTTTTAGAAAAGACTTCAACAAAGGGAATAGTAATATGGAAAAGATACGTAGATGATGTAATTTGCATCTACGATACTGAATTAACAAGCGAAGAAACAATTCTCCAATCCATTAATAGCCTACACCACTCAATAAAATTCACCAAGGAATCCGACACAGATCGAAAAATAAATTATCTCGACATAACTATTGAACTTAAGGACAACGAGCTTTCATACTCCATATTCAGAAAAGCCACACAAACCTCGCATGCAATCGACAATCAGTCTAATCACCCCAGTACGCATAAATTAGCGGGGTTAAATTCAATGGTGCTTAGACCTTTAAACATACCCATGTCAACAGACAATTTTAATAAGGAAATAAGAACCATTAAACAAATAGCAAAGGAAAACAATATCCCGCCAAGCATAATAGACCAAATTGTAGCCAAACATAAAAATAAAGATAAAATGGTTCCAAAACCGGACATTAATGAGAAAAAATTCGCGCGCTTCAACTATGTGAATGAGAACACATATAAAATCACTAATCTATTCAAAAATCAAGGCATAAAAATAGCATTCACAACGAATAATACGACTGGGAGGCACCTGCAAAATAGCACTCTAAATAAACAAGACCCGTATTCAAAGTCAGGGGTATATTCTATTACATGCCAAGACATTGGTTGTCAAGCTAATTACATTGGACAGAGCGGAAGACGAGTAGATACACGTTATAATGAACATAGGAATGCGATAAGATACGGAATACATTCAGCCGTATGCGAACATATATGTGACATGGGGCACAGCTTCACTAAAATCGAGACTGATCTAAAAATAATTCATCATGAATCGAAAGGCAGAGCTCTCGACATAAAAGAAGCAATCGAGATTCACCTAGCCAAACAAAACAATCCCAACAATCTAAATGAACACACTTTTATGGAGAGTTCACCCCTTTTCGCCCTACTAAAATCACACCCTGTCGAAAACAAGACACAACTTAGCGATACAGCCAAGCTAGATAAAAAGGGGGGGGGGGAATAGCGGTGTTTATAGGTAAATGTTAATTGGATCAGGTGTACTATGTACATTTTTCTGCAATAAACCTAGGCCGATATGCGCGGCAGAATTAAGGGTGCCGGGACGTCTTCAATAGACCGTGTACCGCTCAGTATCGATGGCTTTTTAGCCCATGCGTGGCGAAGATAGTTCCACGGTCTTTAGTAATTGCAGACTCCTGCATTCAATAGCATACTCTTTTATCTAGATTTGGCAAAGTCACACAAATATACATGGCACTGACCTCTGGAAGAACATATCAACTAAAGGGGGAGGAAGGGGAAAACCAGTTCCACCCAGTGAACACTCGGGGTTAGTCGACTACAACTGGTGACTATGGCAACACGTCAACTGCTTCAAGTTCCAGTTAAAGAGATAACTCGATAAGTATAAGCTTGCATTATTTCAGTATAACCATAGTTGATTTTGTAAAACCATATAATCACCCCTAACAGACAAATTCCGGATTTTCATCACTATTTTAGAAGTTTACCTAACATTAGATATACCACATTTAACATACACCGACTGTTGCATTACTAACACTGCAACTAATTAATTGTACATATTGTATATATTTTTCACCTGTATTTTCAAATATAGATGTTATAGCCTAAGTGTAATGGATCTGATGATGATCGCTTGACGATCGAAACTGGTCATTCTAGTGTATTTATTAATCTTATGTAATTTATTTCAGGTTCAGGGCATAACCCAGCCTTATTTGGGTACATTCGCGTTGACCGACTGAAAAGCACCAAACTTTTGTTTCTCTGATCTCCTTTAGGTTTTCCAATTTTTCCCATTGAAATTTTTCCACCACAGCTCTATGGTCCCCATCAAATGCTTATCCTGGTAAAGCTGTCACATATATCAGCTATCTGCGATTAGCCCTTACTTTTAGACTATAATATTACAATATAAATCTTTAATTTCAAACGGGCCACGTCGTTTAGAACAGATAAAACGATTCTTGGTTCTATAATCGGAACTGGTGGGCCCCATGTTATGGATTATAAGGTTTGCATAATTCACACGGCCGCCATCCTGAAATGGTACGGTTGATGACCTTGTAGATTGGGCACAAGACGCGTCCCATATGAAGGTATGTTGTTACGAAATGTGGTAATGATTCGATGATTAGTTTGGTCGTAATGCAATATTAAGTTTTGACCATTTGAGTGGTCGCCATTAAGGTTTGGTAAAGATGGCGGCAATATAAAACATGACACTTAGGTGCCCTTTGCCAGTGCTACCTCTGTTCGAATTGATAGGGGGGGGGGGGGGGCGACGACAGACATACAGAGTACACACACACACACACTCACACACACACACTGACACACACTCAAACACACAATTTTTTGGCCCTGTGTTGATCTCATCAGTCGTCTTTCATTTTTTGCAAAAATCGAAATTAGGCTAAAAATGAGATGGTGTCTGTCTGTCTGTTACTCAATAACGCAAGAACCTCTGGTCCGATTTAAATGAAATTTTGCATGGATGTATCTGATTTACCAGGTTTACATATGGGATACATTTTATTTCGATATTTTGTACTATTCAAAAATGGCGACCATTTAAGTGACGTCACTACACCCTTTGGTTTCAAACATTCATGTTTCCATTTCAAATAAAAAGAGAAGGCTTAGAAATAGCAAACATTTGATGGCACAATGAGCTTTAAAATTTAATTTCCTATCCGAAAGGTCCGTATCACGTTTCGTGTATCTCCAAAGTTTAGCGAGTAAAATCCACATTTGTGACGTCACTACACCCTTTGGTTTCAAAATTTCATGTTTCCATTTCAAATAAAAAGAGAATGCTAAGAAGTAGCAAACTTTTGATGGCATACACGAGCTTTAGCATTTAATTTTCTATACGAAAGGTCCTTATCACTTTTCGTGTATCTCGAACGGTTAGCATGTAAAACCTAAATTTGTGCAATAAAACACGGTCAACACAGAGCGGAGCAGTATATCATCTTTATATATATAATTCTTCGACACGTGTGTATGTGACTGAACTCCTCCTAAACGACTGAACCGATTTTGATGAAATTTTGTATGTATGTTAGGGTGGGTCCATGTATGGTTTAGATTCACAATTTGACCAGGTAGGTGGAATTTTATAATTTTAGAACCACAATTTACACACAATTTTAGAACCATAATATACAGTCATAAACAGTCGCCATGGAAACCGCTAGCCTTGGCCTTCGTGAAAACTGATGTCTTTGGACGGTTTGTCTCTGCACGTTAGAGCCACCTGGTCGCAATCTGGGCAACTACCGCCATTACTTACACTCCGCCCGTGGCGAAAAGTTGTGTTTTATACCAAAGGTGGCAGTGATGTCGAATTCTACTGTTTGTCTCTGCACGTTGGAGCGTTTCAAAGTCCCGTATGCGTTCATATACCATTCATCCGATTGCCATGAAACTTGGATGATATGTTGAGTGAGCTCCAGGGAAGGTGTTTGGCTTAGTAAAACCATTTTACAATAGATAGCACACGAATAGATTCAACAAATGAGCGACGACGCGCGAAGCGTATCAAAAAGGTCCCGTATGCGTTCAAATACCATTCGTCCGATAGCGATGAAACTTGGGTGAGATGTTGTGTACACTCCATGGAAGGCTTCTGGCTTAGTAAATCAATTCCCATTAGGTAGCGCACGACTAGATTCAACAAATGAGTGACGACGCGTGAAGCGTTTCAACAAAATCCCGTATAAGTTTATATTCCATTCAAAGATTGAGATGAAACTTGATGAGTTGTTGTGTACACTTAAGTGAAGGCTTCCAACTTAGTAATCCATTTCACAGGAGGTTGCGCACGAGTAGATTCAACAAATGAGCGGCGACGTGCGAAGCGTTTCAACAAAGTCCCGTATGCGTTCAAATACCATTCGTCCGATAGCGATGAAACTTGGGTGAGATGTTGTGTACACTTACGTGAGGGTTTCTAACTTAGTAAATCCATTTTACAATAGGTAGCTCACGAGTATATTCAACAAATGAGCAACGACGCGCGAATTTTTAATCAAAGTCACGTATGCGTTCATATACCATTCATCCGATTGCAATGCAATTTGGGTGAGATGTTGTGTACACTTACGTGAGGGTTTCTAACTTAGTAAATGCATTTTACAATAGGTAGCTCACGAGTAGATTCAACAAATGAGCGACGGCGCGCGAATCGTTTCCACAATGTCCCGTATGCGGTCATATATCATTCATCCGATTGCGATCAAACCTTGGCGAATCATTGAGTTCACGGCAGAGAAGGTTTCAGGCTTAGAAAATCTATTTTACAATAGGTAGCGCATGAGTAGATTCAACAAATGAGTGACGGCACGCGAATCGTTTAAAGAAAATCACTTATGCGTTCATATGTCATTCATCCGATTCCGATGAAACTTTGATGAGTTGTTGTTTACTCGCCAGGGAAGGTGTTCAACTTGGTAAATCCATTTTACAATATTGGTAGTGCACGAGTAGATGTAACAAATGAGTGACGACGCGCGAAGCGTTCCAACAAAATCCTGTATGCCTTCATATACTATTCATCGATTGCGATGAAACTTTGATGAGTTGTTGTGTACACTTACGTGAAGCTTTCTAACTTAGTAAACCCATTTCACAGTTGGTAGAGCACGAGTAGATTCAACAAATGAGTGACAGCGCACGAATCATTTAAACCAAATCCCGTATGCGTTAATGCCATTTATCCATTTGCAATGAAACTTTGGAGAGTTGTTGTGCACGTTCCAACGAATGTTTCTAAATTAGTTAATTCAATTCACGATAGTTTAGAGGCAGTTAGCAGAAATTGAAAAAATATTGTTTATCCAAAAGCACTTCAAGAAACAAAGTTACAACACTTTCGTTGATTGGCAGGACAACGTCTGCCGGGTCAGCTTGTATATATATAATTCTTCGACACGTGCGTATGTGACTGAACTCCTCCTAAATGGCTGGGCCGATTTCGATGAAACTTTGTATGTATGTTAGGGTGGGTCCATGTATGGTTTAGATTCACAATTTGACCAGGTAGGAGGAATTTTAGAATTTTAGAACCATAATTTACACACAATTTTTGAACCACAATATACAGTCATAAACAGTCGTCATGGAAACCGCTAGCCTTAGTGAAATGTGATGCTTTTGGACTGTTTGTCTCTGCACGTAGAGCCATCTGGTCGCAACCTGAGCAACTACCGACATAACATACACTCCGCCCGTGGCAGAAAGTTGTGTTTTATACCAAAGGTGGCAGTGATGTCGAATTCTACTGTTTGTCTCTGCACGTTAGAGCGTTTCAAAGTCCCTTATGCGTTCATATACCATTCATCCGATTGCGATGAAACTTGGGTGAGATGTTGAGTGCACTCCAGGGAAGGTGTTTGGCTTAGTAAACCCATTTTACAATAGATAGCGCACAATTAGATTCAACAAATGAGCGACGACGCGCGAAGCGTTTCAACAAGGTCCGGTATGCGTTCAAATACCATTCGTCCGATAGCGATGAAACTTGGGTGAGAAGTTGTGTACACCGTACGGAAGGTTTCTGGCTTAATAAATCCATTTTACAATAGTTAGCGTACGAGTAGATTCAACAAATGAGTGACGGCACGCGAATCATTTCAACAAAGTACCGTATGCGTCCATATACCATTTATCCGATTGCGATGAAACTTTGACGAATTGTTGTGTGCACTTCAATAAAGGTTTCTGGCTTAGTAAATTCATTTTACAATTGGTAGCGCACGAGTTGATTCAAAAAATGTGCTAAGGCGCGCGAATCATTTCAAGAAAGTTCTGTATGCGTTCATATACCATTTATTCGATTGCGATGAAACTTTGGTGAATTGTTGTGTACTCTCCAGGAAAGGTTTCTGGCTTAGTAAATCCAGTTTTTAATAAGTAGCGCATGAGTAGATTCAAAAAATAAGTGACGGCACGCGAAACGTTTAAAGAAAATCTCGTATGCGTTCATATGTCATTCATCCGATTCCGATGAAACTTTGATGAGTTGTTGTGTACACGCCAGGGAAGGTGTTCAACATGGTAAATCCGTTTTACAATATTGGTAGCGTACGAGTAGATGTAACAAATGAGTGACGATGCGCGAAGCGTTCCAAAAAAATCCCGTATGCGTTCATATAGGCCTACTATTCATCGATTGCGATGAAACTTTGAGTTGTTGTGTACACATACGTGAAGCTTTCTAACTTAGTAAATCCATTTCACAGTTGGTAGAGCACGAGAAGATTCAACAAATGAGTGACAGCGCACGAATCATTTAAACTAAATCCCGTATGCGTTATATGCCATTTATCAGATTGCGATGAAACTTTGGAGAGTTGTTGTGCACGCTCCCACGAATGTTTCTAGATTAGTTAATTCATTTCACGATAGTTTAGAGGCAGTTAACAGAAATTGAAAAAAATGTTGTGTATCCAAAAGCACTTCAAGAAACAAAGTAACAACACTTTCTTTGATTGGCAGGACAACGTCTGCCGGGTCAGCTAGTACTAATATATAACAAGAAGTTCCGTGACGAACTAAAGAGCCTACTTTTCTTAAAATTTAAAATTCATGCCAATGATTAATCTATATGGATCAATCTAGAATAATGACGAAATTAGGTTGGTAATATCGAAATTTCTAATTAGTTCGAAATACTGTATACCTGGCATAATGTAGCCACTTAGAGAACTACAGTTGGCAGCCCTGGTGACTGAATATATTCTTAGTTCCATCTCTTAAGGTACTGAATACAAAATTTGTTTGATGTCCAATGAATAGCATGGATGTTACATGCAGTGAAACATTGGATCTAACAGCGCGCGTAAAATCATGTTGGCAACAATGACATACATGTATTTGTCAGAAATAATCTGAAATAATATGATCTATTGTTGTGTCAATTTTGAATGAAATCCATTAGTTAGTATAGAAGTTACAATCATTTTAAAATTGGACCTATCAGCAGGCTTAGAATCATGTTGGCAGCACTGGCGTAGGCCTATATTAGTTACTCCAAATTTATCTAGAATGCCAGGTACTAGACGTGTGCAAAGTTTAGAGCTATTGGCTTGCATACTTTCTGATATTTGATATTAGGGTAACAAAAATAGAGACAGTATTTATTAACAGTTGGCAGCCCTGGTTACTCTTAAGAATCGGCATAGTCATATCCGTTATAGTACACATAGCACACACGAAATTTGGTTGAAATCCAAATGATAGTATAGAAGTTATATGTATTTAAAGTTGGACCTCTCAGCAGGCCTAGAATCATGTTGGTAGCACTGAGGTATATAAGTTACTCCAAATTAATATAGAATGTCAGGTACTATACGTGTGCATAGTTTCAAGCTGTCGGCTTGCATACTTTCTGATATATGGGTATTTGGTTAAAAAAATGAGAGCATTTATTAACAGTTGGCAGCCCTGGTGGCTCTTAAGAATACGCCCAGTCATATATGTTCATGTACACATAGCACATACGAAATTAGGTTGAAATCCAATTGATAGTGTAGAAGTTATATGCATTTAAAATTTGGACCTACCAGCAGGCTTAGAATCATTTTGGCAACACAGCCATGAATGGCCTCCTGGAAATTAAACTGCAATATTATTATCTATACGTGTGCCAATTTTGAGAAGGTTCCCATTTATACCTTCCAAGATATCCAACTTGGAGCTCAAATTTCAATTGTGATTTTTCAGCAGTTGGTAGCGCTGACATCATTTTCAAATATGGCCGTGAGATATTCAGGTATAGATCTTTATTCCTACCAAGTTTTGCTGCAGCCGTTTAGGAGTTGATAGGGGGGGGGGGGCACACACACAGCCAGACAGACCGACAGACAGGACAGACAGACAGACAGACACACATTTGCCCGATCTCATAAGTCTACTTTTTCCTCATTTTTGCAAAATGTGAAAAGTAGGCAAAAAATGAGATGGTGTGTGTCTGTCCGTTACTCAATAACTCAAGAACCACTAGTCCGATTTAAATGAAATTTTGCATGGATGTAGCTGATTTACCAAGTTTACATATAGGATACTTTTGATTTCGAAATGTTGCACTATTAAAAAATGGCGACCATTTTAGTGACGTCACTAGACCCTTTGGTTTCAAAATTTCATATTTCCATATCGAATAAAAAGAGAACGCTAAGAAATAGCAAACTTTTGATGGTATACATGAGCTTTAACATTTAATTTTCTATCCGAAAGGTCCTTATCACTTTTCGTATATCTCCAACGGTTAGCGAGTAAAACCAAAATCTGTGCAATAAAACACGGTCAACACCGAGCGGTGCAGTAGATCTCTCTACATAGAAAAATGAAAATGTGTGTGTTTTTCTCTGAATTTCTAGGGAAATTTGAGTTGTTTACGCGATTCAGACAATTTTATGATGGATGCGCGCGAAAATAATTTTTTGGTCTGTCGGTCTGTTTGTTTCTTTGTCTGTGGACAACTTTGTTCCCTTATAACTCGAGAACGGCTGGGTGTATCAACGTAAAATTTGGTACAGATATCCATCAGAGGCACGACACTAATCATTGATGTAACTCTTCTCCGTACCTCTCATAAAAGGGGGCCTACCCCCTTAAAATACATGCTGAAATAGGCGTAGAAGGACTAGACAAAACTCATTTTCAGCTCCTCAATGTGACAGACAAAACTCGGGTCCCCGAAAACCACATTTTAAGGACCGAAGACCAACCGTTTTTGAGATATTCCCAGAAAACTAATTTAATTTAATAAACTATTGAACGAATGCAAGCCAGTAACCATGCCAACGGATTCTCATTGCTGTAAGACGCAATGCTATTCCATTAATTACATTAGTGTGAAAGTTTGCAAACGGCTAGAAGGTTATCACGGAACCAAATTAAGCCGTAAAATTCATCAATACGTATAATGCGCTTAAGGGGATCAAGGGGTACTCTAGAATTTTTTCTCGCGATTTACACCTGCTGGTGTGGTACGGCAGGTCTATTACATTCCTATCCCCATATTATTCATTCATTCATTCATTTCGTATAGGCCATCTATGGACCGCGTCATTCCAACCGTCTCCTACTGTCTTTGATGTTTGCCCTGTACGCCCGTATTCGTTCTCGGTGGATTTCCTTCCGTTCCTGGGTCCAAATCTTTCCCGTTTTCAGCTTCGGTTTTTCTTGTAAAACTTTACAAGCTTGAAGTTTCCTATTGAGTGGGGCGCGCTCCTGAATGTCTGTTGGTGTAATCCCCACTTCTTTCAGATCTTTATCCAGTTCAATGAACCAGGCCCATTTTGTTTTCCTCTCCTGAAAGTGAGTTATTTTGCGGTTGGTCAGTCTCGCTGGGCTCATTCGTTTCACATGCCCAAAAAATGGTAACCTTCTCTTCCGGATGACGTTGCTTATCTTCTCCACATGAGTATATAGGTCATGGTTATGCCATCTTCTGTATTCCGCATTGTCTTTGATGGAACCCAATATCTTTCTCAAAATTTTCCTTTCTTTGGCCTCCAGTTTCTCGACCAAGCCTTTTTTGTTCATCGTGAGGCATTCAGAAGCATGCAAGACTTCGGGGCGGATGACACAGCAGTAATGTTTTAGTTTTGCGTTGAAGGATATTGACCTTTTCTTATAGATGTCCTTAGTTAAATGGTAGGCCATTTCCATTTTGCTCATGCGTGATGTGAATGCTTCTTTCTCTGATAATTTCCCTTCCCTGACCCGTCCTGAAAAGAAAAGTACATGGCCATTGGCTGAATTAAAAATATAAAAAATAGGTGTTATAATTTCCCCCTATATTATTGTTAGGGCTGTGAGTTTGTGTCATCGCTCGCCGCTTGAGTCACAGCTGCCCCAGGGGCTGGGCTGTGGCATGCCTCCTGTATTGCGTGTGCCTTATGCAACAGGGCTGCTAGACAAAGGGATAGTCCAGAAGATTCGTGACTGGACCAGCGATGGAAACCTCGAGAAGCCGTGGACCCTGGATGGATCTAGAACCATTTATTGAGTCACCGGCCTGCTATATAAGAGTGACCCGTGAAGCAGTTGTTGTTGTTGTGTTTTACGAGCTAGTGTGAGCGTTTATTCTGAGCGACAGAAGTGTGGTGACTTGCGAAACCCCTAGTGTAGCGGCGAAGTGAGGAACATACAGGGGACTGCCTGAGTGAGTGTGCTTTCACTGAGTGTCTGAGATATTGTGGTGTAGAAATCCAGTGACATTGTTTCTCCAGCGTGAGGACAGCGAAATAGCCTGCAGCAAGTGAACGTAAGTAATTGTGGTCGGTGAACATAAAAGAGAGGAGCAGGTAGTTTCTGTCAAGGCCACCGTACTCATTAGGACGGATTAACTTCTGTGATCTGTTGACAAGTGGAAGGGCCAAGTTAATTATTTCTTTAAGCTGTAATTGGTGTTGTGCTTTGTACCCCCACCGTAATCCAGTTAACATAAGTGCCACTAGGGGGTGGCACGTAACAACTGGTGTCAGAAGCCGGATTACGAACTCAAGCACAACACCTGACGGTCCTGGTTTCAAAACCCGAGCAGGTCATTTTCTCTAATTTTCCTGTGAGTGCATGCCCTTTACAAGGCAAACAACTAAAATGGAGGCGCAATTGGCAGCATTGCTAGAAAAGTTAAATGGCATAGAAGACGGCCAGAAGAATTTAACCAAGGACCTAACTGCCAAAATGGAAGACGGCCAGAAGAATTTAACCAAGGACCTAACTGCCAGAATGGAAGACGGCCAGAAGAAGATGGAGGATGGCCAGAAGAAGTTAGCAGAGGACCTGAAGGACAGCCAAAATAAGTTAGCAGAGGACCTAACTTCCAAATTAGAAGAAGGCCAAAATAAGTTAGCGGAGGACCTGAAGCAGATGGAAGACAGCCAGAATAAGTTAGCAGAGGACCTAACCGCCAAATTTCTGGATGGCCAGAAAAATCTGGAAGAGTGTCTGCTGACGAAATTAGAGGAGAGCCAAAGGAAATTAGAACAGGGCCTACGTGAGGAAGTCGCGGCAGTGGAGGAGAAGTTCAACACCTTGCAAGTGGAAGTTGCCGAGCTGCGCCAACGCCCACTGATGGGGGTGGAGGAGAAATTCAACGCCTTGCAAGTAGAAGTTGCCGAGCTGTGCCAACGACCGCTGATGGGGGTGGAAGAGAGATTCAACGCTCTACAAAAGGAATTTGCTGAGCTGCGCCGACTCCCGCCGACAGGGATGGAAGATAGATTCAAAGCCCTACAAGAGGAAGTCGCCGAGCTGCGCCGACGCCCGCCGACCGGGGTGGATGAGAGAGTCAAAGCCCTACAAGAGGAAGTTGCCGAGCTGCGCCAACGCCCGCCCACCGTTACACCGGGAATATCAGGAACGGGACATAGCAGAGTGACGCCCCAAACCTTCGACGGAAAGGTGCCGTGGAGCACCTACTTACGTCAGTTCGAGGCGGCCTGTTCCATAAATAACTGGAACAACACAGAAAAGGCTACAGCTCTCATTGTAGCGCTGAGAGGTGACGCCCTTAACGTCCTTCAGGCCATCCCGACTGGATCCCAGGACTACGCTTCACTGATCGCCCATATGGAGTCCCGATATGGAGATAGCCATCTTCAGCAGGCCTACCAGATGCAGCTCCGGACCCGGGTACAGAAGAACGCGGAAACCCTGCAGGAGTTCGAGATGGACATCGCACGCCTCGTAAGGTTTGCCTACCCAACAGCGCCGGCCGACTTTCTGGAGCAGATAGCGACGCAGACCTTCACCGACGGGCTACGGGACTCGGACACTCAACAGGCGCTGCGACTCGCGCGCAATAAGACCCTGGCAGATGCGCTGAGCCACGCACTCGAATTCGAGACGGCAAAACAGGCATCCAGAATGCACGCGCGGGTGCGTCAAGTGGACGTCGATGAACCAGCAAAAACCAACGAGACCAAGCCCCTGGCCGACGAATTGATGGAGGCGCTAAGCCGTTTATTCAAGAATCGCAGTACCACCAACAAAAACGTAGCCGAAGGACATCCGGAGAGGCGGCCCGGAAGAGGACTACCGACCTGCTGGACCTGCCGTAAGAGAGGCCACCTGAGCAAGGACTGTAGTGATCGCCGCCGCCAAGGGTTTCCGTCTGGACAGTCAGTCGTAGGGAAACCGCGCGGCCCAGGAAAGCAAGTATCAGCCAGCCTAGGGGGGCAAAGGTTTGCTTGTGGCAGTCGTCAAGCACCGGCAGTCCAAGTTCGTGTGACGAAGTTACGGAGGGACAATAGCAGCCTGATGGTCGACGGAGTCGTCAACGGAGAGAGCTGGCCCATGCTAATCGACACGGGAGCATCGAGGACCATCGTCAGTCCCACCGTAATCCCGAAGTGGAGAGTGCAACCCACACAAAGGAACCTCCAGCTAATAACCGCGACCGGAGAGACCGCACCGGTACATGGCGAAGCATCACTGGAGTTCGTCATTGGTCGACGGGCGATAAAGCATCCAGTGCTTGTGGCTGACGTGTCAAATGAAGTGATCATCGGACTGGACTTCCTGGACCAGAACAACATCATCTTGGATCTGAGTGCCAACACTCTGCATTTCGGAGGTGAGGAACTTGCTTTGCAACCAGCACACGAGGCCGTCACCGCACGACGAGTAAGGCTGAGAGAGGACGTCATCGTTCCTGCCAGGACGGAGGTCAGCGCCGCCGTAATTGTCGACGGAACTGCTGAGGGAGTGGCTGCTGTCATCGAGCCAAAATATGAGGACATCCAGGCAAAAGGATTGCTAGTTGCCAAGACGCTCATCAACACGACGCCTCGGCCGTACGTCCGCCTGTCCAACCTGAACGACTACGATATTACGGTTCACCGGGACACCAACCTAGGAGTCTGCGAGCCCGTTACCTTGATTGCCCGCATCACCGACACGACGGACGGACACCTGCAGACGGACAACCGAAGAAGACGCACACTGCCAGAAGAACTACAGAAGCTGTACCAAGGATCCCAGGACCATTTAGACGAGGAACAATCACGCCAACTTCGGGACCTGCTACACGAATTCCAAGATGTCTTCTCCCTGGGAAGCAAAGACTTCGGCAGGACAAGCTTGGTCCAGCACAGAATCGACGTTGGGGACAGCGCACCGATTAGGGCCCCATTCCGACGTGTCCCGCTCGCCAAGCAAGCCGAAGTCGACCGGATGGTTGAAGAGATGAAGGATCAAGGGGTGATCGAGCCATCACATAGTCCTTGGAGTTCTCCGGTCGGGCTTGTGAAGAAGAAGGACGGTTCCACCAGGTTCTGCGTGGACTACAGGTGGGTGAACGACGTCACGAAGAAGGACAGCTACCCTCTACCCCGGATCGACGACACGCTGGACACCATATCAGGGTCAAGATGGTTCTCCACCTTGGATTTGAAGAGTGGCTACTGGCAGGTGGAGGTCCACCCTAAGGACCGCGAGAAAACGGCGTTCTCTGTGGGCAGCGGGCTCTGGCAGTTCACCGTCATGCCATTCGGTCTGTGCAACGCCCCTGCAACCTTCGAAAGGCTAATGGAGTCCATTCTGAGGGGACTACACTGGAAGACCTGCCTGGTATACCTAGACGACGTCATCGTTCTGGGGAGGAGCTTCGAGGAGCACTACAGCAACCTGAAGGAGATCTTGTTGAAGCTACGGGCTGCCCAGCTGAAGTTGAGCCCCAAGAAGTGTCAGCTCTTCCAGAAGCGGGTCCAGTACCTTGGGCATATCGTCTCCGAGGAAGGGGTGCGCACCGACCCAGAGAAGACCGCAGCTGTGAGGGAGTGGCCAGTTCCGAAGGACAAGTCCCAACTACGAAGCTTCCTGGGACTCTGCACTTATTATCGTCGCTTCGTGAGAGGATTCGCCGACATCGCCAAACCTTTACATCGACTGACTGAGAAGGACCAACTCTTTACGTGGACAGCAGAATGCCACAATGCCTTCGAGCAACTCAAGCAGGCTCTGTGCACCGTGTTCGCTTTTGCGAATGTTTTTTGTAGGCTATGTTTCCCGCACGGTTTGAAAAACACGTTCAATTTCTGCCCCATTATTTTTTTCCTTTATAATTGCAGTATGAACGCGGTGTTCTGATTATTTATTTATTTATTTATTTATTTAAATTATGTTTCATCTGAATTGTTGTTCTTTATTATTCATGTACTTACCTTTTTTTTTTAAGTGTCTTTCTAGACGCACCATACCGTCACATTTTCTCACGAGGTACTGTGCTTGCCCCAGCGGCAACGCTCGCAATGTGCATGGGGCTGTGCTTTGATTGGCTGCTCTTTCACTCCTCCTTCATTCTGGAAGATTCGGCGCGCTGACGTCACTACCGCTATATAACCGTAGGTCCATCGGCCTATGGGTTGACTCTCCATCTTCACTCACTTGCTACTACAAGCTTGCCGGGGGTCATTACCCTCTGGTGGCACGGTCTTGCCGAAGGCCTTGCGTCACGTCATCACGGAGTTAGGCTCCAGGCCAACCTTTGCTCCAGCTGGCGGCTGGGCATGTTCTACAAACGCTGTACTCAGTTCAAGGTTTGCCTAAGGAAAAGACAACTTCTCGAACCAGCGGAGATGTTAATACCAAGAAACATCTCACTGCTGGTCAACTCTCGTCATCACGACTGAACATCGCCAAAACCTTGGCTCTGAACCAGCGCTGCTGGAGTGTGGGCGCATTAACCACGAGCATCAGCCCTGTGCGGGCAAATTAGAACTGCCACTTCAAAGCATCAGCCCCTTGCGGACCAACCAACTGTTTCCAGCCAAGGGTTTGCTGGCCTAAAGAAAGGGTTATGTATTTTCACCTCATTGAAAGGTGGTATCATATTCATCATGGTTAATCATTAAGAGTTCCTCGTTTAGGTATTTATAATTATGTCTCTCTTTTTATGAACAATATAAATTTTTAATCCCTCATGAGGGAATTTTGCTAACCGTTTCCGTTTCCTGGAGAAACTTGAAAATTTGCATTTTTATTCTTCTTCTTGTTAATTCTTAAAACTATTTTTATTAGAAGTAACTTTATATGCTGTTTAAAAACTTTAATAAACGCAAAGGCAAATTCTAATCTTGGTCTCTTCCATCACCCAAGATTCAATCCCTGTGTCCGAAACCTTACATCTTTTCGAAATCCCAAAAAGGGTGCAGCATACCCTTTTCCATGGTACCTCAACCCCGGATCGAACCCAGAACCTTCATTCTGAGACCACAAATTCTATTCTAAAAAAAAAAAAAAAAAAAAAAAAAACTTGTGCAATCTAATATTTGTCTTATACATTTCAGTATATCGTGGCTAGCGCAGGAGATCTGCGGGAAAGCGGAAACAATCCCAGCATACTACACAACTGGTTTCTTTCCGGAAAGCAGGTCTGTCTGGTGCCGCAAGCAGCTTTGGTAGGTGAGTTGTTCCAACTGTCCAGCCATGCCAGTAATAATAGATGATAAACTGTTAAACTCTCGGGCGGCCTACAAAGGTCAACTCACCCGTTTTCAAAAATATTTAGCTACTCTACCGAAAGAGGAACAAAACCTTGATATTATATCTCAGCGTTTAAAAGCTTTTGAACAGGCGTACGAGAAATATGATCTCGTGCAACTTGAAATTGAAATCAAAAGTCCAGAACATCAATCAGATAGGGAAGAAGTAGAGAGTAATTACTTTGATACACACGCTCAGGCTGTGGCATTAGTTAGAACTTTGACCCTGGCGTTGAAGGTAGAGGAAACTCAAGGAAGAATTAGCGACCATGGGAATGGTATCAAACCATTGCTACCTAAAATTGAAATTCCGCATTTTTCAGGAAAGGAAGAGATGTGGCAATCATTCTTTGAATTGTTCAGTTCATTAGTACATGATAATGCCACACTTCCAGAAATTCAGAAATTTCATTACTTAAAATCCATTTTGCAGGGACCACCCCTTCAACTTATAAGAGAACTCCCCTTAACAGGAGAAAACTATAACATTGCTATAGAGCTTCTTAAAGGCCGTTATGGCAACGAAAAATTATGCTTACAGAGGCATATTCAAGCCTTATTTAACCTGCCCGCATTGCGAGCTGACAGCTTGTCAACACTGCGAGCCTTAAGTGACACGGTCCAACTACACGTCAGAGCATTGGCACGGTTGAATCAACCGGTCGAGCATTGGGATCTATTCTTAGTTCACTTGGTTACTTCTAAATTTGATTCATCAACCTTAAAGGCATGGGAGAGGGAACTAACAAATGACACTTCATATACCTATGGCTCATTGCTTACGTTTATAAATAATAGATGTCAGGTTTTATCAGCCGTAGCCTGTCATATGTCAGGAAGTGCAGATAACAAATCTAATGTTGTGAAGCCAGTCGGTACTAAAATAAACAAATCTGCTGTCTTTACTGTTCAACACAATTCAACAGATTGTATTCTCTGTAAAGCGCCTCACAGGTTATATTCCTGCGTTGTCTTTAAAGCCCTTTCTACCGACGAAAGACGCAAATTAATAGCTCAAAAAAGATATTGCTACAACTGTCTGTCAGCTAGGCATATGGTGCCTGATTGCGTATCTAAAAATACTTGCTCCCATTGCAAGGCTCAACATCATACCTTGCTTCATAGGTTTGAAAAGCCACGTCAGGCTCCTTCCCCTGGATGTTCTAAAGATACATCCCCAGGAGCCAATGCGCAATCTTATACTCAGAGCTCTAGCTCTATTCGTAGTTCCCAGGTGCTACTATCAACCGTGTTATTAAAAGTTCAAGATTCCTCTGGTAGATGGCTTGAAGCACCTGCCTTATTGGATAATGCCGCCACCCATGACTTCATAAGTGAGCGTCTCATTAAGAAACTTGGTCTTCCCAAGCAACCTACATTAATTCAGGTTACCGGTATTAACAATAGCAATGTTAAATCTTTGCATTTTGTTCGTGTTCACATCAAAGATGCTGTTAATTGTAACACAACATTTCAGTTGAATTGTCTTGCCATTGATACAATTGGCAGTAATACCCCTAGTACTTCTTTTGAAATTAGAAATTGGCAATTTCCTCATAACATTCAGTTGGCAGATCCAACATTTAATACGAGCGCTCCAGTAGACATACTTCTCAGTGCCCAAGTATTTTGGCAATGTCTCCTTAGCTCTAAGGTTAAAATATCACCAGGAGTGTTTGTTCATCATACCAAGCTAGGTTGGTTAGTAACGGGTCAGGTCCCTCGTAAGTCATTTCAAAATTTCTCACAATGTCATTTTGTCAATACAAGTCTAGATTACAACTTAGAAAGATTTTGGAAAATCGAAACTATAGATTCAGTTTCACCTTCCTCAGTTGAAAATGAAATGTGTGAAAAACTGTTTCGCGAAACAACCAAACGCAATTCAGAGGGTAGATTTGTCGTAACAATGCCCCGAGTGGATAATCCACCTCTTTTATTTGAAACACACCCTAGGGCTCTTAGAGCACTCTATGCTGTGGAAAGCAAATTTAAGCGTGACCCTGTTGTTAAAACTCAATACTCCACATTTATGGAGGAATATGAGGCACTTGATCACATGGAGGTTGTTACCAAGAAAGATGATGCTTCTTATACCCCATCTGAAGTCATTTACCTCAATCATCATCCAGTTTGGAAGAATGAGATTTTAAAGGAAAACATAAGAGTGGTATTTAATGGCTCTGCATTGGATGCCAATGGAACTTCTCTGAATGACACATTATTATCAGGCCCTCCAATTCAATCTGACATTTCTTCTGTTTTGATGAATTTTCGCTTGTTCCCTATCGCAGTGATATCTGATATCAAGCAGATGTATAGGCAGATTTTGGTCGATCAACAACAGCGCGACCTTCAGAGAATTCTTTGGCGCGACGAGCCTACTAAACCTGTCAAGATTTTTCGGCTAAAAACATTAACCTATGGACTAAAGCCCTCTGCTTTTTTAGCCATACGTACGTTGAAATTACTTGCTGAACAGGATGGCCCGTTGTATTCTCCTAAGGCTTCTGAAGTGTTAAAATCATCATTTTACGTTGACGATTTTCTTCATTTATTTGAGTCAGTATCTGAAGCACTGCAGGTCTCTAAAGATTTGACAGCCTTGCTTTTGGGAGGCGGATTTTCCTTGTGCAAGTGGAACTCTAATTCGGAAGAATTTCTTTCTAAATTTCCATTAACTTCAGTCTATAACGACTCAGTAGAGCTTCTTCAGGAAAGTAATTCCATCAAAACTCTAGGCATCTATTGGAGTCCTCAAAAGGATTTTTTCTTTTTCAAAATTAATCTCAGTGACATCAAACCGCAAACTAAGCGGCAAATTTTGTCTGAGATTGCAAAGATATTTGATCCTCTCCAATTTTTGGCGCCAATCATCGTCACAGCAAAGCTTTTCATGCAAGACCTTTGGTCCTTGAAAACTGGTTGGGATGAACCAGTTCCTTCCGAGTTGCAAAAAAAAATGGATTTCTTATAGAAATAGTTTAGAAGATCTTTCTAATGTTATTATCCCGCGAGTGATTATTCCCTCTCCCTCCTGTGGAGGATATGAACTTCACATCTTTGCCGATAGCTCATTGAAAGCTTATGGATGTTGTGCGTATATTGTTTGCCGTAATTTTGTCCAGTCATATTTCTTTTCCAATTTAATTTGCGCTAAGTCAAAGGTAGCCCCTCTTAAATCTTTATCCTTGCCACGACTGGAACTTTGTGCTGCTCTTCTGGCGGTTGAATTATCGGTCAAAACCCGTCAATCTTTGAAAATCCGATTTATTAAAACTTACTTTTGGAGTGACTCAGCCATCACGTTGGCATGGATTGCCAAACCTCCCTCGCATTGGCAGGTGTTTGTAGCTAATAGAGTGTCTAAAATTCAACAATTGTCTAACCTTGAACAATGGCATCATGTATCTGGCAAGGAGAACCCTGCAGATGTCATTTCTCGGGGATGTTCCCCTCTTATGTTGGCTAACCTGACATTATACTGGCACGGTCCCCGTTGGCTTCTGCAAGAACCCTCCGCTTGGCCAAATTTTCCTCTTCCGGAGTTATCAGACTTGCCGGATGCTGGTAAGGTTACTGGATCTTCTCTTCTCGTTTCTGACTCTCCCCTTCTCTTGCAGCGATATTCCTCTTTCCATAAATTGGTGAGGGTTATGGCTTATCTCCTTCGATGGAAATATTTTGTGGTAGAACAACCCCTTTTTCCTAAGCCATATTTAACCCTTTCTGAATTAGGTTTAGCCACTACAAAAATCTTATGGCTTACTCAACAAGAAATATTCTCTGAAGAATGTCTGGTGTTGTCCCAAGGTCAATCCCTTAAGAAATCGAGTAGGCTTTCCTCACTCGCCCCTTTTTTGGATACTGATGGTTTATTAAGAGTAGGAGGACGTTTATCTTTGGCTGATCTTTCTGAGGATAAAAAACATCCAATTATTCTTCCCTCAAAGCATCATGTCACTTCCTTAATCATTCGTCAGTATCATTACCAGCATCTTCATGCTGGAACTCGTACATTACTTTCTATCATTCGTGAAAGGTATTGGCCCATAAACGGAGTCCATGAAGTTACCTCTGTCATCCGGAAGTGCATTCCATGTTTTAAATCCAACCCTAAAGTTACCGCTCAGCTCATGGGTGATCTTCCCAACTTTAGATCCGCGCCTGCTAGACCCTTTACCTTTACGGGGGTGGATTATTCCGGGCCTTTTGTTTATAGAAGAAATTCTCCTGAGGCCAAAAAATGTATTTTTGGAAAACTCTATATTTCGCTGTTTGTATGTATGGTCACCGGAGCAGTTCACTTAGAACTAGTTACCAACGTCTCTACTGCTTACTTTTTGGCAGCTTTTGCCAGATTTTCTGCTCGCAGAGGTCTTCCTTCAGAAGTATTCTCAGACAATGCTAAAAATTTTATCGGAGCTTCTGAGCAAATTAAGAGAGCTCTTACTCAAAATTCAGCGCTGGAAAGGATTACTGATTATGCTCACCAGAGAAATTTCAAGTGGCACTTCATCCCCCCTTATGCACCTCATCAAGGTGGGAGGTGGGAGTCTTGTGTGAAACTCACCAAGAAGCACCTTAGACGTGTTTGTGGCCACACCCCCCTTTCTCATGAAGAGTTTAATTCCTTAATCATTTTTATTGAGGGCATAATTAATTCTCGTCCTTTATCACCCTTATCTAATGATCCTTTAGATCTTCTGCCATTAACGCCAGGCCATTTTCTTATCGGTGGTCCTTTGACTGCCTCTCCCCCTTTGTTATATTCTAATTCTCAATCTTCTTCAGCCATTTCTTGGCGCAAAATTGAAAGTTTGCGCAATAATTTTTGGCGCCGCTGGAGGTTGGAATACCTCGGTTTGCTTCAGCAGCGTGGTAAATGGATTGTTTCCTGCTCTAACCTTCAGGTGGGGGACTTGGTGCTTTTGAAAGACCCTAGTCCTCCTCTTGTCTGGAATTTGGGTAGGGTTGTTGAGTGCTTTCCTGGCAGAGATGGTAGGGTTCGCGTGGTAAAACTGCAGACTTCTGCTGGTCATTTTCTTAGGCCAATCACCATGATTGCTCCTTTGCCACGCGAGGCCTAACTTCTGCGCTTTCTTACTGCAATTTTTTCTCGCCCCTCCCAGCATGTTCGCTTTTGCGAATGTTTTTTGTAGGCTATGTTTCCCGCACGGTTTGAAAAACACGTTCAATTTCTGCCCCATTATTTTTTTCCTTTATAATTGCAGTATGAACGCCGTGTTCTGATTATTTATTTATTTATTTATTTAACTTATGTTTCATCTGAATTGTTGTTCTTTATTATTCATGTACTTACCTTTTTTTTTGAAGTGTCTTTCTAGACGCACCATACCGTCACATTTTCTCACGAGGTACTGTGCTTGCCCCAGCGGCAACGCTCGCAATGTGCATGGGGCTGTGCTTTGATTGGCTGCTCTTTCACTCCTCCTTCATTCTGGAAGATTCGGCGCGCTGACGTCACTACCGCTATATAACCGTAGGTCCATCGGCCTATGGGTTGACTCTCCATCTTCACTTACTTGCTACTACAAGCTTGCCGGGGGTCATTACCCTCTGGTGGCACGGTCTTGCCGAAGGCCCTGCGTCACGTCATCACGGAGTTAGGCTCCAGGCCAACCTTTGCTCCAGCTGGCGGCTGGGCATGTTCTACAAACGCTGTACTCAGTTCAAGGTTTGCCTAAGGAAAAGACAACTTCTCGATCCAGCGGAGATGTTAATACCAAGAAACATCTCACTGCTGGTCAACTCTCGTCATCACGACTGAACATCGCCAAAACCTTGGCTCTGAACCAGCGCTGCTGGAGTGTGGGCGCATTAACCACGAGCATCAGCCCTGTGCGGGCAAATTAGAACTGCCACTTCAAAGCATCAGCCCCTTGCGGACCAACCAACTGTTTCCAGCCAAGGGTTTGCTGGCCTAAAGAAAGGGTTATGTATTTTCACCTCATTGAAAGGTGGTATCATATTCATCATGGTTAATCATTAAGAGTTCCTCGTTTAGGTATTTATAATTATGTCTCTCTTTTTATGAACAATATAAATTTTTAATCCCTCATGAGGGAATTTTGTTAACCGTTTCCGTTTCCTGGAGAAACTTGAAAATTTGCATTTTTATTATTCTTCTTGTTAATTCTTAAAACTATTTTTATTAGAAGTAACTTTATATGCTGTTTAAAAACTTTAATAAACGCAAAGGCAAATTCTAATCTTGGTCTCTTCCATCACCCAAGATTCAATCCCTGTGTCCGAAACCTTACATCTTTTCGAAATCCCAAAAAGGGTGCAGCATACCCTTTTCCACACCGCGCCTATTCTGGCCTACCCCAGACCTGGAACAAGGTTCATCGTCGATACCGATGCCAGCGACTTTGGCATAGGGTGGATCCTGTCGCAAGTAGTGGACGGCGAGGAGAGAGTAGTGGCCTACTTCAGCAAGGCCTTGTCAAAGCCAGAAAGGAACTACTGCGTCACCAGGAAGGAGCTGCTCGCCATCGTGAAGACCATTGAACACTTCCACAAGTACCTGTACGGGCAAGAATTTCTCATCAGGACCGACCATGCATCCCTGCGGTGGCTCCTGAACTTCAAGCAGCCCGAGGGTCAACTCGCGCGGTGGTTAGAGAGGCTTCAACAGTATAACTTTGAGATTCAGCACAGGAAAGGCCAACTGCATTCTAACGCCGACGCCCTGTCACGAAGACCGTGCCCCGAAGACTGCACCTTCTGTGCCCGAAGGGAGGAAAACACCGGGATACAGTGCCGACGGACTACTGTGGAACTTCAGGGGAACTGGAGCCGCGAATCTTTCACGCGGGCACAAGCAGAAGATGATGACCTGGGACTGATAGTCGAATGGAAGAGGGCCTGTGTCCCCAGACCCGGGTGGAACATTGTGAGTGACTGCAGCCCAAAGTTTAAGTCCTACTGGGCACAGTGGGACTCGCTGATTGTAAGGGATGGCCTCATCTGCCGCACCTGGGAGAGCACCGACGGGAAGACATCACGGGAACAAGTCGTCGTTCCAAAGGCTATGACGGAGGAAGTCCTGAAGGAAGTGCATGGAGGATCATCTGGTGGACACCTAGGGATAAAGAAGACCCTGGAGAAGCTGAGAGAGCGGTTCTACTGGATCGGATGCCGAACAGACGTGGAGAATCACTGCGCGAGGTGCCACGATTGCGCAGCCAGCAAGGGCCCAGGACGAAGACGACGGGGTCCACTGAAGACCTACAACGTGGGCGGCCCCATGGAGAGAGTGGCCATCGATGTTGCTGGGCCATTCCCGTTAAGCGAGGCAGGGAACCGCTACATATTAGTCGTCAGCGACTACTTTACCAAATGGCCGGAGGCGTATGCGCTCCCTAACCAAGAAGCCGCGACGATCGCAGAGACCCTGGTGAAGGAATTCGTCAGCCGGTACGGAGTACCCCTGGAGCTGCACTCCGACCAAGGGAGGAACTTCGAGTCGCAGGTGTTTCAGAACCTATGCCAGCTGCTGGGAATCCGGAAGACAAGGACAACGCCGCTACACCCTCAGTCCGACGGGATGGTAGAGCGATTCAATCGCACCATCGAGAACCATCTCCGAATAGTTGTCAGCGAGCACCAGAGGGATTGGGACAAGCATCTTCCACTATTTCTCCTGGCCTACCGCGCCGCCGTGCATGAAGCCACCGGGTGCACACCAGCCCGGGCCATGTTTGGGAGGGAGCTCCGTCTACCCGTCGATCTTGCCTTCGGCCGACCTGGGAATGATCCGATCCCGGTAAGCCAGTATTGTCAAGAGCTGGTCGACCAACTGGAAGACGTGCACGCGTTCGCGAGGAGGAAACTGCGGATCGAGACCGACCGAATGAAGACCCGATACGACCAGCAGACGGAGGCCGGAGGATTCCACGAGGACGACCTGGTCTGGCTCTTCAACCCATTACGGAAGAAAGGCCTGTCACCCAAACTGCAGAAGTCCTGGGAGGGCCCGTACCGAGTCGTGAAACGGATCAACGATGTCGTCTACAGGATCCAGCGGAGCCCGAGGGCGAAGATGAAGATCGTGCATCGAGATCGCCTGGCAGCCTACGGAGGGACACAGACGGACCAATGATTGATCGGGACGATCAGCCTTTTTAGGAAGGGGGTGGTGTTAGGGCTGTGAGTTTGTGTCATCGCTCGCCGCTTGAGTCACAGCTGCCCCAGGGGCTGGGCTGTGGCATGCCTCCTGTATTGCGTGTGCCTTATGCAACAGGGCTGCTAGACAAAGGGATAGTCCAGAAGATTCGTGACTGGACCAGCGATGGAAACCTCGAGAAGCCGTGGACCCTGGATGGATCTAGAACCATTTATTGAGTCACCGGCCTGCTATATAAGAGTGACCCGTGAAGCAGTTGTTGTTGTTGTGTTTTACGAGCTAGTGTGAGCGTTTATTCTGAGCGACAGAAGTGTGGTGACTTGCGAAACCCCTAGTGTAGCGGCGAAGTGAGGAACATACAGGGGACTGCCTGAGTGAGTGTGCTTTCACTGAGTGTCTGAGATATTGTGGTGTAGAAATCCAGTGGCATTGTTTCTCCAGCGTGTGGACAGCGAAATAGCCTGCAGCAAGTGAACGTAAGTAATTGTGGTCGGTGAACATAAAAGAGAGGAGCAGGTAGTTTCTGTCAAGGCCACCGTACTCATTAGGACGGATTAACTTCTGTGATCTGTTGACAAGTGGAAGGGCCAAGTTAATTATTTCTTTAAGCTGTAATTGGTGTTGTGCTTTGTACCCCCACCGTAATCCAGTTAACATAAGTGCCACTAGGGGGTGGCACGTAACATTATATTATTATTAGTATTATATTATGGCGTACAACGACGAGATAAATCCCCTCGGTGCCAGCAACAAAACTCGGGGGCCCTAAAGGGTCCACGAAAACTACATTATAAGGCTCTAAATCCAACAGTTTCTGAAATATTCCCAGAAAACTAATTTAATTTAATTTAACAAACTAATGAAGGAATGCAAATCGGTAACCATGAGAATATTATCTCAAGGGGTGGCATACAACTTTCCTTCTATTTCTGTAAGAAGCAATGTCACCCCGTTTATTACATTTCTGTGAAAGTTTGCAAATGGCTATAAGGTTATCACGGAACTAACGTAGACCGTATAATTCATCAATGCAATTAAGGGGGTGAAGGGGTAACCTAGAATTTTTTCATGCAATTTTCACGTTCGACATATAGTACAGAAGGTCTATTATATCTCCAAACAGCAACATTATTTTCAAAAAATCCTGAATTGAATCGGCATTTTTTTGCGGCTTTTAGGAATTTGGGCAATTTGAGGCTAAAGAACCTGAATTTTCTTGCTCCACAAGCCTTTATAATTTATGAAAGGGGTCTTCCTGTGTATGGGCACCTAGCACAACGTAGAGGGTCAGTTTTTATGTGACGTGTATTGCGTTCGTCTACAAGGCTTTCAAATGTATTTCACGTCAGGAAGTACACGTTAGGTGAATTTAGTCTGAGAGCACATTTTAACTTTTTTAGCCTATTTTCAATTTTGAAAAAATAGGCTTATGAGATCACCTTTTGTCCGTGTGTGTGTGTGTGTGTGTGTGATTCGTGTGTGTGTCCCCCCCTAATAAAATCTAAACGGCAGGAGCGATTTCAATGAAACTCGGAATGTTCATAGCACTATTCCCGGCGACCTCGACCGTGCCCTTCAAATTTTGTTACGACTCACCAATCCAACATGGCGGCTGTGCGAAATATTTCACCAGCATTCAATAACTCCGAAACTATTACCGATATTACCCTGACATTTTCTATGGTGATAGAGGGAACTACTATAAGTTCACTTGTGTGACTTTTAAAAACCTGGTAACTACAAAACCAACATGGCGGCCAAGCTAATTTGCGACTTTTAAATAGACGTTTCTCGCGATTTGACCAACCAAACGCAATGAAACTTGGTACAGTATATGTTTATATACATTGTAATGCACCGAAATCTAACTTCGTTCAATTGTTTACATAATCACAAGATGGCGGATGTGCGAAATATTTCACCGGCATTCTATATCTCTGAAACTATTAGCGGTATCTCCCTAAAATTTTGTACGGAGATAAAGGGCACTACTGGAAGTCCATCTATAGGACTTTCAAAAACCGGTTAACTACAAAACGAACATGGCGGCCAAGCGAATTTGAAAATTTTAAATAGACCTTTCTCGCGATTTAATGTTCCAAGCGCACTGAAACCTGGTACAGGAAATATTTATACACATTGTAATCCACTGGTATCTAATTTAGTTCAATTGTTTACATAACCTCAAGGTGGCGGCAGTGCGAATTTTAAAATTAAGTTTTTATTTCTTGTGATGGAGTCATGCGATCAAAGTGAAAGTTTGAATAATGAACCTACGCAATAATTTTCCTTTAATGGTACATGACTCTATGGCCTATACATTTAACAATCGAACATGGCGACCATCCAAAATATTTAGACGATACTGAATATCTACGATTCTATTTTAGCAATCAAACTGCATTTTTTAATGTTCATAGGGGCTATGAACTTAAGTTCACCTATAGGACTATAAATAACCTGGTGATCACAAATCCAACATGGCGGTGACGCGAATTATAAATATTCACATGGACGTTTCTCGCAATTTAACCATCCGCGTGCAGTGAAACTTGGTACAGTAAATCTTTATCCGAATGTTAATCCACTGGCATCTAATTTATTTCAATTGTTTCCATAACCTCAAGATGGCAGCTGTGAAAATTTTTTAAATCTCCTTGATTTTTCTTGTGTCCTAATTATGCGATTGAAGTTTGAATACTACACGTTCACAATAATCTGCATGTAACAGTACATAACTCTAGGACCTACATATATAAAATCCAACATGGCGACCATCCGAAATATTTAGTCGGTTCTCAATATCTACGAATCTATTACAGCAATCAAACTGAAATTGTGTATGTTGATAGTGGCAATTAATATAAGTAGGATATATGAAAATAGGCTGTATAGTTCTTCACGGAACTACTTGTTTTTTTTTGTCGACATACGCGTTCATCGTAAGGATGATTTTATTTGATACTGTGTGGTAGGTATACTCATATTTGGATATCTGGGTAATATGTTGTAGACAATAGAATTGTCTGTCTGTCTTTCTGTGTATCTTTATGTACGCCTATACCTCGTGTTCGGATGCTTGGTGCATCGTAAAATTAGGTATGGTAACCATGAGAGTCAATACACCAATCATTTATAAAACTCTCCACCGTACTTTTCATACAGTAGAAGGGTGGATATAGAGAAAAACTTCTCAATATATGCTAAAATAGGCGAAATATAAAAATTATCCTAGAAGGACGACCAAATCATATGTTGCGCTTCTCAATGTGGGACCCAAAATTCGGGAATCTATAAAGGGTCTCCGAAAACTACATTTTAAGGGCCTTAAATAAACAGTGTGTGTGTGATATTCCCAGTAAACTAACTTCCTTCTGATAAACTTGAAGGAATGATAAACTGCTGACCATTGCAACAGTAGCTCAATTGATAATGTCTGGTGTTAACAACGAACACCGTTCGAAGAACGGGTACTTCTGCTAGTCTCTATATAAAAATGAAAGTTTGTCTGTTTTCTTTTCCTGAATTTCTATGGAAATTTGAGTTATTTACGCTTTTCTGACTGTTTTATGATGGATGCGCGCCAAAATATTTTTTTTGTCTGTTCGATTGTTTGTCTGTGGACAACTGTGTACCCTTATAACTCGAGAACGGCTGGGTGTAACAACGTAAAATTTGGTACAGATATCCATCAGTGGCACGACACTAATCATTGATGTAACTCCTCTCTGTACCTCTCATAAAAGGGGCCCTGCCCCCTTAAAATGCATGCTGAAATAGGCGTAGAAGGACGAGACAAAGCTCATTTTCAGGCCCTCAATGTGAGGGACAAAACTCGGGGGCCCCTAAGGATCCCCGAAAACCACATTTTACGGTCCTAAAACCAACTGTTTTTAAGATATTCCCAGAAAACTAATTGCATTTAATAAACTAATGAAAGAATGCAAGCAGGTAACCATGGCAACAGACTCTCAGAGGTCCATCTATTGCTGTAAGACGCAATGCAATTCCATTAATTACATTAGTGTGAGAGTTTGCAAACGGCTAGATGGTTATCACGGAACGAAATTAAGCTGTAATATTCATCAATACGTGTAATACGCTTAAGGGGGTCAAAGGGTACTCTAGAAATTTTTCACGCGATTTACATCTGCGGGTGTGGTACGGCAGGTCTACTATATTCATATCCCTATATTATATTATTATTATTATGATTATTATTATTAGTATTATATTATGGCGTGCGACGACGAGACAAAGCCCCCTCGGTGCCAGAAACAAATCTAGGGGGCCCTAAAGGGTCCTCGAAAACTACATTATAAGGCTCTAAAACCAACAGTTTCTGAGATATTCCCAGAAAACTAATTTAATTTAATTTAACAGTCTAATGAAGGAATGCAAGTCGGTAACCATGATAAAATTATCCGAAGGGGTAACATCCAACTTTCCATCTATTTCTGTACGAAGCAATGTCACTCCATTTATTACATTTCTGTGAAATTTTGCGAATGGCTATAAGGTTATCACGGAACCAACGGAGACTCTATAATTCATCAATGCAATGAAGAGGGTCAAGCGGTAACGTAGAATTTTTTCATGCAATTTTCACGTGCGACATATAGTACAGAAGGTCTATTATATCTCCAAACTGCAACATTATTTTCAAACAATCCTGAATTGAATCGGCATTTTTTTGCGGCTTTAAGGAATTTGGGCCATTTGAGGCTAAAGAACCTGAATTTTCATGCACCACAAGCCTTTATAATTTACGAAAGGGGTCTTCCTGTGTATTGGGACCTAACACAACTTAGAGGATCAGTTTTTATGTGACGTGTAATGCGTTTCGTCTACAAGGCTTTCGATTATTCTATTTCACGTCAGGAAATACACGTTAGGTGAATTTAGTTTGAGAGCACATTTTAACTTTTTTTTTCGACATACGGGTTCATCGTAAGGATGCTTGCCACGGTGGGTGAGTGGTTATAGTGTCGGACTACCAACCCCAAGATTGCAGGTTCGCCCCTGGCCATGGTAAGTGATTTTTGAAGGCGACAAAAATCACGATACTCATGTCATACGTTGTTGGCATGTTAAAGAACCCATTTGAATTCAGTAGGCCGTGTTCAATGGCAAAATTAATCTCGGGACTTTCCGCCAACACAAAGTTCCTCCATTCTCTACTTGAAAGCGCTGTAGTGTCAAGGAGATTAGATATCTAACCTCCTTGACTTTCATAGCGTTCAAAGGAACGACGAAATTCGACATGCAAGCTACCCTCTGGGTGTCAATTAACAAAGCTTGCACCAGGCACCCGAGGCCATACGATATTATATTATTATTATCGTAAGGATGATTTTGTATGTTACTGTTTGCTAGATATACCCATATTTGGATATCTGGGTGATATGTTGTAGACAATAGAATTGTCTGTCTGTCTTTCTGTTTATCTTTATGTACACCTGTAACTAAAGCCCTGCGCGGATGCAACATTTTTCGCCATGCGGATATAGTTTGCATGGCTTCGCGGATAGCGGATAAGCCGCGGATAATGTTCGGAGTAAATTTGCGGATAGTTTTTAGAATACAATCTCAACTTTTGAATATCATGGGGAAAGTTGGGTAATTGTGCGCAGCGGGTAATCGTGCGCATCTATGTTTTTCGAGTTGGTAGTACAACTAGCAACTCATTTCACTGCTGCCCTCAAGCTGTCATCGTACCTATCACATCAGATAGGGAAAGATACAGTCAGCATGATGTCAGTTGCTATGTGATAACCGTGACGCTTGGATGAAGAAACAAAACACGTTGCATGTTATTTTCTGTAGCCATCAAATAAGAAGGTAAGCCTAAAGTTGTGATTCAATTATTTAAAATTAGGCCTAAATGTAGTTTTAAATGCCAGTGTTTACAGTGGTTTTGCATGTATTTATTTTTCAATATAATACAGTAGATTAGTTTACCGGGATTCAGTGAGTTACGTTTTAAAAGCAGAGTGGGGGTAATGGTGCGCAGAACATATATGATACAAGTAAATACAACGCGACATTGATGGCAAAATATTTCGTGTTTGTTCTCCAGATGCCAAGAAATTATACGCGGAAAACAGAGAAAAACTCCGACGCAGCAGAAAATGTGCAGAAAGCTCTTCGTGCAATTAGGGATGATGGGAGGAAAATAAGGGAAGTGGGGAGAAGTTTCAACATTCCCCAGTCAATCCTACGAAAGCAGTTGCTGCAAAATTGTCTTTCTCCACCTCGTTTAGTCCGTAAAGCTGTTTTTACCGACGAAATGGAGTTATAATTATCCGAATACCTTTTGACGTTGGCAAAATTATTTTACGGCTGAACGCCCACCAAGCTTGTCAGATGGTTAGAGTTCAAGTTTGCAGAGGAGAATAAGATTCCCCATAATTTCCATAAAGTTAAGAGTCTAGCTGGCAAAGATTGGTTGTGTGAGTTCTTGAAGAGATATCCTGCATTAACGTTGAGACGACCTGAAGGAACAAGCCTAAATAGGATTGCCTCCTTTAATGCTGACGAAACGAAGATATTTTATTCTAATATCCAAAACTGCAGAATTTTAGTATCATTACATTGTTCTGCTATTGTAAAATGCATTCGAATAATCTAATATAATGCTCATTGCAAGTTTCAGCCAATTCACATTGTATTGGTCTTTGCCTACGTTATAGCGTAGGCAACGGTATTGGTATGGCTTTCCAACACTCATCCCATGCGCATGATTGATTACCCTGCAGGGTGGGTAATTGTGCGCAAATGCATATTTGCGATATTTAGAATTATAGTCCACCAAATTTATTTTTGAATTAAATTTGTTTCTGCACATCGAATATAGAGTAACACAGGCTCCCTTATAACTGCAGCTGTGTTATCTATGAGACCATCACAAGACCGATTCTTGCTTAAGTGCGCACAATTCCCCTACTCTCCCTTACTAGGGCCCGGATGTTTATGACATATCATATTTTTCCGTTATATTTTTTTCATGACAAATGTAAGATGTTGATTTACGCTATTCCCATTCAAATTATGTCATAAAGCACAATCAACACTCCCAACTGAAAAGAGTTGCAATTCTGGCTGTATAAGATTCATTTTTGACATACATGACATACAGTACATAGCCTATGGGTTCGACTTTCTTCGCAAATGTCTAAACGATAAAGTATAAAGCAACACATTGAAAATATCATTGTAATGCCAGTAGATTCGGATAACAAACGTGTGGATAAAAGTCGCGTGGATGCGGGGCGGATGCGGATAAAAGTAGTGCGGATGCGGATAACAGTCGTGCGGATGCGGTGCGGATGCGGATAACAGCAGTGCGGATGCGGGGCGGATGCGGATAACGTTTTGTCTATCCGCGCAGGGCTCTACCTGTAACTCGTTTTCGGATGCTTGGTGCATCGAAAGATGAGCGTCAATACACCAATCAATTATAAAACTCTTCGTCGTACTTTTCAACAGTAGAAATGTGGATATTGGGAAAAACTTCTGAAAATACAATATGCTAAAATAGGCGAAATATAAAAATTATCCTAGAAGGACGACCAAAGCTTATGTTGCGCTTCTCAATGTGAGACACAAAATTCGGGAGTCTATAAAGGGACTCCGAAAACCAGATTTTAAGGCCCTTAAATTAACAGTGTGTGTGATATTCCCGTAAAACTAACTTCGTTCTGGTAAAGTTATGAAGGAATGACAAACCGTTAACCATTGCAACAATAGCTCAATTGATAATGTCTGGTGTTAACACCGAACACCGTTCGAAGAACGGGTACTTCCGCTAGTATATATATATATATATATATATATATATATAAAGGAATGTCTATCTGTTCGTCTTTTATGCGTTCATAAACCATCATCAGATTGCGATCCAATTTTGGAGAGTTATTGTACACACTTCCGGGATGTTTATAGGCATAGTTAATCCATTTCACAATAGATAGTGCGCGAGTTGTTTAAACAAATGACTGATGGCCATGCGTTCATATACAATTCATCCGATTGCGATCAAATTTTGGTGAGTTGTAGTGCACACTCCCGAGAAATTTTAAAGTGTAGTAAATCCAATTTACAATAGATGGCGCGCGAGTAGTTTCAACAAAATGGCGTGTGATTCGTTTCAACAAAGTCCCACATGCAATCATATTTCATTCATCCCATGCGATAAAACTTGGGTGAGATGTTGTGTACACTTCAGGGAAGGTTTCTGGCTTAGTAAATCCAATTTACAGTAGGTAGCACACGAGTAGATAGAACAAACGGGCGACGACGTGCGAAGCGTTTCAACAAAGTCCCGTATGTGTTCATATATCAGTCGTCCGATGGCGATGAAACTTGGGTGAGATGATGTGTACGCTTCAGGGAAGGTTTCTAGCTCAGTGAATCCTTTTTACAATAGGTAGCACACGAGTAGATTCAACAAATGAGCGACGACGTGCGAAGCGTTTCAACAAAGTCCCGTATGTGTTCATATATCAGTCGTCCGATTGCGTTGAAACTTGGGTGAGATGTTGTGTACACTCCACGGAAGGTTTCTGGCTTAGTATATGTATTTTACAATAAGTAGCGCATGAGTAGATACATCTAATGGGCGATGGCACGCGAATTGTTTCAAAAAAGTCCTGTATGAGTTGATATAACATTCATCTGATTGCAAAGAAACTTTAAAGAATTGTTGTGTACACTCCAGGAAAGGTGTCTGGCTTAGTACATGCACTTAACAATAGGTAGCGCATGAGTAGATTCAACAAATGAGCAACGGCACGCGAATCGTTTCAACAAAGTCCCGTATGCGTTCATAGACCATTGATCCGACTGCGATGAAACTTTTGTGCATCGGTGAGTACACTCCAGTGAAGGTTTCAGGCTTAGTAAATTCATTTTACAATCGGTAGCGTACGAGTAGAATCTACAAATGGGTGACGGCATGCGAATTGTTTAATCAAAATCCCGTATGCGTTCATACACTATTCATCCGATTGCGATGAAACTATGATGAGTTATTGTGTACACGCCAGGGAAGGGTTTCGACATAGTGAATCCATTTTTCAATATTTCGCGCACGAGAAGAGGCAACAAATGAGTGAAGACGCTTGAATCGTTTCAACAAAATCCTGTATGCGTTCATGTACCATTCATCGATAGTGATGAAACTTTGATGAATTGTTGTGTGCACTTACGTGTAGGTTTCTAACTTAGTAAATCTATTTCACAGTAGGCAGCGAACGAGTTTATTCAACAAATGAATGACAGCACACGACTCGAATAAATGATATTCCGTATGTATTCATATGCCATTCATCTGATTGCAATGAAACTTTGGTGAGTTGTTGTGGGCGTTCCCACGAATGTTTCTAAATCAGTTAATCTATTTTACGATAGTTTGGAGGCAGTTAGCGGAAATTGAATAAAAGAATTTTGTATCCAAAAGCACTTCAAGAAACAAAATTACAACGCCAAAACTTCCATTGTTTGGCGCTGCAACGCATGCCGGGTTCAGCTAGTATATATATACTAGCAACACGACCAGGCTTCGCCCGGGAACAGTTATGAATGCATTACGTGATAAGCGCATTTTTTCCTATGTCAATCAACAACGACCAATATACGTTTTACGTCTCGGCATGGTGGGTTAAAATCACTGACTGGACTATTAATTATATTATCATGGAGATGCATGTGAAACAAATTCTTGTCAGACGATATTTAAGAATGGCGAGGTGTATGAAACACAAGCGTCCAATTTTAACTTCACTGTGAATTTTACGGAACGAAATGTTCACAAGTGAAATGATGAAAAGCCGAGTTGCACTTCCAGGGAAACTCCAAACACAACCACTCTTCTATAAAGTTTTTAACTCAACGCGACTCGGCAGTTTGCTGCTGGCTGTATCTGGGACAATAAGCTCGTCCGCCAGCTAAGCTGTAACTGGGCTGGTAGACTCGCCACTAGCTAGCTCGTAAACTGTCGCCTCAGTAACTGAATGGAAATTGTTCGAAAAAATGAAAACGTAAAAACACTTATAGTAGGCGATGAATTGAAGTTAGAGATATTACACTCATAGTATATAGATTATTTTAAAGGTTTGCCCAGCGTAAGCTTAAAAAGCGCTCGGATGCCAGGTTTTTTTTTCGACCTTTTTACTGACGTCGTTAGTGCTTGACTTCCTTTGGTCATAAATAAATAATTTTCTACAGAAACCATCCTCGAGATATCCTTTACAGAATGGTGAAAACTGCATCAAAATCCATTCAGTGGTTCTCGAGATTACCCGTGACATCCAAGAATCGTGGACTTTGTTTTATACTAAGTAGAGATTATACGCCGATCAGTATAATTTAACATAATATAATACCCCTTCCGTCGAATCTCAACTTTAATGTGTTTCACAGGCGAAATGAAGAAAACCCGAGTTGCTTTTCCAGGGTATCTCCAAACACAACCACCCTTCTCAGAAGTCTTAACTCAACACGACTGGACGGTTTTCTGCTGGCTGTATCTGGGGCAATCGGTTCGCCCGCTAGCTAGGCTGTAACGGGGATGATAGACTCGCCCTTAGGTAGCTCGTAAACTGTAGCCTCAGTAGGTGAAAGGACATGGTTGGAAGAAATTAAAACGTAAAAAACTTACAGTGGGCGATGTAATGAAGATAGACATATTGAACCCATGTAACATTGGTTCAAGGGGTCGAATCCATGTGTTATTGGTGAAAGAAAAGAGGAAAGATACAGTCTTCAGTGGAATATAGAAAGATTTTATACAAGAGGACTGGTTTAATGTTGTGCAATAATAAGAGCCCAGGTGGCTCCAGGAAATGATATCACGCGTGACGCACCGATAAGGAGCGATCATGGCTATAATTAGAACGAGAGGAACTTTCCGTTCGGAGTGAGTGAGAGAAGGTTTCGGAAATTGAGCTTACGTTGCAGTTAAATGGCATCCTCGCAGTTGTGCAAGAGGAAGAATAATTAGATTTAAGCCATTTGCGAACATAAAATTAACAAAAGAAATACATCATTGTGAATCATTTTGGAATAGAGATTTTTGTGTGGAGAAAAAGGTTTTAATAATTGCCCAGGAAAGAAGTGCCGACGCGGCATTAGGTAATTAAAAGTTCCCCGAGAACCGAGGTGGTAGGGATTACAAATAAAAATCAACGCCCACGTATCTGAAGAGCAAAAATCATTTAATATCTCAGAATTGTACGATCGATTTTCATGTGCAAAGAAGTCAGTTTACGTTTAGAAAACGAGCTGTCCAGAGATATAATTTTCAAGAATGTGCGACTATTGCTTCAAGAGTTGGTTATGAAAAAGACGAGGACTTTATCTTTTGGTAGCCAAAAAGTATAAAAGTCCTGGCAGAGCCAGACCAATCATTCAGTCTACCATAGGTGCCTGAGGGCACGGTGCTGTTTCGCAAATGCAGTATCAGTCAGCCCAGGGGGGCGTGACGTTGGAGCATCACCATATGCAGTATTATTCCGTCCAAGGGACGTGACGTTGGAGCATCATATCAAATGCAGTTCAGACAGCCCGAGGGCGTCGCTGTATCGACAACCATCCAATTCCGTGGGCGCCGAGACGCTACACGAGGAAGCATCAAGTATCATCATAGTAACGCCGTGTGAAGACTTAGGAAAATCCTAGTACAGGATTTAGTTCAACAAGTGTCAGTCTTTATAGTGAAAAGTTCCGAATTACAGTCAAAATAGGCTGCGAAATTAATGAACAGGCGATAGGTCTTCAAATAGCAGTTCAGTAAAAACGACAGAAAGTATCTTAAAGTTTGAATTACCAACGATAGAAAAACAAACAGTTCTATAAAAGTTAAGGAACCCGATCAGGGTCGGACAAAAATAGTAACGCCTAGTGTATCAAAAAGATAGGAACTAGAGTGCCGAAGAAAATAAGAAGGGAAAAATTAATCCAAGACATTTTCTAACAGGAGACAAACGAACAGTAAAATCATTAAGCTACGAAACTAATTAAAGGAATAGCCGTAAGGGCCAGGGAATCATAGGTCACCGATAAAATATTCGAAAGGCCGTAACAGAACAGACTGTAGCTAGACCAACTAAATAGTGTCTAGAAAGAAGCGAGTTCGAGCTAATAAAAATAGAGGCCGATCGTCAGGAAACTGGATTTGAGGAATACCCGTTCCAGGGAGGGATAGATTGATTGAGACTTTCATCATCTTGCCAGATAGGAAGCCAACGTCTAAGAGTGTCAACCCTTGGAAACGGGAAAGAAGGAATCACGTGTGTAAAGGCAAAAAGCAAAGCATTAGTGATTAAAAGCAGTGTAATGTAAATATAGTTAAATCCGTTTAAGTGTTATAATTTTTAGTGAATGTATTTGTGTATGATAAAAGAATACAAAATTGTATTCAATATGTTACCAGTGTTGAAGGTAAATTATTTGTTTGTGTATCAAGAAGTGTTAATGTATGAAATGGAATTAGGGAAGATGGCTTAAACACATTCAAGTGGGCAAAATGAAACATCATTGGAAAGTTCGGTCGGTGACCGACATATCATGTGAGTAACCATTTCATTATGTTATGGGTTGGGGAATATTTGTGTACAATCCACCTGAGAATGAGAAAATAGGGATGTTGTTAAATAACAAAGAATAGAATAATAGCACGATATGAACGATAGAAAAATGAGAAAGTATAAAATAATTATGTGAAATAAATAAATAAATACATTTGGGGTAATGTAGGAAATAAAATATCAGCGTAGTTGATAAATGATTTAAATATGTGAATGCAAGCGTAATAATAATATTAACAAATATATGAATGAATAAAGTTTATATTGAATTATATGAAAATAAGAGTTTGTGAGCTCTTTTAAAAGAATTAATACTTGTGGTGAACACATTGTTTTGAGATAAAGCGATTATTGTCAGGGGAGAGGAGTAATATAAAATTGAGATATATAATCAAATGTGGATTTTTGATTTTATCAGTTCATTGAAGGCAACTTGGCTCAGTAACATGTAAGCGCAGTGAAGCGCATTAAAGAAATTTGTCACGCTAGGAACGCGTTTGAATACTCGGTAAATTTAATTATGAGGGGCAGTTAGTCGCGGTAATTGAGCTATGGTAAGTCCTCTGATCACGAGGCCATGTGTGTGTTATATTGTAGAAGGGTGTGACATATTTATTGTATTATGAGCGCAGGTTATAGACAAAGGTCCCCCTAAGTCGCGAATGTTATAAGTCCTCGAGTATGGGATATGGTTCCCAAGGCATTGAAAGGAATCGAACCCAGGTTCGTCTATTATTGAAGCCCTTAAATATTTGTTGTTGTATTGAATTATTCTTACCCATCAATGAAGATACTTCACAATTAATAAATGCCGAGTTTAAGAGAATAAGGTCTTGTGAACCTCAATAAAAATTGTATAATGAAAGCCTTGCTTGTTCAAAGAACTACATAATGAAACAGCTGTGTAAAGCTAGGAGTCCTTCGTCCCGTGTGGGCGAGGACCGTAATGTCTGCCTCCCCTGCAATAAATCGCGCTAAGTGGCCAGGCCAGACCCCTCGCCATTGATGTCGTGGTAGGTTTGAATAGCCGTCTATTTTGAAGTTATATTATACAAGAGTGTAGAGTTTATTTAACGACCCGGTCTTCGAACCGAGGTTCCTTTAGTTGAAGATTACCGCTTGCAAGTTCAGATCGTTGCTTTATTATGAGATAATGGTCTCTTAAGACAAATAACGATAAGTCCCTAATGTAATATAATGTAGGAATTCACGAGTTCAGTGAAGACAATAAGATTTCGGGAGTGATCTTAATTTTTGACATGTTCAAGTAGTCTTCTGAAGCTCGGGATTGCGCAGATGTTTTCCCAATTACAGTAGTGAATTGTTGACTGAGAGAGATGGTAACCCATGAACATGTGAAAGCCCAAAATTTAAGTAAATGAATAACAGTTCTTTAAGGAGAATTATATATTGTTTTAATTATAAGATACTCATATAATAGGAAGTGAGGTGTTGTAAAAGAATAACACAGAGTAAATATAAAGTATGGAGCCATTTGGAGCTCTTGATTTTATGGAACTTTAAAGGGATACTTTATGGAAGTGAAAAGAAATGTAAGTTTGTTGGTTTATAGGAAACCATTTATTATGATTTAACCGTTGGTTTATTTTGAACTCCGTATTCCACCTTGAACCGAAGTATTTTTTTGTTTAATTTCCAACGTGGGGCTTGTATGGTTATATCATACACCCAAATAGCAAACGAAACTTTTGGCGCCCAATACGTAGGGTTGAGTTTTCCTAGGGAAAACCTGAGTTTTCATGAAAAATCAAAATTTTCAATTTTTGAAAAAAAAAACGGTTTTTCGAAATTTATGAATTTTTAAATCACTTCCATAAAGGTTTTGACATTGAATGAGTATATAAAAAGGGTACGTTTTAGTAAACACCCGTACCATGTTAAAATTTTGGAAATTGGGACACACTGGTTCGGAGTACCATCTCTCATGCATGAACCAGCGATGTGGCATAGTAGCCCACTGTATTCTTATATTGTGGATAAGGTGTGGAAGAGAAGGCATCTAAAGGAGTGCTTAGGGGAGCATTTCAATAAGGAGATGGAGGAAATGATAAAGACGTCATTGAGTGAAGAAAGGCAGAGGTTATTGGAATTTGTGGAAGTAGGAAGTAAAAATAGATTGAAATCGATAAATGGTAAAGAGTACCCAATTAAAGAAAATGTAAATATTTCTTTAGAAAGCATGCGTGTATCTGGAGGCTTAGTTACACGAAGAGAAGGTAACATGTCTGTAGACAACAGGGTAAAAATTGACCCTTTAGAGCTCCAAATAGAAAAAGAAATATGTGAACCGGTTCCAAGGGAATGTGTAACCAATACAGATAATAATAATAATAAAGAGGATTTAAAGTCTCATTTAGGATGGCAGGTTCAAGTAGGCTCGAAAAACGAAGGGAAAAAGAATGATAGTCCTATCATTCAGGATCCGGAAAAGGTAGAAATGGCGACATGGAACGAAATAAAAGAATTCTTGGGTATAATTAGAGAAATGCGAAAAGAGCATACTAAGATGAGTGAGGAACTTGGGAAAATGGAGTATGAAAATCAAAACAAGACAGAGGAAATTGAAAAACAAAGAGGGGATATTTTTAAGGAAAATTATAAGATATTCGATATTCGTGATAGGGCAAGTAAAAGTTTGTATATGATGCCCAAACAAGAATTGGAGGAATTGTACAAGGAAATTCCTAAGGTTAAAAAGTCCTTAATAGAAACGAAGAGGAGATTTGTGAAACGCATGGTTGAAGAAGGGAAAATCGAATTAGCTCCGTGGGAACAGATAAGAATTTTCATTGAGGAAATAAGTGAAATAAAGGAGCAAGTAGGGAAAATGTGAAATAAATGGAGTCAGATTTGGTGGAAGACCCTTTATAAAGAGCAAGACGGTGGAAAATACGTTCAGGAACGGAAAGATTGGATAGGAAAAGAAAGGAGTAAGATGTATCTGTTCATAATAAGCATGTACGACGAAAAATAAATAGTCACTATTCAGGAGTTAGCTGAAGTAAGAGATGTCAAGATTCGGGAATATAAAGGAATATTAGAGGCCACTGAGAAGAGATATGAGGAATATATAGTAGTGCAGGACCTCGAATTAAAAGAAGTAGTTGTCCAACCCGAAAATAAAACAGTAATGGTAGAAGAACAAGAAGTTATGGTGCAAGAGCCCAAAACTGATATTAGAGAAGAAGAAGAAGAAAAAGAAGTAGAAATTGTGATGACTCCAGTGGAAATTGAGAAAAGAAATGAGATCCCTTTGGAGAAAACAAGGGACACTCAAGAGGAAATGAGAATTCCAGGTCAGGACGACAGCCGATATAAAAACGAGCTGCAAATGAAAGAAGATCATTTTTATGAAAAAGTTGAGCTTGAAGAGCAAGAGAAAAACCTAGAACAAGTGATAACCAAAGAAGTGAAAGTTGGGGAGACGGAAATAATAATTCCTGGAGAAACTGAAAAATTAAATTAAACTATAATAGAAAGTATCGTCGAGGCAAGGAAAGAAGTAGAGGTTCAAGATTCAACAGAAATTGAAAAGGAAAATCCGGATGAAATTCATGAGGATAAGGAAGATAAGATACAATTAAAAGAAGAAAAAGAACAGTTGAAAGCACAGATTCTTGAGTTAATGAGGAAATATCAAGAATGTCAACGAAAGGAAAGAAAAATGGAAACAAATTCAAATGAGAGCAAAGAGAACCTCCAAGAAAAAGATGAGACTACTAGAGAAAAGAAAGGAGAGGTCGTTGAAGGAAATGAGGAAATAGGAAGACAACCGCCAAGTGTAATAGGTTTACATGAGAATAGAAACCTTATTGAAGTTAGGAGAGGAGGAGAAATAATGCACATAACCCTGGAGAAAGAAGACTCACAAGCGTTTTTCAGCTGGAAAATTCGTAAAAAGAAAGGGAATAAAAGAAAGAAAAGAAAAAGAGAAGATATAAAGGAACTATGGAATTGGAAGAGTAGGAAAAAGAAATTTTCTGGGAAAATGCCATCTCGATGCGAGATGAAGGAAAAAGGTTACTCTAAAATAGATAACGGGTTAAGCCGATATGAACCCTTTAAAGAGTAAGAGAAAAAAGGAGATTTTCTCGAAAATACCATCTCGAGATGAGATGAGGGGAATGGAAGAAAACCAAGAAGAGTCGGGTAAGGACAGACCGTGCTCTTAATGACAAAACGAAATTCTGTAGACTTTGAGTCCAGAAAACTAAAATAATGAAGAAGCAACGGGTAAAGGCTATATGCACCCGTGAAGTCTTAATAGAATGTAAATAGGTTAATATTGAATAACCTGAGAAGAAGGAGACAGACCGGCAGAATGCCCGTTCCATGAAACAAGAAAGAAAAAAGCTGTCTGACCCAAGTTTGAAACGCTCGCCAGGCTAAGAGGAGACTCAGAAACACCCTAACGAGACGAGTAATTTATAGTCTTAAGTGTGGAGAAGTCCGCTTAAGGGGAATGAATGAATGGGAACTTTGTGAGACCCAAAACAAGCCAGAGAGAGAAAGGCCTTGGAAAGAAGAGAGTCTAAAGGTACTGAGAAATGTTATGATGGCTTCGACACTAGAAAAATATAAAATTTTATATAAATGTTTAAATAAATTTCCTCAAAATTTCGAAAATTTCTTTATCTAAGTTGGGGAGAGATGAACCCATGTACCATTGGTTCAAGGGGTCGAATCCATGTGTTATTGGTGAAAGAAAATAGGAAAGATACAGTCTTCAGTGGAATATAGAAAGATTTTATACAAGAGGACTGGTTTAATGTTGTGCAATAATAAGAGCCCAGGTGGTTCCAGGAAATGATATCACGCGTGTCGCGCCGATAAGGAGCGATCATAGCTATAATTACAACGAGAGGAACTTTCCGTTCGGAGTGAGTGAGAGAAGGTTTCGGAAATTGAGCTTACGTTGCAGTTAAATGGCATCCTCGCAGTTGTGCAAGAGGAAGAATAATTAGATTTAAGCCATTTGCGAACATAAAATTAACAAAAGAAATACATCATTGTGAATCATTTTGGAATAGAGATTTTTGTGTGGAGAAAAAGGTTTTAATAATTGCCCAGGAAAGAAGTGCCGACGCGGCATTACGTAATTAAAAGTTCCCCGAGAGCCGAGGTGGTAGGGCTTACAAATAAAAATCAACGCCCACGTATCTGAAGAGCAAAAATCATTTAATATCTCAGAATTGTACGATCGATTTTCATGTGCAAAGAAGTCAGTTTACGTTTAGAAAACGAGCTGTCCAGAGATGTAATTTTCAATAATGTGCGACTATTGCTTCAAAAGTTGGTTATGAAAAAGACGAGGACTTTATCTTTAGGTAGCCAAAAAGTATTAAAGTCCTGGCAGAGCCAGACCAATCATTCAGTCTACCATAGTTGCCTGAGGGCACGGTGCTGTTTCGCAAATGCAGTATCAGTCAGCCCAGGGGGGCGTGACGTTGGAGCATCACCATATGCAGTATTATTCCGTCCAAGGGACGTGACGTTGGAGCATCATATCAAATGCAGTTCAGACAGCCCGAGGGCGTCGCTGTGTCGACAACCATCCAATTCCGTGGGCGCCGAGACGCTACACGAGGAAGCATCAAGTATCATCATAGTAACGCCGTGTGAAGACTTAGGAAAATCCTAGTACAGGATTTAGTTCAACAAGCGTCAGTCTTTATAGTGAAAAGTTCCGTATTACAGTCAAAATAGGCTGCGAACTTAATGAACAGGCGATAAGTCTTCAAATAGCAGTTCAGTAAAAACGACAGAAAGTATCTTAACGTTTGAATTACCAACGATAGAAAAACAAACAGTTCTATAAAAGTTAAGGAACCCGATCAGGGTCGGACAAAAATAGTAACGCCTAGTGTATCAAAAAGATAGGAACTAGAGCGCCGAAGAAAATAAGAAGGGAAAATTTAATCCAAGACATTTTCTAACAGGAGACAAACGAACAGTAAAATCATTAAGCTACGAAACTAATTAATGGAATAGCCGTAAGGGCTAGGGAATCATAGGTCACCGATAAAATATTCGAAAGACCGTAACAGAACAGACTGTAGCTAGACCAACTAAATAGTGTCTAGAAAGAAGCGAGTTCGAGCTAATAAAAAATAGAAGCCGATCGTCAGGAAACTGGATTTGAGGAATACCCGTTCCAGGGAGGGGTAGATTGATTGAGACTTTCATCATCTTGCCAGATAGGAAGCCAACGTCTAAGAGAGTCAACCCTTGGAAACGGGAAAGAAGGAATCACGTGTGAAAAGGCAAAAAGCAAAGCCTTACTGATTAAAAGCAGTGTAAATATAGTTAAATCCGTTTAAGTGTTATAATTTTAGTGAATGTATTTGTGTATGATAAAAGATTACAAAATTGTATTCAATATGTTACCAGTGTTGAAGGTAAATAATATGTTTGTGTATCAAGAAGTGTTAATGTATGAAATGGAATTAGGGAAGATGGCTTAAACACATTCAAGTGGGCAAAATGAAACATCGTTGGAAAGTTCGGTCGGTGACCGACATATCATGTGAGTAACCATTTCAGTATGTTATGTGTTGGGGAATATTAGTGTACAATCCACCTGAGAATGAGAAAATAGGGATGTTGTTAAATAACAAAGAATAGAATAATAGCACGATCTGAACGATAGAAAAATGAGAAAGTATAAAATAATTATGTGAAATAAATAAACACATTTGGGGTAATGTAGGAAATAAAATATCAGTGTAGTTGATAAATGATTTAAATATGTGAATGCAAGCGTAATAATAATAATAACAATTATATGAATGAATAACGTTTATATTGAATTATATGAAAATAAGTGTTTGTGAGCTGGTTTAAAAGAATTAATACTTGTGGTGAACACATTGTTTTGAGATAAAGCGATTATTGTCAGGGGAGAGGAGTAATATAAAATTGAGATATATAATCAAATGTTGATTTTTGAATTTATCAGTTCATTGAAGGCAACTTGGCTCAGTAACATGTAAGCGCAGTGAAGCGCATTAAAGAAATTTGTCACGCTAGGAACGCGTTTGAATACTCGGTAAATTTAATTATGAGCGTCAGTTGGTCGCGGTAATTGAGCTATGGTAAGTCCTCTGATCACGAGGCCATGTGTGTGTTATATTGTAGAAGGGTGTGAAATATTTATTGTATTATGAGCGCAGGTTATAGACAAAGGTCGCCCTAAGTCGCGAATGTTATAAGTCCTCCGGTATGGGGTATGGTTCCCGAGGCAGTGAAAGGAATCGAACCCAGGTTCGTCTATTATTGAGGCCCTTCAATATTTGTTGTTGTATTGAATTATTCTTACCCACCAATGAGGATACTTCATAATTAAAAAATGCCGAGATTAAGAGAATAAGGTCTTGTTAACCTTAATAAAAATAGTATAATGAAAGCCTTGCTTGTTCAAAGAACTACATAATGAAACAGCTGTGTAAAGCTAAGAGTCCTTCGTCCCGTGTGGGCGAGGACCGTAATGTCTGCCTCCCCTGCAATAAATCGCGCTAAGTGGCCAGGCCAGACCCCTCGCCATTGATGTTGTGGTAGGTTTGAATAGCCGTCTGTTTTGAAGATATATTATACAAGAGTGTAGAGTTTGTTTTAACGACCCGGTCTTCGAACCGAGGTTCCTTTAGTTGAAGATTACCGCTTGCAAGTTCAGAGCGTTGCTTTATTATGAGATAATGGTCTTTTAAGACAAATAACGATAAGTCCCTAATGTAATATAATGTAGGAATTCACGAGTTCAGTGAAGACAATTAGATTTCGGGAGTGATCTTAATTTTTGACATGTTCAAGTAGTCTTCTGACGCTCGGGAGTGCGCAGATGTTTTCCCAATCACAGTATTGAATTGTAGACTGAGAGAGATGGTAACCCATGAACATGTGAAAGCCCAAAATTTAAGTAAATGAATAACAGTACTTTAAGGAGAATTATATATTGTTTTAATTATAAGATACTCATATAATAGGAAGTGAGGTGTTGTAAAAGAATAACACAGAGTATATAAAAAGTATCGAGCCATTTGGAGCTCTTGATTTTATGGAATTTTAAAGGGATACTTTATGGAAGTGAAAAGAAATGTATGTTTGTTGGTTTATAGGAAACCATTTATTATGATTTAACCGTTGGTTTATTTTGAACTCCGTGTTCCACCTTGAACCGGAGTATTTTATTTGTTTAATTTCCAACGTGGGGATTGTATGTTTATATCATACACCCAAATAGCAAAACGAAACTTTTGGCGCCCAATACGTAGGGTTGAGTTTTCCTAGGGAAAACCTGAGTTTTCATGAAAAATCAAAATTTTCAATTTTTGAAAAAATGGTTTTTCGAAATTTTTGAATTTTTAAATCACTTCCATAAAGGTTTTGACTTTGAATGAGTATATCAAAAGGGTACGTTTTAGTAAACACCCGTACCAAGTTTAAATTTTGGAAATTGGGATACAATGGTTCGGAGTACCATCTCTCATGCATGAACCAGCGATGTGGCATAGTAGCCCACTGTATTCTTATATTGTGGATAAGATGTGGAAGAGAAGGCATCTAAAGGAGTGCTTAGGGGAGCATTTCAATAAGGAGATGGAGGAAATGATAAAGATGTCATTGAGTGAAGAAAGGCAGAGGTTATTGGAATTTGTGGAAGTAGGAAGTAAAAATAGATTGAAATCTATAAATGGTAAAGAGTACCCAATTAAAGAAAATGTAAATATTTCTTTAGAAAGCATGCGTGTATCTGGAGGCTTAGTTACACGAAGAGAAGGTAACATGTCTGTAGACAACAGGGTAAAAATTGACCCTTTAGAGCTCCAAATAGAAAAAGAAATATGTGAACCGGTTCCAAGGGAATGTGTAACCAATACAGATAATAATAATAATAAAGAGGATTTAAAGTCTCATTTAGGAAGGCAGGTTCAAGTAGGCTCGAAAAACGAAGGGAAAAAGAATGATAGTCCTAACATTCAGGATCCGGAAAAGGTAGAAATGGCGACAGGGAACGAAATAAAAGAATTCTTGGGTATAATTAGAGAAATGCGAAAAGAGCATACTAAGATGAGTGAGGAACTTGGGAAAATGGAGTATGAAAATCAAAACAAGACAGAGGAAATTGAAAAACAAGGAGGGGATATTTTTAAGGAAATTTATAAGATATTCGATCTTCGTGATAGGGCAAGTAAAAGTTTGTATATGATGCCCAAACAAGAATTGGAGGAATTGTACAAGGAAATTCCTAAGGTTAAAAAGTCCTTAAGAGAAACGAAGAGGAGATTTGTGAAACGCATGGTTGAAGAAGGGAAAATCGAATTAGCTCCGTGGGAACAGATAAGAATTTTCATTTAGGAAATAAGTGAAATAAAGGAGCAAGTAGGGAAAATGTGAAATAAATGGAGTCGGATTTGGTGGAAGACCTTTTATAAAGAGCAAGACGGTGGAAAATACGTTCAGGAACGGAAAGATTGGTTAGGAAAAGAAAGGAGTAAGATGTATCTGTTCATAATAAGCATGTACGACGAAAAATAAATAATCACTATTCAGGAGTTAGCTGAAGTAAGAGATGTCAAGATTCGGGAATATAAAGGAATATTAGAGGCCACTGAAAAGAGATATGAGGAATATATAGTAGTGCAGGACCTCGAATTAAAAGAAGTAGTTGTCCAACCTGAAAATAAAACAGTAATGGTAGAAGAACAAGAAGTTATGGTGCAAGAGCCCAAAACTGATATTAGAGAAGAAGAAGAAGAAGAAGACGAAAAAGAAGTAGAAATTGGGATGACTCCAGTGGAAATTGAGAAAAGAAATGAGATCCCTTTGGAGAAAACAAGGGACACTCAAGAGGAAATGAGAATTCCAGGTCAGGACGACAGCCGAAATAAAAACGAGCTGCAAATGAAAGAAGATCATTTTTATGAAAAAGTTGAGCTTGAAGTGCAAGAGAAAAACCTAGAACAAGTGATAACCAAAGAAGTGAAAGTTGGGGAGACGGAAATAATAATTCCTGGAGAAACTGAGAAATTAAATTAAACTATAATAGAAAGTATCGTCGAGGCAAGGAAAGAAGTAGAGGTTCAAGATTCAACAGAAATTGAAAAGGAAAATCCGGATGAAATTCATGAGGATAAGGAAGATAAGATACAATTAAAAGAAGAAAAAGAACAGTTGAAAGCACAGATTCTTGAGTTAATGAGGAAATATCAAGAATGTCAACGAAAGGAAAGAAAAATGGAAACAAATTCAAATGAGAGCAAAGAGAACCTCCAAGAAAATGATCAGACTACTGGAGAAAAGAAAGGAGAGGTCGTTGAAGGAAATGAGGAAAGAGGAAGACAATCGCCAAGTGTAATAGGTTTACATGAGAATAGAAACCTTATTGAAGTTAGGAGAGGAGGAGAAATAATGCACATAACCCTGGAGAAAGAAGACGCACAAGCGTTTTTCAGCTGGAAAATTCGTAAAAAGAAAGGGAATAAAAGAAAGAAAAGACAAAGAGAAGATATAAAGGAACTATGGAATTGGAAGAGTAGGAAAAAGAAATTTCCTGGGAAAATGCCATCTCGATGCGAGATGAAGGAAAAAGGTTACTCTAGAATAGATAACGGGTTAAGCCGATATGAACCCTTTAAAGAGTAAGAGAAAAAAGGAGATTTTCTCGAAAATACCATCTCGAGATGAGATGAGGGGAATGGAAGAAAACCAAGAAGAGTCGGGTAAGGACAGACCGTGCTCTTAAGGACAAAACGAAATTCTGTAGACTTTGAGTCCAGAAAACTAAAATAATGAAGAAGCAACGGGTAAAGGCTATATGCACCCGTGAAGTCTTAATAGAATGTAAATAGGTTAATATTGAATAACCTGAGAAGAAGGAGACAGACCGGCAGAATGCCCGTCCCATGAAACAAGAAAGAAAAAAACTGTCTGACCCAAGTTTGAAACGCTCGCCAGGCTAAGAGGAGACTCAGAAACACCCTAACGAGACGAGTAATTTATAGTCTTAAGTGTGGAGAAGTCTGCTTAAGGGGAATGAATGAATGGGAACTTTGTGAGACCCAAAACAAGCCAGAGAGAGAAAGGCCTTGGAAAGAAGAGAGTCTAAAGGTACTGAGAAATGTTATGATGGCTTCGACACTAGAAAAATATAAAATTTTATATAAATGTTTAAATAAATTTCCTCAGAATTTCGAAAATTTCTTTATCTAAGTTGGGGAGAGATGAACCCATGTACCATTGGTTCAAGGGGTCGAATCCATGTGTTATTGGAGAAAGAAAAGAGGAAAGATACAGTCTTCAGTGGAATATAGAAAGATTTTACACAAGAGGACTGGTTTAATGTTGTGCAATAATAAGAGCCCAGGTGGCTCCAGGAAATGATATCACGCGTGACGCACCGATAAGGAGCATTCATGACTATAATTAGAACGAGAGGAACTTTCCGTTCGGAGTGAGTGAGAGAAGGTTTCGGAAATTGAGCTTACGTTGCAGTTAAATGGCATCCTCGCAGTTGTGCAAGAGGAAGAATAATTAGATTTAAGCCATTTGCGAACATAAAATTAACAAAAGAAATACATCATTGTGAATCATTTTGGAATAGAGATTTTTGTGTGGAGAAAAAGGTTTTAATAATTGCCCAGGAAAGAAGTGCCGACGCGGCATTACGTAATTAAAAGTTCCCCGAGACCCGAGGTGGTAGGGATTACAAATAAAAATCAACGCCCACGTATCTGAAGAGCAAAAATCATTTAATATCTCAGAATTGTACGATCGATTTTCATGTGCAAAGAAGTCAGTTTACGTTTAGAAAACGAGCCGTCCAGAGATGTAATTTTCAATAATGTGCGACTATTGCTTGAAAAGTTGGTTATGAAAAAGACGAGGACTTTATCTTTTTGTAGCCAAAAAGTATAAAAGTCCTGGCAGAGCCAGACCAATCATTCAGTCTACCATAGGTGCCTGAGGGCACGGTGCTGTTTCGCAAATGCAGTATCAGTCAGCCCAGGGGGGCGTGACGTTGGAGCATCACCATATGCAGTATCATTCCGTCCAAGGGACGTGACGTTGGAGCATCATATCAAATGCAGTTCAGACAGCCCGAGGGCGTCGCTGTATCGACAACCATCCAATTCCGTGAGCGCCGAGACGCTACACGAGGATGCATCAAGTATCATCATAGTAACGCCGTGTGAAGACTTAGGAAATCCTAGTACAGGATTTAGTTCAACAAGCGTCAGTCTTTATAGTGAAAAGTTCCGAATTACAGTCAAAATAGGCTGCGAACTTAATGAACAGGCGATAGGTCTTCAAATAGCAGTTCAGTAAAAACGACAGAAAGTATCTTAACGTTCGAATTACCAACGATAGAAAAACAAACAGTTCTATAAAAGTTAAGGAACCCGATCAGGGTCGGACAAAAATAGTAACGCCTAGTGTATCAGAAAGATAGGAACTAGAGCGCCGAAGAAAATAAGAAGGGAAAATTTAATCCAAGACATTTTCTAACAGGAGACAAACGAACAGTAAAATCATTAAGCTACGAAACTAATTAAAGGAATAGCCGTAAGGGCTAGGGAATCATAGGTCACCGATAAAATATTCGAAAGGCCGTAACAGAACAGACTGTAGCTAGACCAACTAAATAGTGTCTAGAAAGAAGCGAGTTCGAGCTAATAAAAATAGAAGCCGATCGTCAGGAAACTGGATTTGAGGAATACCCGTTCCAGGGAGGGGTAGATTGATTGAGACTTTCATCATCTTGCCAGATAGGAAGCCAACGTCTAAGAGAGTCAACCCTTGGAAACGGGAAAGAAGGAATCACGTGTGAAAAGGCAAAAAGCAAAGCCTTACTGATTAAAAGCAGTGTAAATATAGTTAAATCCGTTTAAGTGTTATAATTTTAGTGAATGTATTTGTGTATGATAAAAGAATACAAAATTGTATTCAATATGTTACCAGTGTTGAAGGTAAATAATATGTTTGTGTATCAAGAAGTGTTAATGTATGAAATGGAATTAGGGAAGATGGCTTAAAAACATTCAAGTGGGCAAAATGAAACATCGTTGGAAAGTTTGGTCGGTGACCGACATATCATGTGAGTAACCATTTCAGTATGTTATGTGTTGGGGAATATTAGTGTACAATCCACCTGAGAATGAGAAAATAGGGATGTTGTTAAATAACAAAGAATAGAATAATAGCACGATCTGAACGATAGAAAAATGAGAAAGTATAAAATAATTATGTGAAATAAATAAACACTTTTGGGGTAATGTAGGAAATAAAATATCAGCGTAGTTGATAAATGATTTAAATATGTGAATGCAAGCGTAATAATAATAATAACAATTATATGAATGAATGAATAAAGTTTATATTGAATTATATGAAAATAAGAGTTTGTGAGCTCTTTTAAAAGAATTAATACTTGTGGTGAACACATTGTTTTGAGATAAAGCGATTATTGTCAGGGGAGAGGAGTAATATAAAATTGAGATATATAATCAAATGTTGATTTTTGAATTTATCAGTTAATTGAAGGCAACTTGGCTCAGTAACATGTAAGCGCTGTGAAGCGCATTAAAGAAATTTGTCACGCTAGGATCGCGTTTGAATACTCGGTAAATTTAATTATGAGGGTCAGTTGGTCGCGGTAATTGAGCTATGGTAAGTCCCCTGATCACGAGGCCATGTGTGTGTTTTATTGTAGAAGGGTGTGAAACATTTATTGTATTATGAGCGCAGGTTATAGACAAAGGTCGTCCTAAGTCGCGAATGTTGTAAGTCCTCCAGTATGGGATATGGTTCCCGAGGCAGTGAAAGGAATCGAACCCAGGTTCGTCTATTATTGAAGCCCTTAAATATTTGTTGTTGTATTGAATTATTCTTACCCACCAATGAGGATACTTCATAATTAAAAAATGCCGAGTTTAAGAGAATAAGGTCTTGTTAACCTCAATAAAAATAGTATAATGAAAGTCTTGCTTGTTCAAAGAACTACATAATGAAACAGCTGTGTAAAGCTAAGAGTCGTTCGTCCCGTGTGGGCGAGGACCGTAATGTCTGCCTCCCCTGCAATAAATCGCGCTAAGTGGCCAGGCCAGACCCCTCGCCATTGATGTTGTGGTAGGTTTGAATAGCCGTCTGTTTTGAAGTTATATTATACAAGAGTGTAGAGTTTGTTTTAACGACCCGGTCTTCGAACCGAGGTTCCTTTAGTTGAAGATTACCGCTTACAAGTTCAGATCGTTGCTTTATTATGAGATAATGGTCTTTTATGACAAATAACGATAAGTCCCTAATGTAATATAATGTTGGAATTCACGAGTTCAGTGAAGACAATTAGATTTCGGGAGTGATCTTAATTTTTGACATGTTCAAGTAGTCTTCTGAAGCTCGGGAGTGCGCAGATGTTTTCCCAATCACAGTAGTGAATTGTTGACTGAGAGAGATGGTAACCCATGAACATGTGATAGCCCAAAATTTAAGTAAATGAATAACAGTACTTTAAGGAGAATTATATATTGTTTTAATTATAAGATACTCATATAATAGGAAGCGAGGTGTTGTAAAAGAATAACACAGAGTATATAAAAAGTATCGAACCATTTGGAGCTCTTGATTTTATGGAATTTTAAAGGGATACTTTATGGAAATGAAAAGAAATGTATTTTTTTTTGGTTTATAGGAAACCATTTATTATGATTTAACCGTTGGTTTATTTTGAACTCCGTGTTCCACCTTGAACCGGGGTATTTTATTTGTTTAATTTCCAACGTGGGGATTGTATGTTTATATCATACACCCAAATAGCAAACGAAACTTTTGGTGCCCAGTACGTAGGGATGAGTTTTCCTAGGGAAAACCTGAGTTTTCATGAAAAATCAAAATTTTCAATTTTTGAAAAAATGGTTTTTCGAAATTTTTGAATTTTTAAATCACTTCCATAAAGGTTTTGACATTGAATGAGTATATCAAAAGGGTACCTTTTAGTAAACACCCGTACCAAGTTTATATTTTGGAAATTGGGATACAATGGTTCGGAGTACCATCTCTCATGCATGAACCAGCGATGTGGCATAGTAGCCCACTGTATTCTTATATTGTGGATAAGATGTGGAAGAGAAGGCATCTAAAGGAGTGCTTAGGGGAGCATTTCAATAAGGAGATGGAGGAAATGATAAAGATGTCATTGAGTGAAGAAAGGCAGAGGTTATTGGAATTTGTGGAAGTAGGAAGTAAAAATAGATTGAAATCTATAAATGGTAAAGAGTACCCAATTAAAGAAAATGTAAATATTTCTTTAGAAAGCATGCGTGTATCTGGAGGCTTAGTTACACGAAGAGAAGGTAACATGTCTGTAGACAACAGGGTAAAAATTGACCCTTTAGAGCTCCAAATAGAAAAAGAAATATGTGAACCGGTTCCAAGGGAATGTGTAACCAATACAGATAATAATAATAATAAAGAGGATTTAAAGTCTCATTTAGGAAGGCTGGTTCAAGTAGGCTCGAAAAACGAGGGGAAAAAGAATGATAGTCCTAACATTCAGGATCCGGAAAAGGTAGAAATGGCGACATGGAACGAAATAAAAGAATTCTTGGGTATAATTAGAGAAATGCGAAAAGAGCATACTAAGATGAGTGAGGACTTGGGAAAATGGAGTATGAAAATCAAAACAAGACAGAGGAAATTGAAAAACAAGGAGGGGATATTTTTAAGGAAATTTATAAGATATTCGATCTTCGTGATAGGGCAAGTAAAAGTTTGTATATGATGCCCATACAAGAACTGGAGGAATTGTACAAGGAAATTCCTAAGCTTAAAACGTCCTTAATAGAAACGAAGAGGAGATTTGTGAAACGCATGGTTGAAGAAGGGAAATCGAATTAGCTCCGTGGGAACAGATAAGAATTTTCATTGAGGAAATAAGTGAAATAAAGGAGCAAGTAGGGAAAATGTGAAATAAATGGAGTCAGATTTGGTGGAAGACCTTTTATAAAGAGCAAGACGGTGGAAAATACGTTCAGGAACGGAAAGATTGGATAGGAAAAGAAAGGAGTAAGATGTATCTGTTCATAATAGGCATGTACGACGAAAAATAAATAATCACTATTCAGGAGTTAGCTGAAGTAAGAGATGTCAAGATTCGGGAATATAAAGGAATATTAGAGGCCACTGAGAAGAGATATGAGGAATATATAGTAGTGCAGGACCTCGAATTAAAAGAAGTAGTTGTCCAACCCGAAAATGAAACAGTAATGGTAGAAGAACAAGAAGTTATGGTGCAAGAGCCCAAAACTGATATTAGAGAAGAAGAAGAAGAAAAAGAAGTAGAAATTGTGATGACTCCAGTGGAAATTGAGAAAAGAAATGAGATCCCTTTGGAGAAAACAAGGGACACTCAAGAGGAAATGAGAATTCCAGGTCAGGACGTCAGCCGAAATAAAAACGAGCTACAAATGAAAGAAGATCATTTTTATGAAAAAGTTGAGCTTGAAGTGCAAGAGAAAAACCTAGAACAAGTGATAACCAAAGAAGTGAAAGTTGGGGAGACGGAAATAATAATTCCTGGAGAAACTGAGAAATTAAATTAAACTATAATAGAAAGTATCGTCGAGGCAAGGAAAGAAGTAGAGGTTCAAGATTCAACAGAAATTGAAAAGGAAAATCCGGATGAAATTCATGAGGATAAGGAAGATAAGATACAATTAAAAGAAGAAAAAGAACAGTTGAAAGCACAGATTCTTGAGTTAATGAGGAAATATCAAGAATGTCAACGAAAGGAAAGAAAAATGGAAACAAATTCAAATGAGAGCAAAGAGAACCTCCAAGAAAAAGATGAGACTACTGGAGAAAAGAAAGGAGAGGTCGTTGAAGGAAATGAGGAAAGAGGAAGACAACCGCCAAGTGTAATAGGTTTACATGAGAATAGAAACCTTATTGAAGTTAGGAGAGGAGGAGAAATAATGCACATAACCCTGGAGAAAGAAGACGCACAAGCGTTTTTCAGCTGAAAAATTCGTAAAAAGAAAGGGAATAAAAGAAAGAAAAGACAAAGAGAAGATATAAAGGAACTATGGAATTGGAAGAGTAGGAAAAATAAATTTTCTGGGGAAATGCCATCTCGATGCGAGATGAAGGAAAAAGGTTACTCTAAAATAGATAACGGGTTAAGCCGATATGAACCCTTTAAAGAGTAAGAGAAAAAAGGAGATTTTCTCGAAAATACCATCTCGAGATGAGATGAGGGGAATGGAAGAAAACCAAGAAGAGTCGGGTAAGGACAGACCGTGCTCTTAATGACAAAACGAAATTCTGTAGACTTTGAGTCCAGAAAACTAAAATTATGAAGAAGCAACGGGTAAAGGCTATATGCACCCGTGAAGTCTTAATAGAATGTAAATAGGTTAATATTGAATAACCTGAGAAGAAGGAGACAGACCGGCAGAATGCCCGTCCCATGAAACAAGAAAGAAAAAAACTGTCTGACCCAAGTTTGAAACGCTCGCCAGGCTAAGAGGAGACTCAGAAACACCCTAACGAGACGAGTAATTTATAGTCTTAAGTGTGGAGAAGTCCGCTTAAGGGGAATGAATGAATGGGAACTTTGTGAGACCCAAAACAAGCCAGAGAGAGAAAGGCCTTGGAAAGAAGAGAGTCTAAAGGTACTGAGAAATGTTAGGATGGCTTCGACACTAGAAAAATATAAAATTTTATATAAATGTTTAAATAAATTTCGTCAAAATTTCGAAAATTTCTTTATCTAAGTTGGGGAGAGATGAACCCATGTACCATTGGTTCAAGGGGTCGAATCCATGTGTTATTGGTGAAAGAAAAGAGGAAAGATACAGTCTTCAGTGGAATATAGAAAGATTTTATACAAGAGGACTGGTTTAATGTTGTGCAATAATAAGAGCCCAGGTGGCTCCAGGAAATGATATCACGCGTGACGCACCGATAAGGAGCGATCATGGCTATAATTAGAACGAGAGGAACTTTCCGTTTGGAGTGAGTGAGAGAAGGTTTCGGAAATTGAGCTTACGTTGCAGTTAAATGGCATCCTCGCAGTTGTGCAAGAGGAAGAATAATTAGATTTAAGCCATTTGCGAACATAAAATTAACAAAAGAAATACATCATTGTGAATCATTTTGGAATAGAGATTTTTGTGTGGAGAAAAAGGTTTTAATAATTGCCCAGGAAAGAAGTGCCGACGCGGCATTACGTAATTAAAAGTTCCCCGAGACCCGGGGTAGTAGGGATTACAAATAAAAATCAACGCCCACGTATCTGAAGAGCAAAAATCATTTAATATCTCAGAATTCTACGATCGATTTTCATGTGCAAAGAAGTCAGTTTACGTTTAGAAAACGAGCTGTCCAGAGATATAATTTTCAATAATGTGCGACTATTGCTTGAAAAGTTGGTTATGAAAGAGACGAGGACTTTATCTTTTTGTAGCCAAAAAGTATAAAATTCCTGGCAGAGCCAGACCAATCATTCAGTCTACCATAGGTGCCTGAGGGCACGGTGCTGTTTCGCAAATGCAGTATCAGTCAGCCCAGGGGGGCGTGACGTTGGAGCATCACCATATGCAGTATTATTCCGTCCAAGGGACGTGACGTTGGAGCATCATATCAAATGCAGTTCAGACAGCCCGAGGGCGTCGCTGTATCGACAACCATCCAATTCCGTGAGCGCCGAGACGCTACACGAGGAAGCATCAAGTATCATCATAGTAACGCCGTGTGAAGACTTAGGAAAATCCTAGTACAGGATTTAGTTAAACAAGCGTCAGTCTTTATAGTGAAAAGTTCCGTATTACAGTCAAAATAGGCTGCGAACTTAATAAACAGGCGATAGGTCTTCAAATAGCAGTTCAGTAAAAACGACAGAAAGTATCTTAACGTTTGAATTACCAACGATAGAAAAACAAACAGTTCTATAAAAGTTAAGGAACCCGATCAGGGTCGGACAAAAATAGTAACGCCTAGTGTATCAAAAAGATAGGAACTAGAGCGCCGAAGAAAATAAGAAGGGAAAATTTAATCCAAGACATTTTCTAACAGGAGACAAACGAACAGTAAAATCATTAAGCTACGAAACTAATTAAAGGAATAGCCGTAAGGGCTAGGGAATCATAGGTCACCGATAAAATATTCGAAAGGCCGTAACAGAACAGACTGTAGCTAGACCAACTAAATAGTGTCTAGAAAGAAGCGAGTTCGAGCTAATAAAAATAGAAGCCGATCGTCAGGAAACTGGATTTGAGGAATACCCGTTCCAGGGAGGGGTAGATTGATTGAGACTTTCATCATCTTGCCAGATAGGAAGCCAACGTCTAAGAGAGTCAACCCTTGGAAACGGGAAAGAAGGAATCACGTGTGAAAAGGCAAAAAGCAAAGCCTTACTGATTAAAAGCAGTGTAAATATAGTTAAATCCGTTTAAGTGTTATAATTTTAGTGAATGTATTTGTGTATGATAAAAGAATACAAAATTGTATTCAATATGTTACCAGTGTTGAAGGTAAATAATATGTTTGTGTATCAAGAAGTGTTAATGTATGAAATGGAATTAGGGAAGATGGCTTAAACACATTCAAGTGGGCAAAATGAAACATCGTTGGAAGGTTTGGTCGGTGACCGACATATCATGTGAGTAACCATTTCAGTATGTTATGTGTTGGGGAATATTAGTGTACAATCCACCTGAGAATGAGAAAATAGGGATGTTGTTAAATAACAAAGAATAGAATAATAGCACGATCTGAACCATAGAAAAATGAGAAAGTATAAAATAATTATGTGAAATAAATAAACACATTTGGGGTAATGTAGGAAATAAAATATCAGTGTAGTTGATAAATGATTTAAATATGTGAATGCAAGCGTAATAATAATAATAACAATTATATGAATGAATAAAGTTTATATTGAATTATATGAAAATAAGAGTTTGTGAGCTCTTTTAAAAGAATTAATACTTGTGGTGAACACATTGTTTTGAGATAAAGCGATTATTGTCAGGGGAGAGGAGTAATATAAAATTGAGATATATAATCATATGTTGATTTTTGAATTTATCAGTTAATTGAAGGCAACTTGGCTCAGTAACATGTAAGCGCTGTGAAGCGCATTAAAGAAATTTGTCACGCTAGGAACGCGTTTGAATACTCGGTAAATTTAATTATGAGGGTCAGTTGGTCGCGGTAATTGAGCTATGGTAAGTCCCCTGATCACGAGGCCATGTGTGTGTTATATTGTAGAAGGGTGTGAAACATTTATTGTATTATGAGCGCAGGTTATAGACAAAGGTCGTCCTAAGTCGCGAATGTTGTAAGTCCTCCAGTATGGGATATGGTTCCCGAGGCAGTGAAAGGAATCGAACCCAGGTTCGTCTATTATTGAAGCCCTTAAATATTTTTTGTTGTATTGAATTATTCTTACCCACCAATGAGGATACTTCATAATTAATAAATGCCGAGTTTAAGAGAATAAGGTCTTGTGAACCTCAATAAAAATAGTATAATGAAAGCCTTGCTTGTTCAAAGAACTACATAATGAATCAGCTGTGTAAAGCTAAGAGTCGTTCGTCCCGTGTGGGCGAGGACCGTAATGTCTGCCTCCCCTGCAATAAATCGCGCTAAGTGGCCAGGCCAGACCCCTCGCCATTGATGTTGTGGTAGGTTTGAATAGCCGTCTGTTTTGAAGTTATATTATACAAGAGTGTAGAGTTTGTTTTAACGACCCGGTCTTCGAACCGAGGTTCCTTTAGTTGAAGATTACCGCTTGCAAGTTCAGATCGTTGCTTTATTATGAGATAATGGTATTTTAAGACAAATAACGATAAGTCCCTAATGTAATATAAAGTTGGAATTCACGAGTTCAGTGAAGACAATTAGATTTCGGGAGTGATCTTAATTTTTGACATGTTCAAGTAGTCTTCTGACGCTCGGGAGTGCGCAGATGTTTTCCCAATCACAGTAGTGAATTGTTGACTGAGAGAGATGGTAACCCATGAACATGTGAAAGCCCAAAATTTAAGTAAATGGATAACAGTACTTTAAGGAGAATTATATATTGTTTTAATTATAAGATACTCATATAATAGGAAGCGAGGTGTTGTAAAAGAATAACACAGAGTATATAAAAAGTATCGAACCATTTGGAGCTCTTGATTTTATGGAATTTTAAAGGGATACTTTATGGAAATGAAAAGAAATGTATTTTTTTTTGGTTTATAGGAAACCATTTATTATGATTTAACCGTTGGTTTATTTTGAACTCCGTGTTCCACCTTGAACCGGGGTATTTTATTTGTTTAATTTCCAACGTGGGGATTGTATGTTTATATCATACACCCAAATAGCAAACGAAACTTTTGGTGCCCAGTACGTAGGGATGAGTTTTCCTAGGGAAAACCTGAGTTTTCATGAAAAATCAAAATTTTCAATTTTTGAAAAAATGGTTTTTCGAAATTTTTGAATTTTTAAATCACTTCCATAAAGGTTTTGACATTGAATGAGTATATCAAAAGGGTACGTTTTAGTAAACACCCGTACCAAGTTTAAATTTTGGAAATTGGGATACAATGGTTCGGAGTACCATCTCTCATGCATGAACCAGCGATGTGGCATAGTAGCCCACTGTATTCTTATATTGTGGATAAGATGTGGAAGAGAAGGCATCTAAAGGAGTGCTTAGGGGAGCATTTCAATAAGGAGATGGAGGAAATGATAAAGATGTCATTGAGTGAAGAAAGGCAGAGGTTATTGGAATTTGTGGAAGTAGGAAGTAAAAATAGATTGAAATCTATAAATGGTAAAGAGTACCCAATTAAAGAAAATGTAAATATTTCTTTAGAAAGCATGCGTGTATCTGGAGGCTTAGTTACACGAAGAGAAGGTAACATGTCTGTAGACAACAGGGTAAAAATTGACCCTTTAGAGCTCCAAATAGAAAAAGAAATATGTGAACCGGTTCCAAGGGAATGTGTAACCAATACAGATAATAATAATAATAAAGAGGATTTAAAGTCTCATTTAGGAAGGCAGGTTCAAGTAGGCTCGAAAAACGAAGGGAAAAAGAATGATATTCCTAACATTCAGGATCCGGAAAAGGTAGAAATGGCGACATGGAACGAAATAAAAGAATTCTTGGGTATAATTAGAGAAATGCGAAAAGAGCATACTAAGATGAGTGAGGACTTGGGAAAATGGAGTATGAAAATCAAAACAAGACAGAGGAAATTGAAAAAAAAGGAGGGGATATTTTTAAGGAAATTTATAAGATATTCGATCTTCGTGATAGGGCAAGTAAAAGTTTGTATATGATGCCCATACAAGAATTGGAGGAATTGTACAAGGAAATTCCTAAGGTTAAAACGTCCTTAATAGAAACGAAGAGGAGATTTGTGAAACGCATGGTTGAAGAAGGGAAAATCGAATTAGCTCCGTGGGAACAGATAAGAATTTTCATTGAGGAAATAAGTGAAATAAAGGAGCAAGTAGGGAAAATGTGAAATAAATGGAGTCAGATTTGGTGGAAGACCTTTTATAAAGAGCAAGACGGTGGAAAATACGTTCAGGAACGGAAAGATTGGATAGGAAAAGAAAGGAGTAAGATGTATCTGTTCATAATAAGCATGTACGACGAAAAATAAATAATCACTATTCAGGAGTTAGCTGAAGTAAGAGATGTCAAGATTCGGGAATATAAAGGAATATTAGAGGCCACTGAGAAGAGATATGAGGAATATATAGTAGTGCAGGACCTCGAATTAAAAGAAGTAGTTGTCCAACCCGAAAATAAAACAGTAATGGTAGAAGAACAAGAAGTTATGGTGCAAGAGCCCAAAACTGATATTAGAGAAGAAGAAGAAGAAAAAGAAGTAGAAATTGTGATGACTCCAGTGGAAATTGAGAAAAGAAATGAGATCCCTTTGGAGAAAACAAGGGACACTCAAGAGGAAATGAGAATTCCAGGTCAGGACGTCAGCCGAAATAAAAACGAGCTGCAAATGAAAGAAGATCATTTTTATGAAAAAGTTGAGCTTGAAGTGCAAGAGAAAAACCTAGAACAAGTGATAACCAAAGAAGTGAAAGTTGGGGAGACGGAAATAATAATTCCTGGAGAAACTGAGAAATTAAATTAAACTATAATAGAAAGTATCGTCGAGGCAAGGAAAGAAGTAGAGGTTCAAGATTCAACAGAAATTGAAAAGGAAAATCCGGATGAAATTCATGAGGATAAGGAAGATAAGATACAATTAAATGAAGAAAAGAACAGTTGAAAGCACAGATTCTTGAGTTAATGAGGAAATATCAAGAATGTCAACGAAAGGAAAGAAAAATGGAAACAAATTCAAATGAGAGCAAAGAGAACCTCCAAGAAAAAGATGAGACTACTGGAGAAAAGAAAGGAGAGGTCGTTGAAGGAAATGAGGAAAGAGGAAGACAACCGCCAAGTGTAATAGGTTTACATGAGAATAGAAACCTTATTGAAGTTAGGAGAGGAGGAGAAATAATGCACATAACCCTGGAGAAAGAAAACGCACAAGCGTTTTTCAGCTGGAAAATTCGCAAAAAGAAAGGGAATAAAAGAAAGAAAAGACAAAGAGAAGATATAAAGGAACTATGGAATTGGAAGAGTAGGAAAAAGAAATTTTCTGGGAAAATGCCATCTCGATGCGAGATGAAGGAAAAAGGTTACTCTAGAATAGATAACGGGTTAAGCCGATATGAACCCTTTAAAGAGTAAGAGAAAAAAGAGATTTTCTCGAAAATACCATCTCGAGATGAGATGAGGGGAATGGAAGAAAACCTAGAAGAGTCGGGTAAGGACAGACCGTGCTCTTAAGGACAAAACGAAATTCTGTAGACTTTGAGTCCAGAAAACTGAAATAATGAAGAAGCAACGGGTAAAGGCTATATGCACCCGTGAAGTCTTAATAGAATGTAAATAGGTTAATATTGAATAACCTGAGAAGAAGGAGACAGACCGGCAGAATGCCTGTCCCATGGAACAAGAAAGAAAAAAACTGTCTGACCCAAGTTTGAAACGCTCGCCAGGCTAAGAGGAGACTCAGAAACACCCTAACGAGACGAGTAATTTATAGTCTTAAGTGTGGAGAAGTCCGCTTAAGGGGATTGAATGAATGGGAACTTTGTGAGACCCAAAACAAGCCAGAGAGAGAAAGGCCTTGGAAAGAAGAGAGTCTAAAGGTACTGAGAAATGTTATGATGGCTTCGACACTGGAAAAATATAAAATTTTATATAAATGTTTAAAAAAATTTCCTCAAAATTTCGAAATCTAAGTTGGGGAGAGATGAACCCATGTACCATTGGTTCAAGGGGTCGAATCCATGTGTTATTGGTGAAAGAAAAGAGGAAAGATACAGTCTTCAGTGGAATATAGAAAGATTTTATACAAGAGGACTGGTTTAATGTTGTGCAATAATAAGAGCCCAGGTGGTTCCAGGAAATGATATCACGCGTGACGCACCGATAAGGAGCGATCATGGCTATAATTAGAACGAGAGGAACTTTCCGTTCGGAGTGAGTGAGAGAAGGTTTCGGAAATTGAGCTTACGTTGCAGTTAAATGGCATCCTCGCAGTTGTGCAAGAGGAAGAATAATTAGATTTAAGCCATTTGCGAACATAAAATTAACAAAAGAAATACATCATTGTGAATCATTTTGGAATAGAGATTTTTGTGTGGAGAAAAAGGTTTTAATAATTGCCCAGGAAAGAAGTGCCGACGCAGCATTACGTAATTAAAAGTTCCCCGAGACCCGAGGTGGTAGGGATTACAAATAAAAATCAACGCCCACGTATCTGAAGAGCAAAAATCATTTAATATCTCAGAATTGTACGATCGATTTTCATGTGCAAAGAAGTCAGTTTACGTTTAGAAAACGAGCTGTCCAGAGATATAATTTTCAATAATGTGCGACTATTGCTTCAATAGTTGGTTATGAAAAAGACGAGGACTTTATCTTTTTGTAGCCAAAAAGTATAAAAGTCCTGGCAGAGCCAGACCAATCATTCAGTCTACCATAGGTGCCTGAGGGCACGGTGCTGTTTCGCAAATGCAGTATCAGTCAGCCCAGGGGGGCGTGACGTTGGAGCATCACCATATGCAGTATTATTCCGTCCAAGGGACGTGACGTTGGAGCATCATATCAAATGCAGTTCAGACAGCCCGAGGGCGTCGCTGTATCGACAACCATCCAATTCCGTGAGCGCCGAGACGCTACACGAGGAAGCATCAAGTATCATCATAGTAACGCCGTGTGAAGACTTAGGAAAATCCTAGTACAGGATTTAGTTCAACAAGCGTCAGTCGTTATAGTGAAAAGTTCCGTATTACAGTCAATATAGGCTTTGAACTTAATGAACAGGCGATAGGTCTTCAAATATCAGTTCAGTAAAAACGACAGAAAGCGTCTTAACGTTTGAATTACCAACGATAGAAAAACAAACAGTTCTATAAAAGTTAAGGAACCCGATCAGGGTCGGACAAAAATAGTAACGCCTAGTGTATCAAAAAGATAGGAACTAGAGCGCCGAAGAAAATAAGAAGGGACAATTTAATCCAAGACATTTTCTAACAGGAGACAAACGAACAGTAAAATCATTAAGCTACGAAACTAATTAAAGGAATAGCCGTAAGGGCTAGGGAATCATAGGTCACCGATAAAATATTCGAAAGGCCGTAACAGAACAGACTGTAGCTAGACCAACTAAATAGTGTCTAGAAAGAAGCGAGTTCGAGCTAATAAAAATAGAAGCCGATCGTCAGGAAACTGGATTTGAGGAATACCCGTTCCAGGGAGGGGTAGATTGATTGAGACTTTCATCATCTTGCCAGATAGGAAGCCAACGTCTAAGAGAGTCAACCCTTGGAAACGGGAAAGAAGGAATCACGTGTGAAAAGGCAAAAAGCAAAGCCTTACTGATTAAAAGCAGTGTAAATATAGTTAAATCCGTTTAAGTGTTATAATTTTAGTGAATGTATTTGTGTATGATAAAAGAATACAAAATTGTATTCAATATGTTACCAGTGTTGAAGGTAAATAATATGTTTGTGTATCAAGGAGTGTTAATGTATGAAATGGAATTAGGGAAGATGGCTTAAACACATTCAAGTGGGCAAAATGAAACATCGTTGGAAGGTTTGGTCGGTGACCGACATATCATGTGAGTAACCATTTCAGTATGTTATGTGTTGGGGAATATTAGTGTACAATCCACCTGAGAATGAGAAAATAGGGATGTTGTTAAATAACAAAGAATAGAATAATAGCACGATCTGAACGATAGAAAAATGAGAAAGTATAAAATAATTATGTGAAATAAATAAACACATTTGGGGTAATGTAGGAAATAAAATATCAGCGTAGTTGATAAATTATTTAAATATGTGAATGCAAGCGTAATAATAATAATAACAATTATATGAATGAACAAAGTTTATATTGCATTATATGAAAATAAGAGTTTGTGAGCTCTTTTAAAAGAATTAATACTTGTGGTGAACACATTGTTTTGAGATAAAGCGATTATTGTCAGGGGAGAGGAGTAATATAAAATTGAGATATATAATCAAATGTTGATTTTTGAATTTATCAGTTAATTGAAGGCAACTTGGCTCAGTAACATGTAAGCGCTGTGAAGCGCATTAAAGAAATTTGTCACGCTAGGAACGCGTTTGAATACTCGGTAAATTTAATTATGAGGGCAGTTGGTCGCGGTAATTGAGCTATGGTAAGTCCCCTGATCACGAGGCCATGTGTGTGTTATATTGTAGAAGGGTGTGAAACATTTATTGTATTATGAGCGCAGGTTATAGACAAAGGTCGTCCTAAGTCGCGAATGTTGTAAGTCCTCCAGTATGGGATATGGTTCCCGAGGCAGTGAAAGGAATCGAACCCAGGTTCGTCTATTATTGAAGCCCTTAAATATTTTTTGTTGTATTGAATTATTCTTACCCACCAATGAGGATACTTCATAATTAATAAATGCCGAGTTTAAGAGAATAAGGTCTTGTGAACCTCAATAAAAGTAGTATAATGAAAGCCTTGCTTGTTCAAAGAACTGCATAATGAAACAGCTTTGTAAAGCTAAGAGTCGTTCGTCCCGTGTGGGCGAGGACCGTAATGTCTGCCTCCCCTGCAATAAATCGCACTAAGTGGCCAGGCCAGACCCCTCGCCATTGATGTTGTGGTAGGTTTGAATAGCCGTCTGTTTTGAAGTTATATTATACAAGAGTGTAGATTTTGTTTTAACGACCCGGTCTTCGAACCGAGGTTCCTTTAGTTGAAGATTACCGCTTGCAAGTTCAGATCGTTGCTTTATTATGAGATAATGGTCTTTTAAGACAAATAACGATAAGTCCCTAATGTAATATAATGTTGGAATTCACGAGTTCAGTGAAGACAATTAGATTTCGGGAGTGATCTTAATTTTTGACATGTTCAAGTAGTCTTCTGACGCTCGGGAGTGCGCAGATGTTTTCCCAATCACAGTAGTCAATTGTTGACTGAGAGAGATGGTAACCCATGAACATGTGAAAGCCCAAAATTTAAGTAAATGAATAACAGTACTTTAAGGAGAATTATATATTGTTTTAATTATAAGATACTCATATAATAGGAAGTGAGGTGTTGTAAAAGAATAACACAGAGTATATAAAAAGTATCGAGCCATTTGGAGCTCTTGATTTTATGGAATTTTAAAGGGATACTTTATGGAAGTGAAAAGAAATGTAAGTTTGTTGGTTTATAGGAAACCATTTATAATGATTTAACCGTTGGTTTATTTTGAACTCCGTGTTCCACCTTGAACCGGAGTATTTTATTTGTTTAATTTCCAACGTGGGGATTGTATGTTTAAATCATACACCCAAATAGCAAACGAAACTTTTGGCGCCCAGTACGTAGTATACCTTTCCGCGTTCTTCTAGGATGCCGACTCTCACTCGGGTGGTGCTCTGTTCGGGGTGGCTCTAATTTATACTAAACATCCTAGGAATATTGTCACAGGATCACAGGTGGCTTTCTTAAAATCAGTAGGTCAGAGAACTCCTAATATAAAATAATTTATTACACAAAAACATCATCTCATTTTTCTCCCAACCACAGACAAATAAAATAAAATCAACTCCCTTAAATTACTGAAAAACAACAATATCAAAAAAAATGCAAAATAATGTTTCACACTGGCTGAAACCAGGAATAGAAAATAGTCTATTTTACTGCAGTCCACTGCTTCAAGTCCAAGAGTTATTGTCAACAGACTTAATTCAAATAACTATGGCTTAAATAAACCAGCCATTCTATCACAATAATACTGCGCACTCATTTTTATAACTTGCAAAACTTGTTCTTTGGGAAATCGGACACGTCTATTCGTACAATCATCATCTTTCCTCACAAGAGTCAGATAATGAAGGCAATAGGTTTATTCTAGGTTACGGGCAGGTGTGTTTTATAACTTTAAAAACAATTATTTCTCTCAGAGCTATAACTCCGTTAATTATGGTAAAATAAACAAGTCAACATACATGAAGCATCAAATAAATACTTCGGCTGCCGGTGCGCCGTGATTATTAATAAACAACAACATCATAATGAATGCACTCCAAAAATAATGACAAATATAACCCATCGCTTCCTGAAGCGGCACACTGAAGAAACCCCGGGGAGTTGGACTGCCTCCCTTCACATAATACAATGCCAAACTCGACCTTGTGACAGGCGTGCTTTCACCATGCTAACCGGCAGGCCAGCACAACCTTCCTAGCTGCTTTGAGAATTCAGACGGCTAACCAATTTCTACCTGCATCTTAAGACTCCCTTTTACCTGCCTTGGGCTCGAGCAATTCAACCTCTTTCCGACGGAGCTAAAGTGGGCTCTCATCAGCTAATGAATTCAATCATATTACTTACCATTTATATATATCGTCGAAGAATGCGGGAATACCACCTCCGCTATTATTTCACTCACCATTATATCATCGAAGAACGCGGGAATACCACATCCGCTTTATTTCTGCTCGGCCCAAGATCGACTCTTAGCCTCATCTGAATATATCTCATACTACCCTGTAGCCATTCATGTCTTACCACTTGTACCTTCGCGTGATAATCACTTACCATATTCATACTCTCATAGTTTCATTGTCACTTACCGGTCTTGTCACACTATCGAGTGGTCTTCCCCATTTAGCTTTTACAATTTATTTGTGCATAAGCACTATCAAACAAATATTCCCTTGACTGTGCATTCACAAAGATAAATGACATCCCAAAAACAAAACCATATTTAAAAATAATACTTTGATGCTCATATACTTATTACATTATAAAACACACAAAATTCATATTACTGATAAACACACAAATCTACACAACATGCCCGGTACGCCTAATTATCTATTTTTATCATAACTGCTTATGATCGAGATAGACTTATCCGACCCCAATAATGGGAAACATTATGACCCTCATGCCCCATACAATATTTACTTATCTCTCATATTTCCTGATGCGGTTCTGGTCCATGATATCAGTCTTCTTCAATAGTTGATTCATCTTGATGGGAGGAGAATTTACACACGGTTTTTCTCAAAATTTCACCAAAAACAAAGGTCCACTGTGAATTATTACCATTAACACAATGCACGGTTCTCGTACATGAAGCTCCTATCTCATATAGCTATCATTACAACTGCGTCATACTGTTATGATATGCACTGTTCTACTTTGCACTCGCGAATACTTAGCGATGTTCAATTTCGGAGGTATGCTAGCTCCTACTTATAGCTTGTAACAATGTTAATTATTCTTATGCCTCTACGCAGGCTCTCGCGTCCACAGCGTATATTAAGACTTATAAAACTTGTAAAATGTTAATTTCTGAACGCTCAGGGCACGGGCTTTCGCCTTAGACGATGCCCCAAAGTATACTTATATAACTTGTAAAAATCACCGTATTGTCCGAAGGCTCGCGGCACGGGCTACCGCCGCTGATGTTGCCCCAGAGTAGACTAACTTCGCTGTGTTTCAATCCATTATTTATACGATTTCTCTTAAAGGGACGTGGAGTAGGGGGTTCTCAGAATTTATTTCCAAAATAATACGCACATGAATATGTGAACTAGCTCCTTAGAACGTCCTCATTCCCAATGTCTCAATGACTCCTTCATATTCAAAATTCGATCGTAGGATCGTTAGATAATGAGCTCCGTAATTTGCTTAATTGTCCCTCAATTTCGGCGGGATTTGATCGCGTCTAGCGTCTCTCACTGCCATTGGTCGTTTCATATCCACCCCCTGATTTCATTTTAATTCTGGAAAAAATCACAGAATAATCCGATTTAAATTTTGATGATATTTCTGAGAGGCTGGGATCATCCCCTATACGATGGTATAACTCTTGTCTCTGTATCCTAATTACTGCTCTAATTCCTTTCAAATGGGCGGGGTTTATTTGGTAGGTAATCGTTGAGTTTTCTGTATTTGCCCGCGCAGTTGAACGACCTTCGCGCGTTGTCTGGCACATTTGGTGTCCAGATGTGGATTTTCTCTTTCCTGCCACCTTTGTTCGCGCTGGGAGAAAGCTCCTTCAAGTCACGTACGCACCGTCCTTTTGTCCTTCTAGTTTCACAAGCAACTTCCATTCTCACATCGGCTTTGAGACATGACTTAAATTTTGTTGGAATAATATGTGGACTTTATGCTATCAGATATGCATAAAGGTCACATTACCCTTCTGCCAAGAAAAAAAATCGATATGGAACGTATGATTTTTTTTTCAATCTCGATCCGCCTCACGGATGCTGCATGGTTCCGTCGTCACTCCTTATAGTTTATTTGGTTCGCCACTGCTGTCGTGTGCAGGGATTCCCTTGGTACGATTCTTGTCTCCCTCTCCACATTCTTGCTAAGATTAGTGTCTCCGCTGTCTGGCGCAGGTAGCTAGCTATTGTCCGCCTGTCTCGCCCAGTTTACTTGCTTCAAGGTCTTTCACTGTAAACACCGGGTCTGTTTATGATCGACTACTTCCTCGTTCCACGTGCATTTGGCTCATCTTTATTCAATTTCCATAATGTTGACACCCGCGGTGTTCCGTGGTTGATCAAATGGTTCCCTTTTGTAATATAATTTGAGGTTTGAGCAATTTACAACTGATGTGTTTCCACTGTTTACGTCCTGTATCTTATATGCATTATTCCCCAAATTTCTTATGATCCTATACGGTCCTATGTATGGGAAACACCATTTATGAAATACTTTATTTGCTGGATCAGAGATAGGTGGCCTCTTCAACAAAACTAGTTCATTGACGTTCAATTCCCTGTGAAAGCGTTTTCCTTTCAGTCTTCTCAGCCTCCTGTCAGCCTGTTCTCTCATGTAGGTGACCGTCCGTTCGACTCTCAGCTGTGGTGCTGGTTGCGGATCTCTTGGGCAATCTAGTACTGTTGTCCAAGATCTCGGTGGTTGCTGGTTCAAGTGTAACGTGTACGGTACTTGTCCAGTTGACTCATGACGTGTCATATTGATGCAAATCTCAATATTTTTCAATGTATCGGCCCAACGGTGGTGTTCTCTAGGAATGAACATCCGAATGTGCTTCGAGACCTCACGGATGACTCTCTCGCTTGGATTTCCTTGTGGATGGCGTATGCTAGATAGTACATGCTTGATGTCTAGCTCATTCAATCCGCGCTTAAATTCTGCTGATGTGTAATACCTTCCGTGATCAGAAAGAATAAACTCAGGCTTTCCCATTATAGGTATAACTCGCTTCTTGATGCGGCTCAGGACCTGTTTCGAAGTTGTTTTCTGGATAGCACATAGAACAACAAATTTAGAAAAGACGTCCACACATACAAGGACATGTCGCACTCCTCTACGTCCTTTTGGCAATGGACCAAGACAGTCCATAGCAATGAGCTCTAACGGTTTCTGTGGCAATATTGGCTTTGGGTATTGTCTCATGAGGAAGTTATTGGGTTTTGCGCGCTGGCAAATATCACATGCCTTCAGGACATGGCGTATAGTAATCCTCATCCGTGGCCAAGTGAAAGCTTCACCTATTGTTGCTTGCGTCTTGTCTAACCCTATGTGACCAAGTGTGTAATGAGTATGCCACACTAATTTCCTCTGTAACGAAGCTGGTAACAATATCCGTAACTTGACATGATCCTCATCTATAAATTTATGGAGCATATTATTGAAGTATGAATAACTTCTCGCTTGAGCTTCAATTTCTCGATATGCTGGGGTATCAGGTGTTATCTCTCTCTTGAGGAATCTAATCATCTGCATCATCCATGGCTCCTTTTCTTGTTCCTGCGGTAACCTCCTCAGTTCCTGTAAGAAATCTCGATCTTCATTTGTCAGCTCAATGTGCTGCACTAACATTTCCTCCTGTTGTGCCTCCTCTTCTGGATTTCGGCTCAAAATATCCGGGATTACATTCAATTTTCCTGATATGTGCTCAATTTGTATATTAAACTGCTGCATATAAATGGCCCATCTGTTGATACGTTCACTCACCATGGTAGTCTTAAATAAGAAGGTCAGCGCCTTGTGATCAGTGCGGATTGTTATGGAAAAACCATATATAATACGACGCCATTGTTGTAGCGCGTATATGATCGCCAAAAGCTCCAGCTCTGAGATGGTATAACTTTTCTCATGTTTTCTTAATTTCCTGCTGATGAATGCTAGGTATGAGCGGTTTGCTGTTCTCTCTGCGTCTTCTTGGAAAAGCATTGCTCCAATGCCCACTAAAGATGCATCTGCTTGAATTATAAACCCCTTCGAAAAATCTGGGTAGCTCAGTTTGATGTTATTTGACAATAATTCCTTCGTAGCTATAAATGACCTCTCACACTCTTCGTTCCAAAACCAACGGTTGTTCTTTTTTAGCATCTCTTGTAATGGTGCTACTACTTTGGTGTATCCTGGACAGTTTTCACGAAAGAAGTTGGTGGCTCCCAAGAACATCCTTATGTGCTTGACTCTGGTCGGTCGAGGAAAATTTTTAATGGCTTCGATTTTCACTGGATTGGGCCTGATCCCTTCTCCATCAACAATATGTCCTAAATATAAAATTTCGTGCTGAAAAAAGTGTGATTTTTTTAGATTGATCTTGAAATTTGCCCTTTCTAGGTTCTCTAACAACTTGCTTAAATTTTGCATATGTTCCTCATTGCTCTCTGATGCTAGTAAGATATCGTCGACATATCTGACAGTCATGTCTTTCACTTCTTCTGTTAAATTTCGATCCAATGCTCGGATTAGTGCAGATCCGGCTGTCTTAACTCCAAATGGTAAGCGACACCAGGTGAAACTCTGATTGTCGAATAGAAATCCAGTTAACAGCTGTGATTTCTCTTCTAACTCGATGTGCCAATAGCTATTCGCAAGGTCGACAGACGAATATATTTTCTTCTTATGGAACTTCTTGAGTACATCTTTAATTAGTGGTGCCCGGTCGGTTTCATCTATTAATCTGGAATTGAGGGTGCGAGCATCGAGACACAACCTCACTGAACCATTTGGCTTCGCCACCGCTAATATGGCGTTCAAATATGGGGTTGGAGCTTTCTTAATTATGCCCCCTTTAAGCATCTCACCTATAATTTTCTTAACTGCTGCACGCTGCTTTTCTGGAATTGGGTAGAGTCGGCTCTTAAACGGTGTCCAGTCATCTACCTGCATAGCGTACTTGAAATTTAAAATTTTTCCCGGTAGCGTATTAAATGCTGCTGAGTGGTTACAAAGCATTTGTGCCAAGCAATTTCTTTCATCATCATTCAGCTTTGCCTCTCTTAATTTTTCTTTCAAAAGTGCCTCAAAACTGTCTTTGTTGCCATCTTCTTCTACTGCCATGGACCACATTTCATCTTCCAATTCTTGCTTTCCCTCCAGGAGTCCTGTGTTCGAGTCCTCTCCATCTGCTTGACTTTCTTCTTCTTCTTCCTCCTCAGGAATGGCCTCCAGCTTCCAGATGGCAGCTTCTCTATCTAAGCCGTGGTTATTCATGTTCAGTCCTACTGCTGATAATCCTTCCATATTTCTGAATTTAATTGCGTTGTTGCGCAGGTCAATCACTGCTTGGTGCTCATATAGGAAATCCGCCCCCAGAATCAAATTTACATTCATCTTGTTCATTACCATGAATACATGTGAGAAAGTGTGTCCTAATATTTCTAAATCCAGTTGTACCTGAAATTTGCATACAGCTGATTTTTCGGGAATGACTCCTCGAATTTTGACCTGTGGCACTGGAATCGTAGGTATTCTCTGTTTCTCGCTTAGAGCTTTAATTAATGCCTCTGATACTAGACATAGCTGTGCCCCTGTATCCACTAATCCTTTTACTCTTAGTCCTTCTATCCTCGTAATGATGACTGGTAATCTCCTCAAACAATGTCGTTCCGGTTGAATAATTTCACGTGTAAAATCCTCAGGAGTTGCGACCCATTCCTCGATGTTCGCTATCAACCATTGTGTCTTATCTGGCGTGAAATTTAGCCTATCTCGTTCACCCTCTAATACGTTTTTTTTTTATAGCCCCCGTGTTCCTTTTCTCATTCTGGCTTTCGAGGTGCTGCTGCATTAATTCACTCTCTGCTCCAGTGATTTCCATATCTGGGTTCTCGCGATTCTCCATTGTACTTCGCCAGCGATCCTTCTCCGTCTCTTGGTTGCGATGCAGCTCATCTAGGTATCGTTGTGATGCCTCATGCCTGCTTTGTAATTCCCGTCGACTGTCTTCCGGATATCCTCGGTTCTCCTCTCGTCTTCGGTTCCACGTTCTATTATCTCTCCTATCATATCTGCGATGATGATATGGACCTTCGCGACCACGCCCTCTCCATTCATCTCTCCTGTACTGTTGTGGCTGCCAGTTCCTCTCGTTCCTTGGCTCATATCTCCTCTGCTCCTCTTTCGGCGAGTCTGGCCTTCCGTTATTATTCCCGCTTCTATGGCTAACATTCGTGTTGGTGCTTTGCTCTCTAGTTTTAACTAGCTCGGCTTGGTGTACTAGCGCTGCGCTGTCACTCGCTCTGACGTGTCTATTTTGATTATTTAGTGACGTCTCGTCCAACTGACGTAACACCTCCTCTGCTTGCAGTGCGCTCGAGACGTTTGCCGCAATTAAAAACTGTTGTACTGGCAATGGAAGCTGCTTTCCAATCGTCATCACCAGTTCTGACTCCGGTGGTAAAATATCCATATCCTTCAGTCTAAGTAGCTGAGCAGAAAAATATTCTGAGTAGCGTGTCGGTTGCGACGCGTGGTACTTCCTACTATATAATTCCATCCTTAAATTATGTTGTATAGACATGCTCCAGTAACGACGTAAAAATGCCTGCTTGAAGGTATCCATGTCCTCAAAGGTGTAGCGAAAGCTTCTGAACCACGTCAGGACGCTATCCGCCAGTAGTTTCTCTGTTATTCTGAGTTTCTTATTCTCAGGAATATTATTGTCTGTAAGGTAGTGTTCCAAATCTTTTAGAAAAGGTTTCGGTGTTTGTGAACCATCATTGTTAAATTTTCTTGGGCGATCCTCCTGCATCCTAATTATTTGAACATACTGTGTAGTTGAGTTATTGTTATTATTATCGCCAGTCGGCTGTTGAGGTGTCGAGGCAAGTCCCCTAAATGTTTGAAACCCTTCATTATTTTCGCTACCTGCGGTCGCACGGCCCGGACTAAGTTCATTCATTCTCTCTACCTGGGTCTGGCTTGTGTTGAAGTGATTAGCCACACTGCTCGTTTCTTTGCCGCTGCTGTGAGCTTTCAGTTGCAGAAGCATTTCCTGTTGTTGTAGAGACTGTATCTCGGTCTTAATGATCTTCCGCTCTTGTATCTCCATTTTTTCCAGTAACTGCAGTTCGACCTCCTTTATTCTCCTTTGGTTTTCTTCCATCTGTTCTATAAGTTTCTTTCTATCCTCTTTCCCGTCAATTCCAATTTGTTGGCATGTCTTGTTTATTTCCAGTCTCATTGCCTCATATCTATTTTCCTCTTCTCTCTTTCCCTCTTTCTTCTCGCTTTCCAGCTGATCGAGCCTGCCTCCTATCATTTCATTGCTTTCCCGGATCCTCTCTTTAAGTGCATCATTCTCGTTTTCCTGAATGCTCCATCGTTCCGTTGATGTCAAAGCTGCCTTGTCTATTTCCGTTCTAATCTCTATCATCTCTCCTTCCAGGCTGTGCAATTGTTTTGCCGCAGACTTAACCTCGTTATCTACTCCTTTTATGGTAGCTTGAATTGCTAATTGTTCTGTCTTTATCCCTTCTGTGTTAGCGTTACATATTTCTTCTAACTGTATGAGTTTCGCTGCCGTCTTTTCTTCACTGAACGCTATTGATTGCCTTAAGTTCGTCTCCATCTGACCTAACTGTGTGGTAGTCTCGAGCGTGATTTTAGCTATTTGCTCTGCTAATTTATCTGTCAGTTCCTCTTTTAACGCTTCCTTATTCAGCCTACCCTGTTCTGCAATTTGTTCCGTTAGTATTGCATTATTTATCTTACTGTGTTCCGCTATCTGCTCCGCTATACGTGCATTGTTTAATTCGTTCTGCTCCGCTATACGTGCATTGTTTAATTCGTTCTGCTCCGCTATACGTGCATTGTCTAATTTACTCTGTTCTGCAATTTGTGCCACAATACGTGCATTGTTTAGTTCACTCTGTTCCCTGCATTCCCTCTTAAAGTGTTCGAACTGTTCCATCGTTCTAGCCACTGAATTCTCGATAATAAGTCGAATCACTTCCACCGATGCCATATCACACAATATAATAATTATTTGAGAAGACTGGGGCATGGAGCCTCATGTTCCCATCTTCTGCAATCATAAAATGAGTCGCTTATTCCCAATTTACGTTAATCCCATTAATGGATTTAATATGCTTGAAGAGCTGCCTATCTGATGTTTGCTTTTGTGAATAAACTTTCAGTTTACCCTTCTGCATTAATTTTAACTTCCCAGTTCTGTCAATAAAGTACTGACATCACTTTTACGGTTCACGCCGTCCTACAACATACATTTGGAGTTTGCTACTAATTATTCAAATATAAGGGCGCCACGAAAACGCTGCTTCTACCTAACTTATGCAAAATAAACTCAGCATTTTCGATTATTTACTTTAAACAAACTCCTGGCTTTACTTTCCCGTGAATTACTTGTTAATTTGGCCACACCGTTGGGCGCCATTAAATACATCTAATGGTTTGGCTCGTAAGACATCGCAGCAACCATCCAAGGACTCGGTCGTACTGTCGAATGCCCCACTTGGACCTCGCCATTAAATATATAGGGGAATGCTCTACATCTGTTTATATGACCTCAAGGCGGCATATAGACTTCAGTAGGCTCCGGCTAGCTACTCTCTGACACTTTCCATCACTGTGATCCACTAATTAATAAAAGAAAACTAATATGGACATGAATAACTGCATCATTATCACCAATCCATATATACCCTTCCGCGTTCTTCTAGGATGCCGACTCTCACTCGGGTGGTGCTCTGTTCGGGGTGGCTCTAATTTATACTAAACATCCTAGGAATATTGTCACAGGATCACAGGTGGCTTATCTTAAAATCAGTAGGTCAGAGAACTCCTAATATAAAATAATTTATTACACAAAAACATCATCTCCCTTTTCTCCCAACCACAGACAAATAAAATAAAATCAACTCCCTTAAATTACTGAAAAACAACAATATCAAAAAAAATGCAAAATAATTTTTCACACTTGCTGAAACCAGGAATAGAAAATAGTCTATTTTACAGCAGTCCACTGCTTCAAGTCCAAGAGTTATTGTCAACAGACTTAATTCAAATAACTATGGCTTTAATAAACCAGCCATTCTATCACAATAATACTGCGCACTCATTTTTATAACTTGCAAAACTTGTTCTTTGGGAAATCGGACACGTCTATTCGTACAATCATCATCTTTCCTCACAAGAGTCAGATAATGAAGGCAATAGGTTTATTCTAGGTTACGGGCAGGTGTGTTTTATAACTTTAAAAACAATTATTTCTCTCAGAGCTATAACTCCGTTAATTATGGTAAAATAAACAAGTCAACATACATGAAGCATCAAATAAATACTTCGGCTGCCGGTGCGCCGTGATTATTAATAAACAACAACATCATAATGAATGCACTCCAAAAATAATGACAAATATAACCCATCGCTTCCTGAAGCGGCACACTAAAGAAACCCCGGGGAGTTGGACTGCCTCCCTTCACATAATACAATGCCAAACTCGACCTTGTGACAGACGTGCTTTCACCATGCTAACCGGCAGGCCAGCACAACCTTCCTAGCTGCTTTGAGTATTCAGACGGCTAACCAATTTCTACCTGCATCTTAAGACTCCCTTTTACCTGCCTTGGGCTCGAGCAATTCAACCTCTTTCCGACGGAGCTAAAGTGGGCTCTCATCAGCTAATGAATTCAATCATATTACTTACCATTTATATATATCGTCGAAGAATGCGGGAATACCACCTCCGCTATTATTTCACTCACCATTATATCATCGAAGAACGCGGGAATACCACATACGCTTTATTTCTGCTCGACCCAAGATCGACTCTTAGCCTCATCTGAATATATATCATACTACCCTGTAGCCATTCATGTCTTACCACTTGTACCTTCGCGTGATAATCACTTACCATATTCATACTCTCATAGTTTCATTGTCACTTACCGGTCTTGTCACACTATCGAGTGGTCTTCCCCATTTAGCTTTTACAATTTATTTGTGCATAAGCACTATCAAACAAATATTCCCTTGACTGTGCATTCACAAAGAAAAATGACATCCCAAAAACAAAACCATATTTAAAAATAATACTTTGATGCTCATATACTTATTACATTATAAAACACACAAAATTCATATTACTGATAAACACACAAATCTACACAACATGCCCGGTACGCCTAATTATCTATTTTTATCATAACTGCTTATGATCGAGATAGACTTATCCGACCCCAATAATGGGAAACATTATGACCCTCATGCCCCATACAATATTTACTTATCTCTCATATTTCCTGATGCGGTTCTGGTCCATGATATCAGTCTTCTTCAATAGTTGATTCAACTTGATGGGAGGAGAATTTACACACGGTTTTTCTCAAAATTTCACCAAAAACAAAGGTCCACTGTGAATTATTACCATTAACACAATGCACGGTTCTCGTACATGAAGCTCCTATCTCATATAGCTATCATTACAACTGCGTCATACTGTTATGATATGCACTGTTCTACTTTGCACTCGCGAATACTTAGCGATGTTCAATTTCGGAGGTATGCTAGCTCCTACTTATAGCTTGTAACAAAGTTAATTATTCTTATGCCTCTATGCAGGCTCTCGCGTCCACAGCGTATATTAAGACTTATAAAACTTGTAAAATGTTAATTTCTGAACGCTCAGGGCACGGGCTTTCGCCTTAGACGATGCCCCAAAGTATACTTATATAACTTGTAAAAATCACCGTATTGTCCGAAGGCTCGCGGCACGGGCTACCGCCGCTGATGTTGCCCCAGAGTAGACTAACTTCGCTGTGTTTCAATCCATTATTTATACGATTTCTCTTAAAGGGACGTGGAGTAGGGGGTTCTCAGAATTTATTTCCAAAATAATACGCACATGAATATGTGAACTAGCTCCTTAGAACGTCCTCATTCCCAATGTCTCAATGACTCCTTCATATTCAAAATTCGATCGTAGGATCGTTAGATAATGAGCTCCGTAATTTGCTTCATTGTCCCTCAATTTCGGCGGGATTTGATCGCGTCTAGCGTCTCTCACTGCCATTGGTCGTTTCAAATCCAACCCCTGATTTCATTTTAATTCTGGCAAAAATCACAGAATAATCCGATTTAAATTTTGATGATATTTCTGAGAGGCTGGGATCATCCCCTATACGATGGTATAACTCTTGTCTCTGTATCCTAATTACTGCTCTAATTCCATTCAAATGGGCGGGGTTTATTTGGTAGGTAATCGTTGAGTTTTCTGTAATTGCCCGCGCAGTTGAACGACCTTCGCGCGTTGTCTGGCACATTTGGTGTCCAGATGTGGATTTTCTCTTTCCTGCCACCTTTGTTCGCGCTGGGAGAAAGCTCCTTCAAGTCACGTACGCACCGTCCTTTTGTCCTTCTAGTTTCACAAGCAACTTCCATTCTCACATATGCTTTGAGACATGACTTAAATTTTGTTGGAATAATATGTGGACTTTATGCTATCAGATATGCATAAAGGTCACAGTAGGGATGAGTTTTCCTAGGGAAAACCTGAGTTTTCATGAAAAATAAAAATTTTCAATTTTTGAAAAAGATGGTTTTTCGAAATTTTTGAATTTTTAAATCACTTCCATAAAGGTTTTGACATTGAATGAGTAGATCGAAAGGGTACGTTTTAGTAAACACCCGTACCAAGTTTAAATTTTGGAAATTGGGATACAATGGTTCGGAGTACCATCTCTCATGCATGAACCAGCGATGTGGCATAGTAGCCCACTGTATTCTTATATTGTGGATAAGATGTGGAAGAGAAGGCATCTAAAGGAGTGCTTAGGGGAGCATTTCAATAAGGAGATGGAGGAAATGATAAAGATGTCATTGAGTGAAGAAAGGCAGAGGTTATTGGAATTTGTGGAAGTAGGAAGTAAAAATAGATTAAAATCTATAAATGGTAAAGAGTACCCAATTAAAGAAAATGTAAATATTTCTTTAGAAAGCATGCGTGTATCTGGAGGCTTAGTTGCACGAAGAGAAGGTAACATGTCTGTCGACAACAGGGTAAAAATTGACCCTTTAGAGCTCCAAATAGAAAAAGAAATATGTGAACCGGTTCCAAGGGAATGTGTAACCAATACAGATAATAATAATAATAAAGAGGATTTAAAGTCTCATTTAGGAAGGCAGTTTCAAGTAGGCTCGAAAAAAGAAGGGAAAAAGAATGATAGTCCTAACATTCAGGATCCGGAAAAGGTAGAAATGGCGACATGGAACGAAATAAAAGAATTCTTGGGTATAATTAGAGAAATGCGAAAAGAGCATACTAAGATGAGTGAGGAACTTGGGAAAATGGAGTATGAACATCTAAACAAGACAGAGGAAATTGAAAAACTAGGAGGGGATATTTTTAAGGAAATTTATAAGATATTCGATCTTCGTGATAGGGCAAGTAAAAGTTTGTATATGATGCCCAAACAAGAATTGGAGGAATTGTACAAGGAAATTCCTAAGGTTAAAAAGTCCTTAATAGAAACGAAGAGGAGATTTGTGAAACGCATGGTTGAAGAAGGGAAAATCGAATTAGCTCCGTGGGAACAGATAAGAATTTTCATTGAGGAAATAAGTGAAATAAAGGAGCAAGTGGGGATAATGTGAAATAAATGGAGTCAGATTTGGTGGAAGACCTTTTATAAAGAGCAAGACGGTGGAAAATACGTTCAGGAACGGAAAGATTGGATAGGAAAAGAAAGGAGTAAGATGTATCTGTTCATAATAAGCATGTACGACGAAAAATAAATAATCACTATTCAGGAGTTAGCTGAAGTAAAAGATGTCAAGATTCGGGAATATAAAGGAATATTAGAGGCCACTGAGAAGAGATATGAGGAATATATAGTAGTGCAGGACCTCGAATTAAAAGAAGTAGTTGTCCAACCCGAAAATAAAACAGTAATGGTAGAAGAACAAGAAGTTATGGTGCAAGAGCCCAAAACTGATATTAGAGAAGAAGAAGAAGAAGAAGAAGAAGAAGAAAAAGAAGTAGAAATTGTGATGACTCCAGTGGAAATTGAGAAAAGAAATGAGATCCCTTTGGAGAAAACAAGGGACACTCAAGTGGAAATGAGAATTCCAGGTCAGGACGACAGCCGAAATAAAAACGAGCTGCAAATGAAAGAAGATCATTTTTATGAAAAAGTTGAGCTTGAAGTGCAAGAGAAAAACCTAGAACAAGTGATAACCAAAGAAGTGAAAGTTGGGGAGACGGAAATAATAATTCCTGGAGAAACTGAGAAATTAAATTAAACTATAATAGAAAGTATCGTCGAGGCAAGGAAAGAAGTAGAGGTTCAAGATTCAACAGAAATTGAAAAGGAAAATCCGGATGAAATTCATGAGGATAAGGAAGATAAGATACAATTAAAAGAAGAAAAGAACAGTTGAAAGCACAGATTCTTGAGTTAATGAGGAAATATCAAGAATGTCAACGAAAGGAAAGAAAAATGGAAACAAATTCAAATGAGAGCAAAGAGAACCTCCAAGAAAAAGATGAGACTACTGGAGAAAAGAAAGGAGAGGTCGTTGAAGGAAATGAGGAAAGAGGAAGACAACCGCCAAGTGTAATAGGTTTACATGAGAATAGAAACCTTATTGAAGTTAGGAGAGGAGGAGAAATAATGCACATAACCCTGGAGAAAGAAGACGCACAAGCGTTTTTCAGCTGGAAAATTCGTAAAAAGAAAGGGAATAAAAGAAAGAAAAGACAAAGAGAAGATATAAAGGAACTATGGAATTGGAAGAGTAGGAAAAATAAATTTTCTGGGAAAATGCCATCTCGATGCGAGATGAAGGAAAAAGGTTACTCTAGAACGATTAGCTCAGGACAGGGAGGCATGGAGAGCTGCATCAAACCAGTCAAAAGACTGAAGACTCAAACAACAACAACAGAATAGATAATGGGTTAAGCCGATATGAACCCATTAAAGAGTAAGAGAAAAAAGGAAATTTTCTCGAAAATACCATCTCGAGATGAGATGAGGGGAATGGAAGAAAACCAAGAAGAGTCGGGTAAGGACAGACCGTGCTCTTAAGGACAAAACGAAATTCTGTAGACTTTGAGTCCAGAAAACTAAAATAATGAAGAAGCAATGGGTAAAGGCTATATGCACCCGTGAAGTCTTAATAGAATGTAAATAGGTTAATATTGAATAACCTGAGAAGAAGGAGACAGACCGGCAGAATGCCCGTCCCATGAAACAAGAAAGAAAAAAACTGTCTGACCCAAGTTTGAAACGCTCGCCAGGCTAAGAGGAGACTCAGAAACACCCAAACGAGAAGAGTAATTTATAGTCTTAAGTGTGGAGAAGTCCGCTTAAGGGGAATGAATGAATGTGAACTTTGTGAGACCCAAAACAAGCCAGAGAGAGAAAGGCCTTGGAAAGAAGAGAGTCTAAAGGTACTGAGAAATGTTATGATGGCTTCGACACTAGAAAAATATAAAATTTTATATAAATGTTTAATTATATTTCCTCAAAATTTCGAAAATTTCTTTATCTAAGTTGGGGAGAGATGAATCCATGTACCATTGGTTCAAGGGGTCGAATCCATGTGTTATTGGTGAAAGAAAAGAGGAAAGATACAGTCTTCAGTGGAATATAGAAAGATTTTATACAAGAGGACTTGTTTAATGTTGTGCAATAATAAGAGCCCAGGTGGCTCCAGGAAATGATATCACGCGTGACGCACTGATAAGGAGCGATCATGGCTATAATTAGAACGAGAGGAACTTTCCGTTCGGAGTGAGTGAGAGAAGGTTTCGGAAATTGAGCTTACGTTGCAGTTAAATGGCATCCTCGCAGTTGTGCAAGAGGAAGAATAATTAGATTTAAGCCATTTGCGAACATAAAATTAACAAAAGAAATACATCATTGTGAATCATTTTGGAATAGAGATTTTTGTGTGGAGAAAAAGGTTTTAATAATTGCCCAGGAAAGAAGTGCCGACGCGGCATTACGTAATTAAAAGTTCCCCGAGACCCGAGGTGGTAGGGATTACAAATAAAAATCAACGCCCACGTATCTGAAGAGCAAAAATCATTTAATATCTCAGAATTGTACGATCGATTTTCATGTGAAAAGAAGTCAGTTTACGTTTAGAAAACGAGCTGTCCAGAGATATAATTTTCAATAGTGTGCGACTATTGCTTCAAGAGTTGGTTATGAAAAAGACGAGGACTTTATCTTTTGGTAGCCAAAAAGTATAAAAGTCCTGGCAGAGCCAGACCAATCATTCAGTCTACCATAGGTGCCTGAGGGCACGGTGCTGTTTCGCAAATGCAGTATCAGTCAGCCCAGGGGGGCGTGACGTTAGAGCATCACCATATGCAGTATTATTCCGTCCAAGGGACGTGACGTTGGAGCATCATATCAAATGCAGTTCAGACAGCCCGAGGGCGTCGCTGTATCGACAACCATCCAATTCCGTGAGCGCCGAGACGCTACACGAGGAAGCATCAAGTATCATCATAGTAACGCCGTGTGAAGACTTAGGAAAATCCTAGTACAGGATTTAGTTCAACAAGCGTCAGTCTTTATAGTGAAAAGTTCCGCATTACAGTCAAAATAGGCTGCGAACTTAATGAACAGGCGATAGGTCTTCAAATAGCAGTTCAGTAAAAACGACAGAAAGTATCTTAACGTTTGAATTACCAACGATAGAAAAACAAACAGTTCTATAAAAGTTAAGGAACCCGATCAGGGTCGGACAAAAATAGTAACGCCTAGTGTATCAAAAAGATAGGAACTAGAGCGCCGAAGAAAATAAGAAGGGAAAATTTAATCCAAGACATTTTCTAACAGGAGACAAACGAATAGTAAAATCATTAAGCTACGAAACTAATTAAAGGAATAGCCGTAAGGGCTAGGGAATCATAGGTCACCGATAAAATATTCGAAAGGCCGTAACAGAACAGACTGTAGCTAGACCAACTAAATAGTGTCTAGAAAGAAGCGAGTTCGAGCTAATAAAAATAGAAGCCGATCGTCAGGAAACTGGATTTGAGGAATACCCGTTCCAGGGAGGGGTAGATTGATTGAGACTTTCATCATCTTGCCAGATAGGAAGCCAACGTCTAAGAGAGTCAACCCTTGGAAACGGGAAAGAAGGAATCACGTGTGAAAAGGCAAAAAGCAAAGCCTTACTGATTAAAAGCAGTGTAAATATAGTTAAATCCGTTTAAGTGTTATAATTTTAGTGAATGTATTTGTGTATGATAAAAGAATAGAAAATTGTATTCAATATGTTACCAGTGTTGAAGGTAAATAATATGTTTGTGTATCAAGAAGTGTTAATGTATGAAATGGAATTAGGGAAGATGGCTTAAACACATTCAAGTGGGCAAAATGAAACATCGTTGGAAGGTTTGGTCGGTGACCGACATATCATGTGAGTAACCATTTCAGTATGTTATGTGTTGGGGAATATTAGTGTACAATCCACCTGAGAATGAGAAAATAGGGATGTTGTTAAATAACAAAGAATAGAATAATAGCACGATCTGAACGATAGAAAAATGAGAAAGTATAAAATAATTATGTGAAATAAATAAACACATTTGGGGTAATGTAGGAAATAAAATATCAGTGTAGTTGATAAATGATTTAAATATGTGAATGCAAGCGTAATAATAATAATAACAATTATATGAATGAATAAAGTTTATATTGAATTATATGAAAATAAGAGTTTGTGAGCTGGTTTAAAAGAATTAATACTTGTGGTGAACACATTGTTTTGAGATAAAGCGATTATTGTCAGGGGAGAGGAGTAATATAAAATTGAGATATATAATCAAATGTTGATTTTTGAATTTATCAGTTAATTGAAGGCAACTTGGCTCAGTAACATGTAAGCGCTGTGAAGCGCATTAAAGAAATTTGTCACGCTAGGAACGCGTTTGAATACTCGGTAAATTTAATTATGAGGGTCAGTTGGTCGCGGTAATTGAGCTATGGTAAGTCCCCTGATCACGAGGCCATGTGTGTGTTATATTGTAGAAGGGTGTGAAACATTTATTGTATTATGAGCGCAGGTTATAGACAAAGGTCGTCCTAAGTCGCGAATGTTGTAAGTCCTCCAGTATGGGATATGGTTCCTGAGGCAGTGAAAGGAATCGAACCCAGGTTCGTCTATTATTGAAGCCCTTAAATATTTGTTGTTGTATTGAATTATTCTTACCCACCAATGAGGATACTTCATAATTAATAAATGCCGAGTTTAAGAGAATAAGGTCTTGTTAACCTCAATAAAAATAGTATAATGAAAGCCTTGCTTGTTCAAAGAACTACATAATGAAACAGCTGTGTAAAGCTAAGAGTCGTTCGTCCCGTGTGGGCGAGGACCGTAATGTCTGCCTCCCCTGCAATAAATCGCGCTAAGTGGCCAGGCCAGACCCCTCGCCATTGATGTTTTGGTAGGTTTGAATAGCCGTCTGTTTTGAAGTTATATTATACAAGAGTGTAGAGTTTGTTTTAACGACCCGGTCTTCGAACCGAGGTTCCTTTAGTTGAAGATTACCGCTTGCAAGTTCAGATCGTTGCTTTATTATGAGATAATGGTCTTTTAAGACAAATAACGATAAGTCCCTAATGTAATATAATGTTGGAATTCACGAGTTCAGTGAAGACAATTAGATTTCGGGAGTGATCTTAATTTTTGACATGTTCAAGTAGTCTTCTGAAGCTCGGGAGTGCGCAGATGTTTTCCCAATCACAGTAGTGAATTGTTGACTGAGAGAGATGGTAACCCATGAACATGTGATAGCCCAAAATTTAAGTAAATGAATAACAGTACTTTAAGGAGAATTATATATTGTTTTAATTATAAGATACTCATATAATAGGAAGTGAGGTGTTGTAAAAGAATAACACAGAGTATATAAAAAGTATCGAGCCATTTGGAGCTCTTGATTTTATGGAATTTTAAAGGGATACTTTATGGAAATGAAAAGAAATGTAAGTTTGTTGGTTTATAGGATAACCATTTACAATTATGATTTAACCTTTGTTTATTTATGTATTCCTTGTTCACTCTGAACAAGTTAGAAGTATTGGGTCAGTATTTTATTTGTTTAATTTGTTGTAGCGCCATATATTTGGTTAATTAAATGTTTTATAGTAGGAGTTGATTTTGTTTATTTATTTTGGAAGTGTATCCTCTATTTAATCCAAAATGTGTAAGTCACAGAGTGGGAGAACATACCATAACCCCGAAAATCCCGATTTGAGCATTGCTGGCATACTGTGAATCGCATATTTCATGCTAAAAGGGCACAATATACTCTCACGGACTTTTTGGTAGAACTTTTCATACTGAACCAATCTTACACTCATAGCATTTGGATATTTTTAACAGTTGGCCAGCGTAAGCTTACAAAGCGCTCGGACGCCATTTTTTTCGACTTTTCCACTGAAATCGTTACTGCCCGGCTTCCTTTGCTCATAAATTAATTATTTTCAACAGAAATCATCCTCGAGATATCCTTTACAGAATGGTGAAAACCGCCTCAAAATGCATCCAGTGGTTCTCGAGTTTACCCGTAACATCCAAGAATCGGGGACTTTGTTTTATACTAAGTAGAGAAGATATAAGATTTATCGTATGGCTTATAGTACCGGGAGTGTCAGAGGACATGTTCTGCTCGCCTGAGTCTGTAGCTGCTTCAAGTGGACACCCTTAGGGTGAGCTACTTTTTCCGATCAATTTCAAGTAGTTCCAACTTTCGCTACCAGATATCAATGATACCTAGTGGTGAACATTGGAACTTTGATTGAGCGTTCCGCTGAAATCTAACCTAACAATGTTGCTTCACACAAGTTTAGTCTATGGAAGGATCTTTTACATGCCATAAATCTTTTACATGGGACCGCCGGCTTTACTTCCCCTCCGAAGGAAGGCATACTGAAGGATTTTTAACACTCTTAAAAATCCGACGACTTCGGCTGGGTTTGAACCCTCTATCTTGGGCACAGCAGTTCAGCATGCTACCAACTACGCCACCAGTGGATACATTGTTGTTTTTTTGATTGATCTACGGGTTTAACGATGTCACTGGCTACTAGTACTAACGAATATTCCACCTCCTCCCCTTAGATGACTCCAGTCATTGAGGAACACAGGGAAGAAAATCCAAAGCAATACATCGCTGCCATTACAGTTCATGCTCCCAGTAACTTCAGCACAGCGACTGAAGTCCAGGAAACCATCATGGAGAAGAGCAACCAGCCTGCAGGACGACAACTTCAACATCCTATATGCCTGGAATAACAAATGACAGGAACAAACGCCCTTGACACACCTTCGGTTAATCGAAACTCCTTGGGTTCGGCCTGCAGGATTTCATGTACCTCGGCGCCGATGGTGCGCACTGAATCGGATAAGAACGGGCCAAGGAAGGTGCGCAGCGATCCTGAACCAATGGGGTTGGAAGTCCTCTCCTGCATGTGACTGTGGCGATGAACTGCACCCTCTGGATCACGTAGTCTTCGCATGTCCCCTCAGAGCATTCAAAGGAACATTGCATGGCTTACACAAGCTGTCCCAAGAAGCCATTTACTGGATTCAGCGGTTCAATTTTGGACTTTAGTTTTTCAACTTGAGATCAAGTGTATCTTAGTGTATATCATTTTGTATATCATTGTGTATATAATTCGTTGAGGCCATCTAGGACCACTTTATGTCTTGCTACACTTGGCAATTTGTTTCGCTTTCCTCTGAGCCCAGAATTCCCTCATTCTCTGTGAGTGGGCCATCTTGCGCTCCACTGTCCTGGTGGTACCTTGTCTTCTTTTCGGGTTCGGTGTCTCGTCTCGGGTTAGCCCATTAGTCAGTATCTTTCTGCGGAAGAGATCTCCATTGAGGGCGTCGTCGGGTATTACATGCAGCATATTGAGGTCGTATTTGGTATCCATAAACCAGGGCCTTGCGGTTTTTTGAGTTTGGAGTCAAAGAAATGAAAAATCTGTTTAGTCAGTCTGTTTCCGTCCATTCGTTTGAGATGACCGTAATAACGTGCCCGCCTTTTACGGATCGTTTCTGAAATTTTCTCTATTTCACTGTAGACTTCTTTGTTGATATTTTAGCCTATTTTCAATTTTGAAAAAAATAGGCTTATGAGATCACCTTTTGTTCGTGTGTGTGTGTGTGCGTGTGTGTGTGTGAGGTGTGTGTGTGTTCCCCCTAATAACATCTAAACGGCTGGAGCGATTTCAATGAAACTCGGTGAGTTCATAGCACTATTCCGGACGACCCCAAACGTGCCCTTCAAATTTTGTTACTTCTAACCAATCCAACATGGCGGCTGTGCGAAATATTTCACCAGCATTCAATATCTCCGAAACTATTCCGGATATCACCATGGAAATTTTTACGGTGATAAAAGGAACTACTAGAATTTCACCTATGTGACCTTTGATAAACTGGTAACTACAAAACCAACATGGCGGCCACGCGAATTTGCGACTTTAAATAGACGTTTCTCGCGATTTAACCAACCAAACGCAATAAAACTTGGCACAGTATATGTTTATACACATTGTAATGCACCGACATCTAACTTCGTTCAATTGTTTGCATAACCACAAGATGGCGGATGTGCGAAATATTTCACCGGCATTCTATATCTCTGAAACTATTAGCGGTATCACCCTGAAATTTTGTACGGAGATAAAGGGCACTACTGGAAGTTCATCTGCAAGACTTTCAAAAACCGGTTAACTACAAAACGAACATGGCGGCCAAGCTAATTTGAAAATTTTAAATAGACCTTTCTCGCGATTTAATGTTCCAAACGCAATGAAATCTGGTACAGAAAATGTTTATACACATTGTAATGCGCTGGTATCTAATTTAGTTCAATTGTTTACATAACCCCAAGATGGCGGCTGTGCGAATTTTAAAATTAAGTTTTTATTGCTTGTGTCGTAGTCATGCGATCGAAGTGAAAGTTGGAATAATGAACCTACGCAATAATTTTCCTTTAATGGTACATGACTCTATGGCCTATACATTTAACAATCCAACATGGCCACCATCCGGAATATTTAGACGGCTCTGAATATCTACGAATCTATTATAGCAATCAAACTGAATTTTTTAATGTTCATAGGGGCTATGAACTTAAGTTCACCCATAGGATTTTAAATAACCTGGTGATCAAAAATCCAACATGGCGGCGACGCGAAGTATAAATATCCACATGGACGTTTCTCGCAATTTAACCATCCAAGTGCAGTGAAACTTGGTACAGTAAATACTTATACGAACGTTAATCCACTGGCATCTAATTTATTTCAATTGTTTCCATAACCACAAGATGGCAGCTGAGCGAAATTTTATAATCTCCTTGTTACTTCTTGTGTCCTAATCATGCGATTGAAGTTTGAATGCTACACGTACACAATAATCCTCATTTAACAGTACATAACTCTAGGACCTACATATATAAATTCCAACATGGCGACCATTTGAAATATTTAGACGGCTCTGAATATCTACGAATCTCTTACAGAAATCAAACTGAAATTTTGTATGTTGATAGTGGCACTTAACATAAGAAGGATATATGGAAATAGGCTGTATAGTTCTTCACGGAACTACTTGTTTTATATGGACCCCATGCGCTCTTTTTTCTTCAGTTCTTCAATTATTTCTTTATTAGCATTTGGGGATAGGGTTTCGGCTGCATACTAACTACTGGTTTCAGAACAGTTTCATAATGACGTAGTTTATTATTTTTGGACAGGCATTTTTTGTTGTATATTGAGCGCGATGTTAGATAGGTTATTTCGAGTTTACGTACTCGTTCCTTGAGTGCTTCTTTGTCCAGTCCACTTTTCATGATAATCTATACCAAGTACTTAATTTTTTTCCACTCTATTGATATTCCCGTATTTTGTCTGCAGTTTTGCTGGGGTGTGTTTGATGTTAGTCATTACTTCTGTTTTCGAATGATATCTGCAAGCCAGTTTGTTCAGCGATTTCTTTTAAAAGGTCGATTTGCAGCCTAGCAGTTTCTACGTCGACAGAATGGCGATGTCATCAGCGAATTCTAGACAGTCGACTATGATCCCCTTGGATTTTGCTCCCATTCTCAGAGGGCTATACTCAGTTTCTAATAATTTTGTTTGCCAGGTCCGAATGACTTTTTCGAGAATGCAGTTGAAAAGCATTGGAGAGAGCCCGTCACCTTGTCTGACTCCCGTTTATCCTCAAAGGAATCCGACAGACATCCCAGGAACATTACTTTGGATTTTGTTTCAGTTAGGGTGGCTCTTATTAATGCCAGCAGTTTTAGGTCAACCCCGAATTCGTTGAGGATGTTCAACAGAACTTCTTAAAGTCCACAAAGGCTGATACGTATGATTTGGACCTGAGATTGCAATATCTAATGATCGTTTTGAGGCTGTGGATCTGTTCGGAAGTTGAACGACCCTTTCTGAATCCCCCTTGGTATTCTCCTCTTTCATGCTAGACTTTGGCTTCTAATCACTCCAGGAGAGCAGGTGAGAGAATTTTGTATATTACCGGTAGGAGGGATATTCCACTGTAGTTGTCGACGTTTTTCATGCTACCTTTCTTGTGTAACGGATGGATCAAGGCCGTTTTCCAATCTTCTGGTAGAATTTCTTTTTCCAAATTTATTCTATTTGCTTCTGCAAGATATCAACTGCTTCTTCAGGAGCATATTTCCAAAGTTCTGCAACTACAGAGTCTTCCCCGGGCTCTTTGTTGTTTTTTAGTCGAGCAATGTGACGCTTGATTTCGTCTTTGTTGGGTGGCCTCGATTCTGGGATCTGCGAATGGGTTCCTCGGTCTTGATGGGATTTTTGGGTTGATCGCAATTTAGTAAATTCTTAATGTAATCAGCTATGATGGTACAATTTTCTTCATTTGCGGTCGCCAGTGTACCGTCCTTCCGCTGAAAGCATAACGACGGAGGTTTATAACCCGTAAGTTTCCATTGATCGTTCCATAGTACTCTCTGGTAAATGATTTGTAAATGATTGTTTTATCTATTCCTTCTACCATCATACGATAAATAAATAAATAATTGTTACGTAGGCTCAGCGTAATTAGGTGTGTGTATATGAAATTTGTCGCATGACCTGTGTTATTGTGATGGCTGTATTAGTGTGTTTATTTATAATTCAGATTAGAATATGAATGAGGTGGCCGTGGCCTGGAGTAAAACAGAATACAGAACACAGTAGATCGCACATTTTCTGCACCACAACTCTTTCACTATACTATCTTCCTGAAGGAATACACAACCAAGTACTTAAAAATATGACCCTCCTGCCCCAACTTAGTTCCTCCTACCTGCCATTCTATTTTCTCATGTTCCATGTATATATATATAACCAGCCATCCAACTGTCGGATTGTCTCAATTTCGAACCTATTAATAGGCTATCATTTTTACGTTTTTATATTTTGCAAAATATCACATTTGGTGACAATTTTGAGGCAATTTATGATCATAATTTAGGAAGATTGGAAGGAACATCACACCAATCTATCCACAAATATACCAAGAATAATTATTCTTATTACAACATCCATGTGCCCTCAACTACCTTGGCGTAGATCCCTTCAGTTGGAACCACCGCACTGAAGTGAACTCCAATGTCAACGTTCTGTTTACCACCGCCATCTAGAAGAGAGAACCAGAAATCTACCAGGAGACAAGTGGTTGAAATTTAATTTCTACTCATAGTCACTAAATGTGATACGAGAGATCTTTTACAAGCCAGCATCGTACGACTCGATATTTCGTGGACTATTTCCGCCCATAAAAAAAAAACTTTCTCGATTGGTCATCGAACCCCTGAACCTATAATAGTGGTGACCTAACAACTCGCCAAACATATGCTTCGTCCTAATTAATGTTGCTGTAAAGTCTTTGTTTCCTGTACCAGTAGATTCATAAGAAATCTTACCAGAAAAAGTTTATGTAGGCGTGTTCTTGGAAGGAACATCACACCAAATAGTCTGCCCCGAATGGACTCACAATATGAGTCTGGCAGCTTCAGCAAGTAATATAATCATACTTTCGCTTTGTAGCACATATGGACACAAGAACAAACGATCTGGAAAAGGCTATTCTAGAAGGAAAAGTAGATGGCCTAAGGCAAACAGGTCGAGTGGCTCGGATGCCACATAAAGAAAGTGGCTAATGATTGCAAGATTAAGAGCGATAAGAAGACTTGCTTTGGACTCTCATTAATAGAAGCTTTTCATGGAGCAGAGGGTAGAAACACAGGGAAGAAACAGCTGTAATGTTCTCTTATAATTCGTACCTCTATAGCCCTGCCATGGTTATGAGTACGAGCGAGAAGGAAGAAGAGTAATTGTGTAAGTTAAACCATTTGGATGCAGTTAACTTCTGAGAATGGTATAAATATGTACGCTCTCTAAATATTTTAATCCGCTATTCCCATTTCTGGCTCTCTGCAAAGTTACAGCACTTAAACGAATTCTACGGGTAGTTCATATCGGTGGGTATCTCCCGGTAATCGCTCCTACTTAACGTCTTTACAGCGTCTTACTTTAAACGTACCTGCGGAGCTTTATTGCCCGCTGTTCTACCGCAATAGAGTTCTGGAAAAAGACAAACACTGCCGGACACCGACATGTCTGTTGAATCTTGTCGTCTATGTCCATACTCAAAACCTCTTCTGTAATAGAAATTCCACTATTATGCATGTATCGATTTGAACGAATTGAATAAATTTTATGAAAGTCATAGGTCGAATTCAACTACTTCCTGAAAATAGGTTCCTTTGTTGCGGGTCAGTTGTCTACTACATTTCTTCTTAAAATGAGCTGAGAGGAGTACTCATATCCGGTAAATATGTGCCCAAAATGTGTAGTTTTGGCATTTTATTATTAGTTTATTTCCAAATAATGTATTGCAAGAATTAAAACAATAATTGTGAGATCTAGGCCTACACGATAAATGTTGGTGACTCTGTCCGTGCATGTATGTGTGTCAACACAAGCAATCCACAAACGACGAAACCGAATTGTAGGCTATATATTTTGGTACAGAGGTAACACTAATAGAAAGTAAATCAATCCGGTATTTTATATAGCCACCACCTTATCCGAGTATTCAATGTCCATTTTAAGTACCGACTACACTAATCATATAAAAAGCCTTTATGCGGTGCGTTAGATGCCTAACTAACAATGTAATCAGCTGCATAATTTCAAGATGGCATTTTTGCGAAGCATAAAGCATTAGCCTATAATATCTAACTCATTCTCCAATGCTCACAGTAGTTGTCAGTTAGAATAATTTACATCAGGAACCTATGTTGCCAGATTCAATTCTGATGCGCAGCCAACATCTTGATATTATAGATTTTGTTTTGTTTTTCGTGTATCCTCCTGGAAGGCCGAATGCAGGTCCTTCTAGTGAACGCCCGTGGGCGACTTGGACCAAATCCTAGCGCGCTAACTATTTCGCCATGAGGCTAGACATATTATAGAATGAAAAGGCATGACGTGTATTTTGTTTCAAGCCAACGAACGTTGTTGTAGCACAATTAATTTTCAAGATATTTCAGTTTTAGTAAAATGTGAAATTGTTGACCCATTATTTTAATATATAAGAGAATAATAATAATAATAATAATAATAATAGTAATTTCTATTTATCTATTTATCGAATGGCTTTTAGTGCCGGGAGTGTCCGAGGACATGTTCGGCTCGCCTGAGTCTGTAGCTGCTTGCAGCGGACACCCTAAAGGGCGAGCTACAAGTTCCGTTCAATTTCAAGTAGTTCCAACTTTCGCCACCAGATATCAATGATACCTAGTGGTGAACGTTGGAACTTTGATAGAGCGTTCTGACGAAATCTAACCTAACAAATTTTGCTTTACACAAGCTTAGTCTGTGAAAGTAATAATAATAGTCTAATCTCTATCTCTCTCTATATAAAAATGACAGTTTGTTCGTTCTGAATTTCTACGGAAATTTGCGTTATTTACACGTTTCAGTCTGTTTTATGATGGATACGCTCGAAAATAACAATTTTGACTGTCTGTCTGTGTGTTAGTTTGTTTGTTTGTTTGTTTGTTTGTTACAACTTTGTTCCCTTATAACTCGAGAACGGCTGGGTGTATCAACGTAACATTTGGTACAGATATCCATCAGAGGCACGACACTAATCATTGGTGTAACTCTTCTCCGTATCTCTCATAAAAGGGGGCCTACCCCCTTAAAAATACATGGTGAAATAAGCGTAGGAAGACGAGACAAAGCTCATTTTCAGCCCCTCAATGTGAGAAGCAAAACTCGGAAAACCACATTTTAAGGCCCTAAAACCAACCGTTTTTAAGATATTCCCAGAAAAATGATTTCATTTAATAAACTAATGAACGAATGCAAGCTGGTAACCATAGCAACAGAATCTCAGAGGTCCATCTATTGCTGTAAGACGCAATGCAAATCTATTTATTACATTTCTGTGAAAGTTTGCAAACGGCTAGAAGGTTATCACGGAACCAAATTAAGCGGTAAAATTCATCAATACGTCGAATGCACTTAAGGGGGTCAAGGGGTCCCCTAGAATTTTTCCACGCGATTTACACCTGCAGGTGTGGTACGGAAGTTCTATTATATTCCTATCCCTATATTATATTATTATTATTATTATTATTATTATTATTATTATTATTATTATTATGGCGTACAACGACGAGAAAAAGCCCCTCAGTGCCAGAAACAAAACAAGGGGTCCCTAAAGGGGCTGAAAACTAGATTATAAGGCTCTAAAACCAACAGTTTCTGAGATATTCACAGAAAACTAATTTAATTTAATTTAACAAACTAAAGAAGGATTGCAAGTCGGTAACCATGACAACAGTATCTCAAGGGGTGACATCCAACTTTCCATCTATTTCTGTAAGAAGCAATGTCACTCCATTTATTATATTTCTGTGAAAGTTTGCAAATGGCTATAAGGTTATCACGGAATCAACTTAGACTGTATAATTCATGAATGCAATTAAGGGGGTCAAGGTGTACCCTAGTTTTTTTCATGCTTTTATCACGTGCGATATATCGTACAGAAGGTCTATTATATCTCCAAACAGCAACATTATTTTCGAAAATTCCTGAATTGAATCAGCATTTTTGCGGCTGTTAGGAATTTGGGCAATTTGAAGCTAAAGAACCTGAATTTTCATGTGCAGCAAACCTTTATAATTTATGAAAGGTGTCTTCCTGTGTATGGGGACCTAACACAACGGTGAGGATCAGTTTTTATGGGACGTGTATTGTGTTTCGTCTTCGAGGCTTTCAATTTTATTTCACGTCAGGAAGTACACGTTAGGTGAATATAGTTTGAGAGCACATATTAACTAATATTTTTTTATTTTTTGTTGTTGTTTTCGACATACGGGTTCATCGTAAGGATGAATTTATTTGAAACTGTGTGGTAGATATACCCATATTTGGATATCTGGGTGATATGTTGTAGACAATGGAATTGTCTGTCTGTCTTTCTTCCTGTGTATCTTTATCGTGCCCGTTTGAGGAGGATTTCGGGGAACCACAGACCTTAAATGACCCTTGCGAAACCCTCCTCCAACGAGAAGACATATAGGACGAGGAGGAATGCATTCTTGGGCTAGGAATGCACAAGGAAACTGTACTCGGAGTTGTCGGGTATAATGGGAGATCAAAACTACCTGTCCAGTGGAATACAAATACAAAAATACAATAAAGAGGCCAGGCTTACATTTAAATCACACGCGATTTATTCAAAAGTGGCAGACCCCTAACCTACTTCAGAGAGTTCAAAAACGGCTAATCCGTGCTAATCAGTTGAAATATAAATATACTCGTCTCCATGCGAAAAATTGTAAAATTAAGTCTCTCGAAGTCCTACTAAAAATGAAGAGATCAACAAACAAAGCTAAGAGAATGACACGTAATTCATCCCTACACAATTACTTCGGAGATTGCAATAATAGTGATAATACTACCGTGAATTTACAGAAAAGAAAATATTTACTTGTTTACATTGCAAATAGTTCGTTACATTTACTGCACAATAAGTTTAAAAACTACGCTATGATGGTGCCATCTCTAACATTTAACGTTACAGTAAGTTAAGCTAATACCTATCGTACGTTAACAGTAGCAATGATGCAAACGAGAAGTGTTTCATCCAAAATTTATTACAAAGAAAAATCTAAGCACATTCTGAACCTAACAGATTAAATGGAAAAAGCTATCCTATGACAACACAAATTTATTACAAATAACCCTTGAATATTGCGCAATTGGCGCCACTGACCTGCCTACTCGCAGCTCCACTCTTTGTGAAGTTGGGTCTTGAATCAATGAGAGAGAAAAATTATGTCGACGACTGCATGAGCAATTCATGGCTAATGTCGCATTATCAGATTAGCCACCGTGTTTAAACACGTAACTAACGGATTGTCGTCTCACAATAAGGAATGCTATAATTGTATTTAAACATGTCGGAGAATGTCATTAACTAAGCATCGGTCATCAAGGTTTCGTTACGTTTAGTTTGTTTATTCAGGTTTACAAATATTTCCTAACACTTCATTTAGGTTTCAGTTTATATAAAAAATCCTGCTGTTTGATTATTATGATCTAATTTATTAAATCATATTTTAGTCCTATCAGTTTCTCTGTATTGGTTTAGTAACCTTGTTAAACTCGAAAGGTGTGAAAAATTGGTGTAAATCAAACCAACATCAGACTCATAATTGGAAGAAAAACCTCTTTCCAAACCTTTGAGTGCACATATAAGTGCTTAACAATAACACTGGGCCCGTCGGCCAATTGCTCAGTCAACGAAAAAAAAGTCGTATACGTCGCTGGCCCAAATAGTACCAAAAAACGTACCTTGCAACTAAGGGTAATCAGATCCTACCTCTGTTGTGCTTAATAAATGTAACAATGATTTTCGCTAGCCTAATACAATTCCAGCCTGCGGACAAGGTGATAATCTGCTGTACAAAACAGCTGAGGATTCTAAATATTCTTTTAAACATACTCAAAGTGTGCATGGACTGCGATTATATCATTAAACTATGCAGTCAAGAAACATATGTTAATAAACCTCGGTCTTCCTTATAGTTACAAAATGACCCCTCGCATCGAACCCAAGATAGCCTGCTTGGCTCATCTCAATAATTACAGCATTGGATCATAGTCGTCACATTGCCAATTTATAAATGTAAAACAAAAGAAACACTCCCATGTGTTTGTGTAGCGTGAAACAGGTTTCATGCGGTGTCTGCTTGCTTACACTTCACCGCCTTCTAAACTAATTCATTTATTAAAGAGTGCGTTTTGTTCACGACCACTAGGTCAACATAAATGACATTGGCCGGACTACGGCCTTGATAACATCTGGATACTGGGGCTAACTGTACCCAGTGGAATGTATTTGTGGCATGATAATGTAACAAAATGTTTTTACGCAAAGGGGTGCCGTTCCATGCGCAGTTCTTGAGCTCTCAAAAGTGTATTTACAATTATAACAGCAAGATCGTTTGTCCCAAGCTCTGGCAAATGATACGGTATAATGTGGTATTAAATAATCTACAGAAATAAAGCGATGAATCCTTCCTAAGAATGTGCTATGTAGGGTCTTCTATTACTAATCCTCGATGCCATGATCGTACATAAAAAGAATCGACTTTCAGTCGGGCTCACATGATTTCCTTACACGTCTCCAGCGTCTATGCATTGCCTAGTCTCGGCGGCAAGTGTCGGGGCATGGTGATAGTAGCCAAGGAACTCCGTCCTTCCTTCAACAAGCTTCAGCCGTCGCTATGATCCTCCATATGGGGATTTTACTCCATACTAGCCTCCATAATAGTTGGGATAGTAAGCGTGTCCACGTGGTGTTGAATTAATGAAGTTAGCTCCATGATGATGAGATATCCGTTGCTTTCACTGGCTTTAATTGAGTTGTAACATTGACTTACAGAATTCACTGATTCTACACTTGTGCAGCGGGTTGGTGCAAAAAATGGCCATGTGTTCATCCGCTCACAGACTCTAAATAGTAGCTTGCGCCACTGAATTCACTCAAAACTTCCGTATTAATTAAACGCACACCTATTACTTTGAATTATTCACTTAACACTTTAACTGACAATATTTTAACAATTTGAACAGTTTTATTCGTTCAGCAACCATGTGCTCATTACCGTGTTCGTTTCCGGCTTGGCGGGAAAGATACTAATTTCACTAATGTTGCGAATTCACTGTAACTTACAGCTTTAAATTACTCTGGCAACTTTGCTGCGTGAATTAGAACATTACTATTCTCTCGATGAAATTTCTCACACGTGATATTCGTAGATTTGGACGACAGTTGAAAAAAAAACGCCTGCACAGGACCTCGCTTGCTCTGTAGAAGTGTGCTCATCAAAATGCCGGATGTTCCAATCATGTCACCAGTCAAGGGTGCAACTATAAATATTCTCCGCATTCTCTGCCGGGTTACATTTTTATTTCCTCTTATTAACAAAAATCAAATAATTCTCCAGCGCTTCGAAATATGTACAAACATCTTCTAATAATTCAGTCTCCAAGAAATATAAAAATAATTCACATTGGTGGCGCGACAACTTGTGGTTCATTAAATTAGAGACACTCATACTTTCTCTTTGGGAGTCCTCGGTTCATCCACAGAAGTTATACTCTTCACGAGCCATGGATGTCACATCGCAGATGTGAATTCGGGCTCATTATGTACGCCTATAACTTGAGTTCGGATGCTTGGTGCATCGTAAAATTAGGTTTGGTATCCATGAGAATCAATACACCAATCATTTATAAAGCTCTTCACCGTACTTTTCATAGAAGGGTGGGTATGGGGAGAAACTTTTCAAAATGCATGCTAAAATAGGCGAAATATAACAATTATCCTAGAAGGACGACCAAAGCATATGTTGCGCTTCTCAATGTGAGAGACAAAATTCGGGAGTCTATAAAGGGTCTCCGAAAACCACATTTTAAGACCCTTAAATTTACAGTGTGTGTGATATTCCCAGAAAACTAACTTCGCTCTGAAAAACTTATGAAGGTATGACTAACCGCTAACCATTGCAACAGTGGCTCAATTGATAATATCTGGTGTTAACACCTAAGACCGTTCGCAGAACGGGTACTTCTGCTAGTAATAATAATAACAAAGTAATAAAGTAATAAGTATGATACATATTGCATTATTATTTTTACTAGCAGACCCTTGCGAGAACTCTCGCATAATGGGTTGTGTGAGCCCCATGTGTACAGACTACCCGCCCGGCCCTAGTGTTATGCGGACTGTACGCGAAACAGTTCTGCCAGGGGCTATAGTCTTGTTTATTTGTTTAAGGGCACTTTATAAGCAAATAAATATATTTCCGTTGACTTTTCAAGAGATGCAGGATTTTGTCATGTACTATTGAGACGATTTTTAAGATTTTGGTACAAACAACACCTTCTAACTCCCTCTGGTTTAGGAGCTTTAGTTTTGTGAAACATACACCTTAGCTTATTATATGATAAGATTATTATTATTATTATACACCAGTGCTTAACAATGTAAAATTGTGTATTCGTAAAATAACACTACTGTAAACTAGGTAAGCATTAGATAATATATTATCAACTCCTATGTAATTTGCGCTACCACAATCATCAGGCGACTTCCGTGGCGTAGTGGTAGAATGCTGAGTTTCTATGCCCAAGATCGCGGGGTGAAACCCGGCTGAAGTCGTCGGATTTTTTAAGAGCGTTAAAATCCCTCAGTATGCCTTCCTTCGGAGGTGAAGTAAAGCCGGCGGTCCCATGTCATAGATTTATGGCATGTTAAAGAACCATCCACTAATTTCACTTGTGTGAAGCTAAATTAGATTAACAATGTAAACAACGAACAGGTTCCTACTTTCGTCGTCAGGAGCCGACTGTGGTGGCGTCTAGTAGCCAAGTTCTGAACTAGTAGTCGTTGATGGTGGCGTTGACGGCAAATGTAGGAACTACTTGAAGAAATTCAAAGTCTGCAGTCCTTACTTGAATTAAGAATCAGATAACACACACTGAAGCCTCCGTGGCTTAGGCGGCAGCACGCCGGCCTCTCACCACTGGGTCCGTGGTTCAAATCCCGGTCACTCCATGTGAGATCTGTGCTGGACAAAACGGAGGCAGACAGGTTTTTCTCCGGGTACTCCGGTTTTCCCTGTCAAAAATTTCATTCCAGCAACACTCTCCACTATCATTTCATTTCATCTGTCATTCATTTAATCATTGCCCCAGAGGAGTGCGTCAGGCCTCGGCAGCCGGCACAGTTCATATCCTCGCCGCTAGATGGGGGCTTCATTCATTCCATTCCTGACCCGGTCGGAGACTGGAAGCAGGCTGTGGATTTTCATTTTCATAACACACACTAATACAGCCATCACAATTAACGCCGGTTATCAGACAGGTTCCACACACACCTAAATTACACGGGCTACATGACCGCGTTGTCGCAGCCCCTAAACTGAGGAACCAACTAACCACAAACTCCATGGAGTGTTTCAATTATGCTGAGAAAGAGTAGGCTATACTGTTTCATTGGCGTTGCTGTATATGGTTTCTTACGTAAGTTTAATACTGCCTTAAAATGGGCTGGAAATGAAATCAGACTGCTATCATCATCCTCTTCGGAGCAAACTTGTAAACTTTAAATTGAACAATGAGTATCCGTACCAATGCGCTTTGGCCCTAAGTGGTGCATGGAAGGGTTTTAAGAGCAGAATAAAGGGAGCACATTTCCTCGTTCAATACTGAAATAAAGCCCACTTCATTTCAACCCTATTCTTCGTTCGGAGAAGCCCTCGCTCACTCACTCACCCTGAGCAGCAGAATTCCACTTCTTTCCCTCGCTTTCCACACACTCACAGAGGCTAAGCGATTTAACGCATGTACTGCGGCGCACACCAGTCCAAAGGCTGAAACCTTTTATAGCTCTCTTTAACATGGGCCCTCTCAAAGCTTACCCCACACGCACACGATTACTTTATACATTCCGCCACTCTCGGCCAATACACTGCGCCACGCGTAGCAGCATCATGTAAAACTCGACACATCTTTATTATATTTGTGTCCGTCGTGGATAGCTTCATTTATGAATGTTGTCCTTGATCTTTTAAAGACTTGAAAACCGAGGTCATCATCCTCATCTACCTGGGTGCGAGTAAAATTCGTTTCGTTACCTGTGTTACTGTAGTCTCTGTATTAAATGTTACGTCTATTAATGATGATGATGATTAGGGCTCGGATTTTTAGGTAAATAAATATTTTTTAATGTAAATACATATTTTAAGCATTTTTTTCTATAAATACATAAATTCCTGCTTTTCACTGATTAGCACATAAAAAGACATAATATTTACATTTTTTAAAATCAGTTTGCTAGATCTTTCTGTTTATTGTTTTTTTGTTCTGTGTTACTTCAACGAGGAAGAACCTGTGAGCTATCTAATTTCATGCAGAGCGTATGACAGCTTGCAACTGTGTTATTCTTAACTTGTTGCCCCGTGCCACTCACTGTGGAAGCCGCGGATTTCCTTGTTCATAGCCATATTGCACCACCTGCTAGACCTCCCCCTCCCCCCAGCTACCTGGAACCAGGCAGTTCATTTCTGGCACTGTGAAGTGTAAGGCAGTTCTACGATATCTAAAGTAAAATAATTACGAGTTATCGACTCTTGCAGAATTTAAAGATAATTTTACTTCTGATGGAGGCGTTCTGTTCTGTTCTGTTCTGCCAACCATGTGGGAAAGCAATCAAGGCTGATCTCAAGTTATACAACTCCTCGAGCGCTAGAAACATATTGGCGCAGTTTCGCGATATTCATCGGGTCATTTGTGATGGACAACCTGAAGATGTGTATTGTAATTCTTCAGCATAGCATAAATTGCATTCGTGAGTACTGCATATTTTTTATATTCACATTAATAAACTACATTATAATTGAATATTTTTACTTTTTAGTCACATATTTCAGGTGTTTTTAATACATAAAAAATAAATATTTTCCAGATTTTTAGCACCTAAAAATCCGAGCCCTAATGATGATAATTGATGTTTTAAGGGGCCTAACACCCTTACGTCTATTAATTAATTTAGGGGGTTATAGAATAAATTTTCGTTCGGTGAACACAAATAAGTGCCTAGTTATACTAAGCGGGAAAACAAGTATTTAAACGCGCCAACCTGAAATAAATGTTACATGAGATATTTATCACATTTCAATATGATTTTATGTACAAAACAAGTAGTTCCGTGACGATCTAAATAGCCTATTTCCATATATCCTACTTATCGTAATTGTCTCTATCAACATACAACCTTTCAGTTTGATTGCCGTAAGAGATTTGTAGATATTGGGAACCGTCTAAATATTTCAGATGGTCACCATGTTGGATTTTTATATATGTAGGTCATAGAGTTATGTACTATTACATGAAGATTATTGCGTATGTGTATTATTCAAACTTCAATCGGACGATGAGGACCCAAGAAATATAAACGAGATTTTAAACTTCCGCACAGCCACCGTATTGTGGTTATGAAAACAATTGATATAAATTAGCTGTTAGTTGATTAAAATTTATGCAAGCATTTACCGTACCCAGTTTTACTGCGCTCGGATGGTTAAATCGCAAGAAACGTTCTTATAAATATTTAAATTTCACGTCGCCGCCATGTTGGATTTGTGCTCACCAGGTAATTTAAAGTCCCATAGGTTAACGTTTGTATAATCATAGCCTTTATTAACATACAAAATTCCAGTTTGAATGCCGGCATATAGTAGATATTGAGAACCGCCTAAATATTATTGATGGTTGCCATGTTGGATTTGTATATGTACGCCATATAGTTAAGTACTATTATGTTCTACAATGTAGACATTTAAATATTATATGTCAAAAACCTCTATCATAATGAGGGTCATTATAGAACTATTCTTCATTATGAAACTGTTTCTCCATCCAATCAGAGCTCATTCATTGACCAATTAGGTAAGGATAGCTTCGCGCATGCGCTCAAACTCCAACATGTTGGACATGAATTACATGATTTGAAAGTTCAAATTGGATATCGGATCCACCAGTGTAGTTACAATCCCAAACACAAAGACAAAATCAGCACGAACCTTTACGGTAACAAGAAAATACTATGACATATGCAAGAAATTTATTAATCTACCTCCAGAAGTTAGCAACACAGCATCCTTCTACATAAATTACCGACATGGAAAGTGCACCGTTCCATATGTTCGCGTAAATAAAGTGGCGAATACGAGACAAGAACTGTACCTTAATATCCCTAAATCCAATTTCTACACAGCGCATTGCTTTCAAACGACTTCGGTGACAATATTACTGAATGCTAGTTCTGATCGGCACTAGACATTATGCAGGCTGTAAACAATATCATTGCCAAGCAAAGTAAATGGTCTCCGCTTTCGAAATTCTTTGACCCACGCAAGCTCTCTGTTCAGTCAGCAAACCACCCAGCGCACTCTGTTCACTAACTGAAGTTACTGAATCCCACAGATATTTATGAATGAAAATCCACAGCCTGCTTCCAGTCTCCGACCGGGTCAGGAATGGAATGAATGATATTTATGAATATTTATGTTAAAACATAATTATAATAAAGTTATAATTATCGTCTAACATAAATAGTCGTATGCAACTCGCCTATAATGGCAATTAAGACACTCATATGGAAACTAAACATAATCGTGTCTTAATTATTGCCATTATAGGCTCGTTGCATAATGTACTATTAGATGACGATTATTGCGTAGGCTCATGATTCAAACGTTGATTTCGTTCGCATGATTAGGACTCCAGAAATGGAAATTTAATTTTAAAATTTCGCACAGCCTCCATCTTTAGGTTATGTAAACAATTTAACTAAATTATATATCAATCCATTGCAATGTGAATAAATATCTCCTGTACCAAGTTTTACTGCTCTCGGATTTTTAAATCGCGCGAAAAGTCTACTTAAATGTTTCAACTTCGCTTGGCCGCCATGTGCGTCTTGTGGTTAACAGGTCTTTGAAAGTTACATAGGTGAACTTCTAGAAGTAGTCTTTATCACCGTAGAACATTTCACGGTGGTATCTGTAATAGGTTCGGAGATATAGAATGCCGGTAAAATATTTCGCACAGCGGCCATGTTAGATTGGTGATATGTAATGAAATTTGAAGGGCACGGTCGGGGTCGGGTGTGATAGTAGTATGAACTTACCGAGTTTCCTTGAAATCGTTCGAGCTGTTTCGATTTTAATAAGGGGACTCTCGCATACACACACGGACAAAATGTGAACTTACAGTATAAGCCTATTTTTTTTTTTTTTTTTTTTTTCAGAAATGAAAATATGCTAAAAATAGGGGGGACTCTCAACTGGATGACACGTTTTGATCGTCACGCGATCATTATTAATTCTTGTATGTGAGAGATATCTTGATGAAGTGATATAATAATATTTTTACATCAGTGGCTTTTAGTTAACAGATCATTCACTATGTAGGCTATTATCTCGAATGACTGAAGTGAAAAGTGTTGATTGATTCACAGAATGGCGGATATATAGCTCTAAATCATGGAAATTGAAACCTTATTTACGGTTAAATTAATGAAGTGAAGACGTTCAGCGAACAGCCTCCCTTGATTCCTGGTAACTGTGCGATGATTTCAATTTCACAGTCAGAGCTTGCATTAAACGGGGTGAATTAAGGTTTACACAGCCGCATAAACCAATACCAATTCCTTTATCATCTGTAATTCCTCTCACTACTTTTTTGTCCCTCATCTCATAACTGAATTATGTTACAGTGAACTAATTACAACATTTAGTTTTGTGCTAACCTCCACTGAAATTGTTTTAGACAGTTTTCAACTACATAATGTCATCTATAACGAAATAATGAAGAGTTGGAACTTCATGACTGCAAATATGACTCAGATGAGACCTATATATTAGTATAAACGATATAGATATAAATTAGACAGTATAACTCTCATGCAGAATTAATAGCAGTAGCTTGATGGCGCTGAGGTAAGGCTGCTATTTTCTTGCCGAGGTGGACTGGGTTCAATTTCTGGTTAAAGTACAGTATGTGGGAATTTCAAGGAGAAGTATCATGTCTGGTAATTAGGATTCCACGTAAAAAGGAGGTCCCGTGGCTTATGATTGCGATAGGCTATTAACGGTCTCGTAAATTACAAGATTCCTTCACGATATGCCATTTCCACTCTTTAGTGTACTGTCCACCTCATGGCGTAGTGGCTAGCGTTGTATGGTGTCACCTTGGTGGTCTGGGTTCAATTCCTGCTTCTGGCAAGAAACTAATTCTGACCTGAAGACTGGAACGAGGTTCACTCAGCATCGGGAAGCAGAATGACAGCTATCCAAGAAGTGGTTTTACGGTGTTTCCACACTTCTACTCCAGGCGAATGCTAGGATGGCATCTACATTAAGGCTAAGGCCGCCTCTTATCCAAATCCTACTCTCAATTACAAACACATACACTAAAGCAGCCATCAGAATGACACAGGTTATCGAACAGATTCCACACACACGTGCACCCAAGTACGCGGGGATACATGGTCACAATGTCGCTTATGTCCCTAATTGAAACAACATCTACTTGGTACGTACCAAATAATTTTATTAATGCAGCCAATGGCCATGCACTTTCCTTTTTTCTTTCAGGACTGGTCATGGAAGGGGTATTGGAAGGAATCGTCCGTGGACCTATTGAAAAGTATGGTCCTGGCATTTGCCTGGAGGTGAAAATAGGAAACCACGTAAACCATTTTCAGGACGGCTGAGGTGGAAATTGAACCCACGCTCTCCCAGCTAAGCACTAGGCTGGTATTTACTAAATATATATGACTTAATAGATCAAAGGCGTGCGAATTGAAACCATAAACTAGGGCCCGTGGTATAAAATACTAACTCTCTACCTTGCATCTGCATACATTTTATTCAGTAAACATTGCATGGCTCAAAAACTGGAAGCCAGATAAATGTATTACTTTGATAGTACGGAAGTCAATGAGGTTAAAGCATCGAACCTATCAGTACGTGTGGAATCATGTTGGTAGCACTGTCGTATATCGGTTACTCGAAATAAATCTACAATTCCAGGTATTATACGTGGGAAAAATTTAGAACTGTTGATCTGCATATCTTCTGGTATACTGGGATAAGAATAAAAATTATAGAGATAATTTGTCAACAGTTTGCAGCCCTGGTGGTTCTAAAGCATATACATAGTCATGTTTGTTACGGTGTACAAAGTACATACGAAATTTGGTTGAAATCCAATTGGTACCGTAGTAATGAAGGTACATGCAATTAAACAACGGACTTATCAACAGGTGTAGAGTCATGTTAGCCACACGGTCCAGTATTTGGTCCTGAAAAGTAATCTGGAATAGTATTATCTATATGTGTACTAATTTTGGATTAATTCCGAGGGACATCCTCTGATATATTCAACATTGAACTCAAATTTCAATTGTAATTTTCTAGCAGTTGGTATCACTGACGTCATTTTCAAAAATGACCGTGAGAGTTCTGGTATAGATCTTGACTTATACTAAATTTCGCGTCGATGGCTTAAGCCGTTTAGTAGCTGATAGGGACACACACACACAGATAGAAGGACAGACAGACACACATCTGCCAGGGTGATCTCTAAACTACTTTTTCTTCACATTGGCAAGATGTGAAATTTAGGCTAAAATATACATATATTTGTTATGGACAACTGAAAACTTATCTTCTACAGTAACTTACAGTATATACTGTATCTATTGTAGTCTACGACAGGGGCTACATCATGAGGTAGTATATGTACACAAAACGTCATTCCTTAGCAATGCAAATAAATAGCTTACTCATTATAGTACATTGCATTTATTGTTATTGTTGTTTTAAGGGGCGGAACAGCGTGATCATCTGCTCTAATATATTGTACTCTCTGTGAGCTCATAATTTCCTCATTAGATCGCTTCTCGGCGGTTCAAGTGGACTGGTTTTGTTAATGATGATGATGATGATAATTGTTGTTTTAAGGGGCCTAACATCGAGGTTATAGGCCCCTAATGATATGAAAAGGTATGAAATGAAAGGATGAAGATAACATCAGCTCACTGCCATGGATGGAACGAAAATGGTTTATATAAAACAGACAGTGATCCCCAACAATTATGCCTTATTTGAATAAAAAGAATAAAAGTCGGATGTTAAAAAACAATAAAACAAATAAGGCAAAGTGAACAATAAAATAGATGAACGCAATAAAAAACATAAAACAGACTTAACCTGAATAAAAGTCTTAAGTTACATTAAACTGGTTTTGTTAAAATGACAATCCTCCCTGTTTGTTGCACAGCACTCTGCACTCAGTCCTATAGGATTATCCAGTAAGTTAAAGCACCTGGCGTGTTCTGAGGTTGCGACAATCAGGTCATCCTACGCTGCAGGCCTCATTGTAATACATAAACTGTACATATCTTGTGCCCCGTTCTATTTTAAGAGAGTATGAAGATAGCTAAAACTTTTAGATATTTGCAACATAAAAATGATTATAATGCGGTAATGATAGTGGCTAATAACAATCTTGTCAATACTTATAATGACATACGACATAGTTCTATATTAATTGTGGACGGTATTTGACAGAGGCTGCCTAAATTATAACTCGCAACTCTTCAGAAACTGAAAATGAATTGTTCCTCTCAAGAAATCTATCTTTGAGACAAAAGGAAGCTCTTAAAGAAATTATCTAGTATTTCAATCGTAAGTCATCCTGTCGTCGGAAATCTTTCCAATGATCAGATTGCTGAACTTCGGTCAGTGGACATTGCGAAGAAATGGGCTTAGTCTGTCGCAAAATATCGCAACACCTTCAGTGAACAATGGGTCGTGTCACATTTTTATAGGAGCTCAATGCTGTCAACAGAATGTATCCCACGTTGAAGCGTCATAAAGGGCGACTACAGATCACATCGATGAACTAGTGCCACTCGTTGTTCCTTGAAGCACTATGGTAGTCAAGGAGATTAGAATATGATTGAAGACACCGCTGAGCACAACAACTTTAGATTACGATCGAATTGGAGAGCAAGTAGTGCTATCTCTCTCAGAATACCTTCATACGTTATCAGAGCCATGCTGAGTGTTAATCACACCTTAGTGGGAAATCGCAAGAGTTCATTAGCATGCAATGGGCTATACTGTGCGCGCGTTGGTGAGTAGGCTAGTATTGTCAGGAAGAGTCTCATCTTCAGTTAATAATAATAATATCGTATGGCTTCGGGTGCTGGTTGCAAGCTTTGTTATTTGACACCCAGAAGGTAGCTTGCATGTCGAAATTCGTTGTTCCTTGAAGCACTATGAAAGTCAAGGAGATTAGATATATAAGCCCCTTGAACACTCTAGCGCTTTCTAGTAGAGAAATGAGGAACTTTGTGTTGGCGGAAACTCGCGAGATTAATTTTGCCATTATGAACACGGCCTACTGAATTCAAATGGGTTCTTTGACATGCCGACATCTTATGACATGCGAGTTGTAAATTTTTTCCGCCTTTCAAAAATCACTTACCACGGACAGGAGCGAACATTCAAGCTTGGGGTTAGTAGACCGACACGTTAACCACTCACCCACTGAAGGCTACTTTGTATCTATCTCGCTAAAATAATGTGATATATCGTCACTGAACTTCCAATACCACGCATATAAGAATGTTCTTCCTTTCCATTAATTATACTTTGTCACGCCTCCCTGCCGTATGTGGACGTGCTGTCCAAAAGAACAATTCACGCTAGGGTCATGTTCCTGTGTACTTAAAAGTAAAGGAAATTAAAACCTAAATATACTGTACTATGGAGTGCATAACTACACATAAATATACTTTTCTACAGTACAATGAATTTAAGATTCGATTTCTTCATGTTTCACCACAGAACAATTGTTGATGTTTCTTTTAAGGGGGTTGGCTATTATGAGCATTTATCCCCATGTACTTAGATATGTGTAGAATTTGTCTGATAACCCGTTTTATTGTGGTGTCTGTAGTAGTATGTGTATTTGTAATTCAGGTGAGGATTGGGAAGGAGACGACTGTGGCCTTAAGTTAGGAACGACCGTGGCATTTGCCTGGAGTAGAAATGGGAAACCACGAAAAACCATTTCCAGGTTGTCTGAGGGGGGAATCGAACCCGCCTCTTCTCAGTTTTACCTCACGACGCTGAGTGTACCCCGTTCCAACCCTCAGACCAGAACTAAATTCGTCAACAGAGCCGAGCTGGGGATCAAACCAAAACAGCTAAGAACGTTAACCAGTACACAAGGAGGTGGACACGCACGAAAATGCTCATTCGATTACTGAAACTGCTGCTCTGTTTTTTGACCCATTTTATAAAAATTCTAATTTGCCTGAACAGACAAGACTCATTTAACTCGTACACTAGCGGCTCGTGAAGAGGCCCTTCATACGCGTCCGTAAACAGGCTACCCAGTGGTCTTGTTTCAGGGCACACCACATTCCCAATGACTCTCCTCGTTATACAGAGCCAATTTGTGACCCCATTGACAAAGTAATGGCTAGGAACACTAACGTAAAAGACCGCTTCGTAGTATAGCGGCTAGCATTCTTGACTGTAAAGTTCAGGTCCGAGTTCTGCCATGAAATTTTATTCTGTTCTGAGGGATGGACCGGGGTCAACTCAGCCTTGTGAGGCAAAAATAGGAAGAGGAGGGTTTGATTCCCATCTCTGCCATCTTGGAAGTGGTTTTCCATTTCTACTCCAAGCAAATGCCGGGATGGTTCCTATCTTAATGCAACGGCCGACACCTTGCCAATCCTCACCTGAATTACAAATACACACACCAATAAAACCAACTCAATAACTCAGGTTATAAGACAAATTCCACGCACGCCCAGGTACACAGGACTTCATGACCACGACGGCGCAAAGTCCCAAAGTCAATCAACAACAACAATAACACAACACTTACGTAAGCATTGTGCTATTTTATACCCTTTATTTAGTAATAAATAAGAGCCTCCGTGGCTTAGGCGGCAGCATGCCGGCCTCTCACCGCTGGGTCCGTGGTTCAAATCCCGGTCACTCCATGTGAGATCTGTGCTGGACCAAACGGAGGCAGACAGGTTTTTCTCCGGGTACTCCGGTTTTCCATGTCAAAATTTCATTCCAGCAACACTCTCCACTATCATTTCATTTCATCTGTCATTCATTTATTCATTGCCCCAGAGGAGTGCGTCAGGCCTCGGCAGCCGGCACAGTTCATATCCTCGCCGCTAGATGGGGGCTTCATTCATGCCATTCCTGACCCGGTCGGAGACTGGAAGCAGGCTGTGGATTTTCAATTCATTTAGTAATACATATTCGACAATAAACTATGTATAATAAATATCCAGAGAGATAACACTGGACGGATTACCTCAGCACGTTAAGGCATTAAACTACGGGTCCCGGCTGCCTATCGTTTCTGGTAACAACTGGGTTTGTACTCCACTGTCTGTCGTTCTTCAATAACTGTTTTCCCATACTTTATCATTTTAAAGTCGAAGCAAATGTCCCTTGTACTGACAATGCATAGGACTTTGTCAATAACACCATGATGACCTTGCTCAAACCATAACTATACCACGACGATTGGACATTCTGTGAAAATATAAACTGGCCGATGATATTCAAATTCCACAAAGTAAACAACTAATGCCTGAATATAAATGTAAAGGCTAAAAGACGCAAACTGCTTTCCACCTTGTCAATACTATTCATTAAACATAATCCCTAGTACATGTTTTGATCCCTATTGGGCCTTTATCAGATAGGAAAGTCTACATTAATAGATGTTTACATCTGATCCATGTCAATACAAAATATTCCTTTCTCTTCATAATAAACATGTTATGTTTAATACTGTAAATAGTAGACTACTAACAAGCTGGAAGAGGTGTTAGGTCTTTTATCCTCTACATTTATGTTAAGTTATTAATTGGCTATAAGCCAATACGTAGGTTGTCTCAGGCAAGGAAAGCATTTATACAGAAAAGATATATGCTAACGTCAAATATAGATTTAGGTATTAGAAAATAATTTTTGAAAGCCTTTGTCTGGAGCGTGGTACTCTTTGGAAGTGAAACTTGGACTGTTAACGTAGCAGAAAGGAGGAGAATAGAAGCATTTGGCACATGGTGTTAATGGAGAATGATGAAGTTCAGATGGGTAGATAGGGTAACAAACGAAGAAGTATTAAGAAGAGTGGGCGAAGAGAGATGTTTCTTAGTTAATTATTGTTGTTTTAAGGGGCGGAACTACGAGGTCATCTGCCCCAAGAGAGATGTTTCTGCTGACTGCTAATGAAGAGATAGGTTGGTAGGACACATACTAAGATACTCAGGAAAACAAACTTGGCTATGGAAGGGAGGGTTGTGGACAAGCATTGTAGAGGTTGGCCAAGGTTTAAATATGTTAAACAGACTGCCTAGGATGTAAAGTGTAGCGGTGAAACCATTAGCTCAGGAAAGGGAGTCATGGAGAATTGCATCAAACCAGTTAGAAGACTGAAGACTGAAGAACAACAAGCCAATACGGAACATAGACTAACTTCATATCATTGTACTTCCGAGTGGTTATCAAAGCTGACTAAAGACCTCTTGACGAGCACAAAGGCCGCTATAACGCCCCTAGCACCAAGGAAGTGGCGGTTTTAATTGTGGAAGCTGTTAGTGTTCATAATTAACTATCCTGGGACACCATGCAGGTGGATGGTATAGTTGCCTTTATGGCACACGAATTCTTTTCGTCGTGTGGTTTCCTGCGAGGCTGAGTGCAGGTCTTTCTAGTTGACGCCCGCTGGCGACCTGCGCGCCGTAATGAGGATGATGTGATGATGAAGACGTCACATGCACACAGTCCCTGAGCCACGGGAATTAACCCCAGGAGATTAAAATCCCTGACGGCTTGGCCGGTAATGAACCCAGGACATTTCAGGCCAAAGTCTAGCGCGCTAACCAAATAGGCATGGAGCCGGACGGCATACGAAATTTAAAATATATATTTATATATTCAATCATCCGAACATATTTTGTTAAATAGAGAGAACCAAGAGCCACATCTGATTCCAGTGAAGAAAAATATAAAGTAGATGTGCTTTTATCAACGATTACAATATTCCTAGATATTAACATTTGGTGTACTTCAATGTAAAATATACCTACATCATTTGCTTGATATGCACCATATTATCCCGGCTTAATTGCACACGAGACGCTCTGCCAATAAAACTCTTGCGCACTGATCTCTTTGATATTTAGCTTTCTACCTCTTGTGTCATTCGTTCCGTTTAGAAATCGATTGCCGGTAGCCAGCGGACTCCATCCGTCTGCAGTTATCTGATCCGTGCTCTGGTCGCTAATTGGCAGTTAATGGCCTCGAAACTGGCCGCGAATAAGTAGTCTGATGTTTTTGGGCATTCACTTTGATAAACGCACAACCACCAGCGGAGTGCGGGCAGGAACTCGGGTTTCGTCCTGAGTGCGCCATTTCCGGGCAATCGACTTTATTACGAGTCGGTTTACAGGTCACTCGTGGATAAATTACCAGCAAATGGAAAGTGTTCAAATTATTAATTAAGGGGCAAATGCACTGGGTTGTGACCAAGGAGGCTATTAGCTCATGTTATATACAGCCACTCACACTAAAAAGGAGAGCACATTCTTGATAACTGTTGGGAGAAGATACAGATCAAAGATCCTAACATTTAACCTATTGATTTATTTGTATATAGCCAGCCCTGTAGTGTTGAGGTAGCACGCCTGCCTCTCGCTCGGAGGCCCTGGGTTAGATTCCTGGATCCATCAGGGATTTTAGAAACTGACGTGAGGGCTGGAACGGGGTGCACTCAGTCTCGTGAGGACAATTGAGTAGCTGTCTGACAATGAGGCAGCACCCCAGTCACGAAACCCAGGATTATCGGCCGAGGGTACCCGACGCGCTGACCAAGTGTCACCCCAATATCTGCAGGCCAAATGGCTGGCCAGCTGTCGCTTGGTAGGCCTAGGCCCTTCGTGGGCTGTAATGTCAGGGGTTATTATTATTATTTATTTGTATGTGTCTGTAATACATGTATACACCTTTCCAATTAAATGCTACAAGTAACAAAGTTCAAAATTTTCAAATATTAATTAGAACTACGAGGCGCATCCATAAAGTAAGTTTCTCTATTTTTTAAGAGAATCTCTCTCTATATACATAAATGAATGTTTGTCTGTTTTTTCTGAATTTCCACGGAAGTTTGAGTTATTAACGCGTTTCAGACTGGTCTATGACGGTTGCGCGCATAAACAAAATTTTTGTCTGTCTGTCTGTTTGTCTGCTTGTGTACAATTTTGCACGCGCATCACTCGAGCACGGCTGAGTGGATAAACGTAAAATTTGGTACAGATGTCCATCAGAGGCACGAAAGTAATCATTGATGTAACTCTTCTCCATACCTCTCATAAAGGAGGGTCTACCCCTTAAAATGCATGCTGAAATGAGCGTAGAAAAATGTGACAAAGCCCATTTTCAGCGTCTCAATGTGAATAACAAAACTCGGGAGCCCTATGGGCCCCGAAAACCACATTTTAAGGTCCTAAAACCAACAGTTTTTGAGATATACCCAGAAAACTAATTTCATTTATTAAGCTATTGAAAGGATGCGAGCCAGTAACCATGGCAACACAATCTCAGAAGTCCATCTATTTCTGTAAGACGCAATTATATTACTATGAACGTTCGCAAACGGCGATAAGGTTATCGCGGAACCAACTTAAGCTGTAAAATTCATCAATACGTATATAATGCGCTTAAGGGGGTCAAGAATTTTTTCACATGATTTACACGGGCGGGTGTGGTACTAAAGGTCTATTATATCCTTATCCCTATATTATTAAATTATTATTAAGGTTATGATTATATTATGGCGTACAAGGACGAGACAAAACTCATTTTCAGCCCCTCGGTGGTTACTATATTTTAAGGCTCTAAAACCGCGTTTATGAGATATTCCCAGAAAACTAATTTCATTTAATATACTAATAAATAGATGACGAGTACAGAAGAAGACCAAATCTGGAGATATATAGATATACTGAGAAAATCACATATGTGACCAGGAAGAGACGTGTGGCTTTCTACGGACATGTCTCATGGATGAACCCATCAAGATTAACCAATCGGCTTCTCAACTACTGGGTAAATAGAAAGAGCGTGACACCGTCGGTAACAGTAGTTAACTAGGATATCCAAGAACTGAAGATAATTAAAAGTGATATTAGAAGTCGATCACATCTCAAAAAGATACTTAAACAAGAGTATTCAGGACAGACCACCCTGTAAGAAAACCGGCATGATCTGGACAAAAGACAGAAAGGAGCAACATAGCCAGAGAATGCGCGAATATTGGGCAAAATCAAGTCCCTCGCCAAGCTGAAAAGTTGAACGTCGTGGTCCTTAGCTGGCCTATCCGAAAGAAGAAGTAGAAGAAACTAATGAAGTAATGCAAGCCGGTAACCATGACAACAGTGTCACACGAGGTGACATCCAACTTTCCATCTATTTCTGTAAGAAGCAATGCCACTTAATTAATTAAATTTCTGTTAAAGTTTGCAAATGGCTATAAGGTTATCGTGGAATCAAACAGACTGTAAAATTCAACAATGTGATTAAGGGGGTCACGGGGTACCCTACAATTTTTTACACGTGACTTACACTTACGATATGCGATATGTTGTACAGAAGGGCAACATTATTTTCAAAAATTCCTGGATTGGAATAGTGTTTTTTGCAGCTTTTGGGAATTTGGGGCATTTGAGGCTAAATAAACCGAATTTCCATGCACCACAGGCCTTTATAATTAATTAAAGGTGTCTTCCTGGGGATTGGGATTTTCCGCAACGGTGAGGGTTAGGTTTAATTTAACATATATTGCGTTTTGTCTACGAGGTATGCAATATTATTTTCACGTCAGGAAGTACACGTTAGGTGAATTTAGTTTGGGAGCATATTTTAACTAATCATATTTTTGTCGACAAACGGGAGCATGGTAAAGATGATTTTGTTTAATACTGTGTGGTTGATATATCTTTATGTTTATGTACGCCAATAATTCATGTTCGGGTGCTTGGAGCATCGTAAAATTAGGTATTTTAACAATGAGTCAATACACCAATCATTTATAAAACTCTTCAACGTACGTCTCGTAGAAGGGTGGGTATAAGGAACAACTTTTCAAAATACATGATAAAATATGAGAAAAATAAAAATTAACCTTGAAGGATGACTTAAACATACGTTGCGCTTCTCATTGTGTGACACAAAACTAGGGAGTCTATAAAGGGTCTCCGAAAACCACATTTGATGGCCCTTAACTTAACAGTGTCTGCGATATACCCAGAAACCTAGCTTCGTTCTGATAAACTTATGAAGGAATGACAAGCTCCTAACCATTGCAACAGTAGCTCAATTGATAGCGTCTGGTTATTAATACCAAAGACCGTTCGAAGAGCGGGTATTTCTGCTAGTCTCTATATATAAAAATGAAAGTTTGTCTGTTTTTTCTGAATTTCCATGGAAATTTGAGTTATTAACGCGTTTCATACTGATCTATGACGGTTGCGCGCAAACACAATTTTTTTGTCTGTCTGTCTGTCTGTTTGTCTGTGTACAATTTTGCACGCGCATCACTCGAGAACGGCTCAGTGGATAAACGTAAAATTTGGTACAGATGTACATCAGAGGCACAAAAGTAATCATTGATGTAACTCTTCTCCATACCTCTCATAAAAGAGGGCCTATCCCCTTAAAATGCATGCTGGAAAGGGCGTAGAAAGACGAGACAAAGCTCATTTTCAGCGTCTCCATGTGAGAAACAAAACTCGGGAGCCCTACGGGCCCCGAAAACCACATTTTAAGGTCCTAAAACCAACAGTTTTTGAGATATACCCAGAAAACTAATTTCATGTATTAAGCTATTGAAAAGATGCGAGCCGGTAACCATGGCAACACAATCTCAGAAGTCCATCTATTTCTGTAAGACGCAATTATATTACTGTGAACGTTCGCAAACGGCTATAAGGTTATAGCGGAAACAACTTAAGCTGTAAAATTCATCAACACGTATGTAATGCGCTTAAGGGGGTCAAAGGGTACTCTTGAATTTTTTCACATGATTTACACGGGCGGGTGTGGTACTAAAGGTCTATTATATCCCTATCCCTATATTATTAAATTATTATTAAGATTATGATTACAGTATATTATGGCGTACAAGGACGAGACAAAACTCATTTTCAGCCCCTCGGTGGCTACTTTATTTTAAGGCTCTAAAACCACGTTTCTGAGATATTCCCAGAAAACTAATTTCATTTAACAAACTAATAAATAGATGACGAGTACAGAAGAAGACCAAATCAGGAGCTATATAGATATACTGAGAAAATCACATATATGACCAGGAAGAGACGTCTGGCTTTCTACGGACATGTCTCATGGATGAATCCAACAAGACTAACCAACCGGCTTCTCAACTACTGGAGGAATAGAAAGAGCGTGACACCGTCTCTAACAGTAGTTAACAAGGATATCCAAGAACTGAAGATAATGAAAAGTGATATTAGAAAACGATTACATCTCAGAAAGATACTTAAACAGAAGAGTTTTCAGGACAGACGACCCTGTAAGAAAACCGGCATTATCTGGACAAAAGACAGAAAGGAGCAACATAGCCAGAGAATGCGCGAATACTGGGCAAACATCAAGTCCCTCGCCAAGCTGAAAAGTTAAACGTCGTGGTCCTTAGCTGGCCTATCCGAAAGAAGAAGAACAAGAAGAAAATAATGAAGTAATGCGAGCCGGTAACCATGACAACAGTAGGCCTATCACAAGAGGTGTCCTCCAACTTTCCATCTATTTCTGTTAGAAGCAATGCCACTCAATTAATTAAATTTCCGTGAAAGTTTGCAAATGGATATAAGGTTATCGTGGAATCAAACATAGACTGTAAAATTCAACAATGCGATTAAGGTGGTCAAGGGGTACCCTACAATTTTTACACGTGACTTAAACGTGCGATATGCGATATGTTGTACAGAAGGTCTATTATATCTCCAAACAGCAACATTATTTTCAAAAATTCCAGGATTGGAATAGTGTTTTTGCAGCTTTTGGGAATTTGGGCCATTTGAGGCAAAAAAATCCCGAATTTCCATGCACCACAAGCCTTTATAATTTATTAAAGGGATCTTCCTGGGGATGAGGACGTTCCACAACGGTGAGGGTCAGTTTTAATTTGACATTTATTGCGTTTCGTCTACGACGTATGCAATATTATTTTCACGTTAGGAAGAACACGTTAGGTGAATTTAGTTTGAGAGCCCATTTTAACTAATCGTATTTTTTTCGGCAAACGGGAGCATCGTAAAGATGATTTTGTTTAATACTGTGTGGTTGATACATCTTTATGTTTATGTATGCCTAATTCATGTTCGGGTTCTTGGAGCATCGTAAAATTAGGTATTTTAACAATGAGTCAATACACCAATCATTTATAAAACTCTTCAACGTACTTCTCGTAGAAGGGTGGGTACAGGGAACAACTTTTCAAAATACATGCTAAAATAGGAGAAAAATAAAAATTATCCTAGAAGGACGTCCAAAGCATACATTGCGCTTCTCAATTTGTGACACAATACTAGGGAGTCTATAAAGAGTCGCCGAGAACCACATTTTATGGCACTTAACTTAACAGTGTCTGCGATATACCCAGAAAACTAACTTCGTTCTGATAAACTTATGAAGGAATGACAAGCCCCTAACCATTGCAACAGTAGCTCAATTGATAACGTCTGGTTATTAATACCAAAGAGCGTTCGAAGACCGGGTACTTCTACTAGTATAGTTATATGCAAAACTTTATTTGGAACAGGTAAAGCAACGTGTCTGCTAAACGAATTGAGACCCTTGTCCTCGCGAAGTATCAGATTTTGTAGTCCTGTGTCATAAATGTCTACCGCTGCGATTGGATCCAGTTTGTGAATGTCGTATTCAGCTATTCGTCAGTGTGAATATGCAGACCAAAGGACAGGATTTTTTTTAGGTGAAAGGAAAGTAGGATATCGCTAGGAGCAAGATCAGGACAGGAACTGTCTGCAGAAGTTTGGCTGGGAGATGTTTGATTATCCACCGTATTGTCCTCATCTTGCTCCCAGCGATTTCCACCTTTTCTTGCAGCTCAAGAAATTTCTGTTCTCCGGTCAACATTTTCACACTGACGATGAGCTGAAGACAAATATCACACGCTGGCTCCATTCACAGGTGGTAGACTTCTATAACACAGGACTACAAAGGTTGATATATAATATCGTATGGCCTCGGGTGCCGGGTGCAAGCTTTGTTATTTGACACCCAGTGGGTAGCTTGTATGTAGAACTTCGTTGTTCCTTGAAGCACTATGAAAATCAACGAGGTCAGATATCTAAGCGCCTTGAACACTATAGCGCTTTGTAGTAGAGAAATGAGGAACTTAGTGTTTTGCGGAAACTCCCGAGATTAATTTTGCCATTATGAACACGGCCTACTGAATTCAAATGGTTTCTTTTACATGCCAACATCGTATGACATGTGTGTCGTAATTTTTGCCGCCTTTCAAAAATCACTTACCATGGCCAGGAGCGAACCTGCAAGCTTGGGGTTAGTAGACTGACTCGTTAACCACTCACCCACCGTGGCAAGCCCAAACGTTGATACCACGCTATGGCAAAAGTCTCAAATCGTTTGGTGCCTACGTCGAAAAATAGCTGATATATTGGTATACCTGCTGCCAATAAATTTTTGCATATAACTGTGTTCTCTTTTTAAAATAGGTAAACTTACTTTCTGGTTGCGTCTCAAGTTTTATATCCTACTAGCAGTAGCACCCAGCTTAGCCCGCTGGATTTATTTGTTTTATGGTTGATACTTAATACTACTACAGAACTGGCACATGATACTTAAACTAACATTTTTAAATATAACTTTTTGTGGTGGTGGTGGTGGTGGTTGTAGTGGGGGTAAGTAGTACAGTATAATGGACGTAACATTCAAGTCATTTGCCCGTTATGATAATAATGAATAGGGAAACGGCTGTTTACTAACTACAGCACAAACACATGTAATTTACAAACAAATTTTAAAATATGTTTATGAAGAGGAGTAAGTGAAATAACACACTGCCTAGGTCCTATATCTCATTGGCTGTTGGAAATATAGAGACCAATAGTGTCGTATTTTGTCGTATAGCACCGTAGGAAAATAATCAGAACAGTTTGGAAAACTTTGGCTGTCCCGAGCTCCTGAGGTAGAATAGTATCATTTACCGCCACATAGCGCTCAACGATAAGTTTCGGAATAAATGAAGGTAAATTTGAAAGCACCAACGCTTATTGCAGTTGATAACCTCAATGTACTGCACCAACACCATTGTACTTATACAGAGGCATAATATGTTCATGATGACAACTGTTTTAATGGGCCTAAGAAATCTTTTGCGCTAATTACTCCCGTGACTGCAATTTATAAGCAGCGCAAGATTTAACTATTTATGCAATTCTGCACCAGATCACAGGTAGGGGCAACGTGTTGCAGCCCGATTGCCAGTCCGCAATGAACTTATTAAAATACTCTTACAGTTACACTACTACGGACATGAATGGTTCTAGGGCATTAATATGTGGTTTTCAAGTTCAGTTTGTTTGTTATTCTAAATGTAGTGAATGGAGAGCGTTGTCCAAAATATCAAGTGGACAGTGTTACCTAATAGCAGGGTTTCAAAGTGTTGGTAAAATTTGGTGCAATAGGAGGAACGGTGCATATTTGTGATAAAGGGCCTAAATTCACGGAATGGAGTGGTCTGTACGCAATTTAAAGTGGACAGTGTCATACGCTGGGTCCCAAAGGGTAAGTATACAAAATGTGGTTCAGATCGGTGAAACGGTGTGGATTTGTGCTAAAGGACCTAAATGCAGGGAATGGAGTGATCTGATCAAATTTTCAAGCAGACAGTGTCACTCGTTGGGTTCCAATGGGTGAGTTTGTGAAATTTGGTTCAGATCGGTGAAACGGTGTAGATATGTGCCAAAGGGCCTAAATGCAGGGAATGGAGTTGTCTGTCCGAAATTTCTTGCATACAATGTTACTCGCAGGGTTCCAAAGGGTAAGTTTACAAATTTTGGTTCAGATCTGTGAAACGGTGTGGATTTGTGCCAAAGGGCATAAATGCAGGGAATGGAGTGGTCTGTCCGAAATTGCATGTAACCAGTGTTACTCGCAGGGTTCCAAAGGGTGAGTATACAAAATTTGTTTCAGATCCGTGAAAAGGTGTAGATTTGTGCCAAAGGGCCTAAATGCAGGGAATGGACTGGTCTATCATAAATTTCATGTAGACAGTGTTACTCGCAGGGTTCCAAAAGGTAAGTATACAAATTTTGGTTTAGATTAGTGAAACAGCGTAGATTTGTGCCAAAGGGCCTAAATGCAGGGATTTGACAGGTCTGTCATAAATTTCATGTAGACAGTGTTACTCGCAGGGTTCAAAAGGGTAAGTATACACATTTTGGTTCAGATCGGTTAAGCGGTGTAGATTTGTGCCAAAGGGCCTAAATGCAGGGAATGGAGTGGTCTGTTGGAAATTTAACATAGCCTAAATTATTCCTCTTGAATCTGGCTATCATATACAAAATGAATTTTTCGAATCCGACTGGTAGTTCCAGAGAATAGCGTGTTTAAATACACAAACACACATACAAACTCTTCAGCTTTATTATATTAGTATAGATTAGTATAGATCTCCTAAATGTATCCTTGCTTTTAATTGATATCGCCATTTACCTCAAATCTCCCATATTTATAAGTTTTTAAACTTTTATTTTCCTAAATTGTTTGTTTAACCTCCAGTTACAAATGAAATCGTCCGCCTTGTTGCGTAGTGGCTAGCATTCTTGTCTGACACCGCAGAGGCCCAAGTTCGATTTCCAGCTCTGCCAAGAAATTTAATTCTGGTCTGAGGGCTGGAACGCGGTACACTCAGCCTCGTGAGCCAAAACTGAAAGGAGGTTGGTTCGATTCCTTCTTCAGCCATCTTGAAAGTAGTTTTCCGTGGTTTCTCCATTTCTACTCCAGGTGAATTCCGGGATGGAACCTAACGTAAGACCAAGGATGCTTCCTACCCAAATCCAACCTCAATTACATATACAAACACTAGTACAGACATCACAATGACATCAGACAAATTCTTCATACACGGGGTACATGACCACGATGTCGGAAAGCTCCTAAGAATTCAACAACAACACATGCATCTCAGTCACTAACACATCAATTAATTTAACATTATTATTTCGGGTATTTTAACTCGCTTTCCACCTTGACAGTTGTATGTTTATACTTCCTTGTTAAACTTTCCTATATGCAACACGTAAGTTGTAGTCTACTCTGCTTCATTTGTGTCGTTTGAAAGGAGGCATGACTGTGCAGTGTAGAAGCTGCTTGCTTCTCACCAAAGTAGATTGGGTTTATTCCCGGTTAATGCATTTGGGATATTGAGGGGAAAAGCAACATCCCGTGGTTTGGATTCCACTAAGAAGGTGACCACGAAGTTAAGATTATACAACAAGTTTGCTTGCTCTGCGTTTTGCTTTACATGTTTGGGGTGTTTTGGAATCCCTCTTGCACACTACAAGGGGCTGTAGAGGGAACTCACAATCAGCCAATAACATTTGCATGCGAAACTCTGTCCATAAATGCATCACTTCGCTGCTTCATGGATGATAGGATGAAATCAGAACACAATTAAATGTGTTACAATGATTTATTATTGTAGTAAATTGGTGCATTTTGTCTAAATGAAATGGAGTGCACAAATGCAAAGGCCATACCGATGCTAACATTTCCTTAAAGAGGCCACCTGGGTGATTGAACTCGTACCTGGGTGCATTACAGGAGCTCCTCGATGTGACCGATGTTGCACACAGTGTATCTGCGTATGATGTTCTGATATACATGCTCAAAAATATTTATTCGATCTTTTCACCTTTATGACATCGAAATGGTACTTACTTTTTCGACCTTGAAATACCCAACTTGATGGCTGGATGCTACCAATTGAACATCTCCCTCCAGGACATGAGGAACACTGGTCCACGTAGAAGTCATTGAACAGGCTACGCACTGGTGTTGGTAGATCTAGAACCAATAAGATAAAATGGGGATTTCCTGGCTCATCCACACTATGTGATTGTGGTGAAGTCCAAACCACAGTCCATTAAGTAATTTAAGTTGCACAATGGAGGACTTGATGGCTGCGACACCTAATGCCCGTGACTTGGCAAACTTGTGGACAGACACTATTTGATATGTGTGTTATTAAGTACCACTTACTTCTCTTTAATATAAAATGTATTCTTTTGATACCAATAAATCTAATATATAAAAGTGAAAGTCTGTATGTGGGTATGTGGGTATGTGGGTATGTGGGTCTGTTCCGTATACAAATCCACAACGTTCCACCAATCTCAACCAAATTTTGCATACACATAGTTTAGGACCCGGAAGGAACCGCTGGCTACATGAATTTTCGATAGTCTTTCTCATTCTTTTCATTTAGGCCCTTTTGGACTCAAGCACAGGCTAATCAAATCATAAAATATACTCATGAAGGAATGGCAAGGCAGATAGTTTCCATGGCAACATAGCTCAAGTCGAGACACGGCCGTCTGGATGCCAGTTGCGCTCTGCACTACTGGTATAGAAAATGAGCATCTTTACTTGAAATCCCGTTAGTTACTCACCTACTCACACAGCACTGTCAACCGAGTTTAGCATTAGAAAGACTTGACACTATCTTCTACTATATATTTGTCAAATACCACTCACTCACTCATTCATTCATCACGAAATCTCAGAAACCACCGAACGGATTGGAATGAAATTTGGTATGCAGCTTCCCCAAGGACCGCAAATGCCCACTAAGAAAGGATTTTTGTATATTCAGGTTCTAAAGGGGTGTTAAGGGGGTAGACCAGCATTTCATTGAATAGCAATATCTCCCGATTGGTTTCATTGGGGGATGTGATACTCGGCACATAAACTCATCATTAAAAATAAGAAGACACGAGTCTCAGGGTTTTTCGATGTGGTGTATATTATGAGGTGAAAGGGGTGAAAAGTGGGGATTGAAATATTCCTAAATGAGCGTGTATCTCTTAAACGACAAAGGCGAGGAGTTTGAAACTCAGCGAAAAAAAATCAGCATAAAAAATAAGTAAATATGTGTTTGACCGTTTTTTTATAAATCCAATTTAAGGGGCCCATGGGGAAGGGTGAAATTCTGGTGGGGGGGGGGGACAGGAAAGAAAGTGTCCTAACTGATTGACTGACCGACTCACTCATCAAACTCAGGGGGAAAAACTGCTTTAAAGTAAGTAAATAGCTATTCGACAGGTTTTCTTTTCATAAATCAAATTTAAGGGGTTCATGGGGAGGGGTGAAATTCTGAAAAAAGAAAATTGAAAGAAAATGTCCTGACTCACTCACTCACTCACTCACTCACTCATCATCATCGCCCTGCCAAAATTATTGAAGTTAGAAACATGACCGTTTTGGGATATGTTCATTGTATGTCAAAACAGTCTACTAAGGGAGGATTTTCGGATATTCAGGTTCTAAAGGGGTCTTAAGGGGGTTAAACCTGCATTTCATTGAATAACAATATCTCTCAAATGGTTTCATTGGGGGATGTGATTCACGGCATATAAACTCATCATTAAAAAGTAAGAAGACACGTGTCTGATGGTTTTTCGATGTGGTGTATATTATGAGGTGAAAGGGGGTGAAAAGTAGGGATTGAAAGATTCCTAACGGAGCGTGTATCTCTTAAACGACATAGGCGAGGAGTTTGAAACTCAGCGGAAAGAAATCAGCATACAAAATAAGTAAATATTTGTTTGACCGTTTTTTCATAAATCCAATTTAAGGAGCCCATGGGGAGGGGTGAAATTCAGGGGGGGGGGGGAAACTGGAAAGAAAGTGTCCTAACCGATTGACTGACTGACTCACTCATCAAACTCAGGGCGAAAAACTGCTTTAAAGTAAGTAAAATAGCTGTTCGACAGTTTTTTTTGGATCAATCAAATTGAAGGGGTTCATCGGGAGGTGTGAAATTCTGAAGAAAAACAAATGAAAGAAAATGTCCTGACTCATTCACTCACTCATCATCGCCCAGCCAAAAATATTGAAGTTGGAAACATGGCATTTAGGAGATATGTTCGTTGTATGTCAAAACCGTACACTAAGGGAGGATTTTTGGATATTCAGGCTCTAAAGGGGTCTTAAGGGGGTTAAACCTGCATTTCATTGAATAACAATATCTCAAGAGTGGTTTCATTTGTGGATGTGATACTCGGCATATAAACTAATCATTAAAAATAAGCAGACAGGTGTCTAAGGGTTTTTCGATATGGTGTATTATTATGAGGTGCAAGGGGTGAAAAGTGGGGGTTGAAGGATTCCTAATGGAGCGTGAAGGCCTATCTCTTAAACGACATAGGTGAGAAATTTGAAACTCAGAGAAAGAAAATCAGCTAAATAAATAAGTAAATCGGTGTTCGACCGTTTTTTTTTTCATAAATTAATTTAAGGGGCCAATGGGGTGGGGTGAAATTCTGGGGGAAAAAAGGAGAGAAATTGTCCTAACTGACTGACTGACTGACTCACTCATCATACTCAGGGGAAAAAGACAGCTTAAAAAATAAGTTAATAGGTGTTCAAGAGTTTTTTCATCAATCCAATTTAAGGGGCCCATGGGGAAGGGTGAAATTCTGGTAAAAATAATTGAAAGAAAATGTCCTGTCTGACTCACTCACTCATCACGCCCAGCGAAAACTATTAATGTTGGAAAAATGAAATTTTGGGAATATGTTCGTTGTATGTCGAAAACGTCAACTAAGGAATGATTTTTGTTTATTCGGGATTTAAAGAGGTGTTAAGGGGGTAAAGGTGCATTTCATTGAATAACGATATCACATGATTTGTTTCTTTGGCGATGTGATATTCGGTATAGAAACTAATCATTAAAAATAATCAGACATATGTCTAAGGGTTTGTCGATGTGATGTATATTATGAGGTGAAAGGGGTGAAAATTGGGGGTTGAGGGATTCTTAACGGAGCGTGTATCTCTGAAACGACATAGGCGAAAAAATTTAAATTCGGCGGGAAAAACAGCTTAAAATACAAGTAAATAGGTGTTCGACCGTTTTTTCATGAATCCAATTTCAGGAGCCCTTGGAGAGGGGAGAAATTCTGGGGGGGGGGGGGGGAAACAGGAAAGAAAGTGTCCTAAATGATTGACTCACTTAGTCACTCATCAAACTCAGGGGGAAAACAGCTTTAAATAAGTAAATAGGCGTTCGACCGTTTGTTTCATAAATCCAATTTAAGGGGTTCATGGGGAGGGGTGAATTTATCAAAAATAAATGAAAAAATGTCCTGACTGACTCACTCACTCATCATCGCCCAGCCAAAATTATTAAAATTAGAAACATGAAATGTTGGGGATATGTTCATTGTATGTCGAAAACGTCCACTAAGGAAAGAGTTTTGGATATTCAGGTTCTAAAGAGGAGTTAAGGGGGTAAACGTGCATTTCATTGAATAACAATATCTGACGAGTGGTTTCATTTGGGGATGTGATACTTGGCATATATACTAATCATTAAGAATAAGCTGACACATGTCTAATGGTTTTTCCATGTAGTGTATGTTATGAGGTTAAAGGAATGAAAAGTGTGGGTTGAAAGATTCCTTCCGGAGCGTGTATCTCTTAAAAGACATAGGCGAGGAGTTTGAAACTCGGAGGAAATCAATCAGCTTAAAAATAAATAAATAAATAAATAAATAAAATAAATAGGTGTTCGACCGTTTTTTTATAAATGCAATTTAAGGGGCCTATGGGGAGGGGTAAAATTTTGGAAGAAAAACGTCCACTAAGGAATGATTTTTGAATGTTCACTCTCATCGACCAACCAAAACTATTAAAGTTAGAAGAATTACATTTTGGGGATATGTTCGATGTGTGTCGAAAACGTCTACTAAGGAGGGATTTTTGGATATTCAGGTTCTAAAGGGGTGTTAACGGGGTTAAAACTGCATTTCATTATATAACAATATGACACTCATTCGTTCATTCATTCATTTATTTGCAATGGAGGATGTGGCCCTCGGAGGCAAATTGGATATACATAACAAATAAATAATTACACATAACAATTCAATAACAATTATACAACAATTAAACTGGAGTATTTACACAAATAGTCAGTCTTTTCTTAAACCCACCGATATGTTTGGGAAAAGGCTCTAAGACTGCGGCAGGTAGAGAGTTCCAGTTATCAATGGCACGGTTTACAAAATAATATTTACCATAATTTGTTCGCTGTGGTCGGCCCTTAACTTTGAAAGGATGATCGCTCCTACCCATGTAAGTAATGTAAGTAATGACGCGAGCGAAGCGAGGCTAAAAATGAGATGGTGTGTGTCTGTGTATTACTCAATCACGCAAGTACCACTGGTCCGATATACGTGAATTTTACATGGAAGTAGCTGATTTACCTGGTTAACATATAGGTTACTTTTGATTACAATACTTTGCACTATTTAAAGATGGCGACCATTTTAGTGACGTCACTACACCCTTTGGTTTCAAACTCATATTTCCATTTGAAATAAAAAGAGAACGCTAAGAAATAGCAAACTTTTGATGGCATATACGAGGTTTAAAATTACATTTTCTATCCGAAAGGTATCTCCAACGGTTAGCGAGTAAAATCTAAATTTGTGCTATAAAACACGGTCAACGCCGAGCGTTGTAGTTGGACAAAATGTTTCATCCTTAATCTCCCTCTGCGCAGCACCTCGCCTATCCCCTATTTTAACTGTCACCTTCACATTTTAATTTATTTATGACGCGTAGCGAAGCACGAGTACTTCAGCTATTGTAAATATTTTCACCCGTATTGACAAACATCGATTTTATAGCGTAAGTGTAATGGATCTGATGATGATCGCTTGACGATCGAAACTGGTCATCCTATTGTATGTATTAATCTCATGTAATTTTTTCAGGATTAGGGCACAACCCAACTCGTTTGGGTACATTCGTGTTGACTGACTGAAAAGCACCAAACTTTTGTTTACTAAGGCAACACTGAAAAATGGCTTCAAACCCCATATTATCATAATGTTTATTAACTAAATACATTTTATGTTCTCCTTGTAAAATCTTGACCACCTCGTGGCGCAGTGGCTAGCATTGTTGGCTGTCACCCCCGAGGTACCGGGTTCGATCCCCGGCTCTGCCAAGAATTTAAAAGTCTTGGTATGGGCTGGTACTGCGTCTTCCAGCCTCGTGATGCAAAATGGGAACCTGGCGGATGCTATGGCAAGAGGAGGAGTGGAAAGGAACTGGCTTCCCTACCACACACAAACTCTGGTTCGGGATGCCTGGTGAGTGATCCCTTTCTAATTCAGGTCGCCTACGTCTCTGGAGGTGATATGGCACTCTATTTTTTTTTGTAAAATTTTGCAGTCCGTTCACAAGATTCGGATACATATAACATATCCCTATAAGAAAATTTCATATTTCTTTTGAAATCCAATTTTTTTGACTCCCAGTGAGTCCTTCTCGTCAGACCACCTACCTACATCCTATTGAAGTCCATTGTCTGTGGCATTACATTTTGCCAGGGGACTGAAATCATTGCGAAATGCTCAAAATTCTTTTATATTTTATATTGTTGTTTCGTTTGACAGGCTGAGTGGCGCAGCAGTAACGTTCTCGCCTGCTGGTTGAAAACGATCGAATCCTGGCGCAGTCTGTTGGCATTTGCCGGTGCGCAAATGAGAGGGAGCCGTGTCAGTATTTACTGGCAGGTTCAAGATTTCATACGGGGTAAGATTCTGGCACCCCGTCCTCTCTAAAAGCCTCAGTAGCTGAAGGGACGTAAAACCAATAGCACTATTATTATGTTGTTTCATTTAGGAGTTTGGATATCGTGGCCATTTATCCCTTGATATTTGGATGTGTGTAGAATTAGCTTGAAAACCTGTGTTACTGAGTTGCCTGTAGTATTCCATGTACTTGTAACTGAGGCTAGTATATAAATAAATTCGACATTGTCATCTATGTGGCATCAAAATTGTGCGTTTTCCAGCACGAGTCCTGTAAGGAAATGTTACCGGCTGGGATTTCTGTACAACCCCTAGAAGTGTGTAATAAGAATTCCGGAACACTCTGTATATAATTGACATTCACAACGATGTAACTTGATTTCTTTAGATAAAAGTCCCCATAATATTTGTCTCTGACACTTATTCCGGTGATGCAGTCAACTCTCGCGTACGTAATTCTGTTGTTGTCGATTCTATTCTGGGACTTTTTCCCGTGTACTTGGGTGTGTGCAGAATTTGTTGTATAGCCTGTGTCACTGTGACGTCAGTACTAGTGTGTTTAATTGAATTTGGAGTAGGACGTGGGTAGGAAGTGGCCGTGACCTTATTTAGGTACCATCCCAGCATTTGCCTGGAGTAGAAGTGGGGAAACCACGGAAAACTACTTCCAGGATGACTGGGGTAGGAATCGAGCCCACCTCTTCTCAGCTTTGCACCTCCAGGTTGAGTGTACCCCGTTCGAGCTCTCAGAGAAGAATTACATTTCTTGGCAGAGCTGGCAGAGAACCGGGCCTCCCCAGTGACAACCCTACAGCTTTAGACTGTCGTGTACTATATAGCAGAGATGTTGTAGTCTCCAACGAAAAGGTGGCCAAGCGCAGTGATTCTAAAAGCATGTAACCCATCTAAGCTGTGTGCTGGCAGGAAAAGGTAAAGTCGAGACGATCCGCTTACGTGCGACATCTGACAGGCTGGTGAATGTAAGCCCCTGGCAGTGCCATTACGGGTTGTAAGCTAAAAGGTATGGCACAACATACTTCTTTCCCCAGCATACTTCTTTCAAATTGGTAAGACTCCTTCAAAGACTTTAGCTTCGACTAAGTAATGGAATGAGCATCTGAATATGTCAATGATATTCTAGGTGACGATATTCAGAGAGACTAAACATCTGGAGTGGATGTAAAGACGGCCCGTAATGCCACTGTAGAGAAGGCACCCTTACAAGGGACAATTTGAAAAAAAGAATCGAATTAAATGTAGCAAAAGTAGAGGTCAACCAGCTGGGCTCACCTGAAGGAGCCAACAAGATATTCCGGCTTGCAAACGCACGTCATCGGTCCTCGCAAGACATTGGTCACGCTATGCACATCAACGATGAAGACCACCAAATTCTCAGAGACCCATCTGCTATTCTGAGTCGTTGGGAAAGACACATCTCAGTAATAAGTAACGAAGAGTTCCCTCGTCCACCTATCCACAGTGCGGTTAATGTCCTTGGACCAGTACCGCTAATAACTATGGCAGAGGTTGCACAGGCAGTCAGAAAGATCAAGAACGGGAAGGCTACAGGTCCTGATGACTTTCCAGCCGAACTGTGGAAATTACTTGGTCAGAATGGTATTGAACTGCTGACATATCTGTTCAACCAGATTTTGGAAGAAGGTGTAGTGCCTCAAATTTGGACCACGAGTACCACAGTGCCTATTTGGAAAGGCAAGGGCGATGTCAGTGAATGTGGCACCTATAGACCTATTCGCCTCCTCTACCACACGATGAAGATCTTTGAGCGAATCCTTGACAGTCGACTGCGTGACATTGTCCAGATCACTAGCAACCAGTGTGCATTCGTGAAAGGATGTGGAACAACTGATGCTATTCACCGTGAGAAGAACAGATCTATTCATATCGCCTTTTTAGATCTCGAGAAGGCATTTGATTGGGTTCCACATGAACTGATTTGGCATGCACTCCGTTCACATTGTGTTCCTCAAGAATACGTCTGCTGGACACAACATCTGTATCGTAAGTGCAGTAGTGATGTGCGATGTCCCGCGGGAATCACATCTCCTTTCTCCTTTCAAGTCGGTGTCCATCAAGGATCAGCCCTGTCACCACTTCTGTTTATTCTATGCATGGATACAATAACATCAGATACCCAATCGCAACATCCATGGACGCTTCTGTATGCTGATGATATATTTTTGGCTGCAGAAGAGCGCAACGTTCTTGAAGAGAAACTTCAGGAGTGGAATACGAGGCCGGCTGAGAATGGACTGAAGCTGAATGTCCAGAAAACCGTGTATACGGAGTGTGGATCACCGACGCCTGGCACCATCCTTGTAGGTAGTCATGATCTTCAAAGAGTCGACCAATTCAGGTATCTTGGCTCCTTGACTCGTTCAGACGGTGACACCCTCCGTGATGCCCGAGCTCGTGTGAGTGCCAGTTAGTTCAAATGGAGGGATGTAACTGGAGTCCTCTTTGACCGCAAGATACCCACCTATCTTAAGGCCAAGATTTACAAGACCGTCGTGCGCCCAGTCGCCCTCTACGGTTCTTAATGCTGGCCGGCCTCTGTTAAACACGAGAAAGCCCTGCATGTTATGGAGATGCGCATGCTTCGTTCGGTGCTTGGTCTGATACGACTTGACCATATCAATAATTGCGATGTCCGAGGGAGGATGGGAGTTGCGCCCATACAGGATAAAATGCGAGAGGCTCGTCTACGCTGTTACGGCCACATCATATGCAGTCACGAATAATCAGTGGCTAAAACTGCCTTGTGCCTCAACCGGGATGGCAAACGTCTTCGTGGGCGACCTAAGAAGAGGTGGCTTGATCGCCTTAGAGAAGACATGCGACAAGTTAATCTGTGTCGGCATGATGCTCTTGACCGACATAAATGGAGATTGGCATGTAAAGTAGCGGACCCTGCTCCAAAGTGGGACACACGCTAGGAAGATGATGAGAAGGAGAGGTCAACACTTGGGAAAAGTTCGTTTTTAGAATCAAAACTGAAAAGGCAACGTGGATCGGCAGAGAAAATCTTCGTGATTAATTATTAAAACTTCACTAATTGACTTTTAGGACAGTAAAAACAAAAGCCAGGACAGATCAGTTCTTGATCCATCGTGTGACATAAATGAGCTTGTAATACGTGATGCATACACGTCAGTAGATCGAAAATGAAAGTCTGTTACATTGGCTCTACAAGTGAAGTAGAATATTTAGAATTAGGCAAGTTACTCAAACATATTAATGGTAGTCGGTGGCAAGGATGAAGATACTGTTCCAGATTTGATCATGGCTCGATGAGTGATGGTAAGGATAGCACGACTTTAGAGGAAAAAGCTTTCATTGTAGCGAAGATGCTCGATACCATACATTTAGCATACAATTTGTAAATAGTCAGAACGGTGCTCATGTATACTAATGGATGATGTTAATGTGTTGTAAAAAGGCACGCAGTCACTATGCAGGATAGAAAGTACCCACTGCATAACATTTTACTTATATACTCTTCAGGGTAAGTTTAACGCAACATGTTTGGCTAATTCGTGCGATGAAGTACAGTAAAGTAAAACAAGTAATTTCCTGAAAACTTAACTGTGTGTTTCGTCCGCATATTCTAACAGTTCTTTCCATCTCAGAACGCTCCTGAAAATAATACAATTAGTTAAGCTTGTGGTGAGCAACATAAGCATAACCTTTAAAAACGAATCAAAATTATATACCAGAATATGTATTTAATCGTGCTGGTTGACATTATCGATTTTCGTACGATGGAACGTGAGAAAGATCTCATTTTTATAAATTCACGTGGCATCATTCATAGTTAACAATAACTACACTCGAGTGTTGGAGAAGAGAAACTCTATGTTCCTATATTACAAGTAACAATCAACATATCCAAGACACTATAAAATTTTGAGCAAGTTTATTGTGAATGTTAGTTAATTTAGACCAGTCCCGTAAATAGCATATCATTCTGTGATGAGGTACTGGAATTCACATTTGGGGAAGCTAAATTCATGGCATTTTTATACAGTACTAGCTGAAGTACCCGTGCTTCGCTACGCGTCATAAATAAATTAAAATGTGAAAGTGACAGTAAAAACAGGGGATAGGCGAGGTGCTGCACAGAGGGAGATTAAGGATGGAACATTTTGTCCAACTACACCGTTCGGCGTTGACCGTGTTTTATAGCACAAATTTAGGTTTTACTCGCTAACCGTTGGAGATACCTTTCGGATAGAAAGTGTAATTTTAAACCACGTATATGCCATCAAAAGTTTGGTATTTCTTAGCGTTCACTTTTTATTTGAAATGGAACTATGAAAAATTGAAACCAAAGGGTATAGTGACGTCACTAAAATGGTCGCCATCTTAAAATAGTGCAAAGTATTGAAATCAAAAGTAGTCTATATGTTAACCAGGTAAATCAACTACTTCCATGTAAAATTCATGTAAGTCGGACCAGTAATACACAGACACACACCATCTCATTTTTAGACTCGCTTCGCTCGCGTCATAGTCGTGTCATATTGTTATTCAATGACATGCAGGTTTAAACCCCTTAACACCCCTTTAGAACCAGAATATCCAAAAATCCCTCCTTAGTAAACTTTTTCGACACACAACAAACATATCCCCTTCTTCTAACTTTAATAGTTTTGATTGGTCGAAGAGAGTGAACATCCAAAAATCCTTCCTTAGTGGACGTTTTCCTTCCAGAATTTCACCCCTCCCCATTGGATTTATGAAAAAAACGGTCGAACACCCACTTATTTTAATTATTTATTCATTTATTTATCTTTAAGCTGATTGAAACTCGGAGAAAATCAAACTACTCGCCTATGTCGTTTAAGAGATACACGCTCCGTTAGGACTCTTTCAACCCCCACTTTTCATCCCTTTCACCTCATAATATACACCACATCGAAAAACCATTAGACATATGTCAGCTTATTTTTAATGATTAGTATATATGCCAAGTATCACATCCCCAAATGAAACCACTCGTGAGATATTGTTATTCAATGAAATGCACGTTTACCCCCTTAACACCTCTTTAGAATCTGAATATCCAAAACTCTTTCCTTAGTGGACGTTTTCCTCATACAAAGAACTTATTCCCAAAATTTCATGTTTCTAACTTCAATAATTTTGGCTGGGCGATGATGAGTGAGTGAGTCAGTCAGGATATATTCTTTCATTTATTTTTGAGAATTTCACCCCTCCCCATGAACCCCTTAAATTGGATTTATGAAAAAAAAAACGGTCGAACACCTATTTACTTATTTAAAGTTGTTTCCCCCCTGAGTTTGATGAGTGAGTAAGTGATTCAATCAGTTAGGACACTTTCTTTCCTGTTTTTCCCCCCGAATTTCACTCCTCCCCATGGGCCCCTTAAATTGGATTTATGAAGAAATGGTCGAACACCTATTTACTTATTTTTAATCTGCGTTTTCCGCTGAATTTCAAACTTATCGCCTATGTTGAATAAGAGATACAGTACACGCTCCGTTAAGAATCTTTCAACCCCCAATTTTCTCCCCTTTCACCTCATAATATACACCATATCGATAAACCCTTTGACATATGTCTGCTTATTTTGAATGCTTAGTTTATATGCCGAATATCACATCCCCAAATGAAACAACTCGTGAGATATTGTTATTCAATGAAATGCAAGTTTAACCCCCTTAACACCCCTTCAGAACATGAATATCCAAAAATCGATCCTTAGAGGACTTTTTCGACATACAACGAACATATCCCCAAAATTTCAAGTTTCTAACTGCAATAGGTTTGCTGGGGGATGATGAGTGAATATCCAAAAATCCTTCCTTAGTGGACTTCTTTCCCCAGAATTTCATCTCCCCCATGAGGCCCTTAAAATTGGATTTATGAAAAAACGATCGAACAGCTATTTACTACTTTTACAATCTGATTTTTCTCCCTGAGATTCTTACTTTTTTGCCTCTGTCTTTTAAGAGATAATTGCTCCGTTAAGAATCCTTAAACACTCACTTTTCACACATACACCTCATAATATACACCACACCGAAAAACCCTCAGACATGTGTGTTCTTATTCTTAATGATGAGTTTATATGCCTTGTATCCCATCCCAAAGGAAACCAATCGGTAGATACTGTTATTCAATTAAATGCAAGTCTACCCCCTTAACGCCCCTTTAGAATCTGAATATCCAAAATTCCTTCCTTAGTGGACGTTTTCGACATACAACGAACATAGCCCCTTAATGTCATGTTTCTAACTTCAATAATTTTGGCTGGGGGATGATGAGTGAGTGAGTAAGTCAGGACATTTTCTTTCAATTATTTTTCAGAATTTCACCCCTCTCATGAACACCTTAAATTGGATTTATGAAAAAAACGGTCGAACACCTATTTACTTATGTTTGAGCTGTTCTTCCCCCCTGAGTTTGATGAGTGAGTGAGTTAGGACACTTTCTTTCCTTTTTATTCCCCCAGAATTTCACCTCTCTCCAAGGGCCCCTTAAATTGGATTTATGAAAAAACGGTCGAACACCTATTTACTTATATTCTAAGCTGTCTTTTCCCGACGAATTTCAAACTTCTTGCCTATGTCGTTTAAGAGATACACGCTCTGTTAAGAATCCCTCAACCCCCAATTTTTACCCCTTTCACCTCATAATATACACCACATCGATAAACCTTTAGACATTTGTCTGATTATTTTAATGATTAGTTATATACCGAATATCACATCCCCAAAGAAACAACTCATGAGATATCGTTATTCAATGAAATGCACGTTTACCCCCTTAACACCTCTTTAAAACCCGAATAACAAAAATCATTCATTAGTTGACGTTTTCGACATACAGCGAACATATTCCCAAAATTTCATGTTTCTAACTTTAATAGTTTTCGCTGGGCGTGAGGAGTGAGTGAGTCAGACAGGACATTTTCTTTCAATTATTTTTACCAGAATCTCACCCATACCCATGGGCCCCTTAAATTGGATTGATGAAAAAACGCTTGAACACCTATTAACTTATTAGCCTATTTTCAATTTTGAAAAAATAGGCTTATGAGATCACCTTTTGTCCGTGTGTGTGTGCGTGTGTGTGTGTGTGTGATTCGTGTGTGTGTCCCCCCCTAATAAAATCTAAACGGCTGGAGCGATTTCAATGAAACTCGGTAAGTTCATAACACTATTCCCTGCGACCCCGACCGTGCCCTTCAAATTTTGTTACGACTCACCAATCCAACATGGCAGCTGTGCGAAATATTTCACCAGCATTCAATATCTCCGAAACTATTACCGATATTACCCTGACATTTTGTATGGTGATAAAGGGAACAACTATAAGTTCACTTATGTGACCTTTGAAAATCTGGTAACTACAAAACGAACATGGCGGCCAAGCGAATTTGCGACTTTTAAATAGACGTTTCTCGCGAATTAACCAACCAAACGCAATGAAACTTGGTACAGTATATGTTTATATACATTGTAATGCACCGGCATCTAATTTCGTTCAATTGTTTACATAACCACAAGATGGCGGATGTGCGAAATATTTCAAAGGCATTCCATATCTGTGAAACAATTAGCGGTATCTCCCTGAAATCTTTTACGGAAATAAAGGGCACTATGGAAGTCCATCTATAAGACTTTCAGAAACCGGTTAACTACAAAACGAACATGGCAGCCAAGCGAAGTTGAAAATTTTAAATAGACCATTCTCACGATTTAATGTTCCAAACGCACTGAAATCTGGTACAGGAAATATTTATACACATTGTAATGCACTGGTATCTAATTTAGTTGAATTGTTTACATAACCTCAAGATGGCGGATGTGCGAATTTTAAAATTAAGTTTTTATTTCTTGTGATGTAGTCATGCGATCGAATTGAAAGTTTGTATATTGAACCCACGCAATAATTTTCCTTTAATGGTACTGTACCCGATATCCGGATAGTAGGCTGTCAGATATCCGCCCCCTCAATCGGATTGCCAATAATCAAACGCACCGGCACAGCTACATCAATGAAAATGGCACTGACAGATACTATCGAGATTAGAGCACAATAGTTAACAAGAAAATTATTGTGGAACACACCAAAATATACGGGGGGCCATACTTACCTTTACTTACCTCTTAAATTTATCTCGGGGACTGGGTTGTCAACTGGATCACTTAAAAGTATGCCCACACAATAACCTCCACCATGATATTTAAAATGAACCAGAACGAAGACGAGAAACTTTAAACTGCACAATAATTTATTTCACATAAAGAATGATTTAACAAAAATAAACAACAAAATACACGTGGCAATCAGAAGCCATCGACCACATAACCATGTCCTCCTGTAGGACTTGTATTCTCTACATATAATGTTTCAGCTTTCTCAAGCTCATAGCAACGTAAAAATAATAATGCATATGGAATGGAAACGGGATTTGGGATGAGACACATATATCAATTGTTTTGCGTGTTTATATACTTCACATTTTATTTATAGCCACAAGGCTATTATGGAACGTCCTTGGCCTCTGTAATACAGTTGTCCTGGCCAGCTGCATGGCACCTGCATGGTCAAAGCGGACTCCCGTTCGTTCAACCCTAGCATAAGCGTGTTACCTCAGAGCTTGGCTCTCCTTTTTCAAATACGTAAATGTTCACATCTCAACTGAAATATTATCACGCAAATGTCTTACATGCTTCATTCAAACACCAGTGGATTCCTCCAATAATCCCAAATCATGATTTATTGTTTAAACCACTTGTTTAATTAGCGTTGTTTAGAGTATAAAAACAAAACTCTAAATGTTAATTAATTATTTATAACAATAATAAATTGTTTATAACAATGTCAAATGACCATTGAAAATTTAATACACGCTTCTATTAATCACTATCTTTTCAAATTATTTAACAAAGATATTTACAAAATTATTTTACAATATTATATTGTTTATATTATTTATACAAGGAATACATTAAACCACACGTTTATCCGGTTGATAATTACTCAAATCGTGTTGATATAATCGACCAATGAAGGTTAGTTATATTTAACTGTCAAATTCAGGTTTAATAAGGTTTAATAATAATTATTAATATTTGTGACGGTAACCTCCATTCAAAATCTTTATCTCAAATTATTTAACACTCTTGTTAATTTTAACAGTATCTTCATATGAATAATCTTTCAAAGAACAAGAACAATACAATCAGCGGGAAAATACTTCGCTTATAACGCACAAAATTGCACAAAAATTGGCCCAAAATTCATCATATATCTTCATATATATGGCATAAAAATCTTCCAAACTACACACAAAAATCCTCCACTTATAAATTCATCAACTTCATTAATTATTGTGGGAACCTCCTTCATTATTCAAGGGCATTACTCAACAGCGACTTTTACACGTCCACTGAACTAACGATTATACATCCATTGTTCCTCTTTAAAAATTCTTATATTCATCAATTGTAATAATGACTGTTATTATTTAACCTTCGTGGGTTTCATTCATGAATCGATATGAAGTAAAAATTTGCCAATCACAAATAAATTTAATAGCAAATACGATTAGACACTCCTGCCTGGTCTATCAAAATTGAGATTAATATCTTCAAAGTAACGCAGTATAAAAATACTATCTTCAAACAAAGATCAACTAAACTGCATAAATAGTCGAATAGAATACAATTAGATTGTGGAATGCAAACATTATTGTTCCAATCTATAATTGAGAAAAACTCCTATCAAATGTTCATTACTATAGTGTATTCAATAAATCGAAATAAAAGTTCATATTTCATAAAATTGTCTATAATGCAATGATAAATGTCTATGTTGCAATCATGTTCATAAGACGACTAGTATTTCAAAGATCGTCGATATCGTAATAGATTTTAACGCTCTAAAATCTTTTAATTATTCTTCTTTCTTGAGGATGACAGAAAATTGGTCAAAGTAATTCACTGAATAGAATTACTTTAATAAAATGACACGCTGTCTGAAATCAAATCTGCCATAGCAAATCGTTAACTTTACAGTCAAATCGTGACTACAAAAATATGCAAATTACTGAAAGAATCTAAATCATCAGTCTCAACTGATCCAAAATTATTTAAGTATGCCAATGACATAACAATGTCTCAAAAAATCGAAGAAAAAGGCATAAATCATCGAAGTGTACTGAGTACAGAAATATCAATCAAGAAAATGGGGCAAAAGATATGGGAAGAATGGTTGCTCAGATATCGCTACAAGACTCAAATAATACAAGAAACGTTCACGACTACCTTATCTGTTGATTGAAGATCTAGAGGAAAGTTTTCAAAGAAAACTGCTGTTGGTTCCATTTCACCAGCGTAAAGATGTGCTCCGTCCTCGAACCTGGAATCAGCGTCCTCGGAGAATCGAACTGCTTCCTCCTCCGAAATTGCACTGCTCCGTGGATACGAAAAACATCCTTCTGGCAAAACTCTTCTTTGTGCGCCGGGACAACCCTGGCCTCTCTTGAAAGTTCCCTGAAGTTCTTGCAGGAATTCGCCATGAAGTTTATTGTAGTTATTTCCGCAGAAATATTCATAGTTGTGGAGTATGAAAATATTTCCACTGTCATCTGGTATAATTCAGCGATGGATTCACGATGCATGAGTGTAGTTGGATGTTCACTACATGCTCGCTTTTGTAGAAAGACGATTAAAGAAGTTCCATGCTGTTACTTTACTCCAACGATATATGTCCCAATTGCATTAAAGCCTTAGCCTTCCATCTCAACTACTGTTATAATCATTGAAAGCACTGCAAGATTATACTGTTCCATAGTCGAATGTATCGTTGTAATATCAAACATATTCTCCAATATCACTGTTGCACTCCACGTGTCAGCCGTAGTGTATAATGTGGAATTTTAAAAGTGTTTCTCATGTGGCGAGAAAATCACTTTTGTTGGCAGCCTTAAAGTTTCAATATCTTTCGAAGTATAACTGTGAAATTGTTCAAATCTTCTACACACCTCAATGTTATACTGCCCAATAGAACTATAATACAGGCTGAAGTTAGCGCTTGATATCTTGACTGGTGGAAACGTTAATGTGAGCGTTTCAACTTCACCTAGTTTCGAGCAGCGTAAAATGGAACTGCTCCGTGTTCGTTCGATGCGCCGGGCTTTAACCACGCTAAAGACAACTTACTTCACTGAATCACTTGAAAATAACTATATATCACCAGAAATATATATGCGATCTGACATATGAGATCTGAGTTCTGAGATCTGAGTATGAGTTCTGAGATCTGCGTTCTGAGATTATGAGTTCTGAGAGCTCCTCTCTCCTGTGCAAGACCTTTTATCAACTTCTTAAGGGGCGTATCCATCCCTTCCATAGCCTGTTGCTGCGTCATTGCTGGAAGTTTTAACTTTGGCTATACTTGACGGATTTTCAAATTTCAAAAACTCAAAATTAATTTCTTCAAAATTTCAAATCAATGCCATAACTGAAAATAGATTTCCACAAATCTGCATGCCAAAAGTAATCAACTATCGTAGTTTCAGCAATCTCCGTCTTCCTTCCAAACTATCGTTCATTGGTTCGAGTCTCTCCTCCAATAGCGTAGCTTCTTCCTTAGCACAATACCTTGTTTCCTGCGACTGCGTCGTAAATCTAGGATCTTTCTCGAACAAAATCATGACGTCACCAAGAATCTCAGCACAATCAGCCTACTTGCATGAAATCTGCGTCATCCGTGCCTACGTCATGAATATCCACGTCATAACTATGACATTCATAACTTTACTCATATTTGCCAATACAGCCATCGTGGTCTCAATATAATTCAATTTCCGGGGGCAGTACATGACTCTATGGCCTTTACCTTTAACAATTCATCATGGCGACCATCCAAAATATTTAGTCGGCTCTGAATATCTACGAATCTATTATAGCAATCAAACTGAATTTCTTATTGTTCATAGGGGCTATGAACTTAAGTTCACCTATAGGACTTTAAATAACTTGGTGTTCACAAATCCAACATGGAGGCGACGCGAAATATAAAAATTCACATGGACGTTTCTCGCAATTTAACCATCCGAGTGTAGTGAAACTTGGAACAGTAAATCCTTATACAGATGGTAATCCACTGGCATCTAATTTATTTCAATTGTTTCCATAACCTCAAGATGGCAGCTGTGCGAAATTTTAAAATCTCCTTGTTACTTCTTGTGTCCTAATTATGCGATTGTAGTTTGAATACTACACGTACACAATAATCTGCATGTAACAGTACATAACTCTAGGACCTACATATATAAAATCCAAAATGGCGACCATCCGAAATTTTTAGTCGGTTCTCAATATCTACGAATCTATTACAGCAATCAAACTGAAATTGTGTATGTTGCTAGAGGCAATTAACATAAGTAGGATATATGAAAATAGGCTGTATAGTTCTTCACGGAACTACTTGTTTTTAAGCTGTCTTTTTCCCCTGAGTTTGATGAGTGAGTGAGTTAGTCAGTCAGTTAGGACACTTTCTCTCCTTTCCCTCCCCCAGAATTTAACCCCGCCCCATTGGCTCCTTAAATTAATTTATGAAAAAACGGTGGAACACCGATTTACTTATTTTTTAAGCTGATTTTTTTTTTCGCTGAGTTTCAAATTTCTCGCCTATGTCGTTTAGGAGATAGGCCTACACGCTTCGTTAGGAATCCTTCAACCCCCAATTTTCACCCCTTTCACCTCATAGTAATACACCACATCGAAAAACCCTTAGACACATGTCTGCCTATTTTTAGCCTATTTTCAATTTTGAAAAAATAGGCTTATGAGATCACCTTTTGTCCGTGTGTGTGTGCGTGTGTGTGTGTGATTCGTGTGTGAGTGTCCCCCTAATAAAATCTAAACGGCTGGAGCGATTTCAATGAATCTCGGTAAGTTCATAGCACTATTCCCTGCGACCCGGACCGTGCCCTTCAAATTTTGTTACGACTCACCAATCCAACATGGCAGCTGTGCGAAATATTTCACCAGCATTCAATATCTCCGAAACTATTACCGATATTACCCTGACATTTTGTATGGTGATAAAGGGAACAACTATAAGTTCACTTATGTGGCCTTTGAAAATCTGGTAACAACGAAACGAACATGGCGGCCAAGCGAATTTGCGACTTTAAAATAGACGTTTCTCGCGATTTAACCAACCAAACGCAATGAAACTTGGTACAGTATATGTTTATATACATTGTAATGCACCGACATCTAACTTCGTTCAATTGTTTGCATAACCACAAGATGGCGGATGTGCGAAATATTTCACTGGCATTCCATATCTGTGAAACTATTAGCGGTATCTCCCTGAAATCTTTTACGGAGATAAAGGGCACTACGGAAGTCCATCTGTAAGACTTTCAGAAACCGGTTAACTACAAAACGAACATGGCAGCCAAGCGAAGTTGAAAATTTTAAATAGACCTTTCTCGCGATTTAATGTTCCAAACGCACTGAAATCTGGTACAGGAAATATTTATACTCATTGTAATGCACTGGTATCTAATTTAGTGCAATTGTTTACATAACCTCAAGATGGCGGATGTGCGAATTTTAAAATTAAGTTTTTATTTCTTGTGATGTAGTCATGCGATCGAATTGAAAGTTTGAATATTGAACCTACGCAATAATTTTCCTTTAATGGTACATGACTCTATGGCCTATACATTTAACAATTCAACATGGCGACCATCCAAAATATTTAGTCGGCTCTGAATATCTACGAATCTATTATAGCAATCAAACTGAATTTCTTAATGTTCATAGGGACTATGAACTTAAGTTCACCTATAGGACTTTAAATAACTTGGTGTTCACAAATCCAACATGGAGGCGACGCGAAATATAAAATTTCACATGGACGTTTCTCGCAATTTAACCATCCGAGTGTAGTGAAACTTGGAACAGTAAATCCTTATACAAATGGTAATCCACTGGCATCTAATTTATTTCAATTGTTTCCATAACCTCAAGATGGCAGCTGTGCGAAATTTTAAAATCTCCTTGTTACTTCTTGTGTCCTAATTATGCGATTGTAGTTTGAATACTACACGTACACAATAATCTGCATGTAACAGTACATAACTCTAGGACCTACATATATAAAATCCAAAATGGCGACCATCCGAAATTTTTAGTCGGTTCTCAATATCTACGAATCTATTACAGCAATCAAACTGAAATTGTGTATGTTGCTAGAGGTAATTAACATAAGTAGGATATATGAAAATAGGCTGTATAGTTCTTCACGGAACTACTTGTTTTTAAGCTGTCTTTTTCCCCTGAGTTTGATGAGTGAGTGAGTTAGTCAGTCAGTTAGGACACTTTCTCTCCTTTCCCTCCCCCAGAATTTCACCCCGCCCCATTGGCTCCTTAAATTAATTTATGAAAAAACGGTGGAACACCGATTTACTTATTTTTTAAGCTGATTTTTTTTCGCTGAGTTTCAAATTTCTCGCCTATGTCGTTTAGGAGATAGGCCTACACGCTTCGTTAGGAATCCTTCAACCCCCAATTTTCACCCCTTTCACCTCATAGTAATACACCACATCGAAAAACCCTTAGACACATGTCTGCCTATTTTTAGCCTATTTTCAATTTAAAAAAAATAGGCTTATGAGATCACCTTTTGTCCGTGTGTGTGTGCGTGTGTGTGTGTGTGTGATTCGTGTGTGTGTGTCCCCCTAATAAAATGTAAACGGCTGGAGCGATTTCAATGAATCTCGGTAAGTTCATAGCACTATTCCCTGCGACCCCGACCGTGCCCTTCAAATTTTGTTACGACTCACCAATCCAACATGGCAGCTGTGCGAAATATTTCACCAGCATTCAATATCTCCGAAACTATTACCGATATTACCCTGACATTTTGTATGGTGATAAAGGGAACAACTATAAGTTCACTTATGTGACCTTTGAAAATCTGGTAACAACAAAACGAACATGGCGGCCAAGCGAATTTGCGACTTTAAAATAGACGTTTCTCGCGATTTAACCAACCAAACGCAATGAAACTTGGTACAGTATATGTTTATATACATTGTAATGCACCGACATCTAACTACTTTCAATTGTTTACATAACCACAAGATGGCGGATGTGCGAAATATTTCACTGGCATTCCATATATGTGAAACTATTAGCGGTATCTCCCTGAAATCTTTTACGGAGATAAAGGACACTACGGAAGTCCATCCGTAAGACTTTCAGAAACCGGTTAACTTCAAAACGAACATGGCAACCAAGCGAATTTGAAAACTTTAAATGGACCTTTCTCGCGATTTAATGTTCCAAACGCACTGAAATCTGGTACAGGAAATATTTATTCTCATTGTAATGCACTGGTATCTAATTTAGTGCAATTGTTTACATAACCTCAAGATGGCGGATGTGCGAATTTTAAAATTAAGTTTTTATTTCTTGTGATGTAGTCATGCGATCGAATTGAAAGTTTGAATATTGAACCTACGCAATAATTTTCCTTTAATGGTACATGACTCTATGGCCTATACATTTAACAATTCAACATGGCGACCATCCAAAATATTTAGTCGGCTCTGAATATCTACGAATCTATTATAGCAATCAAACTGAATTTCTTAATTTTCATAGGGACTATGAACTTAAGTTCACCTATAGGACTTTAAATAACTTGGTGTTCACAAATCCAACATGGAGGCGACGCGAAATATAAAATTTCACATGGACGTTTCTCGCAATTTAACCATCCGAGTGTAGTGAAACTTGGAACAGTAAATCCTTATACAAATGGTAATCCACTGGCATCTAATTTATTTCAATTGTTTCCATAACCTCAAGATGGCAGCTGTGCGAAATTTTAAAATCTCCTTGTTACTTCTTGTGTCCTAATTATGCGATTGTAGTTTGAATACTACACGTACACAATAATCTGCATGTAACAGTACATAACTCTAGGACCTACATATATAAAATCCAAAATGGCGACCAACCGAAATTTTTAGTCGGTTCTCAATATCTACGAATCTATTACAGCAATCAAACTGAAATTGTGTATGTTGATAGAGGCAATTAACATAAGTAGGATATATGAAAATAGGCTGTATAGTTCTTCACGGAACTACTTGTTTTTAAGCTGTCTTTTTCCCCTGAGTTTGATGAGTGAGTGAGTTAGTCAGTCAGTTAGGACACTTTCTCTCCTTTCCCTCCCCCAGAATTTCACCCCGCCCTATTGGCTCCTTAAATTAATTTATGAAAAAAACGGTGGAACACCGATTTACTTATTTTTTAAGCTGATTTTTTTTCGCTGAGTTTTAAATTTCTCGCCTATGTCGTTTAGGACATAGGCCTACACGCTTCGTTAGGAATCCTTCAACCCCCAATTTTCACCCCATTCACCTCATAGTAATACACCACATCGAAAAACCCTTAGACACATGTCTGCCTATTTTTAGCCTATTTTCAATTTTGAAAAAATAGGCTTATGAGATCACCTTTTGTCCGTGTGTGTGTGCGTGTGTGTGTGTGTGTGATTCGTGTGTGTGTGTCCCCCTAATAAAATCTAAACGGCTGGAGCGATTTCAATGAATCTCGGTAAGTTCATAGCACTATTCCCTGCGACCCCGACCGTGCCCTTCAAATTTTGTTACGACTCACCAATCCAACATGGCAGCTGTGCGAAATATTTCACCAGCATTCAATATCTCCGAAACTATTACCGATATTACCCTGACATTTTGTATGGTGATAAAGGGAACAACTATAAGTTCACTTATGTGACCTTTGAAAAGCTGGTAACAACAAAACGAACATGGCCGCCAAGCGAATTTGCGACTTTAAAATAGACGTTTCTCGCGATTTAACCAACCAAACGCAATGAAACTTGGTACAGTATATGTTTATATACATTGTAATGCACCGACATCTAACTTCGTTCAATTGTTTACATAACCACAAGATGGCGGATGTGCGAAATATTTCACTGGCATTCCATATCTGTGAAACTATTAGCGGTATCTCCCTGAAATCTTTTACGGAGATAAAGGGCACTACGGAAGTCCATCTGTAAGACTTTCAGAAACCGGTTAACTACAAAACGAACATGGCAGCCAAGCGAAGTTGAAAATTTTAAATAGACCTTTCTCGCGATTTAATGTTCCAAACGCACTGAAATCTGGTACAGGAAATATTTATACTCATTGTAATGCACTGGTATCTAATTTAGTGCAATTGTTTACATAACCTCAAGATGGCGGATGTGCGAATTTTAAAATTAAGTTTTTATTTCTTGTGATGTAGTCATGCGATCGAATTGAAAGTTTGAATATTGAACCTACGCAATAATTTTCCTTTAATGGTACATGACTCTATGGCCTATACATTTAACAATTCAACATGGCGACCATCCAAAATATTTAGTCGGCTCTGAATATCTACGAATCTATTATAGCAATCAAACTGAATTTCTTAATGTTCATAGGGACTATGAACTTAAGTTCACCTATAGGACTTTAAATAACTTGGTGTTCACAAATCCAACATGGAGGCGACGCGAAATATAAAAATTCACATGGACGTTTCTCGCAATTTAACCATCCGAGTGTAGTGAAACTTGGAACAGTAAATCCTTATACGAATGGTAATCCACTGGCATCTAATTTATTTCAATTGTTTCCATAACCTCGAGATGGCAGCTGTGCGAAATTTTAAAATCTCCTTGTTACTTCTTGTGTCCTAATTCTGCGATTTTAGTTTGAATACAACACGTACAGAATAATCTGCATGTAACAGTACATAACTCTAGGACCTACATATATAAAATCCAACATGGCGACCATCCGAAATTTTTAGTCGGTTCTCAATATCTACGAATCTATTACAGCAATCAAACTGAAATTGTGTACGTTGCTAGAGGCAATTACCGTAAGTAGGATATATGAAAATAGGCTGTATAGTTCTTCAAGGAACTACTTGTTAATGATTAGTTTATATGCCGAGTATCACATCTACACATGAAACCACTCGTGAGATATTGTTATTCAATGAAATGCAGGTTTAACCCCCTTAAGACCCCTTTAGAACCTGAATATTCAAAAATCCTCCCTTAGTGTATGGTTTTGACATACAACGAACATATCCCGAATATGACATGTTTCCAACTTCAATATTTTTGGCTGGGCGATGATGGGTGTGTGAGTCAGGACATTTTCTTTCATTTCTTTTTTCTTCAGAATTTCACTCCTCCCGATGAATCCCTTAAATTTGATTTATCAAAAAACTGTCGAACTCACGTATACTTATTTTTAAGCAGTTTTCCCCCTGAGTTTGAAGAGCGAGTGAGTCAGTCGGTTAGGACACTTTCTTTCCTGTTTTTTTTTTTTTACCCAGAATTTCACCCCTCCCCATGGGCCCCTTAAATTGGATTTATGAAAAAACGGTCAAACACCTATTTACTTATTTTTTGCTGATTTTTTTCCGCTGAGTTTCAAACTCCTCGCCTATGTCGTTTAAGAGATACAGGTTCCGTTAGGAATCTTTCAACCCCCACTTTTCTCCCCTTACACCTCATAAGGTACAGCATTCATTTCAGGTTCCGTATTGACCGTATTTACAATTTAACACTTGGATTTTCCGCCAAATCAATACTTTTACTTATGTAAAAAATTATAGGTACATGTTTCGGGGATCTTACTGTCCCCTTCTTCAGCCCTCCTTTGTTGTTACAAACATCGTGTCACATTCAACATCCCATAATAAAACAACAGAATACACAACAAAGGAGGGCTGAAGAAGGGGACAGTAAGATCCCCGAAACATGTACCTATAATTTTTTACATAAGTAAAAGTATTGATTTGGCGGAAAATCCAAGTGTTAAATTGTTTACACCTCATAATATACACCACATCGAAAAACACTCAGACCCGTGTCTTCTTATTTTTAATGATGAGTTTATATGCCGAGTATCACATCCCCCAATGAAACCAATCGGGAGATATTGCTATTCAATGAAATGCAGGTCTATCCCCTTAACACCCCTTTAGAACCTGAATACCCAAAAATCCTTTCTTAGTGGGCGTTTGCCGTCCTTGAGGAAGCTGCATACCAAATTGCATTCCAATCCGTTGGGTTGTTTCTGAGATTTTGTGATGAATGTGTGAGTGTGTGTGTGAGTGGTATTTGACAAATATCTAGTAGATAGTGTCAAGTCTTTGTTATGCTATACTCGGTTGACAGTGCTTTGTGAGCAGTTGAGTAACTAACGGGATTTCAAGTAAAGATCCTCATTTTCTATACCGGTAGTGCAGAGCGCAAATGGCATCCAGTCGGCCGTGTCTCGACTTGAGCTATGTTGCCATGGAAACTATCTGCCTTGCCATTCCTTCATGAGTATATTTTATGATTTGATTAGCCTGTGCTTGAGTGCAAAAGTGCCGAAATCAGAATAATGAGAAAGTCTATCGAAAATTCATGTAGCCAGCGGTTCCTTTTGGGTCCTAAACTATGTGTATGCAAAATTTGGTTGAGATTGGTGAAACGGTGTAGATTTGTATACGGAACCAACCCACCCACCCACCCACCCACATACATACATACATACAGACTTTCACTTTTATATATAAGATTATGAAAATTAAACTAGACAATGTTGTTCCAGAATATTATTCTTATAGACGTATTTATCACACCAATTTTTCCAGCTAGTGTTTCAATAATATACGTAGTATAAACTTATACTTTTACAAATAATCAAGTACACCATTTGTAATTCATAAATGCAACAATCTATAGATATAACACGCTAAGCTCTTCCGACAAAAAGCTCAAGCTCCTGAACCAGAGAGAGTTAAGAGGTGTGGTTTGCACCAAAATCATCCAAATTGTCTCAATAGTACAGGAAAAATCTTGCATTTCTTGAAAAGTGTACGGAAATATATTTAGTTGTTTAAAGAAAGGGAAGTAAGACAGTCGTCAATAATTATTGGGGGTATTTCCTTGTTACAAATTACCTACAAGATCCTACTTGTAGCCTTGCTTAATAGAGTTACAACACAGCTAGACTAACAATTAGGTGAATATCAGGCTGGTTTCCGTTTGACTAGATCTTACCCTGAACAGACACTCAATCTTAAGACAGTTCTCACCCACACGAACCGAGGTGGACATCCCTGGGTGGTGGTCCTAGTAGATTTTCAGAAAGCTCATGACTCTGTGGACAGGGATACCCTTTTATACATACTACGGGAATTTAGTCTGGATGGGAAGACTCTGCGATTAGTCCAAGCCACTCTGAGAAACACGACGTCTGAGGTCGGGTTCAGGGGTGAACTATACGATAGCTTTCCAGTCAGAACAGGAGTTAGACAAGGTGATGGGCTCTCCTGTATTCTCTTCAGCTGTGTACTGGAGAAGATCATTAGGGAATGGAGAACGATACTACCACCGGGAGCTGGGCTGAAGCTTGGTTACAAGAGAGACGACCTCTTCGTCCCTTGCCTAGCCTTTGATGATGACCTCATTCTACTGTCAAATAATATAGAGGAGGCTACCTACAACTTACAGAGTCTTAATAGTGTAGCGGTTAAAATTGGTTTGAATATCAACATCCAGAAGACTGAACTTACGACCAATACCAAAGAGACCTCGTCTAATATTCCTCTCACAGACACTACCATACAAAAGGTGCCTGCAGTTAAGTACTTAGGAGACTGCAGTTCTGCGAATCATACCAAGAACCTACCCATAGATGCCAGATGTACCAAGTTTGAAAGGGCTTGTCATTCGTGTCGTAGCATCTGTTCATCTAAGTGCCTCTCCAAGAACATCAAACTCAGACACTCTAACTTGGTCATCAAGCCATATGTTCTTTATGCTTCTGAGTGCCTTGTAATGACCATAAAGCGCCCACTTAGAAAACTGGAGTTAAAAGACAGGAAGATCCTGAGGAGGATATTAGGTCCCATTAGAGAGGAAGAATGCATTTACAGAATCCGTCATAATGATGAATTATATGAACACCAGGAGGATATCATCACATCTATAAGGAAAAGATGCCTGCCTTCTTATGGACACTGCACACTTGGATTCTGAAAGACACGCCAGCAGAATATTCACAGTAACAGGAAGAGGCAAGGATTCTAAGAACAAATGAATTGTGTCAGTTAAGTCAGATATGGAACAACTAGATATCCCACTGGGACAAACTCGTGAATGTCTGTTGTTACATCTGGTCATCCGACAGGGCGTTTTCCCAACGTCCCTGACAAGTAAGAAGACTACAGGAGCTAAGTGGACGGAAGAGAGAAGGCTGACTCATAGTCAGAAAATGAGAGACTATAGGAAGAAGAAAAAAGCAACAACTTTACCGAAGAGTAGATACGAGCCCCGTGGTCTTTTGTAGGCCTAAACTTTAAAGAAAGAAAGAATTTGTTTAAAAAGTTCGTTGAAACAAATAATGTCGAATCTAATTACTTCCCGGACAGATTGTCACTAGACGACAACAACTAACTGTGTATCATGATAGTCTCAGCCGCACCAATACTGAACCTAACTTGATGGACAGATCACCGTACACAATTTCAGCGTGATATCCATAATAGGTTCAGAGATATAGAATGCCGGTGAATTAATTAGCACAGCCGCCATGTTGGATTGGTGAGACGTAATAAAATTTGAAGATCACGGTTGGGGTCGGCCAATATGGTTCTATGAACTTACCGAGTTTCATTGAAGTCGGTCTAGCCTTTTGGAAGTTATTAGGGGGGAGAGACATACACGCACACACAAACAAACACACACACATACGCACAAACACATGGACAAAAGGTGGTCTCATAAGCCTATATTTTCATAAATGAAAATAGGCTACAAATTGATGAACAATCCCATTGAAGCGACTATTCTCATAGTACCACATAAAGGTGAAGACGTACTACTTCCTCGGATACCACCCATCCCGACCGACATGGCGTTCCAGTACAAACAAATTCAATATCCAATACGCCTTGCATTCGTTATGACTATCAATAAAGCACACGTACAAGTGTGCTGTTTGAATTTCGAAGACGATAGTTTCTATAATGGGCATGCTCCGGAGTCGGTAAACCATCTGATCCCTATGTTTATGCAGAAAACGGACAAACAATGAATGTAGTCAATCCACTAGCTTTACAATAACAAACGATTTCATGTGAAAATCATCGTTTAATTCCTTTCCTTTCATTCCTCAGCATAGCCACAGCAACGCAAGGCAGAATATTACTTTGAATGACGTGTTTTCTTGATGAATCTATGTTTGCTACAATACGTTCACTTACTTAACCATTTCATATCAGACACAGCGAAGCGTGGCCGGGTTATAATAATTAAACAAGCTAATTTCATTCCCAACGTTAGTTCATTTCTTCATCTTCCGCTGTAATATGATCAATAGACACTAAGTAGTAGGTGTCCATTTTAGAGGATAACACGAGTGTCCTTTAATATTAAGGATAACTACATTAACACGGAGGGTTTCACTCATAGCACTAATCCATTATACAAAGCATCACTGAATTTCGAAACATTCCATGATTATATCCGTTCAATTTACAAATAAAATGAAATTTCCCGCGTATCTCAATCTATTTTGCTGGCATTTGACTCCGGTGATTTCATCAGTTGGTACAGTACCATCACACGCACATAGGCTAGTACACTTTAAGGCTCCTGTGATGCCACGAGCAGTGCTAATGTACTATGAGATACAAAGCACTCTTATACAAGTAGATTATGGTTATGTTTCTCTGTAAATGGAATTGATATTTATTATCTCATTGGGAGTATAGAATCTCTATGTTTCTGAGGAAACATAGACATTACTCCAATTCCATGAGGAATGAAAGGAATTCTCCTGAAACCTGTCATCTATAATACTTAGAAGCATGCTAGAGACCTACGTACTTGTAGGCGTAGATTATGGCGGTGAATCACTATGCTCGTTTTCAAAGAAATGTTGGGGGAATTCATACCCCAAGGATGGGAATGAATGCTATCTATAATTTTTGAAGAAACATACAGACTTCTGGAAACGAAGGGTGCGATCCTAATCGTGATTTAATATTTCAGATTTCACAGTGATCGGATCATTCAATGACGAGATGAACTCATGTATGTGGAATTCACATGTGTGCCATCAACAATTTGTGAAATTTTATGAATAGATTCATGTACTTCTAGTATTTTATCATAATAGTGGTCCACAACACCAAGTCATACTGAGAACCTTCCATTCCAAGACGTGTGATGACAATTCTTTTCTTAAGAATAGACATGAGCACCATCCATTACTTATTAAATGAAAGTCATGCATTTCTGTGCCTGTAGGTAACCATTTTAGAAGTGGTTCATTATAAACAGTTTTACTGGGATAACGTGAATATTATAATGGAAATTATACATAAAATTTCGCTCAGTCGTTCTCTTGATTTTATTTGAACAACTTAATTACAGCAGAAATCAATATACCCTTCACTATGATGGATGATTAGGTCGCCGGAAACGTGCATTTGAATAATTGTATTTCGCTATTTTGATTTTATATATATCAAGTTTTAGAAAGTTTCATGTGTGAACTACAGTAAGTTCATAATCCATGTATACCATACAAGCTCTGTTTTACAGATACTGAGTAATGAAGAAATATAACCGCGGGCGCCATATTTAGTTTCTCGTACTTATCGAAATCGAAAATGTACATTCGAGGTCAGACAGTATAGTAGTAAGTCCTCGACAACTTTTATTGAAATCACTTCAGTAACTACAGTAGGCTAACTAAAATTTTATAAGGAGGAACCCACAGAGAGGCTGAGAGACACATATACAAGTACTATCTTATTCAAAACCACCTTGTCAAATACTAAAGAGTGTGGTTTAATCACTGCTTAAACGTTCATGTTTCGGTGTTCAATGACACCTTCGTCAACGTATATTGAATTCAAATAATCTTAAAACTAAGTTCACAAAGATAAAAGTGAAAATGGATATCCTTACAAAACACTATTATAAATTTAAATATAAAGAAAGCTCACAAAAAGAATTAAAAGACATAGCAATGGTTCGATTACAGTGAATCGGATATCGCTGCTATATGATGTAATTCCAATGAATTTGGATGCATTTAGATCCTAATAAGTGAGAGTATAGATCAGTTCTACCTTCTCCTAAATGCATGGTTATATTATATGTTGTCCTTATCAAGGAGTAGACTATAATTGAATGTTCGTTGTAGCAGATTGTTGAAATACAACTTGGTGTATTGAACGTTTTACTATGCTAATGATTTTCCCTATTTCCACTCCTTACGGTACTTTCTGGACCAACAGTATTACTGACTGCGTAACTCAATGTGATACAATTGCCAAGTGTTCTTACGGCACCGGGGCTAATTTGTTAGCATGATAGGCTTTGGTCCTAAAGCTTGTATGACACGACACTCGGGGCATGGAAGTTTCTGCCAGTACGCGTATACACGTTGGTAAAGACGTGTGAATTGAACCTTCTAGGCTAGGTTCTGCCTTCCATGATAACTTTCATGCAACTCACGGAATTGAACAGGTGCCATTTTTCCGGTAGTTTTCATGGAAGATTGTGAACAACAACCAATAAATTTGCTTTTCTTGTTGTATTCAGAATCCTAGCAGAAATATAAATAAATAGATTTGTTATGCGGGTATATCTATGAAATAAATACTTCAGAATGGATCTTTATTTTCTTTCATTCAGTGACTGTCATGTTTTCAACTGTATTTAAAGCAAGTTTCCCACCCACATTACTTTCATAATGTGAATCAACTGCAAGTTACTCTCAAACGACAACACTTCCCATATTTGATATCCTACACTTTTGCGAATAATATATAATAATAAATATATTACGCTCATTGTGCAAAGTCTGTACATTACATGATACGTATAGTAAGTCAAGAAAAACAAAATTGAGATAGTGATACTCTTCTTTTCTTGCACTGCATCGCGTGGTAAATATGGCACTGTTCACTCTAAAGAACACATATACACTCCTGATTGGCTTGGTGAAATGATTTCCTGCCACAAATATGATGATAAAGGCCGTGTATCGCAAAGCATGCCATCAGGTATCTCAACTAGTATTCTTCACTCATCCTCTCCTTATGTACCATAGCATCGGTAGTGGAGAAACTTTCCTCGATCAAATCCCTTTTCTCCTCTAGTTCTCGTAATAGCCCGAGTTTGCTGCAGTTGCATATGCATTCTTAAGTCCTGAAAGAGAGGTTTCCCTGGCTAGGACATATCTGACATATTGTGATAGCCCTAGAACCTGATAGGAGCCATACGCATGCAAGGATCGACTTCCGCCGTTCTTATACAAGGAATTGTGCACTTCTCTGTACGTCACTTAAAGGTTATCGGAGCGCATTCATGGCTAGAAGTTGAACTATACGAGATTGTAACATACTTCAGGTGGCCAAAGATTTGCAAAGCTGAAAGTTGGGAACAATTAACCACGTATCCCGCAAGAGGACAGCACCGTACAGATACATTGAGAAGGCTGTGGATGAAACGTGTATCGTGTTTTTCTATTCTCCTTTTTATTTTGTCTTCTGTTTATGTTTTATTCGGCAGCCACTGTGAAACTTTGGTTTCAATGGCCCGGACTTTTAATAAGACATATATTTTCCATTGTAAAATGCACAATATAATGCTAAGTTTTATATCGTCTGAGTAGTTATAGAACAGTAAATACAAAAGAATTCAAGTAAAAGTAGCTAACTCTTGTAGGTTTCGAACCCCAGACAACCACGTGAGAGACGAACCCTATACCAGAGAGCCAAACATTTCCGTAATACCCCAGTGTTTAGGAGAGCTTAAACCACCCTCGGTTCGATATTCGGAATTAGTGGTCCCGATTTATGTGTTATAATGCTTGAATAATTCACACGGCCGCCATCTTGAAATAATACGACCTTGTATTCTGGGCGCAAGAAGCGTCCTATATGAAGGTATGTTGTTACCAAATTTGGTAGAGATCCGATGATTAGTTTAGTCGTAATTTGATTTTACGTTGTGAACGTTTAAGTGGTCGCGGCGATATGAAACATGACAATGAGGTGCCCTTTACTAGTGCTACCTCTGTACCAAATGTATTTCAATTCGGTTTCGTCGTTTTGAATTGATAGGGAGGGAGGGAGGCGGGGGCAGATATACCCACTTACACACACACACTCAGACAGACTAACTACTTTGGGCCCGTGTAGATCTCATAAGTGTACTTTCATTTTTTGCAAAACTCTAAAGTAGGCTAATAAGAACGATGAGTAGAAGACTACTTCAAACTGGTTTCACACACCTTAGAAAATGAAGTGTTTATAAGGAATGCCATAAATAACTTTTGACTGCGAATAGCCTCTTATCCACATGGTTGTATTCAACACGGAAGAAGCAATCTCCCAGGGAGAGCTTTAAGACAGAACAATCCTGGTATTGTTCTCATTGCTATTACAATAGGTTAAGTACCACCAGAGCTGAGACAATAGGTACTTACGCCTCAATATAAACACGCAGCGTAATTACAGATGGTGCTTAGGTAGAAGAGCTTCAAGGTTTAAACATTTACAAGAAACACACAAATGCCTTGTAATTCCTCACATTTTCTGTTCCAAAATTAAACAAGAAAAACTAATGTACTCGCTTCTGATTTAGAAAATTTGAATAAATTCACAGCTTTACATCTGTTATTATAAAGGTTTAATGTAAGTGCATTCTTGAAGGGTCGTCATTATTGAATAATGAGCTCACTAGTGCAACAATATCTATTTATGAGAGGATTTTATTAAATTTCAATGGCAAGGGCTTCGTTTATAAATTCTGGATTCTGCCCGGGTTGCATAAACTACATTAATTTGATACTCTGGACGTCCACTATATACAACAAAGTAACAGGACTTACCCGCGTTTTAGTATTTACTATTAATCCCTGAACAATGCAAAATTAACATTATTTAGACCATCTGTGGTGTATGGTGTAATGAAGAAATCTTAGTAACCGAATTAAGTTGTAACTACTTCCATGAAGAATTAACACAGCCTATATTCATTTCTTCTACTGGTTTTTTAATTTCAAAACTTATGCTCCAAATAAATAGATTATATGTGATGAATTAAGTAGGCTATATCCACAATACATGAATGCAACAGTAAATAATTCGATACCAGAATATTTATTTCATTTTAGTGGTTCTTTTTGTCATCTTTCCCAGTGATAGGGTCAATGGATTAAGAGTAAAACATATTCACATACTGCATATAAATCAATATTCATATCGTATAAAACTTATATCTACTCGAGAAAATGGTGTCATGTGACCTCGATATACCACCCCATGAATCAACAATCCCCACCACGTCCATACAAAAATTTACTAATAAATATCTCTCTTAGCATCTGTTAATTATGACCCCTACCGTAGAAATACCGTAGTTTTGTTCTCTAATAAGACCCAGAAGCTTGTTTTATGAAAAGTCACATGCACAGCAGCTACAATTAATAACATTTAACCTAGGGAATATATGCTTGGGAATTGTTGAGGACAATTACACAGATCTTTTAATGTATTGGTTCGATATTGCATGAAATAAGACAATACATTTTTAGAAATACTTTGACAAAATTATACGATCTATCGGTACAAATACCTTTTAGATAATAACATGAGCCCCATATATATTGGGAAGACTTACTGTAGAAAAATACTATAAAACATAAAACTCTAAATGAAAATATTACTTGCGATTAAATAATTGCTCTAATTACTCTAGGGCGGGGGAGGGTTGGTTAGTGGGATGCCACGCTTCGTTCGTTTACTAAGCGAACATCTACTGGTGACTTATAAAAGCATCGTATTTCGCGCAAATCGTTCCAATAATGCAAGAAATACTAGAAAGTACACTTTTAGAAATACTCAAGCCCGCCATCTACTGCATAATATCATGTTGCAACATGCAACGATTGTATCAATTTCTCAACTGTTCTGTGAGACATTGGCAACTATGAAGACACTTCATGTGGAAGAAACCCCGACGCATGTGCAGTGAAGTAGTGTGTGAAAAACCAACGCTGTTTCCTTCGCAATAAGGCACGACGGACAGAAGATTAAAATTTATTTTGAATTTGTAGAGTGTTAAATTGATATTAGGATGTGATGGCGTAGTCAGGTCTCATGAGGTGGCGTACAGTGGCATTTCGTTTATGACCTACAGTACATAAGAATAAAGGGCTATAATAACAAACTCAATATACAAATTTTATAGCCATTTTCGACGTTAAACATAAGAAACAATTTAATATGCGTTTATTAAAAACGATAACAAGAGCGTAATCTATAATTGAGAAGAAATGCCCTAAAATATTATATGCCTGATTCTTCTTTCCTAGCGTGCATCCCGCGATGGTGCAGGGTCCGCTTGTTTGGTTGCTATTCGCCACTTCTTCCTGTCAAGCGCATCTTCAGGTTAAAGTCCACACATCGCCAAGTCTCCCTTGACTCTTTCGAGCCATCTTTTCTTTTGACGTCCACGGGGTCGATTTCCTCCTGGATCGTATTGGAGAGCTGTTCTTTCCACAGAATTCTCATCACTTCTAGTGACATGCCCATACCACCGAAGCCGTGCTTCTCTCATTTTATCGGTAATGGCTGCAACTCCCATATGTTTCCGGATATGTTCATTCCTGACATGATCAAGCCGTGTAACACCCATGGACCAACATAACATTTTCATCTCCATTCCATGGAGGGCTTGTTCATGCTTGGTTGAAGCTGGCCAACATTCTGTGCCGTATAGTGCCACTGGTTGTATCATGGACTTGTAAACTTTCCCTTTCAAAGGGATAGGTACTTTCTTATCGCACAGCACTCCTGTGACATGGCGCCACTTCATCCACGCAGTGTTAACTCGTGCTCGAGCATCGAGAAGCGTTTCGCCGTCTGAAGTGATAAGGGAACCGAGATATTTAAAGTGAGTAGTTTAAAGTGTGATTGGTTCACTCATAGCATAGGTCTACCATACCAAGATTCCTGTGATTGAGTCATTCAGTGAGGAGTGAAATGAGCACTTACCTGGTGGATCAGCTGCTCCTAATATTATTGTTTCATGCCTCCCAACTAGCGTTGTTATCAGGAAGGTCGATATTTCTCTACTGCATCCCGTATGGTACAATTACGCGAGAAACACAATAGTATTCAACTAGGGAACTGTGCGAGAAATCTCGCATGGTCCTAACCGACCGCCAGGCTTCTATAAATAAATATGTTTATTTGTTTAAACGCACTTTTTAAACAAATTGTCGATAGCCTATTTAAGAAATTAGAGTGCAATTCGTCACTGTTTTCAATGCACTATGGTTTGTGTGCACTCCATGTGTACATACTAACCACCCGAATCTATTGTTATGCGGGCTAGACGCGACTCAGTTCTGCCAGGGGTTTTCATCTTGTTTATTTGTTTAAACACACTTTTTAAACAGATAAATATATTTCCGTTCACTTTTCAAGAAATGCAACATTTTCCTTGTACTATTGAGACGATTTGGAAGAGTTTGGCACAAAACGCCTCTTCTAACTCCTTCTGGTTCAGGAGCTTGAGTTTTTTGTGGGAAGATCTCAGATATCACTTGCGAGATATGCTTGGAGCGCGTTAGTACCATACGGGATGCAGTAGAGAAATATCGACCTTTCTGATAACACGCGTTCGTTGGGCTGCATAAAACAATATTATTAGGGGAAGATGATTCACCTGGTATATCAGAGATAAGTCCAGCAATTATGATTTGTCGAAATGAAGTAATACATGTTCAGTTAATGGCAGTTAGGTCTCTACTTGCCCATTCCCCTTCTCTTGTATACTACTGCAGTGTAAAACATTTGCCTCGATAAGCGGTACTGGCTTAGACTAGTAATGCCCGAGGGAACATGGTACTGTCACGCGCATCAATGTTCTCAGTCAAGGAGGTTTTTGGCACGATCCCCGCACTGCTGCACGCCCCTTGGCAGATCTGGGAAGCGAACATGAACCTCCGCGGTAACAACCATGAACGCTCGTCATTACACTAAGAGGCGAACGTAAAGTGTGTTAACCGATCTAGTTTAGAGTGAAGAAGGTAAAACTCCATTGGAATTGCGAAGTTCTATGGAAAGTTAATAGGGTAGCATCAATGCAAATGTGTTCATTTTCCAGTCTCCCTGTTGCCTATAGGAAGCCAATACTCTGGCGCTTCATAAATTATGGGAGGTTGGCCGCTCATTTCGAGCGGGCTGAATGGTTTTAAATGGCGGCACTGGTATTCTGTAAAGCAGGTTATTAACAGCCAGTTATTTTGTGTGTAATACTGCACTGCTCTCTAATTTCGCACATACAAGGTGCTATCTAGGTCATGTATGAGGCACACTGTGATAAGGTCATACGTATTCAGACATGAAATTAATCACATAGGAGAAGATTAGTATGTTTACAGTCTGATGGTCCTCCATAACTTTCAGGGCATGGAACAACAACCTGATGTATTTGCAAGATCATTCTGCGTTCTCTTCTTGTTATTTCCGTTCCTGTGGTGAGGGGGATGAAGTAAGGGGAGCTTTTATGTGACGGACTAGGCCAGTGTCCTGATATTCGTGGAGTTTCGTCTGATATAGGCAAATTAGTAATTACAGCAGTAATTATAGAATTGATAAAAGAAGGCTGTATAAGCGTATTGGACGAATGGAAGATATTACTTTGCAAGATATGTTACGCATCTAAAGAAACTAGAAGTACGCACGAGATTATTGTGTGATTTTTGAGACCGAGGAGATTGTAGTCCAGCTTATAGAGATTATTATTATATTGTGCGTTGATATTGCCAGTGTGCCGTTGACATTATTAATTTGTGGTATAGAAAGAATTATTCTTGAAGGAGATATTATGACAAGGGCATATTGATTTTTAAAACAAGGGAATGCCTTGTTATTAAACCCAGATGGACTGGTTTTGATGCAGCCCATTCTTCATGCCAGGTTTTGTGATGAAATTACCATCCATGGAATATTTCAGTATTTCAATCTCACCTTCTTCTGCACACTAATGTCACAATATTTTAACACTGTTGCGGGAAAACGTCATAACTTGTTTAATAAGTCTCTTATTACCATCTATGAGGTTGTAAACAGAATATCGATGTATTGATGGGCCATCCAGTGATATAGTGGCTAGTATTCTTCACTGCCACCCTTGACCTGAGGATTGAAAAGAGGTACGCTCAGCCTCGTGAGGCAAAACTGATAAAATGCTGTTTTTATTTCCACCTTCATCAACCAAGAAGTCGTTTTGCGTGGATTTCTACTTCTACTCGATCCGAATGCCGGATTGGTACCTAGCTTAAGACCATGTCTACCTCCTTCCCGATCCTAATTTCAATCACAAAAACAAAAACACACACTACAATATCAGTCACAATGTCACAGATTGTCACACAGATTCCGCACACACCCAAGTACACGAGGTTTTATGATAACGATGTCGCAAAGCCTATAGATGAAATAATCGGGCATCCGCATTGTGCTGTAGCGCAAGTATTGTTCATATGTGCGAGTACCTACTTGTTGTTTCAAGAATTCAAGAAAGATGTTTCTGATTGGATTTTATAGCAGAAGACATAATATTATTAGTTTATAGTAAGCTATGTGTATCCTCACTCCACAGTAAAGTTGATCTGAAAAACAAACTGGAGCCAATCGCATATTTTTCACTGGATGAAATATGGATGTCCAATGTCAGAACTATATTGCAATATGAAAGAGAGAGATCGTCTATATTGAATACAGACAATATATCCGCAGTGAGATACGCGCTGAAGAATATCGCAACATGTTCTTTTATTGTTACTTTCCTTTGGCAATACCTAGGTAATTAATTCCTTGAATATAATGTTCAGACATACACGGTATTTAAAGTATGATGGTTGAAATAATTCGGAATGATAAGGGATATTTTATACTTTTTCCTGATAGACCTACAGTATATGTCGAAACAATGTTCTAGAAAGATAAACATGTTGTTATGGTCCTTTGAGCTATGATTATTCAACAAAATTATGTTAAATGATCCGGCTAAAATCAAATAATTTACAGCGTTTCGCCCCAGTGTACCATTGGGCTCGTCAGTTGGTATGGTACGCCAAAAATGGTTATAGTACCAATTCTTGATTTTATCATTTTTAACCTATTTTAAATTTTGAAAAAAAAAATAGGCTTATGAGATCACCTATTGTCCGTGTGTGTGTGTGTGTGTGTGTGTGTGTGTGTGTGTGTGTGTGTGTGAGAGAGAGAGGTGTGTGTGTGTGTGTGTGTGTCCCTAATACATTCTAAACGGCTGGAGCGATTTCAATGAAACTCGGTAAGTGCATAGCACTATTCCGGGCGACCCCGACCGTGCCCTTCAAATTTAGTTACGTCTCACCAATCCATCATGGCGGCTGTGCGAAATATTTCACCAGCATTCAATATCTACGAAACTATTACTACAAAACCAACATGGCGGCCACGCGAATTTGCGAATTTTAAATAGACGTTTCTCGCGATTTAACCATGCAAACGCAATAAAACTTGGTACAGTAAATGTTTATACACATTGTAATGCTCCGACATCTAACTTCGTTCAATTGTTTACATAACCACAAGATGGCGGATGTGCGAAATATTTCACCGGCATTCTATATCTCTGAAACTATTAGCGGTATCACCCTGAAATTTTGTACTGAGATAAAGAGCACTACTGGAAGTTCATCTATAAGACTTTCAAAAACCGGTTAACTACAAAACGAACATGGCGGCCAAGCGAATTTGAAAATTTTAATAGACCTTTCTCGCGATTTAATGGTCCAAATGCAATGAAATCTGGTACAGAAAATGTTTATACACATTGTAATGCACTGGTATAAAATTTAGTTCAATTGTTTACATATCCTCAAAATGGCGGCTGTGCGAATTTTAAAATTAAGTTGTTATTTCTTGTGTCGTAATCATGCGATCGAAGTGAAAGTTTGAAAAATGAACCTACGCAATACTTTTCCTTTAATGGTACATGATTCTATGGACTATACATTTAACAATCCAACATGGCGACCATCCGAAATATTTACACGGCTCTGAATATCTACGAATCTATTATAGCAATCAAATTGATTTTTTATGTTCATAGGGGCTATGAACTTAAGTTCACCTATAGGACTTTAAATAACCCGGTGATCATAAATCCAACATGGCGGCGACGCGAAGTATAAATATTCACATGGACGTTTCTCGCAATTTAACCATCCGAGTGCAGTGAAACTTGGTACAATAAATCCTTATACGAATGTCAATCCACTGGCATCTAATTTATTTGAATTGTTTCCATAACCACAAGATGGCAGCTGTGCGAAATTTTAAAATCTCCTTGTTACTTCTTGTGTCCTAATCATGCGATTGAAATTTGAATGCTACACGTACACAATAATCTTCATGTAAGAGTACATAACTCTAGGACCTACATATATAAAAACCAACATGGCGACCATCCGAAATATTTAGTCGGTTCTCAATATCTACGAATCTATTACATTAATCAAACTGAAATTTCGTATGTTGATAGTGGCAGTTAACATAAGTAGGATATATGAAAATAGGCTGTATAGTTCTTCACGGAACTACTTGTTTAAAATTGTCTCGTTTCTCCATTTTCTGTTACCTTTTGTAATATATGTTTCTGACACGATTAAATAAATAAATAAATAAATCACAGCAGAGTACTTGCAGGTAATTACTGCATATCATTTTACTGCTTTAGTGAATCACAGCAATAGTAGTTACACCTTCATAGATCAGTTGGGGGAGGAACACTGTTTGGTTTGACGGGATCGTCATTTCTACGTTTTGCAACATTTAAACAAATAGTTCTTATTTTGAGTGCATAATGCCTTAATGTTTACTAGCATACCCCGCGTTAAATGTCTACGTGCTTGTTTTTAAAATTTCAATTTCCTTTAAAGATTTGGACTACTTTTAAAGTTTAATTTACATTCAGAATCTGATTTAGCAAAGGTTTGCTGAATTACGTTTTGCCAGTCGTTATTGAAAATTTCCTTGAATACACAATTGGCGATTTATTTACTTGGTGACACAACAGATAGTGAGTTAATCGATCTTACTCGTGGAATACCTACATAAAGTTGCCCAAGGATAAATACTGGTTTTGGCAATTTCAAGCAAATGTTGTCAAACGATTGGCCCTGAGACTTAATGATCACCATTGCGAATGCTAACCGAATTTGATGCCTTCGTTTAAATTTGAAAGAATTACATGTATCAGAGGGAATAAGTGTTATCCTGAGTATGATGACAGTTTCACTTATATTGGAATCTATAAAATTTTACTCCGTCATATTACGCTGTAACTTTAACTATAAGTCTAATCCCATTAAAGATGCCTTTTGAGGGTAGTACATTTCTTAGTGAAATGGTTATAGCACCCTCCTTTACTCTCAGCTTGTGTGGAGGCATCCCGGTGGCTCTTAGACTGTTAACAAATGCTTCAGGAGGCAAGCTGATCCACTGCATGCTCACTCACAATGCTGTCTACATTTTCGCAATCTACTTCATCCCCAGGTAAACGTTGAAGAACGCGATTGCTTATATCAAGCGACTCATCATTCACAACGGTAAGAATTTCTTTTCCTTTAAGCTGCAGAACGGTGTTATTAGTAAAACCAATATCACTATATACATGTTCAATTTGATCTTGTATTTCTGGGTAGTATAGTGAAGTATCGTTACCGTTGTTCCCGTCTTGCTGCCATCTCCTACTTCTAAAGGACACGTTAAAAATTCTTTCTCAGAATGCAGAGCGCGCAAATTCAGGGCGGGTCACAATGACTGGACTTTACTCCAAAGTTTCTGCCGCTAGGCAACGGTTAGATATCGTGGACCTCTCCTTATTTCTGTTAATACTTGACGGATTTCACACCTAGTAGGATTAATTAACGCCGAATTGTTCGGTAGGCTACATTTGTTTAAATCTTTGAGAAGTCTGTCCACTGCTAGAAATGCAACAATTGCATCATTGGAGCGATATACCACATTATTAATTTTGTATTTAAGAGTGTATTAGCTTGAGGGGTATTTAGTTTTACGTTCAAGGTAGAATTAGCATTGAGAGGTCATGACATTTTGAAAAGAAGATGTTCAGTAAAGAACATATAGCCTACTGTCTCCTAAATGCATGGGTATTGTTATAACTCTTTGTCCTTTTCAAGGAGTATAATTGAAAGATGGTTGTAGTAGCTGGTTAAAATACGACGTGTTATACGGATATTAAACATGAATATGAGGTGCCTCTTGCTAGTGCTACCTTTCTACAAAATTTCATGAAATTTGGTTTCTCCATGTTTGAATTGATATGGTGAATTTATTTGCGCACATACATGGCCGCTATCTGAAAACTACTGGGCTGATGACCTTGTAGTTCAGTCATAAGATTCTTCGTACATAAAGGTATATTGTTGCAAAATGTGGTAGAGATCAATTGATTAGGTTGGTCGTAATTTAAGCTTTTAACATTTGGGTGGCCGCCATTATGTTTTTGTCAAGTTGGCGGCAATATAAAACATGACACTGAGGTGCCCTTTGCTAGTGCTACCTCTGTAAAAAAAATCGTTCAATTCGGTTTAACTGTGTTTGAATAGATAGGGGGAATCAATTTGCACATATACATGGCCGCCATCTGCAAACTATTGGGTTGATGACCTTGTAGTATAGTCAAAAGACGCTTGCCATATCAATATATGTCGTGGCAAAATTTGGTAGAGATCGGATGATTAGGTTAGTCGTAATTTGATTCAAGCTTTGAACACTTGGGTGGCCACCATTACGTTTCCGTCAAGATGGCGGTGATATAAACCATGACACTGAGGTGCCCTTTACTGGTGCTACCTCTGCACTAACTTTCGTTCAATTCGGTTTCACCATGTGTAAATTGATAGGGGGGACAGACATTCGGAGTACACACACACACACAGACAGACACACAATTTTTCGCCCTGTCTTGATCTCATAAGTCTACTTTCAATTTTTGCAAAAATTGAAAGCAGGTAAAAAATAGAACGCGCAGTTCTTCCTCCCGGTAAAAGTGTATCTGTTATTCCAGTACACGCTACAGGAGTACTGTAGGTTGATCTCCCTTTCCTCTGATTATGTGCAGCAGAGTCGAATAAACAAACGATTTTACCTGCATCAACTGGTCTTCCAGAAAGAAACACATTTGACTTAATTTATGTATTTAGCTTTCATATATTGCTTCAAGTACTGCACCAACGGCCATCAGTTGTTCTTCTGTCTATTGCTTATTCTTGTAAAATATCAATAGTGTGCATTCCTATGTTGTTCGCCTGTTTTTTACCTCTGGTAAATTATGTTTCTTCAGATCTAACCCGTAAGACACCTGAAGTTCATTGATTTCTGTATGAGCGTATTGTAGTCAACTTTCTTCAGAATATCTGTGATATAAAATCTTCAAAAATTGCACTTCTATGTTTGTCCCAAAGATCGGGAACCTTTCATGGTTCCCCGAACCCACAGATTATCGCAAATAACATTCGGAGGTACACACATCAAAAAAAGTTTTGCATCACCTCGGTTCCAAGAGTTCCGGAACCTTTAAATACAAAGGGAATAGAGATCAACACAAACAACATTTCAGCTCGTTTTATTGCTCATGAGACCCACACATTGCATGTTGTACCATCATACAGCTAGACTTTCAGCATTTGTGGTCCAGATTGCAGTACACACCACTACCTCTAATACCCAGTAGCACGTCCTCTTGCATTGATGCATGCCTGTATTCGTCGTGGCATACTATCCACAAGTTCATCAAGACACTGTTGGTCCAAATTGTCCCACTCCTCAACGACAATTCGGCGTAAATCTCTCAGAGTGGTTGGTGGGTCAAGACGTCCATAAACAGCCCTTTTCAACATATCCCAGGCATGTTCGATAGGGTTCATGTCTGGCGAACATGCTGGCCACTGTAGTCGAGCGATGTCGTTATCTTGAAGGAACGCATTCACAAGATGTGCACGATGAGGTCGAGAATCGTCGTCCATGAAGACAAATGCCTCTCCAATATTCTGCCGATATGGGTGCACTATGGGTCGGAGGATGTCATTCAGGTATCGTAAAGCCGTTTCGGAGCCTTCCATGACCACCAGTGGCGTACGTCGGCCCCACATAATGCCACCCCAAAACATCAGGGAACCACCACCTTGCTGCACTCGCTGGACAGTGTGTCTAAGACGTTCAGCCTGACCAGGGTGCCTCCAAACACGTCTCCGACGATTGTCTGGTTGAAGGCATATGCGACACTCATCGGTGAAGAGAACGTGATGCCAATTCTGTGGGGTCCATTCAGCATGTTGTTGGGCCCATCTGTACCGCGCTGCATGGTGTCGGGGTTGCAAAGCTGGACCTCGCCATGGACGTCGGGAGTGAAGTTGCGCATCATGCAGCCTTTTGCGCACAGTTTGAGTTGAAACACGACGTCCTGTGGCTGAACGAAACGCATTATTCAACATGGTGGCATTGCTGTCAGGGTTCCTCCGAGCGGCAATCCGTAAGTAGCGGTCATCCACTACAGTAGTAGCCCTTGGGCGGCCTGAGCGAGGCCTGTCATCGACAGTTCCTGTATCTCTGTACCTCCTCCATGTCCGAACAACATCGCTTTGGTTCACTCTGAGACGCCTGGAAACTTCCCTTGTTGAGAGCCCTTCTTGACACAAAGTAACAATGCGGACGCGATCGAACTGCGGTATTGACCTTCTAGGCATGGTAGAACTACAGACAACATGAGCAGCGTACCTTCGTCCTGGTGGAATGACTGGAACTGATCGGCTGTCGTACCCCCTCCGTCTAATAGGCCCTGCTCATGCATGGTTGTTTACATCTTTGAGCAGTTTTAGTGACATCTATGAACAGTCAAAGGGACTGTATCTTTGATACAATATACACAGTCAACGTCTATATGCCGGAGATCTGGGAACCGAGGTGATGCAAAACTTTTTTTGATGTGTGTATATTGGCATTCGTGTCTGAGCTACTTCAATTAACGTATCATGACAAATTTGATCACCTTGAATATGTCTATCCAGACAGCGGGTTATCAAGATAGAGAGTAGGTGCGCCAACGAATGATGAGTTATTTGCCATTAGCGCAGTGGTTAAGGGAATTGACTCCAAACCGCAAGAAACCAGGTTCGATCCCACCTAAGTGGCGGCAATTTGTTTTATCACTGAAATATCGTTTTATCAAGGAGTGTTATAAGCATTTTACATTTTGTAAGTGAGTTATGCATGAGTTTACTGGAATTACAGTATTTCTTCCATAAAACAGGCAAGAAAGCGGCAAAAGATATCCATCACGATCGGCGATGCATGCTTGCAAAGCAAAGCTGTCATATGTTCAAGGCTTAAATCAAATTACGATTAACCTAATCATCCGATCTCTACCAAATTTTGCAACTACATACCTTTATGGAGGGAGCATCCTTTGACCAATCTAATAGGTCAATCGCCTAATAGTTTGCGGATGGCGGCCATCTTTGTGTCAAAACAGATTCCCCCTATTAATTCAAACACGGTGAAACCGAATGGAACGAAATTTGGTACAGAGATAGCACTAGCAAAGGGCACCTCAGTGTCATGTTTTATATCGCCGCCATATTGACAGAAACGTAATGGCGGCCACACAAATGTTCAAAGCCTAAGTTAAATTACGACTAACATAACCATCCGATCTCTACCAAACTTTGCAACAACATACCTTTATAGAGGGAGCATCCTTTGACCAATCTAATAGGTTATTAGCCTAATAGTTTGCGGATGGCGGCCATCTTTATGTCAAAATTGATTCCCCCTATTAATTCGAACACGGTGGACCGAATGGAACGAAATTTGGTACAGAGGTAGCACTAGCAAAGGGCACCTCAGTGTCATGTTTTATATTGCCGCCATCTTGACTGAAACGTAATGGTTGCCACACAAATGTTCAAAGCTTAAATCAAATTACGATTAACCTAATCATCCGATCTCTACCAAATTTTGCAACTACATACCTTTATGGAGGGAGCATTCTTTGACCAATCTAATAGGTCATTCGCCTAATAGTTTGCGGATGGCGGCCATCTTTGTGTCAAAATCGATTCCCCCTATTAATTCAAACACGGTGAGACCGAATGGAACGAAATTTGTACAGAGATAGCACTAGCAAAGGGCACCTCAGTGTCCAGATTTATATCGCTGCCATCTTGACAGAAACGTAATGGCGGCCACACAAATGTTTAAAGCTTAAATCAAATTACGATTAGCCTAATCATCCGATCTCTAGCAAATTTAGCAACAACATACCTTTATGGAGGGAGCATCCTTTGACCAAACTAATAGGTCATCAGCCTAATATTTTGCGGATGGCGGCCATCTTTTTGTGAAAATCGATTCCCTTTATCAATTCGAACACGGTGAAACCGAATGGAACGAAATTAGGTACAGAGGTAGCACTAGCAAAGCGCACCTCAGTGTCATGATTTATATCGCCGCCGTTTTGACGGAAACGTAATGGCAGCCACACAAATGTTCAAAGCTTAAATCAAATTACGATTAACCTAATCATCCGATCTCTACCAAATTTAGCAACAACATACCTTTATGGTGGGAGCATCCTTTGACCAAACTAATAGGTCATTAGCCTAATATTTTGCGGATGGCGGCCATCTTTGTGTGAAAATCGATTCCCCTTATCAATTCGAACACGGTGGAACCGAATGGAACGAAATTTGGTACAGAGGTAGCACTAGCAAAGGGCACCTTAGTGTAATGTTTTATATCACCGCTATCTTGACGGAAACGTAATCGCGGCCATCCAAATGTTAAAAGCTAAAATGTAATTACGACCAACCTAATAATCTAGTCTCTACCAAATTTTTCAACACCATATCTTTATGTTCATTCAATCATACTCCTTGATAAGGACAAAGGGTTATAACAATACCCATGCATTTAGGAGAAAGTAGGCTATATGTTCTTTACTGAACATCTTGTTTTATATAAATTTTGAATTTTCAAAATATAGGTTACAATACAATGCGTTTTATATATTAATTATTTACATATTAATTATTAGGGAATAATGAACACACTAAAATAAAAACTTTAAAATAGATGGGTATGGGAGTGGGGGTTGCTACAGTAACCGGATAGTTTCGCATGAATGGGTGGGGAGGGTTTGACTCTTCGGCAGGGTCTTCGTCGAAATGGTATGGACGGGTTGTCGATGTATTCCCCTTCCTCGTTAGTGACTATCAAGGGACGGTTGTCGCAGGACTTTCCGCCGCAACAGAAATTGCAGAAAGTGGAGCAATTCAGACCGGCTTTTCTGCATCCACATGCTGCGGAACAGCCGGTGACACACCTGCATGATACCGTCTTCAGCAGGACACGAGGAGCAGCATCGCTGGTGGTTGTTGTCGGAATCAAGCCCCTGCTTCCTCTTGTCCAGCCAAAGATGATCGGTTTTTTCTTCCTGTTCATCCAGGACATCACTTGGTGGTATACCCGCATGGAGTGGTATCGCGCTGCATCGGAGATTGGGGGCAGCTTTTCCAGGTTCAAGTTTGTCGTGGTGGCAACAAATTTTGTGTGTCGAAGGTCAGAAAGTGATTTTTCGATTCCCTCACCATAGAGGACGACCAATATTTGCTCTCCTGCTTCGGAGATGTCCTCTAATGTGGCTTCTGGGTCCATGAAGACATCACTTATCTCCAACAATAATGGATTCCTCCGGAACAGGGAACAATATTTGTTTTTTCCGAATCCATAAATGTTTGACGTTGTGTCACACTCGCTGATGGCGTGGATGTGCAGCAAGTTCTCGGCGAAGTCATACATAAATGACGAGGGGCAGTACATGACGTCAGGGGAATGGCCTCTTCCTTGTTTTTAAAGGTATACGTTGTTAATCGTATTTGCTGTCCCGGTGAGAATGACTAATAAATCGATGTCTTCCTCCACAATAATTACAGCGTCGTACGAAGAAGCCATCGATGTTGCAGTGGTCACAATGAGCACGTCAGCATCCTCTTCAGCTTGCTTGTTCATGACGTTGGACGCTTCAAGATTTGTTCTGAGGAGGGCAACAAATCGTTTTTTATTGCTCTCATTGGACAGAAATTTGTCTTGAAGAGTTGTTTTGACTGTGGCTTCATCAAATATCACATCTGTTGAGGCGTTCAGCTTGCGCCTTCTTGCTCTTTCAGCATTTTTGATACTCATCAGAAGATTGTCTGTGTACCCGTCGAATATGACCATCACCACTGTCCCATAATGCTGGTGGATGTACTTGATATAATCGGCACAAATTTTCCCAAAAGTCGAATTTCGATTCCACACAACGTTGTGGAGCAGATGCCCACCATCGATGACAGTGAGGTGATTTGAGGAGAGCTCGAAATCTATGGGCAGTTGTGTTAACGCTGCATTTAAAGCAGACTTTGTTCCCTTGCGCATTCCATTCTCGTTGAACAACGACATAAGATACGGTGCAAGCTCATAAGAGAGGTATTCCTCAAGGTCGTCCTGGGTTGTTTTTACTATGCACATCCTGAGATAGAGTGTGAGTGGGTTCACAGCAATCTTCTTCTCCCCAACTATCAAGATGTTCTTGTCAGCTGCTAAATAGATCACTTTCTCCTTGTTTTTGAAGGGCACTTCACCGAAGGTTGTTCCCACTATTTTTGAGAGTCCAGCCATACCGACTTGCTGAGCTTTGTAGCAGTTCACCTGCTCACTTCCAACTACACCAGAATTGATGCTCATAATTTCCTCTGCTTCAGGGAAAGTGGGGGTTCGAAAACCATTCGAGCAGCCGCTGCACATCTTGTTCGTCCCGCGTGATCCTGCTGGGCCTCAGCTCCACATGTTGTTCTGAAGACAATGCTGTAACTTCAGTGTACTGCTCCATTTGTTGAGCTACAGTATATCCTGAAGAGAAGTCATTCCAAGAGTCCACTTCAACAATGTACTGTCTGTCATTCAACTTTCACCAGTCAAGCCACCTCCAACTTTCATATCTTCCATGAGTTTCTGTTCGATCGTCACCAACACGGAGCTCCAGGGCTGGACCACAAAAAATGCATTTCCTCTAGTTTTCTTTAATCTACCCCCACTCCTACACATTGATCGTAATTGTTTTTATGATACACGAGTTTCAAAGGAAATTAAATTCTCTACATCTTTTATTCAATAAGATTTTTTGCTGAGATCAAGTCTTCCCCCTTATTTTTTGCGATGGAATGTGGAGCGAAAGTGAAAAATATGCCAAATCGCCAATTTTCGCCCTTTTTCGCCTTCTCGTAGCTCGAATATGCTTGGTCCTACAAAAAATCTTTCCATATCAAAGTTGTTGGAAATTTAGTCGTCTACATTTCCTTATTTAAACATATCTTCAAACAAATGAACTGGAAATGAGCTAGAGGCCAAAAACTTAAACAAGTGCCGATTTTTGACAGTTTTTTCAAGATGGCGGACGAAGCAAGAGGGGGAGGATGACGGAAACTTGGATTAATAACTACCTAATGGTCTTAAACAACATCAAAAAATTAAAAAATGATCCCGCATCTGATGTAAGGTGAACCCCCTTTTTGAGCCTCTATTGTCTGGACTAACATTGCTTATGGGGCACTAACGTATCTACCGTCAATAAATGTTCCCAATATTGTATCATAGCTGAGTTTGTCGTTTCTATTTTCATTTATCAGTTTAACGGGTGCTAGATCATGACACTTGTATACATATTTGTAGAGGTATTTGACACTTTTAAGAGAGGTGCAACCTCCTACGTTGATATGAGCGCTGAATTCCTTTAATAACCACGGATTACGCATGCGCGCAAAGACCGCTAAAGCTCAAAGCATTCTTACTGAAGAGAAATAGGCTATCACTTTCGCTTCATTACTGCTCTACATAATGCAAGTCACCTCAATATGAGAGACATGCCTTCGAACCTTAGATGATTTTGTTTTTACGCCTGCGCACAAAGCTGCCAAGGCTCAAAGAATTCTTACTGGTGAGACATATCACACTCGTTTCATTACTGGTCAACATGCAAGACATCCACACTCTCTCCTCGGTTAATTAGGTAAGTGACATCCTTTCAATCCTTATATATGACAGCTTTGCTTTGCAAGCATGCATCGCCGATCGTGATGGATATCTTTTGCCGCTTTCTTGCCTTTTTTATGGAAGAAATCCTGTAATTCCAGTAAACTCATGCATAACTCACTTACAAAATGTAAAATGCTTATAACACTCCTTGATAAAACGATATTTCAGTGATAAAACAAATTGCCGCCACTTAGGTGGGATCGAACCTGGTTTCTTGCGGTTTGGAGTCAATTCCCTTAACCACTGCGCTAATGGCAAATAACTCATCATTCGTTGGCGCACCTACTCTCTAGCTTGATAACACGCTGTCTGGATAGACATATTCAAGGTGATCAAATTTGTCATGATACTTTATTGAAGCTGCTCATACACGTATGCCAATATACCTACGAACGATATTTGCGATAATCTGTGGGTTCGGGGAACCATGAAAGGTTCCCGATCTTTGGGACAAACATAGAAGTTCAATTTTTGAAGATTTTATATCACAGATATTCTGAAGAAAGTGGACTACAATACGCTCATACAGAAATCAATGAACTTCAGGTGTCTTACGGGTTAGATCTGAAGAAACTTAATTTACCAGAGGTAAAAAACAGGCGAACAACATAGGAATGCACACTATTGATATTTTACAAGAATAAGCAATAGACAGAAGAACAACTGATGGCCGTTGGTGCAGTACTTGAAGCAATATATGAAAGCTAAATACATAAATTAAGTCAAATGTGTTTCTTTCTGGAAGACCAGTTGATGCAGGTATAATCGTTTGTATATTCGACTCTGCTGCACATAATCAGAGGAAAGGGAGATCAACCTACATTACTCCTGTAGCGTGTACTGGAATAACAGATACACTTTTACCGGGAGGAAGAACTGATCGTTCTATTTTTAACCTGCTTTCAATTTTTGCAAAAAATGAAAGTAGACTTATGAGATCAAGACAGGGCGAAAAATTGAGTGTCTGTCTGTGTATGTGTGTGTACTCTGAATGTCTGTCCCCCTATCAATTCACACATGGTGAAACCAAATTGAACGAAAGTTAGTGCAGAGGTAGCACCAGTAAAGGGCACCTCAGTGTCATGTTTTATATCGCCGCCATCTTGACGGAAACGTAATGGTGGCCACCCAAATATTCAAAGCTTGAATCAAATTACGACTAACCTAATCATCCGATCTCTACCAAATTTTGCCACAACATATATTGATATGGCAAGCGTCTTTTGACTATACTACAAGGTCATCAACCCAATAATTTGCAGATGGCGGCCATGTATGTGTGCTAATTGATTCCCCCTGTCTTTTCAAACACAGTTAAACCGACATTGAACGAATTTTTTTACACGGTAGCACTAGCAAAGGGCACCTCAGTGTCATGTTTTATATTGCCGCCATCTTGACAAAAACGTAATGGCGGCCACCCAAATGTTAAAAGCTTAAATTACGACCAACCTAATCATCTGATCTCTACCACATTTTGCAACAATATACCTTTATGCACGAAGAATCTTTTGACTGAACTACAAGGTCATCAGCCCTATAGTTTGCAGATAGCGGCCATGTATGTTTGCAAATAGATTCACCATATCAATTCAAACACGGAGAAACCGAATTGCATGACATTTTGTACAAAGGTAGCACTAGCAAAGGGCACCTCATATTCATGTTTAATATCCGTATAACACGTTGTATTTTAACCGGCTACTACAACCATCATTCAATTATACTCCTTGAAAAGGACAAAGCGTTATAACAATACCCATGCATTTAGGAGAAAGTAGGTTATATGTTCTTTACTGAACATTTTCTTTTCAAAATGTCATGACCTCTCAATGCTAATTCTACCTTGAACGTAAAACTAAATACCCCTCAAGCTAATACACTCTTAAATACAAAATTAATAATGTGGTATATCGCTCCAATGATGCAATTGTTGCATTTCTAGCAGTGGACAGACTTCTCAAAGATCTATCAAATGTAGCCTACCGAACAATTCGGCGTTAATTAATCCTACTAGGTGTGAAATCCGTCAAGTATTAACAGAAATAAGGAGAGATCCACGATATCTAACCGTTGCCTAGCGGCAGAAACTTTGGAGTAAAGTCCAGTCATTGTGACCCGCCCTGAATTTGCGCGCTCTGCATTCTGAGAAAGAATTTTTAACGTGTCCTTTAGAAGTAGGAGATGGCAGCAAGACGGGAACAACGGTAACGATACTTCACTATACTACCCAGAAATACAAGATCAAATTGAACATGTATATAGTGATATTGGTTTTACTAATAACACCGTTCTGCAGCTTAAAGGAAAAGAAATTCTTACCGTTGTGAATGATGAGTCGCTTGATATAAGCAATCGCGTTCTTCAACGTTTACCTGGGGATGAAGTAGATTGCGAAAATGTAGACAGCATTGTGAGTGAGCATGCAGTGGATCAGCTTGCCTCCTGAAGCATTTGTTAACAGTCTAAGAGCCACCGGGATGCCTCCACACAAGCTGAGAGTAAAGGAGGCTATAACCATTTCACTAAGAAATGTACTACCCTCAAAAGGCATTTTTAATGGGATTAGACTTATAGTTAAAGTTACAGAGTAATATGACGGAGTCAAATTTTATAGATTCCAATATAAGTGAAACTGTCATCAAACTCAGGATAACACTTATTCCCTCTGATACATGTAATCCTTTCAAATTTGAACGAAGGCATCAAATTCGGTTAGCATTCGCAATGGTGATCATTAAGTCTCAGGGCCAATCGTTTGACAACATTTGCTTGAAATTGCCAAAACCAGTATTTATCCTTGGGCAACTTTATGTAGGTATTCCACGAGTAAGATCGTTTAACTCACTATGTGTTGTGTCACCAAGTAAATAAATCACAAATTGTGTATTCAAGGAAATTTTCGATAACGACTGGCAAAACGTAATTCAGCAAACCTTTGCTAAATCAGATTCTGAATGTAAATTAAACTTTAAAAGTAGTCCAGATCTTTAAAGGAAATTGAAATTTTAAAAACTAGCACGTAGACATTTAACGCGGGGTATGCTAGTAAACATTAAGGCATTATGCACTCAAAATAAGAACTATTTGTTTAAATGTTGCAAAACGTAGAAATGATGATCCCGTCAAACAAAACAGTGTTCCTCCCCCAACAGATCTATGAAGGTGTAACTACTATTGCTGTGATTCACTAAAGCTGTAAAATGATATGCAGTAATTACCTGCAAGTACTCTGCTGTGATTTATTTATTTATTTATTTAATCGTGTCAGAAACATATTTTACAAAAGGTAACAGAAAATGTATCCTACTTATGTTAACTGCCACTATCAACATACGAAATTTCAGTTTGATTTCTGTAATAGATTCGTAGATATTGAGAACCGATTAAATATTTCGGATGGTCGCCATGCTGGATTTTATATATGTAGGTCCTAGAGTTATGTACTGTTACATGAAGATTATTGTGCACGTGTAGCATTCAAATTTCAATCGAAAAAAGTCCTCTCGGCACGCCTGAAGGCGGAGGTAGATTTCACCGGACAAACTTGGAGATAGGCGAAAATAGGCAGAATATGCAGGTTTTCGTAGAAGGATCAGACCTCATTTATCGCGTGAAAGTATTTTATAATTAGAGATTAATTAACTTTGTTTTTCCTCATTTTAAACATATTTTAAACATTTTATTGTCTTATGGGGACGGTTACTTTCTTGTCATTTGGAGTCCATTTTTAGCCTATTTTCAATTTTGAAAAAATAGGCTTCTGAGATCACCTTTTGTCCGTGTGTGTGTGTGTGTGTGTGTGTGAGAGAGAGGTGTGTGTGTGTGTCCCCCTAATAAAATCTAAACGGCTAGAGCGATTTCATTGAAACTCGGTAAGTTCATAGCACTATTCCCGGCGACCTCGACCGTGCCCATCGAATTTTGTTACGTCTCACCAATCCAACATGGCGGCTGTGCGAAATATTTCACTAGCATTCAGTATCTCCGAAACTATAAGGGATATCGCCCTGAAATTGTGTACGGTGATAAAGGGTACTACTAGAAGTTCACCTATGAGACTTTCAAAAACCTGGTTACTACATAACCAACATGGCGGCCAAGCGAATTGGAGACATTTAAATAGACTTTTCTCGCGATTTAACTATCCAAACGTAATGAAACTTGGTACATCAAATATTTATACACATTGCAATGCACTGGAGTCTAATTTAGTTCAATTGTTTACATTACCTCAAAATGGCGGCTGTGCGAATTATTTCACTGACATTCTATATCCCCGAAACTATTACAGATATCACCCTGCCATTTTGTACGGTGATAAAGGGTACTGATACAAGTTTACCTATGTATAATTCATAAACCTGTAAAGTACAAAACGAACATGGCGACCAAGCGAATTTGAAATATTTTAATAGACTTTTCTCGTGAGTTAACTCTCTGAGCGCAGTGAAATGTGGTACAGTAAATGATTTTGTAGATTGTAATGTACGGCCATCTAATTTAATTCAATTGTTTACATAACCTCAAGATGGCGGCTGTGCGAAATTTTAAAATTAAGTTTTTATTTCTTGTGTCGTAATCATGCGATCGAAGTGAAAGTTTGAATAATGAATCTAGGCAATAAGTGTCCTTGAATGGTACATAACTCTATGGCCTATACATATAACAATCCTAAATGGCATGCTTCCGAAATATTTAGACGGTTCTCAATATCTATGAATCTTTTACAGCAAACAAACTGAAATTTTTATGTTCATAGAGACTATGAACATATGTTCACCTATAGGACTTTCAGTAACCTGGTGAGCACGAATCCAACATGGTGGCAACGCGAAGTATAAATATTTAAATGGACGTTTCTCGCGAATTTACTATCCGAGTGCCGTGAAACGTTGCACGTTAAATGCTTACACAAATGTTGATCCACTGACATCTAATTTATTTCAATTGTTTGCATAATCACAAGATGGCTGCTGTGCGTAATTTTAAATTCTCGTTTTTACTTCTTGTGTTCTAATCATGCGATTGAAGTTTGAATACCACACGTACACAATAATCTTAATATAATAATACAAAAATAAAAATCCAACCTGGCGACCATCTGAAATATTTAGACGGTTCCCAATATCTACGAATCTGTTACAGCAATTAAACTGAAATTTTGTATGTTGATAGAGGCAATTAACGTGAGCAGGATATATGAAAATAGGCTGTACAGTTCTTCACGGAACTACTTGTTATACTTGTGGTCACACTGTCCTTATGCAAGGTTTCGACACTGATGTGTAACTATGTAACGGTCTGTTACTTCTTTACGCAAAATTATATCTCCCGCAGAGATGTTGGTTGGTCCCTCAGTTTAGGGGCTGCGACAACGCGGTCATGTAACCCCGTGTACTTTGGGTGAGTGTAGAATCTGTCTGATAAACGGTGTGAATTGTGATGGCTGTATTAGTCTGTAATTCAGGTAAGGAATGCAGACGCTAAATTTCAAGCAGTAGTTCCTAATGTTGTTACCAGGTACTACCGTCAACGACACCTAGCTGTGAACTTGGCTACTAGATGCCACCCCAACCAGCAACTCGCAACGAACGTTGGAACTTCCCCTCCAAAGAAAGCATACTGAGGTATTTTAGCTCTCTTAGAAAATCCGACGACTACGGCCGGCTTTGAAACCGCGACCTTGGGCATAGACATTCTGCATGCTACCAGTTACGTCACCGAAGCCGCTTCCCACTTAGATGAAAATACTGAATCTGATCTCGTGCAAGTGCGTTGTCATGGCAACGTCTGATGGCTCATCCCTCATCAATTTAGTAGTGTTGCCATGTCAACCACTGATAGCTCTTGGCATTTTCTTATAATTCCGAAATCATTTTTCTCCTCCCTTGGCGCAATGGTGACTCATATCAAAAATTCTTTCAGACAAATGTTTTAGGTAATTATTAGGGGAATATTGTCCATTTTGTACGGTTTTGATATTGTGCCTATTAACAGAGATATGATTAATGTTTCCCGAAAAACCGACTTTTTCCCACCCCTTTGGTCAATGGTTGGTGCTATCAAAAAACGTTTCAAACATAAATTTCTGAGCTTTATCCGACACATAGTATGAACTTTGAACGGATTCGATATTTCACATATTAAGAGAGTTATAGCAATATTTCATTTTTTTCGAAAAAAAAAGTCCCCCATTTTCATCCCCTTCGACCGATTTAGCCCAGTAACGAACTCTTCCGAGATTTTATGGGTATACATATTCGGTAAAAAATTCAAAGTGATTGGTGCAAAATTACGGCAGTTATCGTGTCAACAAGAAACTGATATACATATATACATATATTACATAAATTATATATAAACTTTTGAACTGACGGTGGTTTTGGGGTCTGGGGGATGTGAAACGCGAAGATATGTCGAAATTTTCCGGAAATCGAAACATGGTACCCATTGCAATAGTTAGCTTTCTAATGAAATCTACCTAAAATACTACCGGCAACGACACCTAGCTGTGAACTTGGCTAATAGATGCCACCTCAATCAGCAACTCACAACGAACGTTGGAACTTCCCCTCCGAAGGAAAGCAAACTCAGGTTTTTTAGCGCTCTTAGTAAATCCGACGACTTCCGCCGGGTTTGAACCCACGACCTTGGGCATAGAAGATCAGCATGCTACCAGTTCCGATACCGAAGTCGCTTCCCACAGACATATGAAAACTGAATGTGATCTCGTGCAGTGGCGTTGTCATAGCAACTGCTGATGGCTCATCCCTTATCAATTAAAAGTAAAGTTGTCATGGCAACCTCTCTTGGCACTTGGCATTTTCTTATAATTTAAATCATTTTGTTCACCCCGTGGCGTAATGGTGGGTCATATCAAAAATTCTTTCAGACAAAAGTTTTAGGTAATTATTGGAGGAATATTGTCCATTTTGTGCGGTTTTGATATTGTGCCTATTAACAGATATATGATTAATGTTTCCCGAAAAACCCACTTTTTCCCACCCCTTTGGTCAATGGTTGGTGCTATCCAAAAACTTATTTGACATAAATTTTGGCACTCATCCGACACATATTATTAACTTTGAAGGGATTCGATATTTCATGTATTAAGAGAGTTATAGCGATATTTCACTTTTTCGAAAAAAGCCCCCCATTTTCACCCCCTTTGACCGATTTTGCCCATTAACGAACTCGACCGAGATTTTATAGGGATACATATTATGTAAAAATTCAAAGTGATTGGTGCAAAATTACGGCAGTTATCGTGTCCACAAGAAACTGATATATACAGGGTGTATTTGATATGATGGAAGTCCTTTACACTGGTGATAGAAGATGGTATTCTAAGCAAATATCTTCATGAAATTAAGTCGGATCTTAATTAGTGTAGGTGGAATTAAATCACAAAAATCGTCGCTCAATATCTTGGAAACGGGCTTTCACTTCGTTCCCCTCAGCAGCAGAGCTGACTTCTCCCCGTCACCCTCCCCTCCTACGCTGAGGAATGTTGACCAGAGTCTGCAGTTGAGTGACCTCCTCGCCTTGTCTGCCAATGACATTGAAATACACAAACCGAGCCTATGAACAGCTGATTCACACCTTCATGGGGAGTGGCTACATGACTAGTGATGGTGGATCTGTCTTGGATTTTTCCAGCTTCATGAACTATGCATAGAAAATAGAAATCCTAAAGATTTAGTAAATTAATTTAAGGAACTGTTGGTCTATCTTTGTGTGAAGATAGTGCAACAACTGTAATAAACTTATTAATAATACTAATAATAGTAATAGTAGGCTTTTAGACACACTAACTTCTTTTATGTTTCTTTTTGGTATGTCGAGTTGCCAGACTTTAATGTACGTAGGATTTCTTGTATGTGCCATGAAATCCATGGAGATGATCTTATTAGATCACATTCATTTACTACATGACTGAACGTAGATCGCACCCTCGGGAAGGTTAGCACTCTACCACCAGAACTACACATGCTGACTCTTATTATTATTATTATTAGACTATTATTATTATTATTATTATTATAACACTGTATTATAACAATGTATTTTATTTTCATTTTCGTGTATTTTCATATGTATTTACATTGTTGATGGACCAATAAATCAATCCTCCCCCCCCCCCCCCTCTCCAGTTAATGGCCACCCGAGGGCTGGAGATGGGATGGGACAATTCACAATATGAACATGTGGTACCATACTAGTATTAAATCTTGGAAGTAGGTTTCCATGGGTTCCCACTTCTACCCCAGGCAAATGTCGGGATAGTTCCTAACTTCAGGCCACGGCCGCCTTCTTCTCAATAATCATAACCGCTGGCAGTGCAGCCCATGAAGGGCCTAGGCCTACCAAGCGACCGCTGTCCAGCCATTTGGCCTGCAGATATTAGGGTGACGCGTGGTCAGTGCATCGGGTCCCCTCGGCCATTAATCTTGATTTTCCTGACTCGGGCACTGCCTCACTGTTAGACAGCTACTTAATTGCCCTCACGAGGCTTAGTGCACTGCGTTACAGCCCTCACGTCAGTTTCTAATATCCCTGATGGAGCCAGGAATCGAACCCAGGGCCTCCAGGTGAGAGGCAGTTGCACTGCCCCAACACCACAGGGCCGGCGCCTTCTTCCGAATCCTCACCTGAATTACAAATACCCACATTACTACAGAAACCACAAAACACAGGTTATCACACAAATTCTACCCACACCCAGCTACATGGGGCTAAATGACCAAAATCGCCAAGCCTCTCAAACAAAACATCAAGTTTTTTACTTCCGTCCTAAATGCCTAGTTCTGAACAGACTGCGGGATGTCGGAATTTTGTCACACTGCATTTCATTAAGAGAATGTTTTTAGTATTTTCAGAAACTAGTCAACAGAAGGTCCGACACGGACGCCAATGATACATCAGGGCTGAGTATCGAAATTAGTTTATACATGAACATCAATCAATGAATTCCACACTTACAAAGTAGGCTACACAATACTACCGGTCCTGACGTCCCAAGCCATTGCGTGCGTTGTCAACAACAACAACAAGAACAACGGCAATGCACATTTTCTTACGAGACGGTAGAGCTCAAACAGCTGATAGCCTACCACCCCTCAAGTCAACCGGTAGGGTCAATGCTCCGATTACGTAACAACTTCCCCTTCGCGCGTCGTCACATCGGGCTCCGCCTCGTTTCCCCAGCCTGCCGCACCACTTTCTGCCTGATTAGTTTCTGAAATAACTAAAAACATTGACTTTTTAATGATTAATTATCAATTTCAAGATAGGTGACAAATTTTTTACCTAGGAAGCTTAGAATAGTCTCTTCTATCACCAGTGTAACGGACTTCCATCATATCAAATACACCCTGTATATATAGATAGATAGTGTACAGCCCCCCAGGGTTCTGCATCCCCTGGAGGACATCCCCCCATCATCTATTTAAATTACCCTTAACTGGCAAAGCTTGTAAGTCCAGAACATATCTATTAACACCGCAATGGCAGCTAGCCAGTATGGAAAGCTTAACCAATAATTGCATCACTACCACAAACAGCGACACACAAATTAACTAGGTCATCTAGGCAGCAGAACGCTGACAGAACAACGCCGAAAGCTATAAAAGGGAGCCTTATGTAGGACAAACACTCTCAATTACCAGTCTTACAGTGCAGCGGCCGCAGGCTATCGACGTTATCATCAGAGGTGAGTCAGACGTGTTCAGATCTCTTGTATTTGTAACCTTTACCCACAGATTGTACTTTTACATTGTGACCATTATTACATTCCCTGAAAGGGACTCATAATTCAACATCACTGACCAATAAACACTTGGTCAGTACACTACACTCGTCTTACTATTTATACGCCTCTTTACGTCCCAACGCCCTTCCTTATTCCCGTCACGGTTAGACGTGACATATGGTAGCCCAACAGTGCTAGCTCAGGTATCATTGTATTTCTCGCGGCGGCCCGGCTGCTAAGAGCAGCGCGCGCCACATAGCTGACACGAGCACGTTCAGTTATATAACAAGCGGCCAGCTGGACGACCAGCACGTTGACCTATACACCAAACTCCATCCCCTAAGATACATCTACATCCTTTATAGGAGCGCCCCCTAGTTCCTAACACTAAACAACACTCTACACTGGTCAGCTTACCCTGCTACGGGAAGCTACCCCCTTTTAGGCACTGCTTTATAAATTAACACAATAACTCTTCCTTTTAGATCCAACCACCCCCAATAAAGGGATCTAAAACACTGGTGGAGGCCGGGTACCACGCATAGTAAAAAAGGAACTCATACAACGAGTTTTCGTAGTCAAAACGGTCCTAACCGCACGCAGCCAAGCAAATAGTGAATTTTTTTTCCCCAGACAAAAAACACCATTTTTGCTCCAAACTAGCTACACAGGGGAAATTCTTAGTAAACCAACCCCCCAGCCCCAGACAGAATCAAAGAGATACGAAAATACACTGTCAAACACGCACAGATTTTTTATTTTTATTTTATTCGCACACACTTCAGTCAGAATGGCACCTCATGCAGAGATTGCAAGCCATAGAGGCAATAGGGTTACGCCAATATTATTAACATTATTAATAAGATGCCAAAGGCATATACAAATGCGACAGACACAAATACGGGCACTCCAAACAAAAGTCGGGGCAATACAGGGCAAACAGCCATACACTCCGTCAGAGGGTAGGACAACGCAATTAAGATGCGCACATAAGCACTTGAGGAACATACATGAACACCTCAATAGGATCCATGTCCAAAGAAACAAAATATACGAACAATTAATCACCACACATGGTCCCGTAATAGATAATGCAACCCTCGAGAGAATGAGGGTGCACTACACAGATTTACACACTCAATACAGGGAGCTCATTCGCCAACAAGCGCTTCTCCAATTGGCGGCTACAGAACTGTATAGGACACAGAAACATTAATACAGTAATTCGCAAACAGGCCATATGCCTCAATAGGCAGTACACCCAAATTCGGGACAAGTACCGTGAGCTCCAAGCCAACAAGGCAATTTTTGAGTTCATGGTAGGGCCACAAGCCCAGCCGAGAGAGGACATAAGCGTAGATACGCTAACTCGGCAATTTGCGAGGATGTCCCTCTCGCCACGTGCTGCCACACATGAGAAGGAGTTCACCGTGGCCACAGTCCATAAGACGGCCAGGTTAGGCTCCAATAGGCTACAAGCACAAAGTTACACAAACACACGTCCTTCAGCTCCGGATCGGAAGGCAATTTGGCCAAACCGAGGGGCAGAGCCTAGAACAACCCCCTCGGAACAAAGGGACGAGAGGGAGTTGAAGCCAGGACCCTCAGACACATATGATATGACAGGGAGACAACGGGACGTAACCACGTCATGGGCTGAGGACGTAGAGCCCGCCCTACAGTACATAAAGCCTACATACACCCACACAGATAGGCTAACACAATGGCAGGAGTCTGCCGTGGCCACAGGCCAGAAAGCGGTCAGGCTACACGCCACCACATTGCCAGGGCAGAGACAGGCAATTAAGCGGCCTTTTCCGCCAGTTCAAAGGGCAAGTTTGCCAGAACGAAGGCGAACACCGGCATTAGTCCCTCAGGATGCACGATACACGCACGCACATTTTGACCAGGCACTACCACACAGTACACGGGGATTAGGAAAAGTGTTATTACCTACCCCACAGAACAGATCAGTCGAAAATACACACACCCCCGTAAACTCTACTAGGGTAGCGCAGAGCGCGAGTAGTTCCGCGAACACAGGTACACTTAGACCAACGGTCAAGCGATACGGTGAAAGCAAGCCCGGTCGTACTTTGCTACAAACTCCTCCGAAAAATAGCAGAGGGGCACCTCAGTGGATCCCAGGGGCTTACACCCTAGTGACAGGACGACGGTATCCACCTTTCCGAGCACTGACGCTCGAAAAAGGATAACGACTTTCACCAGGAATACAATATATTCCGACATCACTTGCACCAATAGTATAGTACACATAAGTTCTTTTACACGGGGGAAACAAGATAATAGACAAACAAGTACTCACTAACATAAACGGTACATTTTTGTTTTTGCATCTATATGCAGCGCAACATGGCTAAATCAGAAGTGCATAATTCAAAATTCTTGTTGTTTTTTTTTTTTTGTAACCCTGGCATTTTTTCTCTCAGGCCATCAATGGTTATTGGTCGGAGTTGGTTAGCACCATAAATTGGTTAACGTAAAGTTTCTAATAGGCTAAGCCAAATGGAAGCCCATCAGGCGAGACACGCGGCTTAAGGCCGGAAAAAGCTATTTTGAACACAGCTTAAGCAATAAAACACAGCATAAAGCTTAAGCGAGTCTTTCTAAGTAGAAATGACTAAATGTTCTATGTTCCGGTTCAACAGTTTGATAGATTCTCTTGTGACGAGCGAAAGCCGTAAAGGTGGCAAGAATTAAGAATCGCAAATTAGTTTTCAAAAATTCGGTGAGGTGTGCTTTAACCAACTGAAAAGCCCAATTGCACACCGGGGCGAGACACTGTCATTTTGGTGAGTTACAATTGCTTTGGAATGGAGGTTCAACTCCCACAGTGCACTGGCTTTGCTCGTGACGTGGATACAAATGTATCAATTACGTCTTGCAATGGCCTTCCCAATGTGTACTAGACAGTGTCGGTAGATTCCCCTGAGATGTAACCAGATTACTGTAGTACTAACGTTACCAAATTGGTAAATACTACACTCAGGTCCCAACCTTCATTTTTAAACATTTTTCATATTTACGACACAGTTTTTACAGACTACCACCGCCCGGAAGCCCGCTTTTATAAGCATAAAAGCATTGGGCAGGCGAGATACAATATAGTCTTTCTATTATTTTCTTTCAAAGTGCTCTCTTAATTCAGAGCGGGGCATAACTAATTATTTTTTTGCCTCACGCATTCAGCCCGAGAAAAAAAAGGTGGCCAAGGTAAACTGTATATATTTAATACATAGGCATACGTTACACATAACACTGCCTCTAACATGACTTTTTCTCACCGGCACATAGTCACCAAACACGCGACTAACAGCCCGGAGACACTCGTGTATAACGACATTTTGTACAACGGATAGGGACATACTCGAACCACGTCACAGTAACACAAAATTTGGGGACACAAATGTAGTTAATGAGAGGTTCTTTTACAGTGAGGCCAATGCATGTGAGATTTTCGAAGTGAAATGCCATGGCCTGTGGTTTGGATTCCACGTAAAACGGAAATCCCGTGTCTCATGATCTACAGATTAATGGTCACGCTAAACTACAAGGCTCCTTCTTTTTTTTACAGTGCGAGAAGCACTACTCACAATTACACAGAGAGCAAGCAGGTTCACACATACACGTGCCGGGAACATGAGAGTAAGCAAGTAACAAATGAAAGCCCACGACATCGTAATTCAACACTATCGCGTCAGCGATAACACACTCCTCAATGGGCAAGACTGGTCGGTACAGACGAACTAAACCAACTCCTAGTAAACAGGAACAAACGCAGCATTCACGTCCGAATCCAAGGACCCTATAACTTCCAAAATTACACTACGAGGAGAGTTCAAAAATACGCAAACTCCTCACAGGAATGCGTACTTTCGTTTGCGCATTGCAAATACACAGTACATGTGCCATAATATATGCGGCACAGAGAGCGTCACACCAAGTCTTTACAGGCAACCGGGTCCGAACCCATGACCACACAACACGCTCCATACCAAAAACTAACTAACCAACGGTATTTTTGGTACGGGAAACACAATCAAAATACATACAAGGAGCGCACAAAACATGAACAACGCAGACATATAACACAGAGAATGGCATGAGGTCGCGGGTCTGAATCCCAGAAAAAAATTGGACACAATGGAAAGCAATCATCCAGGCTTCCAATCACACTGAAATTAGCTCACACAACCATACAACCAGATAATACCACATTTCCTTCGGCCAAAACCCAGGCATAAAATTTCAAATACACCTGACATGGGAAATACATTTCCCAGACACAGCTAGGATAATTTCGTAAGACAAAAGTCTTATGAAATAATGGCCACACAACAGCATTAGCTAATTAGGGCGGATTGCCACATTAGTCCGGCAGGAATTTAGAACAATAACAACATGGCATACGTGCAAGAAGGCACATGGCGACAGCTGACATACATAACGTCCGAGCCATTACACATACAAACTGCTGATGTGCAGATTTCGTCACATGGCAATATTGCTAGTGACAGACACTATTGTAGTATCGGCATTGACCATGACATTACAAGCATTAAGCAATCATAATGCCAACACATTTTTAACACTGCTAAAACATTTATGACATTTAGCAATAGACAGACGTGACAGACCAAAACTTATCGTGGACCCACAGGAGCACGTTCGCAAAGACGTTGACAGGCCACGGGCGCCTCTTGCCCATACACGCGATACATATTAGGACTTAGTCTATAACAGACCAACCGTCCGCGTGGTGTAGCGGAACATAGTCACACACACACACGCGCTCACTAATCAGGAGCGAACAAAGACAGGGGCTCTGAGAAAACAAGACCTCCCCTCTAATAACTTCTTTTCTCGATTGTAAGTCATAGGAATCATTACAGGCGATTAGGACATGACCAGGCATACTGCGACCACGGGTTGCACTAACACTACAAATGACAAACCAGATTCAGTCGTGACGCCACAGCGACGCTTTAATATCCCAAGGAGCGGGTAGAAAGCAAGCATGGACCAAGGGAGGATGACAAAGCATAGGTGGATAATCCCAGAGGGATTACCGACATACTACAGCAGGCTACCATGGTTAATACCCAATTCCCTACCATGACCTTCCCACATCCAACATAACCAACGCAGACACATGAACACGATGAAAACAGCTACACTGCATTACAGAGTATACAACGGGGTTGGTAAACTTCATGAGTTTACAGAAGAGGCTTGCTACGCCTTGGATTTCAACGCTAACACCTGAATGAGAGGGGTGTATCAGCAAACATCAATTAAGCATAATGCGCATCTCCAAATGAGAGATGAGGCCACAAATATATATATATTAACCATTTTTTTTGTTAATTAAATAATCCCGCATGAAAGGGAAATAATATTATTACACCTCACTATATACCTATCCCAACATGAGGGCGGATGCCTCATATCCAGGTACATGCATGAGTATCCCACCCATTTACCAGGGCTATTACTATCAAACCTGCATGGAATTTTTATATTATTGCAATCCAGGGGATACCTGCCCCAGTCCACTCATTGTAGGAGCATCCCAGCGCCATCACCGGTTCCAGGCCACCACTAACGTGGAACCCAAAGGTGCGCAACCCCTTCCTACCTTGTTTCAGCCCACTCTACGAATAACTACCCCCAGATCCTAATAACAGGGTACCTGACGCCACAGACCCTACTAACACCTCCATTAAGGTAAAAAGAGCATTATCGCTGGAAAGCTGATGTAGCACAAGGGACCTAAAGTAGTCCACGCACTTAGAAGTTCCACCACCCCACAACACTTGAGAAAATTTTACATTTTTACATAAAAATACATTATTTACACAGGTTACGCCTATATATATTTTTTTTCTCCATAAAAAGGAATCTGAAACACTCTGATTGGTGATAGCGGCGTAAGCCAAAGGCCAAAGGCACCACACTGGGGCAGAGCTGGGGTAGGTGATGATGACCCTTACCCCAGTTGGCTCAACAGCGCAGCGACCTCACTTGACTTGACGACTAGACCAAACAGACGAACCACGTAAGGTTGAGGCACTCGCGGCCTGGCCGGGCAAGCTCTGGAATCCTAGGTGCACCTAACCTGCCCCTGGGAGGAAGGGATGCTACACCCACTCTGTGCCGCGGTCGTCGAAGCCAAGACCTGCAGGGAGACTTTCTGAGAATGGCGAGAGAAATAGCTCACTCAGCGCCGGACTCGAAAGCTGTCCCTAGAGACGACCCCAATTATGACTAGACGTTAGTTAAAATTAAGTAAGTACGGCTTCCATAGCGGGAAGCAAGGCTCCTGTGCGTTGGAGTGAAATACTACTGCGGCCGATAAAGGCGAAGAGATTCTTATACTGCGAAAAGCATACTACTGCGGCCGATAAAGGCGAAGAGATTCTTATACTGCGAAAACCATACTACTGCGGCCGATAAAGGCGAAGAGATTCTTATACTGCGAAAAGCAGACTACGATTGCCAATAAAGGCGAAGATAATATTATGCCATTGGACGACAATGTCCAATGCCCACATAAATGGCGACGCATCGGGCAGCCAATGGGCATTAAGAGAGGGGCATTGCGAGCACCTCATAAGGGTTAAGTGGGCGGCCCAACTACGACAACGATGAACGATAACGGTAATGAGCAGGAAGGTACAGCGGGCGAAACGGTTTGCTTAGTGGCACCGTAAGCCGCCTGCGACTAGGTTAGTACTAATGATAAGTGTCGACATCTAGAATTAAGGGGGCGGAATTCGGCGACCCTAGAGACAACCGGTGTTTCTAGGACTCGTACGAGTGGTGTCCTGAGGAAGTAAATTGCCTCAGGCGATCGCCCTGGTCGAAATTTTAGTTATAACACAGTTGCACTTTGGTACGCAACTTAGGATAAGAAAATTTACTGAACGCTGTTGCTAATAATAGCACAGCATCTTTCGGCAGTAGATTAAGGCCACCCTTTCGGCTTAGAAATAGCATTTTTTTAGACCATAATTAAGATAGATAGCGTTAAGTAACGCCGTTCGGCGCCTGATGACCCACAAACCCGTCATCAGGGTAAGTCCGACAACGCATGACAACTCACGATAACTCGTGATAATTCATTATAATACAGCATAGTTTTACATTTAAGACAATTTTTTTATATATATATATATTAAGACAGAATATCTTGGCACCCGGTATCCAAAATTCCGCTACCGGGGTAAGACCGACAACACATTATGAAACGGCATTACGGCACCGTATAGGGTAAGCCCGGCCATACACCGATTAATACTAACCATGCCATTTTTTCACAGGTCAAAAGAGCTTCAGACTGTGGATACACTACCACAGGAAGCGGCATAGAAAATAGGCAATTTAAATGTTTTATTAACCTCTCCATTTTTTTTCAGGCATTGTCACCAAGAATATGACACGGATAACTATGATTTTGCTGCCATATAGCAAGCTGCATGCTATTAATGACCTCTTACTATTGTATTACACCTGTGCGCACTAATTTATATTTAATATCCATCTCCACTCACACACTCACCACATTTTTTTTACAGCTACACTTCAAAAATCTGCACAGCAGGAATGGTGCCTGTGGGGTATCAGGCTTGCTGGCAGATCAGCATAAAACAGAAACACATAAAGCGTCAAAATGCGACGCACCTTACGGCGATGAGAGCGCAACCGACTTGTGGCGGCGACTCTCATGGCCAAGTGTGAAAGCATTCGCCCACAGGGAATGCTTCACAGAGTAAACATACATTACAAGCGGTACGACCACTAAACCGTACCAGGTAGTGGCCGTGAAGGATTAGCCGTGAGACGGCGCGTACGAACAAACGAGTAGCGTGCACGCGAGGTACCAACGACTAGAATAATAAGAGATTAGCGCGCTTAAGTTAAATATAAGGCTTTGTAATTAATAATTTTAAAGGGTACCTTAATACATATTCATGCGCCCACGGGCAACTAGTCCACTAGAAATTAACGTATATATAATACTTTGCAACCTCACATTGTTAAAATCACATGTACACGATGTCTATACTTTTTTGTTCGTTTGTTAATATCACACATAAATAATGTCTATGATTTGTTATCTTTCATTTTTTCTTTCTTCTAACTTCCCCATTTGTCAGGGTGTTCCGTTTTATCCCAAATCAATAAATGCATTCTGAATATTTCCCTTAAATTATACCCTGGAACACCCATTTTTTCTATTCTCTTCTATCTTTCTCTTAGCAGGGAGCACTTTTTCCCCAAAACAAAGCCAGACGGCACAATTCCTCGTCTAGCTGGGTTTTTCCTCCCTGCACAACAATGTAACGGATAAGTATCAAAACCATGTTTTTTCTCCTTCTTTTTGAAACTTGCAATATGCCAACAATGGCAATGTCAATTTTTGTTTCAATGTCAATATCAGTGTTATATATATATATCTGTACATCCCATAACCCTCCCCTCTGAACACGGGCTGATCTCACACCTACACTTCAACACGACATCACCCATTCTATACGACGACGACGACGACGAGGAAGACACCAACAGAAGATACGAGGGGGCTTCAAGAACAACTACATCAACATCCCAACCTCAAGTTCCGTTCCCGTTCGCGAGGACGCGAACTAAATGGAGGAAGACGCTTGTACAGCCCCCCAGGGTTCTGCATCCCCTGGAGGACATCCCCCCATCATCTATTTAAATTACCCTTAACTGGCAAAGCTTGTAAGTCCAGAACATATATATTAACACCGCAATGGCAGCTAGCCAGTATGGAAAGCTTAACCAATAATTGCATCACTACCACAAACAGCGACACACAAATTAACTAGGTCATCTAGGCAGCAGAACGCTGACAGAACAACGCCGAAAGCTATAAAAGGGAGCCTTATGTAGGACAAACGCTCTCAATTACCAGTCTTACAGTGCAGCGGCCGCAGGCTATCGACGTTATCATCAGAGGTGAGTCAGACGTGTTCAGATCTCTTGTATTTGTAACCTTTACCCACAGATTGTACTTTTACATTGTGACCATTATTACATTCCCTGAAAGGGACTCATAATTCAACATCACTGACCAATAAACACTTGGTCAGTACACTACACTCGTCTTACTATTTATACGCCTCTTTACGTCCCAACGCCCTTCCTTATTCCCGTCACGGTTAGACGTGACATATGGTAGCCCAACAGTGCTAGCTCAGGTATCATTGTATTTCTCGCGGCGGCCCGGCTGCTAAGAGCAGCGCGCGCCACATAGCTGACACGAGCACGTTCAGTTATATAACAAGCGGCCAGCTGGACGACCAGCACGTTGACCTATACACCAAACTCCATCCCCTAAGATACATCTACATCCTTTATAGGAGCGCCCCCTAGTTCCTAACACTAAACAACACTCTACACTGGTCAGCTTACCCTGCTACGGGAAGCTACCCCCTTTTAGGCACTGCTTTATAAATTAACACAATAACTCTTCCTTTTAGATCCAACCACCCCCAATAAAGGGATCTAAAACAATAGATAGATACATATATACATAAATTATATATACACTTTTGAACTGACGGTGGTTTTGGTGTCAGGGGGATGTGAAACGCGAAGATATGTCGAAATTTTCCGGAAGTCGAAACATGGGACCCATTGCAATAGTTAGCTTTCTAATGAAATCTACCTAAATTAGGACACAAGAAGTAACAAGGAGATTTTAAAATTTCGCACAGCTGCCATCGTGTGGTTATGGAAACAATTGAAATAAATTAGATGCCAGTTGATTAACATTCGTATAAGGATTTATTGTACCAAGTTTCACTGCACTCGGATGGTTAAATTGCGAGTAACGACCATGTGAATATTTTTACTTCGCGTCGCCGCCATGCTGGATTTATGATCACCAGGTTATTTAAAGTCCTATAGGTGAACTTAAGTTCATAGCCCCTATGAAAATAAAAAAATCAGTTTGATTGCTAAAATTGATTCGTAGATATTCAGAGCCGTCTAAATATAAAACGCAGCCCCTAGGTTTCTTATATTTACCCCCACTTCTACCCATTGCTCGTAATTGTTTTTTTTATACATGAGTTTCAAAGGAAATTAAATTCTCTACAACTTTCATTTAATTAGCCTTTTGCTGAGATCAAGTCTTCCACCTGTTTTTGCGATGGAGAGTGGAGCGAAAGTGAAAAATTTGCCGAATCGCCAATTTTCGCCCTATTTAGCCTTCTCGTAGCTCAAATACGCTTGGTCCTACAAAAACACCTTTCACATCAATGTTGTTGGGAATTTAGTAATCTACATTTTCGTATTTAGACATATTTTCAAAAAATGAACTGGGAAGGAGCTAGAGACCAAAAACTGAAAAAAAGTGCCGATTTCTGACAGTTTTTTCAAGATGGCGGACGAAGCAAGGGAGGGAGGATGACGGAAACTTTGATTATTAACTACCTAAGGGTCCTAAACAACATCAAAAAATAAAAAACGATCCCGCATCTGATGTAGGGTGAAGTTCCTTTATTGACTGGACTATGTGGAGAATCAATGAGTTCTCTATGTCTGACCAATCCCATACAGCATTCACCTCAACAACAACCTTAACGGCGAATCAGGGGCTCCCCTTTTCCAAATAAACCAGTCAGCAATTGTAAAGCTAATACAAAAATTACGTTACAATATATCGAAGGGTCCTGATAATATTGTTAGTGAAGTACTTAAACTAGTAGGTAGGGCCGTGGCACGATACTCGGAGGTGATGTGTAATGTGTCCAGAAACAATGCGCAAATCCCAGATGACTGGAAAAGAGCTACGGTAGTCCCAATATTTAAGGGAGGGAGCAGGCTTGAATTGGGCAACTACAGGCCGGTTAGCCTTACGTCCATCGTTTTTAAACAGATGGAGCATCTCATTTGCGACTACTTGAGGGAACAGTGGGAAGGATTATCATGGTTTAATGATAGGCAACGTGGATTTCGGAAAGGTTACTCATGCGCGAGTCAGATGCTATCACTTTTCAAGATATTAGCGAATCGTTGGACAATGTAATTTCAGTCGACGTCGTAGTTATAGATTTTCGAAGGCATTTGATGTCGTACCGCACGACATGCCTCTCCATAAATTAGCTTCAACGAATATTGATAGAACAGTAATTTTATGGATCCAAGAATTTTTGACGGGTCGTTTCCAGAAAGTAAAAGTCGATGGCCTATTCTCGGATGAAATTACCGTAACGTCGGGTATCCCTCAGGGCAGCGTAATCGTAACTTCGTTATTTTTGGCGTATATAGGCCTAAATGACTTACCAAATGGAATTCGTAGTGATTGTCGATTGTTTGCGGATGATTGTGTAATATATCGAAATATACATGACTTTCAAGACAACGCAGTACTTCACGACGACCTGAACCTGGTCTATAATTGGGCGATTGAAAATACAATGAAAATAAACACATGAAAATGTAGTCTCATAAAAATAGGGAAAGGGCGAAGGCAAGATTTTCAATATAATATTGGCTCGGAAATACTTGTAGCCTATAAGAAGATTCTTACAAATATTTTGGCGTTAATGTAAGGAATGATATGAAATGGAGTACTCATGTAGGATGTGTAGTTTCTAAAGCTTACAAATCACTGCATTTTGTAATGAGGGTATTAAAAGGAAGTAGTGCCACTGCTAAAGAATTAGGATATTGTCACTTGTAAGACCTATTCTGGAATACACCTCGGCGGTTTGGGCAGGGCCGTGGAGAGCGATGACGGGCCCTGGGGCTGGAATCTCCCGGGCCCCCCTCTGAAACGAAATTCTGTAAAATCCTCGCAAATTTGCAGAAACTGATTTTGCACAATTTTTTATTTGCACTAAATGTTCATTACGAAATCAATTACAAGAACATAAAGAGCCAGCAAACAAGCAATAATAATAATAATTTGTATAATGCTGAACTGCAATGCCCAAGATCGCGGGTATAAACCCGGCCAAAGTCGTCGGATTTTTAAGAGCGTTAAAATCCTTCAGTATCCCTGTATTCGGAGGGGAAGTAAAGTCGGCGGGCCCATGTCATAGATTTATGGCATGTAAAGAACCTAACACTACAATTGGTAGTGTGTAGCCAAAATTTGTAGGTTATTTGGTTAGAAACGCTCTATCAAGTTCCAACGTTCCCTGCTGGGTGTCAGTGACAGTGGCGTCTGGTAGCCGAAGTTGGAACTACTTGAAATTAAACTTGTTGGGGAGCCTACGGGTGTTCAATTGAAATGACCATTGGCTGCAATTCATATATAATAATAATATTTCAATGATAATATTCCAGTAAATCCAGGCTATATTTATTATCATAAGCAGAGCGTGAATTACTATCAATATAAATAAGTTAATGCTGGTATGTAAAATTTACAACATCATCTGAAAGTGGAGGAATGGATCCAAAATTATTTGCAAATTCAATGTTTATACCTGACAAGCGCGTATTAATGCATTATTTTCAATTAACAAAAATTAATTAATTAATTAATTTATTTAGTCAATTTACCCTCTAGGTTGGTGGTTCCCACGGACTCAGCGAGGGAACTCACCACTACCGCCTCTATGGGCAGTGTCCTGGAGCTTGGAACATCTGGTCGGGATGGATACAACTGGGGAGGTGTGATCAGCACCTCGCCCATGCGGCCTCACCTGCAAAGCGAACAGGGGCTTCATGAGGGATGGGAAGGGATGGAAGATTGGGATGGATAGGCGAGGAAGAGGGAAGGAGGCGGCCGTGGCCTTACAGAAGGTACCATCCTGGCATTTGCCCGAAGACGAAGTGGGAAACCACGGAAAACCACTTCGAGGATGGCTGAGGGGGAATCGAACCCCCTCTACTCATTTGGGCCACCCGAGGCTGAGTAGACCCCGTTCCAGTCCTCGTACCACTTTTCAAATTTCGTGGCAGAGCCGGGAATCGAACCCAGGACCTCCGGGGCGGCAGCTAATCATGCTGACCGCTACGCTACGGAGGCGACAACAAAAAATAATATCAGATTAAAGCCATCAAAAACTAGGTACCGTAACAATTTTCATTAATTCACTATACTGTTTTGGCGTTTGACAAATCTAAATTTGTCTCGATGAGGTAACACTGTAAGCATGCACAGTGTTCAGATTTAAAGTTCTGCAGATCCTCTTTGATATCAATACTTTTAGAACTTCAGAGATACTCATAAAATCAATATGCTCGTTTGTCGTACACAAATTTGAAAAAAGTTGCATTTATCGGAGCAGTAATTGCATCGCTTTTACAGTATTTAACTTTGGGAAAATACTCACAATGAAAAAAGCTGTTGTCCATGAACTCGGAAACAGGTGGGTTGGAATTCCACCGTCAGTGATTCTATGCTTATTTTCCATGATTCATCGTTTTAACCCGTACATTCATTTTCTCCTCAGTTCTGTCCCTACGTCATAATAACCAAAAATTAATCAACAGGAAGTTCATCTCACTGAACTGCATGTTAAAAGAGGTGGAAAGGGTATACTGTACACTGTGCAGTACGGCCTCTGTGACATATGACGTAATCTCTTTTCATAATGAAAACATAATGTTTACACAAAGTCAAGACGTATTTTAAAATAGTTTTAGCCTACATATAGTGTTTTTATGTTGACATTCTTAAAATTTGCTGACCTTGAAGAGTCACGCCCTTGGGTCTAAGCCTAAACACTGATAAGTGTTTTGGTTGAACGGCGATCACACATCTTTGTACATTAAACAAAGCAAAATATATTTTGATAATTAACCACAGGTATACAGTGCTCATACTTAACTCAAGTTATTATGTGCTATCAATAGATTGCAGCTGATCAGTGATTGTTTTCACAAAAGAAGAACATGTGAATTTGAACTATATTTTGTAATTGGCAGTCAGTGGATTTCTTATAATTTAATATTGTTTTTCAGTAAGCAAAACTAGAGCCAGATTTTCCTAAACATCCTCAATCCTATCTATGACTGGTGACCATCATGGGCGGATTTAAGCCAAGGTTATGGGGGAGTGGACACACCGGGGATCTTGGGGTATGGAATATCACCAAGCTCAGAGTGGGGTCCGTTGGCCCTCCTCCGGAAATGTTTGCAAAAATTAGGTCCAAATTATTGAGTTATAGGATAGGCCATTTGGGTGATTATTTTTGGGATATTTTGGAGTAAAAATTAGGTGACCATTGACATTTAATAATAAACTTTATTGCGCACAATGTGCATAGAGGATACAGAAAAATATAACATACCGGTATAACATCGTGACGACCAATGAGCTCTCAATAAGTGTTTGTTAATCCTTGATAAACTCACTAATCGAACCTGACCTCGAGGAACACTTCTGGAGGTGATATCTTTCACATATCTGGTCACATAGCCTGCACACACAGTTTGTGTTTGGTTCATGGAAAACCTTGTTTTTACACATCTTGAAGTGGAACCCGTGGACAGCCAGTATCGTGACTATAAGCCTCAGTTGGTAGTCCGTTTCCATCCATTTCCGATCCGTCATGGCCTCCGTTGAATTGAAGTCCTCCCAAATGTCCCTCCTCTTTTCCCTTAGCTTATGCAACAGCTTATCATATGCTGCTCCTCCTGGTAGAATAAGGTTGCATCTCAGGTCCTCGATGAGGAAAGTCTCCCTCGCGAGCTCATATACGACATTTAGTGGCTATAGAAAAGACTCTCCGATATTGAAGTAAAAGCTCTCACATCTTCAAGTAAGACCCCGCGGTGTAGCTCACCAATGACCGTGATGGGGGCCTACAGCAAGTCTACAGATCGGAGGTTTGAATCCGGGCGCTGACAGCGACTATCCTGAGTGTGGTTTTACACACTTCCTCCAGACCAATGCCGGGGCAGTACCTTATTTCAAGTCCAGGGACACCTACCCTACTCTTAACCCTAATAATTACAGTAATAGTCGCGACGGCCAACGCATTCCCAGTCGGCAACTAAGAATACGACATGCGATTTATCATGTCACAGAGGCCTTAGCACAGCACACACAGTGTATACCCCGCTTTTCGTCCAGCAGTTGATGGTTTTAAGAGGGTCTAAGTTTTGACTCTCCAAGACAAATAGTTACAACAATGTTGCCAATACACCTCACTTATTATACAACAGCTACTAGCCTCCCCTTCAGTCTACACAATTCGCACATTTTTTGGTTTTCTATTTTGTTCGCTTCATTAATATTTGTGAAAAATACTGCTTTACAGTCAACTTCATTCAATAACGCGGAGGCCTTCAGTAACAAACGGTAAAACTAACGCGTCGGCAAATACTGAATTATATCTACAGTACTATTTGATGCAAACCATCCCCAACCGAGCGCCAATGGTTCATTATCCACCAGTGATACTAGACCTACTAGCTACTAAGTACACGGGTTGAATGTTGCAAGCCCCTAAATGAATTAACATCTGTAACGACAAACAGGCCTTTTTTTAATGTTGAGTAAGACTACGAATAACACCGCAGTCGGGAAGCCAAATCCTACATTCCTGCCGCGGCTTCGTCAGGAACCAGAGTCATTTCTAAGTCGTAAATAAAGAAGGGAAATTGATTTTATGTTTAACGGTACTGAGACGTTAAAGAGTATCACGAAAGGGAAAATATCTCTTCGCGTCCTGAAAAATAAGTGCTTTGCACATCCTCCTAGGACGCCGGGCCCCCCTGGAAGGGTCGGGCCCCGGGGCACCAGCCCTGCCTGACCCCCCCCTCTCGTCGGGCCTGGGTTTGGGATCCATATCAAGTAGAGCTCATAAATGAGTTGGAAATGGTACAAAGAAAGGCCGCTAGATTTGTGCTCAGTGACTTTATCCCAGGAGCAGTGTGAGCCATATGTTAAAGAAACTTGGATGGGAATCACTGGAGGCTAGGAGGATGGAATCTAGATTCTGCGCTATGTACAATACGTATACAAATCAACCAGCAAGGGGTGAGCTTAGCAAACGTATGGGAAAGTCCACTTACATGAGCAGGAGTGATCATCCTTTCAAAGTTAAGGGCCGACCACAGCGTACAAATTATGGTAAATATTCTTTCGTTAACCGGGCCATTGATAACTGGAACTCACTACCTGCCGCAGTCTTAGAGCCTTTTCCCAAACATATAGGTGTGTTTAAGAAAAGACTGACGATTTGTGCAAATGCTCCAGTTTAATTGTTAATAGTTAATTGTTATTGAATTGTTATGTATAATTATGTATTTGTTATGTATACCCAATTTGCCACCGGGGGACTCACCCCCAATTGTGAAATGAGTGAATGAATGAATGAATATTCAAATACAAGGAAGCCTTATGAATGGGCACATACAGTTATTTAATGTGTAGTGGCTCGGCCATGTTTGAATGGAAACAGTCACAGATTTAAGCACGCTCGGTAAATAATCAATCTTGAAAATAAATAAATCTCCGTTGACTTTTAAAGAAATGCAAGATTCTTCCTGTAATACTGAGATGATTTGGAAGATTTTAGTACAAACAACACCTCTTAACTCTCCCTGGTTTAGGAGCTAGATTTTTTGAAGGATCAAGTTAGCGTATTATACACAGGGTGTCGGAAAATAGCAGGTGGAAAATCAAACCACGCATGGGGTTGGGTCTGGGGAGCAATAAGTGTTAAGATACACGTGGGCGCAAACCAACCGTTAAGCCCCTGTGAGCATTTGTATTTACAAGGAAACTTGGCAACGTCGCGCAATGAGCAGCATTGAGTGCGGAGTCGACTATTGTTCAGTGTTCTCCCATCTGTTACAGTAATGGCAGCTCTTTTTAGATTATTTCATTTCTGATGAAAAAATAGGCTTATGAGATCACCTTTTGTCCGTGTGTCTGTCAATGAAACTCAGTAAGTTCATAGCACTATTCCGGGCGACCCCGACCGTGCCCTTTTAATTTTGTTACGTCTCACCAATCCAACATGGCGGCTGTGTAAAATATTTCACCAGCATTCAATATCTCCGAAACTATTACCGGTATCACCCTGGAATTGAGTATGGTGATAAAGGGAACTACTAGAAGTTCACTTATGCAACCTTTGGAAACCTGGCAACTACAAAACCAACATGGCGGCCAAGCGAAATCGCGAAATTGAAATAGACTTTTCTCGCTATTTAACCAACCAAACGCAATGCAACTTGGTACAGTATATGTCTATATACATTGTAATGCATCGACATCTAGCTTCGTTCAATTGTTTACATAACCTCAATATGGCGGCTGTGCGAAATATTTCACCGGCATTCTATATCTCTGAAAATATTGCCGGTATCACCCGGAAATTTTGCACGGAGATAAAGGTCACTACTGAAAGTTCATCTATGAGACTTTAAACAAGATGTTCATTAAAGAACATAGAGCCTACTTTCTCCTAAATGCATGGATATTGTTATAAATCTTTGTCCTTTTCAAGGAGTATAATTGAATGTTGGTTGTAGTAGCTTGTTGAAATACGATTTGCTATAGGGATATTAAACAAGAATATGAGGTGCCCTTTGCTAGTGCTACCTCTGTAAAAAAATTCATTCAATTCGGTTTCACCATGTTTGAATTGATATGGGGAATGGATTTGCACATATACATGGCCGCTATTTGGAAACTATTGGGCTGATGACCTTGTAGTCAGTCATAAGATGCGTTCCACAAAAAGGCATGTTGTTGCAAAATCTGGTAGAGATCAAATTATTAGGATGGTCGTAATTTGATTTAAGCTTTTAACATTTGGGTGGCTGTCATTCCGTTTCCGTCAAGATGGCGGTAATATAAAACATGAAACTGAGGTTCCCTTTGCTAGTGCTACCTCTGTACCAAATTTCGTTTCATTCGGTTTCACCGTGTTCGAATTGATAGGGGAACCGATTTTCACACAAAGATGGCCGCCATCCGCAAAATATTAGGCTAATGGCCTATTAGTTTGGTCAAAGGATGCTCCCTCCATAAAGGTATGTTGTGGCAAAATTTGGTAGAGATCGGATGATTAGGTTAATCGTAATTTGATTTAAGCTGTGAACATTTGTGTGGCCGCCATTACGTTTCCGTCAAAATGGCGGCGATATAAAACATGACACTGAGGTGCCCTTTGCTAGTGCTACCTCTGTACCAAATTTCGTTCCATTCGGTTTCAGCGTGTTCGAATTAATAGGGCGAATCGATTTTCACACAAAGATGCCGCCATCCGGAAAACATTAGGCTAATAACCTATTAATTCGGTCAAAGGATGCTCCCTCCATAAAGGTATGTTGATGCAAAATTTGGTAGAGATCGGATGATTAGGTTAATCGTAATTTGATTTAAACTTTGAACATTTGTGTGGCCGCCATTACGTTTCCATCAAGATGGCGGCGATATAAAACATGACACTGAGGTGCCCCTTGCTAGTGCAACCTCTGTACCAAATTTCGTTCCATTCGGTTTCACCGTGTTTGAATTAATAGGGGGAATCGATTTTGACACAAAGATGGCCGCCATCCGCAAACTATTAGGCACATAACCTATTAGATTGGTCAAAGGATGCTCCCTCCATAAAGGTATGTTGTTGCAAAATTTGGAAGAGATCGGATGATTATGTTAGTCGTAATTTGATTTAAGCTTTGAACATTTGTGAGGCCGCCATTACGTTTCTGTCAAGATGGCGGCAATATAAAACATGACTTTGAGGTGCCCTTTGCTAGTGCTACCTCTGCACCAAATTTCGTTCCATTCGGTTTCACCGTGTTTGAATTAATAGGGGGAATCGATTTTGACACAAAGATGGCTGCCATCCGCAAACTATTAAGCTAATGACCTATTAATTTGGTCATTGGATGCTTCCTCCATAAAAGCATGTTGTTGCGAAATTTGGTAGAGATCGGATGATTAGGTTAGGCGTAATTTGATTTAAGCTTTCAACATTTGTTTGGCCGCCATTACGTTTCCGTCAAGATGGCGGTGATATAAAACATGACACTGAGGTACACTTTGCTAGTACTACCTTTGCACCAAATTTCGTTCCATTCGGTTTCACCGTGTTCGAATCAATAGGGGGAATCCATTTACACACAAAGATGGCCGCCATCCAGAAACTATTAGGTTGATGATCTACTAGTTTGGTCAACGGATGCTCCCTCCATAGGGGTATTTTGTTGCAAAATTTAGTAGATATCGGATGATTTGGTTAGTCGTAATTTGATTTACGCTTTGAACATTTGTGTGGCCGCCATTACGTTTCCATCAACATGGCGGCGATATAAAACATGACACTGAGGTCTCCTTTGCTAGTGCTACCTTTGTACCAAATTTCGTTCAATTCGCGTTCACCGTGTTCGAATTGATAGGGGGGGACACACATTCAGAGTACACACACTCACACACACACACACACACAGACTCACACACACACATACACACATACACACACACAGACAGACACACTTTTTTCGCCCTGAGTTGATCTCATAAGTCTACTTTCATTTTTTGCAAAAATCGAAAGTAGGCCAAAAACCGGTTAACTACAAAACGAACATGGCAGCCAAGCGAATTTGAAAGTTTTGAATAGACTTTTCTCGCGATTTAATGATCCAAAAGCAATGAAATCTGGTACAGGAAATGTTTATACACATTGTAATGCTCTGGTATCTAAATTAGTTCAATTGTTTACATTACCTCAAGATGGCGGCTGTGCGAATTTTAATATTAAGTTTTTATTTCTTGTGTCGTAATCATGCGATCGAAGTGAAAGTTTGAATAATGAACCTACGCAATAATTTTCCTTTAATGGTACATGACTCTATGGCCTATATTATATTTAACAATCCAACATGGCGACCATCCGGTATATTTAGACGGTTCTCAATATCTACGAATCTACCACAGCAATCAAACTGAATTATTTTATGTTCATAGGGGTTATGAACATAAGTTCACCTATAGGAATTTCAATAACCTGGTGATCACAAATCCAACATGGCGGTGACGCGAATTATAAATATTCAAATGATTGTTTCTCGCATTTTAACCATCCAGGTGCAGTGAAACATGGTACAGTAATTGCTTATACAAATGTTAATCCACTGGCATTTAATTTATTTCAATTGTTTCCATAACCACAAGATGGCAGCTGTGCGAAATTTTAAAATCTCGTTTTTAATTCTTTTGTCCTAATCATGAGATTGAAGTTTGAGTACTACACGTACACAATAATATTCATGTAACAGTACATAACTCTAAGCCCTACATATATAAAAGTACAACATGGCGACCATCCGAAATATTTAGACGGTTCTCAATATTTACGAATCGATTACAGCAATCAAACTGAAATTTAGTATGTTGATAGAGGCAATTAGCATTAGTAGGATATATGAAAATAGGCTTTAGTTCTTCACGGAACTACTTGTTAATGATGCAATTTATTAGAAATGAAATAATTTGATAAGAAACGAGCCACATGAAAATCGATTTAACTATAGTACATTATGCAACGAGCCTATAATGGCTATAAATAAGACACGAGTATTTTTATAAAATGAGCGTATGCGAGTTTTATAATTTCCATACGAGTGTCTTAATTACCATTATAGGCGAGTTGCATACGACTGTTTATGTTCGACGATAATTATAACTTTATTATATGTTTTAATATAAATATTCATAAATATCTGTTGAGAGTCAGCCACTTGAATTTTGTTTTCGCAGTGCGAGCGCTGGGTATATCTCTGTCTTTCAAGATCTCTGAACGACCGACGCATGCGCTCTGTGTGCTTGCAATGCCATATGCAGGCCATATGTTTACATCTGCCGTCCCTCAGTAATATTGTCACCGGAGTCGTTTGAAGGCAATGCGCTGTGTAAAAATTAGGGTTCGTGATATTAAGGTACAGTGCTATTTCTTGACTCATATTCGCCAGTTTATTTACGTGAACATATGGACGGTGCGTATTCCATGTCGGTAATTTATTATAGTTCGATGTTGTGTTTATGTCCGGCATGTTGGATTTTGAGCGCATGCGTGAAGGTATCGTTACCTGATTGGTCAATGAACGAGCTCTGATTGGCTGGAGAAACTGTATCATAATGAAAAACAGTGCTATAATGACCATCATTATGATACAGTTTTCTGACACATAATAGTGGGGGTCGATCATAAACATTACTTTATAATAAGGACAACATGAATAGAAGACAAAGTAGAATTTATCGCAGCGAGCGAATAAACAAAGAATAAACAGCTTATTTAATTTAAAAATCAAAATAAGACGCAAAATTAACCAGGGTTATGTCGTGATTAATGCGCAAGATATGTTACGCAAAGGAATAAAATAAAAAACAAATCGGGGAAAAGAAAGGTTTTCCGGATTCGATCCCGTAGCAGATGGGAACACGCTGAACGACCGGCGCCTTGCCCACTGAGCTACGACAACTACAGGTCAGCTGCTCAGCTTGAAACACACAGTAGTGTAGACAATGCTGCTCAGTGCGACGTTGCCAAATTTCCTCGTAAATACAAATGCTCACAGGGGCTCAACGGTTGGTTTGCACCCACAGGTATCTTAATTCATATTGCTCCCTAGGCCCACCCCCATGCGTGGTTTTATTTTCGACCTCTTATTTTCCGACGCCCTGTATAGGTAATACTTACTACACTTACTAAGTTACTGAAAGGTTTAATTTTTTGAATTTGGAGCACAGAGACTATCTGTGGATGTCACTGTCGGATTGGTAGTGTTTTGTAAAGCCATTAATATTTCTTGACGATAGATACGTTAGAGCCCCATATGCAATGTGGAGAATCAATGAGTTCGCTATGTCTGACCATGGGAGCACACTGAACGACCAGCGCCTTGCCCACTGAGCTACGAGATGCAGAAGTCAGCTTCTCAGCTCGAAACACGCAAGAGTGTAGACGATGCTGCTCAGTGCGACGTTGCCAAATTTTGGATCTGATGATACTCGCATGATGAGTGAAATTTATATTATACTTTTCTCCTTTTCCAATAGTCCATAACAATTTATATATCTAAATCGCATGCAATTTATTTCTGGTTATATTTCACATATTCCAGTAATTGGAAATATTTCGTGTTGACCGATTGAAAGTTACAATATCAATTTAAAAAGGATCTTGGCAATTACCAGAGTATAATTGGGAATCCGCGAAAATCAAATTTAAGGATGGATGAAATGGATAATAATTTATCTCTAGGATGTTGAATAGATACCGCTTCAGCCTTCTGACCACAATAATGTCATATTTTTAAAATAGTGGACCCGTGTGAGAACTCTGGCATAATGGGTTGTGTGCGCCCCATGTGTACAGACTACCCACCCGGCATTACTGCAATGCGGGCTGTACGCGACACAAATCTGCCACGGCTTATCTGGGTTGTTTGCGCACCATGTGTACAGACTACCCGCCCAACTCTAGTGCTGTGTGGGCTGTACGCAACACAGTTTTGCCAGGGGTTGTCGTCTTTTTTATTTTTTAAAGCACTTTATAAACAAATATATTTCCGTTGACTTATCAAGAAATGCAGGATATTTCCTGTACTGTTGAGACCGTTTGAAAGAATTTGGTACAAACCACACCTCTGGTTTAAGAAACATACACCTTAGCGAATTATATAATAAGATATTTCATCCGGAGCCGGGAATAAAGTCTGTTACCGCTAACGCTAACCACTATTCCACAAGGAGGTTTGAGTGTGTGAGTATGCGAGTCGGTCAGACACTGAATCAGTGAATCTGGACGGTTGGATTTACTAGGTATTTATATGATAAAAGAACAAAATAAATAATTCCAGTTACACTTAATCGAGCTCTGAGTGTGAAATGTATCGGCCACCTGCTACAAATTGGACATATTCTGCAAATTTCTATCACATGGAATAAAACGAGTATGTATCTATAACAAAAGGTAAACTAGTTATCGGTTCCTGTTCCACAAACCCCAATAACAAACTGCGGAAATTGGAACACCATCGCGCGTGTTGCGCTGAATGAGGCGTTAGCTGCCGGTAAATGTGGAGTTCAGCAGGTTTACTATAGCTGTGTAAATATCGTAACTCAGTTTACCCTGTGGCCTAGAGGCTAGCATTCTTGGCTGTCATCTTTGAGGTCTGGGTTTGATTCGCTGCTCTGCTGAAGAATTTAGATCTACTACACTCAGCCTCGTCAGACATATCTGAGAATAAGTGGGTTCCATTCTCATCTCAACCCTCCTACAAGTGGTTTTCCGTCATTTTGTTGTTCTGCTCCAGGCAAATTCCGTGATGATGATGGTTATTGTTGTTTTAAGGGGCGTAACATCAAGGTTATCGGTATAAGGTTCCTAATTTAACGCTATGGCCACCACTTTTCCAAACCTAGTATACACACACACACATACTCTACTACAGATATCACAATAACACAGGTTATCAGACCATATCGGGCGCACGACACATAAACCGAAGTACATGGGGCTAAATGATCACGGTGTCTCAAGCCCCTAAATGAATCAATAAAACGAAGCTTTGGTATAGTAAACATAAATATGTATTGTGTGTGTTTGACGATTTCTGACATTCAGTGACCTGCATGTGAAAATACTCATCTTCATGTGAAACATACGTTTCTCAGTGTTGACAATCAACTAATCTAGCGACTCATATGTTGTCGAACACAAAGTCTTGACGAAGCATTCAATACCATAGCTGTGCTGACAAATAAGATGGTATTCTTGCGGTGTCCCAATCATCCCTCCTTTGTGCTGGTGTATTGAACCGGACAAGGGGAGGCAAGAGACTCCCAGCAATTCCATTACGATCAGGAGCAACACGACGTGCCACTTAGATAGTGGCTTTCAGTTGAACGTTGATTTATTTCGTCCCCGTTGTCGCACTTCCTCCAGCTAATTTACGAACAAGTGGTTTATTAAAGTGTACGTTATAAAGCACCTGCTATTGAAATATCGATTTTACTCGTGATCCTGTCATTCAAATGTATAATTAACTTGCTCGTCCAAGTTAATTTCACGTTAACACCGTTTATTCACAGCAACCTACATTCTGTGACTGATCTCTTGATGAATGCAGTATATTTGCATTTGTCTGTTGGCACAGGCTAAAGTAAAATGTAGCTTTCCACCCAGGTCTCAGTCTCACTCATGGCTGTGATTATATGGATGCTACTGAGGTAGGCTATGGGTGGGCTTAGTAATGAGTAGGGCTCGGATTCCAGCATATTTGCATATATTTTTCCTGAATAGTACACATTGAAAGAAGCCTTTCGGTGGTATTTTCACCTCTCTGGGACCAACAGAATTGAAATTTATCGAGCGTATAAATGCATAAAACAGCGGTTTTCAGAATAGATGCATATACATATATATGTGTGTGGATTTCGTCTAAATAGTTTGTTTTTCTTCGAATTCCTCCATCCCCCATACCCCACCCCTTCCCCAAATTCGGGCCCTGACCATCTTTAATGTTCGAAAACAGAAATAATTATTGAAAAGCCTATCTGGTGCGAATAATAAAACCGCAGGTTTTTAACGTTTAGTGAGGTCGTTCTCGTCATTTAAACTTTTATTGACTGATTTAAGAAAGTCATTCAAAACTGAAAACATAGAAAAAATTCTTGTTGTGCAGACCAATGCAAATCTACTTCATTGACTCTCCTAATTTTGAACATTTTGTAAATGAACTTTTAAACTGTAACATTTATAAGAAAACTTCTCTTTTATGGCCTATACTTGAAACTTGAATGCGAGTATATCGCAGTGTATCATACATGCAATTAGAAAATAAGCCCGTAGGCTTATATAAAGGTATGTTATTGTTTTTTTCGTTTCACTTTCCTTTCTATAGTTTTTAACGGTGTTTTTCGAGCATATTCTGTTTATTTAACTGCATATAATGTTTTTTCGAGCATATAATGGGTTTTTCGAGCATATCTGTCGAGCATAAAACACATGGTTTTCGAGCATATCTGGAGATTTTTTCGAGCATATCGATCCGAGCCCTAGTAATGAGTAATGACATTCGAAGCACAGTCAGTGCCTGTGGATGCCGTGAAAGTTTCTAGTCATAGGTTTGGTACTTCTGTTCTGACTCAGTGAGGAAAGCCATGGCAAACTACCTCACTTCTCATCTTGCCTAGTACGCCTCAATATAGCGCTGCCTTGGGATTTGTGGATATCTACCCATATAACCTAACGGGGGTACAGTTTGAGGATCCAACCAGCCTACGGGCTGACTACCTAACAGACAGACAGAAACGAGGGTTATGACGTTCAAACGCCAGTCACTGTTATCAAGTATCCTACCACCATTGGCCGTTAATGGAATCAACAACAACTCGGAATGGTTTTCCGTATCATTTGCAAGAAGAAGGTGGATTGGTGCCTTCCCAACGCTACAGCTACTTTACTCTGAAACCAAATGTATACAGTAAACTAGTTCTTTTTCTTTTGTTGAATCCTTAGGTGTTCTGGGACATCGTGGTCATATAACCTCGTATACTTGGGTGTGTGTAGAATTTGTCTGTTAACCCGTGCCACTGAGATGTGTGTACTAGTGTGTGCATTTGTAATTGATTTAGAATTAGGACAGGAAGCGGCTTGGCGTTAAGTTTCGCACAATTCTGGCCTAGAGTAGAAGTGGTTAACTACCGAAAATCACTTTCAGGATGGCTGAGGTAGAAATCTATCCCATCCTATCTCAGTTTTGCCTCACCAGGCTGAGTGAGCCCCGTTCCAGACCTCAAACTAGAATTTAATTTCTTGGCAGAGCCGGGAATCGAACCCTTGCCTCCGCGTTGACAGTAAAAATACTAGCCACTACGCAACAAGGCGGACAGTAAATTAGTAAAGCGACCACTATACATATTTCACATACAGGGCAGCAGAACAATTAAGACACCCTGACCTGCTCCAGACCACAGCTGTTGTAAAAAGGGTCGCTAGACAAATAACATACCGGTAGTTATTGTCATTATTAACGTAGAATAACCTCGAATTGTGGCATAAGGAACCACTATATGGGGTAGCAGCTAGCATTCTTGGCTGTCGCCCCGGAGGTCTAAGTTCAATTCCCGTCTCCTCCAAGAAACGTAATTCTGGTCTGAGGGCTAGAACTAGGTAAGCTTAGCCTCGTGAGACAAAACTTAGATAAAGACAAGTTTGATTCCTGCCTTGGTTATCCTAGAAGTGGTTTTCCGTGGTTTCCTATTTCTTTGTTGTTAATTCATTTGAGGGGCATTGGACATCTTGGTCATTAGTCCCATGCATTTGGGTAAGTGTTGAACTTGTCTAATAACCTGTACTCTAATGAAGGTTGTAGTAGTGTGTGTAACAGTATGAGGGACAGGGATAGAGTAGGCGCCCCGGGACTTGCAGCAAAGTACTATCCAGGCATTAGCCTGGAGGGAGTATGGAAAGACCCGGAGAAAACAACACACATAGCCACTATCAGCGCCGGGATTCGAATCTCTGATCTCCGAACTTGCTGCAGCTGCGCTCACGGCCATGGTGCACGATTTAACAAGCACATCTTCGCCGTGGGACCCATCAAGTAGAACCAAATCGGAACAGAGTTAGTTAGGTATTGTAGTTTTAAGGGACGGAACAGCGAGGTGATCTGTGCCGGAATAGAGTTGGACGTTTCTTATCATAGTTGAAGAGCATCATTAAGTGGATTAGAATGGAAGCTCATACTCGGGAATAGGCAAGGACGTACACAGAGGGCCTGATGAGGCTATAGTCCCCTCCATGATGTCCTAATTGGACTAGTTTCGAGGCATCCACCCCAGTCCTAGACCTAAATACAGTTACACACTCACACCATGGTCGATGTAATAGTTTCACTCAAGTCACGATGCACATATCTCACCATCGTACGGCCCAATTCAATACATCATTTTTTCGTACTCCATCACGTAACTTATATATAATCGGTAGTGGTTTTGTGCAAAACAAATACTATAATATAATCAGTACAAGTTGTATGTCTATGAGAATCGCTTCGTCCAGTAGGCCTAGACAAGAGACACCTTACCAGTGCAATAATGGCGGGCAATAAATGACAATCAAAGGGGATTACGTGATCGTGGATTTAACTTACATAGACAATGTCAGTGTAGTTTTAGTGTAGATTAGAGTTAGTTAAATTTAGTGATTGTTGATCATTCTGTATTTTTGCGTAACAGAGTGGACTATGTATATTGTTATAGCCCCAACCCTAATACAGGGGTTGGGACTACAGAAACACATAATTTAAAATTAATTTTACTAAACTACGCTGAGTATTTCACTATAACATTCAAAAAACAGGAGATATGTTACCTATGAGGCTCGTGTTGTCTCAACTTCACGTAAGCGTCTCCTTCTCTGTGACCAGCTTCTCACTAACACATTCCCGTGGTTAGAACGATGTTTGACATCAAACTAAAATATGCTTGTGTCCCACGGAATGCCTTTGCACCACCTTGTGGTCAAACTCTCCGGTTTACAAGTGAGTAAACTTTGTTCTCGTAAATACAATCCAACATCTTGTCACCTCATTCCTATAAACACAAAGTTACCATTCCGAGCGCAATGATGTAAAATGAAAGGAAGCCAAAGATAATTTATATTTGATTTTAAACATTCAGAAAATTGATTTTAAGTACTTGTAAGGGAAATTCTATTTGTATATCCTTATCAGACTATTTATCTTATATATAAAAGTGAAAGTCTGCATGTATGTGGGTATGTGGGTATGTGGGTCTGTTCCGTATACAAATCTACACCGTTCCAGCAATCTCAACCAAATTTTGCATACATATAGTTTAGGATCCAGAAGGAACCGCTGGCTACATGAATTTTCGATAGTCTTTCTCATTCTTCTGATTTCGGCCCTTTTGCACTCAAGCACAGGCTAATCAAATCATAAAATATACTCATGAAGGAATGGCAAGCCAGATAGTTTCCATGGCAACGTAGCTAAAGTCGAGACACGGCCGACTGGATGCCAGTTCTGCTCTGCACTACCGGTATAGAAAAAGAGGATCTTTACTTGAAATCCCGTTAGTTACTCATCTACTCACACAGCACTGTCAACCGAGTTTAGCATAACAAAGACTTGACACTATCTTCTACTATATATTTGTCAAATACCACTCACTCACTCATTCATCACGAAATCTCAGAAACCACCAAACGGATTGGAATGAAATTTGGTATGCAGCTTCCCAAAGGGCCGCAAATGCCCACTAAGAGAGGATTTTTGGATATTCAGGTTCTAAAGGGGTGTTAAGGGGGTAGACTTGCATTTCATTGAATTGCAATACCTCCCGATTGGTTTCATTGGGGGATGTGATACTCGGCACGTAAACTCATCCTTAAAAATAAGAAGACACGAGTCTGAGGGTTTTTGGATGTGGTGTATATCATGAGGTGAAAGGGGTGAAAAGTGGGGATTGAAAGATTCCTAACGGAGCGTGTATCTCTTAAACGACATAGGTGAGGAGTTTGAAACTCAGCGGAAAACAATCAGCATACAAAATACGTAAATATGTGTTTGACCATTTATTCATAAATCCAATTTAAGGGGCCCATGGGGAGGGGTGAAATTCTGGGGGGGGGGGGACAGGAAGAAAGTGTCCTAACTGATTGACTGACTCACTCACTCATCAAACTCAGGGGGAAAACAAACTGCTTTAAAGTAAGTAAATTGCTGTTCGACAGTTTTTTATTAAATCAAATTTAAGGGGTTCATGGGGAGGAGTGAAATTCTGAAAAAAGAAAATTGAAAGATAATGTCCTGACTCACTCACTCACTCACTCACTCACACACTCATCATCGCCCAGCCAAAATTATTGAAGTTAGAAACATGACAGTTTGGGGATATGTTCATTGTATGTCAAAACCGTCTACTAAGGGAGGATTTTCGGATATTCAGGTTCTGAAGGGGTCTTAAGGGGGTTAAACCTGCAATCCATTGAATAACAATATCTCCCGATTGGTTTCATTGGGGGATATGATACACGACATATAAACTCATTATTAAAAAGGAAGAAGACACGTCTCTGAGGGGTTTTCGATGTGGTGTATATTATGAGGTGAAAGGGGTGAAAAGTAAGAATTGAAAGATTCCTAACGGAGCGTGTATCTCTTAAACGACATAGGCGAGGAGTTTGAAACTCAGCGGAAAAATTCAGCATAAAAAATAAGTAAATATGTGTTTGACCGTTTTTTCATAAATCCAATTTAAGGGGCCCATGGGGAGGGGTGAAATTCTGGGGGGGGGGACAGGAAATAAAGTGTCCTAACTGATTGACTGACTGACTCACTCATCAAACTCGGGGGGGGGGGGGGGGAACTGCTTTAAAGTCAGTTAATAGCTGTTCGACAGTTTTTTTGATCAATCATATTGAAGGGGTTCATCGGGAGGGATGAAATTCTGAAGGAAAACAAGTAGTTCCGTGAAGAACTATACAGCCTATTTTCATATATCCTACTTATGTTAATTGCCTCTAGCAACATACACAATTTCAGTTTGATTGCTGTAATAGATTCGTAGATATTGAGAACCGACTAAAAATTTCGGATGGTCGCCATGTTGGATTTTATATATGTAGGTCCTAGAGTTATGTACTGTTACATGCAGATTATTGTTTACGTGTAGTATTCAAACTACAATCGCATAATTAGGACACAAGAAGTAACAAGGAGATTTTAAAATTTCGCACTGCTGCCATCTTGAGGTTATGGAAACAATTGAAATAAATTAGATGCCAGTGGATTACCATTCGTATAAGGATTTACTGTTCCAAGTTTCACTACACTCGGATGGTTAAATTGCGAATTGTGAATTGTGAATTTTTATATTTCGCGTCGCCTCCATGTTGGATTTGTGAACACCAAGTTATTTAAAGTCCTATAGGTGAACTTAAGTTCATAGCCCCTATGAACATTAAGAAATTCAGTTTGATTGCTATAATAGATTCGTAGATATTCAGAGCCGACTAAATATTTTGGATGGTCGCCATGTTGAATTGTTAAATGTATAGGCCATATAGTCATGTACCATTAAAGGAAAATTATTGCGTAGGTTCAATATTCAAACTTTCAATTCGATCGCATGACTACATCACAAGAAATAAAAACTTAATTTTAAAATTCGCACATCCGCCATCTTGAGGTTATGTAAACAATTGATCTAAATTAGATACCAGTGCATTACAATGTGTATGAACATTTCCTGTAAAAAGTTTCATTGCGTTTGGAACATTAAATCGCGAGAAAGGTCTATTTAAAATTTTCAATTTCGCTTGGCTGCCATGTTCGTTTTGTAGTTAACCGGTTTCTGAAAGTCTTATAGATGGACTTCCGTAGTGCCCTTTATCTCCGTAAAAGATTTCAGGGAGATACCGCTAATAGTTTCACAGATATGGAATGCCGGTGAAATATTTCGCACCTCCGCCATCTTGTGGTTATGTAAACAATTGAACGAAGTTAGATGTCGGTGCATTACAATGTATATAAGCATATACTGTACCAAGTTTCATTGCGTTTGGTTGGTTAAATCGCGAGAAACGTCTATTTAAAAGTCGCAACTTCGCTTGGCCGCCAAGTTCGTTTTGTAGTTACCAGATTTTCAATGGTCACAGAAGTGAACTTATAATTGTTCCCTTTATCACCATACAAAATGTCAGGGTAATATCGGTAATAGTTTCGGAGATATTGAATGCTGGTGAAATATTTCGCACAGCTGCCATGTTGGATTGGTGATTCGTAACAAAATTTGAAGGGCACGGTCGGAGTTGCAGGGAATAGTGCTATGAACTTACCGAGTTTCATTGAAATCGCTCCAGCCGTTTTGATTTTATTAGGGGGGGACACACACACGAATCACACACACACACACACGGACAAAAGGTGATCTCATAAGCATATTTTTTCAAAATTGAAAATAGGCTAAAAATGAAAGAAAATGTCCTGACTCATTCTCTCATGATCGCCCAGTCAAAAATATTGAAGTTGGAACCATGGCATTCTGGAAATATGTTCGTTGTATCTCAAAACCGTACACTAAGGGAGGATTTTTTGATATTCAGGCTCTAAAGGGGTCTTAAGGGGGTTAAACCTGCATTTCATTGAATAACAATATCTCACGAGAGGTTTCATTTGTGGATGTGATACTCGGCATATAAACTAATCATTAAAAATAAGCAGACATGTGTCTAAGGGTTTTTCGATGTGGTGTATTATTATGAGGTGAAAGGGGTGAACATTGGGGGTTGAAGGATTCCTAACGGAGCGTGTAGGCCTATCTCTTAAACGACATAGGCGAGAAATTTGAAACTCAGCGAAAAAAAAATCAGCTAATAAATTAAGTAAATCAGTGTTCGACCGTTTTTTCATAAATTAATTTAAGGGGCCAATGGGGCGGGGTGAAATTCTGGGGGGGAAAAGGAGAGAAAGTGTCCTAACTGACTGACTAACTCACTCACTCATCAAACTCAGGGGAAAAAGACAGCTAAAAAAAATAAGTTAATAGGTGTTCAAGCGTTTTTTCATCAATCCAATTTAAGGGGCCCATGGGGAGGGGTGAAATTCTGGTAAAAATAATTGAAGGAAAATGTCCTGTCTGACTCACTCACTCTTCACGCCCAGCGAAAACTATTAATGTTGGAAAAATGAAATTTTGGGAATATGTTCGCTGTATGTCAATACGTCAACTAAGGAATGATTTTTCTATATTCGGGTTTTAAAGAGATGTTAAGGGGGTAAACGTGCATTTCATTGAATAACGATATCTCATGAGTTGTTTCTTTGGGGATGTGATATTCGGTATATAAACTAATCATTACAAATAATCAGACATATATCTAAAGGTTTATCGATGTCGTGTATATTATGAGGTGAAAGGGGTGAAAATTGGGGATTGAGGGATTCTTAACGGAGCGTGTATCTCTTAAACGACATAGGCGAGAAGTTTGAAATTCGGCGGGATAAAACAGCTTAAAATACAAGTAAATATGTGTTCGACCGTTTTTTCATAAATCCAATTTAAGGGGCCCTTGGAGAGGGGTGAAATTCTGGGGGGATAAAACAGGAAAGAAAGTGTCCTAACTGATTGACTCACTTACTCACTCATCAATCTCAGGGGGAAATCAGCTTTAAATAAGTAAATAGGTGTTCGACCGTTTGTTTCATAAATCCAATTTAAGGGGTTCATGGGGAGGGGTGAAATTATCAAATATAAATGAAAGAAAATGTCCTGACTGACTCACTCACTCATCATCGCCCAGCCAAAATTATTGAAGTTGGAAACATGAAATTTTGGGGATATGTTCGTTTTATGTCGAAAACGTCCACTAAGTTAAGAGTTTTGAATTTTGAGGTTCTAAATAGGTGTTAAGGGGGTAAACGTGCATTTCATTGAATAGCAATATCTCACGAGTGGTTTCATTTGGGGATTGATACTTGGCATATATACTAATCATTAAAAATTAGCTGACACATGTCTAATGGTCTTTCGATATAGTGTATATTATGAGGTGAAAGGGATGAAAAGTGGGGGTTGAAAGATTCTTAACGGAGCGTGTATCTCTTAAACGACATAGGCGAGGAGTTTGAAACTCGGAGGAAATCAATCAGCTTAAAATAAATAAATAAATAAATAAATAAATAAATAAATAAATAAATAAATAAATAAATAAATAAATAAATAGGTGTTCGACCGTTTTTTCATAAATCCAATTTAAGGGGCCTATGGGGAGGGGTGAAATTCTGGAAGAAAAACGTCCACTAAGGAAGGATTTTTGGATGTTCACTATCATCGACCAACCAAAACTATTAATGTTAGAAGAATGATATTTTGAGGATATGTTTGTTGTGTGTCGAAAACATCTACTAAGGAGGGATTTTTGGATATTCAGGTTCTAAAGGGGTGTTAACGGGGTTAAACCTGCATTTCATTGAATAACAATATGACAAGACTATGACGCGAGCGAAGCGAGACTAAAAATGAGATGGTGTGTGTCTGTGTATTACTCAATCACGCAAGTACCACTGGTCCGATTTACCTGAATTTTACATGGAAGTAGCAAATTTACCTGGTTAACATACAGGTTACTTTTGATTTCAATACTTTGCACTAATTAAAGATGGCGACTATTTTAGTGACGTCACTCTACCCTTTGGTTTTAAACTTTCATATTTCCATTTGAAATAAAAAGAGAACGCTAAGAAATAGCAAACTTTTGATGGCATGTACGAGGTTAAAAATTGCATTTTCTATCCGAAATGCATCTCCAACCGTTAGCGAGTAAAACCTAAATGTGTGCTATAAAACACGGTCAAGGCAGAGCGGTGTAGTTGGATAAAATGTTCCATCCTTAATCTCCCTCTGCGCAGCACCTCGCCTATCCCCTGTTTTAACTGTCACCTTCACATTTTAATTTATTTACGACCCGTAGCGAAGCACGGGTACTTCAGCTAGTAACGTATGAAAATGGATTATAATAGGCCTATCTCATTTCTTCCCGTTTATGTGTGCGTGTCTACTACATTTTAATTCAATTGAGTGATAACAATGGAATTGCTAAGGACGTACTACTACTACCCTATCCAACCCTGACCATGAATTTGAAATTCCGACAAGTGTCACCAATCCAACATGACAGCAGTGGGAATTAAGGAAGTTAACATAGAGTAAAGTCGGGAGAGATGGCGACCTGCATAGTTTCAGGGGAGCGGATATCCCCAAGATCCCTAAAAAAATCTAAATATCTAAAAGTATCGAGCTGGTGAGCTTTAAAATTTGGGTCGAGAAGTAGTTTGCTGTAAGTTCAGAAGCATATTTTGACCCAAAGGTTACCGTAACTATTTTCCCAAAGCGATGACTTATGGTTTTCCTGAGCTCAAGGTTGTCGGAAAGTCTAAATTAACTTTTAACCTCAACAAACCTGGTCATAGATAGGCTAATCAAATCCCTACTACAGAATTTAAATTTACTGTTTGCGATTCACAGTCAATATCGACCGTGTTTTGAAATCCACGTTTATGTGTGTGTGTGTGTGTGCGTGTCTACTGAATTTTGTGAGTTCATGAAGGAAAACAATGTAGAACATTACAGCACATTGTTTTGTATGTTACAAATCCGTTATTTCAACGTTTTGACATCTTCATTGTATAAAATAATGATTAAATGGTCACACGTTTGATGTGTATATCAATACTCACCTGATCTCGTCATACAACAACTGCTAGGAACATCTATTTACAGCAACACATCAGTATACTATGCACGGAGCCTATAGCGAACGGAACAAGTAGTTCAGTGAAGAACTAATAGCTGATTTCATATTGCCTACTAGTCCCTTCCTTCAGAAAAATCTCCCTTTTAATAAATTGATTTACAAAAACATTTGGTATATCGGCATAGGCCTACATGTTTATATGTACAACCTTTGTCCGAAAGCTTCTGTGAATGACGTTATACTGCCCACGGTAGTAAAAGTGCGCCACTTTTGAATCCCGCGCTGGAGAAGTCAAGGCATGTCTGAACAAGACTAGTTCCCGAGCGTTGGCGCGGTGCGTGTTCTTCTCGTGTGTAACCAGCTCATTTTAGAGTAAGTGTACAGTGCGTGCGGTCAAAACACTGAATCGGAAGCGAAAATTTAGCAGACAGAAGAGTGAATTTATGCAATTTGCCATGAACACCTGTTCGACGAGTGACAGTGAGAAGGGTGAATGGTCAGTGGAATGGAATGGTCCTGAAAACCAACGTCACGGTTGGCGAGACATGATGCCTGAGGTACGACCCCGAAGGTAAGCGTCAAAGTATGGAGTGGCAGGGTCCAGAGTCGCCGAAAAGCAAGAAGGTGCGCACTGAGAGATTCCACATCAAGACAATGCTGGTGGTGTCTCTGTGGGTCTAATCCATAAAGAATTATTTCCTGAGGGCACCACGTTAAATGCCGCTACGCACATGGAACAGGATAGTTGTGTCACTCAATCACTCACCCCACTCCCCAGATTTGTCTCCCGCAAACCATTTCTAGTTCGCAAAATTTAAATCAGCCCAGATGGGCCACAGGTTTTCCGACATTTCGTACATCCAACGTAATGTGATGATGCACCTGAAGGCTATTCTAAAGAAGACTATGCCAGGAGTTTCCAGGACTTGAACAACCGTTCTCAGAAGTGCGTAACTTATCCACTGGGATTACTTCAAAGGAAAGTAACTGCTATAACAGCTTGGGCTTTCACGGCTGGCGTTCATAATTAAGTACAAGTACTTGTACTTAATTATAAAGTAACGGCTGTTTTAGGTAAGCCAACAATCCGTTCCCAACATAGACCCATTCACCGAACTTTTCGGACAGAGTTTGTATTTAATCTCATAACTCAATATTCAAACTTAATAAACAATAAGCATGGAATTTCAGACCATCGCTGCCAAAATTGCTCAAAATACCTGTTATCAACACAAGACTCGCGTGATTATCCACCATTCGCAAACGACCCTACATTAACCCAACACCAAAGAAACATATCCCAAAATTGATCGTACTGGTTATTTTATTAACAATCTTAGTAACCGATTCAATAGAACATGAGTAAGAAATGGAATTTTGTGAAATTAACGTGCATATCATCCATAATTTACTTGAACTACTGTAGGATATTATGACAGCTGACCTCGATGTTCCTCCTCTCAAAACAACTATCACAAGACTATACAATAATTCACATGATAATTTAACTCTTAGTGTCCATTACTTATGGTTGCATGTCTCGCTAATGTTTAACAAGAGTTCACTTAAGACAAATTCACAGCAAATTAATTAATATTGCAATAAAGAATTATGCATTGTATAGAATGTGCCAGAAGATGATCATTATATAATTATTTGTCACTATTTAAGAAACAATCGGTTTAATAATTCATTAAGTGTAAATGCATACCTTTAGAATTAAGTAATTGATAACTCATTGAACTCTAGTGTATTGTTTAATTTGTGAACTCACTACATTGTTAAGCTAACCACATAACAATAGCCTACCTTTTTAAATAAGAACGTTTGTTTTTAGAATTATGAGTAACAAAATAGTGTAGCCAAATCATGCAAAAATAAGTCAATAGATCTTAGATTAACATACATCAAATGATCAGACACACAAAACTGAAGGTTTTTTCGTGGAGAAGAATGCCATTATTTCAATTCGTAGAAATTATTGTAAAACCTGCCTTCGACGGACCCTTTATTGTATGGAAACTTGTTTCAAACGGAAATATTTGATGAAAAACACGTTAAATTCCCTATATTAGACAGAAACTCTGTTACACGAACAACGAAAATGAAATGTCGCATTTTAATGGAAAATTTCCAAGTTCCGGAATGCAGTGTTTGAAAACTTTTCAGGCCCTCTGTGGAAGTCTACCTTATCTGCTGTAACAGTTGATTCTGTAGCTAACAAGGAATGTACAAATAGGTATTTTGTTCTCCAACTTATACAACAAAGTGTACGGCTATTTTGCCTGTTTCCTGATCCCCCAGCTTTTCCTAAAGTTCACATACGGAGCTAACAATCTACAAATGCCTGTCTCTGTTATGGCATTTTCAGTCAGGTTAGAATTCAGCTTTTAACTGAGCACTTCACAACCTATATTACTGACATAGTTCGGCAGTAGCCACTACGGCTTCGAAAGCAAGAGTTGTGTTTCAGCACTGTATCAATTCGTAGAACAAGTACAGGGTTGACTGGCGCTGATCGCGGGCACGCGTACACGGTTCAGCCGGTGGTGGCGCGCACTTTTACACTTTTACCAAACATGTACTTACAGTGGTCTTCCTGGAAACTTGATTCTCATTTGATTAGATTTGATTTTCGTTTCGTTTCAGAACAAGATTTTCTGCTTTTCTTATACGAATTATGGATATACACACGTTCGCGCAATGTGAATTGGTGTCTAGGCATGACCACCAATCACAGTAATCACAATACTCACTAAACGTGCAACACTAACGTCTAAACTTTGCAGATACACGTCCATATGAATGACAAAACACGTGTGAACTAACGATATGAGTCAGCGGAGCGGGGTATTGCGAGGTCCACTCGCTCCGCACCTGGCCAGCCAAATGATGCCATAGTTTGCCGCGATTAGCGGAGCGCACAAAGATAATGACCCTGTATGTTAAGACAACATTGAATGAGGTACGTAGGTTACACCATTTTCTTATTTTTCGGTATCCCCATTACATGCATGCATAATTATTTGAGCATAGGCCTACCTCCGTTAACCAAGAACCTATCTAAAACGGAGTTCCATTCGAATCAGTTAAAGGCAGGTTATACTGTACGCTATTCATAAAATGTGCTCAATCGTGATATTGGGCCTTCGTTCTTCCTAGTACAGAGGAACGAGTCCCGTTAAGTACAAATGCAACATGAAACGTTACCAACTTTATAGCTCGACGAGGATAGCAATGAATTTACCCGCAGAGGAAGTTATATTCGAGTAACTTCACACGTAAGTCAATAGAACTGAGAGTTGGAGCCACACCACAATTCTTATGTCCGAAAGCTATAACGCAAAGCCACATGAAACTCCACTCTATGCGAGCAAACAGTCGCCCTCCATTGAAGCTCTACACAGAGCGAGTATGCGATACATGAGACGAGAAACCTTACGAGCTATAGTTCACAATATTTACCATGTGGTTTTGAGAACTCCGGTCACAAACAGAGAATACTGCTATTTAATATATCGCCTTCGGAAATGCTCACCCGACATTGGTCATCGAGGTACCAGCCATTATTGAGGCTGAGTCAATAAGACCGTCCACTATACGTGAACGGCGAGATACAAACGTGATTTGCGGAATGGGGAGAACAAAATGATATATATTTACACAGAGATGAAAACTACCATGTCTGAAAATAATCGTTATTGACAAAGTTTGATAGAAAATTATACGATTGAGTCATTCAGTCAAGAAATAATATAATTTTTATTGTTTTTATTGTTCGGCCACATTACGACCTTCATCAGCAAAGTGATGAACATTTTTAGTATATTTTCATTTCTGAAAAAATAGACTTATGAGATCACCTTTTGTCCGTGTGTGTGTGTGTGTATGTGTGTGTGTAGGCCTATGTGTGTGTGGGCTTCGGTGTGTTTCCCCCTAATAACTTCTAAACAGGTGGAGCGATTTCAATGAGACTCGGTATGGTCATGATACCATTTTGGCCGACCCCGACCGTACTCTTCAAATTTTATTACGTCTTACCAATCCAACATGGCAGCTGTGCGAAATATTTCACCGGCATTCTATATCTCCGAAATAAAACTATTACTGACATCACCTTGAAATTTTGTACGGTGTACATATTAAAATCCACCATGGCGACCATCCAAAGTATTAAGATGGATCTCAATGACAACCATCGAACTGAAATTTTGTATCCGTATAGAGGCTATAAACATAAATTCACCAATGGGACGTTCAATAACCTAGTGAGCACAAATCCAACATGGCGGCGCCGTGAAATATAAAAATTGAAAAGGACGTTTCTCGCGATTTAACCATTCGAGCACTGAGAAACTTGGTACCGTATATGCTCACATAAATTTTAATTCACTGGCATCTAATTTATTTCAATTGTTTTCAAAACCATAAAATGGCAGCTTTGCAAAATTTTAAAATCTCGATTTTATTTCTTGTGTCCTAATCATGCGATTGAAGTTTGAATAAAGCACCTACGCAATAATCTACATGTAATAGTACATAAGTCTGAGGCCTATATATAAAAATCCAACATGGTGACCAACCGAAATATTTAGACGGTTTTCAATAACTACGAATCTATATTAGCAGTCAAACTGAAAATTTGTATTTTGATAGAGGCAATTAATATAATGTAGGTTTTTTAGTACTTCACGGAACTACTTGTTAAAAAGAAACAAGTATTAAGTTGCAAGTCAATGAAAAAAGTTACCCTTTGTCACAAATCTACACCGTTTCACTGATATGAACCAAATGTTGTATGCTTACCCTTTGGAACCCTGCGGTTAACACTATCCACTTTAACTTTCGGACAGACCACTCAAGTCCCTGCATTTAGGCCCGTTAGCACAAATCTACACCGTTTCACCTAATTGCACCGAATTTTACATACTTACCCTTTGAAACCCTGCAGGTAAGACTGTCCACTTGATATTTTGGACAACCATCTCCAATCCCTACAATTAGAATAACAGACAAAATTTACTTGAAAACCACGTATTAAGGCCCTAGAACTATTCATATCCGTAGTAGTGTACTTGTAAGAGTATTTTAATATAATAAGTCTATTGTTGACTGGTAATTCGGGCTGCATCACGTCTCGCCTACCAATGTTCTGGTGCAGAATTGCGAAAATAGTTACTTCTTGAACTGCTTATAAACTGTAGTCACGGGGAGTAATTAGTGTAAAAAGATTTTTAAGCCCCTTGAAACAGTTATCACCATGGCAATATTATGCCTCTGTATAAGTGCGATGCTATTGGTGCAATACTTTGAGGTTATCAGCTGCAATAAGCGTTGGTGCTTTCATATTTACTTTCATTTATTCCGATCCTTATCGTTGAGCGCTATGTGGCGATAAATGACACTATCGCTACCTCAGGAGCTCGGGACACCCGAAGTTCTCCAATGTGCTGTGATTTTTTTTCCTACGGTGCTATGCGTCAAATGACGGCACTATTGGTCTCTACTTTTCTTGCAGCCAATGAGATATAGGCCCTAGCCAGTGTCTTTTATTTCACTTACTCCTCTTTCTAATCATATTTTTCAATTCGTTTGTAAATTACATGTGTCAGTACTGTAGTTAGTAAATAGCTATTTCCCTATTCATTATTATCATTATCATTACGGGAAAATGGCCTGAATGTTACGTCCATTATACTGTACTACGTATCACCCCCACTACCACCACCACCACAAAAATATATATTTTTAAAATATGTTTTTTTCTGATAGTTTAAGTGTAATGTGCCAGTTCTGTAGTAGTGTTCATTATCATCCATAAAACAAAAATATCCACTGGGCGAAGCCGGGCACTACTGCTAGTACATATAATAAAGGAGGTGAAAGTAAGTAATATATCTAATAAATTTTGTGTGTCAAAAATACTTAAAAATTAAACCAGATATGTTATAAATTTGATTAATATGACAACCAAAGTTTGATGCTTTTCACTCGGTCATCACGATTGTACCCAATGGGGTACAATCCTATAATCGTGATGACCGACTGAAAATCATAAAATTTTCGTTTACTAAGGCAACACTGAAAATGGCTTTAAACACCATAATGTAATATGACGAATTCTTCCAAAGCACCTCGATGGATTGCCATTGTTCTTCAAATGAAAATGAAAATCCACAGCCTGCTTCCAGTCTCCGACCGGGTCAGGAATGGAATGAATGAGCCCCAATCTAGCGGCGACGATATGAACTGTGCCGGCTGCCGAGGCCTGACGTATTCCTCTGGGGCAATGATTAAATGAATGACAGATTAATTGAAATGATAGTGGAGCGCGTTGCTGGAATGAAATGTTGACAGGGAAAACCGGAGTACCCGGAGAAAAACCTATCTGTCTCCGTTTTGTCCAGCACAGATCTCACATGGAGTGACCGGGGTTTGAACCATGGACCCAGCGGTGAGAGACCAGCGGGCTGCCGCCTAAGCCACAGAGGCTTCAATTGTTCTTCAAATATAGAATGAAAATGATTCAGGCCTATAGGTGTGTGATGTAAATTGCAGAGAGAAAATGGAATAAGTTGATATGAAATACTTTCTTGACACTGAAGTACTTGTATTGCGTTAGCCAATGTATTTGAAAGTTGGAAGAACATAATTATCTATATTATTATTTAAAATAGCCTCCGTGGCTTAGGCGGCAGCACGCCGGCCTCTCACCGCTGGGTCCGTGGTTCAAATCCCGGTCACTCTATGTGAGATCTGTGCTGGACAAAACGGAGGCAGACCGGTTTTTCTCCGGGTACTCCGGTTTTCCCTGTCACAATTTCATTCCAGCAACACTCTCCACTATCATTTCATTTCATCTGTCATTCATTTAATCATTGCCCCAGAGGAGTGCGTCAGGCCTCGGCAGCCGGCACAGTTCATATCCTCGCCGCTAGATGGGGGCTTCATTCATTCCATTCCTGACCCGGTCGGAGACTGGAATCAGGCTGTGGATTTTCATTATTTAAAATGCTAAGGTGATTTTTGTTACCGCGAGATTGACAGAACGGCTGAACCGATTAACTTCGTAATGCACTCTGACGAAAGATCTTGTCTCTATATTTGCAGAGAGTCTTTAAAATAAACAAATATGTTACCATATACTTTTTAAATTTATAAACAAAAATGCCAAATTATTGGACCAAGCGCATGCGCAGAATCAGCTTGGTCATGACAGACATGGCGGATTTCCACACCGCGTTTTAATGTGAGAGTTATTTATAAGAATTTATTATAAAGGAGGGAAGATTCATTAATTGTTGAGAGTAGGTACTCCTCCCTTAAGATAATTTTCACAAGGCAGAATATTGAAAATATATTATTTATGATTCACATACCTTTCTGGGAGTCATTAGAAGTTAATTTCAATTTGAATTGTCACTGCTGCACCGGAAATATTTCTTTTATTACGACAATATATCATTTTCATACCTTATTAGCCTACTTTCGATTTTTGCAAAAAATGAAAGTAGACTTATGAGATCACTACAGGGCGAAAAAAAAGTGTGTCTGTCTGTGTGTGTGTATGTGTGTGTGTGAGTCTGTGTATGTGTGTGTGAGTGTGTGTACTCTGAATGTGTGTCCCCCCCCCCCCCCCTATCAATTCGAACACGGTGAATGGGAATTGAACGAAATTTGGTACAAAGGTAGCACTAGCAAAGGACACCTCAGTGTCATGTTTTATATCGTCGCCATCTTGACGGAAACGTAATGGCGGCCACACAAATGTTCAAAGCTTAAATCAAATTACGACTAACCTAATCATCCGATCTCTACCAAATTTTGCTACAACATACCTTTATGAAGGCAGCATCCTTTGACCAAACTAATAGGTCATCAGCCTAATAATTTGCGGATGGCAGCCATCTTAGTGTGAAAATCGATTGCCCCTATTAATTCGAACACGGTGAAACCGAATGGAACGAAATTTGGTACAGAGGTAGTACTAGCAAAGGGCACCCCAGTGTCATGTTTTATATCGCCGCCATCTTAACGGAAACGTAATGGCGGCCACACAAATGTTCAAAGCTTAAATCAAATTACGACTAACCTAATCATCCGATCTCTACCAAATTTTGCAACAACAAATCTTTATGTGGGAAGTATATTCTGACCAAACTGCTAGATCATCAGCCCAATAGTTGGCAGATGGTGGCCAAGTATGTGTGCAAATCGATTCCCCCTATCAATTCAAACACGGTGAAACCGAATTGAACGAAATTTGGTACAAAGGTAGCACTAGCAAAAGGCACCTCAGTGTTATGTTTTATATCGCCGCCATCTTGACGGAAACGGAATGACGGCCACCCAAATGTTAAAAGCTTAAATCAAATTTCGACCATCCTAATAATTTGATCTCAACTGATTTTGCAACAACATGCCTTTTTGTGGAAAGTATCTTATGACTGACTACAAGGTCATCAGCCCAATAGTTTGCAAATAGCGGCCTTGTATGTGTGCAAATCCATTCCCCGGATCAATTCAAACACGGGGAAACCAAATTGAATGATTTTTTTTTACAGAGGTAGCACTAGCAAAGGGCACCTCATATTCATGTTTAATATCCCTATAGCACGTTGTATTTCAACAATCTACTACAAACAACATTCAATTATACTCCTTGAAAAGGACAAAGATTTATAACAATACCCATGCATTTAGGAGAAAGTAGGCTATATGTTCTTTACTGAACATCTAGTTTTATCTCCTGAGATGCCTCCGTGGCTTAGGTGGCAGCACGCCGCTCTCTCATCTTTGGGTCCGTGATTCAAATCTCGGTCACTACATGTGTGATTTGTGCCAGTAGTATGTTGCAATGTCGAGAGTGCAATCTTTTGACAGCCATAAAGTTGCAATAGTGCCAAAAAGTAATCTTAGAAAGAATGTAACTTATATAGGAATCTTCTTCAGTAAATATGTTGTTCATTGTCCGTCATGTTTTGGTGGGTCTCAACTAGTATTTAATTATGTTGGTAGATGCTTTAGACTATAACCTTTACGTGGAATATCTCTTTATAAAATAACATTTCCTGTATGCTCACTGTCATCAGTTTGTCATATATACTTTTATTTTTAATAGAAACAGTAGTTTTACCATGTTATTGCCCTCGGTACAAATCAATTAGCTCATCACATGAAACACACTGTGTGCATAATTCATTATATTTTATGGAGCTTAACTTCAAAGTACTGCTACACCCAAAAGTGAAAATCAGTATGTGGATATTGTTAAGGTTTTGACCTTAAGGGGTAAGATGTACCTGGAACCCCAACCATTCGTTAAGGTTTTGAGGTCTTAGGGGGTTGGATGTTAGGGGTGTGTTTACTGGTTTGGTAGGATTGAGGCGGTACCCCGAGATAGCGGTTGAGTCGTTGGAATCGACTCTATCCCGGCGTCTCTGCCCTTTTGTTAAAGTTTTGAGGGTGTGCCCTGTGCCTCAACGTTCGTTAGTTTATGTGTTAGAGTGTTCCTGTTTTTTAAGGTTTAGAGGGATTTGCCTACCCTGTTTGTTAAGGTTTTGACCCGGCACCTACCCATCTCTTAAGGTGTTGAGGGACGGGGTCCTGAGCTAGGGTACGTGTTTAAGGTGTAGGACGTTAGGGGTAGGTTTACTTGTAGGGTGAGGTAGAGCTGCAATGGGGGTAGTAGCTGTGCAGGGGGATGAGTGTAAAGGGGATTGGGAGTAACCTCAGTGTGAGCACTTACACTGTCGCTAGCACGCGTGTCATCTGCGAATGCTGAGACATGCGGGCGTCCATGAGATCTTCTTAACACCGGCTGGCTGCATGCGGTAGCGGCAGGTGGCGTACCCTAACGTAATTAGGAACTAGGGGGACGGGATTATGCTAACAAGGGGAAATGAAAAAGAAAGATTCCTTAACTGTACTTAGTGTTTATTGCAATAAAATAAGGGGCGAAATTGTAGATAAAGGGAAGAGATGTAAAAAGAGGATAGCAGACATACTCACCGTAAAGCATCTAGGAGTCAAGTAGTGGTCCATCCTGAAGCTGCGTTGGGGCCGCCGAAGGGCGCAGCCCTTCTGTTCCTGGTCGCGACGCACTCCTCTACTGTCTAATGGATAATGGAGCTCCCAATGGGCCGGCGCGAATGTGTCCTCAGTATTTGAGGACTTAATTAGGTTATTCGTTGTCAGCGGAAGGTACACCTGTACTCCTGCTATTGTTATGAATATGTAACACTGCAAGCTTGTGGTTACCGTGTTATGACCTTGTTGCAATGGTTGCTACCTTAGCTGTCTGCCCATCTTATCCGTAGTTCCTTCCTGTATTAATTATAAATTATGTGTTTCTGTAGTTACAACCCCTGTATCATGGTTGGGACTATAACAATATATTTCGTCTATATACAAGTATACACCATTCCACCAATCTCAACCACATTTTACATATGCAAAGTTTAGGACCCAGAACAAATCACCGACTACTGGCACATGAATTTTCGGTATCCTTCTCCATTCTCTGATTTCGGCCTTTTGGCACGTCAGTATAGGTTAATGGTGTAGGTTGTCGTATTGCATTGAACTAGTCTCTGGTAAACAATTGAAAATGTGACTGCTGTTGGGATTAGGAACCATACCTCCAGCATTCTGGCCTATAATATTGTAGATTTCGTTATAGTTCTATTCCTATTACACTGGGAAGGAAAATTGCTGTTGTGGTCTGTTAAACTTAGATATTGACGTACTGTATACTACTCTGATCACCACTGAAGCGAAAGAAGTCAGGAACGAAAGTTGTGCAGTGGTCTTTCGAAAGCTGGTTTACCAACCACCCAGTGTCGTTTCACAGGCGTACGGCATATTTTTGTTTGCCCAAAAGTAATTTTTCTTTCTTATATTTCACTCACCTGCTTCCCCGAATAGGGTAAATGCCGGCGTCTGAAATTCTGGAGATTCGAGTTTGAATGCCAACTCTTCCGGTACTCCATAATTGTGGTACAGGATGCGTTATTGAGACACCAGTTCCAAAGATCCTGAGATCCTATTCCAGCTCTTCCAAGAAACATACTTCTGTTCTAATGGTGGATTCGACTACTACCTGAGATGTCCTAGAAGTGGTATACCGGGATTTGACACTTCTACTCCAGACCTATTTGGAGATGGTTCTTTACTTATGGCTACGACTACTTCTCTCTCAAAAATAGTCTACTGTATTGAAAAATATTGCAGATATTACTACCGGACCCGTGCGAGAACTCTCGCATATTCTAATGGGATGTGTGCGCCCCATATGTACTGACTACCCGACCGACGCTAGTGCTCTGCGGGCTGTACACACGACAGTTATGCCAGGGGCTATCACATTGTTATTTGTTTAATAGCACTTTATAAACAAATTAATATATTCCCGGTGACTTTTCAAGAAATGCAAGATTTTTGTGTACTATTGAGACGATTTGGAAGATTTTGGTACAAACCACACCTTCTAACTCCCTCTGGTTTAGGAACTTGAGTTTTGTGAAACATACACCTTAGCGTATTATATAATAAGATACTACATACAGTCAAGTACACGGGTATGAAGACCACGATATAAAATCCCCTCAATATAACAACAAGTTCAATGTACGGCAAAACTCAGTACATTTTTTAAAATTTTGCATAACAATGTGGTACCACTTTCTGTTTTTACTGGAAACGACAGAATGAATCAAAACGCAAACGTACGCTACCCTAAGTTATTTCCTTCATTCTCCCACTCACCAAAATTGAATAAAAACGAAACTGCTTTCACTTCTCTGTCAACCATGTATTTAACTGTCATACATATCCATAATTCTAGAACAACCATTTCGAATCTGGTTTGTGCATATGCATTCCCTTTTGAAACAAACTAGCCTACACCTGAGAATGAGAGTAAGAACTGAACTAGGTTAAACCCGTGCCTCAACAGGTCTTGCCTCGTATATAATCATCACGTTCGTTCCCTCTGCTCAACGACTCAGTGAATGTAGAAGTGGCAAAGCACAATTTGGAATACTCGGTTTCTCAAAAAGAACTAGTTTGATTCCGGAAAAAATACACAGATTTACTTTAATACTGGAGGTAAATATAAATATAACAAATAGTTCCGTGAAGAACTAAAGCCTATTTTCATATATCCTACTTATATTAATTGCCTCTATCAACATACAAAATTTCAGTTTGATTGTCACATATTCGTAGATATTGAGAACCGTCTAATATTTCGGATGGTCGCCATGTTGGATTTTATTATATGTAGGTCTTAGAGTTATGTACTATTACATGAAGATTATTGTGTAGGTGTAGTATACAAAATTAAATCGCGTGATTAGTACACAAGAAGTAAAAACGAGATTTTTAAATTTCGCACAGCTGCCATCTTCTGGTTATGATAACAATGGAAATAAATTATATGCCAGTGGATTAATATTTGTATAGCCTAAGCGATTACCGTACCGAGTTTCATTGCACTCGGATGGTTAAATCGCGAGAAACGTCCTTTTAAATATTTATAATTCGCGTCGCCACCATGTTAGATTAGTGCTCACCAGGTTATTAAAAGTCCTATATGTGAACTTATGTTCATAGCCTCTATGAACATAAAGAATTTCAGTTTGATTTCTGTAAAACATTCGTAGATATTGAGAACCGTCTAAATATTTTGGATGGTCGCCATATTGGATTGTTATATGTATAGGGCATTAAAGAAAATTATTGCGTAGGTTCATTATTAAACCTTCACTTCCATTGCATGATTACGACACAAGAAATGAAAATGTAATTTTAAAATTTCGCACAGCCGCCATCTTGAGGTAATGTAAACAATTGAACTAAATTTAATCCCAGTGCTTTACAATATGTATACACATTTAATGTAACATATTTCACTCCGTTAAGATGGTTAAATCGCGAGAAAAGTCTATTAAAATATTTCATCTTCGCTTGGCCGCCATGTTCGTTTTGTTCTCTACAGGTTTTTGAAACTTACAAATATAAATTTGTAGTAGTGCCTTGTATCACTGTACACAATTTCAGGGTGATATCTGAAACAGTTTCGGAGATATAGAATGCTGGTAAAATATTTCGCACAGCCGCCATCTTGAGGTTATGTAAACAATTGAACTAAATTAGATGTCAGTGCATTGCAATGTGTATAAACGTTTGCTGTACCAAGTTTCATTGCGTTTGGATGGTTTAATTGCGAGATAAGTCAATTAAAAGTCTCAACTTCGCCTGGCCACCATGTTGGTTTTGTAGTTATCAGGTTTTAAAGAGTTGTATAGGTGAACTTCTAGTTGAGCCCTTTATTACCGTACAAAATTTCAGGGTGAAATCCGTAATAGTTTCGGAGATATTGAATGTTGGTGAAATATTTCGCTCAGCCGCCATGTTGGATTAGTGAGACGTAATAAAATTTGAAGGGCACGGTCGGGGTCGGCCAAAGTGGTGCTATCACGTTACCGAGTTTTATTGAAATAGCCCCAGCCGTTTAAAAGTTATTAGGGACACACACACACATACACACACATACACACACTCACACACGGACAAAAGGTGATCTCATAAGCCTATTTTTTTCATAGAATGAAAATAGGCAAAAAATGCATTATTAATGGAAATGTCGTTGAAGTTATTCTATCAGTCCCTAATAATCATTCATGTAAATGAAAATGGAATATAGATATTTTAATGGTTTACAAGATATTTCATAAGAATATTTTGTTAGGTGACTACCTCCGTTTTGTACTAGAATTAACCTGATTTTGAACCTATATCGAGACCCACCTGAGTTTTATTTATATCTATTACAGATGTTTGAAGAATATTTCTCGTTCATATTCAACATGCTAGATGAAAGAAATCAGTGTCTGGCGATGAAGTTGGCTGCCTCTCCTCTGCTGTTTGATCAGTAATCTGGGGCGGTACGCCACCATACACTGATGTAGCGTGACTCTAGCCAAACTTTCCATTAAGCGGAGAATTGAAAATGTGAGCGCCAAGTAATAGGCTTCGCCATAGCGATAGAGACAGCCCCGAGCATATAATGGCTTGAGAAAGGGGATCAAAAAACTTGGGGAAGAGAGAGATCTCCAAGAATAAAGAAAGTTATAGGGTGAACTACACAAACAGTTATACTGTGCCTTGAAAGGTAAAATTGAGAAATAACTAGACTTCTAGATTCCTGATATTGAGACGAAAGTTGCCGCTTGTTTAGAATGGCTTACTTGGGAGATTTGACGTTTCCCAAAAAAATTCATCATAGATTTGTTCCTGAATGATTTGAAGTGATGCTTAGGCAGTTGGTATATTCGGGAATTAACACGCAACGTAAATATGTAAATATAATCGCAGGTTTTCCTGATTGATTATTACCTGGTTCCCTCAGATATCAACCAGCATTTAACATGGTCCAACAAACTGGAAAGCCGTTCTGAATATACAGTACATATCCTGATGTGAACTCCCACACAAGTATATAAGCTGTCACCTTTGTAAAGAACATTTTTTTCCCATATACATATTCCCAGTTCAATCCCGAAATATGAATAGAAATTGAGTTTGCTCAGTGGGTTATAATGCCATATCAGCAAACTAGAGGCAGTATTCTGCGGTTTCTCTCTTAAACGACTTCCCAGTTAGCTCTAATTGCAGTACAAATAATACAGGATGTAACTGAAAATGAATTTCCTTTCAACAAGTGTTGAAGGACACTATTCCGAGCGAAGTCGCATGGTAAACTTCACTCAGCAGTGATCAAACTACACTTTGGTCTAAAAGCGGCTTCGGTGGCGTAGTTGGTAGCATGCTAAACTGCTGCGTCCTAGATAGCAGGTTCAAATCCGGCCGAAATCGTCGGATATTTTAAGAGCGTTAAAATCTTTCAGTATGCCTTCCTTCGGAGGGGAAGTAAAGACCGCGGTCCCATGTCAAGATCCTGCAGACTAAACTTGTGTGAAGCTAGATTTCTAGGTTAGATTTCGTTGGAACGCTCTATAAAAGTTCTAACGTTCACCACTAGGTATCAGTGACATCTGGTGGCAAAAGTTGGAACTACTTGAAATTGAACGGAACGTGTAGCTCACCTGTAAGTGTCCGCTTGAAGCAGCTACAGCCTCTGGCAAGCACAATATGTCCTCGGACACTCCCGGCACTAAAAACCATATGATAAATAAATAAATTCGGTCCAAAAAATTATGCCCACCTACAAATTTTTCTTAATGTATGTCAGAAAACAACAAAAAGGCTATATTTCAATGGTTTACTGAACATTTATTTTTGTTTAAAGTAAAATCAACTTGTACAGAACATGCTTAATCGCAATCAACTTGCATCAATATTGCGTGTGCCTTTTTAAGGGCTTGAACTCGATGTGTCATTGACTCGACACGTTTCTCACATGTAGGTGGTATTTCATGGTACCAGACTTGAACAATTTTTTCGACTACCTCTACTCTACTGGTACAACAACATTTACTTAGAATTTTAGACATAATTGCCCACAAATTCTCAATAGGGTTCATGACAAGAGAATTTGGGGCCCGCACTAACTGCTCAATACCCAGATCTGCGTAACACTCCCGGACTACCCTGGCACGGTGACAGCTAGCATACATCATGAAAAATGAGAGGTCCAAGATTTTCTCCACTGAAATGAGCCTTTGCTGTATTTAATACCTCATTTTTAGCCTATTTTCATATATAAAAATAAGCTTATGATATAACAATTTGTCCGTGTGTGTATGTGTGTGATTATGTGTGCGTATGTGTGTGTGTCTCCCCCCCGCCATATAAAATCTTAACTAGAAGACCCGTGCTGCTCCGCAGCATTCACTTCAACAGCCCTACAGCACTTCTGTCCATATGACATTTGCATGTCCTCATGCTAGTGACCTGAACAGACATTTACGGTACCGTCGCTTTTGGGTAAATGATGAAGTAGACTTATGAGATCAAATGTGTGGGTGTCTGCCTGTCCACTGCGTGTGTGTCCCACTATTTACCCTGCGTAAGCTTAAAAGGCGCACGGACGTCAGGCCGAGGTGGACAGCTAACTCCAAACACATAAGCTATACTCTTCTCTGAAGAATTAACTCGATACGACTCGGCAGTTAGATGCTGGCTGAAGCTAGGGTGATAGGTTGCTCGCAAGCTCGTAAACTCACTCTGAAGCTAGTAATTTAAATTTCCACTGAATGGAGATTGCTGGAAGAAATGAAAACGTAAATACACTTACAGTGGCCGATGTGGAAGTCGCGGACGTTCTTACAGAAGTGTTCATGCTGAACAATTCTCAGAGAACATCGATATTTTTAACGGTTTACCCAGTGTAAGCTTAAAAGACACAAGGACGTTAGATTTTCCTTCAACTCAATTCACTGAAATCGTAAATGCTCGGCTTCTTTTGGTCATAAATAAATGTTTTTCTACCTAATCCTTCATCGAGAAATACTTTACAGAATGGTGAAAACCGCATCAAAATCCATCAAGTTGCTCTCAAGATTACCCGTTACATCCAAAAATTGGGAACTTTGTTTTATACTAAGTAGATAGATATCCACACAATTTAAGGCTACAGCGGTACAATTTGCTGTTTTGTCTACTTATGAACAATGGTATAAATTTAAAATAAAAAATGGGTATCTTATATTTGAATTTAGAGATGTAACTCTTGCTTAACATATAGAGGTGTGCAAATTAATAGAATTAAATAAATAATTTTAATTAGTCATAATTACTTTTATTCAAAATCATTTTATTGACCAACTTCTTTTGTTGTCCTACTTAGTAGTGTTTCCTCTCCCGTGGAATTACACCTTTTTCCATAAGGAATTGCGTCTGGAAACTTTCAGATTATTGGATTCCGAGGGATATCTGAGCTGGGTCCATTTTCAATTTTTCATTGACTTTAGAATTCAAGTCAGGTGATTTCAATGCATAGTTCATGATTCTTTGAATAGTTCAATAGCGTTCATCAGTTAAAAGACCCCAAATCCCTCCGCTCTAAATACACATGTAAAGTAGAGTGAAGTTATAAAAACGAAACGTGTGGCATTTTCCATTTGCAAGGCTCCTCTGTTAGTGGAAATTCTAAAACATCCTTTTAATTTGAGTTTCTTAAATGAAAATATAATTAGGAGTCTTGGTTAAACATTTGATGTAATTTCATCGCCTTGTAAACATACTTAGTGCATTAAACCATGAATAGTAAAAATGCAATGTTGGATAATTGACATCGAATCTAAGAATTTGCACATCTCTGTAAAGACAGCTATCGCCTCCACCCCTACAGATAGAATAAATAGTAAGTAAAGGCGATTGATGAGAAATGAAAAGATAACTCACACAGAAGGAATTAATATTTATTAATCTGTAAATTTGATTGAGTATATCTTTGTTATAGAACTGAGGGAATGAAATAACAGGATGTAGGATAGTAATCACCGATGTAGGACAATAGTAATTTCTTTTTTACCATTACCACAGGACAGTTATCGTATTAGGGATGCGGACGTCCTTGTATAATTGTTATTGAATCAGTGCCCCGTTTGCTGAGGTCTGTGCTCCTCCGCAACATTCGTTTCAAAATTCTAATAGTACTTTCTTCCATTCGACATTTGCTGTTCGCTTGCCTTTTGGTTCTATTTGAACTTTGACGTCACGAAAGGATTTTGCTCGCGATAGTGCGGCATACAGTAAAGTTGTCCGTGGCCAAACACCGGTTGAGGTAAATAAATGCCTACTTGATCTAGTGTTAGACCTGGAGATTTATTGATAGTCATACAAAATGCCAAACCTACTGGAAACTGCCTCCCTTTGAAGGAAAATGGCATAGAATTATCTCATGGCGTAAGGTCAAGGCGAGGGAGTAGGACATTGTTTCCAACATTTACGCCAGTAATAATTTCCAGGTGTAAGCAATTTTCATGCATCTTCCAAACCAACAGTCTAGTACCGTTCAACAGACCTTGGGTAAAGTTAATATTTCTCAACAAAATCACAATTGAGCCTTCTTTTAGTCGAAGGATATGAGGTGGTAATCCACTTATGCCTATGATGTCTAAAAATTCTATTGGGAATTGTAGAAATTCACTCTCATCTTCAGTAATCAATTATTCACACTGATGTAAGTTCTCGATGATCCTGGGATTAGGTCTAAAACTTTGTCATTGATTTCTTTACAATGTTCATTTTTAGGTGCTAAAATCGCTATTTTTGAAAACCGTGAAATATTTTTCAGCGTGGGACTAATTCTGAATTTTCTCCATCGACGTGGGAGTATTCACCGTTACCAATTTGTATCAAGAAGTTTGCAAAGTCACGTTGATCTGTATCCGCTCGCATATTTTTGTTGAGTTTAAAAATGTTAAAAAATGGCCACAAAGGAGATAACCTTACTGACATTTGGACTGATGCTGCTTTAGATGCGTGAGGCACAACAGGCAATACCTGCCTAAAAATCTCCACCTAAGATGATACTTTTTTCTCCGAAAGGCACGTCGTTATTCATGATGTCCTTGAGCAACCGATTTACACACATCAACGCGTGTTTATTAGCCATAGGGGCTTCATCCCAGATGGTAAGTTTTGCTGAACGAATATAAGCTTCCTTGCTGTTAACTTTTATTCCTGATACAGAACTTTCATGTAAATGTAGAGGTAACTTGAACTGGCTGTGTACAGTGCGCCCCTGAGGCAGTAACATTGCTTCAATACCAGTCCATGCAACAGAAACTATATTTAACCCCACATTTTTGCAACTGTGAATCAAGCATTGGTAAAGAAATGTTTTCCCGGTGCCCCCTGGACCGTCAATGAAATATGCATTACTCATCCATTCATTGCTGTTTTGTACTAACCCCAAAATTTCTGTAATTATAGCCGTTTGGTTTTCATTTGCTTGGTTTATCGTCCGACTTAATATTGATCCTCATTAAGTTTTGGATAATTCATTGGTAAATTTGTCTGAGGGAAATTATCAATAATAGCTGGCAATTCGAGAGAAGTAATGGGAAGACCATGGAGCTTTAATGTATTAGAAATATGTATAAGAGTGAACTGATAAGCAATGTTAGGTTCGTGAAACTGCAGATAATATTCTGATAATGAATTCTTGAAAATGTCCCATAACTATCTTATATTTGAAGGGGTCTGAATGATACATATGTAAGAAAACAGTTGTCGTAACTGAGAAGGCATCTGAAATTGTGACGCTTCTGCCAAACAACGCTGCCATTCAGAATCTTCAATCAGCAAACCTCTCTCCTTAGCTGTTTCTTTAAAAGTAGAATAGACAACTGCTTTGTATGTTCGTAGATCCTGGAAGCTGGTAGCACCTATGACGTGAAGCGTAAATAATACCTTTCTGTTTCTGTAGGCGAAACATTATATATTCTGCCTTTAGTTTTTGAAACATTTTTTCTTTTTGCCACTGGCAGTTGCTCTTATTCCAGACTTAATATACTGGTGTTTCAGGATATATACAGTATACGGACTTCTGGCTTGCGAATCTTGATTTAACTTGAACCACGCTTGTAATTCCGTGTTGCGCAACTGTGCTTGAAGTAAAATATCAGGAGCGAAATCATTTTTAAGATAGATATTTTGCAAGTATGGCAAGTGAACTGGTAATCGCACGATAGAATGTGATTGTTCATGCATGTGAAATGAAAATATCCTGAATGCGGCTTCTCTTGGACCAACATATCTAGTATTTAGGAAAGAAGTAATTTCATCGTAGTTCACCGTTTCGCCTTCAGGATATATTTTAACAATGCAGCAGTCATGACCTTTATATACATACTTGTGGATTTTAATATATAAGATATTTGTGGATGTATTTAACACTCCGAAAACTTGAGCATATTTCAACATTAATATGAGCTTGCAAGTAAAGTAAAAGAATTGGATTGTAGGGAACAATGAATCGACTATCGATTTCAATGTCAATGCCTCGAATTGTTTTTATAATAATCCGTCCATTATGTCTTCTCCTATACCAAGGATAACCATTGGCATTATATTTGGTCTCTTCCTGAAACTGTTTAGGGAAATCTTTCTTACATACGCCATATTTCATACAGACTGAAGAAGGATTCAAAGATCCGCGAGGACCATATACCATATGACGCCTTACCAACTAGTATAGCGCTTCATCCTCGAGATCTGGTATTTCGGCTGACACCACACTGTCAATGTCAGAAATGTCTCGAAACTTACAATCTTCCGTTAATGTTAAGAGTAAATGGATGTGCGGGAGACCTCGTTTTTGAAATTCCACTGTATATAGATATGCTTTTGCTTAACATTAATCAATCGTAGCAATTCCTTTACTCTGCAATGGAAAACTCTCACTTCAATATCAGGCCTATTATGAGCCGTTTCCCAGAGATGAATGCTCTTAAGTATTTCTGGCCAGCCCGCATTATAGGTGAACGTAATGAATAAATCTGGCTTTCCAAACTTCCTCACTATCGCCATCGCATCCTGATAATTTTGCAATATTTTCCTCGGGCTACCTGTAAAAGAAGATGGCAAAACTACAATACGACCTACTCTGAGATTTCAATTTTCTGCTCGTACATGCAAGGCGTCTGCTAAACCAGCATATGTTCACCTCGTAACTTCGTTCGTTGATTACGTATATATTTTAACCGGTCACCTTCCATACGACAGTAGTAATCCACGAATAAATATCCATTTTGCAAACTTGAGCAGCGACAACTAACTCAACATGACCTCCATGAACACCATTCATAGACATATACATTTTGTAATCATCGCTCGTATTAATAGCAGTTTCGTACATATCGCTGTTGCCAACAATAAAGGAAGAATAATTACTCCACTTGTCTGTAACATGTTTTACAATTGGCTTTCTATCCTGTGAAAAAAAAACTCCGATTGTTGTACTCACAATATGCCAATGACCTGAACAGACAATTACCGTCACCTTTAATCTTTATAACATTTGTAATTGAGTGTCGCCTCTCATTCATCATAATATGATTCATTGTATTGATTGAGCGCACAACCTATCAGGACGAATGATGAAACTAAAAGAAAACAGTTTGGAGCTGGTGAGACCAAATACTATATAACAGAAAGATCGGATACACAATACAAAATGGCGGTTCCAACATTCGACTGTAGCGGCATCTTCGTGAAATTAGTTGTCTTTCGTATACAGTATTTGTTGTCATTCAAACAGATGTTGACATGACAGTGCCATTAGCAAAATGACTGCTGATTGTGAAAGAGCATTTCAGTCTCAAAATAATCCATTCTTTGAGAAGTTTTAATTAAATTATGTGCACAGAATCCCCTTCTACTTATTGTATGGATACATGCGACATTAGCGCCTGAGTGGAACAGGTAGAAGTTAAGGATATCATGTATGGATACATGCGACATTAGCGCCCGAATGGAGCAGGTAGAATTTAACGATAGCATGACGTAATTAGGGAACTCTCTGTTAATATCAAGTTAGATTTATTATTGTGGCGGCGTTGAATATCATGATACAGTGTTAGTCGTTGTCGCCCAGCGACAATATGCCCGTCAAGTCATTCGATTCTAATTTAGTGAGACCTTGAAGGAAGTAATATTCGCAATTATTTTAATACTCGAATGATATAATCAAGTAAGGTGGGTATCAATCGACGGTGCTTGACGGGCATTACATTTTAAGACAACAAACGTCGTCGTAGCGCAAATACTTCCCGAGATATTTCAGTTTTAGTAAAGGGTGAACATTTTTGAAAACTATTTTAATATATAAGATGGCTGGAGCGATTTCAATGAAACTCGGTGAGATCATAGTACCATTCTTGACGACCATAAACGTGTCCTTCAAATTTTATTACGTTTCACCAATCCAACATGGCGGCTGTGGGAAATATTTCACCGGCAGTCTATACCTTCGAAACTATTAACGATATCCACCCTGACACCTGGTATGGTGATAGAAGGCATTATTAAAAGATCATCTATGTGACTTTTAAAAACCTCTTAGCTACCAAACGAATATGGCGGCCAAGCGAAGTTGAAATATTTATATAGACATTTCTAGCGATTTTACCATCCCAACGCAGTGAAACTTCGTACAGTAAATGATCATACACATTGTAATGCACTGAAATATGATTTAGTTCAATTGTGTACATAACCTCATGATGGCGTCTGCGCAAAATATTTCACTGGCATTCTATATCTCGGAAACTATTTCTGATATCACCATGAAATTTTGTACGGTAATAAAGGGAACTACTATAAGTTCTCCTATGTGACTTTCGAAAATCTGTTAACTACGAAAAGAATATACCGGCAAAGCAAATTTGAAACATTTAGAAAGACTTTTCTCGCGATTTAACCATCCAAACGCTGTAAAACCTTGTACAGCAAATGTTAATACACATTGTAGTGCACTGAAATAAATTTTAGATCAATTGTTTATATAACTTCAAGGTGGTGGCTGTGCGAAAGTTTAAAATTACGTTTTTATTTCTTGTGTCCTAATTATGCGTTAAAAGTGAAAGTTTGAATAATGAACCTGCGCAGAATAATCTTCATCAAATATTCATAACTCAACAGCTTACATGTATAAAAATCCAACATGGTAACCATCCGAAATATTAAACGGATCTCAATATCTATTAATCTATGAGAGCAATCAAACTGAAACATTGTATGTTGATATAAGCTATGGCTATAAGTTCACCTGTGGGCATTTCAATAACCTGGTGATCACAAATCCAACATGGTGGCGACGCGAAATGTAAATATTTAAATGGACGTTTCTCGCGATTTACCCGTCGTAGCGCAGTTAAACTTGGTACAGTAAATGCTTATACAAATTGTAAACCACGGGCATCAAATTTATTTCAATTGTATTCATAAGCACAAGATGGCGGCTGTGCGAAATTTCAAGATCTTGTTTTTATTTTATGTGTCATAATCATGCGATTGAAGTTTGAATAATACACTTACAGAATTAACCTGGTAGAATTCGCTGGCGGATTGTAGATATAGGCATAATGTCGTATATGGGCGAATGTTATTTATGCGCATGTTATTTTCATGACATAAAATACTAATAATAGTTGAAATAAAGAAAACATTACTTTAGTGATGGCACATATACCTATAGGTACCTTACATCTAAATCACATTTCATAACAAGTAGTTCCGTGGTGAACTAAAGAACCTACTTTTCTTAAAATTTAAGACTCATGCCTATGATTAATCTATATAGACCTATCTCTAATTATAACGAAATCAAGTTGGTAATATTAACATTTCTAACTACTCCAGTTTGAAATACACCTGAAGTGGTGTAGTCTAAGAGGGTAATTTTCTACATTTGGCAGCCCTGGTGACTCTGAATATATTCTTAGTTCCATCTCTTAAGGTATAGAATGCACATACAACATTTGGTTGAAGTCTGATGGATAATATGGACGTTACATCATGTTTGATATTGAATTTATCAGTGCGCGTAAAATCATGTTGGGAACAATGTCATGTATATGATGCTCAGAATTATTCTGAAATATTACAATCTCTTATAGTGCCAATTTTTATTAAAATCTATTTGTTAGTATAGAAGGTGCATATAGGTAATAAAAAATTGAAACTATCAGAAAGTTTAGAATCATGTTGGCAGCACTGGGATATATTAGTTACTCCTAATTAATCCAGAATGTCTGGTACTATACGTGTGCAAAGTTTAGAGCTGATGGCTTGCATACATTCTGATATATTTACATTAGGATTAAACAAATAGAGAGAGCATTCATTTACAGTTGGCAGCCCTGCTGGTTCTTACAAATACGCATAGTTATGGTACACAAAGCATATACGAAATGTGGTTGAAATCCATTTGTTAGTATAGAAGTTATATGCATTTAAAAACTGGACCTATTAGCAGACTTAGAATCGTGTTGGCAGCACTGATGTATATTACTTACACCTAACTAAGGTAGAATGTCAGGTACTATAGGTGTGCAAAGTTTAGAGCTGTTGGTTTGCATACTTTCTGGTATATTGATATTAGAGTTAAACCCTAGATAATGCATTTATTAACAGTTGGCAGCCTTGGTGGCTCTTTAGAATACGCACCGTCATAACCTATCTGTTGTAGTACACATAGTAATTACGAAATTTCATTGAAATACAATCGATAGTTTAAAGGAAACATGCATTCAAAAATTGGACGTATCGGTAGGTTTAGAATAATGTTGGAAACACTGGAATGTATGGACTTCTGAAAATTAATCTGGAATGTTATTATCTATATGTGTGCAAATTTTGAAATCGTTTGCATCCATAACTTCTGTGTTATCCAACAAAGCGCTCAAATTTCAATTGTGTTATTTTAGCAGTTTGTAACACTGACGTCAATTTCAAATATGACGGTGAGATATTCCGATATAGATCTTTACTTATACCAAATTTGGTTTCGATAGCTGCAGCCGTTTAGGAGTTGATATGGGAGGGGTACACACAGAGAGACAGAAAGACAGAAGGACAGGCAGACACACATTTTCCCGGATCGATCCAAAGTCCACTTTTTCCTCATTTCTGCAAAATAAAAAATAGGCTGAAAATTGGTCCAGTGGGGAGTTAGTAGCGAGAACTCAGGGTACATTCTAGGAACTCAAATCTACTCATGAACAAGAAGTTCCGTGACGAACTAAAGAGCCTACTTTTCTAAAATTTAAGATTAATGCCAATGATTAATCTATATGGATCTATCAAGAATAATGACGAAATTAAATTGGTAATATCGAAATTTCTAATTAGTTCGAAATACTGTATACCTGGCATAATGTAGCCTAATAGAGAACTACAGTTGGCAGCCCTGGTGACTGAATATATTCTTAGTTTCATCTCTTAAGGTACAGAATACAAAATTTGTTTGAAGTCCAATGGATAGCAAGGATGTTACATGCAGTTAAACATTCGATCTAACAGCGCACGTAAAATCATGTTGCCAACAATGACAAACATGCATTGGTCAGGAATAATCTGAAATGATATGATCTATTGTTGTGTCAATTTTGAATGAAATCCATTTGTTAGTATAGAAGTTACATGCATTTTAAAATAGGACCTATCAGCAGGCTCAGAATCATCTTGGCGGCACCGGCGTAGGCCTATATTAGTTACTTCAAATTAATCTTGAATGCCAGGTACTATACGTGTGCAATGTTTAGAGCTATTGGCTTGCATACTTTCTGATATATTGATATTATGGTAACAACAAAAAGTTCCGTGAAGAACTATACAGCCTATTTTCATATATCCTGCTCATGTTAATTGCCTCTATCAACATACAAAATTTCAGTTTAATTGCTGTAACAGATTCGTAGATATTGAGAACCGTCTAAATATGTCAGATGGTCGCAAGGTTGGATTTTTATTTTTGTGCTATTACATTAAGATTATTGTGTACGTGTGGTATTCAAACCTCAATCGCATGATTAGAACACAAGAAGTAAAAACGATATTTTAAAATTACGCCCAGCAGCCATCTTGTGATTATGCAAACAATTGAAACAAATTAGATGCCAGTGGATCAACATTTGTATAAGCATTTAACGTGCAACGTTTCACGGCACTTGGATAGTTAATTCGCGAGAAACGTCCATTAAAATATTTATAATTCGCGTCGCCGCCATGTTGGATTTGTGCTCACCAGGTTACTGAAAGTCCTATAGGTGGACATATGTTCATAGTCTCTATGAACATAAAAAAAATCAGTTTGGTTGCTGTAAATGATTCATAGATATTGAGAACCGTTAAATATTTCGGAAGCTCGCTATTTAGGATTGTTATATGTATAGGCCATAGAGTTATGTACCATTCAAGGACAATTATTGCCTAGGTTCATTATTCAAACTTTCACTTCGATCGCATGATTACGACACAAGAAATAAAAACTTAATTTTAAAATTTCGCATAGCCGCCATCTTGAGGTTATGTAAACAATAGAATTAAATTAGATGTCAGTGCATTACAATCTGCAAAATCATTTACTGTACCACATTTCACTGCGCTCAGAGAGTTAAATCACGAGAAAAGTCTATTAAAATATTTCAAATTCGCTTGGTCGCCATGTTCGTTTTGTACTTGACAGGTTTATGAAATATACATAGGTAAACTTGCATCAGTACCCTTTATCACCGTGCAAAATTGCAGGGTGATATCTGTAATGGTTTCGGAGATATAGAATGTCAGTGAAATATTTCGCACAGCCGCCATTTTGAGGTTATGTAAACAATTGAACTAAATTAAATGCCAGTGCATTAAAATGTGTATAAACATTTGCTGTACCAAGTTTCATTACGTTTGGATAGTTATATCGCGAGAAAAGACTATTTAAAAGTCTCAACTTCGCTTGACCGCCATGTTGGTTTTGTAGTCACCAGGTTTTTGAAAGTCTCATAGGTGAACTTCCAGTAGTGCCCTTTATCACCGTACACAATTTCAGGGCGATATCGGTAATAGTTTCGGAGATATTGAATGCTAGTGAAATATTTCGCACAGTCGCCATGTTGGATTGCTGAGACGTAACAAAATTTGAAGGGCACGGTCGAGGTCGCCGGAATTAGTGCTATGAACTTACCGAGTTTCATCGAAATCACTCCAGCCGTTTAGATTTTATTAGGGGTAGACACACACACACACCTCACACACACACACACACACACACGCACACACACACGGACAAAAGGTGATCTCATAAGCCTATTTTTTCAAAATTGAAAATAGGCTAAAAATAGAGACAGTATTTATTAACAGTTGGCAGCCCTGGTTACTCTTATGAATCGGCATAGTCATATCTGTTATAGTACACATAGCTCACAGGAAATTTGGTTGAAATCCAAATGATAGTATAGAAGTTACATGTATTTAAAGTTGGACCTCTCAGCAGGCTTAGAATCATGTTGATGGCACTGACGTATATAGGTTATTTCAAATTAACAAAGAATGTCAGGTACTATACGTGTGCATAGTTTAAAGCTATCGGTTTGCATACTTTCTGATATATGGGTATTTGGATTTTAAAAAAATTAGAGCATTTATTAACAGTTGGCAGCCCTGGTGGCTCTTAAGAATACGCTCAGTCATATATGTTTATGTATACATAGCACATACGAAATTTGGTTGACATCCAATTGATAGTGTAGAAGTTATATGCATTTAAAATTTGGACCTATCAGCAGGCTTATAATCATTTTGGCAACACTGCCATGTATGGCCTCCTGGAAATTTATCTGCAATACTATTATCTATACGTGTGCCAATTTTGAAATAGCTCCCATTCATACCTCCAAGGTATCCAACATGGAGCTCCATTTTCAATTGCGATTTTTCAGCAGTTGGTAGCACTGACATCATTTTCAAATATGGCCGTGAAATATTCAGGTATAGATCTTTACTCCTACCAAATTTTGTTTCGTTTGCTGCAGCCGTTTAGGAGTTGATAGGGGGGGGGACACACACACACAGCCAGACAGACAGGCAGAAGGACGTACAAACAGTTACACATTTGCCCGATCTCAGAAGTCTACTTTTTCCTCATTTTTGAAAAATGTGAAAAGTAGGCTAAAAATGTGCCCAGTTTTTTTTACTTGTCTCTTTACCACTGGGCAGATTATCGAATGACAAAACTTAAAACAATTGCTTGTAAATTGTAGCCTACTATGTACAATTTTACTGTTGGAGAAATTGTTTGGGGAAATATATATTTTTTTGAATAGTTTTGTCAATATTGGAAGAGGAACTTAGATTAAAATATTTGATGAAATATTAAGCTGTAGAAAAAATTCACAGTGACAAAAATGTACGTTAATCGCTGGGATAGATTCAAAGGCTCATTCCAATTCTCAATGAAAGTAATTGAATTGGTGGGCTAGTAATTTACATAAATCAACATTTGAGGATTTTGTATAATTTTGCGGCCAGTAAATTGTTGTAATGTGGTGTTGGGGTAGCGCGCCTGCCTCTCACCCGGTGTACCCTTGTTTGATTCCCGGCTCCATCAGGGATTTTAGAAACTAACGTGAGGTCAGGAACGGGGTGCACTAAGCCTCGTGAGGACAATGGAGTAGCTGTCTGACAGTGAGACAGCGTCCTGGTTACGAAAACCAATATTAACGGCCGAGGAGACCCAACGCACTGACGATGCGTCACCCCAATATCTGCAGGCCAAATGGCTGGGCAGCGGTCTTTGGTAGGCCTAGGCCCATCATGGGCTTTAGTGCCAGAAGTTATTATTATTAAATTCTTGTAATGTCTTACATGCTTCAATTATGTATCTCCTAGACTGGTAGGATTCCTATAGAAACTAGATTTGCACTGAGCTTTATTTTATTTATGTGCAATTAGCCTACATAGATTTTTTATCTTTCCTGAAGGATACTTTTTAATTCCTACTTCTAAGAATAAGAAATCGTTGGAGTTAACTTTGAAGTGGAATTCAGGAAGTGAGACCACCTTGCAATGAAGGAATATCATAGTATTATTTCAATGAACCTGCTATGCCAGCATTCTGTAAATATATATGCGTGGTAGGAGGGAATTTCCTACACCACACGGAAATTCTGGATATTTCCAGTCTCTATCTCTGGTCACCGTACGACATGAGAAGGAATCGCTCCATCATACAAGTGGAGGGAGAGAACAAGATTCGCTCACTCTGGTGCGTCTCACCAATCGCCTCGCAGATTCAAATCCCTCTTGCCCTTATCTGCATCGCTGCAGGAAATTAAAAGTCTCACTGACCAGCTTGGAAAGGAGAGATAGGCCGGCGACACCCTGGAAACGCCTTTCATTCGGAAGGTCCACGCTTCACTGTGTCTAAGCGATTCCGTGTTAACACAGAATGTATCTATGTGATCGCTTTTTAACAAGGACAAGTACAAATTACATTTCATCATCCTCCAGTGTAGAAATTTGAAAATTCTAGTTTACATACGCCTAACAAACTTGACGATGTTCTTGTCCCTAAATTAAACAAGAATCAGAGTCTAGTAAGGGAATTTCTTTTCCGTCAGCCAATACGAATGTGGTGGCTAGCATTGTTGGATGTCACCCTCGAGGTACCGGGCTCGATCCCCGGCTCTGCCAAGAATTTAAAATTCTTGGTATGGTCTGGTACGGGGTCTCCCAGCCTTGTGATGCAAAATGGGAACCTGCCGGATGCTATGGTACGAGGATTGCAAAGGAACTGGCCACCATACCACACGCAAACTCAGGCTCGGGATGCCTGGTTAGTGATCCCTTGACTTAGTCAAGGGCTCTAATTCAGATCGCCTACGTCCCTGGAGGGAATATTGAACCCGCTGAGCTATGGTTCATGTGATATTTTTTTATGACAGAACATTTATGATGGGATGTTGTACCTTTGAACACACCCAGGAAGCCACGTGGAGCTGAGAGCTCACGCGATACTCTTTGAAGTAGCGTTGGATCGCACTTTTGACTTTGGTGAAAACTGCTAATTATTTATCTGAGGTCTTATTAATTAATTTTATTCTTTCACAAGACTCAGAATATTCCATTTCGTCATGCTGCATTATTAAAACATTTTTGAGAATGTTATTTTAGCTTAAGGTAAGGTAATACCCTTGCAGATACGCAAATAGGAACGTAAGTAGTCGCTCAACGACTTCGGTTTGACGACCTACTTCCTTGAGACACCCAGTGCCTTGCACTACGTCTGGAGAATCCGCCCAGTATAGGCGTGTAATTGCATTTGTCCTGTAAGACATAGAAGAATATCCGCTTGTTAGCGTTGAATTGGTTATCAGGTGCCATCGTGCACTGGCATATTGTGAAATACTGTTATTTATGCACAGTGAGCCACAGAAACATATTGAAGATAATTATTGGCAAGTATTAGTGAATTATATAATTGTACCGGAACACCACATTTTAGTACCCACGTGTTTGTGGAGGGCCAAATGCCTTGTAGAAAATATACAGGTAAATGTGTTGTCAATTACTATCAAAGCCTACAATACTTACGACGAACATTATATTTTTGGAAAGTGAAAGAATGAATTTCATAATTTATTTCACCGTCAACGTGACCAGACTATTCCACACCACGTTTGAATCAGTCATCATGGGATAATACCATCCTGGTATGAGGGTGATATTTCTACGAGAACTAGCATGATGGTGAAGCTTTCAGAACCGAGGACGAGAAGGAAGGAATCCAAGATGCCATTTCCAGGCATATCCAGCATATTCACGGAGTTGTCGACAGGGACGAATCGAACCCTGGTCTTTGGAGGAGTCCAGATGGGAATCCTGATGAGGATAATACCGGTCCAGAGATCCAGAGAGGAATTTGTACAACCCTGGTTATTGAATAGAGGGCTGAGTGATTGCTTCTCCATGTCGTGAGTTTTTGACCATCCCTTCTCTTGTTCTAGTTCTGGTGGTATATTAGATTTAATGTAGTTTGTGAATCAACCACACTCTGTGTCAGCCATTTTTCTAGGTAGGGATTGTATCTAGTTTAATGTAATGTCATTTATTTCAGTATAGTGAGACACCCTTGGGTCTAACATTTTGGTTAACCCTGGTGAAGCTTGATGAACGTCGCAGGACGTCAAAGCCTATCTTTTGCTAGATGTGACCGTAGTCATTCGAGGCTATTTTGCCCAACCCTGTTTGGGGTGAATTTTCAAGTCTTTGCTGACTTTAGTTATGACAATCAGATGTCATGGTTATTTCTTTAACTGCATTCTTTGCAGCCAGTTTTGATACACCCCTGACTTTCGTTAGAACAGTCGTATCAGTTAGGCAATCGACTGTAATTGCCAGTTTTGTAAATGCATTATATTTTCATTTTGAATAAGCTCAGAAGCAATTCTTGGTCAAGTTTGAACCTAACGATTAGAAGGAATGTTTCTTTGTCTAGCATCGAACTCAGTTCCCAACGTATCATTAAGCAGATCCTTGTATGGAATCTGCGCCACAATTATCATTTTGCTTGTGTCATGTAAGACACGTTTTTGTTTGATGTTGTACTAGCAACTACTGAATTGTATTTTGAGAGCAAAGAGCTCCAGTAATTGTAAGATTACTATCATTTAGACGTCTTTGGTAGAAAGACGGAATTATATTATTCTATTCAGATTTATTGCGTGTTTTTATACACGGACTCTTTAGAGGTTCATAACCTATGGTAAAGTTTTTTATGGACAGGCCAGATGCATAGTTTTATATTGATTAAATCGCTGGCCTTGAATAATGTGTGTTTTGTGTCGACCGAACGCAGGAATGTGGTAGCCTGCTGGTGACATAAACTGGTTTTGTAATCCAGTGCCCTTGAGAGCACGCTTCATTTGTTTGTGAGACAGAGGACATTGACAAGAGACAGAATGCAATTGTATTCGCTCTTTCTTTCATTGCAACTTAGCTTATGTAACCCAGTTTTCAACTCTGTCTCAGATCACATGTTTTATAGATTGCTTTTTGTTAGTTGAGCGCACTTCTTGCGTGTACCGTTTCGACGTGTACAATTAGGTCAGGTTTTCTATAGTGAGTTGCAGGCGACCCTGTTAAATGCAGGAATTTATTGTATGAAGGTACTTGTGATTACCTTGTCCGGGAGGGTTCCCGTTGACTAGATGTTATTGGAAGGTAACTGTTGTGGACAGGCCTATCCCAGAGTTATTGAATGCGAGCTTTGCGCCGCTGGTAACCCGTGTTATTGTGTGTCCGAGTTGTTATTGCTCGTTGATCTTATTCTGACTGTTGAGTCGAGGCTTTTTGGTGGAGAATGATCTCAGTGTAGACACTCCGTGCCCGAGCTATTGTCAGTATTATTCGCCATAAACCAACGATAAACCTAAACCGACATCTTAATAATAAAACGCATAACTTTGGTAAAACAAAAGCTAACTAATGAATTCTTTCTATCTAACTTTGTTCTGTTGCATTTTGGAACTGTTGACATAGCCGTGCAGTTGAAGGTAATTTCCTTGTGTGGAAATGACTAGGACAGTTGACACTTTTGTAGCGACCTGAAACATGCGCGAACCTAGAGTTCGTAGCTTTTGGAGCTCAGGCCATGCGATGTCAGACGTGGTCTCATCTACGCATTCGTCACCGTAATTACACACATTAGATGACTATGGCTTACAAAGAGTAAAACAAGGTGTAGGCATGAATTTAATAAAGATTTGTGTCTATTTCATTACTTATTTATGATGTACAAGTGTGTAAATCCTACATGTTACCTTATTGTGTGCTGATAGCACGTAGTTATTAAGAATAATTAAATGTTTTTCATGGCTGTACACTTAGATTTGTTGTAATTGTTTTCTGATACGGACGTCATCGCCGTAAATTTTGTTATTAACTGTTAGCTAGATGATTACCGTTAAATGTAAATGTGGAAATGGTATCATCCTAACTTAGATTTGTTTTGCTACCCTGTTAAATGTAAATTCTGATATTAGCTTAATCTTGTAACTTGAACTAGGGACTTGCGTCGTACCATTTTCCTAGTGTTGCTGTTGTTGCTTTATTATTGTGAGATAGATCTTTCGCGAGGATTTTCAGTAACTTCTCAGGTAGGGACCTGCTCTTTATTTTCTTTTGTTTATTAATTTGCGGACTAGCCGATTATAACCCTCCGAACTAGGCTAGGGGCTTGTGAATTTTAATAAATCTTCACGGTGTTTTACTTAAGTCTGGATGTTTAATTTCTCAGTCTAGTTTTTAAGGTGAACCTTTCCTTAGGCAGTCTATGACCATCGTCACCATGTACCACGATCCCCGTGGACTACAGTGTCTCGTGCCGCTTAGCCTATTAGGAAGTTCACCTGATCCTCACGGTAATTTTATTCGACTTATGGGATGTTAGGAAAGTCATCGTGGTTGTTGACTCGACTAACGGTCTCATAAAATGGCGCCCAACGTTGTGGGCGGACTTGGTCGCATAAAATGGCGCCCAACTCATGTGCCGACGTTAACGTGGTGACCGTCAGTACCATGTTACTTTGGAGGATCTTAATGTTGATTAATGGTAAATTGACATGGCTGGGACGAACTTAGAAAGTCGTACTGCAGATCGATTGACCGCATGGCATTCATGTTTGATAGAAGTCCATGGGGTGAGGCTTTAGTGTTGGATAAATGATGGATAGGGTTTTCTTTGATGATGCCTCATCCTGAGTAAATGTAATACTTTGCTTTGCTCGTCGTTGTCTTTGTAAATGTAGAAGCACTTAGTTTGCATACTCCAGCTGTACTCGTGATATTTATATAAATGAAACAAGCTTTATACCACCAAGTAACTAATCGTAGCTGTAAGTTCTAGTAGAGATTGATCCCTCACTTTCTCATATATATTTCTTGTCAAATGGACGAGGAAACGATTCGTCGTGTGTTTGGAAAGATGATGGCAGGTGTGAATGCTAATCTCCAACAAATTACTGCTGACCTAGGTGAAGTCCGGGGTGACTTGGGTCAAAACACTCAATCTATAAACACTGTTAGTGGTCATGTAGACCAAGTAAGACAGGAAGTTCACAATGTTAGTGCTCATGTAGACCAAGTAAGACAGGACTTGGAAGTAAACACACAATCTATAAACAATGTTAGTGGTCATGTGGACAAAATAAGATTAGATTTAGAGATAATACTCAATCTGTTAATAATGTCAGGACTGATTTAACCCAAGTCAGGGCTGATATGGACACATTTAGGGTCGAAGCCAGAAATGATCTCGCGGCAGGTTTAGCGGCAGTTAGGGTTGATGTCATACGACACCATCAGGAGGCTAACCAGCGTGTAGATTGCCTAACAGACCAAATGAATAGAGCTAGGCAGGATGTGCAAAACCGACTGGAGGAGCACACGGCTCAAATTCAAACCACCATGAATAGAGTCCAGATAGACATGAAAGCTGACCTGGAACACACTCGGGAAGAATTCGGGACTCGATTGACGCACGTCGAGGGATTCATGGACACTGTAAAAAAGGACATGACAACCATGAATATCGGATTAGTTCTCATGAGAGGAGCTGCAAATGCTGTGAACAACAATGTTAGGACGATCGTTGACGGCATGTTAGAGGTCAGAGACGAACTGAACGTTAACAGGAGAAACATTTCTGAACTAACGGAAACCGTAGCAAGCCTACTCGAAACAGTGAATGTTCATCATGAGGAACACAACATTGACCTCATGTTATTAAGAGGGGACCTCAACGAACATAAGACCATAGTAGAGGCCAAGGTAGGCGAGGTCAAAGACAACATGTCAAGAGTCGAGGGAGAGATCGATTCTTTTCAGAAGCGATTTGAGGAGGTCACAGTAAACGAAAGGTTAGACCTTAGCCATAACCTTAGAACGGCCATACGCGAGGTAGACGCGAACCTCAAGGGAAAGGTTGATAGAATCGAATTACAATTGAATGACTTAGGCAACAAAGTCGCGGCCAGAACTATTCAAGGACTTGATGGCATAGAAAGACGTCTTGACAGACTCGAAACGACTCCTAGGGAGAGACACTTACACTCACAAATGGGAGAATCTCAGGAAACACCCGTTTCTCAATCTGAAGGAATGATGCCAACTCATTTTCAGCCCAGCGCACCTACAGAACCACAACCTTTACAATTCACTGGTTCAGCGCCAAGCCAGGTTTTGAATTTAACGCCCATCCTTTTCGACCAGCACCAAGTCAACCTAATAATGAGATAAATACACCTACGCATGACTATACGCAGAACACATTTAGACCCGCGCATACGCAGGGAAATGTGACGATAATACGTTCGAGAGAGGAGCAACCAGCTCGCTTCTCCTGAACTGGAAGTGGTGTTACTCCAGTGGAATTTCTAGCCAATGTCGAAAGCTATCTGAGAGATACGATGGTAACTCCAGAGAGGGAACTCAGAGTCATAGAACGTTTGCTTGAGGGGCAAGCCAGTACCTGGTTTAGAGCATTTAGATACTCGTTTACAGGCTACCAGGACTTTAAGGAAGCATTACTAAGGACGTATTGGTCGAGTGACATTCAGCAGAGCATCCGAGCTGAAATGTATACTCGTAGATACAGCTCGAATACGCCTACTCGTTATGCGAACTACTTCGCTATACAGCTTGCGAAGCTTCGTTGTCTTCAGCCTCCGTTGTCTGAACAAGATTTAGTTAACACCATTGTTTGGCAGTACCCTGCGGACGTACAACGTGTGTTGATCGCTGCAGGGGCATCCACGTTTCAACAATGTGACTAGATTCTGCGACGCCTGGATGCGAACACGGAACAGTTCCCGACACACCGTCAGCAGAAGGCTGACAGGCGCGAGGAAAGACACATAAAATTGACCACTGTCGATAAAGTAAGCCAGACTCCGCAACAAACGCAAACACAAGAGAGTTCTGGGCATCGTGATGATAACTACAACTATCGTAGGAGGGAATGGAACAACGCTCCATATGCTCGAGATCGACAAGATGACCGTCGTAGTAATTGGAATCGGAGATTCGACCGAGGGACTAATGATAACCAACGTCACGAAAATTACCACCGCGGGAATAACGGAAGAAACCAACAGCACGGAAGTATCCGAAGGGACTATCGATACGCTAGAGGATATAACCGAGATCGAGACCCTAGATACCAGCCAGACCGAGATTGGAAAAGAAGAGCACGGGAGAGCCGTGAATACCTCCAACAATTAAGAGAGCTGCAAATCCAAGAAGAAGGAGAACGGAGCCCAACCTAGAGGGAAAATAGAGATTCGGCACAGGAGACGGAGCACAACCAGCCCAGTACTTCTCGCCAGGATAATAAAAAAACGCCGAAAAATTAACAGATTCTTGTCAGGTTGAGCACCGAGTAACTGCTACCATATTACTCTGGGAGCCAATCCAAGAAGACTTGTTGGACGAACGACGAACGACGAACCACAATTATGAGTTGACCCGTCTGCCCAAGATAGTAGCCACTTTGAACGAAGTCAACGTAGTCATTCTCATTGATACTGGGGCAATGATTAGTGTTATTTCCGCCGATTGCCATGCCAGATTTAAGGCCAACTCTGACGTGACAGAGCTGCCTGTTTCAGCTGTAAGAGTCAGAGGTGTCATACCTGACCGGGTTGTCACGTGCAAAATCCAGATTTTGTGTACTGTGAAGATTTCGAGCCACGTGTACTTGCACGAATTTCTCGTAATGAAGGGCCTGCATCATGATGCCATTTTAGGCGCAGACTTCATTAGAAAATATGATGGAATCATTGACATGGGCCGTAACACGGTAGAGTTCAAGCCGAACGAACCCATTCAGATGAACCTAGTTGAAGAAGAACCGGAATTCCTATCCGAAGTCGACGTAGTCGAAAACTTGAATGGCAAGGAAATTGACGAGACACTCGATGCCGACGAAGAGGCAGAATCATTATCAGCACCCACACGAGAGAATCTCGACATAATATTGAACGAATACAGGGACATATTCGACACCACACCTGGTGAGATATTAGACTACGAATACGACATTGTGCTACTGGATGATTCCCCATTCCAGAAGAAAATTTACCCGATTGCTGAGAAACATCGTGAAGAAGCTGCTAAGAAGATCCATGAGATCGAAGCAGCAGGCACAATCAAGAAATCACTGACTCCTTTCTTGAATCCCATAACGCCTGTGGTTAAGGTAGATGGAAGCTTGAGACTTTGTCTCGATGCCAGAGCCTTGAATGAACGCCTAGCTCCTGAGCACGACAGACCGCCCAAGATTAGGGACATTCTCAGGAAGTTCAAAGGAAAAAGGATATTTTCATCATTGGACTTGGTTCAGTCTTATTACCATATCAGATTATCTGAGCATACTCAGAAATATACTGGATTCCTGTTTGATCAGACTACTTATGTCTTTCGAAAACTACCATTTGGATTGAAAAATGCTGGAGCCGCATTAATCAAAGCACTTGATGCCAAGCTGACTCCTGAAGTGAAGCAGAGAGTAATATGTTATGTGGATGACATAATCATAGCTTCAGAAACAGAAGAAGAGCATTTAAAGACATTGCGCCTTGTTTTTGAGAATCTACGACAGGCGAATTTTAAGGTCAAATTTGACAAGTGTCGATTCTTTCAGAAAGAAGTGAAATTCGTAGGACACATAATCAATGGAGAAGGATACAGACCAAATCCGGCAAAGATTAGAACTGTTGCTGCATTTCCAACGCCAACCCGTGTGAAACACGTGAGACAATTCTTAGGAATTCTCCAATTCTTTGCTGCTCATTGTGAGAAGTATTCCGAGACTGTCGCACCTCTGCAAGGATTACTGAAAAAGAACTGCAGGTGGAACTGGAATGATGAATGCGAGATAGCTTTCAGGAGAGCTAAACAGATGCTAGTGGACTCAATTCTGTTAGAATATCCAGATTATTCCCGGAACTTTATTCTAGAAGCTGATGCATCTGCCATTGGTATAGGAGCCATTTTACTGCAGGAGGATGATGAGAAGAAACGTCATTACATCGCTTTCTTAAGCCGACGTTTAAGAGCACATGAATCTCACTACTTCACGACCGATATAGAAGCACTTGCAATAGTTTACGCACTTGAATACTGGCAGAAACTTCTGTTAGGCCAGAGGATTATTGTGAGGACCGATCACCATGCACTGACCTTCATCTTAAGAACAAGACTGGCAAGCGACAGGATCACACGTTGGACGTTGTTTCTCCAACAGTTCGATTTGGAAATAGTTTATCGACCAGGCAGAGAGAATGTGTAGGCCGACATCCTCAGCCGGAATCCTGAAGCTACTGTTAATGCCATAGACATCGAGGGAGAAGGCGAGGAACACCTTCGCCGACTTCGTCATCTACCCGAAGGACAGCGACGTGAGGAGGAACTCAGGCACATTATCCGTTTCCTGGAACGAAGAATGGATCCACAGGATGCTCATTATGCGAGAATTGTTGCTGTTGCAGATAATTACTTGATTTATCATCGTGTATTATACAAGTTTGTGGACGAGGACAACACTCAACTGCGTGCAGTTATTCCTAGGAGATACCAAGAATCTGTTATTCTTATGGTTCATCTATCCATTGGTCATGGTGGAACAGACAAAACCATTGCAACCATCAAAGAGTCTTTTACATGGAAAGGGTTAGGAGCCACAGTTAGACAGTGTTTATGTGCTTGCGACGCATGCCAGCGGAACAAGTACACGTCACACTTGTTGAAGGAACAACCTAGACCAATACTCCCAACTCAACCTAGAGAGTTATACGCACAGGACCTGTATGGCCCAATACCTAAGGCTCGTCGTGGGAATCGATACATCGTTGTAACTATTGATGTGCTCACGAAATATACGATGCTTCATCCGATTCAAAAAGCCACTGCACATCAGATTATTCAGAGGATTAGACGTCAAGTGATACCGGAGGCAGGAAAGCCACAATTCCTGTTGACTGATCACGGATCACAGTACACCTCAGCAGAATTTGCCAATGCTATGAATGAGCTTGAAATAGGTCATGTTTTATCATCTATTCGTCATCCGGAGAGCAACCCAGCAGAATGCGTGATGTCTATTATCGCAAAATTCTGTCGATTATATTGTCAAGATGAACACTGCCGATGGACTGAAGTCCTAGTCACTATGGCAAAGTGTATTAATTCAACAGTCCATGAGAGCACTGGTCAAATACCTATGGTCTTGCATTTGAAACAGATGCCACTGAGAATATGGGACCGTGTGATTGGAAATCCACCTTGTTTACAACCATCACATGCCAGCAGACTTTTAGCTGCAAGGGAAACTATGGACCGACAAGCTGCCAAGCGCTTGAGAAGAACTACACGCCAGAGATTAAGATAACCACTAGTTGAGGGAGACCTTATCCTCATAAGGAGACCCGGAATTTCAAGTCCTATAGACCGCATATATGGGAAATTTCTATCCTTATATTATGGCCCTAGTCGTATCCGACAGCCTTTGAACAATGGAAGTTATGTAGTAGAAGACATCAGGACAGGAGAGCGCATTGGAACCTTTAATGCAGCCAATCTGAAAAAATATCACTCTTGAATGAATTTCAAGTCAAATAAAAATGTCATCCCAACATTTTATTTGAAACGACGGAGAGGCAGATGAAACCGCTGAGCTATGGTTCATGTGATATTTTTTATGACAGAACATTTATGATGGGATGTTGTACCTTTGAACACACCCAGGAAGCCACGTGGAGCTGAGAGCTCACGCGATACTCTTTGAAGAAGCGTTGGATCGCCCTTTTGACTTTGGTGAAAACTGCTAATTATTTATCTGAGGTCTTATTAATTAATTTTATTCTTTCACAAGACTCAGATTATTCCATTTCGTCATGCTGCATTATTAAAACATTTTTGAGAATGTTATTTTAGCTTAAAGTAAAGATACGCAAATAGGAACGTAAGTAGTCGCTCAACGACTTCGGTTTGACGACCTACTTCCTTGAGACACCCAGTGCCTTGCACTACGTCTGGAGAATCGCCCAGTATAGGCGTAATGGCATTTGTCCTGTAAGACATAGAAGAATATCCGCTTGTTAGCGTTGAATTGGTTGTCAGGTGCCATCGTGCACTGGCAAATTGTGAAATACTGTTATTTATGCACAGTGAGCCACAGAAACATATTGAAGATAATTATTGGCAAGTATTAGTGAATTATATAATTGTACCGGAACACCACATTTTAGTACCCACGTGTTTGTGGAGGGCCAAATGCCTTGTGGAAAATATACAGGTAAATGTGTTGTCAATTACTATCAAAGCCTACAATACTTACGACGAACATTATATTTTTGGAAAGTGAAAGAATGCATTTCATAATTTATTTCACCGTCAACGTGACCAGACTATTCCACACCACGTTTGAATCAGTCATCATGGGATAATACCATCCTGGTATGAGGGTGATATTTCTACGAGAACTAGCATGATGGTGAAGCTTTCAGAACCGAGGACGAGAAGGAAGGAATCCAAGATGCCATTTCCAGGCATATCCAGCATATTCACGGAGTTGTCGACAGGGACGAATCGAACCCTGGTCTTTGGAGGAGTCCAGATGGGAATCCTGATGAGGATAATACCGGTCCAGAGATCCAGAGAGGAATTTGTACAACCCTGGTTATTGAATAGAGGGCTGAGTGATTGCTTCTCCATGTCGTGAGTTTTTGACCATCCCTTCTCTTGTTCTAGTTCTGGTGGTATATTAGATTTAATGTAGTTTGTGAATCAACCACACTCTGTGTCAGCCATTTTTCTAGGTAGGGATTGTATCTAGTTTAATGTAATGTCATTTATTTCAGTATAGTGAGACACCCTTGGGTCTAACATTTTGGTTAACCCTGGTGCAGCTTGATGAACGTCGCAGGACGTCAAAGCCTAGCTTTTGCTAGATGTGACCGTAGTCATTCGAGGCTATTTTGTCCAACCCTGTTTGGGGTGATTTTTCAAGTCTTTGCTGACTTTAGTTATGACAATCAGATGTCATGGTTATTTCTTTAACTGCATTCTTTGCAGCCAGTTTTGATACACCCCTGACTTTCGTTAGAACAGTCGTATCAGTTAGGCAATCGACTGTAATTGCCAGTTTTGTAAATGCATTATATTTTCATTTTGAATAAGCTCAGAAGCTATTCTTGGTAAAGTTTGAACCTAACGATTAGAAGGAATGTTTCTTTGCCTAGCATCGAACTCAGTTCCCAACGTATCATTAAGCAGATCCTTGTATGGAATCTGCACCACAATTATCATTTTGCTTGTGTCATGTAAGACACGTTTTTGTTTGATGTTGTACTAGCAACTACTGAATTGTATTTTGAGAGCAAAGAGCTCCAGCAATTGTAAGATTACTATCATTTACACGTCTTTGGTAGAAAGACGGAATTATATTATTCTATTCAGATTTATTGCGTGTTTTTTATACACGGACTCTTTAGAGGTTCATAACCTATGGTAAAGTTTTTTATGAACAGACCAGATGTATAGTTTTATATTGATTAAATCGCTGGCCTTGAATAATGTGTGTTTTGTGTCGACCGAACGCAGGAATGTGGTAGCCTGCTGGTGACATAAACTGGTTTTGTAATCCAGTGCCCTTGAGAGCACGCTTCATTTGTTTGTGAGACAGAGGACTTTGACAAGAGACAGAATGCAATTGTATTCGCTCTTTCTTTCATTGCAACTTAGCTTATGTAACCCAGTTTTCAACTCTGTCTCAGATCATATGTTTTATAGATTGCATTTTGTTAATTGAGCGCACTTCTTGCGTGTACCGTTTCGACGTGTACAATTAGGTCAGGTTTTCTATAGTGAGTTGCAGGCGACCCTGTTAAATGCAGGAATTTATTGTATGAAGATACTTGTGATTACCTTGTCCGGGAGGGTTCCCGTTGACTAGATGTTATTGGAAGGTAACTGTTGTGGACAGGCCTATCCCAGAGTTATTGAATGCGAGCTTTGCGCCGCTGGTAACCCGTGTTATTGTGTGTCCGAGTGGTTATTGCTCGTTGATCTTATTCCGACTGTTGAGTCGAGGCTTTTTGGTGGAGAATGATCTCAGTGTAGACACTCCGTGCCCGAGCTATTGTCAGTATTATTCTCCATAAACCAACGATAAACCTAAACCGACATCTTAATAATAAAACGCATAACTCTGGTAAAACAAAAGCTAACTAATGAATTCTTTCTATCTAACTTTGTTCTGTTGCATTTTGGAACTGTTGACATAGCCGTGCAGTTGAAGGTAATTTCCTTGTGTGGAAATGACTAGGACAGTTGACACTTTTGTAGCGACCTGAAACATGCGCGAACCTAGAGTTCGTAGCTTGTGGAGCTCATGCCATGCGATGTCAGACGTGGTCTCAACTACGCATTCGTCACCGTAATTGCACACATTAGATGACTATGGCTTACAAAGAGTAAACCAAGGTGTAGGCATGAATTTAATAAAGATTTGTGTCTATTTCATTACTTATTTATGATGTACAAGTGTGTTAATCCTACATGTTACCTTATTGTGTGCTGATAGCACGTAGTTATGAAGAATAATTAAATGTTTTTCATGGCTGTACACTTAGATTTGCTGTAATTGTTTTCTGTTACGGACGTCATCGCCGTAAATTTTGTTATTAACTGTTAGGACTTAGCTAGATGATTACCGTTAAATGTAAATGTGGAAATGGTATCATCCTAACTTAGATTTGTTTTGCTACCTTGTTAAATGTAAATTCTGATATTAGCTTAATCTTGTAACTTGAACTAGGGACTTGCGTCGTACCATTTTCCTAGTGTTGCTGTTGTTGCTTTATTATTGTGAGATAGATCTTTCGCGAGGGTTTTCAGTAACTTCTCAGGTAGGGACCTGCTCTTTATTTTCTTTTGTTTATTAATTTGCGGACTAGCCGATTATAACCCTCCGAACTAGGCTAGGGGCTTGTGAATTTTAATAAATCTTCACGGTGTTTTACTTAAGTCTGGATGTTTAATTTCTCAGTCTAGTTTTTAAGGTGAACCTTTCCTTAGGCAGTCTATGACCATCGTCACCATGTACCACGATCCCCGTGGACTACAGTGTCTCGTGCCGCTTAGCCTATTAGGAAGTTCACCTGATTCTCACGGTAATTTTATTCGACTTATGGGATGTTAGGAAAGTCATCGTGGTTGTTGACTCGACTAACGGTCTCAATATGTCACTCTTAAAAAAATTGAATGGGCCCAATTAATATTGGGCGGGGAGCAACACTTATTTCTACTCAAAAGTAATTATTTTCAGTCGGTCGACATAATTGTTCCCGATTATAATGGGTGTTTCCTAATGCTGAAAATATTACATGAAATACATTTATATGAAATACACTTATATGACCAGTTTCTATCGTCAAACTATCATCCTCAGACCTTTTACACGTAGGCTATTAAATCTATGCCTACAAGTATGTAAGTATTGGTATTTACAAAAACTAGGAATATACACTTATTTAGTTACAGCAGTCATTATAAACTGGCCCAACTTGTCAAGATTTGTTAGTTATGTATGATTTATTTTGTTAGATATTGTTAGTAGTGACTGACCTTCAAGATTGCTTGCTCAGTGTTAAATTTGTGACTGTTATTAAATTATTAAGTTACAAAGGATTGTGACCTTAGTTGATTGTTGCTTGAGCGATGTGAAGTCCGTTCTCGTACAGCAGCTACCGAGCATTGGCTACACTGTATACGTGTAAGGGATCTGATGATGATCGCTTGACGATCGAAACTGGTCATCAAAGTATATTTATTAATCTCATGTAAATTGTTTTCATGATAAGGAAACACCCATTACAATTGGGTACAATCGTGTTGACAGACTGAAAAGCATTAAATTTCGATTACTAAGGCAACACTGAATAAGTAGTTCCGTGAAGAACTAAATAGACTACACAGTTCAAAATAATTAGGGAAACATGTTTTTGAACGGATGCCGTGCTGCACAAACCAATACCTCACACCGAGGTATAATACCAACTAGGCCTTTATTCTTTACAGTTGACGTATACAAAAGAATATCGATGGATTCTCGTTCATTTTCAAAACACAAACGGAAATGTCCAATTAGTGGCGAAAGCAAAGTGAAAACAGTATACCAGGGTGGAATTTACTTACAATTGGAGAGCTTCAGTATGGTGTATGTCCTCCACGAGCATTAATTACAGCTTGGCATCTACGTGGCATGCTCCGTAGAAGTTGACAGAGGTCACATTGCGGTATCAGAAAACATTCTTCAATGAGAGCCTGTTCGAGGTTTTGGTGCGTCTGTGGGGGAACAGGAGGCCCACGAACACTTCTGCCTAGCCTATCGCACAAATGCTCGATGGGATTAAGTTTGGGACTCACTGCTGGCCATTCCATCTCTCGAATATCCAGTTATCGCAAGACAGATCTGGTGATGCGCGTTACAGGAACCCTGGCATTGTCGTGCATGAGTATGAATTCAGTGCCAACACCGCATGCAGCAGCCAACACATGCTGTAGCAGTATCTGATCGATGTAATCCGCTGCAGTAAGATTACCACGGTCGACGGCAAGATCCGTACCGCTATCAATACTACTGGTGCCACCCCACACCATCACAGAACCTTATCCGAATCGGTCGACTTCCAGGGACAACATTTGGCATATACTGCTCATCATGGCGTCTCCATACACGTTGACGTCCATCACGCTGTGTCAGGGAAATCTAGACTCGTCTGTGAACAACACAGGCCTCCTTTGGCGAAGTTGCCAGTTGACGTGGGTATAGGCAAACAGAAGACGACCTGCTTGATGCTGCTGCGTTAAACGAGGCACTCGAACAGGACGTATGGGTCGTAAGGACACTTCTCTTAACCTGTTCCTAACTGTCTGGTCAGACACCGTGACTCCAGTGCCCCTCCTATGGTCTTGTTGCAGTTCTCTGACCGTTGCTCAACAACGCTGCAACGCTCAGATGGTCAGATATCGGTCATCTTGTGGGGTTATCATGTGTCCACGACCTTGTCCAACCCTCCTTGTGAACTGGCCTGTCTCATTGTAGTGATTTCACAAGCGTTGAATAACTGGCGGGGAGATATTGAGATCCACAGCAACACGACGAATAGTCCATCCTTCCTGGATCGAAGTGACAGCCCTTGCGACTTGAACCTCGTTAAGATGTCTCATGCCATGTGCTGGTTTACGTACAACGTGCTCAATTGACCGCAGTAGTCTGTGTACCTCACACAACACACTGACGCACCGATATTCACTTTGTTTTGAGGGATTACATTAGTTTATAAACATTTTTGTAACTCGTCAGACTTATTTACAGACAGTTAATGTCACTTCTATGATTGTAGAATTATTATCTTTAAATGATAATAGGAGGAATACAATAATTCTTTTGAGATAATAGCAGTATTGAAATCTTCCATTACAGAGCTGAGAGTCGAACCCGAGGTCTCACCGTATTTATCGCTAGGTCATGATTGTGGTTTTATTTGTGGTCAATTTGTGGTTCACCCACAAAATTGTAAAAAGAATGAGATATGAATATCCAAGCTCACTTACAGTACTGTGGCTTGAAAATTATCAACCATGAAAATAGATTTATTTTATCAAGAAAATCCGCGAATATGACTCTCATCGTATTTCCTAGATATTGTCTCTCGTTAGCAGTGCAGCGCAGGGTTACTGCATGGTTGTTGTGCATGTACTGTAGTTGTGTGTGAGGGGTAGGTAAAGGGTTGCGAAGCTCAGTTGGCAGAGGAGCTGTGCTTGTAACAGTAAGGGAGTGAATCATACGAGGGTAAATTAATAAGTCATGGCAACTATATTATATCTTTCGAACATATGGCATCTTGGTAATTCCAGTGTAGACATTCGAAACGCCGCGTCAAACAGCACAGAATTCACTCGACAGAAGGCGACTGTAAGTGCAGGTGGCTAGGCACCAGCGTCATACACGTTCATTCTGATCTTGGCCATGCTACAAGATGGATGTAAAGCACATTGGTACAGCAATTATTCGTGGACATTGCTTTTCTCTCACTGACAGCAGTGGCTACGCTGGCTAAAGAGCAGCGTTAGGTGACGGGGCCATGCTCTCTGCTGACTCAGTTGACGCGTGGGTTCGAGCCCCACCGTCGGCCGTCCTTGAAATGGTTTTCCGTGGTTTCCCATTTTCAACACCAGACAAATGCTGGGACGGTACCTTCTGATAGGCCACGGCCGCTTCCTTCCACATACTTGTCCAGTTTCATTCACCTTCTCATCCGGACGCGCAGGTCGCCCACGGGCGTCGAATAGAAAGACCTGCACTCGGCTTCTGAGGAGGCAACACGACAACAACAACAAAATTGCTTTTCTCGGTGGCAGAAATGCTACGCAGTGTCACGCAGCACTATGTGAATTACCGAACAGTTGCACGTTGGGTGGAGGCTTTCCGACATGGATGTGCATGAACTGCAGACTCACCGCGAAGTGGGCGCCCAATGTCTGCCCGTACTGACGTGTCCATGTCTGTTATTGAACAGTGTTCCAATGTTTGGAAACGGTACCCTGAGTGTTAGGTTGGTTGGTTCTTAAGTTTAGGGGCTGCGACAACGCGGTTGCGTGTACTTTGGGTGTGTGTTGAATCTGTCTGATAACCGGTAGTACAGTCAGCTGGAATGGTTTTGTTCCAAAAACTGTGCTATGGTTGGCTTTTTGTAAATCGTTAGAAAAGCACAAAGAAAGCTCAACTCTGAATTTTAGAATAATTGGCACGATCATTTTGTCGGAAAACTAAAAAAATCAAACATTGAAAAGCGTTTTTCTCTGAATCGACGTATTTTAATGAAAAGTTTTTTGAACAAAAAATGTAGAGAACATTGTCACCTACAATTCGTCTCATTGAGGTCATGTCATACGTTTTGAAATGCAGAAGCTAGGTGGCGCCAAAGTTTCCAAAAATGTGTTTTTTCACTTTTTGTCCTAGAAAAATAGTTTTTTCAAAAAAGAGTGAATCAGAAATTTGTTCCTCTCGAAATTGTCTGCAACATTTATTTAAACATTTGTTTCCTCCGACCTACCATTCCAATGTTATAGCGCAGCAAATGCAACGCTGCGTAGTCAAGGTTACTATTGTTACTGCGGAGAGAGCGGAGAGCATAATTTAGACAGGGACCGGTGTCGGACAGCTGCCTAAGGCTCGGTCAAACAGGACGCGGGCTGTGTTTGTTAATTAGCTCAAACAATCATATCTATTTCAATCGCAACGCATCAGTCATAACTGTACACATATTAACCTTTGTGCCAACTGAATAGTACAATTTTCACACATCGGCAGACTATAACTTTGGAACGGTAAGGCGGAGGAAAAAATGTTTCAATAAATGTTGCAGACAATTTTGAGAGGAACAAATTTCTGATTCGCTCTTTTGTGAACAAAACATTTTTTCTGGGACAAAAAGTGAGAAAACACTTTTTTTTTGCAACTTTGGCGCCACCTAGCTTCTGCATTTCAAAACGTATGACATGACTTCGATGAGACGAATCGTAGGTTACAATGTCCTCGACATTTTTTGTTTAAAAAACTTTTCCTTAAAATACGTCGATTCAGAGAAAAACGCTTTTCAATATATTTTTTTGAGTTTTCCGACAAAATGATCGTGCAAATTGTTCTAAAATTCAGAGTTAAGCTTTTTTCGTGCTTTTCTAACGATTTACAAAAAGCCAACCACAGCACAGTTTTTGGAACAAAAGGGTTTTTTCTGTGCAGCTATCCTGTACTACGGTGTTAATTGTGATGACTGTATTAGTGTGTGTTATCTGTTTTTAGCCTATTTTCAATTTTGAAAAAATAGGCTTATGAGATCACCTTTTGTCCGTGTGTGTGCGTGTGTGTGTGTGTGTGTGTGTGTGTGAGGTGTGTGTGGGTGTCCCCCTAATAAATTCTAAACGGCTGGAGCGATTTCAATGAAACTCGGTAAGTTGATAGCACAATTCCGGGCGACCCGTCCGTGCTCTTCAAATTTTGTTAAGTCTCACCAATCCAACATGGCGGCTGTGCTAAATATTTCACCAGCATTCAATATCTCCGAAACTATTCCCGATATCACCCTGGAATTTATTACGGTGATAAAGAGAACTACTGGAAGTTCACTTATGTGACTTTTGAAAAACTGGTAACTACAAAACCAACATGGCGGCCAAGCGAATTCGCGACTTTCCATAGACGTTTCTCGCGACTTAATCGACCAAACGCAATAAAACTTGCTACAGTATATGTTTATACACATTATAATGCACCGACATCTAACTTCGTTCAATTGTGTACATAACCACAAGATGGCGGATGTGCGAAATATTTCACCGGCATTCTATATCTCGGAAACTATTAGCGGTATCACCCTAAATTTTGTACGGAGATAAAGGGCACTACTGGAAGTTTATCTATAAGACTTTCAAAATCCGTTTAACTACAAAACGAACATGGTGGCCAAGCGAATTTGAAAATTTTAAATAGACCTTTCTCGCGATTTAATGATCCAAACGCAATGAAATCTGGTACAGGAAATGTTTATACACATTGAAATGCACTCGTATCTAATTTAGTTCAATTGTTTACATAACCTCAAGATGGCGCCTGTGCGAATTTTAAACTATTTTTTTTTTAATTTCTTGTGTCGTAATCATGCGCTCGAAGTGAAAGTTTGAATAATGAACCTACGCAATAATGTTCCTCTAATGGTGCATGACTCTATGGCCTATCCATTTAAGAATCCAACATGGCGACCATCAGAAATATTTAGACGGCTCTGAATATCTACGATTCTATTATAGCAATGAAACTGAATTTTTTAATGTTCATAGGGGCTATGAACTTCAGTTCACCTATAGGACTTTAAATAACCCGGTGATCACACATCCAACATGGCGGCGACGCGAAGTAAAAATATTCACATGGTCGTTTCTCGCAATTTAACCATCCGAGTCCAGTGAAACTTGGTACAGTAAATCCTTATACGAATGTTAATCCACTGGCATCGAATTTATTTCAAATGTTTCCATAACCACAAGATGGCAGCTGTGCGAAATTTTAAAATCTGCTTGTTACTTCTTGTGTCCTAATCATGCGATTGAAGTTTGAATGCTACACGTACACAATAATCTTCATGTAACAGTACATAACTCTTGGACCTACATATATAAAATGCAACATGGCGACCATCCGAAATTTTTAGTCGGTTCTCACTATCAACGAATCTCTTACAGCAATCAAACTGAAATTTTGTACGTTGATAGTGGCAGTTAACATAAGTAGGATATATGAAAATAGGCTGTATAGTTCTTCACGGAACTACTTGTTTAATTTAAGTACAGACTGCAACTTAGATTTTTTCAAATAGTTCCTACTTTTGCCGCCAAGCGCCACCGTCAACGTTTACTAGGCCAAGTTCAGAACTTATCTACCAGACGTCACCGCAGTCGGCTCTTGTCAACGAACGTAGAAACCTAAGAGTGTTGTTTTCAATCTTAACCTATCCAATTTAGCCTCACACAGGTGTAATTAGTGGAAGTTTCTTTAACATGCCATAAATCTATGACATGGGACCGTCGGCTTTACTTCACCTCCGAAGGAATGCATACTGAGGGATTTTTAACGCTCCCTGAATGTTAATTGATTGATTTCTGTTCAATTTGTACTAGTGCAAAACAAATGTACATAGAGTTCATTGTGTGGTTTTCATTTGTATCTTTGCCGTTAACTACTGTATTCGAACCCTATTTTCTGTAGGCAATGAGATATGACATGGCCTTAACGGTTCAATGCACATCGTGGATTTCCCATGCTGTAGCATTATCGAAATATATAACATAGTTGCCATGACTTATGGAATGAACCTCGTAGAAACAAGACTACCACTCAGAAGAACGCTAGTAGCCCTGAGGTTCACTCAGCATACAACAGAAATGAGTCCAGGGTAATACCTGGGAACAAAGGCAGCCGGATCTGGAGCAGTCATATCCAACCCATCTAGTACCGATTTCTGAACAAGTGGAAGCCATTACATTCCACCGTTTCCTTCATAAGATGCTTCTGTTTATAATTTGGCACATGAGTCCCGTTGGTGAGATGCGTACACATCCTGACCCCATTTGGTTGAGGGAAATGAAATAACCTAGGTCTCATTCCACTACTTCATGACCGTGTATGGTCTAGTCGGAGTTGCCAAATGTTTGCTAGCCATAGGATGGTTGGTGTCATATCTTTTGGGCAGATATGCTACATTATGATTGTAATTTGTTTCTCTATTATCTTTTTCTTTCCACTGATGTAAAAATGAACTGTCATGGCATCCAGAAGTAGCCTAACAATAAATTTTTATTTTGTATTCCGTATAGAAAATAAGAATCTGCGATACGTCGGCGAGCGTAAAGTTAACAGTTGGACCCAGAAGTGAAATAAAAGCTATATTCGAACCATTTCACAGATGCACTGTGAAATAATTAGAAAAACCCGGACTCAGGATTGCAGCTGTCAGCACTATGATATGAACCACCAATCCCTCGGCTTACTGCAGCTCCCTAGTTTACCGTATGACAGAATACGATCGGTTAACTAACGAGACTGATGACCAAGGTGTCACAATCTTCTAAGTGAAGTAAAGAAGATAAGAACGAAAATGGCCGACGCTTGTTATTTTCAGCCAGGGATGAGCCAGCTGAAGGTGACCCTGATGGTCGTACATGTATGGGATAGTTTAGTGACATGCCTAGTGAGGCAGACTGTCGGAAATGATTGTGAGCTACCAAGCCACGTCAAAACCAATATCGGGAAGGAGGGCGCTGGGGCTATATTGGATTTCAACTCACCCTCTGTTCGCACTTTGTAAGAGACTAATTTAACACATGCAAGAACAAAGCGACACCATGTCCCGCTATGCTTCATCGACGTCACTCAGCTAGGGGAAACATTTCTTCGAGACAGGAGATGTAACCCAGATGGTCGCAGAGATCTGCGCCGCGTTGAGGAAACGCACCAGTGGAGATGATTTCCAAGCCTGGTTGAAAAGTGCCTCTTTAAGGGGCTGAGCCACCCATATATCGCTAATGGAAGGAATTGTTCTGAACAGTTTGAAGTAGTTTTAGAGAGATATTAAGAATTTGCTAACCTCCAAAATACAAAATTAGTACATCGGAATGAACTCTACATTTTTAAGAGAAAAGAATTGTTACATATATTCCATAGTTTGCGAAGTGTACAGGTTCTGCTTATGTACTGAAGTACGAGGCGTGAGTTTTAAGTATCTTTCGATCTATTGTCTGCCCGCCAGGAGAAGTGAGCTGGGATTGAACCACAGATGCCTTCCCGCGTACTGTATACTAGGCATTAAAAAAAACATCAAGTTGGTCCCTCCCAGCTTTATTCGTTCAGGCCTTCATTTTTTATTTATATGTACTCTGTACTGTACAAATGTGAAAGGTGGAAAGGAGACTTCAGTGACAGACTACATAATTAAAGCTGGATGAACAACAACAATGCGGGAGGTAACAGTAACTGACTGCCGATATATTTAGGTCTGGAATTGATAGACCACGCATGCGTACACCCGCTCCCCGTCGCAGAGTGCTGGACTGACTTCTCATGCTGGATAGATAATATGTCCGAAACAACGCTGCGTTTGCTATACTAGGCATGCGCATTGGCTTCCATCTCCTGTTGAGACGCCACATGCAACGTTGGAGATATTCACATAATGTGGCCATCTAGTAGTGAGTATTTACAATGCTCAACACAATAAAACTACAGAGATACAGTCTGTGACTCGTTTCTTGGATGCACGAACGTTTAAACCAGTTGATATTCATCGCCAATTGTGAGAGGTGTCGGATGGAATAGTCTAATGCAATTGGTCAAAATGTGAATGACCATACTGTCCTGATTTGGCTTCAAGTGATGTATTAGTTTTAACACTTGCTCCACTGTTGGTTGATCATATGTAACATTTTCCTGAAGGGATATGGAAGAACCACAACAACTCTTTACCTTGATACATAATACTAAATTATGTATAAATGTTTGCCGGGCACCATCGGGTTCAATGCCATGTGAACACCGAAATAAATACCTGTGCACTTACCAATAGGCATCGACTAAGAAGATCCTTCTTAATCTCAGCCCGTGGGGAAAGTAAGTTTCTAGCCAGCGTAATATTAGTAATGAGAGGACAGGTTTCGACTAAGGAAGAAATACAGTGCATGAATTTAAGGATAGGATTTAATTATTAAACAAGAAGTTCCGTGAAGAACTATACAGCCTACTTTTCATGCCAATGATTATTCTACAGAATATGAATCTATCTAGAATAATGACGAAATTAAGTTGGTAATATCGAAATATCTAATTAGTTCCAAATATACCTGGTATAATGTAGCCTAATAGAGCACTACAGTTGGCAGCCCTGGTAACTGATTATATTCTTAGTTCCATCTCTTAAGGTACAGAATACAAAATTTGGTTGAAGTCCAATGGACGTTACATGCAGTTAGACACTGGATCTATCAGCACGCGTAAAAGCATGTTGCCAACAATGTCATGCGTGTGCTGGTCAGAAATAATCTGAAATATTATGATATATTTTTGTGCCAATTTTGGATGAAATCCATTTGTTAGTATAGAAGTTACATGTATTTTAAAATTGAACATATCAGCAGGCATAGAATCATGTTGGCAGCACTACCTTGTATTAATTACTCCAAATTAATCTAGAATGTCAGGTGCTATACGTGTGCAAAGTATAGAGCTGTTGGCTTGCATACTTTCTGATATATTGGCATTAGGGCAAAAAATATAGACAGCATTTATTAACAGCTGGCAGCCCTGATTGCTCTTAACAATACTTATAGTCATATCTGTTATGGTACACATAGCACATACGAAATTTGGTTGAAATCCAACTGATAGTATAGAAGTTACATGTATTTAAAAATTGGTACTATCAGCAGGCTTATAATCATGTTGGTAGAACTGACGTATATAAGTTACTCCAAATTAATCAATAATGTCAGAATATACGTGTGCATAGTTTAAAGCTGTTGGCTTGCATACATTCTGATATATTGGTATTTGGATTTAAAAAAATAGAGAGAGCAATTATTAACAGTTGGCAGCCCTGGTCGCTCTTAAGAATACGCTCAGTCGTATCTGTTTATGTACAGATATTACATACAAAATTTGGTTGAAATCCAATTGATAGTGTAGAAGTTATATGCATTTAAACATTGGACTTATCAGAAGGCTTAACATTATTTTGGCAACACTGTCATGGTTGGCCTCCTGGAAATTAAACTGAAATAGTCTTACCTACATGTGTGCCAATTTTGGAATAGCTCCCATGCATACCTTGCAAGATATCCAACATGGAGCCCAAATTTCTAGTGCGTTTTTTCAGCAGTTGGTAGCACTGACATCATTTTCAAATATGCACGTGAGATATTCCGGTGCACATCTTTACTCATACTAAATTTGGTTTTGATTGCTTTAGCCGTTTAGGAGTTGATAGGGGGGGGGGGGGGGACACACAGCCAGCCAGCCAGACAGAAGGACAGACAGACAGACAGTCAGACACACATTTTCCCGGATCGATCTCATAAGTCTACTTTTTCCTCATTTTTGCAAAATGTGAAAAGTAGGCTAAAAATCAACTATGCAAGACATGATATTAACAAATTTACTGAAGTTACATTTAACGTGGTGACCTAGAGTAAACGGATATGAAGTCATATGTTAATTTATTTCAAAAGCTAATTAATTTAATTTTAATTTGCCCAAAGAAAAGATTTACAAGAAAGACAGATACGTTTGTAATCTGGCCAGTTCGCTTACCAATGTTGCCATCTCGTGAATCGATTTTCTCAAACCAGAGCAAATTTGTAGGTTCTTGTCAATATTAGACATCCTTCCTTCTGTATTGCGTTGTAGTCGTACGTATATTATTTGTGAGTTGCTTGTGACGAAATCACAGTAATGACGATGTCCCAAAACACAGCCACCATCATTTATATGTATAGACACCTGTCGAACATTATATTCAATTTGAACTGTTTATGAAAACTGACTTATGGACAAAGTCCATGAATTTCAGTCAGTATAATTGTAAGATATTGACCACTCTCCACAGTAGTCGCAAATAGTAGATACGACCCGTTCATCCGTAATCTTCGAAGTGGAATAGAAAATGGAGTACCACTGAGTTAGGTGTTTTATAAATTTCTTCATACCCCACCTCTGACCGTCTTCTTCCCCAGTTCGTCATCCAATCATCTCCCCGTTGTCATGGCAACAACCAACTCTTTCTTCAGTTAGACGTAAGTAGTGGCCGGTGATTCGATACCTCAGCACGTGGTATTAATTTCTGGGAATTGATGTATTCGTTACCATATATGGATATCGAAGCCCTGGTTGAAGGCTACCTCCCATTGCCTTGAACTTGCTTCTGCGAAAAGCCAAGTCTGAATTACAAAAAGTACCCCGTCGGGCGCTCGGCCAGAATTACACTGCTGTTGCAACATATTTCAACATCCTACTTGAACTGAAGAGACTTCATTTCGCTTGCCCCCTGCCCACACGTTATAATTTTAAATAATCTGATGAAACTTTATATTAAATAATGACAAAATTAATTAAAATATACATAGAAACCATCTTATTCTTCCGCATCAACATGACGTAAATTACTAATCTCTATACAGGCTCACCGAAAAATAATGCCAACATTTCTAAAAATAATAGCACCGAAACCCTTTGTGTTAAACATGTAATTCTTTCACTGAACGCCAGCTGGTTAAAGTAAGTTTTGTTTTGGAGGGGACGTGACCGCAAGGTCGCCAAGGTCGCCCGGGGGCGCGCGCCAATGAAGTCCTGACCTAACCCCTTTGGATTTTTAGCCTACTTTTCACATTTTGCAAAAATGAGGAAAAGGTAGACTTATGAGATCGGGCAAATGTGTGTCTGTCTGTCTGTCTGTCTGTCTGTCTGTCTGGCTGTGTGTGTGTCTCCCCCTATCAACTCCTAAACGGCTGCAGCAATCGAAACAAAATTTGGTAGGAGTAAAGATCTATACCTGAATATCTCACGCCCATATTTGAAAATGATGTCAGTGCTACCTACTGCTGAAAAATCGCAATTGAAAGTTGAGCTCCATGTTGGTTATCTTGGAAGGTACGAATGGGAGCTATTTCAAAATTGGCACACGTATAGATAATAATATTGCAGTTTAATTTCCAGGAGGGCATACATCGCAGTGTTGCCAAAATGAATATACGCCTGCTGATAGGTCCGAATTTTAAATGCATATAACTTCTACACTATCAATTGGATTTCAACCAAATTTCGTATGAGCTCTGTGTACATAAACAGATATGACTGAGCGTATTCTTAAGAGCCACCAGGGCTGTCAACTGTTAATAAATGCTCTCATTTTTTAAAATCCAAATACCCATATATCAGAAAGTATGCAAGACGACAGCTTTAAACTATGCACACGTATTGTACCTGACATTCTATATTAATTTGGAGTAACTTATATACGTCAGTGCTACCAACATGATTCTAAGCCTGCTGAGAGGTCCAACTTTAAATACATGTAACTTCTATATTATCATTTAGATTTCAACCAAATTTCGTGTGCGCTATGTGTACCATAACAGATATGTACACACATCAAAAAAAGTTTTGCATCACCTCGGTTCCAAGAGTTCCGGAACCGTTAAATACAAAGGGAATAGAGATCAACACAAACAACATTTCAGCTCGTTTTATTGCTCATGCGACCCACACATTGCATGTTGTACCATCATACAGCTAGACTTTCAGCATTTGTGGTCCAGATTGCAGTACACACCACTACCTCTAATACCCAGTAGCACGTCCTCTTGCATTGATGCATGCCTGTATTCGCCGTGGCATACTATCCACAAGTTCATCAAGACACTGTTGGTCCAAATTGTCCCACTCCTCAACGAAGGAAAGGAAGCTTGTAGTTTAACGTGACCGTTAATCTCGCGATCATAAGCCACGGGACCTCCGTTTTACGTGGAATCCGAACCACAGGACATGGCATTTCACATCGAAAATCTCACATGCATTAACCGGGAATCGAACCCGGTCCGCCTTGGTGAGAGGCATACAGCTTGACCGCTGCGCCACCACACCCCCTGCCTCAACGACAATTCGGCGTAAATCTCTCAGAGTGGTTGGTGGGTCAAGACGTCCATAAACAGCCCTTTTCAACGTATCCCAGGCATGTTCGATAGGGTTCATGTCTGGCGAACATGCTGGCCACTGTAGTCGAGCGATGTCGTTATCTTGAAGGAACGCATTCACAAGATGTGCACGATGAGGTCGAGAATTGTCGTCCATGAAGACAAATGCCTCTCCAATATTCTGCCGATATGGTTGCACTATGGGTCGGAGGATGTCATTCAGGTATCGTAAAGCCGTTTCGGAGCCTTCCATGACCACCAGTGGCGTACGTCGGCCCCACATAATGCCACCCCAAAACATCAGGGAACCACCACCTTGCTGCACTCGCTGGACAGTGTGTCTAAGACGTTCAGCCTGACCAGGGTGCCTCCAAACACGTCTCCGACGATTGTCTGGTTGAAGGCATATGCGACACTCATCGGTGAAGAGAACGTGATGCCAATTCCGTGGGGTCCATTCAGCATGTTGTTGGGCCCATCTGTACCGCGCTGCATGGTGTCGGGGTTGCAAAGCTGGACCTCGCCATGGACGTCGGGAGTGAAGTTGCGCATCATGCAGCCTATTGCGCACAGTTTGAGTTGAAACACGACGTCCTGTGGCTGAACGAAACGCATTATTCAACATGGTGGCATTGCTGTCAGGGTTCCTCCGAGCGGCAATCCGTAAGTAGCGGTCATCCACTACAGTAGTAGCCCTTGGGCGGCCTGAGCGAGGCCTGTCATCGACAGTTCCTGTATCTCTGTACTGTGCCCGTTCGTCCTGGGGATGCGATGACCCATCTGCTATAACATCACATCCCTGGAGTTCCAGGACAGAGCGGAGTTAAATGAACCTCTAGTCAAATAAGGAATGTGTCGGAAATTCAGCTGAGTTCTTGAAAAAGCAGTGGGTTTCACGAGACAAAGTATCTCTAGGGTCGTTACGGGCTTAAGTTAATAAAAATAATTCAAATATAAATGGGCGCCATCAACTGAATTCCTAGCAAAACCACTTCCTTTCCGGATAAGCCTTACTCAAGACAAGGAAAGAAAAAGGAACATCACACCATCATCAGATCACAACTAAGATAAAAACAAATTTATTTTACTTTGAAAGTCAGACAGACATTTTAAATATAATTCCTACCTAAGAGTATGGTCGAATGCAAAGTTAAATTGTCATTGTCCAAAAAATCGAACCATCTCCTTTCTAATGCAAAATTATTTCAATCCACATAACAAGAAAATGTATAAAGTTCTCTTGGGTTCTCAGGATCACTGTATCACTATGTCTTTCGTCACTGACATTTGTGAAACCTGAGACCTAATTCTCTTTAATTTAACATCAATGTGGATTTAATTAAGTTACTAATCTGCCTAAACATACACATATAATAATCACTCATGTTAAATATCACATAAATTATGGTTTGCATGGTATAATTTGAACGTAGAACATGTTAATCAAATGTTCCTAAACATTGAATAATTAATTTACATTATTTACATCGTCATTAATCTCTTATCTGTGAATTACAGAAAATTCAAATTCTCATTGGTCATCCTCATCATTATTATCAAAATTAAATATTTCTCACATTAATTCTCACTTCAAAATTCCAAATATTCCTGTCAGAATCGTTAATTCATCACCATTACATCATTTAAATTCACATTTTAAGTTGCAATTCCTTCGAATCATCTCTCAATTAAATTTATTTAATTCCATAAAAATTCATTAATCATCAGCTTCTTTAATTAATCATCACCTTCTAATTCAGTTATTCATCATCATTACAATCGTCTAATAATTCATTTCAATCAGTTTAATTAATTCAATCTTTAATTCATCCACTTATTTAATTCATCGATTTATTTCAAAATTTAATTTATCAACTTATTTAAATTTCAATCATCTGGTTATTTAGATTATTATTTCATCTAGTCATTCTGATTTTTATTTCATTAGGTCAGATCGTTAACATGCTTAAATCTCAGATTATTATTTCATTAATTATTATTTTCAGAAAATCTTGTATTATCAACTTTATTTATTTGTTTAATTTCCTAACAAATTGTTTAATAAGGTTCATAGAACGTTGTCTTACAGTTTTATTACTTCCAAGTTATATCTCGTATTTAATTTATCATGCCAAAAATATTATTGTCTCCACGACATCACGTTGGATCTAACTATCCACAACGACATTATATTTCTTCAATATTCCAAATATCACATTTGAATATAAGAATTGCTACAAAAACTCCATAAATATTCAGCACATACAGCATGAATTTCAACAAATACGCTAGACTGGGTACGACAACCTCATGTCCGCTTCAAAATACATTATCAACGTTGCAACTATCAAATGGCAAATTCCACAAAATGCCTATCACAAACTTCATTTAACCACGTTGCATGATCTACAAAAATATATAAATGGCTTCAAATTATTAACGCACATAATCTCCAATGACTGTAATTACTCTGATCACATCTAGACAACTTCTTAAACAATTGGAAAAACATTACTTCAGTAATTTAATATTTGCTTTCAAATAGCATAAATTCTCTTTCACAAGTTTCATAATTCACATCGTAGAAAAACACCAATGTGCTATAATCTCTCACATCAAAATCTGCAATACTGATCTGCCTTAAAATAATTATGACCATTAATGATTAATCTTACAAGATTAAATTACTTTAAATCCTTCTCAAAGGTATCAAACACAATTATAAAAATCATCAAAGCATCAGCTGTAATAGCTGTTAAACTGAAATTACTCTCAAAAGAGTATAGCAACAAAATATTGGATTGGCAAACAAGAATTACTAAATGCAATCCTGTTGACATTTATCGTTACTTTATTTAACAAAATTTCGACTGATATGTGACTAGTAGTTCCTTGTTTAATTCACTTACATCTCGTGTACATTCGGATGATAAAATGAGTACCTCAATGGCGAGTAAGATGTGTAACCACCGTACAATCGTATAAATACGAAGGACCTCGCCCCGTCGACTTGGATGATAGTTCCCTGAACGGTGGGTAAGGTGAGTAGCCACCATACAATCGTATAAATACGAAGGACCCCACCTCGTAGGCTATATGAGTGAATGTACTAGAAAGGAATCAACAAGTTTCTAGTTGTCATATAAAAGCGACGTTCATTCACTAAAGTGAATAACTTCTTAATATCTCCAAACAATCCAATGGAAAAATCCCTACTGATGAATAATACACACTCGCTAGTATGCAATGAACTGACGAAGTAGTTTCTGATAATCAATTGCAGATCACGAGTTCGAAATACTCGCTACACAAAAAAAAACTATTCATGAAAAATATCCTAGCTGTAAAAATGTCTATAAGACCAAACATCTTCTTAATAAAGCCAAACAACGGTGAGAATATCGAATAATGATGCCTGCCATATCATATGGTCACTCCATATTCTAGCAAATTCGAAGTATATAAATTCAAACCATGTCTTAATAATCAAATCACTCCTATTAGAAAAATATACATGTGTGCCCAGTATTCATGAAAATAATCGTATCAGGTAGATAGAACTCTTACAATACCTTTCATTATCAGTTGTAATATAATTTCCAAGATCGTCGATTTTCCCTACCTAAAGATTTCTCGTAAGATCGGCGTGAATATCATTTCATCCACGAAATGACGATTTCCTTCGAAATCCCAAGCGAATCAGCTGTTGGACTCCTCTCGTCAGGAACTGAATCCATCGCTCTGTGGTGCCATCTTGTCTCTATTCACGTTTACTCGATCATGTTGAACCTCGAATTACCCATAGCGGATATCGTCCAACTCCTTCTCGAAAAGTTCATGGTAACAGCGGACCCCCTACTCTTCTTCTAATATACGCCACTGTTCCGATAAATGTTCAGTTTGAGAATTGTAAGTCCACTCTCAACTTACTGCAAAGTTCTACTTGAGTAAAATAAAAATTTTACTAGATAGTGTTCATGATTACGATACACCCTGTATCTGTCTATAATATGTAATCCATGAAAATGGCATAAGATAAAAATCTTATAAATGCACGCTGTAATGTTCATCAGAGCCTATGCTAAACATTCAGTTTACTTGAAATAGTAAAAAGTCGCTTTGAATGTATTATATAACAGCATGGTTATAATGTTGTATGTGAAAGCCTGTGTTCGAACAACGTCGAAATGAAGCTTGAAATAAAGTCTTCATATGCGATCAGTGTGGTTTTGAAATACCCCGGCTATCCACAATTGTCTTCTCGGCTAGGTCGCCTGTATCAACGACCCGCGCGGCCTCTGTTGCTCGGTGATGCGAGAAATGTCGCCTACACTTGCCGTGACGGTTTACGTGTGTTGCGTGACCTTCAATGCCCGTCTCGCTGTGCTATAGAGCTGCTCTGTACTGCTCGCCTCATTGAGCTCAACTGACCTGCTCAGCGCTGTGTCCCAGCTTATGAGCTCCGTGCGGCACGTGGCTAATTCTCCCCCACCACAGTGCTCCTGCGTCATGAACATAGTCTCGAACCCGAATCCTCTCGGCTGTTCTGTTATACAATAACTTATTTCCATAAAATTATTTCCACATATTATGCATGTCATATATACTCTTCTAAGTTGTTTTGACTTATTATAATCCCATATATATTTCAATAAAGTTTCACATCTTTATTAATAATTCTATCTTCTTACAGATTTCAATGCCTCCTTGATTCTTGACCTCCTACGTCATCTTGGCTTTCTTCTTGACGCGATCGATGCGCTATCTTATATGCTTGCTTTCCAAAACCTCAACTACAGCTTAATGTCAGCTGGCGTAGCCGATAGCCTAAAATAGGTATCGGGTACATCACCTCCTCCATGTCCGAACAACATCGCTTTGGTTCACTCTGAGACGCCTGGAAACTTCCCTTGTTGAGAGCCCTTCTTGACACAAAGTAACAATGCGGACGCGATCGAACTGCGGTATTGACCTTCTAGGCATGGTAGAACTACAGACAACATGAGCAGCGTACCTTCGTCCTGGTGGAATGACTGGAACTGATCGGCTGTCGTACCCCCTCCGTCTAATAGGCCCTGCTCATGCATGGTTGTTTACATCTTTGAGCAGTTTTAGTGACATCTATGAACAGTCAAAGGGACTGTATCTTGGATACAATATACACAGTCAACGTCTATATGCCAGAGATCTGGGAACCGAGGTGATGCAAAACTTTTTTTGATGTGTGTATATGCCGATTCTTAGGAGTAACCATGGCTGCCAACTATTAATAAATACTGTCTCTATTTTTGTTACCCTAATATCAATTTATCTGAAAGTATGCAAGCTAATAGCTCTAAACTTTGCACACGTATAGTGCCTGGCATTCTAGATTAATTTGGAGTAACTAATATACGTCAGTGCTGCCAACATGATTCTAAGCCTGCTGATAGATCCAATTTTAAATGCATGTAACTTCTATACTAACTAATGGATTTCATTCAAAATTGACACAACAATAGATCATATTATTTCAGATTATTTCTGACCAATACATGTATGTCATTGTTGCCAACATGATTTTACGCGTGCTGTTAGATCCAATGTTTAACTGCATGTAACGTCCATGCTATCCATTGATCTTCAACCAAATTTTGTATTCTGTACCTTAAGAGATGGAACTAAGAATATATTCAGTCACCAGGGCTGCCAACTGTAGTTCTCTATTAGGCTACATTATGCCAGGTATACAGTATTTCGAACTAATTAGAAATTTCGATATTACCAACTTAATTTCGGCATTATTCTAGATAGATCCATATAGATTAATCATTGGCATAGATCTTAAATTTTAAGAAAAGTAGGCTCTTTAGTTCGTCACGGAACTTCTTGTTTTTTTTTCTGGTGGTACATTAAAAACATTGTGTATGCAGAAAAAATTCGGGATTTTGAGCACCTGCGGGAGCGAATTTCTGCCGTCATCTTGACAGTTACTCCTGAAATGATTGCACGTACCAATCCAGCCATTGGGAAATCGTGCGTTCAATGCTGATGTTGCTGGTCGGCCTGGCCTATATTTTTTCTCTACTGTCCCTGTTTGTTTAAACTGATTAAACCATCGAATGACAGCTTTGTAATCAGGTGCAGTTTGACGGGCGGTGCAGTCATTGGCGCGAGCGCCCCCGGCCGACCTTGGCTACTGCGCATCTAGTGTGCGCATATCAAGGTCACGTCCCCTCCAAAACAAAACTTACTTTAACCAGCTAGCGTTCAGTGAAAGAATTACACGTTTAACATAAAGGGTTTCGGTGCTATCATGTTTTGAAATGTTGGCATTATTTTTCTATGACCCTGTATATATAAAAATGAAAGTTTGTCTGTTTTTTCTGAATTTCCACGGAAATTTGCGTTATTTGCGCGTTTCAGACTGTTTTATGACGGATGCCCACAAAAATATTTTTTGTCTGTCTGTTTGTTTGTTTGTTTGTTTGTCTGTGGACAAATTTGAGTCCTTATAACGAGAGGACGGCTGGGGGGATCAACGTAAAATTTGATACAGATAACCATCAGAGGCACCACACTTATCATTGATGTAACTCTTCTCCGTAACTCTCATAAAACGGGACCTACCCCCTTAAAATGTACGCTGAAATAGGCTTAGAAGGACGAGACAAAGCTTATGTTCAACCCCTAAATCTGAGAAACAAAACTCATTTTAAGGCCCTAAAACCAACAGTTTTTGAGATATTCCCAGAAAACTAATTTCATTTAATAATCTAATGAAAGAATGCAAGCCGGTAACCATGCCAACGGAATCTCAGAGGACCATCTATTTCTGTAAGACGCAATGGAATTCCATTTATTATATTACTGTGAAGTTTGCAGACGGCTATAAGATTATCACGGAAACAAATTAAGTTGTAAAATTCATCAATACGTATAATGCGCTTAAGGGGGTCAAGGGGTACACTAGAATTTTTTCACGTGCGGGTGTGGTACGGAAGGTCTTTTATATCCCTATCCCTATATTGTATTTCATATATTATTATCATTATTATTATTTTTATTATATTATGGCACACAACGATGAGACAAAGCTCTTTTTTAGCCCCTCGTTGGCAGAAACAAAACTCGAGGGTTCCCGAAAACTACATTTTAAGGCTCTAAAACCAACAGTTTCTGAGATGGTTTATTGGCTTTCACGGCCAGTGAATTAAAACTCAGCAATTCTTCTAGGTTTGTGCCGTGTCTTGTGTGCAGTTTCGCCTAGGACACCAAGCTGGCTCATCGGTGGACTCTTAGAGTTTCCGCCCGGATCCCCACTGGAGTAGCGAACTGCGCGCCACCTCCCTTTATATAAGGTGCAACTGCACCTCTTGACTGCGAGAACTAAAAGCTCAAGCAGCCTCAACCTCCCTACGAAGGCTTCCAAAAAGATGGTATATTGGCTTTCACGGCCAGTGATCTTTTAGTTCTCGCAGTCAAGTGGTGCAGTTGCTCCTTATATAAAGGGAGGTGGCACGCAGTTCGCTACTCCAGTGAGGGTCCGGGCAGGGACACCAAGAGCCCGCCGATGAGCCAGCTACCTAGGTGAAACCCCACACAAGACACGGCACAAACCTAGAAGAATTGCTGAGTTTTAATTCACTGCCCGTGAAAGCCAATATACCATCTTTTTGGAAGCCTTCATAAGGAGATTGAGGCTGCTTTAACTTTTAGTTCTCGCAATCAAGAGGTGCGGTTGCACCTTAAATAAAGGGAGGTGGTGCAAGGTTCGGTACTCCAGTGAGGGTTGGGACGGGGACACCAAGAGCCCGCCGATGGGCCAGCTTGGTTTCCTAGGCAAAACCCCACACAAGACACGGCACAAACCTAGAAGAATTGCTGAGTTTTAGTGTCTGAGATATTCCCAGAAAATTAATTCAATTTAATAAACTAATGAAGGAATGCAAGCCGGCAACCATGACAACAGGTTCTCAAGAGAAGTCATCCAACTTTCCATCTATTTCTGTAAAGAGCAATCAATGCCTCTCCACTTATTACATTTCTGTGAAAGTTTGCAAATGGTTATAAGATTATCACGGAACCAACTTAGACTGTAAAATTCATCAATACGCTTAAGGGGGCCAAGGGGTACCCTAGAATTTTTTCACGTGATTTACACGTGTGATATGTCTTACAGAATTATATCTCCGAACAGCAACATTATTTTCAAAAATTCCTGAAATGAAAGAGTATTTTTTGCGGCTATTAGGAAATTGGGCCATTGGAGGCTAAAATACCTCAATATTCATGGACCACAAGCCTTTATAATTTGTTAAAGGTGTCTTCCTGTGGATGGGGACTTTACACAACGGTGAGGGTCAGTCTTTATGTGAGGTGTATTGCGTTCCGTCTACGAGGTTTTCAAGTTTATTTTCACGTCAGGAAGTACACGTTAGGTGAATTTAGGTTGAGCACATTCTAACTTTTTTTTTCGACAAACAGGTTCATCGAAAAGATGATTTTGTTTGTTACTGTGTGGTTGATATATCCATGTTCGGACATCTGGGTGATATGTTGTAGGTTGGTTGGTTGGTTCCTATGTTTAGAAGCTGCGACAACGCGTTCACGTAGCCTCGTGTACTTTGAGTGTGTGGAGAATCTGCTGATAACCGTGTTAATTGTGATGGCTGTATTAGTGTGTGTTATCTGTATTTCAGATAAGGACTGCAGACGATCAATTTCCAGTAGTTCCTACTTTTGCTACCAAATGCTACCGTCAACGACAACTAGCTGTGACTTGGCTACTAGTTGCCACCGCCACCGGCACCTGGCGGCAAACTTTGGAACTAACAGAGCGTTAATCAAATCTAACCTACAATTTTAGGTTCACACAATTGTAGTTAGTGGAAGTTCTATAACATGCCATAAATCTATAACATGGGACCGCCGGTTTTACTTCCTCTCCGAAGTAAGGCATACTTAGGGATTTTCGGCCTTTCTGTGTATCTTTATGTACGCCTATAACTCGTGTGGGAATGTTTGGAGCATCGTAAAATTAGGTATCCATCGGAGTCGATACATCTATCATTTATAAAACTCCTCACCCTACTTTTCATAGATGGGTTGGTATAGGAAAAAAAACTTTTCAAAATGCATGCAAAAATAGATAAAAAAGAAAAATTATCCTAGAAGGATGACCAAAGCATATGTTGCGCTTCTCAACGTGAGATACAGAATTCGGGAGTCCATAGAGCCTCCGAAAACCACATTTTAAGGCCCTTAATTAACAGTGTCCTTGATATTCCCAGAAAACTAACTTCGCTCTGATAAACGTATGAAGGAATAAGAAGCCCCTAAGCATTGCAACAGTAGCTCAATTGATAACGTCTGGTTATTAATACCGAAGACCGTCCTAAGAGCGGGTTCTTCTGCTAGTCATAATTATAAGAGTTGCAACCATTCTGATTGCAAGGCTCAGCTCTATTGTTAGGTAAGAAAATGGCGCTTGCTGGGAGGGCAGTGTGCATCTCTGTGTGGCATGGCAGGTGGCCTTGACAATGAAATTTCTTTTATATGTTCTTTTCTTTATGCTATTTTGTTTATATATATATATATATCTTTGGCTGTTTTAGTTGGGAGTCCGTACTGAGGGATTTTGTGTTAGAGTAGCTGTTGGGATTCTCTATGGAGATTATTGTGATGCATAAGAAGATGGTTTTGGGGGTAAGGAAAATTTTGGTTAGGTTTAGTGGTGAGGTCTTAATATTAGCAAGAATGTCGTAAGTTATATATAAAGAAATTTGTTGGTACAATTCAAGAAATAAAGAAGAAGTATTTTTACAAAGATGAGACCGATATTTAATGTGGAGTGAAGAGAAACGTGATAGTGTGTGTATGGAAGTGCCATATGGAAAGCATTCTCCGTAGTGTAAATATACACCACACCCCAGCTTGTGAAATACCCCCATTGAACGGTTACATTATGACGCCACAACGTGAGGATCGAAAGAGGGATATGAGCAAGATGAGGAACCAGGAAAATTGAAGAAAAGTAAACTTTAATAAAGTGAGTACAGTGCAAGTAGAAAAATTACATTATGACGCACCAACGTGGAGCACGAATGGGAGATGTGAACAATAAGTTGCTCCAAATGCTACTAAGTAAATTCACCGGTATGGAAGAGTCTTTAGGATCAGTAAGAGAGTCTTTAGGATCAGTAAAAGAGTCTTTAAGTACGGAAATAGGATCAGTGAAAGAGTGTATGAGTAAGGAAATAGGAGAAGTTAGGCAGCAAGGAGAGTCTATGAAAGCACAAATAGAATCCATAGGTAAGCAGGTAGAATCTGTAAAGGTGTACGTAAACGAAGCAATAAAGAAACAGGCTGAAGCAACCAATGCTAAGATTGACGAGTTAAGCAAAGAAGTACAAGAACATAAAACTGTGATGAGAGAAAGAACAGCGAAAAATAAGGATAGCGTGGATAGCCTTAAGGAGGAACAAGTGACATTGATGAAGAGGAATGAGAAGCTCAAGGAAGAGAAAGAACGATGTGAAGAAGAACAAGGTTATATGGATGAAGTGAATGAGCTATGTGCGATTAAGGAGCATGAAAATTATCCGAGATGTGGGGGGCGTGAGAAAGCATGTGATTTGGAAGAAACTGAAGGAAAGGAGGCAGGTGAAAGAAAGGAAAAGGTATAAGAGAAAGGAGAAACGGATAAGGAAGAAGATGAAACAGAAGGGCGTGAGAAAGCAGGCGATATGGCAGAAACTGAAGAAGAGAAAGAAGAATCGGATAAAGTTGGTCATAAGGAGGACAGTAGCAGTCAAGAAAAAGAGGCTAAAGATGAAGGTAAAAGTGCAAGAGAAGGTCATGGAGAAGACAACATACTAGAAGAAGATAAGGTTAAGAAGAAACAGGGGAAAACCAAGTGGAAGAAGAGAATGGAACTGTTGAGTAAGACAAGACAGACGAGGAAGAGGTGGAAAATGTGGAAAGGAAGAAGAGAGAAGTGGTTGAGAATGAAGACAAAGAGGACCAGGAGAATAGATAAAAGAATGAGTTGGAAAGCAAAGAGAAGGAGTAGGAAGAAGATGAGATGTCAGGGAAAGGAAGATAAGAGAGTGAAGGATCAGACCAAAGGAGGAAGAAGAAGAAGAAAGGAAAATATGATACTGAATCAGAGGAGACAGACCAAGAGAAGAAAAAGAAAGAAACATATGATACTGAATCAGAGGAGACAAACCAAAGGAAGAAGAAAAAGAGAGGTTTGGAATACAGGAGACGGGGAGGCAGGAGGCATCGTAGAAGACGACGAGGAGGAAGGCGTGGGAGACGCAAGAATTACAGATGACGAAGCAGGCGTGGAGGCAGGAGGAGAAAAATATATTATTTTCATTTGTGTATTTTAATGTATGTGATCCTCACGTGCTTCCCACGTGAGAATCACATAGAGGGGCGATTGCCACCATTCTGATTGCAAGGCTCAGCTCTATTGTTAGATAAGAAAATGGCGCTTGCTGGGAGGGCAGTGTGCATCTCTGTGTGGCATGACAGGTGGCCTTGCCAATGAAGTTTCTTTTATATGTTCTTTTCATTATGCTATTTTGTTTATATATATATATATATATATGTATATATATATATATCTTTCGCTGTTTTAGTTGGGAGTCCGTACTGAGGGATTTTGTGTTAGAGTAGCTATTGGGATTCTCTATGGAGATTATTGTGATGCATAAGAAGATGGTTTTGGGGGTAAGGAAAATTTTGGTTAGGTTTAGTGGTGAGGTCTTAATATTAGCAAGAATGTCGTAAGCTATATATAAAGAAATTTGTTGGTACAATTCAAGAAATAAAGAAGAAGTATTTTTACAAAGATGAGACCGATATTTAATGTGGAGTGAAGAGAAACGTGATAGTGTGTGTATGGAAGTGCCATATGGAAAGCATTCTCCGTAGTGTAAATATACACCACGCCCCAGCTTGTGAAATACCCCCATTGAACGGTTACAGAGTGAATAATTATATCCGTGGCTACAACGTTGCCTAAAGTTACGCCAACCAATTAATAATAATCATCCATATTTTGATTATATTACAGTAATTCCCATCATTTCCATCATCTGAATAACGTCCTTGGTGGCAATTGTTTTGATGACGATGATCTCAAAGTGTGCGTTTTTGTTGTTGTTATTAATTCATTTGGGGGCTTTGAAACAACGTGGTCATTTAGTCCTGTATACTTAGGAGCGCCTGATAACCTGCGTTATTTTGGTGTGTGTAATAGTGTGTGCGTTTGTAATTCAGGAGAGGATTGGGATGGAGGCGGCCGTAGCCTTCAGTTTCGTACCATCTTAACATTTACCTCGTGTAGGAATAGGGATCAACCCAAACAACTTCTAGGACGGCCGAGATGGAAGCGAACCTACATATTCTCTGTTTTGCCTCACAATGCTGAGTGTACCCATTTCCAGTCCTCAGGTCAGAATTATATTTGTTGGTTGAGCTGGAGCCGGGAATCACACCCGTACCTCCTGAATGAAAGCTAAAAATGCTAGGTGGTCAAACTGGCGGCGTCGTTCCATGACTAAGACCTACAAAATTTGATGTTCTGTTTCAACAAGTGTCTAAATAAAGGAGCTGGTGAAAGAAAAGAAAAAGAAAGTTAAGGAAAGGAAAAGACTGGCAAAGAAAGGAAAGGAATGGTAAAGAAATAAAATGAAACGTAAAGAAAGGAATGAGAAGGTTAAGAAAGGAATGGAAAGGAAAAGTAAAGAAAGAAAAAGAAACCTAAAGTAAGGAGCGCAAAGGAAAAGAGAAGGAAGGTAAAGAAATTAAAGGAAAGGAAAATGAGGAAATGTAAAGAAATGAAAGGAAAGGGAAAGAAAGGTAAATAAATTAAAGGAAAGATCAAATTAAGAACTATAAATAAATGAAAGGAAAAGGAAGGTAAAGTAAAGAAAAGATATGAAGGTAATGGAAAGGAATGGAAAAGAGATGAATATATAGAAAGGTAAAGAAAGGAATGGAAAAGAGATGAAGATAAAGAAAGAAAGAAAGAAAGAAAGAAAGAAAGGAATGAATGGAAAAGAGTTGAAAGTAAAGAAGGGTAAATAGGAAAGGATAAGAGATTAAAAGTAAAGATAGGTAAGGAAAGGAAAGGCAAGGAAAGAAAGGTAAACAAATTAAAGGAAAAGAGAAGAAATACAAAATAATGTTATCCCTTCACAGAAAGAGACATCACTGTTCCCCGTATTATAATACTGTTGTAAAAAATACATTTCGGTGATGATGGTGTAGATGATTGCTGTTTTAAAGGGTGGAACAGCAAAGTTATCTGCCCATCGTTGTAAACGTTTCTTAAGAATGGGTTATGAGGTGCTAGATAACAAGGATGATTTCAAAATGTTATTTCTCAGGCAAGCACTATAAGCTGGAAAACTTTGTAATATCCATTTCTTTTAAAGGCGTGGCTGCAAAATACTCAGAGTCCTTCTTATCTTTCTTTCCCTCGACTACAGTTTTACTCTTGCTTGACATTCTAGCGAAGACGCCCTACTTAGGCCTTCTAAGTGAAAACAATAGAAAATTATTTCGTTTTGTGAGAGTAATGTAAAATGTTGAAATTTTACTATACCGAACATAAATTTCAAAAGAATGAATTAGTTCTAAATCAATTTTTTCATTAAATAAAATGTAATTTTAATGAGAATAACCGAATAATAAAATGAGCTGTCAGAACTTTTCCAGACAAAGACATGTTTTCATTTATTGCCTAAAAGTACTCCAATGATGTATTGAAGAATCACTCTTTAGTCCGTCAACACCTTAATTTGGTGTTGAGTTTCAACAAGTGCCTTAATAATGAAAACTACAATTAAAGAAAATGCTTAAACAAGAATGTCAGTAAATAACATAGCCTATAGACTATTTCCTCTTAAATCCATGGGTATAGTTATAACTATTTGTCCTGTTCAAGGAGTATAATTGAATGTTGGTTGTAGTAGCTTGTTGATTTTTTTTGTCTTGTGTTCTCCTGAGAGGCCGAGTGCAGGTCTTTCTAGTCGACGCCAGTGGGCGACCTGCGCGTCGGGATGAGAGATGGAATGGATGAAACTGGGCAAGGATGTGCAAGGAAGCGGCCGTGGCCTGTCAGAAGGTACCGTCCCAGCATTTGTCTGGTGTTGAAAATGGGAAACCACGGAAAACCATTTCAAGGACGGCCGACGGTGGGGCTCGAACCCACGCGTCTACCGAGTCAGCAGAGAGCTTGGCCCCATGGCCTAACGCTGTACTTCAGCCAGCGTAGCCACTACTGTCGGTGCTTGTTGAAATAGAACGTGCTATACGGATATTATACGTTGATTGATTGAAGCCTCACCTGAATTTTATATATACACACTAATACAGCCATCACAATAACACAGGTTATCAGACAAAAATCAACTCTCATCCAAGTACACGGGACAATGGTTTGGCCATTCTGCAGGGACGAGAAATTTAGCACCTATGTTCGGGACTGTTACAGTACGTATGGCAACCGTAACATATCAGAGCAAATCTTATTTAACCTTGATAAAATGTCTTCTCAATTCCCCTCAGACACGTTTATCTTCCCTCCGATATTAGATATCACGGCCCCAGTCCTTTTACTCAGTATGTATTTCTGAAGGATAATTACTTCAAACAAGTCGTGTTGAAAATGAAAATCTACCGCCTTCTTCCAGTCTCCGACCGGGTCAGGAATGGAATGAATGAAGCCCCCATCTAGCGGCGAGGATATGGACTGTGCCGGCTGCCGAGGCCTGACGCACTCCCCTGGGGCAATGGTTAAATGCATGACAGATGAAATGAAATGATAGTGGAGAGTGTTGCTGGAATGACATGTTGACAGGGAAAACCGGAGTACCCGGGGAAAAACCTGTCTGCCTCCGTTTTGTCCAGCACAGATCTCACATGGAGTGACCGGGATTTGAACCACGGACCCAGCGGTGAGAGGCCGGCGTGCTGCCGCCTAAGACACGGAGGCTTTAAACAAGTCGTGTTAACTAACTAAATATTTTCAGTAAAACAGTGAATTAATCTAACTTCGTTCCAGCTTTCATTATTTCAGTCACAATTCAAGAAACCATTTAACCCACGGTTGATTCTGAATCAGAGGTCTACTCGTAGGCTGTGAGTCCTGCCGCGGAAATTGAGTTCGCGTTCCGTAGGCGCGATTTGACGGAGCACGTGGAAGGGGGACGAGGAAAGATGATGCTCCCTTGACGCCGTCTGGCTCGTGATCAGCATTCTGTAGACACTACGTAAGTCTCTGATGAATGTTCTTACACGTCTATTGGCTAAAGTTACGATCAACTAACTTTCCCTTCTTCTTACGTCTCAGTACCTTAGGATTACAAGTGAATATGTTTACAAAGATTTCAGGCGGAATCCGTGCGAACACAGGATGTAAGGATTTGCAGTGTAATAGCAGGTATATAATACATTTTACATTGCGTAGATCCAACAATATAATAATAATAATAATAATAATAATAATAATAATAATAATAATAATAATAATAGTAGTGAAACAAGATCTGACGAAGGAATTTGTCAGAAGAATGAAGCTTATTTCTAACACCAGCCTCAACAGTAAAAGCGTGGTTAAGGCAATCAACGCTTATGCTGTCCCTATCCTTAGTTACTCGTTTGGGGTCATCAAGTGGAGTAAAACTGACATTGCAAGTTTAGAACAGAAAATTAGAACATCACTGACCAAATCACAAAAACACCATCCCAGGACATCTGTGGAACGAGTCATGTTACCGAGACATATGGGTGGGAGAGGAATTGTTGATATAAACAACCAAAGTAGCTCGACAGATCTATGAGCTAAGAAAATACTTATGTTCTGTATCGAACCATTCGATGCTGCACAAGGCTGTCACAGAAGCAGACGATTCAACTTCACTACTCTTAAGTCAGCAAGAGACTCAAATTCAGGTGCGCAGTGATTTGCATAGATTCAATGCCTGGTTGTCCAAGCCACTGCACGGAAGACATCCCAATGAAGTCATCCAAACTCACGTCGACAAGCTAGCATCGAACTTTTGGTTGATTTCTGGGCAGATGTTTCCTGAAACAGAAGGCTTTATGATGGCTATTCAGGACCAGGTTGTCCCCACGAGGAATTACCTAAAGTTCATAATCGAGGTTGCATCTGTGCAAGATGACCATTGCAGATACGGTTGCCCAACATCTGAGACTGTTCAGCATATTATATTAGGTTGTCGCCATTTTGCAGGGACAGAATATACGAAGAGACATGATTCTGTTGCCAAGATAGTACATCAAGAATTGGCTATACAACTTCAACTGCTGAGCCAAGAGAAAGTGCCGTAATACAAATATGCTCCTGAAAGTGTTGATTCCCAACAACTTGAAGGAATCGCTCACGGCGTTGAAATTAGATCCAGGTCTTTTCAAACTGATGCAGAAAACAGTCATACTTTCTACGTGTCGCGTAGTAAGGCTGTTCTTGGGCAATCAGGCCTGAAGCATTGAGGGAAATATGAAGCTACTACTCAATGCAGTCACCAAGAATTTGCTCCTTGTGATATGTACGGTACCTGGGATTGTAAATGTTTTTTTTTAGCAAATGCTGAGAATGTGTAAGCGCATGCGCAAAATAAATAATAATAATAATAAGAAGAAGAAGAAGAATATAAAAAAGATACGAGCCTTACAGTAGTCGCATATGATGTGTAACATCTGACATGTTATCCTACACGTATACTACACAGATTGGACTTCCTTAAGATGTTAATTTACGCTCCGTTTTCATACTGGTACTATGATGAATGTATAGATTGAATTGGAGATATGCTACTGTCACACTTGTGGCGCAGCGGTCAAGCTGTTAGTCTCTCACCAAGGCAGACCACGTTTGATTACCGGTCAATACATGTGAGATTTTCGAATTGAAATGCCATGTCCTGTGGTTCGCATTCCACGTAAAAGGGAGGTATCGTGGATCATGATCGTGAGATTAACGGTCACACAAAACCACAAGCTTCCTTCCTTCCTTTAACATGAATAATTCATAATAACAAAGTGACACACAACGCCGACTGTACTCTGAAATACTGTGTTGCACACTCCTCAGAAACTATAACATTCATTATTCTCAAGGCTCTCACACAATTCGTCGTAAACAATCAAAACATGGCTTCCTACAATCATGAAATGACCTAGTCTCACAAATGATGATAATACAGCTTTTATTCCACTCATATAACAACATTCTGTTATGCATTTAATATTTGATTACTCACCCACAGTTTGACAATAATGCCGCTTACTTAAATGCCATTTGTCGTCTTTATTTTATCATACACTCAACAACATTAGTCTCAAGTTTTCACTTCATACCCCATGTGATATTCAAACTTGAACGTGAAGCTTCATAAACTGCTCAATGACAAATGAAAGTCGGTGAAACATTTGCCACTGTGCTCGTCAAACCAGTGCCTGCTAAATGCACTGCCTACTGTATTATCATAACATTCTCGCGCTACAGAGCACACACTGCATTGTTTCCAATACACACATTTTCAATTGTACAAAAATCACGCTGCCTTTGCATGGTACCACTGCCGGCTAGTACACTTCCGTCTGATCGATCGAGCGGGCAGTGCATACTTCCGTTGCCCACCACTGCCAGCTAGTACACTTCCGTTTGATCGATCGAGTGGGCAGTGCATACTTCCATTTGATCCACCACTGCCAGCCGGATTATTCCGATCCGCTTCCGTCCCCAATTTTCAAAATCACTCCCACAAAACTATCCAGTAACCGAGCGGAAAGATGTTACACATCAATACAAATAATAATAATAATAATAATAATAATAATAATAATAATAATACTCACCCTTACTCAAAAGGCTTCTATTGGGCACGAATCATGTACATTAATTTTGAAAGAAACGCACAGGAAACAGTCTGTCTTATTTCCAACAAGAACAAACACAACTTAACACTATATTTATGAATTTTATTATGATTTTTTTTGTATCCGATAAACGGCGGTAGCCTGCATTTATTTAGCGTATGGCTTTTAGTGCCGGGTGTGTACGTGGACATGTTCGACTCGCCAGTGGCTGTGGATGCTTCAAGTGGACACCCATGGGGTGAGATACAAGTTCCGTTCAATTTCAAGTAGTTTCAACTTTCGCCTCCAGATGTTACTGACACCTAGTGGTGAATGATGGAACTTTCATGGAACGTTTCTAGAAATTTAGCTTCACAGAAGTTTAGTTAGTGGAAGGATCTTTTAGATGCCATAAATCTATGACATGAGACCGCCGGCTTTACTTCCCCTCTGAAGGAAAGCATACTGATGGATTTTAACGCTCTTTAAAAATCCAACAACTTCGGCCGGGTTTGAACCCGTGATCTTGGGAACAGCAGTTCAGCATGCTACCAACTACGCCACCGAAGCCACTAGCCTGCATTATTTGAATTACAGTATGTACACAAGTTGCCTACTGTGAAGGCTAAGTGGTATTTTGGCATCTTGAATTCTTAAGTGTAATTTACTCCCATTTTCCTTCATATGAAGAATGAAATAATTTTGGCAAAAGTTTTGAAATAGCATGACTATATTTATACAAGGTTCAGTCAAAGAACGAATGGAATATTTCATCTCTCAAAGATGGTATTTAAGAGAAAGAAATATGCAATTATCCCCTTTAACTTCTAAATTCTTCTCATTTTAAATACTTCACATTTAAAAATAATACCTTTGTTCCTTGCTTCTTCTTCAAACAAAAGACATGTCGGCTTCTTGTGATGTTTAATGCCGCTACTGCCACCCCCGCGCCTCGTGTGGAATGAAGCGAAACAGGTGCGCCTGCTTTGGCTCCAGAACAATTAGACGCCCCGTCGGCAACAGCCGTGCTCTCGACCATTTCTCTTCGTTCCTTGCCTGCCTCTCAATTCAAGAACAATTTGAAACCAAATCTCTGTATTTCTTCTTTCGCGGCTGACTAGAGTCTAGATGGAGAAAGGGCAAAGGCAAAGCAAAGTTTCCGAAAAGAATTCAGCCAGCTTGAGGTAAGTTGAAGGAGACGTGGAAGTAAGAAGGGGGGAAAGCTTTACTGGCAAAAGAAAGCTATTTAACCCTTTATCCTATTTCTTAGCAGCAATGGTTATCCAGTGGAATACGTAGGGTAGGTTCACTGCGTGTCGCAGAGCGAGTGGGGGGAGAAATATTGCAGTGAATTACTTTTGTAGTAGTGGAATTGACAGCCGTTACGTGACCGATCTATCAAATTGCCGACTCGTTTCATATACGTATTTCAATTCACTTGAGTAGAACAATAGACTTCTACCAGAATAAGATTTCTTATGCGAAATATGTCGATGTAGGCAGCAATAAATCTCTGTGTTTTAATGAATTCAATTTTTCATCTAAATAAAGATGAGTCTGTTCCACAACAGAGGTTGTTGTTTCCTATAGTGGCTTAGTCATCGCAGTCACCATCCCCCTGCAATTGGGTGAGTGTATGTGGTGTCTGAAATCGTGCATCTATATTGTACAACTACTGAAATTGGGATTGGTAAGTTCGTGGTCTTGTCTGGTAGGAATCTTCGCGGTATTTGCCTGGATTAGAAATTTTATACCAAGGAACAATTCAACAATGATAGCTGAACTCAATTATTGCCATATGGCTGAGCGGACACTGCTCCAGCCGTTTCACCACAATTAAATTTCTTGACAAAATCGGGAAACAAACCTGGGGCCTCAATGTTGGTAGCTCACAGCGCTATTAAATGTACCACAAAGAGATCACTAACCTATATATTTTTTTTAAACTGAGGTATAAACCAATTAACTCCTATTTAAAGGACAAAGGAAAACAGGCCTGTTCACTGGACATCTTGTGGAGTTCACGGTGCGAAATTTAAGTCCAGCTCCCAGGTGAGGGACACTCCAGACTCGGCTGAAATGCGTTCTGCCAACCATTGAGCGTCACAAAGTAGGAACTATATCTATTGTTAGTCACTTTGTGCGATAAGAGTGACAAATGAAACTTATTAGATTTACAATGAATAATTGTACAGTGCAAAGGATTTATCTTAGATAACAGTGTCCTTTCTTGAAACTTATAAGATGCGTTCGAAAAGTAACGAGCCGGAGGCATAATTACAGAAACCAGTACCTGTATGTTAGAAGTATTGGCCCTGGCTGTTGAGGCACTTGTCCCACTGTGACACGAGGCGGTGAATGGCTGTCTCATAAAATTCCCTGGGCTGCGATGTGAACCAGTTCCGCACGTACAGGTGGACGTCGGCGACCGAGGTGAATCGTTGGCCCCGCAGAGCCATTTTCAGGGGACCAAACATGGCGTAATCACAGGGAGAGAGGTCTGGACTGTATGGAGGGTGGCCCAGAACCCCCCATTTGAATTTTTGCAGAGTGCCGCGATTGTGTTGGCCGTATGAGGCCGTGCATTGTCGTGGAGCGACCACGGCAGCTATGGCGTTGACTGTCACTCGGCGGTCCTGGGTAATGAGTGTATTAACCAGCTGGATGTTGTCATCGGTAATGCAGGGGGGTGCCCCAGACCGGGCATCATCGGCTAACGACACCCGTCCTTCCCTGAATCGCTTGTGCCACGCCTTGACCCTTGCAAGGGACATGCAGTGTTCGCCGTACACTTGTGACGTTCGGCGATGAATGTCCGTTTCCCCTACTCCTTCCGCTGTCAGAAACCTAACAACACCTCTTTGCTCTTCGGTTGACGCCTCCATGTCACTGTTTGCAATGCGACTGGCAGCGTTGAACGATTGATGCATGCTGTACTCGCTTTGTATCGTCACGAGATGTGCACGCGTACCCTCTAGTGACGGGCTGTGACCTTCCACGCTCTGGTCGGAACCACACCTCTTTACACACGCCACGATTAGCCGATGTCGTCACCGGTTTGCGCATTCCAGCCTCCGGCTCGTTACTTTTTGAACGCACCTTATATATATCGTTCGGTTACAATTAAATGGTATTAAATAAATGCAGGAACACACCTCAATTTCTAGCATAGTTTCAGTAAGAAATTGAATCTTAGAAGCAGCTTACCGCAAGCTGAATAATATTATTTATTTATCTATTAATTATTATTTTTATTTATTTATTTGTTGACTTACATATTTACTAATTTATGTACTTGTTTATTTAGCCCTGGCAGAATTTATGCATTTATTTATATATTTATTTGTTTATATATATATATATATATATTTATTGATTTATTTATTGAATTACTCGTTTGAATGTTTCTTTGATTATTTCGGACTGTGCTGGGATAGAAGGCCAACGCTCAACAGACTGTGGCACTCAACTCCACAACTATGGAAGTAGAGAAGGCTATACATTTTTATATGAACTGCTTTATTGCTTTCAACGTGATGTTCTGCGGAAACCAACACTTTATCAATTTATGCGACTAAATCTGTTAGTTGAGCAATGTGGCTCGACTCTCTCCGGACACGCCATTTTAATATCGATTCCGTGTTCCTCTCTCTACCTCCGTGGCGGTTGATTTAGTTTCCATATGATTTACATTAGGCTGGCCAACGCGTCAAGAATGTTAGTCTCCCACCCTGAATAGCTGGGCTATTCACAGCCACGGGAGAGTTTGAGGGTGATAGCAAACACCCCACATCGACATGACCATGATTGATATGTTCCGTATCAGCCAACTCACACACAGACATACTGACCAGCGCGCAGCGGCTTGTGCCATACATTGGCCGCCTGGGAACTAGAAAAACTGCTGGCACTTTTAAGTACGTGGAGTAAATGTACGTAGTCTCTTAAATCTCGCGACCTAAACGTAAAGATTTTAGTTTTATGTTCGACGATGTCAAAATGCAAATATTATATGTCAGAAAACTGTATCATAATGAGGGCCATTATAACACTATTTTTAATTATGAAACTGTTTCTCCCACCAATCAGAACCCAAGAAAAAGTTGTGTGACCAATTAGGTGAGGATAGCATCGCTCCTGTGCTGACTTCTACGGACTCCTATTTTAAATTTTACTGCGTGGCTAGTGTCATAGTGGGTTATTTGAGTAGGCCATGGTCAAATACAAGGTATTTTCTGCGTCCCATGTGCTCTGTTCACTACATAAAACTGGCGAAATCTCGACAGATATTTATGAATATTTATGTTCGAACATAAAATAGTTATAATTATCGTAGAACATAAACAGTCGTATGCAACTCACCTATAATGGTAATTAAGACACGAGTATGTTTTATATATTGCCATTATAGGCTCGCTGTATAATGTACTATTTTATTTCAGTCAATAAACATTAGTTTATTTTTGGAACATTAATTGAAACAAGTCACAAATCATTGCTGTAAAAGCATGCTATTAACAAAAGTCAAAGGAGCGTGCAAGGTCACTGGTCAATTTGTTCGCCTATTACCAATACGGTTCGGCTTCGATTCCCTATTAAAGCATTTGAGATTTCCGATTGTCCCTATTGCACGTATAAAGGAGATTTCGAAGTTTATGTTTGCAACATTAGCGGTCATGTGAAAGTGCCTGCAGATAAAGCCAATACTTGTTGTCACAAAGAAATCCAATGACAATAGTAGCTTAAAACACACAACAGTAATGAGCAGATCATCCTCCTGAGTTTAGATGTGCTCCGCACCTAATGGACATGGAGAGAAGTATGATAAGAATACTAGTATCCGCCTGTAGAATCTGATCCCACTCTTGAGAATGGTTCTCAGCTTGAGAAGTGCGTGAACATCACTAAGGTAACGCTCAACCCTTTATTTTAGTGAACCCTAAACAGCCACGGGCAGCACAGGTCTATCCATTGAACGTCAACCTATTTCACTACACAGTTTGCTACGGAAATTGCCGTGCGTACGATGCATTATTCACAAAAAGCTCCTAGATACAAAGCAATCCCGGTAATGGTTTAAAGATTCAATGCATATATGCCCTTCAGTTAAGGAGCCTTCAACACAAATGACGTCCATTTATTCACTAAACATAATTCTAGCCCGTACTATCATTGAACTGCAAATGACCTTGTGCACCACAAGGACAAGATGAAGTTATCAGGTCGTATCCATATCGTCTGATGAAGTGAATCTGGCCGTAGTCAAAATCCTGAGCAAACTTAGTGGCAGTGACCATTCTAAATATTACCGTGCTCATTGAAGTTTATACTGCGATTTACTTGTCTCAATGTTGGAAAGTTGAGCGCTCATCGGAACTAAGGTTTGCTCAATTCAGATGATTACTGATGCTGTAGCCAGAACCGCAGCAAAAACTGTTGGTTATTGACTGGTTTCTTGAATGAAATACCAGCCGTGCATTGGAGTTGTTAACAGTCTAGGATCATGATGCTGTTCCACTGGTGTTCCTCTCATGCGGTATTTTTGGAATAAGCAACATATGACGCTTTATGATGTTCTTATAGATATTTATTTATCGTATGACTTTTGCATGCAGAAACAAGATTGAAAGATGACAGAAAGTACTATGTACAATATATACATAAATACACATGACAAGAAACAGAAACATATCTATATTTTTAAGTCCAAACTATCCAGCCACAGTATCACAGAAGGTGTGGCCTGAATAAAGTCCAGTGGATCACCTTCATAGGCCCGCAGTCTGCACTCGAATGCAATGTGTTGTATAGACTGCGAAGGAGCACCGCAGTCACACTGGGGGGACGGAACTTTGCCCCATCTGAACAAGGACTCTGCGCAGATTCCTGTATTTGTGCGGATCCTATTTAGAGCAGTCAATGCCCTCCTTGGGAGGTGAAATCCTGGAACTGGACTGTTTTTGGAAAGTAGAGGCCAAAGCAGGTGGTCAGTATTGAGAGTCCACTCTCCTTTCCATTCGTTGAATGGATTAAACTGGTTCTCAGTTAGTTCCTGTGCAAAAACAATTGGCGGATGTCTGGACTTCAGCCTGCCTCTCTGAAGATCTGGGATGTCATCGTGAATGGGAAGGTCCAAATTAGCCATGATCTTGTCATATTCTCTGAGAAGAGCGACTTTTCTCCGCAGGTGAGGTGGCATAATGTGGCTGAGGACAGGAAGCCAATAAGAGGGAGTGGGTCTGATGACTCCGCTGATCTTCCGCATGGTATTGTTGAGCTGGGTATCAATCAGTTTCACATGAGGACTATTTATCCATACTGGAGCACAATATTCAGCCACAGAGAAGACGAGACTTATAGCAGAACTCCTTAGGGTTTCTGCAGAGTCTCCCCACGATGTGCCACAAAGTTTGTCGAGGATGTTGTTGCGACTTTTTATTTACGCTGCTGTATTCTCAAGGTGTTTTCTGAAAGAAAGGGTGCGATCCAGGGTAATGCCCAAATACTTAGGAAATTTGTTATTCCTGAGGATAGTTCCTCCAAAGGGTACTTGAATTACATTGTTTGCCATTTTGTTGTTGAGATGAAAACAGGATACCTCAGTCTTAGTTAAGCTTGGCTTAAGTCTCCACTTGATGAAATACCTTTCAAGGATAGCCATGACCTCTCCAAGCGTTTTTTTTTCAGTTTCACTGATGCTGCTGTGCCTTGCGGCAAGAGCTATATCGTCAGCATAGCAGAAATTCTTTGACTGAGTTTCCGGTAGATCTGATATGTATAGGTTAAAGAGGAGTGGAGCTAGTACCGATACTTGTGGAAGACCGTTGTTCAGTTTCCTTTACTTGCTTATTTGTGTTCCCATGATCACTTGGAAGATCCTGTCACTGAGCATGTTCGTGATGAGCTTGACAGTTGTTTTACAAGAAATCACTCGGTGTAGTTTGTATATTAAACCTTCTTTCCAAACTGTATCGTAAGCAGCTGAGAGGTCTAAAAATGCAACAGAAGTTTTCAGTTGCAGTTGAAAACCAGCCTCTATATATGAGGTAAGGGTAAGAATTTGGTCACAGCAGCTGCGTTTTGGTCTGAAACCCGCTTGTTCAATAGGAATGTGTTGGGTGATTATAGGGCAGATTCTGTTGTAAATCAGTCGTTCTAGGAGTTTGTAACAGCAGCTCAGTAAAGCTATTGGTCTATAATTTCCGGGTTGATCTTTTGGTTTTCCAGGTTTCAAAATGGCAATAATCTTGCTTTTCTTAAATTCTTTAGGTATCGCCCCCAGTTTCAAGATATCACTGAAAAAGCTAGCGAGCCAGTTCCTAGCATTGTGGCCTAGGTTAATTAGGAACTCAGGATGGATGCCATCAAAGCCAGGAGCCTTTCCGCTTTTCAAGTCTTTTATTGCTACGTCTATTTCTTCACGGCTGAAGGCAGCTGCAAAGGATGATGTCTGTGGAGATGATGTTTTAAGGTGTCTGAGTTCCTTCTTCATCATCTTAGTATGGAGTTTGTCTCGAGTCGCTCGTGAGGTTGAAATAATGTGACTAGCAATTGTATCAGGTGTAATGTCAGGCTTGTCTCGTCCTCCAGATGAGCTCCCTCCAAGTTTCCTCAGGAGATTCCAAGCTTTCCTGCTTGAGTGTTGGAAGTTCAACCCTTCAACAGTATCCACCCATTTCTGCTTCCGTGAAGCATCCAAGCTATGCAGAAGTTCCTCAGCAACTTCTTGGTCACCTGATTCAATATACTCATTAAAAAGATATTCGCTCTGCTCGTTCCATCCTGGGACATATTCTTTCCTAAACCCCCGTGGAATATGTTTCTTGGCTATTGAGGTAATCAGTCCAACAAATCTATGGTATGAGCTACTTTTTGCTGGAATCCATCTGATACATTGATCTACTTCTTTTGTAAATTTAACCCAATCCGCCTTGCTAAAATTCCATCGGGGTCTTGGCAGTGTAGATATCAAGGGCACAGAAATTCCTATATCTAACAGTATTGGTCTGTGTTGACTACGTGGAAAGTTGTCCATTATTATTCTCCTAGTGGGCAGAGGTTGATAATTACTGTTTTGGGTCACAAAGCACAGGTCTGGGTTGTAGTCATTATTCCAGGCGGCTGATTTAAATAGATAGAGAAACGTCAACTGGACGTTGATGGACAGCTAACATTCTTAAGGCTCCTTACATGGGTGTCTGTCCAAGTGAATGCGTTGATTTATAATGATTAGCTTTCAATGGTTCTAATGTTCAACATGCGTCCTAAATCAGTTTCATAATTTAAAAAATCTCACAATCACAACAGTCACGAAAATTGAAAGCATAACAGAGGCCGAACTTATAGATACTGAATAACAGGGAATAATGACTACACGGAACTGACCTAACCCAATACTTCCACATCAATTGTTTGGAGACATGACCTAGTCCCATTTTGTTATACAAGGAGAAATTTCTCAGTACATTTACTGATTGTTATCTTTTGGGGGTTTGTTGTGTTGAAATGTTTAAACTAAATGTTAATAATCTAAGCGGTTTGCTAGGAACCTTGCCTGCTTTATCAATTGTTGAATATGGGCTTGTTGAATTTTGAAAATGTAAGCACGTTCCTCTAAGTTAAGTTTAGTATAAAGGTGAAGGTAACAGTAATAATAATACATTGTAGGAACCCCTGTGGCTCTGTGGTCCTTTGTTGAGCAAGTTATATTTTTCCTTGTACAGACAATTGGAAAGAATTTGGTGCAATCCGCACCTCTTAACTCCTTCTGGATGAAGAGCTTGTGTTTCATAAGAGTCACACTTTATTTCGTTATAGCCTACATAGACATTTCTCGTGTAAAACCATCTTTAAATCATAAAAAAACTAATCTATTGCAAACCAGGTTAGAGCGCTTTAGGCTATATCTTCGTCACGGAGGGTCTACGATGAAACTGATCTCGTTTCAAAGTCTTATGGCCACGAAGACACCACAGACTGATCTTCTGGTTGGTGAGATATCCTTCATATCGATGGGTGACGACGACGAAGTTCAATTTGTCTCAGTAATAACCTGTATTTGCATAAATAAGATTCATATAAATAACTTGGCAGACATTCACGATCACAGCATATGTAGAGAAAGAATCAGAGACCAGAAATTTGAATTGAGATCGCAACCGAAAAGAATTAGGCGTAAAGGGACACATGAAGAGAAGAAGGCACACAGTGAACAGATGAATGGTTTTGGGGAAGATAAAAAGAAGAAAAGAGCTACCACCAAAATCTAGGTTTTTGTGTTTTTAGCGCTCTCCTTGAAGGGGAATGTAAGCAAATAATAACACCAATAACTTGCCAGACAGTGAGTTGCTCCCCCTTAGTGTTAATACCGGCTTTAAAAAGCCAAGAAACTCGGTGTTAACCACCCACCTTTTCAACTCAGATTACTTGGTTTCGGCCCTTGATTGGACGGTCAACATCGCGAGGAACATCAAAATTGACAAACGAAATATTAACTAAGCTCACAGGATTACCACCATCATTATCTCCGACTGGTGTACCTCAATGCGCTAACGCACATGGCTAGGGGCTCGGGCAATATGTGGACTCAGAGAAGAATTGATTCTAAATCCAACGATTGCATCCTTGAAATGACTTTCAACTTCTGGAAAATGCCCGGACGGTACCTTATAATACGTCGCGATTATCTTCTTCCACCGCCTTACCTCTTTAGACTATTTTCATTGATGAAAAAAATAGGCTTATGAGATCATCTTTTGTCCGCATGTGTGTGTATGTGTGTGTGCGTAGTGTATGTCCCCCACCTAATAAAATATAAACCACTGGCGCGATTTCAATGAAACTAGGTAATATCATAGTACTATTTTGTCCAACCCCGACCGTGACCTCCAAATTTTAATTAATCTCACCAATCCTACATGGCGGCTGTGCGAAGTAATTCACCAGCATTCTATGTCTCCGAAACTATTACTGATAATACCCTGAAATTTTGTACGGTGATAAGGAGTCGCCCTTAAAGTTCACCTATGCGACTTTCAAAATCCTTTTAAGTACAAAACGGTCATGGCGTTCAAGCGAAACATTGAGTTGTTGTTTGAGTCTTCAGTCTTTTGACTGGTTTGATGCAGCCCTCCATTCCTCCCAGTCCTGAGCTAATCGTTTCATCTCTACATAGCTACCACACCCTACATCCGAAGCAATTTGTTAAACATATTCAAACCTTGGTCTACCCCTGCAGTTCTTGTCCTCGACTCTTCCTTCCATAACTAAGCTTGCTATTCCTGGGTGTCTTAGTATGTGTCGTACCAACCTATCTCTTCTCTTCATTAGCAGTCGCCAGAAACATCTCTCCTCTCCCACTCGTCATAATACCTCTTCGTTTGTAACCCTATCTACCCATCTGATCTTCATCATTCCCCTGTAACACCACATTTCAAATGCTTCAATTCTCCTCTTTTCTGCTGCACCTATTGTCCAAGTTTCAATTCCATAGAGCGCCACGCTCCAGACAAAGGCTTTAAAAAATGAATTCCTAATACCTAAACCCATATTCGATGTCAACAGATTCCATTTTTGTAGAAATGCTTTCCTTGCCTGAGCCAACCTACTTTTTATATCCTCTTTGCTTCGTCCATCACTGGTTATTTTGCTTCCTAAGTAACAGAAGTCTCCTACTTCCTTCAGCTTTTCACCTGCCAATTTGATGTCCATAGAGGTTTCTGATTTATTTCGGCTGCATTCTAGTATTTTTGTTTTACAATTATTAATTTTCATTATATATTCTTTCCGTAAGATGGAGTCCATACCATTCAAAAACTCATTCAAATCCTCAGGCTTGTTGGCCAAGATGACTATGTCATCAGCAAATCTCAGAGTTGAAATTATTTCTCCTTGAATCTTCACTCCCACTTCACATTTTTCTCTAATTTCCTTCATTGCTTGTTCAATGTAAAGATTGAAAAGTATGGGTGATAATTTGCAGCCTTGTCTAACACCTTTCTGAATATCAGCTTCTCTCATGTCCTTCAGCTCGAATGACTGCTCTCTGGTTTCTGTATAGATTGTAGCTCACCCTCCTATCCCTGTACTTTATTCCAATAGATTTCATATTGTCAAACAATTTAGTCCAATCAACGTTATCAAAAGCCTTTTTTATGTCTACAAATGCCATGAACGTTTTCTTATCTTTCCTTATTCTACCTACCAAAATCAGCCTAAGACTTAGTACAGCTTCCCTTGTTCCTACATTTCTCCTGAAACCAAACTGGTCTTCACCCAACTCCCTTTCTATCTGGCTGTTTATCCTCTTGTAAATTATTCTAGACAGGATCTTTGAAGCATGAGTAATCAAGCTGATTGAACGGTAATCTTCACATCTGTCAGCTCTCACTTTCTTTGGTATAGGGATGATTACATTCTTCTTGAAATCAGGGGTACCTCACCTGTCTCATTAATCCTACACACCGAGTGAAATAACCTGATCAGACCTTCATCTCCTATGCAGCGTAGCAACTCGATCGGTATATCACCTATGCCTGGTGCTTTGTTCCTGCTTAAGTTTTCCAAAGCTCTATCAAATTATGATCTCAATATTAAATCTTCTTTCGCATCCTCATCAATTTCCTCCTCCCTTTCCATTACATGATTCTCAATCTCCTTTCCCTTATACAAACTCTCTATGTAAGCTTTCCATCTCTCAACTTTTCTTCCCTATCTGTTAGAGGCTTTCCATTTGTGTCCTTAATATTACATCACTTAGTCTTCTTTTCCCCAAATGTATTCCTAATCCTTCGATAAGCTGTGTCTACTTTTCCTAATTTCAGACAATTTTCTATACATGCCCATTTCTATTTCAACCATTCTTCTTTCGCTTCCTCGCACTTCTTGTTCACCTCATTTCTCAGACTCTTTATTCTGCTTTCCCCTTTTCATCTCTTACATTCTTTTGTTTCCGCCTTTCGTCCATTAATTCTTGTATATTCTGAGTGATTCACGGTTTTCTACCTATTCTTTCTTTCCTACCAATGCTTTCTTTTCCGGATTTTGTTATTTCATTCTTCATAAATGCCCATTCGTCTACAATTGAAGTTTGTTTAGATTTTTATTAGTCCTTCCTTTATACTCTTCTTGAATTTTTCGTTTACATCCTTCTCTTTCGGTCTGTCTATTGCCCACCTTTTGGGCTTTTGACTTTTCTTCAGATTCTTCAACTTTAATCTGAATTTCATAACAACCAGATTGTGTCGGAGTTTATGTCAGCACCGGGATTTGTTTTACAATCCAAAATCTGGTTTCGAAATCATTGGTTAACCATAACGACGTCGATTTGGTAACGCCCTGTATCTTCCGGTCTCATCCATGTGTAAATTCTTCAATTGTGGTTCTTGAATAAGGTGTTAGCTACGACCAACTCATGCTCGGTGCAGAATTCCATCAGCCAGCTTCATGGATCATTCCTTTCATCTAAACAGAAATGTCCTACTATCGTCCCTTCTCTTCCTTTTCCTACCACAGCATTCCAATCTCCCATTGCTATAACATTTTCATCACCCTTGACATACCTCAGAATTTCATCCATTTCCTCGTAGATCGTTTCGACATCCTCATCATCAGCTTGAATGGTAGGCATATAGACTTGTACCACTGTGGTGCACGTAGGTTTAGTATTGATTTTTGCTATAATAATCCTTTCACTATATTGCTCATAATATTCCACCCGCTGTCCAAGTTTCCTACTCAATATGAGGCCAACCCCTGCTTGGCCATTGTTTGATTTAGTGCTAATGACCCTATTTTCTCCTGACCAAAAGTCCTGTTCTTCCTGCCAGCGCATTTCACTAATCCCAACCAAATCCAACCTTAACCTACCCATTTCCCTTTCTAAGTTTTCTAACCTTCCACTTCCTAGCAGACTTCTAACATTCCACGCTCCGATCCGTAGAATGTCAGATTTCCTCTTTGTCACTTCTGTGATGTTAACCCCCTCTCGAGTAGTCCCCAGCCGGAGATCCGAACGGATGACTAGTTTACCTCCGGATTGAAATTTTACAAGGGAGGTGGCCATCATCACATGCAATTATGCATGGAGAGGTGCATATCCTCGGGAATAGCATTACGGCTGTAGTTTCCCGTTGCTTTCAGCCGTGCAGCAGGACGCAGTGTAGCCATTATTTGGCTTATATTATCAATATCTTAACCGTCTATAAGACTAGTAAAGAATTGATTTATTCTGAAAGGCTGCTACTCCATTTCAGAATAAGTAAAGGGCAATTCTACTAACAAAAATACTAACCTTCTACTAACAATTAAATACCAAAATTCTACTAACGAAGAAAAACCTTAAGTTCCACCAACAACAAATACTACCACTAAAACAGTCTGCCACCAGGCACACTCACATGCACCCTCACACATCACAGTCTACTGAAACAATGAACTATAAGCAATAAACAATGCAACTGCTACCAGACACACTCACACACCACAGTCTAATAGAACAATGACCTATATCTAATAAACAAACTAACTACATACATACAACTAAAACTAACTAAATACTTACTGTACTGTAATTTGAATCGACAATATTTACAAAATGCAATTTTGATTGAAAATACTTAGGATATGTAATTTAGATTCAAAATAGACACAAAATGCAATTGAGAATAAAAATATAATATAAAATTTAACGAATCTCCAAAAAAAACAAGTCCAGATCAAGAGCCGGTAGAATGTACTTGTTCGTAGCCGTGTCGTCAATGGCCAAGATGACAGTTCTATATACAGTTTAAGTTCTCGTTCACCTGCTTCAGGAACGTCCTCTTGTTTGTGGATATATGTCCAGCTCGCGTTTACTTGCATTGTTATACTGAAGCTGGTTCACATTTGTGTTCATATTCAGTAGGTGTCTAACATGTTGGATAACATCATATGTGTCAACCCCCATTGAAGTGAATAAACATTAAGGGGAGATTTTCTCTCTTTATCCCACACATTGCCCTTCTCTGGAGCATAATAAACTTAATAATAACGGGAAGTAGATATAGGCCAAAACTGCACTTTAAGCCAAACCACACGTGACCACCGACGAATTAAGTTTAAGCCCTCCTAACTAAGCGATACCACCCAAGTATAGGCCTACAGCACGAGACACTGCAAGTACTTTCAACATACGTCGACAGCAATGCTTAATAGCAAAATCCTAGAACCTACGTTGATAACTATGAGGACTATCATTCTGTGGACGCCACCGGTAATTATTTATTGTTTATTTAACAACCGGAGCAATGATCGTCAGCGTATTAAGTATGTGAAACTGCCACAGCGAGCGCTCGCAACGAGGCGCACACATTGATGTGAGTAGTTGCCAACATGTCCGGAACAAAATACATCAGACGACACACGTAACGTTGTAATTACCGTATGTGAGAAAATAACTAATTGGGCTTGTGTGTACTATTTGTAAATAATGCTTGTCACTTTACCGCAATTCCCAGTAGTGAGGTATGGCGACTACTGTCTGGACGAAAAGTACTGATGAACTAAAATCGATGTCTGGATTAAGCCATTGGTCGCTACTGGGTTAGACGACTGTCAGAACGAAACCATTGGTCGCCACTTGGTCAGACTGTCTGGATGAAAACTACAGACTGCACTACAAGCAAGGGGGTCTGAGGCGTAAGCCCCAGGTTAGGTTTGTTTTGTGTTCACTTTTCAGTGAATATTACAAAGTTTAGTTTTTTGGATTTATAACATAACCTCTTACCTGTCATATGGCATTCCATTTTTCATTTTGTACTTGCTCGCACGTGTTCCATGATACTGTAAATGATTTCCGGAAGTAATGTTGGTCACGAGGTTCATTTCAGTTGGCCCCTTACTGTGATTGGCCTTCAGCATCGTTCGAGAATTCTCCACGCTCTCGGATTGGCCGACGTCACCTGTCTGCATTACGCAACCCGCGTGATCGCCGGTATAAAGCCTGAATGCTGCCTACATCAATTGCCATTTCTTCGCCATTCACTCTTCAATTATTTCGGCTGTCTTCACCATCTGCGTGAAACTACGAGAAACTACGTGCAGAAATTGGACCATGCCAGTGAAAGAACGACTCGGCAACCGTCGCTATCTTCAAACATGACAACATACTCCAAGAACTTCTAAAAATAAGGGTCATGAAGATCGTCTCTGCACAAACTCTACAAAATTGCTTCTCTGTTGAAGTGCTGGCACATTGCCTTAAATCGCTAATCCAACTCAATTTGTCACCGCTAGCGAGTTCTTCTACATCGACAACGTGTCGATATTTGGCCTACTGCAATCATCGATTTTGACAGCATCTACTCAAGGTGGCATTTATCTTCAGTGCTAAACAATCTCCAACATTTCGAAAGAAACAAAAGTGTGCAACAAGTGTTCCTGTTATGGAAATCTCTCAAAGAACTGCCCAAGCAAGTTAAGTGCAAACTCTAACCTCCAAATTGCAAAGTGTATCTGCCATGTTCAACTTAACCTAACTTATTTGTTTAGCGTGGCCGCAAGTACTTTGCCCTTTTAAAGTGAAACACTGCGAAATTCCTTTGGAATGCAGGTGCGCGGTAGTACTGTGGCGAGGTCAGGAGCTGTCAGCAACCACCGTACATGGCGACGACCACATGTTGGATATTTTAATACTTGTATTGAATACAAGATGGACACAGCACCACTATCGTTATTTTGAACATCGTGGTAGTGCAATTTACACAATGCAGTATGAAACAAAGAATGGGAAACGCATCCTGTGGATAAAGGAATATAACTGAGAACTTTTATATGAGTATAAATGCATACAGTATTATAACAGGTGATTATTGAACTCGGCAATGATATATGTATCGATAGTTGCTATCGATCAGAGAACAAGGTGCATTATGGATCACCTGGAGACAGTATGATTTGCGAGAGCAAACGAAGAGTTGATTAGTGAATACAACTTCAGAGAGGAGGGTCGTAGAGCTCTCTGGTCTAAGACTTGTTCGTGCGTTGCCGTGAAGACGTGTTGGTTCGGTAATCGTGGAGTTGAGCCGACATATACGTGTTACAGTATAACGTGATAGGATTTTCGTCTGATCTTATTATAGTTTCAGACAAGTGTTAACCTTCAATTCAAGCACAGCGAACTTGCAGTCACATATGACAACTTCTTATTAAGCCAATGGTACAACATCGTGTTCTACATTGCAGTACAGAATAAACAGCTTTAGCCATGATTGTCATAGATGATATAAAGAGAGAGAGATATATTGCTACGTTATGAAGATGCAGAATATGGGCTAAACACAGACAAGAAATGTAACACATAGGAGCGTTGAATACTCAGGATTATTACTTGATTCCAATATGAGCAACTATAGTATGAGACTTTATAAGAGAAGATTGAAGAGACTGTGAAAGTCTGAATGACGATTTGTACTGCTACATAATGAAACTGGCTTGGCTTACTACATCAATGTTGTCATGTTCTCTAGCAAGTGAAAGAACTATGAACTTTGTCAAATGAACATCTGTTAGCTTCGTCTCGTTTCGCGAACGGTAATCGGGTCTACTTGATATCCAGTCGCTTCGTGATCGGTACAGTTGAGCAGATATGGTTCGATCCCAGGCAGGAGTATGTGTTATAACATTGCCACTTCATTCAACTAGAATTTCAACAAGGTAGCTGGAAGTTTTCTTTTAGTAGAGAGTATGAATTTGTCATGCTTTTGAATGTTCCTTTTCACCAATTTTGATTAGAGTAGTTAAGAATTACAGACGAGGGCTTGGGTGATTCTTTAATCATTTCTGTCCGAGTATGTAATTCACATTGTAGTTCAATTTAGTAGTTATTGTAGTGTTACTTTGAACATTACCTTGCTTCCATTAAGATGTAATTTGGGAATAAGATAGAAGAATATAGTTTGTTGGGAAGACAACATGAGAAAAATTATAGGGAGAAGACAACGTTAAAATTATATAAGAATAATTCTAACTCAAGCAGATGTCCCATAATCCGTCGTATACGTGAATTCGACTTTGAACAAATTCTCTGGACTTTTTGATTTTGACTTCGAATATATTTGTGAAAGCTCATGCAAGTTATTAGATAGACATTCAGGTCTATATTTTTGGCAGATTGAGCATAGACATGGAACATAGTGATTTCTAGTATGATTCTTTGCGATTGTGCGAATTTATTTCTGGTAATCCAGCTTTTTTTGAAATTATTTTAATTTTGACTCCCTTTGTGAGCTCGTTCAGTTTTTAAATTTTTGTGGATTCTTGTGGGAAACTCCAACTTGGTTTAGCGTTCAAATCTAATGGTTAATTTGTACCTTCTCAAGATAGGCTCTTTCCCATGCTGTAGTTTCGACGTGTTTTCCTTTGAGGAGGATCTCCAGTGGAATTATTTTCAATTATGCGAAAACTGAATCGTTCTTTTCACAATGGTCGGTTGAGATATACGAAAGAAATACTTTGTTTGAGAAAATGTAATTATTAATGATATGTAATGTAAAGAGAGAAATGTTTAAAATACTGTATATGTAAGTCATAATCGAGGTGACAGACTTCGAATTCTCACAATGTTATTTGGACTTGTGAATACAATATTTTATCATTGTTCTGATAAAGATTATTCTCGACACTTTAACTTTTGGCTAATTTGAAGCAACATATTTATCCATGATTGTATAAAAACTTGTGTAATATTCGTAATGTTTGGAATTTATTAAGAGCTGTTTAGCGATGATATGGTAATAATGGAATTTTGTATGCGTATTTGGATTGCAATTTAGGAGATATTAGACATATGTGGATAGTCAATATCAATTTTTCCAGCACTGAATTAGCTTTAGAGCTTTAGTGCACTATGGTGTATTATTTTGAACGTGAAATTGAGTCACGATTTTAGCTAGTGGAAAGCTAATATACAATTTTGAATCCAACATTTAAGAAACCAAGTATTGTATCAACATCGTTAATATTTTTTAAGTTTTAGTAACAATTGTTTTTAGAATAGAGTTTAATTGGAAAGACTGTAATATTAATACTTGTATAAACTTGAGCTATTTATAACTAAAATATTGAGTGATAGAAAATCTAATATCTGTGAGAAGGTGAAATGAAATATAATAATTATAATTGACAATACGACTCCGATTAGCTTAATTGTTTGTCATTTAGGACGGCACGGACTTGAAAATTGAAACCAAATAAATTCATATGAATACATGAAATTAACGTGATGAATAATTCTAGGCGCAACTAAATCTCAGAAATAAAATGTAATTATGTAAAATATGTATATATTAATTGCTACGATTGAATAGAATATTTTTAAAAATATATCAAAAAGGGTTTACGATAATACCAGATTATTTGTGTGTAATTTTCTTTTTCTGAACTTCGTTCGTGATGATGAGAGGATAGGCAGTTTGTGTGGCCTAATAAAGGCGATTGTTTCTTAAACATTTTTCATGCTTCGGCAGAGGCATAAGGTTATAAACTTTTGTTCAGTGGAGTTTTTTACTTCACGACACTGCGGTTTCAGTTAATAAACTTAGTTAAATTTTAAAATTCATATTAATGACTTAGTGATTTCTATTCGAATTAGAATGTGCTTCGAGAACCAGTGGGTCATTAGCTAGGATGCTTTTTAACCCGCCCGAGATTAGATTAATTTAATTATCTTTAAGAGTCTTGGTAGCTCACTTTGGGCTATTATTCATTTTTTTATAGACCACTGGCATCTTCTTATCACATTCTTTTTAATTTTGTGGTATTCCTATCCATGGTCTATCCTTGGTGGTGGTGTATTGGGGGTTATTTTCAGCCGGGGCTTCCAGATTCTACGATCCTGCTTTTTCTTTTGGATTTCATAAGGTAACACCACGTGGATACGGGTGCAGTACGTTAAAACAATTACTTTTTGTTTTCTTGCATGTTTGTTATAACTTATTTAAACAAATTCTCTTGTTTGAAACGACTTGCGGGATGTAAGTTACTCCCCTGGTGCTTGCGATCTTATTGAAGGTTGACGATATTGTTTCATTTAAACCAAAGCATGCTAACCAGGCATATTTCTATTTCTGGTCACTCTTTGAAGCTCGTATTGAGCAATGAAGTTATTCTCCTATGGCTTTGGCCCTGCATTTGCAAGCAGCCTTAATTTTGTAAATTTTGCAAGCAGCCTTAATTTTGTAAATTATGCTAGGATTATTCTACCTAGCGACCTTCAACATAAAATGGTTAACTTATTCTTATCTCTTGTTAATTTATACTTCATTAGAATTTAAAGTCTATTCATTGTTTTTCAAGTGTTGTTGGCTGGTGCCTATATAGTTTCTATTACCTGTTTCTAAGGTTGTTGTTATTGTTGATCTTTACACTAATTATAAATAAAGATCATTTTTATTTGGCAAACTGTTCCTATTAGCTGTTTTTTTATGTCCCATTTGTTACTACCTAGTAAAGTTCACTTGTATATTAAGCTAGAGGCTTCACCTCTAGTTCTTTCTGAAAGGGGAGGTCTAGCATCGACGGATCCTAACCATGGTTGGTGCCGAAACCCGGGAGCCTTTAAATAACCTTTATAATTGTTTATTGTATGAAACAGGTTGCCAAGCAATTCGATAAGCTATTGCAGCTTTCTACTTCTGTTATTAATGCTAATTGTATTTTTCAGCTATCGCTATGAAAGCTGTGTTGGGGTGAGCGGATATGTCCCTTGTTACCACCTCTACCAGTACCAATACTTCTACTACCACTTCAGACGCTCGGCAGTCTGGCAGATCGGTGAGTGAAAGTACTCGAAGTTCCGCCATGTCTCTTCCTAAGGAGCTTGTACCCAAAAGAACCGCCTGTAAAAACAAACTTACTCGTTTTCAGCAGTTTTTGGTTTCTAAATCTTTTGATGATCACAATTATGACATTCTGGTTCAACGTTTTAATGTTTATCAGCAACATTTTCAAGAGTATGATGTGTTGCAAACCGAAATTGAAACAATCGAACCTGATCAAGAAATGAAATATTTAAATAGCCTTTTCACGCGATTTCAGCATCAGAACGCAGTGATCATTTCTACGGTAAATGCATATACAAATTTTTTCCACTTACATGTAATTTCTATCAAGTGTTTCCATTACCACAAGATGGTGACTGTGTGAAATGTTGAAATCTCGTTTTTAGTCAATTTCCATTTATGAAAACTTAGGCTTATGTCTGTGTGTGTGTATGTGTGTGCGTACGTGTGTGTGTGCCGCCATTATAAAATATAAATGGCTAAAGCGATTTCAACGAAACTCAGTTAAGGCGTAGTTATTTTTTCTCCGACCCAGACTGTGCCATTTAAATGTTATTACGTCACACCAATCCAACATGGCGGCTGTGCAAAATATTTCGCCAGCATTCAAAATCTCCGAAACTATTTCCGGCATCACCCTGACATTTTGTAGGGTGATAAAGAGCACTACTAGAAGTTCGCCTATGTTACTTTGGAAAACCTGTTAACTACAAAACGAACATGGTGGCAAGCGAAGTTGATACATTTGAATAGACGTTTCTCGTGATCTAACTATCCGAGCGCAGTGAAACATGGTACAGCAAATGTTTATACACATTGTAATCCTCTGACATCTTATTGCGAGCAATTTTTTACATAAAGTCAAGATGGCGACTGTGCGGAATTTTAAATTTAAATGTATATTTTTTGTGTCCAATCATGCGGTCGAAGTCTACGTTTAAATAATGAACCTATGCAATAATCTTCATGTAATGGTACATAACTGTATGGCTTCCATATATTAAAATCCAATATTTCAACCATACGAAATATTTAGACAGTTCTCAATATCTACTAATCTATGACAGCAATCAAACTGAAATTTTGTATGTTGAAAAAGGCTATTAACATAAGTTCACATATGGAACTTTCAATAACATGGTGAGAAAAAATCCAACATGACGGCGACGTGAAATATAAATATTTAAATGGACGTTTCTTGCTATTTAACCATCCGAGCGTAGTGAAACTTGGTACGGTAAACGCTTATACCAATTTTAATCCTGTGACATTCAATTTATTTCAATTATTTTCATATCCTCAAGAAGTTGACTGTGTGAAAATTTAAAATTATTTTTTCATTTAACCTATTGTGGCCTAATCCTGCGATTGAATAAATCCACGCATTAATCGTCATCTAATAGTACCTAATTCTATGGCCTAAAAATATAAAAGTCTAACATGGCGACTATCTGAAATATTTATACGGTTCTCATTTTCTGCGAATATATTACAGCAATCAAAATGAAATTTTGTATGTTGATAGTGGCAATTAACATATGTATGGTACATGAAAATAGGCTATTTAATTCTTCACGGAACTACTTTTTTACTCATCGCATTCATCAAAACCATTGAGGCTGCTCGTAAATGAATCAGTATTCTTTTTTTTTAACGAATATAGTATCCCTCTGTCTCTCAGGAATGAGCGTTGTGTAAAGGAGTCAGTATGATTTATGGATGTTTACCATGTACACAGCCTTACGGAGGTAATCAAAGAGTTCAATTACCTTGGCTATGCCACCAATTCGTAGTTTAACACAAGGCAGAGGGTAGTTTTATCGCCAGACGCCATTCTCGCTTTACGGCATCATAAGCCAGCTTTATTCTTGTAGACCTTGTTTCCAAGTGGACAGTAGTCTGGACTTTATGGTCAATAAAGCTTTAATTCTCCTTTTGAATCGCCGTCAACAGGTAGTGTTAATTCAAGCGATTGGATTACCTAACTAAACTGCTCCTTGGTATGCAACCTAGTTTAATTCGATGAATCCTTCCTGGTCCAGCCTTGGTATTGCCTGTTATCTGATGCCTCGTGATGCCAAATGGAAACTTTCCTCATGGCGAGATAGGAAGACTAGCGGGAAAGAACCAACCACCCTTTTGAGGTGTAACTGGTTTTGTCAGTGGAGTCATCCCTTGTTGTTGTCGTCAAGTGCTTCGATCTGGTTTCATCGTGGATATGACATTTACGAAGACCACAAAATTCTGCATAGAAGTAGTTTACAGAGGAGACTTCAGTAGGCCAAGCCTCAAATGAAAAATTTTAGATTTCAGATGTGTTAGGAACAGAGCAAGGATCGAAATTTGATGTTTTTCAGTCGGTCAACACTAGTGTACCCAATAGTGATGGGTTGTTCCCTAACTCTGAAAAGAATACATGAGACTAATAAATACCCTAAGATGACCAGTTTCGATCGTCAAGCGATCATCTTGAGATCCATTACACTTAGGCTAATAAATCTATGTCTAAAAGTATAGGTGGGAGTATTTACAACATGTGCACTTATTTAGTTGCACTAGTGGTTGAACTAACGGAACTATACAATATTTGTTAGTTTATTTATTTATCGTATGATGAATGTATGTACACACCAGCCGCGGTGGCCGAGAGCGCTGACGTGCTACCTCGAGCCTCGCTGGCATCGGGAGAGCGTGGGTTCGAATCCCACCTCGGCCGTCCTGAAAATGGTTTTCGTGGTTTCCCATTTTCACCACCAGGCAAATGCCGGGACGGTTCCTTTCAATAGTTCCACGGCCGATTTCCTTCCAATATCCCTTTCCTGACCCGTCCTGAAAAGAAAAGTAAATGGCCATTGGCTGCATTAATAAGAATATATACATATATCTTTATATATATAACTCTTCGACACGTGTGTATGTGACTGAACTCCTAAACGACTGAACCGATTTTGATGGAATTTGGTATGTATATTAGGGTGGGTCCATGTATGGTTTAGATTAAACAATCTGACCCGGTAGGTGGAATGAACACAATTTTAGAAACACAATTTTCACACAATTTTAGAACCACAATATACAGTCAAAAACAGTCGTCATGGAAACCACTAGCCTTGGCCTTCGTGAAAGCTGATGTCTTTGTACGGTTTGTCTCTGCACGTTAGAGCCACCTGGTCGCAACCTGTGCAACTACCGCCATAACATACACTCCGCCCGTGGCGGAAAGTTGTGTTTTATACCAAAGGTGGCAGTGATGTCGAATTCTACGGTTTGTCTCTGCGCGTTGGAGCGTTTCTAAGTCACGTATGCGTTCATATACCGTTCATCCCATTGCGATGAAACTTGGGTGAGATGTTGAGTGTACTCAAGGGAAGGTGTTTGGCTTAGTAAATTATTTTACAATAGATAGCGCACGACTAGATTCAACAAATGAGCGACGACGCACGAAGCGTTTCAAGAAGGTCCCGTATGCGTTCAAATACCATTCGTCCGATAGCGATGAAACTTGGGTGAGATGTTGTGTACACTCCAGGAAAGGCTTCTGGCTTAGTAAATTAATTTTATAATAGGTAGCGCACGAGTAGATTCAACAAATGAGCGACGACGCGCGAAGTGTTTCAACAAAATCCCGTATAAGTTTATATACCATTCATCGATTGAGATGAAACTTTGATGAGTTGTTGTGTTCACTTACCTGAAGGTTTCTAACTTAGTAAATCCATTTCACAGGAGGTTGCGCACGAGTAGATTCAACAAATGAGCGACGACGTGCGATGCGTTTCAACAAGGTCCCGTATGCGTTCAAATACCATTCGACCGATCGCGATGAAACTTGGGTGAGATGTTGTGTACACTCCAGGGGGAGGCTTCTGGATTAGTAAATCCATTTTACCATAGGTATCGCACGAGTAAATTCAACAAATGAGCGACGACGCGCGAACGTTTATACTAAGTCCCGCATGCGTTCATATACCATTCATCCGATTGCAATGACACTATGGTGAGATATTGTGTACACTTACGTGAGGGTTTCAAACTTAGTAAATCCATTTCACAGGAGGTTGCGCACGAGTACATTCAACAAATGAGCGACGACGCACGAAGCGTTTCAATAAAGTCCCGTTTGCGTTCAAATACCATTCGTCCGATCGCGATGAAACTTGGGTGAGATGTTGTGTACACTCCAGGGGGAGGCTTCTGGATTAGTAAATCCATTTAACCATAGGTAGCGCACGAGTAGATTCAACAAATGAGTGACGGCACGCGAATCATTTCAACAAAGTACCGTATGCGTCCATATACCATTTATCCGATTGCGATGAAACTTTGGTAAATTGTTGTGTACACTTCAGTAAAGGTTTCTGGCTTAGAAAATTCATTTTACAATAGGTACTGCACGAGTAGATTCAACAAATGTGCGATGGCGCGAGAATCGTTTCATCAAAGTCCTGTAGGTGTTCATATACCATTTATCCGATTGCGATGAAACTTTGGTGAATTGTTGAGTACACTCCACGAAAGGTTTCTGGCTTAGCAAATCCAGTTTTTAATAAGTAGCGCATGAGTAGATTCAACAAATGAGTGATGGCATGCAAATCGTTTAAAGAATATCCCGTATGCGTTCATATGTCATTCATCCGATTCCGATGAAACATTGATGAGTTGTTGTGTACACGCCAGCGAAGGTGTTCAACTTGGTAAATCCATTTTACAATATTGGTAGCGCACGAGTAGATGTAACAAATGAGTGACGACGCGCGAAGCGTTCCAACAAAATCCCGTATGCGTTCATATACTAATCATCGATTGCGATAAAACTTTGATGAGTTGTTTTGTACACTTACGTGAAGCTTTCTAACTTAGTAAATCAATTTCACAGTTGGTAGAGCACGAGTAGATTCAACAAATGAGTGACTGCACACGAATCATTTAAACAAAATCCCGTATGCGTTATATGCCATTTATCCGATTGCGATGAAACTTTGGAGAGTTGTTGTGCATGCTCTCACGAATGTTTCTAGATTAGTTTATTCATTTTACGATAGTTTAGAGGCAGTTAACAGAAATTGAAAAAATACTGTGTATCCAAAAGCACTTCAAGAAACAAAGTTACAACACTTTCTTTGATTGGCAGGACAACGTCTGCCGGGTCAGCTAGTATATATATATATATATATATATATACACACAATATACAAAAAATGAACAAATGCCAGAATGTAAAATGAGGCTTATCTATGTCTAAAAGTATAGGTGAGAGTATTTACAACATGTTCACTTATTTAGTTGCACTAGTAGCTGAACTATCGTGGTCCCTAGTTGGCCAATTAGCGAAATTGAATGAATACAATATATATAATTTCTGGACAAATGTGCATAGTCACAAGTTCGTACGATCTTACAACTCTAGGTCTAGTTCTTTGACGCATTCAACTGCTTCATCTGATGTAGAATGAATGTCAATTATTGTTCCTTTGAATGATCGAAGAGGACAGTCAGCAACAATGTGATGGATTGACTGTGATAATGCACTGCAGTCGCAATTTGCAGAGCTAGCCCATCTCCATTTGTGCAGCAGATAGCCACATCTGCCTTGTCCAGTTCGAATCCGGTTGATGATCCTCCACTGACGCCTGGGGAGATGGAATCCTTGTATCCGGTTAGAAGGGTTGTCAACTAGATGTTTATTTACCACTGAAGACTGCTCCCATTTGATTTTCCATGAGTTGTTAACTTGGAAGGAACATCTTTCAATGTTGACTGCTGTACGCCATGGTGGTTTCCTTGATTTCAAGCGTTGGTGTTCTGCTCGTGCAAGATCTTGGTGAATGGGTAGATGGGGATTCTGCCGAATGTTTTTCCATACCTTTAGGAGAGCTTCTGATCTTCTTAGGACTGGACGTGGAATGTTGCTGAGAACAGGCAGCCAAAGTGTGTTCGTGCTCCGAATAAAACCCGTGATTATTCGCATTGCTTGATTGAGTTGCACATCTATCTTCTTAGTGTGAACACTATTGATCCAGGTTGGACAGCCATATTCTGCAACAGAATATGATAAACCTAAGGCAGTGGATCTTAGAACTTCAGTATTAGCTCCACATGATGTACCAGCAAGTTTCTGAAGAATATTATTTCTGGTTTTGATTTTCTCAGCCGTATTTGAGAGATGCTGCTTGAAAGTGAGAGTCCTATCTAGTGTTATTCCCAAGTATTTCGGTATTCTGCAGTATGGTAACAGTTATTAGTATAGGCACTGTGCACGAGCCTTGAAATCGTACTAGTGGCGCCACGCTGCGCTGGGTTGTAAAACTAGGTAAGGGGGCTGGAGGAAGTCAAGGTGCACCAGTCGTTTAAAAATCATGTGCGAGATTCAATTTAATTGCGGTTTCTTACAGATTAGACACCCGAATTGTGGTGAAACTACTGTTTTAAGAGGTATCAATCTCTACATAAGTGGGCATGTTAATAAAGTGGGGGAATTGAAGCGAGAAGATGAGTGCTTTCTGAAAGCAGAACTGATTAGGCAAACGTCTGTTTCGCTTCCGTCTTACCAAGTATCATTATATTGTGCTGTGTTCCCATCCATTGTTGAAAGTTTACATATCTTAGATGTTTATTAAATTACCTACACATTATATTTACTATTATATTTCACAGAATGACACTAAGCGAAATATTGTCGCCGCTCTTTGCCCTTGTCCATCTGGTCTTGGACATATTTGTGAGCATATTGCTGCTGTGATTTATTATTAATATTACTACTTTTTTATTATGTGACCCAAGCCTGGGAAAAACCCAGTTCTGTAAGTGCTACGAAAGAAAAATATTCCGAAAAGGGAAGCGCATTAAAGAATTATATCCTTGAAAAAAAAATCACAAAACTCCGTAGCAAACATATCTTGTTCTTTACGGAGAATATTTCAGGCAGAAATCAAATCAGACGTCTAATGCATAATGTAATTTTTGAAGTAAATTCTGCTGATAATTTCATTTCGAAAGTGTAGTGTAATAAAGTTACTTTGGAATTACTCGAGAATCATTGTGACATACGTGGAGAAATTATTTTCAGACCTTTGAATGTGAGGGGGCAGTGGGTATTTGGAAACAATGTAACAAGTGCTTCACAATTCCGTGACAACTCGGGAACAGAATGTCCCCAGAATGGCACCGGTACCAAGAATGAAAATGTAGAATATCGGCAAGTAGCATGGTTCATCACATCAAATCTGGAGCGAAAACTTGGAGAAATTAGCTTCTTCTATGATAACTGACTCTAACCTTAGGGACGTTAACAACACGATGTTACATATGGGAAAGAAATGGAACCACAGGCTATTTCGTTCTCTCAGTTAATGATTAATGTGAAAGTAGTTTGTTGTGGTTTAATTGTCCATAAATCGCAACCATTGCTTTGTGGAAGCCCTGATAGATTCGTTGTGAAAGACAGTAGGACACAGAGACTGTTTGAAGTGAAATGTCCGACCTATTGCAAGGATAGGGGAATAGTGGAAGGCAAAAGAGAAGAAACATTTACGTTAGACGAAACGAATAATAGATATATTAAAAAATCTCATACCGGTATGTACTTAACTCAGTGCCAGATAACTACTAATTCACGTAACAGGACTCAGTTTATGTGACCTGACTAAGAATCATCAACTGTGTGTCACCTTAGAGAAGGACTCCAGATATGTTCATAATTATAATCATGAAATTATCGGGTGAGCTAGCTGTGGTCGTTACGGCGTGACTGCAGGCAGTAGCTCACATCCGGGAGGCGAGGAGGTTCGAATCCCCACGCCGGCAACTTTGAAGATGGTCTTCGGTGGTTTCCCATCTTCCTTCCAGGCAAATGCGAGGTTTGGTCCCTAACTATAGGCCACAGCCGATACCTTCCGATTCCTCGTCCTTACATTCAAACTTTCCTCCCCAGACAACACACTACACACGACGGTACTTGTAGCTCACCCCATGAGTGTCCGTCTAGAAGCAGCTACAAACTGGCGAGCCGAACATATCCTCGGACACTCCCGGCATTAAAAGCCATACGCTAAAAAAAACATGAAATTGAACAGTTTTATTTCATGTACCTTATTATCTACCCAAACTTGCAACAGGCTAGCTTATGAACATTCTATTAAAATTAGAGCCCCTCACATCTGAAAAATATTTAATGCGTCCTTTTGCGTTTGATGTTGTTGTTTCATTTGAGGGGCTTGGACATCGTGGTCATTCAGCCCCTTGCTCTTAGGTGTATATATAGAATTTGATTGATAATCTATGTTATTGTGGTGCCTGCAGTAGTGTGTATTTGTACTTCGGGTGAGGATTGGGAAGGAGGCAGCCGAGGCTTAATGTTAGGTATCATCCCGGCATTTGCCTGGGATAGAGGTGGGAAACTACGGAAAACCACTTCCAGGATGGCTGATGTGGGAATTGAACCCACCTCTACCTCAGTTTTGACTCTCGAGGCTGAGTGTACCCCGTCCCAGCCATTTGACCACAATTAAACTTCTTGGCATAGCCGGGACTCGAACCCGGACCTTCGGAGTGACAGCCAAGTGTTCTCACCACTACGTGCGTTTGTATTATGTTAAATGTTTGTGGTATTGTCAAGCAAAATATTTAGTTATTGCCGAGGTATTATATTTGCCTTCATATTTTTAGCCTATTTTCAATTTTGAAAAAATAGGCGTATGAGATCACCTTTTGTCCGTGTGTGTGTGCGTGTGTGTGTGATTCGTGTGTGTGTCCCCCCCCCAAATAAAATCTAAACGGCTGGAGCGATTTCAATGAATCTCGGTAAGTTCATAGCACTATTCCCGGCAACCCCGACCTTGCCCTTCAAATTTTGTAACGACTCACCAATCCAACATGGCGGCTGTGCGAAATATTTTATCAGCATTCAATATCTCCGAAACTATTACGGGTATTACCCTGATATTTTGTAAAGTGATAAAGGGAACTACTATAAGTTCACTTATGTGACCTTTGAAACCCTGGTAACTACAAAACCACCATGGCGACCAAGCAAATTTGCGACATTTAAATAGACGTTTCTCGCGATTTAACCAACCAAACGCAATGCAACTTAGTACAGTATATGTTAATATACATTGTAATGCATCGACATCTAACTTCGTTCAATTGTTTACAAAACTACAAGATGGCGGATGTGCGAAATATTTCACTGGCATTCTATATCTCTGTAACTATCAGCGGTATCTCCCTGAAATTTTGTACGGAGATAAAGGGCACTACTGGAAGTCCATCTATAAGACTTTCAAAAACCGGTTGACTACAAAACGAACATGGCGACCAAGCGAATTTGAAGATTTTAAATAGACCTTTCTCGCGATTTAATGTTCCAAACGCACTGAAATCTGGTACAGGATATATTAATTCACATTGTAATGCACTGGTATCTAATTTAGTTCAATTGTTTACATAACCTCAAGATGGCAGCTGTGCGAATTTTAAAATTGAGTTTTTATTTCTTGTGATGTAGTCATGCGATCGAAGTGAAAGATTGAATAATGAACCTACGCAATAATTTTCCTCTAATGGTACATGCCTCTATGGCCTACACATTTAACAATCCAACATGGCGACAATCCGATATATTTAGACGGCTCTGAATATCTACGAATGTATTATAGCAATCAAACTGAATTTTTTAATGTTCATAGGGGCTATGAACTTAAGTTCACCTATAGGACTTTAAATAACCTGGTGATCACAAATCCAACATGGCGGCGACGCGAAGTATAGATATTCACATGGACGTTTCTCGCAATTTAACCATCCGAGTGCAGTGAAACTTGGTACAGTAAATCCTTATACAAATGGTAATCCACTGGCATCTAATTTATTTCAATTTTTTTCATAACGTCAAGATGGCAGCTGTGCGAAATTTTAAAATCTCCTTGTTATTCCTTGTGTCCTAATTATGCGATTTAAGTTTGAATACTACACGTACACAATAATCTGAATGTTACAGTACATAACTCTAGGACCTACATATATAAAATCTAACATGGCGACCATCCGAAATATTTAGTCGGTTCTCAATATCTACGAATCTATGACAGCAATCAAACTGAAATTGTGTATGTTGATAGTGGCAATTAACATAAGTAGGATATATGAAAATAGGCTGTATAGTTCTTCTCGGAACTACTTGTTTATATTATTATTCTTGGATAACAAGGGACTGCAAATTTTTCTGAATACAACACATATAAACTATGTCATCAGTATGAGGCAGAAGTTCAATCGGTACCATCTGTAACATATTGTATATTTTAATTCGGTAAATTCATCTTTCGTAATAAATGCGAACACTTGCAACACTGTGTGTCTACCTGACTTCGTCAGCTATCAGCTTGTCATCATGAGAAAATTTTGGTGTTACGCCAATCATTCTTGGGTTTGAAAGGCTTGATGCTATTCCAGGAGAGCCTTTGTCAGCAATGATCTCATCACCAGTTTCTAACAATGTCAACAATCCACTGTCGACTGTGAAAAACGCGTCACTCCGTCTCCCGGCGTAGCATTTGAACGTAGAGCAATCATACCATTGGGTGTGTTAATAACTAAACATTGCACAGTGTATGTTTCCCTGTAATGGAACTGCTACGATCTACCGTAGGAGGTTGTTGAATTTTAATTACCGTGCAATCAATAATCAACCTGCATTTCAGGTATTTACTTTTGAACACTGAGTAGTCTCATCTACACTTTCATTACTGGGCCAGGACACGAAATATGACATTGCAGAAGCTAGACGCATCAAAGTGGTGGTGAAAATGCGTGACACAGTTGTACGATGGACTCCAAACAAAGCTCTCATAGCAGAATGAGACAGTCCTGTCTTCATCTTCATTCAAAATATCAACAGGCGATTTTCATGACAGACTTCACCCGTACGTTTTTCGCGAGATTTTATTTTAAACAACAAGTTAAAAACTTGAAATGACATGCTTGTTAAATCTCACATTTGTATTTAGTCCCGAATAGAAGAATGGTTGGTTGGTTGGTTCCTCAGTTTAGGGGCTGCGACAACGCGGTTATGTAGCCCCGTGAACTTTGTGTGTGTGTAGAATCTGTCTGTTAACCGGTGTTAATTGTGATGACTGTATTAGTGTGTGTAATCTGTTTCCAATTCAAGTGAGGACTGCAGACATTGAATTTTTCGAGTAGTTCCTACTTTTGCCGCCAAACGCCACCGTCAACGACTTCTAGTTCAGAACTTGATTACCAGATGTCACCGCAGTCGGCTCCTGGCGACGAACGTCGGAACCCAAGAGCGTTTGTCGAATTTTCAACATATATATATATATAATTTAGCTTCACACAGGTGTAATTAGTGGAAGGTTCTTTAACATGCCATAAATCTATGAATGGGACCGCCGGCTTTACTTCCCCTCCGAAGGAAGGCATACTGAGGGATTTTTAACACTCTTAAAATTCCGACGACTTCGGCCGGGTTTGAACCCGCGAATAGAAGGATTACCCATCCTGCGTTTATGCACTGCTACATGCCGTACTCCCACCTCGTCTCACTGCTTTAGTGTAGCTGCGCTCCGCTAGAGTGACGTGCACGGTGCCTATAGCTAGAGCTCTGCGCGGATAAATAAATCATTATCCGCATCCGCACGATTTTTATCCGCATCCACCCCGTATCCGCACGACTGTTATCCACATCCACCCCGCATCCGCACGACTGTTATCCACATCCACCCCGCATCCGCACGACTGTTATCCACATCCACCCCGTATCCGCACGACTGTTATCCACATCCACCCCGTATCCGCACGACTGTTATCCACATCCCCCCCGCATTCGCACGACTTTTAGGAAGTTTGTTATCCGAATCTACTGACATTACAAAAATATTTCAATTAGACTAATCATATAGTACATTATGCAACGAGCCTATAATGGCTATAATTAAGACACGAGTATTTTTATAAAACGAGCTTTAGCGAGTTTTATAATTTCCATATGAGTGTCTTAATTACCATTATAGACGAGTTGCATACGACTGTTTATGTTCGACGATAATTATAACTTTATTACATGTTTTAACATAAATATTCATAAATATCTGTTCAGTAACTAGAATTTTGTGATCGGGTGGTGCGCTATGTAGCATATCTCCGTGTTCCAAGCTCTTTGGCCGACCGACGCATGCGCTCTGTGTGCTTCAATGCCAGATGTGCAGATCGTGAACCAGTATTCAGCAAAACTGTCACCGTAGTCGTTTGAAATCAACGGGCTGAGTAGAAATTAGATTTAGGTATATTAAGGTACAGTGCTATTTCTCGTCTCATATTCACCAGTTTATTTACGCGAACATATGGACGGTGCACTTTCGGTAATTTATATAGACATGTTGGATTTTGAGAGCATGCGCGAAGGTATCCTTATCTAATTGGTCAAACAACTGTTTCTTGAGCTGTGATTGGTGGGAGAAACTGTTTCATAATGAATAATAGTGTTATAATGACCATCATTATGATACAGTTTTCAGACACATAATAGTCAGGGTCGAACATAAAAGTATTAAAGTAACTCATTTAGATATTTGAGGAGAAAGTCGTTCCCTTAGGCTATATATGTAATGTGCTATGTTAAACATGAATGTTTTACAGCCAGAATTGCAACTATTTTAGTTCGGAGTGTTAATTAGCCTATGCTTAATGACAACATTTGAATGAGATTATCTTAACGGAAAAATATGATATGCCATAACATCCGGCTCCTAGTAATGATATTCACTAAGTTCAGATTGTATTCTTAAAACTATCCGCAAATTTTCTCCAAACATTATCCGCAGCTTATCCGCTAACCGCACAGCCATTTTGCAGGTATCCGCGGGTTTATCCGCCGATATCCCCATCCGCGCAGGACTTTATCTATAACCTATGTGATGTTTTGTTAAGATACTGAAGGCGGTGATTGATCTTCAAATTTGCTTTCTTAGTGTAATTATGTGATTGTAGTTCAATGGTCAGTTCAGATTGAATTGTCTACTTAGCTGCTTGAGATGCACGCGGTCTGGATGAGAACAGCTGACCTCGTCACTGTCTGCACTGCACTTATTAAATCTCATGCATTTTTTTTTTCAGAGTTACTGAGGCAACACTGAAAAATGACTTCAAACAACATAATAGGGAAAGGCTAATAATAATTATTGTCACTGTGGTACATACGTGTGGATGTGTCACAGCAGTGTTTTCCTCGTTGCTTTGGGCGTGTGTTAGTTACTCTTCTCAGTGTTCTGTCAGTAGCCTGCGTGACAAAGAAATGACCACTCAAACTCGATTGTATTTTACTTCACAGAGTGATGAAAAGATGCAAACAAGGCAATGCAAATCAAAGAAAATAGCTGATTTATTCTTTACGGAACAACTTACGACATTTTTATTCGGTAGTAAATGTAATTCTTACCTAACATACGCTCTTGTCCCGATCGTTATATACAACTCCTATTGAGGGGATCGGTCAGTAAGATTGAGTTCTTCATTAATCCGTAAATTAATTTCTGTATTGAGGCTCTTATCTGAAAGGACGTTGCCTTGATTCGCGGCTCTGTGTATTCTAGTCAAAGTGATACAACGGGATCGACTCAACAATGTGAGGAATACTAAGACGAGGTCGATTATAATTCCACCACAGTCATCTTAAAAGAGAACTTAATGTCTTTTGTCCACTTCTAAACTTGGTAAATGACAAACAAAGTATCCACTTTGTGGCCACAGCTACCTCCGTTTTAATCCTATTATTTTCAAGTACACAAAATAGTACATAAATCACACTAAAATACGTTGAGAAGCATATTCCACACATACACACACTGGAGTGAACGGTACTGACGATTATGATGTCCCTTATCTTTGAATGGAATTGGATCAAAGTACGTTATCTCCTTTGTAAAATATATGCCTCTGACATGTTTTGTCAGAATACTTTTTTCGAGTTGCACAGTCACTGCCTAGCCCCCGTAGGCACTGTACAATTTGGCCACTAAGTTTGCGGCAGACATTGTTAGGAATCGCTCCGTTTAGGGACACACTACAAGAGATAGCTGATATACACCTAGCCTAATATTATTAGTATTTATAATAATATTATTATGTATTGTGTGTGCAATTACAGATGCTTATTAAACAAGGACATGTCTGCGCGTGTTGGACGAGGAATCTTGTACAATAGCGCGTAGTACTATCTCTGTCTCCCGCTATCATACCCCCCCCTTTTTTTCTGAAACACTGCAGCGGCCAGTAGCTTGCGCTCTGGCCCAGCAAATACGGCGAGTCCAAAGAGAAATATTTTCTCCGGTAATCCAATTGTAGCAACGGTTCTTTCATGACACAAGGAGCATCCCTGATTTCTTTGTCGGTATAATTGAGCAACATCCTGCATATTCCCTCCTTTGTGCCATTTCTATCAATGTAATTTACTTCACTTTTATTCTTCATACTTGATGGAGATTAAATGCTTTTTTTGGTTGTTGTTGAAAAATGACTCTCTTTAAATTACAGAGTGGTGGTTTATTTATTGAAACATTTGGCAACAGGTATGCTAGTTGCAAGTAATTCATAATCTACTCTTTCCGTAATGAATCTTGTATGAATGGAAATCTACCTTAGAGTTCTCGGATTAAATTTAGTTTAAAATATATTAAACAAACAATATCATAGATTATCCATCAGGTGCCATTCTTACACGCCCGTCGAATAGCTGAGTTTTCAGCCTCAACATAATACAGCTATAAATGCTAGTGAATGACCGAAAGGCACCCTGATGTACTCTACCTACAGTAACTGGCCATTCATCAGCATAATATGCGATATCCACTTCATTATGAAACTCGTTGTAAAAGAATCTTTCAACTTCACCTCCTTTTTTCAATTTCATGCATGCGTAACTTAATTTACGCTCACATATTGATTAGCTGCCGTAGTCCAGACCTCAACAATGCTGAGCCTGGGTAATGAATTGCAGTGATGTGAACTCCACGGCGCACTCCGATAATGTGCTGCTTGAACCTAACTCCACACGGAGAGCTAAACATTAGATATGGATTTGTTGTTGTTGTTGTTTCATGCAGCAGAATGTGACACTGTGGTCAATTCTGTGTGTGGACAGTGTGTTCCTGTCACATCAGAACTAGTGTATTTACTTGTGATTGGGAGATGGGGTTTGGAAGGCGATGACCGAAGCCTTCCATTCGGAACCATCACAGCATTTACATATTGTACAAGTGAGAAACCACAAAAGAAGTATTTCTAGGATGGTTGAGGTGAGTTAGATCCCTTCTCCATTTGTCCTTTCTACGCTGAATGAATCCACTTCTAACTTTCAGAACAGAATTAAATTACTTGGTGCAACCGGGAATAAAACCCGGAGACTTGGAACGGGAATGTAGTTCACTCTACCTGACGACAAAAGCTGGCATCAATAAACGAAATGTACATGTTGAAACAAAAATAACCGTCTTATGGAACTCATTGAATGTATACACATGCCAAAACGGAAGTCATGAATGGGACCTGGGCAGTGACTAATTAAATAAATAAACCTGACTCATTTCAATTATACGATTAAATTTATATGCCTGTAGTTTAAAACTATATACGAAGTTGCACCAGGATAGGACCATGTCATAACATTTTTAGCCTACTTTCGATTTTTGCAAAAAATGAAAGTAGACTTATGAGATCAACACAGGGCGAAAAAAGTGTGTCTGTCTGTGTGTGTGTATGTGTGTGTGTGAGTCTGTGTGTGTCTCTGTGTGTGTGTGTGTGTGAGTGTGTGTACTCTGAATGTCTGTCCCCCCTTATCAATTCGAACACGGTGAATGCGAATTGAACGAAATTTGGTAAAAAGGTAGCACTAGCAAAGGACACCTCAGTGTCATGTTTTATATCGCCGCCATCTTGACGGAAACGTAATGGCGGCCACACAAATGTTCAAAGCTTAAATCAAATTACGACTAACCTAATCATCCGATCTCTACCAAATTTTGCAACGACATACCTTTCTGGGGGGAGCATCCTTTGACCAAACCAATAGGTCATCAGCATAATAGTTTGCGGATGACGGCCATCTTTGTGTGAAAATCGATTCCCCCTATTAATTCGAACACGGTGCAACCGAATGGAACGAAATTTGGTACAGAGGTAGTACTAACAAAAGGCACCTCAGTGTCATGTTTTATATCGCCGCCATCTTGACGGAAACGTAATGGCGGCCACACAAATGTTCAAAGCTTAAATCAAATTACGACTAACCTAATCATCCGATCTCCACCAAATTTTGCAACAACATACCTTTATGGGGGGAGCATCCCTTGACCAAACTAATAGGTCATCAGCGTAATAGTTTGCGGATGGCGGCCATCTTTGTGTGAAAATCGATTCCCCCTATTAATTCGAACACGGTGCAAATGAATGGAACGAAATTTGGTACAGAGGTAGTACTAACAAAAGGCACCTCAGTGTCATGTTTTATATCGCCGCCATCTTGACTGAAACGTAATGGCGGCCACACGAATGTTCAAAGCTTAAATCAAATTACGATTAACCTAATCATCCGATCTCTACCAAATTTTGCAACTACATACCTTTATGGAGGGAGCATCCTTTGACCAATCTAATAGGTCATTCACTTAATAGTTTGCGGATGGAGGCCATCTTTATGTCAAAATTGATTCCCCCTATTAATTCGAACACGGTGGAACCGAATGGAACGAAATTTGGTCCAGAGGTAGTACTAGCAAAGGGCACCTCAGTGTCATGTTTTATATCGCCGCCATCTTGACTGAAACGTAATGGCGGCCACACGAATGTTCAAAGCCTAAATCAAATTACGATTAACCTAATCATCCGATCTCTACCAAATTTTGCAACTACATACCTTTATGGAGGGAGCATCCTTTGACCAATCTAATAGGTCATTCGCCTAATAGTTTGCGGATGGCGGCCATCTTTATGTCAAAATTGATTCCCCCTATGAATTCGAACACGGTGGAACCGAATGGAACGAAATTTGGTACAGAGGTAGCACTAGCAAAGGGCACCTCAGTGTCATGTTTCATATCGCCGCCGTCTTGACTGAAACGTAATCGCGGCCACCCAAATGTTAAAAGCTAAAATGTAATTACGACCAACCTAATAATCTAGTCTGTACCTAATTTTGCAACACCATATCTTTATGTGGGAAACATATTCTGACCAAACTGCAAGAACATCAGCCCAATAGTTTGCAGATGGTGGCCAAGTATGTGTGCAAATCGATTCCCCCTATCAATTCAAACACGGTGAAACCGAATTGAACGAAATTTGGTACATAGGTAGCACTAGCAAAGGGCACCTCATATTCATGTTTAATATCCCTATAGCACGTTGTATTTCAACAAGCTCCTACAACCAACATTCAATCATACTCCTTGAAAAGGACAAAGAGTTATAACAATACCCATGCATTTAGGAGAAAGTAGGCTATATGTTCTTTACTGAACATCTTGTTTCATAATGCGATGTAGAATGATGTTTCTTCTAAAAATAAAACTGGCATAACAGCCCATGAAAGGCCCAAGCAACCGTTGCCCAGCGATTTGGCCTGCAGATATTGGGGTGATGCGTGATCAGCGCATCGGGTCCCCTCGGTCGTGAATATTGGTATTCGTGATAAGGGTGAAACATCACTGTCAGACAGCTACTCAATTGTCCTCACGAGACTGAGTGCACCCCGTACCAGCCCTCACGTCAGTTTCTAAAATCCCTGACGGTGCTGGGAATCGAACCTGGCACCTCCGGGTGTGAGACAGGCGGGCTACCCTAACACCACGGGGCCGGCGATGTTTCTTCTACACATTTACAAAATTCAACCAATCGTTTTGAAGAGAAGAGCAAAATCCGACGAAGGGACACCTTTTAACCCCCTTATCTTTTAGGCCTGTAGCTGCCCAGGTAGTGTATCATATTAGCCAAAGATACATAGCAATCTTTATTATGTAGCATGTCTCTGTTAGGTATTCATCCCAGAAGCTGGTTGGATCCACAAAAGGTACCTGCACAGGTTAGGTCAGTAGATACCCACAAAGGGGCGTGGTGGCGCAGCGGTCAAGCTGTATGCCTTTCACCAAGGCGGACCGGGTTCGATTCGCGGTCAATGCATGTGAGATTTTCTAAGTTAAATGCCATGTCCTATGGTTCGGATTCCACGTAAAAAGGAGGTCCCGTGGCTCATGATCGCGAGATTTACGGTCATGTTAAACTACAAGCTTCCTTCCTTCCTTAGATACCCACAAAATCTCAAAGCAGCACTACAATGAGGTGTACTAGGTAAGATGAAGAGTGAGGTAGTTTGCTATTGCTTTCCTCTCTCAGTCAGAACAATAGCACTGACCCTATGAGTAGAACTTTTCACAGTACACACAAACACTAGTTGTGCCCAGAGTCCATTACACAACAACACCCACACCTCAGTAGCTTTCATATAATCACAGCCATGAATGAGACGGAGACATCGGCGGAATAGCCTGTGCCAATAGACAAATGCAAATGTACTGCATTCATCAAGATATGGTAAAAAGGCTTATGTGCTGTAGCATGTATGTATGCATATTATAAGAGCACGCCTCTGATGTAGTCCAAGTTAAGCGGTAGATGGAGTATATTTATCTAATTTTTACTGTACAATTACCGATACATGTCATAGAATACAATAGCGTAGCATGTGGTATATACCCACACCAATAACGAACATTCCTTAATTTACCTCGTTACATCATTCTCAAACTGTTTATACACCTCAAAACCCCCTTCCTTATTTTCAGTAAGTTCAAGAAACGAAATGTCTATTTCACCCTCTGAGCACATGCCAGGTTCGGTGAGCCACTAATGCTAAAATGTGTTATTGGAGAGGAAGCCAGAGTTCGGTAATTGTTAGGATGATTTACTCATAAAAATATTCAGAAATATCCAATTTAAGGCGCCCATGGGGAGGAGTGAAATTCTGAAGGAAAACGTCCACTAAGGAAGGTAGGCTATTTTGGATATTCACTCATCATCGCCCTGCCAAAACTATTAAAGTTAGAAACAAGAGATTTTGTCGATATGTTCGTTGTAAGTCCACTAAGGGAGGCTTTTTGGATATTAAGGTTCTAAAGAGGTGTTAAGGCGGTTAAACCTGAATTTCACTGAATAAGAATATCGTACAAGTGGTTTCATTTGGGGATGTGATACTCGGCATATAAACTAATCATTAAAAATAAGCAGACACATGTCTAAGGGGTTCTCGATGTGGTGTATATTAAGAAGCGAAAGGTGGAAAATGTGGGCGCAGAGGATTTTGATTTCAGTAATTTTATGATATGTACTTTTTATCATAGGAATGTAGGTAAATGGATATTGTGTTTAGTCAGTGTGTTTCTTCTTCTCTCGAATGGGCCAACTTAGGATCACGCTTATTCAGCTATCTTTGCCCAGTATTGACGCATTTTCTGCCAGTGTAACTCCTTTCTTTCATTGGTCCGGGGGTACCTTTCCTCCGAGATTTCTCCTGAAAACCATGGACTTCCTTCAAAGCACGCCTCACAGCTTGTCTATCATGCAGATCTTATATTTCCAGTTCGATAATGTCCTTATCAGATTCCGTCAACCACGTGGTACGAAACTTCTTACAGTGCCCGAAACTGAGCAAACAATTGGTCAATCTATTGGGAGATAATCTCGCTATGGCCAAAAATGGCTATTCTATTTTTTCTTGCACAATCAGAGAGTTTCTCTATATGTTCGAAGAGCTCGGAGTTATGTCGCCTACGTAATAATTAATCTACATTTACAGGACCGACAATCTTCCGGAAAATTCTCTTCTTTCTAATTTTCATCTTCTCTATCAGATCCCTTCGGTTTAAAGAAAGACACTCCATGGCATATAAAGCTTCTGGCCGTATGGCTGATATAATGTTTCAATTTCAAGTTACGAGATAAACACTTCTTGTTGTAAGTGTTCTTCGTCAAACGATAGGTCATTTCAAATTTCAAATTTTAAAATATCTCATTTATTTTATATTTACGTTTGTGGTCGGAAACCGTGTTGTGTTTTTTGAGTCGAATTTTATACATGCAATGCGACGTGACGTTCGTGAGATTTTGATATTGATATGCCATTGTTGAGTTATATTGTCATTATAGTCTGATTGTTTACGGTCCTTACCAAAATTATTCTCATCATTAGTCAAAATTAAATGATAAATAAATCATATCATTCATGATTGAGACGTAGCTAAGTGTACCCTTTACAACTACAATATTCGCAAAGATGCGTTGGGTAATCCTAGTAATAAATATTTTAAATTCAGCTTTTCTCTTAATTCTTGTCTTAATATCATTCAAAAATGTATTATTATATGGTTGTAAAATACGGATAGTTAAATTAGGAGAAATAAAGAACAAGTATTACGAATAAAGAGTTGATATTTATGAACAGAACATATATGTTATCGGCCTAGTAAGGAATATAATGAATGAGGAAAAAGAAGAAGAAAACTTTTGTTGTTGGGCAGCGAACAGCATTACTCTGAAGAGGCATGACTACCAAAGTATCATATGATATTTGTTTTCTTAACAACCGGAACAGTCAATTTTAATAGTGTACAAATACCATAAATATGGTTCATATCGGTGATTTTTTTAAATTTGTATAACGAAGAAATGAACAGACGAACATTCTTCCTTATCCTGTATACGATAGTATTCATAGCCATGTTTCATGTTAGCGATGCCATCTACTTAAATACCAATGATCATGCTATAGTAGTATTTATGTTAACTCATTACAAACGGCAAATAGACAAACATACCAAAATAAACTAAGGGTATATTTGGTAACTATACACCTCATCCGAGATAAATGCAAAGATTTAAAATTCTAAATGTAAAAACTGAAAACCTGCTTTATATAGAGAGAAATCGACCAAGAAGGTCCGAGAACTTCCTTCTTTCACACGAATAAATGATTTATAAAAATAGAAGTCCCACATCAAGTGAGAAATTCACTGTACAATTCATTTTTGAAACGAACCAAGTAAACGTGACACATGTTCTTCCTTTTTAAATGTTCTTCTGAGCACACCATCATGTGCATGTTAGGTATTTTAATCGTCCTGTATGTAATTATTAATGAAGGGGTTGTAAGCAACTCTAGCTTTAGTCTATATAGATTTACGGACAATTTCAGAAATAATAAAGGTTTGGGAAACGACGACAGTAACGTCTTTTATATACGAGTGATGTGCATGCCTGTCATAATAGACTTGAACATTTCAGTGGCAAGAAGGTTCCTACCTTCGCAGCAGAGTAAGGAAAGTGCCACATTTCACACAAACGTTCAGCTTAGCGATAATTTTCTAAAATAAAAATCACTAAATTCATTTCTCACCGTCAAATACTATATTTCAGCCCTCACTGGTTCTCGATCCCCCAGATCACTCAAAAGTGTCTGTTCCTAATAATTAGTTCCCCAATGACCTACTTCAATCTTTGGTAGTACAACTGGAATCCTTTTGCTGCCCATCAGGTAAATTAACAACTTTGTACACGTATAGTGTTTAATATTGTAGATCTGTTTAGGTAAGCAACTAACGATAGTTGCCAACATGATTCTCCGCGAGCTGATAGGTTGAATGTTTAACCGCATGCAGCTTCTATACTAACTCATATATTTCTTAGTTTGATGTATTTCGTCTGAAACCATCAAACTAAGTTTACTAAGACAACACGGAAAAAAAGCTTCAAACACCATAAAAATATTTATTTTACAACTAGCACATATTGTAACCTTGAGGAGAATAAATATGCAAATCATAGTCCGCTAGCTCACTCGGATATTCGAGGCATGGAATATTCTCCCACTAATTTGATTCAAACTTTCAGGATCAATCGTAGGATAGGCACTTCAAATGAACATCAAATTCAAAATCTAAAAGTTATTTAATGAATATCAAATATTAGGCGCTACAACAATTAAATTCACAATACAATGTTCATACTTGTCTGAAACCATACAAGCAATCAATAAAACAAAACCACAAAATCAATAATAAAGGTTCCAAACGAACCTGACAAAATCAACAAACTTTTCACTTCCATAAAGCAAGTTATTTCAACTTCAAATATGAGCATCTCATGGCTCTAAGATTACTGTACATAGTTATTCATTTAAAATAAAGCACTTTTAACCCCCATGTGGAGTTTTTAGCCTACTTTTCACATTTTGCAAAAATGAGGAAAAAGTAGACTTATGAGATCGGGCAAATGTGTGTCTGTCTGTCTGTCTGTCCGTCTGTCTGTCTGTCTGTCTGTCTGTCTGTCCTTCTGTCTGTCTGTCTGGCTGTGTGTGTGTCCCCCCCTATCAACTCCTAAACGGCTGCAGCAATCGAAACAAAATTTGGTGGGAGTAAAGATCTATACCTGAATATCTCACGGCCATATTTGAAAATGATGTCAGTGCTACCAACTGCTAAAAAATCGCAATTGAAATTTGAGCTCCATGTTGGATATCTTGGAAAGTATGAATGGGAGCTATTTCAAAATTGGCACACGTACAGATCATAATATTTCAGTTTAATTTCCAGGAGGCTAAACATGGCAGTGTTGCCAAAATGATTATAAGCCTCCTGATAGGTCCAATTTTGAAATGCATATAACTTCTATACTATCAATTGGAATTCAACCAAATTTCGTATGTTGTATGTGTACATAACCAGATATGACTGAGCGTATTCTTCAGACCTACCAGGGCTGCCAACTGTTAATAAATGCTCCTAATTTATTTTATCCAAATACCAATATATCAGAAAGTATGCAAGCCGACAGCTTTAAACTATGCACACGTATAGTCCCTGACATTCTATATTAATTTGGAGTAACTTATATACGTCAGTGCTACCAACATGATTCTAAGCCTGCTGTCAGGTCCAACTTTAAATACATGTAACTTCCATACTATCATTTGGATTTCAACCAAATTTCGTATGTGCTATGTGTACCATAACAGATATGACTATGCGTATTCTAAGGAGCAACCAGTGCTGCCAACTGTTAATATGTGCTGTCCCTATTTTGGTTACCCTAATATCAATATATCAGAAAGTATGCAAGCCAATAGCTCTAAACTTTGCACACGTATAGTACCTGGCATTCTAGACGAATTTGGGGTAACTAATATACGTCAGTGCTGCCAACATGATTCTAAGCCTGCTGATAGGTCCAATTTTAAAATGCATGTAACTTCTATACTAACTAATGGATTTCATTCAAAACTGGCACAACAATAGATCATATTATTTCAGATTATTTCTGACCAATACATGCATGACATTGTTGCCAACATGATTTTACGCGTGCTGTTAGATCCAATGTTTAACTGCATGTAACGTCCATGCTATTCATTGGACTTCAACCAAATTTTGTATTTTGTACCTTAAGAGACGGAACTAAGAATATATTCAGTCATCAGGGCTGCCAACTGTAGTGCTCTATTAGGATACATTATGCCAGGTATACAGTATTTCGAACTAATTGGAAATTTCGATATTAGCAACTTAATTTCGTCATTATTCTAGATAGGTTCATATTCTGTAGAATAATCATTGGCATGAAAAGTAGGCTGTATAGTTCTTCACGGAACTTCTTGTTTTACTTGAGTTGTGCTAATTTGTTTATAACAAATACATTTCTTAAGGTTCACGTGAGTTTCAAAATTTTATCCCTCTCCAAACAATTCTACAAATCAGTGTTGTTGGGGAAAGAATCTGTGCATTTCCTGAGTAATGAAAATTACTGAATGATTCAAGTTGAAAGTTACTCCCCAGACTCCTTTAATACTTTCATTTTTACTCTGGAACAACATTTATATGGTTATTAAGAAGTAGTTCCGCGAAGAACTATAAGCCTATTTTCATATATCCTACTCATGTTAATTGCCTCTATCTACATACAAAATTTCAGATTGATTGCTGTAATAGATTCGTAGATATTGAGAACCTACTAAATCTTTCGGATGGTCGCCATGTTAGATTTTATATTTGTAGGTCCTAGAGTTATGTACTGTTACATGAAGATTATTGTGTACGTGTAGCATTCAAACTTCAATCGCATGATTAGGACACAAGAAGTAACAAGGAGATGTAAAAATTTCGCACAGCTGCTATCTTGTGGTTATGGAAACAATTGAAGTAAATTAGATGCCAGTGGATTAACATTCGTATAAGGATTTACTGTACCAAGTTTCACTGCACTCGGATGGTTAAATTGAGAGAAACGTCCATGTGAATATTTATAATTCGCGTCGCCGCCATGTTGGAATTGTGATCACCAGGTTATTTAAAGTCCTATAGGTGAACTTAAGTTTATAGCCCCAATGAATATAAAACAATTCAATTTGATTGCTATAATAGATTCGTAGATATTCAGAGCCGTCTAAATATTTCGGATGGTCACCATGTTGGATTGTTAAATGTATAGGCCATAGAGTCATGTACCATTAAAGGAAAATTATTGCGTAGGTTCATTATTCAAACTTTCACTTCGATCGCTTGATTACGACACAAGAAATAAAAACTTATTTTTTAAATTCGCACAGCCGCCATCTTGAGGTTATGTAAACAATTGAACTAAATTAGATACCAGTGCATTACAATGTGTATAAACATTTCCTGTACCAGATTTCATTGCGTTTGGAACATTAAATCGCGTGAAAGGTCTATTTAAAATTTTCAAATTCGGTTAGCCGCCATGTTCGTTATGTAGTTAACCGCTTTTTGAAAGTCATATAGGCGAACTTCCTGTAGTGCCCTTTATCTCAGTATAAAATTTCAGGGTGATACAGCTAATGGTTTCAGAGATATAGAATGCCGGTGAAATATTTCGCACATACGCCATCTTGTGGTTATGTAAACAATTGAATCAAGTTAGATGTCGGTGCATTACAATGTGTATAAACATATAGTGTACCAAGTTTTAATGCGTTTGGTTGGTTAAATCGCGAGAAACGTCTATTTACATGTAGAAAATTCGCTTGGCCGCCATGTTGGTTTTGTAGTTACCAGTTTTTCAAAAGTCACATAGGTAAACTTCTAGTAGTTCTCTTTATCACCGTAAAAAATTCCAGGGTGATATCGGGAATAGTTTCGAAGATATTGAATACTGGTGAAATAATTCGCACTGCCGCCATGTTGGATTGGTGAGACGTAACAAAATTTGAAGGGCACGGTCGTGGTTGTCCGGAATAGTGCTATGAATTTGCTATGAACTTCATTGAAATCGCTCCAGTCGTTTAGAAGTTATCAGGGGCACACACACACACACTCCTCACACACACACACACACACACACACGCACACGCACACACACGGACAAAAGGTGATCTCATAAGCCTTTTTTTTTTCAAAATTTAACATAGGCTAAACAGAAGGGATTTTACAGTAGTGTTTGACTATTTATTTAAGGGTACTGATGACCGACATGTCCCAATACATTTAACTTCTACTGCATAAGGCGTGTTGTCATGGACCTACCACTACCAATTAGTGGCCTCCTTCAGTGCTGTCAAAGTGCTTCACGTTGATTTACGAATAGCGAGGGTCGCTCCGCTCCTTGCTCAGCATAGACTGAATGTCTTTTTTCTGACCAACAGGCTACTACAAGAATCGTTTTCTTTTTACTCGAAAGCACACACATTAGATCCATTCATAATTAAAATTTACGCGGCCATAGTTATCCGCTTGTAAAGGCACAGGTAAACTTGTTAATTGTTAGGTATTATCATTGGTGGGTCTTGTTTTCATATCTCAGTAATGACGGGCTCTCTACGTAGATGAACCTTAGTTCATAATAATAATAAGTCTTCCACCTAGGCATAATTCCATATTGGGAGGTCTTACCAACTTCGACACAGGAGGGGGACCATTTAACACCAAAACCTCCTTAAATTAGCGACATTTTGAGCGGCTACCAGCACTGTCCTCATGCGCATACAAAACATAGCACCCGTATTCAAATTTCCCTCACTGCAAACACATTCAATTTCATAGAACCTCGCACAACTCCACCTAACAATCAATTTAAAACCTGGCACGAAATCACAGAAATAATTAGCGTGAAAAGTCAAATAAGCTATCCTTGCTTTGTTACAACAATATTTGTGTGATATTTCGAGTAAGACATTTACTGCTTGTACTTCAATTGAGCCCTGTCTCTTACATTATTAGCACTTTCCACATTTATCTGGCATCACCTTCATTAGAACATTATCGTTCAACAATAATTATTATTAGGATTCAAAGAACGTTAACGGTTTCCAACATAATTACATTTATTGTTATAATTCAACAATTATTTTTTAAGGTATTTCTTGTTTTTAAAACGTATGTTACTTCTCATTATATCACTTTCACACGTGATTTCCAAGAATACATTCCATTGAGTATTTATATTGAACATTATCTCAATAGTTAACACATGAATAATTTATCGTTCAGAAAGACCGTACGCTTCATTTTCCACATATCTCATTTCATTATCCCTGTTATTATGAGAACATCTTCTCAGATATAAGTATGTACAAATCCTTCCCTTCCAAAAGCAACACATAAATAAATGGCTGTACTTACATGATTATCCCCGAGCTGCTAGCTCCAGATTCCCAATAAATCCGCCTCATAACCCACATCTTTGGGTTTTAAGCCTCCATAATACACTTCACTAAACTCACGTTATACACTAATTCTAATTTATAATTTCTAAAACACTAATATCCTCTCTTAGAGGTATACAAATCATATTTCTCTTTACACTTTATAACACTAAACAAACACTGAAAATTATAATTAACCCTTGATAAAATAATATATACAAATTACACTTTATAACACAGTGGTTACACTTATTTCTTCACCTTTGTGACACTTTCCTTTCTCCCGAATCCAAGAATTGCAGATACTAGCCGTGTTTCCCTAGTTCTGGCTCCTAACTGCATCGATTGGAAGTCTCTTTCTCAGCATTCGCTGGACTGGTATGGATTCTCCTATCCTACTCCGGTTTCCCTATAGTAATCGGCACTTATCAGTTTATAGCACGATAGCACGATTCTATCTCGTTTAGATGTGCAAGTTCAGATCTTGCATAAAGTTTTACTGCTATGGTCCTAGAGTCGCTATTACTATAGTTACAATTCGCTCTGTCAATGTTTCTCTCTCGTCCACGTTTGGACCTGATTTTATGAATACTACTGAATTCTACTCGTGGCACGATTTGTGAAGTTTTTCACACCTTTTCCCATGCAGTTACTGTCCTGCTTATAATGTCTTTAACCTGACGTCACTTCAGCGCTAAATTCCTTAAGCACAAGTAAATTTAGGCTATTATCCTACGTTAGACCCTACTACGGTTCTTTAACGCACTGGATAAATTTCAGTTTTCACTAATTTTAAAAGTTCTCGTTCACTGTCGTGATAATTCGATGTTTCTTCGATACTGATATAGTACTTGAGGCCTTGCACGCCTCTGTCGGTTGAAGATATTTTCTTGGCCTATAATATCGTACTTTGCCAAAGTTCAATTTTGATTCTAACTATTCGCAGCACGACGATAGTTTCTTTTAACCAAACTATGATGATTCGTTGTACGATGATGCTGTATGACCACACTTGGTCTAGCGTAGGCTGTATGATTACATCTTTGTGAAGCAGCGCTTCCCGCTAACTGATAACTGACGCAGTACCTCCGCTCAAGGAGTACTCGTAGATTGTACGTGAAACAGCACTACGTCCCTTAGGACTCTGAAGACTGCATGCACGTGAGACAGCGTCACGCCCTACTGGACTGAATAAAACTGAATTATTTCTTTGCGCTCAGTGGGTTTATGTTTGATCTGGCTACAAATAAACTTGTTTCACTCCCGCAAAATTTTATTTTCCATAGTAAGCGTCGCACGTTTCCAAAAAAACCTCCTTGGAGCTCATGACCTGAACGTCTCAACGATACTAAAGTTTTCGAAAATCGATCGTGGCATGTTCGATTAAAAGATTAAAATAGCTCCTGAATTAGGTGGGCGTGCGATTTCTTTTATCCCCTTCTCCTAGCTGCTGGTTAGGTGAATACCCAATGACGTAACGCTGACCTATGTATGCACTTCAAAACTGTTCAATAATTATAATCTTTTATTACTATACAATTCCTAATTTCCAGGATAACTAACATCGCTGGTGAAATCTTGTAATATTACTGCATATTTCTTGCTAATTTGAATTATTCGCCGCTGCTTCTGGTCCCGCCTACCAAACAGTGTTGGCAGTTTATCGCTGAGTAAGGACTTTCTTAGATGATCTTCCCTCTCTGTCTTCTGAATGGAAAATTTTCACGGCGATTACATCCTTTAATGCAAGCATTTTTCGACCGAGCGGCCGATGATCTCATTAGGCAGCTGCGTGCTCTAGCTCAATTATTGCGCCATCCTTATGCGTCACGTAGGGGTGATCTCACCTCACCTTCCTGCTATGTTGCAACAGAACTGTAGTCTTCTAAAGTTTTCCAACTTTCCAAACTAAAAGATCATGAATTCGAATCTTGTGCACTCCACAAGAGCACAATATATAGATAATAGTATTTTAGGTTAATGTTGAGCAACACGTGCATGGAAGTTTTGCCAACATGATTTTACATGCGCTGATAATTTTAATTATTAACAGCAATTGACATCCTCAACCAAATTGTGTACGTTCATTGTGCACATTGAGGGAGTGTACTAAAAATATATTCTGAGTCGCCAGGGCTGCCAACTATTGATAAATACCCTCTACAATTTTGAACCCTACTCTCACTACATTAGAAAGTTTTTAGCCCAACTTGTCCAAATTTGGCAAAATTATACAATATAATATTTCAGATTAACTTTGAATAACTCAGAAATGGCAATTTTGCCAAAATATTTCGACGAGTGCAGATAGGTGCAATGCTTAACTAAACGTTACTTTAAGACTAACAAATGGATCTCATCTTAGTTTTGTACGTCCTATGTATGTTTTAGGAAATATAATTATGCCTATTATATGGGTCAACAGAGCTGCCAACTGAACATCTCAAGTATTTTAAACTCCAGATTCACTATCTCAGAATATTTTTATTTCAAGATGTTTTAGACAAAATTAGAGTAAATGGTGAAAGTTAGTGCTATCAACATAATTCTATGCTAACTTAATAGATCAACGTTTAATAGGACGTAACATCCACAATAATAACATAATTTTTGACTGAATTTCGTATGTGTAATGTATGTTTGAAGAGTTACGCCTTGGCATATTTTTGGAGTCATCAGGGCTACCAACTGTTGATCAATGTTCTCCAAAATTTCTAGCCCTAGTCTCAAGCCATGCAGGCAATCAGATCACAATATGGCAGATGTGTATTGACGATAATTTTGCAGATTCATTTCCAGAAACCCATACGTGACAGTATTGCCAATATAATTCCACGGGTTCTAATACCAGTAGGTTCTAAGTTTAACTGTAACTAACTTCCATCGCATTTGGCGGATAACTGACAAATGGTATAGGCTAAATTATGTGTATGCCGTAAGGGATAAATTAGTGCACATTTTAGACGCAGCTGACCTACTAACTACCTACTAACTATTTCTGGGCATTTGAGCCATAGACTATCAGTATCTCAGATTCCACATACAACTATTACAAACAAACCTTACTGCTCCATTTGGCTACAATATTTGAGGTGTATGTTGAACAAATCATAAGTGCCATTATCTCCAAGTTTATTTCCTTATTATATTGGTTAATCTTTGGTATGAACCTTACATTTTAAGAAAAGTAGGCTCTCTAGTTCGTCACGAAACTACTTGTTATTATTTCTCATGTATTGATTTACTGTATATCGGAAGTTACGTAGTCCGGTTACACTTAAATATGATAGCCTATAGGATGGAAGCAGAGCACCCTGCATATTCTGCGCAGTAAGTACTCAAAATATTTACCACCTTGGTTTAAATAGATTTCACCACGACCCTTAAATATATTCTTTCTGTGAACTGGCATGCAGTTTGCCATGCTTTGGTGATCAGTTGCCATAGATGGCCTAGATCTGCAGGCTTCTACATACACTACCCCGCAGAATTGGCGTAAGACTGGGTGATCCAGTGAATCAGCGAATGAGTTCTCCCCCTCCTATCCAATTTATCCGGGTATGAAGCATGCGGAAGGCTCCAGACGACCACTGATTCGTTAGGTGGACGTCCATCCTTTTAAAACCATATACGTAACTGGTCACGCAGTGGCACGATCTCCGTCAACTGTGTTCTCCCGGCAGATGGTCGCCTAAGAAATGTGGTCCAATTAGACAGTCACCCAAGATCCCATAGCAGGTATTTACTTTCTACTACACTAGAAAATATGCATCCTGTTTTAACCAATAGAGACTGTAGGCGCTCTAATAGACTTCATCTATATTCTCGATCATTTGGTCAACGGTATAGTAGTACTAAAGCAATATAGGACCATGTACCAATAATTTTAGATTGGTTGCGATTTACGAGTTCGTTGGGTTACGTATCAAGAAATAAAATAAAAGTACGGAGTTGGTGGACTACCCGATATGTCATTCTTAGTTCACGCACCAAATATAACCATCCTTCTCAAGGCACACAATGCAATCAAGTTGAAGTAACAAATTGTGTGTGAAGTCACGGTTTTATTTTTACAAAATGTCTTGACATTTCCAATTTTTTTTCAAAAAGCATCATTTAAGTCACTGTTAAATCAAATATTCCTACTTTCTATAAAACTATTTTAATGAAATTTTGAAACAGTTAGTTTTTAGGCATCATATACCTTCATAAAAATAAAATACTACAAATATATTTTCTATGTTATATTTGTCAAATTCCACATTATTCGTTATCTGCGTTCATGCACTGTGAAATTTATTCAAGAATAATATTTACAAAAACAATTATTAGCCTATTTTCAATTTTGAAAAAAAAAATAGGCTTATGAGAGCACCTTTTGTCCGAGTGTGTGTGCGTGTGTGGGTGTGTGCGTGTGTCCCCTAATAAATTCTAAACGGCTGGAGCGATTTGAATGAAACTCAGTAAGTTCATAGCACTATTCTGGCCAACCCCGACGTGCCCTTCAAATTTTGTTACGTCTCACCAATCCAACATGGCGGCTGTGCGAAATATTTAACCAGCATTCAGTATCCCCGAAACTATTACCGGTATCACCCTGGAATATTTTACGGTGATAAAGGAAAATACTAGAAGTTCACCTATGTGACTTTTGAAAAACTGGTAACTACAAAACCAACATGGCGGCCACGCGAATTTGAGACTTTCAAATAGACGTTTCCCTCGATTTAACCAACCAAACGCAATAAAACTCGGTACAGTATATGTTTATACACATTGTAATGCACCGACATCTAACTTGGTTCAATTGTTTACATAACCACAAGATGGTGGATGTGCGAAATATTTCACCGGCATTCTATATCTCTGAAAAAATTAGCGGTATCATCCTTAAATTTTGTACGGAGATAAAGGGCACTACTGGAAGTTCATCTATAAGAATTTCATAAACCGGTTAACTACAAAACGAACATGGCGGCCAAGCGAATTTGAAAATTTTAAATAGACCTTTCTCGCGATTTAATGTTCCAAACGCAATGAAATCTGGTACAGGAAATGTTTATACACATTGTATTACACTGGTATCTAATTTAGTTCAATTGTTTACATAACCTCAAGATGGCGGCTTTGCGAATTTTTAAATTATGTTTTTATTTCTTGTGTCGTAATCATGCGATCGATGTGAAAGTTTGAACAATGAACCTACGCAATAATTTTCCTTTAATGGTACATTACTCTAGGATAACCGGGTGAGTTAGCCGAGGTCGTTGCGGCATGACTGTTGGCAGTCGCTCACATCCGGGAGGCGAAGAGGTTCGAATCCCCCCGCCGGCAACCTTGAAGATGGTCTTCTGTGGTTTCCCATCTTCCTTCCAGGCAAATGCCGGGGTTGGTCCCTAACTATAGGCCACAGCCGCTACCTTCCAACTCCTCGACCCTCCCTTCCAACTTTCCTCCCCAACAGTACTTGTAGCTCACCCATTGGGTGTCCGTCTCGAAGTAGCTACAAAACTGGCGAGCCGAACATGTCCTCGGACACTCCCGGCACTAAAAGCCATACGCTAAAAAAAACTCTAGGATGGCCTATCCTTACATTTAACAATCCAATATGGCGACCATCCGAAATATTTAGACGGCTCTGAATATCTACGAATCTATTATAGCAATCAAAGTGAATTTTTGTATGTTCATAGGGGCTATGAACTTAAGTTCTCCTATAGATCTTTAAATAACCTGTTGATCACAAATCCAACATGGCGGTGACGCGAATTATAAATATTCACATGGACGCTTCTCGCAATTTAACCATCCGAGAGCAGTGAAACTTGGTACAGTAAATCCTTATACGAATGTTAATCCACTGGCATCTAATTTATTTCAATTGTTTCCATAACCACAAGATGGCAGCTGTGCGAAATTTTAAAATCTTCTTGTTACTTCTTGTGTCCTAATCATGCGATTGAAGTTTGAATGCTACACGTACACAATAATCTTCATGTACGAGTACATAACTCTTGGACCTACATATATAAAATCCAACATGGCGACCATCCTCAATATTTAGTCGGTTCTGAATATCTACGAATCTATCACAGCAATCAAACTGAAATTTTGTATGTAGATAGAGGCAATTAACATAAGTAGGATATATGAAAATAGGCTGTATAGTTCTTCACGGAACTACTTGTTGAAGTTACGAAACATTTCTCCTATGTGTAATTACAAATTCACAATTTAGAACATTATAACGTATAGCCTTTATTTCCGAAATAACTTATTTGGCGTTATTACAATCCCTTAAACAATTATTGAGGTCACCAAACATTTCTTCTATGAGTAGTTTCAAATTCACAACTCAGTACATTATAATGATTAGCCCTTGTCTCTGGAATAACTTACTTGGCGTTATCAAAATCCCCCTGTATTCCGTGATAAGGTTCCAGAGGAAGGACCGTTGGGGTGGAATGTGCGAGCTCATCACTTTCATACGGAGGGGTGCCTTTTTATGTACATTTCAGTTAATTAAATTTTTCTTCTAAACTTGTAAATATTTGAACATATTATATCAGAAGAGGTGGAATAATTCCTGCGCATTCTCATTAAATTCAGCAAGGGTTGGAAGAATTAAGTCACTAAATTACCAGCCAGTATATAATGAGATAGGGGCGTTTTGTGTACATGTGTGCTGAATTCTAAGTACAGTACTATCCCCTGGATACTTATTAATTCAAACGAGATACCCTGATTTTTTGGTATCACTACTTCATAAATTGAAATAATAATCTTGAACTACTAGGAGAAACACGAACCACTAACTTTCCGGGTTCAATTTTTGACCAATGGATGGGAGATTTTGAGAATGAAATATCACGTGAGTTATACTGTTTGCCGTATGCGTTTTCTCATTCATGAGCTTCATTTTTGGTGAACATACTTTAGGCATAAATTCATGCATTATTTGGAATTAGTTATTTCATATACTAGGTCTTCGAATAAGATTTTCACATCTGGAAGATACTTGGCTGAATTTTGAAGTAATGCGTTATTATAAATAACCGGGTTTGCTACGCGTGCCAAAGGTCGGACTATAGGCCTATCAGGACTTGGAAACGGAGTTTGGTTCCACTCCCTTCCCCCTAACAGTTTTGAATTCCTTTTCTTAGATTCATTTTACAGTTTCAGGAAAATTCCTGGCAGGTATCTTCTCTTAGGCCATGACCACTCCCTTCAACCCTTCGACAGTTGAATTCTACAGTACTCCATTCATTTAATTTCTCATAAAATCCTCTGACAAGGTCGTGATCAGGACGAGCTAATGGATCAAAACATTATCCATCTCATTTTAACGTAATCTCACTTAATTCTGATTCCGTAGATAAGACAAATATAGATATGCCCAAGTATTATAGCCTATTTGTTATTCAGTGTACCGGAAAATGGAAAGGAAATAAAATAAAATACCTATGGTTTCAATTTCGTATAGCTAGTGTTCAATCTCTAAATGATTCAGTAATGTATAGCCGATTCATGTTGGGGTATGAAGGGTATTTAATGAAAATAACGCTAATAATAAATATTCCTTCGCACAGGCTTTAATGAGATCAGTGTGTTCAGTTCCTAAAATATTGCTTTTGGATATTTTCTCACATGTTAAGTTACGTCTAATTTTCTGTTTGCTGTGAAAAATCATATACATCTTAATGTGGGTACTTCTCGTGGTACTATACGGTGTGTTTCAAAATATGGTAGCTACAAGAGTGGTGTCACTATAATTGTTTTAACAACTGGTTATTTCCGTTCATAAGGTCTACTATATTCAATAAGTTCAGTTTAAAATATATTATATCAGGTATAATAAGCATTTATAAATAAAGAACATTGCAATGGAACATTTTTTTACAGAATTATGCCTAAGATTATTCAAAGATGTTCCAATTGAAAATATAGGTTACTGTTCTGACCTATCATGAAATACAACTGGCCCAATGATCAACACTGCCTTCTTTGCAGGATGATGAACTCCAATTGTAATAGCAGCTGGGGATTCAGGGCTGTAGGAATCATATTGTTGCACTTTAAGGGAAACAACACTATAATAATAATAATAATACAATTGTATTTCCGAATTAAAGTCCAATAAAGCAGCAGGCGAAGCCCACCGTCGGCCGCTCATGAAATGGTTTACCGTGGTTTCCCCATTTTCAACTCCAGGCAAATGCTGGGACGGTACCTTCTGACAGGCCACGGCCGCTTCCTTCCACATCCGTGCCCAGTTTCATTCACCATCATTCATTTCATCTCTCATTAACTCCTCTCATGAGGTTGGCGTCAGGAAGGGCATCCGGCCGTAAAAATCATCCGCCACAAAGACTTCCATCGCATCTCATCCCCGACCCCGTAGGAAAAACGGGAATAATAAGGGGTAGACATACAAAGCAGCAGGCGAAGATGGGATCATTGCAGAACTCTGGAAGTATGCTGACAAGGAGTCAATACAGAGTATCCATGACATCATATCTAACGTCTGGTTGACAGAACAATTACCTTGTGACTGGACCTCAGCTATCATTCACCCACTACATAAAATAGGTGAGAAATCAGATCTCAACAACTACAGAGGGATTTCCCTGGTATCAGTGGCATACAAGGTACTCTACAAAATATTGCTCACAAGAGTAGAGGTTCAACTGGATTCCTGCATTGGAGAGTACCAAGCTGGGTTTCGAAAGTCAAGGTCATGCACCGAACAGATTCTGAATCTCAAAACCATTCTCACTTACAAAAATCTAAGTGCCTCACCTTATGTTGCAATTTTCGTTGACTTCCAAAAGGCCTACGACTCAGTAGATAGATAGTCACTCTTTGATACGCTGGCTGAATTGGGGCTAGATAAAAAGACCCTGAATCTAGTGAAAGCGACTCTCACCGACACCACAGTCAAAGTCAAATTCAGAGGAGAAATGTCCAAGAGCTTTGAGGTCAGAACTGGTGTTAGACAAGGGGATCGCTTGTCTCCAATCCTCTTCAATTGCCTACTAGAAAAAGTAATTCGTGAGTGGACGAAACCTCTGAAAGGATGATTCTGGATTAAGAATAGGCTACAAGAAAGACAAGTTAACAGTCCCCTGTTTAGCATTTGCAGACGACCTTGCACTCCTAGCGTCCAGTGTGGAGGAAGCTAACCATCAACTATTCTCTCTGAACTATATAGCAGATAAAGTAGGCTTAAAGATCGCCATCAATAAAACACAGTTTATCAGCAACATCAGAGATGCGCCCGAGTCAATCCCACTGGGGGACAAAGTAGTACAAAGGACTAACTCCTTCAAATACCTAGGAGAATGAATAACCCCAAACATCAATGAAGACCTGGCCATGAACGACAGATGCATCAAGCTGGAGAGAGCCTACCACATATGCAAGAATATGCACAAATCCAAATCCCTCTCAATGTATTTCAAACTCAGACACTACAGTACTGTAGTGAGACTATCAGTACTATATGCCTCAGAATGCCTAAATATGGCCAGAAAAGGACAACTCCGGAAATTGGAGCTGAAGGACTGGAAGATTCTGCGAAAAATCATGGGTCCTATTAAAGAGGAAGGCACGTATAGAATCAGGCACAACAATGAACTCTATGAACAAGCGGAGAGCATTACAACAGCCATGAGGAAGAGGAGGCTGATCTTCTAAGGTCATATTGTGAGAATGGATAATCAGAGGCTCACCTCCAGAATTTTCAACACTATCTCTAGAGGGAAAGCAACTAACGCCAAGTGGCCGAAACTAGTCAGGAAAGACCTTGAACAAGTGTATATTGACCCCAGTAACACCAATGACAGGAATAAATACAGGACTTTAGTCAGAATATCAGACTCTCTCCAGTCACTAACGGAAAAAGCAGTGCGTCCAGGAGTAGGTGTGAAATGGACTCAGGAGCGGAAGGACATTCACAGTGCCAGAATGAAGGAATACTGGGCTAGGAGGAAAGCTGCCAGAGATAAGAACCACGTGGTCCACAGCCGGCCCAAACGGAACTAAAAAAATACAATTGTATCATGTATTGTAGATGTTTGCATAATTGACATGTACCATATTGACGAATTTCATGCTATATTGATAGAGCTTCTTAACGACGTGGAAGGAACTCATATTTATGTTGCATTCTACCGTTCTTGATTGGCTTTTGGATATTTTAAGCAAGGCATCTTCATTGAGTGTCCACAGAACTGTGATGTATTATAATTCCACGTTTGTCATCTCCAGCTATTGACCATTGCTTCAAGCGGGACTATGAATGCACCGACTATTGGCTGCTTCATGTATCTTCAATAACATTTGCAGACCGCTTACTATATTTTCACATGTCACACCGTCAACAACTACTTTATTTTGATCTATACCTTAATTATTTCAACAACCTGTATACATGGTGCACCATATTAGGTTAAAGGACCATTGCAAGTTTAGTGCTACGCTTTATCACAATTTCGTTATTTTAATGCTTCACATTTGGCTGATGAAGGGGTCAAAAATTGCTCATTAGTCCCTGAAACATGTACCAAAAACAACTTTGTTAATAATTTTTCCATTGAAGTATTGATTCAGGCGGTAATATAAACCTTTTTAAAAACTATTTAAGCACATCAATACGGAACCATTATGAGTGATTTAAATAATAGAAGTTTGAGATGTGAAGAGACCAAATTAAGATTCAGAATTTGTTCAGCACAGGAACGTCCTTTTCTAAAACCTCCTTGGTATTCACCCAGTATTGGATCTAGTTGTTGTCCTACTCTAGCCCGGGGAGCATTGGAGATGATCTTGTAGGTTATTTGGAGAAGCGAGATACCACGGTAGTTGTTTACATCCATTCTTTCGCCTTTCTTATGAAAAGGGTGAGTAAGTGCTGAGGTCCACCCCCCATGAAGTTTCTCTGTTTCCCAAATCTCACCTATTATCTTAGTTAACTTGTCAACCGCCTTGTCTCCAGCATATTTCCATAGTTCAGATGACATCAAGTCTTCACCTGGTGCCTTATTGTTTTACAATGACTGTATGATCTCTTTGATTTCCTCTGTTGTCAGTGGAAGGGAATATGCGTGAACGTGTGTATTTTCTTCTTATTATTATTATTGATATTATTCTTCTTCTTATTATTATTATATCGATTTTTTCCCTTTAGGAGAGTGATTGAAATTGAATTCACGTTTTCATATTCGGGCGTCTTACCTCCTTTCATCCCCAATTCTCTTCATCCTCTCAGAATGCCCCTTCTTCCGGTCAGCTGTCCATTTCTTTCCATGATGGCGTGATGTTCTTTGCTTAAACATAATAATTGTGATTTTGTTCCGGCATTCGGTGCGATTCTCGAGATTTTCTATTTTATTATTATTATTATTACTCGCGGAGTAGGCACTTGCATTCTTGGCTGTCACCACTGAGGTCAGTGCATGATTCCTGGCTCTGCTATGAAATTTAGTTCTGGTCTGAGGGCTGGAGCCGGGTACACTCAGCCTCTTTAGATAGAACATAGAAGTGGTTTTGAATTCCACCTTGGCCATTCTAGATACTGTTTTCCGTGGGTTTCTACTTCTACTGCAGGCTAAATTCCTAATTGAGTACTTGGATGCCTCCTTTAAAAAGCGTTATCCTGATTACAAATACACAAATTAGTACAATCATTTACAATGACACATTTTATTAAACAATGCATACACACACCCAAGAACACGGCAATACATGGCCATGATTTTTTGCAAAACTCCTAAAACAATCCAAAACCATTAACAACAAGGTTATCGTCAGTAAGGACACCCAGCAGTAAAGTTCATCCAACACGAAGAGACTCGTTTCATCTCATCCCCTACCCCTTATAAATGGAAATCATAAATGGTAGAAGAATAAAAATAAGAACTATAATAATTAATACTTATTATTATTGTTATGTTATTTAATTATTATTAATAATAAAAATATTTATAAACTTTCCTATATTTTGACTCTTTTGAAATTGTGTCCAGGTTTGAAACTAACGTGGCATACAGCATCCTACATGAAAGTTTGTGTGACCACTGCCAGCTGTTGGCTATATGAGTGATGATGTTGCTGTCCACACTTGTGAGTTGTCAACTTCCTGTGTCAGCACTGACCTCCCTGCAATTTGGTGCTCATCAATTATTGCAAGGACGGAAGTCACAATTCATATATTTTAGTATTTAGGAATAAGGAAACAAGGTGAACAAATAAATATGATTAGATTTGCAGATGGCATTGCCATAGTTGCAGATAGTGAACAACATCTCAAACAAATAATAGTAAAATGGAGGAAATCATGGGTAACGATTACAAGATGAAAATAAATAAGCCAAAGACGAAAGTAATGGTCTGCGATAAAAAAAAAAAGCAGACTCAAGTATGAAAATAGTGGTGGGCAACAAAACACTACAAAATGTTCAAGAATTTAAATATCTCGGAAGCAAAATTGCCAAAGATGGAAGAAGCAAGAAAGAAATCAAATGTTAAATTTTACAAGACAAATTAGCATTTTTCAACAAAAATTATGTTAAATGGTCCGGCTAAGCTCAAACAATTTACAGCGTTTCGTCCCAGTGTACCATTGGGCTCTTCAGTTGGTACGGTACACCTCACCAAGACGAGCTTAGCCGGACCATTTAACATAATTTTTAGCCTACTTTTCACATTTTGCAAAAATGAGGAAAAAGTAGACTTATGAGATCGATCCGGGAAAATGTGTGTCTGTCTGTCTGTCTGTCTGTGTGTGTGTCCCCCCCCCCCCTATCAACTCCTAAACGGCTGGAGCAATCGAAATAAAATTTGGTAGGAGTAAAGATCTATACCTGAATATCTCACGGCCATATTTGAAAATGATGTCAGAGCTACCAACTGCTGAAAAATTGCAATTGAAATTTGAGCTCCATGTTGGATATCATGGAAGATATGAATGGGAGCTATTTCAAAATCGGCACACATATAGATAATAATATTGCAGTTTAATTTCCAGAAGGCCATACATGGCAGTGTTGCCAAAATGATTATAAGCCTACTGATAGGTCCAATATTTAAATGCATATAACTTCTACACTATCAATTGGAATTCAACCAAATTTCCTTATGTTGTATGTGTACATAACCAGCTATGACTGAACGTATTCTTATGAACCACCAGTGCTGCCAACTGTTAAAAAATGCTCTTAATTTCTATTATCCAAATACCAATATATATATGAGGAAGTATGCAAGCCGACAGCTTTAAACTATGCACACGTATAGTACATGACGTTCTATATTAATTTGGAGTAACTTATATACGTCAGTGCTACCAACATGATTCTAAGCCTGCTGAGAGGTCCAACTTTAAATACATGTAACTTCCATACTATCATTTGGATTTCAACCAAATTTCGAATGTGCTATGTGTACCTTAACAGCTATGACTATGCGTATCCTTAAGAGCAACCAGGGCTGCCAACTGTTAATAAATGCTGTGTCTATTTTTGTTACCCTAATATCAATATATCAGAAAGAATGCAAGCCAATAGCTCTAAACTTAGCACACGTATAGTACCTGGCATTCTAGATTACTTTGGAGTAACTAATATACGTCAGTGCTGCCAACATGATTCTAAGCCTGCTGATAGGTCCAATTTTAAAATGCATGTAACTTCTATACTAACTAATGGATTTCATTCAAAATTGGCACAACAATAGATCATATTATTTCTGATTATTTCTGACCAATACATGCATGACACTGTTGCCAACATGATTTTACGCGCACTGTTAGATCCAATGTTTAACTGCATGTAACGTCCATGCTATTCATTGGACTCCAACCGAATTTTGTATTCTGTACCTTAAGAGATGGAACTAAGAATATATTCAGTCACCAGGGCTGCCAACTGTAGTGCTCTATTAGGCTACATTATGCCAGGTATACAGTATTTCGAACTAATTAGAAATTTCAATATTACTAACTTAATTTCGTCATTATTCTAGATAGATCCATATCGATTAATCATTGGCATGAATCTTAAATTTTAAGAAAAGTAGGCTCTTTACTGCGTCACTGAACTTCTTGTTTGTTGAATAATTCTCAGCTCAACGGACCATAATAACATGTTTCTCATTTGAGAACATTCATTCGAAATTAGCATTTCACAAAAAGAAACGTTTATTCACTACACATTCCATTAATATTAAACCACAAAAAGATTATTAAAAGCGTATGTTTGGAGTGTTGCTCTTTATGGTTGCGAAACGTAGACAATTGTAAAAGAAGAAAAAAGGAGGTTAAATTCTTTTGAACAATGGTGTTATAGAAGAATGCTAAAAATTATCTGGACAGAAGAAATAACGAATGCTGAAGTATTTAAAAAGGTGGAGGAAAACTATACCTTATGGAAAAGCATAAAGAGGAGGAGGACTAGACTGATAGGACATATTTTGAGACACGATAGCCTGCTGAAAACGGTATTGGAGGGAATGGTTGAAGGCAAAAGATGTCGAGGAAGACCACGCCTACAATATGTACAACAAATCATGTATGATGTAGGATGCAGAAACTATGAAGAGATGAAGAGTAAAGCTATAAATAGAGCTGACTGGAGAACTGCCGCAGACCAATGCATGGATTGAATACTTAAGAAGAAGAAGTAATCAATCAGCCAGCACTGCGGAAGTTTTCTTTATAGAAGCATGTGGTTGCTTTACTGTATAGTTACTTGCTACTTTTATACAAGGGGTTTTGAATGTCTCAATTGGGCAATAGGGATCCATAACATTTCTGGTCTATAGTTCTAGAGGTCCATTTTCCAACTAGTCTTCGAAATTTAAACTCAGGTAAATTGTATCTTTGGAGTTGGCTTGAATTAAATTACCATTATATCTAAACATAGATGACACATCTGAACACACTAGATGATGAATCAGTGGAATAGGTCAGAGGATGTCATGAAGAAGAGTACCTGGAAAGGTGTCCAATTCCGTATTGAAGAAGCAAAGAATCTAGGGAAAGTAAAAAAATGGAACCTGATACAACTACCTAAATGAGAGCTATGTAATGATGGTCTCAGATGAAGTGGATCCCTATGTTTGGCAGGTCGAATACCCAAAATTTTAGATATCCTCACGGAACACCTATACTGAAATAAAAGCAAGGAATTCCATGAAGAAATAATACGCTATTTTCTTTCTCTCAGCTTTAGCTCCAAGGGGCTTACAAATTATGGGTTCTGGGTTGCCAAGCACAAGGATACAACTGATACCATCAATGCTTTGCTATGTGTTACTACTACGGAGGGGCGTGGTGGCGCAGCGGTCAAGCTGTATGCCTCTCACCAAGGCGGACCGGGTTCGATTCCCGGTCAATGCATGTGAGATTTTCGTTGTGAAATGCCATGTCCTGTGGTTCGAATTCCACGTAAAACGGAGGTCCCGTGGCTTATGATCGCGAGATTAACGGTCACGTTATACTAAAAGCTTCCTTCCTTCCTTCCTATGTGTTACTAGTGTCAGGTACCTCTCTTTATTCCTACCTTCTTCAAAGAACAACTGAGTATTTTTTTGTTCTTGCGCTGGATGCTTGCGTATATTCATACATGCATACATAGATACATACATATACTGTATATGTAAATATAGACGCAGGAATATGCCGCCTGAAATTGATCTCATAAACTTATTTTTAGCCTACTTCCGACTTTTGCAAAAAATGAAAGTAGACTTATGAGCTCTACACATGGCCAAAAAATGTGTGTCTGTGTGTGAGTGAGTCTGTGTGTGTGTGTGTGAGTGTGTGAACTCTGAATGTCTGTTCCCCCTCCCTATCAATTCGAACACGGTGAAAACGAATTGAACGAAATTTGGTACAGACGTAGAACAAGCAAAGGGTACCTGAGTGTCTTGTTTTATATCGCCGCCATCTTGACGGAAACGTAATGGCGGCCACCCAAATGTTCAAAGCTTAAATCAAATTACGACTAACCTAATCATCCGATCCCTATCAAATTTTGCAACAACATATACTTATATGGCGAGCGTCTTTTAACTAAACTACAAGGTCATTAGCGCAATAGTTTATAGATGGCGGCCATGTATGTGTACAAACCGATTCCCCTTATCAATTCAAACACTGTGGACCCGAATTGGACGAAATTTGGTACAGAGGTAGCAATAGCAAAGAGCACCTCAATGTCATGATTTATATCGCCGCCATCTTGACGAAAACGCAATGGCGGCCACCCAAATGTTAAAAGCTTAAATCAAATTACGACCAACCTTATCATCTGATCTCTACCAAATTTTGCAACATTATACCTTTATGTACGGTATAGAAAATCTTTTCACTAAATTGCAAAGTCATCAGCCCAATACAAGCCTCCTTGGCTTAGGCGGCAGCACGCTGGCCTCTCACCACTGGGTCCGTGGTTCAAATCCCGGTCACACCATGTGAGATCTGTGCTGGACAAAACGGAGGCAGACAGGTTTTTCTCCGGGTACTCCGGTTTTCCCTGTCAAAATTTCATTCCAGCAACACTCTCCACTATCATTTCATTTCATCTGTCAACCATTTAACCATTGCCCCAGAGGAGTGCGTCAGGCTTCGGCAGCCGGCACAGTTCATATCCTCGCCGCTAGATGGGGGCTTCATTCATTCCATTCCTGACCCGGTCGGAGACTGGAAGCAGGCTGTGGATTTTCATTTTCAGCCCAATACATTGTGGATGGCGGCCATATATGTGTGCAAATCGATTCCCCCTGTGAATTCAACACGGTGAAACCGAATTGTATGATTTTTTACAGAGGTAGTACTTGCAAAGAGCACCGCAGTGTCATGTATTATATCGCCACCATCTTGACGGAAACGTAATGGCGGCCACCCACATGTTCAAAGCTTAAATCAAATTACGATTAACCTAATCATCCGATCTCTACCAAATTTTGCAACAACATATATTTTTGTGGCGAGCGTCTTTTGACAAAACTACAAGGTCATCAACACAATAGGTTGCAGATGGCGGTCATGTATGTGTGCAAATCGATTCCCCCTATCAATCCACACACGGTGAAACCGAATTGAACGAACTTTGGTACTGAGGTGGCACTAGCAATGGGCTCTCCAGTGTCATGTTTTATATCGCCGCCATCTTGACAAAACCGTAATGGCGGAAACACAAATGTTAAAGTCTTGAATCAAATTACGACCACCCGAATCATCTTATCTCTACCAAATTTTGCAACAATATACCTTTAGGTACAAAAAGTCTTTTGACCAAGCTACAAGGTCATCAACCCAATAGGTTGCAGATGGTGGCTATGTATGTTTGCAAATCAATTCCCCCTATCAATTCACACACGGTGAAATCGAATTGATCGAAATTTGGTGCAGAGGTAGGACTAGCAAAGGGAACCTCAGTGTCATGTTTTGTATTGCCGCCATCTTGATGGAAACGGAATGGCGGCCAACCAAATGTTAAGAGCTTAAATCAAATTACGACCAACATAATCATTTGATGTCTACTAAATTTTACAACAACATACCTTTTTGTTGGAAGCATCTTTTGGCTAAACTACAAGGTAATCAACCCAATAGTTTGCAGATAGCAGCCATGTATCTGTGCAAATAGATTCCCCATATCAATTCAAACACGGTGAAACCGAATTGAATGAATTTTTTACAGAGACACTAGCAAAGGGCACCTCGTATTCATATTCAATATCCGTATAGCACGTTGTATTTCAACAAACGACTACAACCAACATTCAATTACACTCCTTCAAAAGGACAAAGAGTTATACCCAGGCATTTAGGAGAAAGTAGGCCATATGTTCTTTACTGAACATCTTGTTATTATATCTCATTAAAGAAAGCTAGTACTAGGCAACACTGAAAAATGGCTTCTAGCACTTAGATATCTCAATAAGGAAAGTAAGCAAATATCATGTTGGATACACATTTTATCTAAATGCAATGAAAATAATAAATATTCTTGACGAGTTAAGTGGCCTTAGCGTTCCACTTGGATCACTATTTGTGATAGCTACAGAAGAATAAAAGAAACGTTTTAAACTTATGAGGATGTGTTCCATAATCAACTAAGATACACGGCCGTCATGATGTTAACAGGCGGTAGTTTGCGAACATCTGATGGAGTGAAGACCAAGATTTTGTGGGCAGACGTTGAAGTTAAACCAAGAGTTTGCCGGAGTTGATCGGTTTGGAAGACGAATTTTTCATCCCATTAATCGGAAAGCAGAAACTGTAGGTGGGAGTTGAAATAGAGAGTGAGTGAGTTGGCGAGAGAAGGAGATGGATTTAGGAAGTGAAGGTTGGAAGCAAAGGACGTTCGAGGGGAAGATAAATATAATAAGAAGTAATACAAGATTATGCACGGAAGTTGAGTTGCACAGATGTGAAGCCAACATTAGATAATCGATCAATGGCTAAAAGAGAAATAGAAGGTTTTTGTTGTCATCAGACTTTAAATTCAGGTTATATAATAATTGAGTGACTTGTTCATCGACTCACAACGCTAAGATCAAGCAAGCACTTTTCGCTTCTTTGGGGAGTAGCCGCAAATGCCGAAAGAAAGAAAGTGGAAGAAAAGGAGCTACACCCGCTGCACGAATATACTCCTCCAAGACATAGATCGAAATCTACGAAGAGCCTTTTACAGTCAATATATCCGGTTAACACATCCTCCAAAAAAAAGCCAGAGAAGAACTGTGGGCAGCCAAAATCTATAATCTTCCAACAGGGGTAACACCAGCAGAATGCATACCAGCCGGACAATACTTAGACTGGACCACTTGAAAATCCCTAAACAGATTACGAGCAGGTGTTGTGAATACCAAGGAAAACCTAATGGCATGGGGATACCTACAAGAATCAACACTTTGTGAATGTGGAGAGGTTCAGACAACAAAGCTTCTGTGTCAGAGCTTATGTTGCCCTGATTCTTACAGTGAGGAGGAGTTGTTTGAGGCACAAGAAAATGCTATAGCAGTTGCTCGTTTCTGGGCAAAGACAGTTTGATTATATTGTGTGTGTATATATGTAAAATTCCATGTTTTTCCTTTACTTTTGTAAGTACAATATTATTTATATGCCTTTGATAGGAGTAAATAAATAAATGGTCGGTAAACTCGTTTATGCCAAATTAGATTAGGTGGGGTAACTAGCCTACATACAGTTTACCGTATAACACACTTTCAAATGTTAAATATCCTTCAGTATCGTATGGTGACAACCACTCGTAGATATGGCACCTATATCAAACGAGTCATTATAGTTCATTGAAAGGAAAGCCATAAGTATGGCTCCTATAATTTACGCTGATTACTGACTTGGTGCACCTAGGCGAAACCACGCAAAAGACATGGCAAAAAGCTAGAAGGTTAGCTGTTTTAACATTAAATTAATTATTAATATTATTTTCTTTAATCTCAGATATATAAGCGTATAGCTTTTAGTGCCGGGAGTATCCGAGAACATGTTTGGCTCGCCAGAGTTTGTAGCCGCTTCTATGCGAACACCCTTGGGGTAAAATACAAGTACCCTCGCGAGGGGAGTAGTGTCTGGGGAGGAAAGTGTGAATGTAATTTAAGGACGAGGAATTGGAAGGTAGTGGCTGTGGCCTATAGTTAGGGACCAACCCCGGCATTTGCATGAAAGGAAGATGGGAAACCACAGAAGACCATCTTCAAGGTTGTCAGCGGGGGAATTCGAACCTCCTCGCCTCTCGGATGTGAGCGACTGCCAGCAGCCACGCCGTAACGACCACGGCTAACTCACCCAGTATCTCATATATAAAAGTGAAAGTATGTACGTATGTGTATTTATTTTTTCTCTATACAATTCTACACCGTTCCCCCAATCTCAACAAAATTTTGCATCCACATCCACATAGAACCCAAAAAGAACCACTGGTTGTATGAATTTTCGAAACTCTTTCCCATTCATTTCAGTTCAGCCTTTTTGGCACTTGAGCAAAGGCTAATATAGGCAGAATATAAACTGATGATGGATTGGCAAGGCCCGTCGTCTCCATGGCAACAGTAGTTAAAGACGTGACCACCAAATTTATAACTATCTCTGTAAGACGCCATGCCATTCCGTTTTCACCACGGCAACAGTAGCTGAAGACCTGACCACCAAATTACCATTTATGTCTGTAAGTGGCCATATCACTCCATTTTCTCCATGGCAACAGTAGCTCAAGACCTGACCACCAGGTTTCCATTTATCTCTGTAAGAGGCCATGGCACTCCATTTTCTTATAAACTGCACTCGTTCCAGGTTCCGTATTGACCATTTTTACAAGAAGTATAACACAAGTTTCACTCACCCAATCAATACTTTACTTTACTAAAAATACTATGGGTACATGTTTCGGAAACATTTCCGATACTTTACTTTACTTTACTTTACTAAAAATACTATGGGTACATGTTTCGGAAACATTTCCGATACTTTACTTTACTTTACTTTACTAAAAATACTATGGGTACATGTTTCGGAAACATTTCCGATACTTTACTTTACTTTACTTTACTAAAAATACTATGGGTACATGTTTCGGAAACATTTCCGATACTTTACTTTACTTTACTAAAAATACTATGGGTACATGTTTCGGAAACATTTCCGATACATGTACCCATAGTATTTTTAGTAAAGTATTGATTGGGCGAGTGAAAATTGTGTTATACTCTATTTTCTATCAAAACCACGATAAGAACATTAGGAATCTGAACGCCATAAAAATCTGAATAAGTTCTTTTTAAAATTTTATTATCAGGGTTCGTTGTAGGGAATTGAAATTATGAAATAACTACATTGGCTATCACTGAATGCGGCGTAACGTTACAACGGCTGGTGATATCATCACGAAACTTAATATTACAATTAAATGAGCTGAAATGATTCTGTTGTTGTTGTTGTTGATTGATTTAGAGGTTTTGCGACATCATGACCATGTAGCCCCATGAATTTCAGTGTGCATGGAGGTCCGAGTTTGAATCCCGGCTTTGCCAATAATATTTTAATTCAGATCTGAGAGCGGGAACGGGGTACACTGCGCCTCCCATGGTAAAACTTTGAAGTTGTTTTCCGTGGTTTCCCACTTCTACTCGAAGCAAATACCAGGATATTTCCTAACTGAAGGCCACAGCAACCTCTTTTCCAATCTTGATATGAATTACAAATGCACTAATACAGCCATCACCTATGTTACACAGGTTTTCGGAAAATTTCCATACACCCTTACGTTCATGGGGCTACATGACCATGATGTCGCAAAGCCTCTAAATCAATCAATAAAAACAGAATCAATTTAGTTCATTTAATCGTGATGATATCATCAGCCGTTGTAACGTTACGCCACGTACATGGTTAGGCAATGTATATCTTTCTTAATATCAATTCCCTACAACGACCCCTGCAGGGCGACAACCGATGAATCTAAGCAGCTAATCTGCGTGGTCGCCTAAATGATTTTACATTTCATGTATAATTTTATTTACATTTCCTTGTTATTAGGGCACCATAATCAATGCGGCATTAATTTTGGGTCTAATTTTGTACTCTTAAAGCCGCTGCTGTTACGGGACATTCTGAATCTATACCTTATGTTGGAAGGTATCACGCACAATATATTGTATGTAATATCTACTAGAATTGTAGTGTTTATGCTCCGTTAAGGTGTGTTCTACTACTGATATGTTGACGTTTTTATTATATTAATACTAATGTATTTATGCTGCATTTTTCTTCATTGTTGACAGTATTAACCTCTACCGGCTGTATTTTGTATTACAAATCAGAAATACAGTAATGCGTGGTATTGCAGATTGCTCTATGAACAGTAATCTATGTGATTCGGATTATTTTGCAATTGGTAATTATCCAGTTCTATGACTATGCAAATTAGTAATGGAACCAGAAGTTAAATTATGAATTTAGTCGGTAACATGTTAATAACATAATTAAACTACGAATATATACTCTTATGTGATAATTGTCGGCTGATAAGGACCAAACAGTAAGTAATGATTATTTTACATAAGAATAGCGGACATAAAAAAGTTCGATTCTGTTCGTTGACATGTTTTTAGCCTAGTTTCGATTTTTGCAAAAAATGAAAGTAGACTTATGAGATCCACACTGGGCCAAAAATTGTGCGTCTCTGTGTGTGTGTGTGTGTGTGTGTGTGTGTTGTGCCCGTTTCCCCGACGTCACGTTGGCCCGGCGAATGCAACGAGAAACCGAAGAAGGGACACAGGCGATAAAAAAAAATAAGTCCAGGAAATATTTGTCCAATAAAAAAAATCAACCAACTAGCTCGGGCAGGCAAGAGATCGAATATCTCGGGTCGATTAAAGGGAGAGGCATGCAAGGTTCAACAGGACAAATACCTCACAACAAGATAAAGAAAAAAAGTATCACTCACTCGGGAGAAGTTCCGAACTACAGGAATAACCAGAGATTGTAAAATCGAGATCCTAAATTTGTTTTTGAGCAGACGGACAAAAAAAATGAACACTCCTATTACTCAAAGCAAATCATTAGGTTGGGATACAAATATCCAAAATGTCCATCTGTGCCGTTGAGCTGTCCTATTTCACTTAAATGGGAAGTTCTCACAAAAGAAAATTAGTCATTGTTCGAGAGTTCGTTGTTTAGCTGAATATGAATTTAAAAAAACACTTCACTATCAATTTCAGCTTTGTAGAAAAAAACAAGTAGTTCCGTGAAGAACTATACAGCCTATTTTCATATATCCTACTTATGTTAATTGCCTCTAACAACATACACAATTTCAGTTTGATTGCTGTAATAGATTCGTAGATATTGAGAACCGACTAAAAATTTCGGATGGTCGCCATGTTGGATTTTATATATGTAGGTCCTAGAGTTATGTACTGTTACATGCAGATTATTGTGTACGTGTAGTATTCAAACTACAATCGCATAATTAGGACACAAGAAGTAACAAGGAGATTTTAAAATTTCGCACAGCTTCCATCTTGAGGTTATGGAAACAATTGAAATAAATTAGATGCCAGTGGATTACCATTCGTATAAGGATTTACTGTTCCAAGTTTCACTACACTCGGATGGTTAAATTGCGAGAAACGTCCATGTGAATTTTTATATTTCGCGTCGCCTCCATGTTGGATTTGTGAACACCAAGTTATTTAAAGTCCTATAGGTGAACTTAAACGATCATAGCCCCTATGAACATTAAGAAATTCAGTTTGATTGCTATAATAGATTCGTAGATATTCAGAGCCGACTAAATATTTTGGATGGTCGCCATGTTGAATTGTTAAATGTATAGGCCATAGAGTCATGTACCATTAAAGGAAAATTATTGCGTAGGTTCAATATTCAAATTTTCAATTCGATCGCATGACTACATCACAAGAAATAAAAACTTAATTTTAAAATTCGCACATCGGCCATTTTGAGGTTATGTAAACAATTGAACTAAATTAAATACCAGTGCATTACAATGTGTATAAATATTTCCTGTACCAGATTTCAGTGCGTTTGGAACATTAAATCGCGAGAAGGGTCTATTTAAAATTTTCAAATTCGCTTGGCTGCCATGTTCGTTTTGTAGTTAAGCGGTATCTGAAAGTCTTATAGACGGACTTCCGTAGTGCCCTTTATCTCCGTAAAAGATTTCAGGGAGATACCGCAAATAGTTTCACAGATATGGAATGCCAGTGAAATATTTCGCACATCCGCCATCTTGTGGTTATGTAAACAATTGAACGAAGTTAGATGTCGGTGCATTACAATGTATATAAACATATACTGTACCAAGTTTCATTGCGTTTGGTTGGTTAAATCGCGAGAAACGTCTATTTAAAAGTCGCAACTTCGCTTGGCCGCCATGTTCGTTTTGTTGTTACCAGATTTTTTAGGTCACATAAGTGAACTTATAGTTGTTCCCTTTATCGCCATACAAAATGTCAGGGTAATATCGGTAATAGTTTCGGAGATATTGAATGCTGGTGAAATATTTCGCACAGCTGCCATGCTGGATTAGTGAGTCGTAACAAAATTTGAAGGGCACGGTCGGGGTCGCAGGGAATAGTGCTATGAACTTACCGGGTTTCATTGAAATCGCTCTAGCCGTTTAGATTTTATTAGGGGGGGACACACACACGAATCGCACACACACACACACGCACACACACACACGCACACACACACGGACAAAAGGTGATCTCATAAGCCTATTTTTTCAAAATTGAAAATAGGCTAAAAATATACATTTTTTTTCTTCCCATAAAACAGACTAAATTAATAATTCACATACACATTATACACATCCCTGATATTTACATATATTAGATTGACATTAATGACCGTTAATTAATTAATTAATTGGATTTAATTAATTATAGACAAATAAATGATTATTATCATTATATCACCAAAATAATTCCAAGTTTCCTTATGGAAAACATCTCAGCTCAAAGTAGCATTAATCTATCGTAATTTCTCAAAACATTGGTTTACAAAGGAATTCTAATCACTCAAGTCATTCTCAAATAAGAAATTGGATTCAACATATGCTTATGGGAGAAGTTAAATTGTTCAGAATGCGATGATGTAACAGTTACATTCAAAGATAAAGGAATACTGTAGAATTGCCGAAGATCTGCATAGTTATTAAATTTAATTGACCAGCTCATTAAACAGTGCACAAAATGACGATAAATTGGACGACAAAAAAAACTGTCATTGCACTATTTCCCAAAGTTGGAAATATAGATAATTACTATAATAAAGCACATACTAATTAATTTGACCTAGGACTGTACAGACCCTGCATCCTGGCATAATCACAAACATTTATATCATCGAAGAAATTCATTATATATTAATTTATTAAAGCGTTGGAATGGAATATCTCATTTCGAACAGTTGCTGCTCTTAGACCACTATAAAGTATCTACAACTTATTAATAATTGTGCTTTATTCAAAAACCATTTCCAAAATCCTTTTGACATAATGCCAAGTAATCCTTAAGTGGCAATAATAAGACTGGTCAGAATCTTTTAATGTCAAAGATTATTATCGGCTTCGTGTTTTCTTTATACAATCTGAATTAATTATTGTAGGGTTCAGGATCACACATCATGAATCCAGATGATAATTACTGTACCAAGAATTAATTATCAAGTTTCAAAAATTAGCTCTGCAAAAAACTTAATGTTCCGCTTGCAACCGCTATAAAGGTAAAATACGCCATTAGTAAGAACGAAACTAAGTTTAGAATAAGTTAAAGATAAATGGAATCCAACCATAAAACATTTTGTTAAATATCTTACATATATGCGTGAAGTTACTCATAATATGCATGAATTATTTGCTCTTTAGTTTGGGAATTCATTCGAAATATATCAGTCACCTGAGAGAAAGAACATTATGATAACATGGTAATGGCTTGTCATATCATTTCAGACATGTTGTCTGAAGGCATGCTCAGGGTTACGGAGAGTGTGTTTCCTATGTGTTTTCCCATGACGTGGTTGATCTTGGTCCTATACTTAATTTTGCAAGATCGCCACTTAGGATACTCTTGTAATGCATCCATCGTCGTGACGTTAGATCTAACATGACTTCGGTCCCCCAGAATTTGGACTCATCTTGGTTATTAAGCTTCCCTGTTGATGGCTTAAGCTATCATCTTGAATAGTAATAAAGTCTTTATTAAAGTTCCCATGTTGCTGTTCTTAATTACAAGTGGCATCGTGGATTACTTCATACAACCTTAAATCAAAATGGGTCGTACGCCACTGATGGTAAAATGTTCCGACTATTTTATCAGTGTGGAATAAGTTGTGTAATTGCAATATAGTTCATTAATCATGAATGCAATGGCTATTAATTCAATTAAATATTGATCTAATTCTGTTACATTAAGTACAGCCATCGTGTCAAAAAGAAAGTTCAACATTGTATATCTTGGTGCCTGGCAGAATACTATGACGAGATCTGTCATATGTTGTGCGCTGCAACAATTTGTGTTTCAATGTCTACTGGCCTGCGTCCTACGGTGAATATATTTCCAGTCCGCTAATGGTGCTGTGAATGTGTCCGCTGAATAATATTATAATTCTTACTTACAGTATTTCTGCCGCTTGTAGGAAACACTGACTTTACTTTACTTAACACTGAGAAAGAAATTATAATAAGTATCGGCGTATCACCAGCCAGATTGTGATGGTTAGTTAAAATAGTGCAAACACACGCTTTCCACACGTATTAGAACAACTCAGCTACCGGCACACATGAGTGTAGCCCGTGAAGAAAAATTCTCGAATGAATGTGTTCTGGCACTGACAGAGTGCACGCTGCCTAGTCACCTGATTCATAGCGGTGTGGGGAAATTTCCACCCCTCATCTATTTCGTCACGACTTGTCAAAGCCGTTAGGAGTTGAAGATGTTCGACTCTCGCTTGTGCTAAATTTTACCTCAATGCCATAAGGATAGGTCCATTTATCAGCTAGAATAAATATGAAGAATGTTTCTTTAGCTCTGGGTATGCTAAAAACACATGCTGGAATACATTACAATATGTTACATTCATCAACTACTTCCAAGGTTGCTGTGCGAATCTCGACAATTGAGGATCACCAACATGGTGGATTTCGGTCACAGTGTGTGTTTGTGAGTGTGTGTACTCAGAATGTCTGTTCGAACACGGTGAAACCAAATTGAACGAAATTTGGCACAGAGATAGAACTATCAAAGGGCACTTCAGTGTCATGTTTTATATCAGCGCCATCTTGAAGGATACGTAATGGCGGCCACGCAAATGTTCGAAGCTTAAATCAAATTACGACTAACCTAATAATCCGATCTCTACCAAATTTTGCAACAACATACCCTTATAAAGGACACATATGTTGACCAAACTACAAGATCATCATCCCAATACTTTGCGGATGGCGGCCATGTATGTGTGCAAATCGATTCCCCCTATCAATTCAAACACGGTGAAACCAAATTGAACAAAATTTGGTACAGAGGTAGCATTAGCAAAGGACACCTCAGTGTCATGTTTTATGTCGCCGCTTTCTTGACGAATACGTAATGGCGGCCACCAAAATGTTAAAAGCTTAAATCAAATTACGACCAACCTAATAAACTAATATCTACCAAACTGCGCAACTTTATACCTTTATGTATGAGGAATTTTGTGACCAAACTAAAAGGTCATCAGCCCTATACTTTGTGGATGGCGGCCATGTATTTGTGCAAATGGATTCCCCCTATCTATTCAAACACGGTGAAGCCGAATTGATCAAAATTTGGTACAAAGGTAGCACTAGCAAAGGTTACCTCAGTGTCATGTTTTATGTTGCCACCATCTTGACGGAAACGTAATGGTGGCCACCCAATGTTAAAATCTTAAATCAAATTACAACCAACCTAATAATCTGATCACTACCAAATTTTTTAACAATATACCTTTATGCAGGAAGCATATCTTGACCAAACTACAAAATCATCAGCCCAATAGTTTGCAGATGGCGGCCATATATGTGTGCAAATTAATTCCCCCTATCAATTCAAACACGACAAAACCGAATTGAACGAAATTTGGTACAAAGGTAGCACAAGGGAAGGGCACCTCAGTGTCATGTTTTATATCGCCACCATCTTGACCGAAACGTAATGGTGGCCACCCAAATGTTAAAAGCTTAAATCAAATTACGACCAACCTAATCATCTAATCTCAACCAAATTTTGCAAGAACATGCATTTATGTAAGAAGCGTCCTTTGACCATGCGACAAGGTCATCTGTCCAATAGTTTGCATATGGCGGCCATGCATGTGTGCAATCGATCCCCCTATCAATTCAAACACGGTAAAACCGAACTGAACGAAATTTGGTACAGAGGTAGCACTAGCAAAGGACACCTTACTGTCATGTTTTATATCACAGCTATCTTTACGGAAACGGAGTAGCGTCCACCCAAATGTTAAAAGCTTAAATCAAATTATGACCAACCTAATAATTTGATCTCTACCAAATTTTGCAACAAAAATACCTTTCTGTGGGAACATCTTTTGACTGAACTACAAGGTCATCAGCCCAATAGTTTGCAGATAGCGGCCATGTATGTGTGCAAATCGATTCCCCGTATCACGTCAAACATGGTGAAACCGAATTGAATGATATTTTTTTTTACAGAGGTGGCACTAGCAAAGCGCACCTCATATTCATGTTTAATATCCGTATAGCACGTTGTATTTCAAGAAGCTACTACAACCAATATTTAATTATACTCCTTGAAAAGGACAAAGAGTTATAACAAGAATTTCCGATACGAACTAAAGAGCCTACTTTTCCTAAAATTTAAGATTCATGCCAATGATTAATCAATATGGATCTATCTACCGGTAGAACAATGACGAAATTAAGTTGGCAATATCGAAATTTCTAATTAGTTCGAAATACTGTATACCTGGCATAATTTAGCCAAACACAGAACTACAGTTGGCAGCCCTGGTGACTGAATATATTCTTAGTTCCATCCCTTAAGGTACAGAACACAAAATTTGGTTGAAGCCCAATCGATAGCATGGACGTTACATGCTTAAACATTGGATCTAACAGCGCGCGTTAAATCATGTTGGCAACACTGACATACATGTATTGGTCAGAAATAATCTGAAATAATATGATCTATTTTGTGTCAATTTTGAATGAAATCCATTAGTTAGTGTAGAAGTTACATGCATTTTAAAATTGGACCTATCAGCAGGCTTAGAATCATGTTGGCAGCACTGACGTATATTACTTACTCCAAATTAATCTAGAATGCCAGGTACTATACGTGTGCATAGTTTAGAGCTATTGGCTTGCATACTTTCTGATATATTAGGGTAACAAAATTGGGGACAGTATTTATTAACAGTTGGCAGCCCTGGTTGCTCTTAAGAATCGGCATAGTCATATCTGTTTTGGTACATATAGCACATACGAAATTTGGTTGAAATCCAAATGATAGTATAGAAGTTACATGTATTTAAAGTTGGATTTCTCAGCAGGCTTAGAATCATGTTGGTAGCACTGTCGTATATAAGTTACTTCAAATTAATATAGTATGTCAGGTACTATACGTGTGCATAGTTTAAAGCTGTCGGCTTGCATACTTTCTGATATATGGGTATTTAGATTTTAAAAAATTGAGAGCATTTATTAACAGTTGTCAGCCCTGGTGGCTCGTAAGAATACGCTCAGTCATATCTGTCCATGTACACATAGCACATACGAAATTTGGTTGAAATCCAATTGATAGTGTAGAAGTTATATGCATTTAAAATCAGGACCTATCAGCAGGCTTATAATCATTTTGGGAACACTGCCATGTATGGCCTCCTGGAAATTAAACTGCAATATTATTATGTATACGTGTACCAATTTTGAAATAACTCCCATTCATACCTTCAAAGATATCCAACATTTAGCTCAAATTTCAATTGCGATTTTTCAGCAGTTGGTAGCACTGACATCATTTTCAAATATGGCCGTGAGATATTCAGGTATAGATCTTTACTCCTACCAAATTTTGTTTCGATTGCTCCAGCCGTTTAGGAGTTGATAGGGGGGGGGGACACACACACAGCCAGACAGACAGAAGGATAGACAGACAGACATAAGGACAGACAGAGAGACAGACAGACACACATTTGCCCGATCTCATAAGTCTACTTTTTCCTCATTTTTGCAAAATGTGAAAAGTAGGCTAAAAATACCCATGCATTTAGGAGAAAGTAGGCTACATGTTCTTTACCGAACATCTTGTTTCCTATGTTTATGTATTTATATTCGTCATTACAGTGCTTACTGACAAACGTTATTGAATAATGTTATAATTGTCATGATTTCTAATCACTCTGGATTCCGCTATAGTATCTTAGAAACCATTAAGGGTTGAGTTTAGAGAATGTATTTCTTATCATACGAAATACTTCAGGGACTAAGTAAGCCCAATATGTTCATGATATGAGCATCTTATATGACATTATACTGGGATTATACGTTGTTTAATTTACTTTTACTTGATGAGGATGAGAAAATATGCATGTAAATTATTTTACATCAATACTGTTCCTTGATATGCAGCTATAGTACACACTGACTTAGCCTACAGTATGTATAGGAATAAGTCATTTCTCATTATCCACGCCATTTGTGCGCGATTGAAAATTATAAGTATACTAGCTGACCCGGCAGACGTTGTCCTGCCAATCAAAAAAAGTGTTGTAACTTAGTTTCTTGAAGTGCTTTTGGATACATAATATTTTTTCAATTTCTGTTAACTGCCTCTAAACTGTCGTGAAAAGAATTAACTAATCTAGAAACATTTGTGGGAGCGTGCACAACAACTCTCCAAAGTTTAATCGCAATCGTATAAATGACATATAACGCATAGGGAATTTTGTTTAAATAATTCGTGCACTGTCACTCATTTGTTGAATCTACTCGTGCTCTAACAACTGTGAAATGTATTTACTAAGTTTGAAAGGCTCACGTAAGTGTACACAACAACTCATCAAAGTTTAATCGCAATCGATGAATAGTATATGAACGCATATGGGATTTTGTTTGAATGCTTCGCGCGTCGTCACTCATTTGTTACATCTACTCCTGCGCTACCAACATTGTAAAATAGATTTACCAAGTTGAACACCTTCCCTGGAATGTACACAACAACTCATCAAAGTTTCATCGGAATTGGATGAATGATATATGAACGCATACGGGGTTTTCTTTAAACGATTCGCGTGCCGTCACTCATTTGTTGAATCTATTAATGCGCTACCTATAGTAAAATAAATTTACTAAGCCTGAAACCTTCTCTGGAGTGTACTCAATGATTTACCAAGGTTCCATCGCAATCGGATGAATGATATATGACCGCATACGGGACATTTTTCAAACGATTAGCGCACCGTCGCTCATTTGTTGAATCTACTCGTGCGCTACTTATTAAAAACTGGATTCACTAAGCCAGCAACCCTTCCTGGAGTGTACACAACAATTCACCAAAGTTTCATCGCAATCGGATAAATGGTATATGAACGCATACAGGACTTTGTTGAAACGATTCGCGCGCCATCGCACATTTGTTGAATCTACCCGTGCGCTACCTATTGTAAAATGAATTTACTAAGCCAGAAACCTTTACTGAAGTGTACACAACTATTCATCAAAGTTTTATCGCAATCGGATAAATGGTATATAGACGCATACGGTACAGTGTTGAAATGATTCGCGTGCCGTCACTCATTTGTTGAATCTACTCGTGTGGTACCTATTGTAAACTTGATTTATTAAGCCAGAAACCTTCCGTAGAGTGTACACAACATCTCACCCAAGTTTCATCGTAATCGGACGAATGGTATTTGAACTCATACGGGACCTTATTGAAACGCTTCGCGCGTCGTCCCTCAGTTGTTGAATCTACTCGTGCGCAACCTCATGTGAAATGGATTTACTAAGTTAGAAACCCTCACGTAAGTGTACACAACATCTCACCCAAGTTTCATTGCCATAGGATGAATGGTATATGAACGCATACGGGACTTTGTTTAAACGTTCGCGCGTCGTCGCTCATTTGTTGAATCTACTCGTGCGCTACCCACTGTAAAATGGATTTACTAATCCAGAAGCCTCCCCTGGAGTGTACACAACATCTCACCCAAGTTTCATCGCTATCAGACGAATGGTATTTGAACGCATACGGGACCTTGTTGAAACGCTTCGCACGTCGTCGCTCATTTGTTAAATATAGTCGTGCGCAATCAATTGTAAAATGGATTTACTAAGCCAAACGCCTTCCCTGGAGTGCACTCAACAGTTCACCCAAGTTTCATCGCAATCGGATGAATGGTATATGAACGCACACTGGACTTTGAAACGCTCTAACGTGCAGAGACAAACAGTAGAATTCTACATCACTGCCACCTTTGGTATAAAACACAACTTTCCGCCACGGGCGGAGTGTATGTTATGGCGGTAGTTGCACAGGTCGCGACCAGGTGTCGCTACGTGCAGAGACAAACAGTCCAAAAGCATCAATTTTTACTAAGGCTAGCGGTTTCCATGACGACTGTTTATGACTGTATTTTGTGGTTCTAAAATTGTGCAAATTGTGGTTCTAAAATTCAAAAATTCCACCTACCTGGTCAAATTGTGAATCTACACCATACATGGACCCACCTTAACATTCATACAAAATTTCATCAAAATCGGCCCATGCGTTTAGGAGGAGTTCAGTCACATACACACGTGTCGAAGAATTATATATATATACAAGCTGACCCGGCAGACGTTGTCCTGCCAATCAAAGAAAGTGTTATAACTTTGTTTCTTGAAGTGCTTTTGGATACACAATATTTTTTTCAATTTCTGTTAACTGCCTCTAAACTATGTGAATTGAATTAACTAATTTAGAAACATTCGTTGGAGCGTGCACAACAACTCTCCAAAGTTTCATCGCAAACGGATAAATGGCATTTAACGCATACTCGATTTGGTTTAAATGATTCGTGCGCTGTCACTCATTTGTTGAATCTACTCGCGCTCTTCCAACTGCGAAATGGATTTACTAAGTTAGAAAGCTTCACGTAAGTGTACACAACAACTCATCAATGTTTCATCGCAATCGATGAATAGTATATGAACGCATACAGGATTTTGTTGGAACGCTTCGCGCGTCGTCACTCATTTGTTACATCTACTCGTGCGCTACCAATATTATAAAATGGATTTACCAAGTTGAACACCTTCCCTGGCGTGTACACAACAACTCTTCAAAGTTTCATCGGAATCTGATGAATGACATATGAACGCATAGGTGATTTTCTTTAAATGATTCGCGTGCCGTCACACATATGTTGAATCTACTCATGCGCTACCTATTCTAAAATTGATTTACTAAGCCTGAAACCTTCTCAGGCCTGTACTCAATGATTCACCAAGGTTTGATCGCAATCGGATGAATGATATATGACCGCATACGGGACATTGTGGAAACGATTCGAGCGCCGTCGCTCATTTGTTGAATCTACTCGTGCGCTACTTATTAAAAACTGGATTTACTAAGACAGAAACATTTCCTGGAGTGTACACAACAATTCACCAAAGTTTCATCGCAATCGAATAAATGGTATATGGACGGATACGGTACTTTGCTGAAATGAATCTACTCGTGGGCTACCTATTGTAAAATGGATTTATTAAGCCAGAATGAATCTACTTGTGCGAAACCTCCTGTGAAATGGATTTACTAAGTTAGAAACCCTCACGTAAGTGTACACAACATCTCACCCAAGTTTCATTGCAATCGGATGAATGGTATATGAACGCATACGGGACTTTGATTAAAAGTTCGCGCGTCGTTGCTCATTTGTTGAATCTACTCGTGAGCTACCTATTGTAAAATGGATTTACTAAGTTAGAAACCCTCACGTAAGTGTACACAACATCTCACCCAAGTTTCATCGCTATCGGACGAATGGTATTTGAACGCATACGGGACCTTTTTGAAACGCTTCGCGCGTCGTCGCTCAATTGTTGAATCTATTCGTGCGCTATCTATTGTAAAATGGATTTACTAAGCCAAACACCTTCCCTGGAGCTCACTCAACATATCACCCAAGTTTCGTGGCAATCGGATGAATGGTATATGTACGCATACGGGACTTTGAAACGCTCTAACGTGCAGAGACAAAGACATCACTGCCACCTTAGGTATAAAACACAACTTTTCGCCACGGGCGGAAAGTAAGTAATGGCGGTAGTTGCACAGATTGCGACCAGGTGGCTCTAACGTGCAGAGACAAACCGTCCAAAGACATCAGCTTTCACGAAGGCCAAGGCTAGTGGTTTCCATGACGACTGTTTTTGACTGTATATTGTCGTTCTAAAATTGTGTGTAAATTGTGGTTCTAAAATTGTGTTCATTCCACCTACCGGGTCGGATTGTGAATCTAAACCATACGTGGACCCACACTAATATACATACCAAATTCCATCAAAATCGGTTCAGTCGTTTAGGAGGAGTTCAGTCACATACACACGTGTCGAAGAATTATATATATAAAGATAAAGATTTGACTCCACAATGATGACTTTATCGTCCAATCATTGAATAATTTAAATATTATTTCCTATCGAGAAGGTAGTTGCAACATTTCAAAAATAATAGAGATAACCATGTCAACACTGCTATAGATGTCTTAAGTAAACACTATCAGGAAAGTAATTGTGAGACTGAGTTCTCGAGAATTTGTGCGTATAATGTACCGGTACATCCCATTTTACTATTGTTGCATCGTCTGCTACGTTATTCTACTCCACAGTACTTTTCGACTAGATTTACAATGAGTTAATATTGTACATGAATAACAAAAGAGTCGAGAAGAACTATGTTTTAAACTCACTTAGGATCAAAATGAATATACTCCGCGAAATGTATTGCCAAGTATATTTTATAACATATAAAGACACCTCCCGGTCAACGCCGGGTAAAATAGCTAGTTGATCATAACTCAGTCTACAAGATACGGATTTCACAATCAAGTATCATGTAAACCTTACTGCGATACAAATAGCCTAACAATATGGCACGTATCCAGCAGCACTGCCTTCTTTATTCTGGCAATCAGGTGTTTCATTAGCAGTTCCTTCAAAGCCATTTGAACAACTCCCGTGGAAGAGATTACCACTGGAAAAATTCTCCCGCATTTTACTACCCATAGGTACCATATTTCGTCAGCTAACGGTGCGTACTAGTTTGTTTCTTTAGCCTGTGTATTTAGCGTATTTTGGCTAAGTGGCTTAGCAACGTCTATCAAGGAGGCTTTTTGGTTTCTTTTATTGAGATAGACAATATCGTGTCGATTGGCCAAGATTTACTTGTTGGTTATAATAGGTATATCCCAATACATTTTATAATACTCATATTCAAGCACGTTGGCAGGCTGGTAGCCTAACTGTAGTACACCATGTTCGTATCCAGAAGTCCACACTTAACGCTGGCTCTTGATGTATGATCTTAGCAACATCGTTGTGTCTTTTGGTATACTCTATACTAGCCAGCGTAGAGCAGCCACTGGTGATGTGATCGATGATTTCTAGCGCTGAGGTGCATCTACGACATCGATCACATGCTATATTCACATTAAGGATGTGTTTTCTATATATATATATATTCTTTTGTATTGACACCGTCCTGTATCGCAATTACAAAAAGCGAACCATGCTTCAACCATATGTTCGGCAATGATCGGTCAACATGATGTCGGCTAAGCATGTGAGAGTGTACACCATGCCGTCCTTTACGTAACCAAACCAACTGGCGCTGTTCAAACAAAGTAACGTGCTCTTTTGTGTCATATTGGTACGTTGGCAACTATGTATTGATATTACTTTAAGTTTTATGTTTCTAACTTAGATCTTCTTTGACAGTATCCTTGGCAGCCTGGAAACAAAAGTTTCCATACAGTTCATTAAATAAACCAGAACGCCATCCCGTATACGGTGTAGTGCTCATTTTCGTTCCTTCAAATTGGTCAAGTTGTAGTGACTGTAAATCTCTTACCACTTTCAACAATGCCTTTCTACAGAAGAATATTCTTTGCGCCAAAGAAGTACTGTCTCAAACGATCCAGTTGCCTACTTGGGTGATTGTGAGATCAAAGACCCCTTGATCACCTTCGCTCCATGATAGTGTGACGCGCTCGATCGCTATCTGTAGATGATGAAGCCAATATTTTGTCATTGACACTCGTATTCTCCATTATATCTGCTCTAAATCTGTCTTGGACCACTTAACAATCACGAGCGAATACGAAAGTACAGGCACTGCCCTGGTGTTAAGGGCTTTGACCGTCTTGCCTGCATCCAAGTATGATTACAGAATCATATAGACTCGATTTAGGAATTTTTGCTGCAAATTGGCTTTACTTTGTGTGTGTCATATCCCTCGAACCTGAAGAAAGCCCAAGTATTTGCAGGTCTCGCCCTCATCCAAACACTCGATTAGCTCATATAGACCAACATCGAAGCCCTCTGCTGTATCAAGTTTCCCACTTGAAAGTACGATCGCTTAGGATTATTCGAGTCCGAATTTCATCACTATATCGTCGCTGAACTTCTGCGTAATATCTAAGAACCCTTGCTGTTATTATCAATATTATTTTTATTAGTATTAATGGTAGTTTTAGCAAATGCTTGCACGGCTTGGAGACGGTTCTGATCTGTGTTGGCTATACTGGCCTCTGTAGTATTCGGGCTCATAACGCGCCACTGCCACCATGATGGTTTGTGTTCATGTAATTGAAGGTCACATGTGTGAATTTGCCCTATTATCTTAAAATATTTGCCGGAGTATGTGTTACAAATTGGATGCACAGCGTATTTTGATGTTTTGAATAGCGACCTGTACCAGTAATTACGTTTTATGTTTGACACATTTAAGACAACCGTTTAATTTTTTGCCATCAGATAAATCTTATTTGTTAGATACGAATAACTTCCGGAATTGTTTGTCACCATCCCCTACGTTGTCAATACATATATTTTACTTCCTTTTTCTGCGATGGAGTGCTGAAGAGTCAATTCTTAGTTTCCTCTAGATTGTAGTGGGGTTGTGCTGGAAGTGATAGAATACGGTCTCTCAATGTCGTTTCTTTTTTTGTGAAACCAGGGAATGTAGCTTTCTATATTAATGCAGAGTTTCTCTATCAATGTGCTGCTTGGGCTATGTCGTCTCTTTCTACAAATAAATTTCCTGTATCTTTCATGATAGAGTTACTATTCTTTCTCTTATCGGTGCACAACTGGTTTTTATTTAGAAATAGCGGAACAACGTAATCTAAACTTCATGAAGCATCCAAGAATGAACAGGTATTGGACACATTTACTACACAACTACAGATAAGTGACGAAGGATTTTCTGCTTCGTTATTGGATAAGGGAATTTTGCAGTGTCAGCTTGAATGGTTCAGTTGGTTAATTACTGGCCTTCTAACCTAAGAGTATGATTTTTATTTGAGCTTATTACGTTAAATATAAGGTGGTTAAATACCAATGTCTCTTATTGGCAGGTTTTTGAGCTTGTTACAGAACCATTCGAGGACAAAGGTTTGGCATTCTGAAAGCTAGTAAACTACAATGTGATGTATTAACCAACTAATTATTATTAGTTCTTTACTTTTACAATCTACAGTAGGTGATATAGCTCAATTAGAGTACATAAAATACAAGAAATTAAACAAAATCACAACCTACATATCTACATACCCTATAACCCATCCGATGCATTCGCAAATTATACCTTAGGCTACATTTTAAAATTCCTGTAATGCAATTAATACTAGCGATGTTCTCTTTCTGGTTCCTCCAATTACGAATAAAAAGCGTTACCTATCAAGATCAGGATCGTATACTGAGTCATTTTTATGAGAACCATGAGTTACTCCATTGTGCAATTAATATTTTAAGTCATGAGTCGACGTCTGATATCGTGAGACTCCTTATCTGTGAGTCTATTAATTGCTCTGTATTTTTAGCCTACTTTCGATTTTTGCAAAAAATGAAAGTAGACTTATGAGATCAACACAGGGCGAAAAAAGTGTGTCTGTCTGTGTGTGTGTATGTGTGTGTGTGAGTCTGTGTGTGTGTGTGTCTGTGTGTCTGTGTGTGTGTGTGTGTGAGTGTGTGTATTCTGAATGTCTATCCCCCCCTATCAATTCGAACACGGTGAATGCGAATTGAACGAAATTTGGTACAAAGGTAGCACTAGCAAAGGACACCTCAGTGTCATGTTTTATATCGCCGCCATCTTTACTAAAACTGAATGGCGGCCACTCAAACGTTCAAAACGTAAAATCAAATAACGACTAACCAAATCATCCGATCTCTACCAAATTTGGTAACAACATACCTTCGTATAGGATGCGTATTGTGACCAAACTACAAGGTCGTCCGCCATACCATTTCAGGATGGCGGCCGTGCGAATTATGCAAACTTTATAATCCATATCATGGGACCCACCAGTTCCGATTATCGAGCCGAGAATCGTTTTAACTGTTCTAAAGGAAGAGGCACGTTCGAAATTAAAAGTTTATTTTGTAATACTATAGTGCAGACGTGATTTTAAAAAGCTGAGCTGATTTAGTAATAAGACAAGATGGCAGCGGATATCTTATGCCTGACTTATATTTCACTAATTTGAGTATTGCATGCAATATAGCGTACTGATATAAAATAAATAAACTTTGTATGAAATGCTTTATATATAAATAATATACTCCAGTGATGAAATCGTTTAGTATAAATCACTATTTGCTAACAAGTTCTATGTAAGTCATTTTATATAGAACGATATTCGTTGACACAATTAGCTCAGTGGTAGAGCGTTAGCCTACCGCTCAAATGCCTATGGTTCAAACCCGATCAGAGCTAGTTTTTTTGCTTGAAATTTTATATGTTTATTGTTTTGTAATGACTCAGATGTTTTAAAATTAAGCGTTATATTGTGCATATTATGGTGTAAAATATATATTTAATTAAAACATAATTCGCCAGCAGATTTACTCGAGACATCTAGCTGCCAAAAAGGTAACTGCACGCCGACCAGATTTTATTGAAAAGTTTCTTCTTCTGGCCGCTAGAATGCACTCGCTCTGTTAGGATTATATTGTTAGATATTTCACCACTAGATATCTCGACTAGTCTACGTGGGGCTCCATTGATTACTATACCATTTGCATTCTATGCGCATCGAATTTGAAGAATGACAAGATGATACTACGATACATTTTTACTTTCTATTTTAAAGGGTTTGTAACAGCCTATTGTGCGTTATTTGAAAATGTTAATTGAAGTAAAGAACAAAACGATTTCACATAGTATCTGAACTCTACCGTTGGTGCTAGTTCAGGATATTAATTAATACTTCTATTTCAGCCAAATAGCAATCGAAAATATCCACATAGTTGGTATACACACGTCTCTGTAGGGCCATGGAAAGATTTGTTAATTCAATTAGGGTTGTGAAAGTCATACGCAGCCAGACGTGTAAAGACATGCCTCAACTCAAAGTTGGATGTTGCCCGCGTCAGGCCGATTATGTAATAATAATAATAATAATAATAATAATAATAATGTTATTGGTTTTACGTCCCTTTTAACTACTGTTGCTTTTAGAGACGCCGAGGTGCCAGAATTTTGTCCCGAAGGGGATCTTTAACGTGCCAGTAAATCTACTAACACGGCTCCCTCGCATTTGTGCACCCTCAAATGCCAGCTGACTGCGCCAGGATACGAACCTGAAACATACGGTCCAGCAAGCGAGAACGTTACCGCTGAGCCACGCCGCCAGTCCGGTCGATTATGTCTCCAGATCCATAACATTCTTTAGATACTTCTTATCTTTCTTTCTTCAATGATGGTAGCAGTTTTTATCTAGGTTGTGGCGTTTGGTAGAGGTAAATCGTTTCTAAGGTCTTCAACAAAGAATAGTTCTATTATACTCTTTGATAATAACAACGAGTTATAACTATACTCATACATTTAGGAGAAAGTAGGCTATATGTTCTTTACTGAACATCTTGTTTTCTCGCCATATATTGACATGTCTGAGTCTTGTGCGTTTGATTGGCCATTGACTTGTGTATGGAAGGCGTTGCATCCGATCAAATTATATCACGCAGTTACCTTTGGGTTTCATTGATAACCTACTGTATGTTAATGATGATGATGATGATGTTGATAATTGTTGTTTTAAGGGGCCTAACATCTCGGCTATCGGCCCCTAATGGTTTGGGTGATAGTGAATCATGAGATGAGAATGATAACTTTAACTAATACTAACTACAGTCTTACATACTAGAGGAAGAAATGGGACACAAATAAAGGATAAGCAAATAAAGGACAGGAAGAAAAGAAATGTCCTCAACCCTCGAATAATGGGGATTGAAGGACTTGTAAGGAAGAGAGCCATGAAAGGCAGATAGGAAAGGGGAAAGAGGAGAGGGCTCGCCCGAAAGTTGGAAAAGGGAAATAAACGGACCCGGCTCAGGAATGCCCCGGGATTGCCAACTCCCGAACTCACCAGCCATGAGCCCCTGAGGCTCTAGCAATATACAGGGTGCACCAGAAGTGGTGGGGCTACATACACCCTGCCTCCTTGAGGGCCTTGAGCAGAAGGCAGGAGATAACATGAAATGAAAAAGATGGCTGACCCCTCGAAGAATGAGGGTATCAGGAAAGATGACATAAGGGCCAATTAAGGCGGGAAAGGAAGAGACTTCCTATGCTTCGGATACCCTAATATCTGTTTGAGTCTTCAGTCTTTTGACTGGTTTGATGCAGCTCTCCATGCCTCCCTGTCCTGAGCTAATCGTTTCATCTCTACATAGCTACCACACCCTACATCCGAGGCAATCTGTTTAACATATTCTAACCTTGGCCTACCCCTACAGTTCTTGTCCTCGACCCTTCCTTCCATAACTAAGCTTGCTATTCCTGGGTGTCTTAGTATGTGTCCTACCAACCTATCTCTTCTCTTCATTAGCAGTCGCCAGAAACATCTCTCCTCTCCCACACGCCTTAATACCTCTTCGTTTGTAACCCTATCTACCCATCTGATCTTCATCATTCTCCTGTAACACCACATTTCAAATGCCTCAATTCTCCTCTTTTCTGCTGCACCAATAGTCCAAGTTTCACTTCCATAGAGCGCCACGCTCCAGACAAAGGCTTTCAAAAATGACTTCCTAATACCTAAATCTATATTCGATGTCAACAGATTCCTTTTTTGTAGAAAGGCTTTCCTTGCCTGAGCCAACCTACTTTTTATATCCTCTTTGCTTCGTCCATCACTGGTTATTCTGCTTCCTAAGTAACAGAAGTCTCCTACTTCCTTCAGCTTTTCACCTGCCAATTTGATCTCCATAGAGGTTTCTGATTTATTTCGGCTGCATTCCAGTATTTTTGTTTTACATTTATTAATTTTCATCATGAATTCCTTCCGTAAGACGGAATCCATACCATTCAAAAACTCATTCAAATCCTCAGGCTTGTCGGCCAAGATGACGATGTCATCAGCAAATCTCAGAGTTGAAATTATTTCTCCTTGAATCTTCACTCCCACTTTAAATTTTTCTCCAATTTCCTTCATTGCTTGTTCAATGTAAAGATTGAAAAGTATGGGTGATAAGTTGCAGCCTTGCCTTACACCTTTCATAATACCAGCTTCTCGCTCATATCCTTCAGCTCGAATGACTGCTGTCTGGTTTCTGTATAGATTGTATATCACCCTCCTATCCCTGTACTTTATTCCAATAGATTTCAAAATGTCAAACAATTTAGTCCAATCAACGTTATCAAAAGCCTTTTCTAAGTCTACAAATGCCATGAACGTTCTCTTATCTTTCCTTATTCTACCTTCCAAAATCAGCCTAAGACTTAGTACAGCTTCCCTTGTTCCTACATTTCTCCTGAAACCAAACTGGTCTTCACCCAACTCCGTTTCTATCTGGCTTTCAATCCTCTTGTAAATTATTCTAGACAGGATCTTTGAAGCATGAGTAATCAAGCTGATTGTACGGTAATCTTCACATCTGTCAGCTCCCACTTTCTTTGGTATAGGGATGATAACATTCTTCTTGAAATCAGAGGGTACCTCACCTGTCTCATAAATCCTACACACCAAGTGAAATAACCTGATCAGACCTCCATCTCCTATGCAGCGTAGCAACTCAATCGGTATATCATCTATGCCTGGGGCTTTGTTCCTGCCTAAGTCCTCTAATGCTCTGTCAAATTCTGATCTCAATATTAAATCTCCTTTTGCATCCTCATCAATTTCCTCCTCCCTTTCCATTACATGATTCTCAATCTCCTTTCCCTTATACAAGCACTCTATGTAAGCTTTCCATCTCTCAACTTTTTCTTCCCTATCTGTTAGAGGCTTTCCATTTGTGTCCCTAATATTACAGCACTTAGTCTTCTTTTCCCCAAAAGTATTCTTAATCCGTCGATAAGCTGTGTCTACTTTTCCTAATTTCAGACACTTTTCTATACCTGTACATTCCTCTTTCAACCATTCTTCTTTCGCCTCCTTGCACTTCTTGTTAACCTCATTTCTCAGACGTCTGTATTCTGCTTTCCCCTCTTCATCTCTTAGATTCTTGTGTCTCCGCCTTTCATCCATCAATTCTAGTATATCCTGAGTGATCCACGGTTTTCTACCTATTCTTTCTTTCCTACCAATGTTTTCTTCTGCCGATTTTGTTATTTCATTCTTCAAAAGTGCCCATTCGTCTGCAATTGAAGTTTGTTTAGGGGTTTTGATTAGTCCTTCCTTTATACTCTTCTTGAATCTTTCGTTCACATCCTTTACTTTCAGTCTGTCTATTGCCCACCTTTTTGGCTTTTGACTTTTCTTCAGTTTCTTCAACTTTAATCTGCATTTCATCACAACCAGATTGTGGTCGGAGTTTATGTCAGCACCAGGATATGTTTTACAATCCAAAATCTGGTTTCGAAACCTCTGCTTGACCATAATGAAGTCGATTTGGTAACGCCCTGTATCTCCTGGTCTCATCCATGTGTATATTCTTCTATTGTGGTTATTGAATAAGGTGTTAGCTATGACCAGCTCATGTTCGGTGCAGAATTCCATCAGCCTGCTTCCTCGATCATTCCTTTCACCTAATCCGAAATCTCCTACTATCTTCCCTTCCCTCCCTTTTCCTACCACAGCATTCCAATCTCCCATTACTATAACATTTTCATCACCTTTGATATACCTCAGAATGTCATCTATTTCTTCGTAGACCTTTTCAACATCCTCATCATCAGCTTGACTGGTAGGCATATAGACTTGTACCACTGTGGTGCACGTAGGTTTAGTATTGATTTTTGCTACAATAATCCGTTCACTGTATTGCTCATAATATTCCACCCGCTGTCCAAGTTTCCTACTCAATATGAGACCAACTCCTGCTTGGCCATTGTTTGATTTAGTGCTAATGACCCTATAGTCTCCTGACCAAAAGTCCTGTTCTTCCTGCCAGCGCATTTCACTAATCCCAACCAAATCCAACCTCAACCTATCCATTTCCCTTTCTAAGTTTTCTAACTTTCCACTTCCTAGCAGACTTCTAACATTCCACGCTCCGATCCGTAGAATGTCAGATTTCCTCTTTGTCACTTCTGTGATGTTAACCCCCTCTCGAGTAGTCCCCACCCGGAGATCCGAACGGGGGACTAGTTTACCTCCGGATTGAAATTTTACAAGGGAGGAGGCCATCATCACATGTAATTATGCATAGAGAGGTGCATATCCTCGGGAATAGCATTACGGCTGTAGTTTCCCGTTGCTTTCAGCCTAATATCTTCGAGGTTGAAAAAGAACAAGAGTGGACTAAGAGAGGACGACAGGAAAGAAGACGGAGAGGAGCCCGGCACAAGTAAGTTAAAGCCATGCCGGACTCAGCTGGGGTCCCGTGGTTGCCAACCTACGTACCACTAGATGTGAGCCCCTGGGGGAATAACCTATGTTATTGTGATATATGTAGTTGTGTGTGTTTTTTTAATAGAGGTGAGGTTTAAGAAGGAGGCTGCCGTAACCTTAAGTAAGGAGCAATTCTAGCAATTGCCTGCACATGAAATGGGACCCACGGAAAAAATCTGGGATGGCTGGGAAGGGAATCGAACCCACTTCTTCTCAGTTTTGCCCCACTAAGCTGACTGCACCCCGTTCAAAAACTCAGACCAGATTTTAATTTATTGACAGAACCGGGAATCAAACTAGGGTCTCAGGGATGACTGCTACGAACGTTAGCCACTACACCACGAGGTAATGTGAGAGTCCATTCTGTTACTACATATCACAGACCATCGAGCATGTAGCAATGGAGTGCCCACTGAGGTAGTTTTAGGGGTCCATTCAAGACCTGCACATTGCTGCCGAGGAAACTGGCAATAATGGCCAGAATGGACGTTAACTTCAAATTTGTTAAAGTATCACATTGTACCAAATCCGTTAATATTGTATATAATTTTAATGGAATATTATGTTGCATATGGTTGTGGTATGTAAGTGAAATGTATCGTAATTCTACGAAAATAGATAAATCATTAAATAAATGATTGTGAATAGTAATAATATTTTCTAACAATAAAACATTGAGACTCATGGCACACATGCCGGTGTAAGTAACGAACTGTTTTTAACCCCTCAGCGATATACAGATAATCGGTAAGTCCGTAAACCAATCGCTAGGCTGATGTCCTGCTAAGTTTACCCGCGGAATAAATGCTCTGTACTGAAGTAACCAACGCCCTCTCTCCTTTTAGTTGAATACAAAAATAATAATATGAAGCAGTGAACGCCAGGAGGCACTTGGCGAAGAACTTGCCTTGCCTTCGCTTATGTCCCATCTTGGACTCTTAAGATAATTTGTGTTCACATTTACTTCGCAAATCTGACTTCCTCACTTCCTGCAACTTTCCTAGTCATTTGTGCCAGTGTATATACCCTCTATATTTTCCCTATTCCCAGTTCTGTCTTTCTTCCTCGTATCTCTGTTTCTCTCGCTCTCGATCCTTGCCTGCGGGGATCCCCCAAACTTTGCTCATTTGAATGCAGTTAGCCCGCTCTATCAGACGCTGGGATTGACGGCACTACAGCCCCTGCCACCACCACCACCCTCCCGACATCTCAAGCGACCCCCTATTTATCGTCAAGTGAACACTGTCCTATTGAAGTTATATCAAGTCAAATACCGTCTCTACGTTTCTCAAATGCACACTTCACCAAACCTATAACCAGGATACGTATCTGAAATATTGTTGTTGTTGTTGTTGTTGTTGTTACTGATTCAAATTAGGAACTTTGCCACGTCACTTCGCCACAGTGGAGTATTGGTACCGAAAAGCTGGCTAAAATTATTGCGCAGGTTTTTCCAAGTCCAAATGCAACGAAACGCCTGAATTTGTCAGTAATTGATGTATTTACATAAACTATAGCAACTAATCATAGATAAATAATAGAAAACTCATAGAAAACATAGATACAACATACAAACTCGAGAACACATTTTATATTACCACAAGGAAATTTTCTTGTTTTCCTTAGAACCATTCATAATAATTTTCAAAAGCAATATTTACGGAGAAAAACATAGAACAGAAGGAACCAAACAAAAAAGAATGGGAAAGAAGGTGAACTCCATAAAACAAGGTTTTGAAACAACGCTATTCCGATACCATAGAATCCGAGTCTTGCAAATCATCTGATTCTTGTTCGCCTTCATTGCCTATGGTGTTTTCTGTTGCAGACAGCAAATGTTTCAGTGTTTCAGAGGAGAACGGCTTGTGTTTCTTTTGCGATCTTTTCCTTATGCTGCTTATAAGTGGGTCCGAACTTAAATGGAGCCTATTTAATACATCTCTGTTGTAGCTTTCCCGTGAAAATTCCCTCGCGAAGTTCTGCCTATGTAAGCGAAAGTGCTTGTTGATAGCCTCTGCCGCTTCTTCAGACAATTGACCAATAGGCCAAAGTGCAGGTGCAACGACTGTCGCACCATGCGCAAGGATCTCGTGTACTGTGGGTGACATTGGATGTCATCCGTACAACGCCACATAGAGTTTGGCAGTATCTTTGCAGTATAGGGCAAACTTCTCCACGTCAATTTTGTGAACACTAGAAATAGTTTCCAATATTATTTTAAACTTCTCAATTATAGATATATTTAGGCCAGTAATTCTCGAGGCTCTTGCCGGATCTTCAAAAAATCTTATTGATGTGTTGCCATCATTCGTGTTCCCTAACCCGGCTTTCGGTACATCCACTAACAGTCCCATTTCTTCCCGGTTTTTTTTTGAATCATCGCCTTTGTTTCACTAACAATCATCGTATCATCCTTTGTCCTGATCAGCCATTTCTTGATAGGTAATTTGTAATATAAATGAAGAGGAGATTCAAAAAATCGAATCTTTGCATGCAGAATTGAGAGTCCGAACTTGAAAGCTGCAGGGTTTGCGTCCTTTGTATCTTCAAATTTGTTAAAATCCTTCGAAGATTTACCACAAATGCAGCACCGCATTGTCGATGTTGTAAAAGTAGCAGCATTGCAGATCTTTGCATCCACCATTGAGGGTGCTAAAATATGCCGAATATATGCAGTGCCATAAGTAGTTGCGATTTCAGTTTTTGTTAGACATTTGGCTTGCTTTGATACATATTCCAGTTCTTCGTTGGTAATGTCTTTAGTTTCGTGTGTGAAGCGTATTCGTATTGTCCTGCAATACCGTGTAGAAGAGGGCACTTGATTCTACCATACAATCCTTGGCAGATTCCCAACATTTGTTCTCAGGCGTAAAGGTACGAGAGAACTTTGAAAAATATTCGCGTCACTGTCACAGCTACTTTGAAATCACTGTTTAAACTGCGCTTGCTGGGATCCATCGCAGCCCCATTTTGATATAAGGTCTAAATTTTCATTTTGTTCTACTGTCAATGTTTCTAAAACATCTTCCAAATATTTACACAATCGCTTTGAAGTGAGGTCCAGCAAATCTTGAAGCTAAATCTCGGCGCACGTTTCCGTCACACGCACTGATTGTTCCCTTGGGTAGCACTCTTTTTTTGCTTCTTTGATTCGTGAGTAGCAAGGATAAATGTTCTTGCTCGCGCTGTGCAATATGTCCCATTGTCTTCTTGAAATTCGCCTTCTACAAATATTGCCAATGCCTCTGATGGGGTAAGTTTCTGAACAGTTTCCTTTTGAGCCTTGAGAATGTTTCGTCGGAACTTCGTACCTCGTGTTGGAGTGAATGTTATATCTTTAATAATGTGTGGTACGTCACTGTTACCAGCAGCTCGTTGACTCATTTGAGCAGCATACGTCAACTCATCAGCAGGTACGTGCTCCCGCAAATGTTTCATTTTACGCCGCTTGCTTCTATCACTACTTTCCGCGAAATCTTTGTCCGGTCGACCTGGTCTTTCTATAGTCCAAGTAGGCACTTTTACACAAGTACTAAGCCATTTTTATTTTGCAAGAAACGTTCTTCCATTCTATTAGCCGCTGTCCATTTCTTCTTTAAATCGGACTTGAAATAGCATAGGACACGTCTTATGAGTAATTTCTATTAACTTTTTCTCCATAAATAACAATGTGACATCTATTTCCTTACTAGGACACTCTTGCAACAGCTTATACAGCGACATTTTCGTCGTCTCCTTTCCCATCTCCGAAGAATATACACGGAGATGGGAGACTTGTGTAATATACGAGAAGGACAACAAATGCACCCCATAATTTCAAACGGATGGAAATAAAAATGGGGCAAATATGGGCAACTGTTCATTACTGATATGATGCAAAGAAACGTTGAAGTTAATAATAGTGCAAACAATTTTACCCGGAAAGGCCCGACATATGTACTTTAACACGATTATGCAAATACTCAACCCAAAAAAAAACTTACTTTTATGGTCACAAAACGTGGCACTCAAGTACAGCAACTTTAGGGACAAATCACATGTATCATGTTCAGTATTCAAGCACATACCTTTTCTTTCCACCTCCGCAAGTTTTATAACACAAATGAGATGCTGAAGAACACTGTACACGAGAATGCCAAGAGCTCCCACACTTACCTCACCCGCCGGCTGACTGACTACTCTGGAAGCCACTCAAGACAAGGCGATGAGTCACAGCTCTGATATCGGGATGCCCCCAAATGTCCACGAGATGATGTCATGATAATCTAACTCTCGGAAAATCACACGCTCTGCGCTTTCCAACGCTATTTCGTTTTATCACTTTTGGCCAGCTTTTCAGTACAAATACTCCACTGTGGTCGGTCGTATTTATGTGGCTACGTGTAGTTGAGTGTGTGTGTGAGTGAGTGAGAGAGAGCTGTCTAATAACCTGTGTAATTGTGATGACTGTGGTAGTGCACGTACTTGTAATGGGGGCTAGTATTTGGAAGGAGTTAGCCAAGGCCATAAGTTCGGAATCAGGCCGATATTGGCCAGCAGTAGAAGTGGGAAACCACAGAAGACCACTTCTTAGGACAGCTGAGATCGGAATCAAACCCATATATTCTCAGTCCTGCCTCACTAGGCTGAGTGTACCTCCTTCCAATACTCTGGGCAGAATTACATTTTATGGCAGAGGACGTTTTGATCTCTGCCTCTCAATACGTACACTAGGACACATAAGGTGTGTTCTAAGTATCTATTCCTGACTTCATTGCTATTCGGGGATCAAGGATTCGAATTCTGGCACTGCCATTATTTATATGCGTCCAGGACTTACAAGGCTGCTAATATACAAAGCTTAACATACATCAAGATAACTTGAAAGAAGAAACGTTAGAAGGTAAACAATATACTAAACTATGATATGCAACTCATACATACAATAAGTACTGTAGTTCTGTGAAGAAATAAACAAGATGTTCAGTAAAGAACATATAGCCTACTTTCTCCTAAATGTATGAGTATAGTTACAACTCGTTGTTATTATCAAAGAGTATAATAGAATCATTTCTTGGTTGAAGACCTTATAAACTATATACCTCTACCAAACGCCACAACCTAGATAAAAACTGCTACCATCATTGAAGAAAGAAAGAAAGAAAGAAAGAAAGAAAGAAAGAAAGATAAGAAGTATCTCAAGAATGTTATGGATCTGGAGACATAATCGACCGGACTGGCTGCGTGGCTCAGCGGTAACGTTCTCGCTTGCTGGGCCCTAGGTTGCAGGTTCGTACCTGGCGCAGTCAGCAGGCATTTGAGGGTGCACAAATGCGAGGGAGCCGTGTCAGTAGATTTACTGGCACGTTAAAGATCCCCTTCGGGCCAAAATTCCGGCACCCCGGCGTCTCTAAGAGCAGCAGTAGTTAAAAGGGACGTAAAACCAATAACATTATTATTATTATTATTATTATTATTATTATTATTATTATTACATAATCGACCTGCCGTGGGCAACATCCAACTTTTAGTTGAGGCTTGTCTTTACACGTCTGGTTGTGCATGGCTTTCACAACCCTAATTGAATTAACTAATCTTTCCATGACCCCACAGAGACGTGTGTATACAAACTATGTGGATATTTTCGATTGCTATTTGCCTGAAATAAAAGTATTAATTAATAACCTGAACTAGCACCAACGGCTAGAATTCAGTTAATATGTGAAATCGTTTTGTTGTTCTTTACTTCAAATAACATTTTCAAACAACGCACAATAGGCTGTTACAAACCCTCTAAAATAAGAAGTAAAAATGTATCATAGTAGCCTATCACCTTGTCATTCTTCAAATTCGATGCGCATAGAATGCCAATGGTGGTGCATTCTTGGAATACACGGTAAGATAGAGTATATTTTTTAATGCTTTTTGCTTGTTCATTCCTTCCTTTTTCTCAAACACCAAGAAAAAAAAGGAAGCTTGTAGTTTAACGTGACCGTTAATATTGAGATCATGAGCCACGGGACCTCCTTTTTACGTGGAATCCGAACCACAGGACATGGCATTTCACTTAGAAAATCTCACATGCATTGTCAAACACCAAGAGTGATCTCCTATGTTGTCTTTGCTGTTTAGGGTTCTCATGTTATTCGTGAGTCTGTTCTAGATATATATCTTCCATGACTCACTTAACGTCATCTAGCAGCGAATCTCTGAAGTTCCTCAATTCTTCCCGGTGCAAGAGGACTTCCTTAACAATCTGCCAACCAGATCTCGTCGCCATCGCCAGCTATCATCTCCGTGATCAAGAGAACTTCGTCTACTTTTTCACCCACCAGGCTGCGATAGTGTCGCCTACTATCAACTCTTTGAAGACCATCTTATCAAGAGAATTTAACTTTTCAATGTTGGTTATGCTTATATGTTTTCCTTTTGTCTCCTACCCCCTCTCTTTTCCCTTTCCTGGTCCTTCTGAGCTTCACTGAGTGGGTCTTACTTGTACGTCGGCAGTCGACTTAGTCAGTCAAGGCTCAACTCGAGCTAGCCTCATCAAATAAAGAGGCATTCTCTTCATTCCACGCCATGTTGGAACTCTAATGTAAATCGTCAAAGGGAACTTCACCTTCGCCATGCAGCAAAGATAAGTACAGACTTAAGGTTTTAACCCCATCTTCAACGGTTTTAATATCTACATGCTTTTAACGATCATTTTATAGGCAGTGTGAGATTACTATATTTGAGGCAATAATCACCCTTCGCGGGATTTTCCATGTTAAGCTTTTGTCTGTCTAAGCAAATCTTAATAGAAAGCAGCATTTCTTATGAGAAATCTTCTCACAACGTGGGAATTACCCACTGTCTATAAATTACTCAGCTCGTTCCACCGCTGGAATAACTTTGGCCCTATTCTTCAGTTAGGATTGTTCTGGAACCTTCCAGATTCTGCACTCTATCTACCAGTCGCGCCGTCATGTGTTTTCCACTCACATGTGGGGATACTATTTTAAATTAAGGAATCATCCTTATAAATTACTGCAATAGCTAAATTTTCTTCCACCGTTGGGATTTTCTCTGCCGCATTTAATTGTAATCCACAACTTTCTCAAGCAATAGACTTTCGCCTACCTAGTGCAACTAGTTATTTTCCATCATTGCAATAACTTTCTTTGCCATAAAATGTCGTGCTACTACAGTGAACTTTTCATCCATTTAAACAGACTATAGTGAAAACCAGTGCTTGTTCAACATTTCTACCGCGTCGCGATCGTCCGATTATTATAAATACGGCCATGAACATTAATCCTCCAGCCCAGTTGATCTTTCCTAAACCCCTTACTAACAAACCAAAATAAAATTGTTACTTTAGGTCTTTTTCAATGAGGTGTCACTCTAAACCCGTGCCCTCCCCCTTTGCTTATATCTCATTAATTAATTCCTGCATAACTACGTGTTTGGTACACGTTTCAAACTTACATTGTTTCTCCCTTATAATTAGGGAATACAATTCTTTCAACTCATAAGTGAGTTATTTCTAGGTTTCACGAAGGGGAAACTTGCCCCATTTGGTTCGTGATTCCTACTTAAACATGGGATGACTAGAAACTTCCTTTCGACTTTCTCTCCAGGTTTCACTTTAAGTGACCTGCCCTATTTGTATAACCACAAAAAAAGTAATTCAGCTTAGAGATAATAAGTTATAGGAACTTCTATTTTATTCTTCCTGTTTTTGTTATTGTTATTTCCGAAGTTGTTACTTTTTCTAGAATATTTTCTCAGAAATTTCTTGAAGTACACACCTTGTACTCGATTTACTGTCTAACGTTAATCACTTTAATTGTCTTTAACTTTTGTACTTTATCCTGTCTATTTTAAAATCTTGCGAGGATTTTAAAACATATAAAGGTTTGAAACCAAAAGAATTGTTAATTGTCTGGCGCAAACTTTAGATGTTTTTCGGAGGTCTGTGACCCCATTTGTTGAAAATGAAAATCCACAGCCTGCTTCCAGTCTCCGACTGGGTCAGGAATGGAATGAATGAAGCCCCCATCTAGCGGCGAGGATATGAACTGTGCCGGCTGCCGAGGCCTGACGCACTCCTCTGGGGCAATGATTAAATGAATGACAGATGAAATGAAATGATAGTGGAGAGTGTTGCTGGAATGAAATTGTGACAGGGAAAACCGGAGTACCCGGAGAAAAACCTGTCTGCCTCCGTCTTGTCCAGCACAGATCTCACATGGAGTGACCGGGATTTGAACCACGGACCCAGCGGTGAGAGGCCGGCGTGCTGCCGCCTAAGCCACGGAGGCTTCCCCATTTGTTATAAAGTCTAAATTATATATTTGTCAAAAATCTACTACTTATTTGTTAAATTCATCACGCTCTTTTGCATTGTTAAAATAAATTTAAAGTTTCTTTCATTGACTCATCATTTCTCTAACACAACAGTTAGGCAAGATCCTGTCTTCCCTGACTCTTCCTAGGTTCATGTCCTCGTTAATGCAAATAAATCTCGTGATAGGGTTTTCACCACTTGTTGCATTTGAGCAAGAACTCTTAGTTGACAACTCGGTAAAGTCTCTCTTAGCTTTAATAGCTAATTCTAACTGGCCAGTAAGGCAAGCATAGCTCGCTACGCCAGCTTCCTGCTTGTGGAGATTCTCTCCAACGCTTATGGTTGGTTTTTCAAAATTTAAGTGTTTCTCCTTGCCTAAACTTTTAGTCGGCTCCTTGCTGGGTAAAAGCTTAGCCATTTCCAAATGCAACTATTGGTACACTTACCAAAATTATTCCCAAAAGTATAATTGATTTATTCCTATCCTTCTTGGAAGCATTTGGTCTCTCTTTAGGAATTCTACAATTTCGAAGACAAAAAATATCGAAACCTATTCAAACTATTGGCATTCTTCAAATTACTGTGAACAGATATATAATAAATCTGTTACTCTTTGTCTTGCCTGACCATCACCCTTCCCCATAGTAGGCATATGTATGCTTGAGAGGGAATACTCTAAAGCCACTCGCAAACCGCCCAAGTTCCAGCTGCGTGTCCCGTTAGCTTTGCCCAGGTCCCTACTCACTTTAGGTATCTGAGAGCTGATTTGCAGTGGCAGTCACCTTTTAGGACATTTAAAGTTAAACTTATAACTTTTGGGGGACTCTTCTCCTATTTCTCCATCCTTTTTCTCCAGTCCGAAACCCACTCCCTTTTCTTTATCATCTTCCCTTGGTGGTTAGGTTATTCCTCAGCCAATAATCTACCCAAAATTTGGTGCCGAAACCCGGGAGGGTCCATTTGTTATTTTCTATTCTTTTTCAAGTGTCATTTGACAATACTTTCCAAATTATTAATATCTGCTTTGAATCTTTCAGCTATAACTACATGGTGCAAAGCCTGTGAAGTGGAAAGAGGCCGCTCCTGTCTCCTTTGGTGGGTCCCCTTCTTTCAACTTATTTGCTGCTGCCAGCCTGACAGCATTTCCAAGGTTCCACAGTTTCGTAAGTTATACTTTAATCTACCTACCTTGTCATGACTCCTACTGAAAATGATAAGGATGAAAAACTCACTTCTAAACAAATGTTGAAACATCGTGTAAGGGATTTTGAACGTTCATATGAAAATTATTGTAACATCCAAAGTTAAATAGAAACTTGTATGCTCAATCAATCCGAAGATCGAGTCGAAGTAGCAAACCAATATTACGAAGGTGTAGGTTCTGCTTTCAAAATAATACGCCAACTCGAAGAAGAACAGAAAAAAGACGCTTCTGTTCTTGGTTCCCTTCACGAACAACAAACTTCTTTTCGCGATGGCACTCATAAGCCCAAACCAATTCTACCTAAGATTAATTTACCCCACTTTTCTGGAGACGAATCTACTTGGGATTCTTTCTATGATTAATTTTGCTCTCTTGTTCATGACAATGAAGACATTCAAGTCATATACAAGTTTCATTACTTGAGATCTATCCTCCGAGGTCAAGCTCTGCAGTTAGTTGAAGCACTCCCTTTAAGTGCCGAAAATTACCCCATTGCCTTTAACTTATTGAAAGAAAGATACGGAAATTTACGGTTACGTATTCAACGCCATATGAAGGCTCTATTCAACCTACCTGCGTCACAGCACAATGACGTCTCTAGTTTGCGTACTCTCATTGATACTACTCAGCTTCACGTTAAAGCTCTGTCCCAATTAGATCAACCCACTGAACACTGGGACACCTTCCTAATACATTTAGTGGTTTCTAAAGTTGATGTTGCTACCCTCAAAGCTTGGGAAATTGAACTTTCTAGAGAAGACGATTACTCTTACGAGCATTTAGTCACTTTCATAAATGCTAGATGCCAACTCTTAACCGCTTTAGCTAATCAAAGTGAACCCTCATCCCCGAGTTCTAAATTTGAATTAATGTCTCTTAAACCCAAAAGCGAACGCTTAGCGTCTAGTACTAAAAAACCTGGGTCCAGCTCTTCTAAACTTAAATCAAACACTACTGGTTACCCAACTAGGTCTAGTGAACGCCGTATTGCTACCTCTCTTGTTTTAAACACTCAAAGTGAACCCCGCAAGAGTTTAAATGAACCTTTAAAATGCATACTTTGTAAAGATTCCCATGCCTTATATCTCTGTAAATCCTTTAAAGAACTGTCAGTCGACGACAGAAGAAAATTAGTTTCCCAAAACAAACATTGCTTCAACTGCCTAGCTCCCACGCATTCTGCTTCAAATTGCAAGTCCACAAGACTTTGCTTCCATTGTGAAAAGGCACATCATACTTTGCTACATCGTCATGATCAGGCAAGGTCATCGACAGCATCTACTTCTCAGAAAAGTGATAATGCTAACAGTTCCAATGCTTCATCGTACATTCAAAATGCCAAGTCCATTCGTAGTGCCCAAGTATTGCTGTCCACTGTCCAAATCGAAGTTCAGGATAACTTTGGCAACTGGGTCCGTGCACGCGGTCTTCTCGATTCAACGGCAACTCATGATTTTGTGTCTAATTCTTTGATTAGAAAACTAGGCCTACCTGTAAACCCCACTTCTATTAACGTATCGGTCACTAACAGCTCAAAATCGCAAGCTTTACAGTTCTCAAAGCTAACCATAAGAGATATTTGTCACAGAAACAATTTTCTCAAACTGAATTGTCTAATTCTCAATAGCATTGGAGAAGACACTCCAAGTCACTCTGTGGATATATCAGGTTTAAACATTCCCTCCCATTTAAGGCTAGCCGATCCTTTGGTTAACATACAAAACCACATTGGCATACTCTTCAGTGCCAATGTTTTCTGGAATTGCCTTCGTAAACAGGTTCGCAAGTTATCCTCAAACGTGGTCGCCAGAGACATTAATTTTGGATGGATCGTCACCGGTCAACTTCCCCATTATTCTCCCCAACCCGCATCGCAATGTTACTTCGCCAATACTGATCTGGAACAGTTTTGGAGACTCGAAAGCGTTGATCCTCCTAACGTGACCTCTTCAGAAAATGAATTCTGTGAGCAACTTTTTCTGAACACCACCACTCGCTCTTCTGATGGTCGGTTCATTGTTCAAATGCCATGATTGCATAATCCCCCTAAACTTATTAACTCTCAACCCAAAGCTAGAAAAGCTCTCTTTGCTATCGAAAGCAAATTCAAGAAAGAACCTCTCGTTAAACAGCAGTACACTGATTTCATGGATGAGTATGAAAGCTAAGATCATATGGAAGTTGTTAACAAATCTAATTATGAATTGCATCCCCCAATTGAAACGGTTTTCTTAAATCATCATCCCGTGTGGAAAAACCCTCTTGTAAAGGATAAAATCCGAGTTGTTTTCAATGGTTCATCACCTGACGTTAACGGCAACAGCCTTAACGATACTCTATACTCTGGTCCTGCTATTCAGTCAGACCTATCTGCTATACTCTTAAACTTTCGATTATTTCCCATAGCTGTTATAGCGGATATAAAACAGATGTACCGCCAAGTTTTAATTCAGCCTGAACAACGAGATCTCCAATGAATCTTGTGGCGCGACGAAATCAGTAAGCCTATTAAGGTATTTCATTTAAAAACAGTTACTTATGGCTTAAAACCTTCCGCTTTCCTTGCTATCCGATCCCTACACTTGTTAGCCTCTCAATATGGTTATTTATTTGATTCTAAAGCTTCTGAAGCACTAACCACGTCATTCTATGTTGACGATTATTTGCAGTCCTTCCCCACTCTGGAGGAAGCTTCTTTCGTGTCCTTAGAACTTCAAGCATTGCTAAGGAATGGAGGTTTCCCACTTCATAAGTGGAATTCCAACTCCCCTGAGTTTCTCGCCCAGTTTCCTATTGAAGACGTAGATCCCTCCTCTGTCGAAATTTGTGGAAGCTCCGAATCCATAAAAACTCTTGGAGTTCATTGGTGCACTAGCACTGACACTCTCATCTATAAAGTATCGCTCGCCGAAGAGCTCCCTAACACAAAAAGACAGATTCTCTCTGAAATTGCAAACATTTTTGATCCGCTTCAATTCCTTGCCCCAGTTATCGTTATAGCCAAACTCTTCATGCAAGAGCTGTGGTCGCTCAAATGTGAATGGGATGACACTGTTCCCCTTTCTTTTCTTAACAGATGGCTTTCTTTTCGCAGCAATTTGCTTGATCTTTCCCTTATTGAAATTCCTAGGAATTTAATTAACGCTCATTCTAACGCATCTTTTTTTCTTCATGTGTTCGCGGACAGTTCCGAAAAAGCTTACGGTTGCTGCGCATATTTGGTTTATCGCGGTTCATTAAATGGATCTTTAGTTTCCAACCTTGTTTGTGCCAAATCGAAGGTGGCTCCTCTTAAAACTATCACTTTGCCTAGGCTTGAATTGAGTGCTGCACTCATGGCTGCAGAACTTGTTAAGAAATTACGGGAAGTATTAAAAGTCGAATTCTCGCAAATCTATCGCTGGAGCGATTCCATGATCACACTTTCTTGGATCGCCAAGAACCCCGCTCACTGGCAAACTTTTGTTGCAAATAGGGTTTCCAAAATTCAATTTCTTTCTTCGGGATGTCAATGTAGGCATGTGCCCAGCGCTGACAACCCAGCCGACATTATCTCTCGTGGATGTTTACCCTCTCAATTGGCAGCTTCCCAGTTGTACTGGCATGGGCCCTCGTGGTTAATCGAAGACTCTTCTTGTTGGCCTTCTAAACCTCCAGATACAAACTCCAACTTGCCTGAAGCAAAAGTTTCTCTATCTACTGCTTCGTGTCTCGTTTCCAACGTTTCTCATCCCTTGTTGTCCCGCTATTCTTCCTTTCACAAATTAATTCGAATTGTCGCCTATCTCCTTAGATGGAAATATCTTGTGGTTGACCAACCTCTTCTCCCCAAACCATACCTTACCAATCATGAATTGAATCTCGCTACCATTAAGGTTTTACAACTGACACAGCAAGAAGCCTTTTCTTCTGAATTGTCTTTACTTTCTTCTAAAAGGGATCTTCCCAAATCCAGTCGTCTTCGTGCTTTGTCCCCGTTCCTTGATGACAATGGGTTACTTAGGGTAGGTGGTAGGCTCTCTCAATCTTTGCTCTCTGAAGACAAAAAGCATCCCGTTATTTTGCCATCTAAACATCACGTAACTTTCTTAATTATACGTGACTTTCATTATCGCAATCTGCATGTTGGTACACGCACTCTGCATTGCCTCTTAAGGGAAAAGTACTGGATTATAAATGGAATTCACGAAGTTTCCTCTGTAATTCACAAGTGCATTCCTTGCTTTAAAGCGAAACCTAAAGTCAATACTCAATTAATGAGTGATCTGCCCTCTTTTTGCTCTTCTCCTATACGCCCATTTGCTCTAACTGGTGTGGAATATATGGGTCCGTTCCAATATCAACGAAATTCCCCTGAAGCTAAACGCAAATTGTTTGGTAAGCTCTATGTTTCTCTCTTTGTTTGCATGGTTACTGGCGCAATCCATTTGGAACTAGTAACGAATGCTTCTACTTCTTACTTTTTATCAGCTGTCTCTCGCTTCGCTGCCTAGGCGTGGTGTTCCTTCAGAGATGTTCTCTGATAACGCTTCCACCTTTCAAGGCGCAGCGTCCTTGTGGAAGAAAGCTCTCACATCTTCTCCTGCCATGGAACAGATTTATAATTTTTCCTACTCAAAGGGTTTCAAATGGCGTTTTATACCTCCCTACGCTCCTCATCACGGTGGTAGGTGGGAATCCTGCGTAAAGCTCACCAAGCGTCATTTAAGAAAGGTTTTAGGTAATCGCATTCTGACTTATGAAGAATTAAATTCACTGTCCGCTCTGATTGAAGGTGTTGTTAATTCTCGGCTTTTAACTCCGCTTTCCAATGACCCTGATGACCTGCTTCCACTCACACCTGGTCACATTCTTATAGGCACTTCTCTTTCCGCTCCTCCTCCCCTTTCCAGCTCTTACAGGGATTCTAATCTACCTATTGTTTGGCGTAAACTTGAAGCCCTCCGCAATTCTTTCTGGAAGAGGTGAAACTTGGAATATTTAACTTCCTTGCAACGGAGACAGAAGTGGTTTCTTTCCAGTCCCGACATTAACGTGGGTGACCTGGTCCTGGTTAGGGATGTTTCTCCTCCCCTAGTCTGGATTTCTGGTAGAGTGACCGAGTGTTATCCTGGAAGGGATGGGAGGGTCAGGGTGGCCAGAATCTTGACCACTAACGGTCAGATCACAAGACCATTGTCTTTAATTGCTCCGTTACCTTTAAATGTTTAATTGTTTATCCTGCTCTCGGTTGGTGTTTGCCCCTCCCAGCTTGGTGTATTCTTGGAATACACGGTAAGATAGAGTATATTTTTAATGCTCTTGGCTTGCTTATTCCTTCCTTTTTCTCAAACACCAACAGTGATCTCCTATGTTCTCTTTGCTGTTTAGGGTTCTCATGTTATTCGTGAGTCTGTTCTAGATATATATCTTCCATGACTCACCTAACGTCATCTAGCAGCGAAACTCTGAAGTTCCTCAATTCTTCCCGGTGCAAGAGGACTTCCTTATCAATCTGGCCACTAGATCTCGTCGCCATCGCCAGCTATCATCTCCGTGATCAAGAGAACTTCGTCTACTTTTTCACCCACCAGGCTGCGATAGTGTCGCCTACTATCAACTCTTTGAAGACCATCTTATCAAGATAATTTAACTTTTCAAAGTTGGTTATGCTTATATGTTTTCCTTTTGACTCCTACCCCCTCTCTTTTCCCTTTCCTGGTCCCTCTGCGCTTCGCTGAGTGGGTCTCACTTGTACGTCGGCAGTCGACTTAGTCAGTCAAGGGTCAACTCGAGCTAGCCTCCTCAAATAAAGAGGCATTCTCTTCATTCCACGCCATGTTGAAACTCTAATATAAATCGTCAAAGGGAACTTCACCTTCGCCATGCAGCAAAGATAAATACAGACTTCAGGTTTTAACCCCATCTTCATCGGTTTTAATATCTACATGCTTTTAACGATCATTTTATAGGCAGTGTGAGATTACTATATTTGAGGCAATAATTACCCTTCGCGGGATGTTCCATGTTAAGCTTTTGTCTGTCCAAGCAAATCTTAATAGAAAGCAGCATTTCTTATGAGAAATCTTCTCACAACGTGGGAATTACCCACTGTCTATAAATTACTCAGCTCGTTCCACCACTGGAATAACTTTGGCCCTATTCTTCAGTTAGGATTGTTCTGGAACCTTCCAGATTCTGCACTCTATCTACCAGTCGCGCCGTCATGTATTTTCCACTCACATGTGGGGATACTATTTTAAATTAAGGAATCTTCCTTATAAATTACTGCAATAGCTAAATTTTCTTCCACCGTTGGGATTTTCTCTGCCGCATTTAATTGTAATCCACAACTTTCTCAAGCAATAGACTTTCGCCTACCTAGTGCAACTAGTTATTTTCCATCATTGCAATAACTTTCTTTGCCATAAACTTTCGTGCTACTACAGTGAACTTTTCATCCATTTAAACAGACTATAGTGAAAACCAGTGCTTGTTCAACATTTCTACCGCGTCGCGATCGTCCGATTATTATAAATACGGCCATGAACATTTATCCTCCATCCCAGTTGATCTTTCCTAAACCCCTTACTAACAAACCAAAATAAAATTGTTTCTTTAGGTCTTTTTCAATGATGTGTCACTCTAAACCCGTGCCCTTCCTCTTTGCTTATATCTCATTAATTAATTCCTGCATAACTACGTGTTTGGTACACGTTTCAAACTTACATTGTTTCTCCCTTATAATTAGGGAATACAATTCTTTCAACTCATAAGTGAGTTATTTCTAGATTTCACGTAAGGGAAACTTGCCCCATTTGGTTCGTGATTCCTACTTAAACATGGGATGTCTAGAAACTTCCTTTCGACTTTCTCTCCAGGTTTCACATTAAGTGACCTGCCCTATTTGTATAACCACAAAAATGTAATTCAGCTTAGAGATAAGAAGTTATAGGAACTTCTATTTTATTCTTCCTGTTTTTGTTATTCTTATTTCCAAAGTTGTTACTTTTTCTAGAATATTTTCTCAGAAATTTCTTGAAGTACACACCTTGTACTCGATATACTGTCTAACTTTAATCACTTTAATTGTCTTTAACTTTTGTACTTTATCCTCTCTATTTTAAAATCATGCGAGGATTTTAAAACATATAAAGGTTTGAAACCAAAAGAATTGTTAATTGCCTGGCGCAAACTTTAGATGTTTTTTCGGAGGTCTGTGACCCCATTTGTTATAAAGTCTAAATTATATATTTGTCAAAAAACTACTACTTATTTGTTAAATTCATTACGCTCTTTTGCATTGTTAAAATAAATTTAAAGTTTCTTTCTTTGACTCATCATTTCTCTAACACAACAGTTAGGCAAGATCCTGTATTCCCTGACTCTTCCTAGTTTCATGCCCTCGTTAATGCAAATAAATCTCGTGATAGGGTTTTCACCACTTGTTGCATTTGAGCAAGAACTCTTAGTTGACAACTCGGTAAAGTCTCTCCTTAGCTTTAATAGCTAATTCTAACTGGCCAGTAAGGCAAGCATAGCTCGCTACGCCAGCTTCCTGCTTGTGGAGATTCTCTCCAACACTTATGGTTGGTTTTTCAAAATTTAAGTGTTTCTCCTTGCCTAAACTTTTAGTCGGCTCCTTGCTGGGTAAAAGCTTAGCCATTTCCAAATGCAACTATTGGTACACCTACCAAAATTATTCCCAAAAGTATAATTGATTTATTCCTATCCTTCTTGGAAGCATTTGGTCTCTCTTTAGGAATTCTACAATTTCGAAGACAAAAATATCGAAACCTATTCAAACTATTGGCATTCTTCAAATTACTTTGAACAGATATATAATAAATCTGTTACTCTTTGTCTTGCCAGACCATCACCCTTCCCCATAGTAGGCATATGTATGCTTGAGAGGGAATACTCTAAAGCCACTCGCAAACCGCCCAAGTTCCAGCTGCATCTCCCGTTAGCTTTGCACAGGTCCCTACTCACTTTAGGTATCTGAGTGCTGATTTGCAGTGGCAGTCACCTTTTAGGACATTTAAAGTTAAACTTATAATTTTTGGGGACTCTCCTCCTATTTCTCCGTCCTTTTTCTCCAGTCCGAAACCCACTCCCTTTTCTTTATCATCTTCTCTTGGCGGTTAGGTTATTCCTCAGCCAATAATCTACCCAAATGGTATAGTAATCAATGGAGTCCCACGTAGACCAGTCGTGACATCTAGTGGAGAAGTATCGAACACTATAATCCTAACAGAGCGAGCGCATTCTAGCGGCCATAAGAAGAAACTTTTCAATAAAATCTGGAAGTTAATAAGTAAGTCGGCGTGCTGTTACCTTTTTGGCTGCTAGATGTCTCGAGCAAATCTGCTGGCGAATTATGTTTTAATTAAATATATATTTTCCACCATAATATGCACAATATTACGCTTAATTTTAGAACGTCTGAGTCATTACAAAACAATAAATATATAAAATTTCAAGCAAAAAACCTATCTCTGATCGGGTTTGAACCATAGGCATTTGAGCGATAGGCCAACACTTTAACACTGAGCCAATTGTGCCAACGAATATCGTCCTATATAAAATGACTTACATAGAACTTGTTAGCAAATAATGATTTATACTAAACGATTTCATCAGTGGAGTATATTATTTATATATAAAGCATTTCATACAAAGATTATTTATTTTGTATCAGTACGCTATATTGCATGCAATACACAAATTAGTGAAATATAAGTCAGGCACAAGATATCCGCTGCCATCTTGTCTTATTACTGAGTCGGCTCAGCTTTTTAAAATCACGTCTGCACTATAGTATTACAAAATACACTTCTAATTTCGAACGTGCCTCTTCCTTTAGAACAGTTAAAACGATTCTCGGCTCGATAATCGGAACTGGTGGGGCCCATGATATGGATTATAAAGTTTGCATAATTCGCACGGCCGCCATCCTGAAATGGTACGGTGGATGACCTTGTAGTTTGGTCACAAGATGCGTCCTATATGAAGGTATGTTGTTACAAAATTTGGTAGAGATCGGATGATTTGGTTAGTCGTTATTTGATTTTACGTTTTGAACGTATGAGTGGCCGCCATTCAGTTTTGGTAAAGATGGCAGCGATATAAAACATGACACTGAGGGCCCTTTGCTTGTTCTACCTCTGTACCAAATTTCGTTCAATTCGGTTTCACCGTGTTCGAATTGATAGGGGGGGGGGACAGACATTCAGAGTACACACACTCACACACACACAGACTCTCACACATACACATACACACACACATTTTTTGGCCCTGTAGTGATCTCATAAGTCTACTTTCATTTTTTGCAAAAATCGAAAGTAGGCTAATAGCCTATTTTCATATATCCTACTTATATTACTCTAATTGCCGCTATCGACATACACAAATTCAATTTGATTGCTGTAGGCCTAATAGAACCGTCTAAATATTTAGGATTGTCACCATGTTGGACCTTTATACAAGTAGGCCATAGATTTACGCACTATAAGAAGGAGATTTTTGCGTAGGCTTATTCACTCAAACTTCAATCGCATGGTTAGGATACATGAAATAATAAACACATGATGTCAAAATTTCTTACAGCCGCCATATTGAGGTTATGAAAACAATTTATTGAAATAAATTAGATGTCAGTGGATTAAAATGTGTATAAGCATTTACCGTACTAAGTTTCACTGCGCTCGTATGGTTAAGTCGCGAGAAACGTCCATTTAATTATCGCCGCCATGTTGCATTTGTGCTCATCCGATTAATGAAAGTCCCAAGGATGAACTTATGTTAATAGCCTTTATCAACAAACAACATTTCAATTTGATTACTGTTATAGATTAGTAGATATTGAGGTCCGTCTAAATATTTCATTTGGTCATCATGTTGGATTTTTAGCCTACTTCTCACTTTTTGCAAAAATGAGGAAAAAGTAGACTTATGAGATTGGGCAAATGTGTGTTTGTCTGTCTGTCCTTCTGTCTGTCTGTCTGGCTGGCTGTGTGTGTGTGCCCCCCTATCAACTCCTACACGGCTGCAGCAATCCAAACAAAATTTGGTAGGAGTAAAGATCTATACCTGAATATCTCACGGCTATATTTGAAAATGAGTTCAGTGCTACCAACTGCTGAAAAATCACAATTGAAATTTGAGCTCCATGTTGGATATCTTAGAAGGTATGAATGGGAGCTATTTCAAAATTGGCATACGTTTAGATAATAATATTGCAGTTTAATTTCCAGGAGGCCATACGTGGTAGTGTTGCCAAAATGATTATAAGCCTGCTGATAGGTCCAGATTTTAAATACATATAACTTCTACACTATCAATTGGATTTCAACCAAATTTAGAATGTGCTATGTGTACATACACAGATATGACTGAGCGTATTCTTAAGAGCCACCAGGGTTGTCAACTGTTAATAAATGCTCTCATTTTTTTAAATCCAAATACCCATATATTTGAAAGTATGCAAGCCGACAGCTTTAAACTATGCACACGTATAGTACCTGACATTCTATATTAATTTGGAGTAACTTATATACGCCAGTGCTACCAACATGATTCTAAGCCTGCTGAGAGGTCCAACTTTAAATACATGTAACTTCTATACTATAATTTGGATTTCAACTAAATTTCGTGTGTGTAATTTGTACCATCTATATATATAAAGCTCAATGTTTGTCTGTCTGTCTGTCTGTCTGTCTGTCTGTCTGTCTGTTATGTATACAAATCCACACCGTTTCACCGATCTGAACCAAAATTTGTATACATACCCTTCGGAACCCTGCGGGTAACCCTGTTCACTTGAAATTTCCGACAGACCACCCCATTCCCTGCATTTAGGCCCTTTGGCCCAAATCTACACCGTTTCACCGATCTCAACCAAAATGTGTATACATACCCTTTGGAACCCTGCGAGTAACACTGTCCACTTAAAATTTCAGACAGACCACCCCATTTCCTGCATTTAGGCCCTTTGGCAAACATCTACACCGTTTCACCGATCTCAACCAAAATTTGTATACTTACCCTTTGGAATCCTGTGAATAACACTGTCCACTTAAAATTTCGGACAGACCACCCCATTTCCTGCATTTAGGCCCTTTGGCAAACATCTACACCGTTTCACCGATCCGAACCTAAATTTGTATACTTACCCTTTGCAACCCTGCGGGTAACCCTGTCCACTTGAAATTTCGGACAGACCACCCCATTCTCTGCATTTAGGCCCTTTGGCCCAAATCCACACCGTTTCACCGATCAGAACCAAAATTTGTATACTTACCCTTTGGTACCCTGCGAGTAACACTGTCTGCTTGAAATTGCGGACAGACCACTCCATTCCCTGCATTTAGGCCCTTTGGCCCAAATCTACACCGTTTCACAGATCTCAACCAAAATTTGTTATTTACCGTCTGGAACCCTGCGAGTAACACTGTCTGCTTGAAATTTCGGACAGACCACTCCATTCCCTGCATTACCGGGTGAGTTAGCCGAGGTCGTTGCGGCATGACTGTTGGCAGTCGCTCACATCCGGGATGCGAGGAGGTTCGAATCCCCCCACCGGCAACCTTGAAGATGGTCTTCTGTGGTTTCCCATCTTCCTTCCAGGCAAATGCCGGGGTTGGTCCCTAACTATAGGCCACAGCCGCTACCTTCCAACTCCTCGACCCTCCCATCCAAAATTCCTCCCCAACGGTACTTGTAGCTCACCCATTGGGTGTCCGTCTCGAAGCAGCTACAAAACTGGCGAGCCGAACATGTCCTCGGACACTCCCGGCACTAAAATCCATACGCTAAAAAAAAATCCCTGCATTTAGGCCCTTTGACACAAATCTACACCGTTTCACCGATAAGAACCAAAATTTGTATACTTACCCTTTGGTACCCTGCGAGTAACACTGTTTGCTTGAAATTGCGGACAGACCCCTCCATTCCTTGCATTTAGGCCCCTTGGCTCAAATCTACACCGTTTCACCGATCTCAACCAAAATGTGTATACTTACCCTTTGTAACCCTGTGAATATCACTGTCCACCTAAAATTTCGGACAGACCACCCCATTTCCTGCATTTAGGCCCTTTGCCAAAAATCTATATCGTTTCACCGATCCGGACCAAAATTTGTATACTTACCCTTTCGAACCCTGCGGGTAACCCTGTCCACTTGAAATTGCGGACAGATCACCCCATTCCCTGCATTTTGGCACTTTGGCACAAATCTACACCGTTTCACCGATCAGAACCAAAATTTGTATACTTACCCTTTGGTACCCTGCGAGTAACACTGTCTGCTTGAAATTGCGGACAGACCACTCTATTCTCAGAAAGAGGACAGGGTCCGTCCCAAAGGCAATGGAAAAAAGGGGTAAAACTGGACCCGCTCAGGAAACCCTCAGGGTTGCCAGCTCCCGAACTCACCAGCCATGAGCCCTTGAGGATGTAGCACTATCCAGGGTGCACCAGAAGTGGTGGGGCTACACACACCCTGCCTCCTTGAGGGTCTTGAGCAGAAGACATGAGATATTAAGAAAAGAAAAAGAAGGCTGACACCTCGAAGAATGAGGCTATCAGGAATGATTAGACAAGGGCCAATTAAGGCGGAAAAGTGACTGAGTCGCTAGGCCTCGGATACCCTGATACCATCGGGGTCGGAAGAGAACAAGAGTTTGACCAAGGGAGGCTGACTGGAAAGAGAACTGAAAGGAGCCCGGCACCAGTAAGTAGAAGCAATGCCGGACTCAGCTAAGGTCCCGTGGTCGCACACCCACGTCCCACAAGTTGTGAGACCCTGGTGGGTGGAGGGGGGAGGAGGGGGCAGGTGTGAGAATAGCTTGCTGATTCATCGCGAGGTGGCATGAGAGAAATGTCCAGACCTTGCCGTGTTACCTGGTATTGCTATGCTGATGTTCAAACAGGGTCTTCGCTCAAACCACTGTAATGTTACGAAAGAATGAGTGATTCACCGGTCAATGTGAATAGGACCGGGACCCCCCCCCCCCCTTGAACGTCTGTCATCATATATCGTCATCATCTGCGATATTCTCAGTTTCGTGCAGCTTGGACCCGAGCAGTACTCGGTAAGCTGTTTCACTACACGCATTGAGTATAGGCCTAAGCCAGAAAATAACGTTCAGACTTTGGAAGACATCGAAGGTATAAATCTGAATTACCTATATCAGATTTAAAATTACACCAAGTTCGTTTAGTAGTCATTTTTCATTACCTTATTATTATCATCATAAGGGCAAATGACCTAGATGTTACGTCCATTATACTACTAAGTAACACCACAGTCTTCATCGCCTGTGATTTTTAAAATGTGTATTTCCATTAGTTTGTAAGTTTGATATACCCGTTCAGTAGTAATCGTCTTCATTATCATCCTCATCAAAGGGGCAAATTACCTAGATGTTACGTCCATTATACTACTAAGCAACACCAGAGTCTACCTAGCCTGTGATTTTAAAAATATGTATTTCCATTAGTTTGTAAGTTTGATATACCCGTTCAGTAGTAGTCGTCTTCATTATCATCTTCATCAAAGGGGCAAATGACCTACAGTAGATGTTACGTCCATTATACTACTAAGCAACACCAGAGTCTACCTAGCCTGTGATTTTAAAAATACGTATTTCCATTAGTTTGTAAGTTTGATATGCCCGTTCAGAAGTAGTAGTAGTCTTCATTGTCATCCTCATCAAAAGTGCAAATGACCTCCCATTCCTTTAAAGTACGGTATAAATTTTTCCCATTCGTTGATAAGTTACATGTGCCAGTAGTCGCTTCTATGTTCATCATCACTATGTAGAAGATGTTTTGCGTCAGAGGAAAAGACAACTGGATGCTCAGGAACGTTAACGATATATCGACTGCGAAATCTGGAAGCTTCTCTTTGAGGAATTGCTTCAGACATTTATCGTACAGTTTAAACCTTAACATGACGAAACATTTAACCAGATAGCGATCTAAGTGGGAGCTCTTTGGCAAAAAATAATCAAGTCTTTCCCGAAATGTGAGTCCTAAAAAATAACTTTTTCTATTATTTTCTAAGTTTCATATGTCAGTTATGTAGTAATTTTCAATATCATCCTGATCAGTAGGGCAAATTACCTAGATGTTACGCCCTCAACGTCATTGGGGGCAAATGACCTAGAATTTAAGTCCATTATATTTCTAATCACCACCACATAAAGTCTTCTACGACTGAGATGTCACAAATTCTGGGACCGCTAACGACATAACTCGACTCGGACTGAAGACAAATATCACGAGAATGATCATTATTTTACAGAGCCTTCCCATAGTGACTTAAGTAAAAACATTGTCACTGGGTTTGATAATGTACGAAATGAATACATAAATAAATATAATTTATGACGTTGAGTGTTAAGGAGACTGGAATATTATCATCATTCCACCGGGCGAAGCCGGGTACTACTGCTAGTAACAGATATGACTATGCCGATTCTTAAGAGTAACCAGGGCTGCCAACTGTTAATAAATACTGTCTCTATTTTTGTTACCCTAATATCAATATATCTGAAAGCATGCAAGCCAATAGCTCTAAACTTTGCACACGTATAGTTCCTGGCATTCTAGATTAATTTGATGTAACTAATAGAGGCCTACGCCAGTGCTGCCAACATGATTCTAAGCCTGCTGATAGGTCCAATTTAAAATGCATGTAACTTCTATACTAACTAATGGATTTCATTCGAAATTGACACAAAAATAGATCATATTGTTTCAGATTATTTCTGACCAACACATGCATGTCATTGTTGCCAACATGATTTTACGCGCGCTGTTAGATCCAATGTTTAACTGCATGTAACGTCCATGCTATCCATTGGACTTAAACCAAATTTTGTATTCTGTGCCTTAAAAGATGGAACAAAGAATATATTCAGTCACCAGTGCTGCCAACTGTAGTCCTCTATAAGCCTACATTATGCCAGGTATACAGTATTTCGAATTAATTAGAAATTTTTATATTACCAACTTAATTTCGTCATAATTCTAGATAGATCCATATAGATTAATCATTGGCGTGGATCTTAAATTTTACGAAAAGTAAGCCCTTTAGATCGTCAAGGAACTTCTTGTTATGTATATATAGGCCATAGAGTTATGCACTACTAGATGCCGATTATTGCGACGGTTCATTATTCAAACGTTGACTTTTATCGCGTGATTAGGACACAACAAATAACAACGTAATTTTAAAATTTTGCACAGCTGCCATCTTGAGGTTACGTAATCACTTGAACTAAATTAGTTGTCACTGCATCATAATGTGTATGAACATTTCCCGGACCAAGTTCCACTGTGCTTCGGATGGTTAAATCGCGAGAATGGTCTATTTAAAATGATTCAACTTTGCTTGGCCACCATGTTCGTTTTGTACTTAACAGGTTTCTGAAAGTTGCACATATGACATTCTAATAGCACTCTTTATCACCGTACAAAATTTCAGGGTGATATGAGTTATTGTTGCGCAGATATGTAGTATGCCAGTGAACTATTTCACTTGGCCACCATGTTGGATTTGTGGAACGGTACGGTCAAGGTCGGTCAAGGTATTAAGTAGTATGCACTTGCCGAGCTTCATTAAAATCGCTACAAGGAACGATTTAAGGCATCCACATCACAAACACACCCACTATTTGGATATTCCCCCGCCCGAACTCGCCTTAAATCTATGAAAAGCTTCTTTCGGACAACAGTCAGCCTTAAAGTCAATGCTGACACTGCTAGGGCAAGAATGTGGAAGGAAATAACTGGTCAACTGTCCGGCTGGATGACCACAAAAGAAAGCCTTCCTCCGGGCCATATGGAAAGCTGGGCAACATGGAAGGCGCTCAAGAGACTACGGACTGGAGTTAGAAGAACCAAGATGAACCTGCAGAAATGGGTTTTTTCGAGTGACTCTCTCCTCTGTGATTGTGGGGAACTACAGACAAACCAACATCTTTATCAGTGCCCACTATGTCCAGCAACATGCACAATGGAAAATTTAACACTTGCCAACCCGAATGCTATTGACGTCGCCCTTACTGGACAAAGAACATTTAATTTGGTTGCGGGCTACCTGGCAGTCAGATGTTTGTGTGTTGTTCAACTGACTTGTATGCTGATGTCCTCACTTAATATTAGATTTAGAATAGTTTGCCGAGTACTTTGTGTCTTTATTAATTATCATTATTATTTTTATTTGTATTTGGAGCCTCCGTGGCTTAGGCGGCAGCACGCCAGCCTCTCACCGCTGGGTCCGTGGTTCAAATCCCGGTCACTCCATGTGAGATCTGTGCTGGACAAAACGGAGGCAGACAGGTTTTTCTCCGGGTACTCCGGTTTTCCCTGTCAAAATTTCATTCCAGCAACACTCTCCACTATCATTTCATTTCATCTGTCATTCATTTAATCATTGCCCCGGAGGAGTGCGTCAGGCCTCGGCAGCCGGCACAGTTCATATCCTCGCCGCTAGATGGGGGCTTCATTCATTCCATTCCTGACCCGGTCGGAGACTGGAAGCAGGCTGTGGATTTTCATTTTCATTTTTATTTGTATTTGATTCTCACTGTTTACCATTTGTGACATATATTTGTGATTGGTGCTCCTGATACGAATAAAGAATTAAAATCGCTTTGGTCGTTTAGATTTTATTAGTGGGGGACACACACTCACACACATACGCACACACACACGGACAGTAGGTAATCTCATTAGCCAATCTAGAGCCTATTTTCATTAATAAAACAATAGGCTTAATGAGATCACCGTTTGTCCATGTGTATGTATGTGAGAGTATGTGTGTGTCCCACTTATAAAATCCAAACGTCTGGAGCGATAGCAATGGAACTCAGTAAGATCATAGTATCATTTGTCCAACCCTGACCGTGCCCTTCAAATTTTATTATGTCTCACTAAATCGAAAATGGTGAGCACAAATCCAACATGGCGACTACGCGAATGTTACATATTTAAATGGACTTTTCTCACAATTTAACCATCCGAGTGCAGTGAAACTTGGTACGGTAAATGTTTATACAATTTTCAATCCACTGACATCTCATTTATTTCAGTTGTTTTTATTACCACAAGATGGTGGCTGTGCGAAATTTTAACAACTCGTCTTTACTTCTTTTGTCCTAATTATGCGATTGAAGTTTGAATAATGCGCCTACGCAATAATCTTCTTCTAATAGTACATAACTTTATGACCTAGATATATGTAATTTCAACATGGTGACCAACTGAATTATAGAGAAGGTTCTCAATGTCTACGAATTTATTACAGCAATCAAGCTGAAATATTGTGTGCTGATAGAGGCAATTAACATAAGTAGGATGTATGAAAATACGATATTTATTTCTTCACGGAACTACGTGTTTTCATAAACAAAATAGGCTAATAAAAGAAATAAAATAAAGAGTGGGAAAACCGTAGCTAAAATAAATAATAATAGCTGCTCAGCCCTAAAATGCACTTAATTCACGAATATAAGTGATATCATAAAATACTAATCTATCGTTTAAGGGCTGATACTACTTTGTTGTTCAAGGAAGAATTGGAGATCCAAGATTTTCTACTTGTAGTAGCAAATAGAGAAGGTATTGTTTCTCGGGCCTCCACTAGTGTGGCCTGGCCTTTTCTAACTTTTATCCAATACTACAGGCAAATTCCAGGATGTAGCATATTTCAAGTATCACAGCATTTACGTAAATACTAGTCGCTGAAATATTAGAAGCCATTTCCAGTGTTGCTTAGGAATTTTATTTCATAGTCGGTGAACATGAGTGGATCCAACTAGATTGGGCGGGCCGTATCAATTAATTTCCTAATCCTGAAATAATTACAAGGATTACTCTTACGCCCAAGAATCTACTTCCCATATAATCCCACCTCGTATTGTATTTGTGCAAGAAAATATATTTTAAGGGTAAAGAAAAAGGTAGGAAGCTTGCAGTTTTACGTGACCGTTAATTTCACGATCATAAGCCACGGTACCTACATTTTACGTGGAATCCGAATCATAAAACGTGAAAGTGTTCGAAGGAGGTCACGTGCACTAGCCGGGAATCGAAACCGGTCTGCCTCAGTGAGAGCAGGATGAACACCGCACCTTCACGCATCCACATCAGTTTACAAGATAGGAGAATTCGAATACCTTTTGAAGAGTTCAGCGTATTAGGCAGCCATCCTTCACTCTCCCAAGTGAATTTCTATGGTGTTAATCCAATAATTGCAAGTGAATATTGTGTTCGTTGACAAACGTCTCTCTATAAAGATATGGTCCCTATCAACCAGCAATTTTTTTTTCTGAATATAAACTTACGGTTATATCTTTGAGATTTGGGCTAAAGTTCAGGAGCCAAATATACAGACCCTGGAAGGAAAGATGAGCACTCTCTTTTCGACTTCTTAGTCTTCCTATCTTTCATTCATTTGATTGTTACTTCATCATGATAGTAGGTTTGCTCTTTTTGAAATCTACGAATGGAACGGTTGTTCCATTATTGAAATTCCACAGTCGTAACCACATATCGTTTACGTCATAACCCGGGAAATATAATATTAAAAATATATTTGTCAGTTTCTTTAGCTTTCTCAAAAATATTGTTATTAATAAGGGTGTTGTATTTAAATTTGCCCGGAAAAACGTCCGGACCTGACCAGTGGGCAGTATAATTATATTCTAACTATAATGCGACTACTGCAAATTTACATCTGAGTCCTGTCCTCTGCAACATTCCTCCACCAGCCTTGAGAAGATCAGAGGCACCCTTAAAAACATGAAAGAAAATTCTGCAGAATCCCTATTTGCCCATTCATAATAATAATAATAATATCGTATGGCCTCGGGTGCCTGGTGCAAGCTTTGCTATTTGACACCCAGAGGGTAGCTTGCGTGTCGAATTTCGTAGTTCCTTGACTATGAAAGTCAAGGAGGTTAGATGTTAGATATCTAATCTCCTTGAACACAATAGCGCTTTCTAGTAGAGAAAACTCCCGAGATTAATTTTGCCATTATGAACTCGGCCTACTGAATTCAAATGGGTTCTTTGACATGCCAACATCGTATGACATGCGTATCGTATTTTTGCCGCCTTTCAAAAATCACTTACCACGGTCAGGGGCGAACCTGCAATCTTGGGGTTAGTAGACCGACACGCTATCCACTCACCCACCGTGGCAAGCTTGCCCATTCATCAAGATATTACACGAATCGTACACCAAGTTTGAAGTCAATGAAACCACAGCAGTTAGCCTTAGGATCATCCTTTAATGTGAATGACTCTTGGAAGGTCAGTGGGGGCATTCTTCAGTAACCAACAAACATCTAGTTGGGAACCCTTTTGAACGGGTACATGGATTTGATCTTCCCAGACGCCAATGGTGGATCATACATCGGATACGTACAGGACAGGGCAGATATGCGTGTTCACTGTATAAATGGGGCTGGTATAGCTCTGCAGTTTGTGACTGGGGTGCCTCCTTGCAGTCCATCCATCACATTGTCGCTGACTGACCTCGCCGAGCTTTCCATGGAACGTTGATGGATGTCCATCAAGCATCAGTTGAGGCTGTTGAATGGGTCAGGGAACAGTGAGATAGTATGAACTTGTGTGTGCACATTTTATTTGTATAATTGTACATACATTCATCATACGATAAATAATAATAATTATCTATCCTAATTTCATAATACAGGTGAATAGGAAGCCATCCGGATATCATTTAATGCCTATATAATATAAACTACGCCATTCGAGACAGCGAGTTTTACTCTGCATACTATTGGAAGAGCGTTGTGTTTTTTGGTCCCCACTTGTGTAATTCTGCACTGTTTACGAGTATGATAGAATGGAAGGTAGTTTATTCCTTGTTGAATATTAAAATCTTTCCGAGTTGTTATTCACTCTTTAATGAAAACGAATAATATATCTGGCTTTTAATAAAGCCAAATTAAACGCCAATTCATGAGTTGAGCTCCATTTCCCATCTGATATTAATATGCCATTGCTGTTAATATAATTATTTTCTCGGGTATTGAAACTCGCCCTGCAGTATTTCTCATCTGAATTATTTTGTGACACATATTAAATATTCGTGTGAGTCTGCTCTTCCCGTCAAATGAAGGAATGCAATACATTAGTACATCAATGAACTCATATATGCAGCCAGTATTGTTAATCAGGGGAGCCATGCGTCTACACTATGAATGATAGGGGGAACTTGAAGTCCGCTGATCTAAGGTTTGAATCTCGGCACTGATTGTGGCCATTCTAAGTCTCGATTTTCACCTGGATTTTCCACGCCCCCTTCCGGAAATATCCGGGATACTACCTTATTTCATTACTTGCGGCGAGTACTACCGCAATCCTAGACAATAACAATTAAAGTTATGCTCACCATTTAGGCGCCTACGGGGTCTGCATGAGGTAGCATCAGAGATTAGTTGGCAGCACGGTATCCTGGCCAGGGTAGCTGTGGGCTGTCGAAATCGTCAGTGTGTATTACAGTAAGCGAGCGTTCAGAGAGATTATTGGAAGAGTGCAGCAGTATACAGGCGGTAATGTTTACTACTGAAGAGGGAGCTTTTTGGTGGAATACGTTTTTCGCGAAGGTAATCGGTTTACAGAAAATGTAAAATTAAAATTTCAGGCGTGGTTTCCTAATTCAAAGTGTTCAAACCAGGATACCGTTCGGGATTTGATAAGTAAATTTCGTGTGACCGGTTCAGTTCACAATTTACCTAGAAGAGGCAGGCCTTCGCTTTTAACAGACGAAAAACTTGATGAAATCTCCGATATAATGCTGCGTTGTCCAAGAAACTCAACACGCAAATTAGCTCAAGAATCGGGAATCTCTAAGTGAACAGTACATAAAGCTGTAAGCGACAAGCTCTAGTTGTTCCCTTATAAAGTTACGAGTTGATACAAGCGGTAGTCGTGCTGCCAACGTAACTGGTGATGCTACTTCTCCCAGTAGCATGTAGGCGCTGCGGAGAACATTCCCTGCCACCCTGTATTTGGTCTGTTACTAGGCAAGGACCGGGAAACCCACAGGTCTGTCATCATAAGCTATATCGTCATCCATGCGATCCACATTCCTCTCAGATTAACGCAGCTGGGACCCAAGCAGTACGCCAACAGCTCATTCTCTAGGTGCAACGAGTATCGACCTAAGCCAGCAAATAAGGTTGAGACTAGGATGATATCGAAGGTAGAAATCTGAATTACCTATATAAGTTTTAAAATTTTATCATGTTCATTCAGTAATCGTTTCCTTTTTCATTAGTCTATTATTATCATTAATGACAAATAACCTAGATGTTACGCCGCAGTTGTTAAAAGGAACGTAAACCCAATAACATTATTATTATCCTCCTTTCTTTCTATCTGTCTTTGATTGGCATTCCAACGCATGCCGGGTATAGCTAGTATAATATAAATATATATCTACTTAGTAATAAACAAAGTCTCCGATTCTTGGATGTCACGGGTAATCTCGAGAACCACTGGATGGACTTTGATGCAGTTTAGGATACCTCGAGGAGGGTTTCTGTAGAAAATTATTTATTTATGATCAAAGGAAGCCAAGCAGAAACTATTTCAGTAAAAAAGTCGAAAAAGAACCTGGCGTCCGTGCGCTTATTAAGCTTACGCTGCGCAAACCGTTAACAATATCAATATACTATGAGTGTAAGAATTGTTCAGCATGAAAAGTTCTACAAAAAAGTCCACTAGAGCCTAACTCAATCTTCAATACATCGCCCACTATAAGTGATTTTACGTCTTCATTTCTTCCAACAATCTCCATTCAATTACTGAGACGACAATTTAGGAGCTAGCTAGGGGTGAGCCTTCACTCCAGTTACAGCCTAGCTAGCGGGCGGGCCTATTACCCCCTATACAGCCAGGAGCAAACTGTCGAGTCGTGCTGAGTTAAGGCTTGCGCCGCGTTGTGCTCTTACGTTAAACAAAATAGCAGAGGCGTGAGGAAATACAGTAGAAGTGAAAACAACACCTTAAACAGGATCGCTAAGGAGCGGGGAAAGGATGTCTCTTTCGATGCGTGCTGGGCCCAAGATTCCGGATCGAAAGAAAGATACTTTCCAAAAAAGGAATCGAATGAATTGTTTAAAACAAATCAAAAGCGGAATTGAAATTATCTAATTGATCGAGGAACCCAGAAGCGTGAAGGTCGTGACTGCGTTACAGTACGAAGCCAAGACCGACGAAATCGGACGAGAGATGAGGGAACTTAAAATTACAAATGAAAGAGGACGAAACCAAGTGAACTATTTACTATTGTATTTAAAGTAAACTAAAACAGGTGCGCATAAGAGTAAGGATATATCTAAACACAAAATGAAAGGTAAACGTGAAGAGGTATAAAATCGCTTAATAACAAATAAAATAAAATTAATGATTAAAGATGGTACCTGAGAAAGGGGGACACAAAAACAATCTCAAGAGAAAAGTGTATAAATGAACTTAAGCACTAACAAAGATGAAACAAGATTAATTAAAATGTACTTACAATCAATGTGCAACTAAACCGTAAGCGCGACTCAATAACCAAAATTTAAAATACAAAAACAAAACAAAAACGAAAAAGATAGAGAGTATGGATGAGTCGAATAAGAGAACACCTCTACTTACGAGGATGACCTGGACTAGAATGCCCTTGCCAAGAACAGACTTCCAAAAAGCTCATGATGTTGTGAAATCATGGGGTAAGGGGGGGGGGGAGTGGTGGGGATGAGAAGGGTGCGTATGTAGGAAACGGGGGTGGGGGGGTGGGAGAGGGGGGATGACACGGAGTTACGTAATATAACGAAGCCAGAGGAAACAACACAAAATTAACACATAAAAATAAAGGAAAATGAGTATTACATTAAATTAATTGACATTACCGGGACAGGAAATGAAAGGAAAAATCGATCAGCTAAGAAATATGCTTTGTAGGAAAATATAGGCTTACGTAGAGGTAGTTATGTCTAAATATAACGACATACGAAGAAACAAAGGAATTAAGGCATGACGAATGGACAGTGACTAACACAAAGACCATCGCTCACACACTTTTCCTAAAACAGAGGGAAGGATCAAATAGGAGGCGAAATGAGACATGGCTCCGTTACTCCAATGATACCTTGACCCAAAAAACAAACTCTGATACGACAATCAAATGAAAGATACCTCGAAAGAGTGCACATCAATTTGTGACGTAATACAGAGCGTTGGTAAGCCTCGCAGAAAAGTAGCATATATTTCAGACCTGAGAGATTTGAGTAAAAATAAAACCGATTACATGAAAGGTAGGGATGACAAATAAACACAGAGGCTTCGCTAAACTAACGTAAACAAAGGCGAAGGGACTTGGGTTCATGGATCGAATTCACATCATCATAAGAAAGGGAAATTGATAAACTGAAATTCAAAAATGATAGCATGCCAGATAAAACCAAGTGATCGAATCGTACTTACGTTTAGTTGCGTTGGGCACGGGCGAAAAGCCCGACACACCTAGGCTGTGACCGTTTCACATGATGGTCAGAAAGGGAAGGAAGCCACCTTCTCTAAAAGGAACGCAGTAACGCCGCTCGGGAAAAATAAGTCGTAGAACTCCCCCTCTCCAGAACATAAAGGGGGCCAATGGGAGAAGCAAAGCTTAGTAACAAGTTATGCTTCAACCAATGGTAACACAGTGTCAGTAGGGGTGAAAAGTTTCACCACCTGACGAAACATTTACGCAGAATTACAAAGTTTGAACGCAGTAGGTGAGACAGAGAAACGTATGTCACAATAATGCGACATGAAGGAAATGATGATAATAATAATAATAATAATAATAATAATAATAATAATAATAATAATAATAATAATAATATGACAAAAAATAATGAACCTGATAAAAACGGTTCAAAATTCCCCTGCTCTCCCAAAAAAAAGGAATTTTCCTGGCCATGGAAATTTCTTTTTTCGTACAAAAAGAGAGGAAAAATATGTAAAGGGGGAAAAAATTGAATACTAAAAAAAAATTGGGTACTAAGGACCTCTAGGAGAATACAAAAAAAATGAACAGTTGACTAATCTGACCGTGAAATGAAGGTGGTACCCCCTTCATTGCTCGTCAACACTAGCCACTAACGTCAAAAGTACTGCGTTCAAAAAGAAATACAGTGAGTTCATATATTAAATAGTGATCATTGTTCTTGCTAGTTCATGATGATGCGGATGTCGAAATCTTCAAGATGGACGTTACCTCGGGACTGCAAATCTCTCCAGCCTCTGATGAGAAAAGATAGACAAAGTTAAATCGTGATCACATTTTAAAAAAAATACATTTGGGACACCCTGTATATAGGACCTTTCGTTGCGTCAACGAGGAATATGCAATAGTGTCATAATGTCTTCGAAAGGGAAAGTACTCTCCTTTTCAGCTGCTGAAAAATAAAGCCATGTATAGACCCAGTGAAGGGTGACTGGTCCGTTAACGAGTTCCGAGAAGACCCTCAGCTGTGTTAGCTCAGGTACACAAAGGTTGTTTGTTGTCACTCGCCAACCCTCTGGATGGTTGCTAGACAATACACGATATGCTGAGAACACTTGACAATTTAAAACCTAACAAAATATATGACTTCACAATAAATATCAAAATCAAGATGACACTAAGGTGCATGATATCTCAAAACCATGACACAAAAAGTCAATTACATGAATAAATGTAAAATAAATACCAAGTTCCTACAAGGTCAAACAGGAAGTGTTGAAGGGTCCTTGTCTGTCGTCGAACAATAGGAGTTAAGCCGAGGGGCAGTGCAAAAGAGGAGTAGGGGTGGTTTGCAAATAGTGACCGACCAGGTATATACTGACGGCCTCAGGCAAAGATATAGTTTGACAGAGATGTCAAGTATACACGACTCACTCGCGTACGAGAAAAAGGCCACGGGTGTCTCCTGTCTTGTCACAGGAATAAATGAAAAGGAAGCACACGAATTAAGATCAGAATAGGCTCACATGCTAGGTTGGCTATTAAGGAGCTCGGGCATCCAATTAGAATAAAAGGAAAACAAAAACACAACATTATAGCGAGGCGAAATTCACAAGATCATTTGACAAATTTTTTCAACTGCGTGACGTGGGCCGAAGTCACTGAATTATCGTGATCATCCACTAACTCGACTGAGACAGGATTTAAAAAGCGTGAAATAGTCTTGGGAGTTGACCAACGTAAGCACAGCTTACAGGAAATTTGTTTGGTAGCGTCACTCAAAGGATGTAAACGACACAAAACTTTGTCCCCAATTTGGAATTTAACATCATGACGGCCTAAGTTGTAGCGCTTCGCTACTCTGGCTTTTGCCTTCTTGAGGTGACCGGTAGCGATGGCCCATTTTTGAGCAACAGAGGTAGTGCGAGAGGGTTCGGAAAGATATTCAATATTCCATTTGAGCAGCAAGGGGTCGACAAGCGATCGGCCTAGGAATAATTCCGCTGGAGTAGTTTGAACGGACGAATGGAAAGAGGTATTGAACCCGAGACTGAAATACTGTAGGTTCGTATCCCAGGAGGTTTGATCGGCATTGTGAAAAGCGGACATACAAGCCTTCAAGTTTTTGTGAAAACGCTCTACGTGATTTCCCTGCGGTCGATACGGTGACAAGAAAATATGTTGGATGCCCCAGTTAAATACCATAGTTTCAAAGGCTTTGGAACGGAATACAGAGGCGTTATCTGACACAAGGTACTTGGGAGGACCAAAAACTCCAAATATATATCTAGACAAGAAATGGATAGTAGTCTGAGAAGTGATATTCTTTACTGGGAATAACCAAACAAACTTCGAAAAACCATCAATGACAGTTAAAATGGCTTGATTGCCAGATTTTGATCTCACGACTGGACCAAAGTAATCAATGAAAAGGCGTTCGCCGGGACGAGTGACGATACCAGCTTGGTGGAAGCCTACACGAGTGTTCTGGGCAGGTTTAGAACGCTGGCAGGTTAAACATCTTCTGACATGAGCAAAAGCATCTACTTTAATTGAGGGCCAATAAAATTCACCGGATATCTTACGGAAAGTGCGCTGCATCCCTGCATGAGTTCCCAGTGCAGAATCATGATAATATGTCAAAAGCATATCACGTACTGCTAATGGAGCAAAAATTCTAAATTTAGAAGAGTTAGGAAGAACATAGCCAATAACATCATTTCGAACACAAAAGTTGCTTACTGCCGGATCTTTGTTTGCAATTTTTGCACGGAGGTCAGTGCAAAATGGATCCTCAGACTGGAATTTCCGGATATCCACAAAAGACCAAGGACAATGTTGCAATAGGAAAAGATTTTCTTGAAGTGGTGTACTGGTAGAAACGCTCTCGATTGGAGTCCTAGGGGTCTCTTCAAACATGCGTGACAGGCAGTCAGCCACCGGGTTCTCGCTCCCTTTTACGTGGATGATATCAAACTTAAAAGATGACAACCTCAAAATCCACCTGTTGATGCGTCCAAGCTTTTTTACGTGAGAAAGGCTCCATTTCAAAGCCTCATTGTCGGTAAAAACAGTAAAGTGACGGTGTTCCAAAAAGGTCCTGAATTTTTCACATCCAAATACCACAGCAAGACTTTCCTTCTCGAAAATTGAGTAACGTCGTTCATGTTGATTTAACATACGACTCGCGAAGGCCACTGGTGCAAATTTTCCATCCACACGCTGGCTCAAAACACTAGAAATGGCCAAATCACTGGCGTCACAATGTAAAAAGAAAGCTGATTCGAAATCAGGCGTGTGCAGTACTGGTGCTGACATAAGGGCTTCTTTCAAAACATTGAAAGCTTTGTCCTGTTCTGGTCCCCACACAAATTTCACATTCTTCTTTTTGAGAGCATTTAGAGGTGCCGAAATGTCAGAGAAGTTTTTGATAAAACGAGAATAGAACGTGAACATACCCATTACTCTTCTCAAGGCCCTAACTGTGGTGGGTACAGGTAACTGCTGAATGCAATCTGCGCGCTCGGGTATGACACGGATACCATCGGCTGACAGAATGTGACCCAGAAATTTAATTTGAGTACAGCCCAAAGAGGTCTTTTTTGGATTGATAGTGAGGCCGGCCTTCCTGAGGCGGGAGAAAACTTCCCTAAGATGAACGACATGCTCCTCAAAAGATCTGCTGTATACGACTAAATCGTCAAGATAATTAAATACAAAATTGAACTTCAGGTCTCCCAAGATGTCGTCTAGCACGCGACTGAGGACTTGTGCACCAACAGCTACACCCATCGGAAGACGTTTGAAATTATATAACCCGAAAGGGGTGTTAAAAGCAGTGAAGTCGCGACTCTCAGCATCCAAAGGAATCTGATAATAGGCACTATTTAGATCAATCATCGAATACACATTGGCCCCGTGGAAATGTTGAAAAGCACTCTCAATAGTAGGCAGTGGGAAATTATCAAAGACTACCTTCTTGTTCAATTTTCGGTAGTCTACGACTAGCCGGTACTCGCCCTCTTCTTTCTTGGGAATTAAGAAAGCAGGAGACCCATAAGCTGATTTGGAAGGAACCACTACTCCCCGATCTTGCAAATCATTGATATACTTTTTCATGGCCAAGAGCTTGGGTGGATTACAAGGAAACGGAGGACTTCGAACAGGTACATTGTCGCTCAAGTCAATGTGGCATTCGTGATTTACAGCAGAACCTAAATCTTCTGTGAGGACATCAGAAAATTCCTCAACTAAACCGTTCAGAGTATCACGTTGCTCGGACATCAAAGTTAATGGAAGATGTACGGAAAATACAGGAGACACATCAACGTAGTTAGAAGTACATTCTTCAAAGGGGAACATTTTATCTGAGCGAAATTTGAAACAAAATGAATCGTTAATAAAATCCAACTGCATACCAGTTTTATGCATAAAGTCAATTCCTAAAATACATTGAGTGGAGAGATTGTTAACCACATGAAAAACATGTTTCCAAGAAAATCCGTGAATTTTAATGCGACATAGAATAGTTTCGGCAACGTCGATAACTGACGATCCCGCAGAGAGGAACTGACATTTATTCTGTACGGGGTGTTTTTGCGAAGATCGAATGCTATCTGCCACTGAACGGTGGATGAAACTTCTGGTGGCGCCTGTATCCAAAATAGCAGGTGCCGAGACATTATCGAAATTTACTGAGACTCCTGGTTGTAACACAACATCGAAATTAGATGCATTGTCAAGTTTGGATGGAGGACTGCTCCGGGAGTCGAACTCAGAACACCTCCCTATGAGTTTTCCTGGTTGGAATTACAATTTGGACAGGAACGAGTCGTGACCTCATTCATCCCACAGCCAAAACAGAATTTTCGGCGTTTTAAAGAACACATTTTAAAATGATGTCCAAGTTCATTACAGTTCCAACAAGTTATGCGACCAGAAGAAACATTGCGTGTGATTGTTGTTGGGGTGTTTGTAGTCCTTTCACGGGAAACAGCAGAAGAATTACGAGCCACAGAAGGGCTTGGGTTAGAATTCCTAGAAAGGGACTCAGCACGGCGAGCAGACGGCTTAAACCGTAAGGTGTCGTCTTTTGTTCGGTCGACAGCTGGGCTAGACAGTGTTGTCTGGGGGGAGTAGGCTAACTCGGGGAAAATCGTATTATCGGCTCTTGGAGGTGGAGTATAGTTCGAACAGGCTCGTGCATTTAATTCATACTCACGGCCTTGCGATATGATGTCCTCGATGGAAAAAATGGATGTACGCCGAATGAAGTATTTATAAGTGGGATTTAAATTCCTGTATATAATTTCCAACAGATCCCTGGGATGAAAGGGTTGGGGGAGGTTCGCTGCTAACAGCCGAACTGAGGTTACATAATCGTCGATCATCTCCCCAGGAGCCTGAGTACGGGAGTATATTTCTTGTTTGAGAGCGAAATCGAAATCTTGTGGCGTGAAACGGTCCTTAATGCACCCAACAAATTCGTCCCATGACTTATAAAAATTCGGAGTAGTGCGATGCCACATCAGCGCTTTTCCAGACAAAAGAATAGGTAAGCAACGTACAATATTGTCGGGATTAATATCGTGACAATAACACAATTCCTCCACACGTTGGATAAAACAAAAAACTGATGAGGTATTGTTTTCTCCGGAAAAAGTCAAACCCCACCTACTCACTACTGATGCAACATTTTCGTTGTGGCGAGCACTATTAACAATGCCTACAGGGGCGATGGAGCAATCTAAAAGGGGAGGGTCTATCATTAGCAGGTCCTGTGTCGTATCTTGCAATAGTGGCGTGGGCATTGTTAAAGATTCAAAGCCCATAAAATTTAACTCCTTTTTGACGGGTGGGAATTCTGACTTAGACATGACAATAGACAAGGAGAAAAGTAAAACACTTTAACTTAGTAAAATAAAGGTCACAATACCGTAATGCGTCCTATTCCAGCGTTGCGAAGTACTCACTAACTTGTTGCACTCTTCACCTCGGAACTAGATTCTTTGGATGTCTTGTTCACTCGAGAAATGCTTTCACACTCCGCACTTTCTTCGGGGATGGGGGAACAATTCAGTACAGGTATCTTAAACTCAGAAAGACAACATTGTAATAATTGCAAAAATAATATAAGTTTGGTAATTTAAAGGGAACGATTTCACGAAAAACCACGCTCTGATATACCATTTGCGCCGCGTTGTGCTCTTACGTTAAACAAAATAGCAGAGGCGTGAGGAAATACAGTAGAAGTGAAAACAACACCTTAAACAGGATCGCTAAGGAGCGGGGAAAGGATGTCTCTTTCGATGCGTGCTGGGCCCAAGATTCCGGATCGAAAGAAAGATACTTTCCAAAAAAGGAATCGAATGAATTGTTTAAAACAAATCAAAAGCGGAATTGAAATTATCTAATTGATCGAGGAACCCAGAAGCGTGAAGGTCGTGACTGCGTTACAGTACGAAGCCAAGACCGACGAAATCGGACGAGAGATGAGGGAACTTAAAATTACAAATGAAAGAGGACGAAACCAAGTGAACTATTTACTATTGTATTTAAAGTAAACTAAAACAGGTGCGCATAAGAGTAAGGATATATCTAAACACAAAATGAAAGGTAAACGTGAAGAGGTATAAAATCGCTTAATAACAAATAAAATAAAATTAATGATTAAAGATGGTACCTGAGAAAGGGGGACACAAAAACAATCTCAAGAGAAAAGTGTATAAATGAACTTAAGCACTAACAAAGATGAAACAAGATTAATTAAAATGTACTTACAATCAATGTGCAACTAAACCGTAAGCGCGACTCAATAACCAAAATTTAAAATACAAAAACAAAACAAAAACGAAAAAGATAGAGAGTATGGATGAGTCGAATAAGAGAACACCTCTACTTACGAGGATGACCTGGACTAGAATGCCCTTGCCAAGAACAGACTTCCAAAAAGCTCATGATGTTGTGAAATCATGGGGTAAGGGGGGGGGGAGTGGTGGGGATGAGAAGGGTGCGTATGTAGGAAACGGGGGTGGGGGGGTGGGAGAGGGGGGATGACACGGAGTTACGTAATATAACGAAGCCAGAGGAAACAACACAAAATTAACACATAAAAATAAAGGAAAATGAGTATTACATTAAATTAATTGACATTACCGGGACAGGAAATGAAAGGAAAAATCGATCAGCTAAGAAATATGCTTTGTAGGAAAATATAGGCTTACGTAGAGGTAGTTATGTCTAAATATAACGACATACGAAGAAACAAAGGAATTAAGGCATGACGAATGGACAGTGACTAACACAAAGACCATCGCTCACACACTTTTCCTAAAACAGAGGGAAGGATCAAATAGGAGGCGAAATGAGACATGGCTCCGTTACTCCAATGATACCTTGACCCAAAAAACAAACTCTGATACGACAATCAAATGAAAGATACCTCGAAAGAGTGCACATCAATTTGTGACGTAATACAGAGCGTTGGTAAGCCTCGCAGAAAAGTAGCATATATTTCAGACCTGAGAGATTTGAGTAAAAATAAAACCGATTACATGAAAGGTAGGGATGACAAATAAACACAGAGGCTTCGCTAAACTAACGTAAACAAAGGCGAAGGGACTTGGGTTCATGGATCGAATTCACATCATCATAAGAAAGGGAAATTGATAAACTGAAATTCAAAAATGATAGCATGCCAGATAAAACCAAGTGATCGAATCGTACTTACGTTTAGTTGCGTTGGGCACGGGCGAAAAGCCCGACACACCTAGGCTGTGACCGTTTCACATGATGGTCAGAAAGGGAAGGAAGCCACCTTCTCTAAAAGGAACGCAGTAACGCCGCTCGGGAAAAATAAGTCGTAGAACTCCCCCTCTCCAGAACATAAAGGGGGCCAATGGGAGAAGCAAAGCTTAGTAACAAGTTATGCTTCAACCAATGGTAACACAGTGTCAGTAGGGGTGAAAAGTTTCACCACCTGACGAAACATTTACGCAGAATTACAAAGTTTGAACGCAGTAGGTGAGACAGAGAAACGTATGTCACAATAATGCGACATGAAGGAAATGATGATAATAATAATAATAATAATAATAATAATAATAATAATAATAATAATAATAATAATATGACAAAAAATAATGAACCTGATAAAAACGGTTCAGGCTTCAGAGAAGAGTGGTTGTGTTTGGAGTTTCCCTGGAATTGCAACTCAGCTTTTTTTTTTCATTTCGCCTGTGAACATTTCGTTCCGCAAAATTCACAGTCAAGTTAAGATTGGACTGAAGGGGGATTAGTGTTTCACGCACCTCGACATTCTTAAATTACGTCTGACAAGAATTCGTTGAACATGCATCTCCATGATAAAATAATTAATAGTCCAGTCAATGACTTTAACCCATCATGCCGAGAGGTGAAACGGATATAGGTCGTAGTTCATTGAGATCGAAAAAGAAAGCGCTTATCACGTAATGCATTCATAACTGTTCTCGGGCGAAGCCGGGGCGGGTTGCTTGGATTCACTTAGATGTTTAAATATTGAAAAAAAAATCGTGAGTACCTACAACGTACGACCAACCAACATGTATTTTTAGCCTATTTTCAATTTTGAAAAAATAGGCTTATGAGATCACCTTTTGTCCGTGTGTGTGTGCGTGTGTGTGTGTGTGTGTGATTCGTGTGTGTGTCCCCCTCCTAATAAAATCTAAACGGCAGGAGCGATATCAATGAAACTCGGAAAGTTCATAGCACTATTCCCGGCGACCTCGACCGTGCCCTTCAAATTTTGTTACGACTCACCAATCCAATATGGCGGCTGTGCGAAATATTTCACCAGCATTCAATATCTCCGAAACTATTACCGATATTACCCTGACATTTTCTACGGTGATAGAGGGAACTACTATAAGTTCACTTATGTGACTTTTGAAAACCTGGTAACTACAAAACCAACATGGCGGCCAAGCGAATTTGCGACTTTTAAATAGACGTTTCTCGCGATTTGACCAACCAAACGCAATGAAACTTGGTACAGTATATGTTTATATACATTGTAATGCACCGACATATAACTTCGTTCAATTGTTTACATAATAACAAGATGGCGGATGTGCGAAATATTTCACCGGCATTCTATATCTCTGAAACTATTAGCGGTATCTCCCTAAAATTTTGTACGGAGATAAAGGGCACTACTGGAAGTCCATCTATAAGATTTTCAAAAACCGGTTAACTACAAAACGAACATGGCGGCCAAGCGAATTTGAACATTTTAAATAGACCTTTCTCGCGATTTAATGTTCCAAGCGCACTGAAACCTGGTACAGGAAATATTTATACACATTGTAATCCACTGGTATCTAATTTAGTTCAATTGTTTACATAACCTCAAGATGGCGGCAGTGCGAATTTTAAAATTAAGTTTTTATTTCTTGTGATGTAGTCATGCGATCGAAGTGAAAGTTTGAATAATGAACCTACGCAATAATTTTCCTTTAATGGTACATGACTCTATGGCCTATACATTTAACAATCCAACATGGCGACCATCCGAAATATTTAGACGATACTGAATATCTACGAATCTATTTTAGCAATCAAACTGCATTTTTAATGTTCATAGGAGCTATGAACTTAAGTTCACCTATAGGACTTTAAATAACCTGGTGATCACAAATCCAACATGGCGGTGACGCGAATTATAAATATTCACATGGACGTTTCTCGCAATTTAAACATCCGCGTGCAGTGAAACTTGGTACAGTAAATCTTTATCCGAATTTTAATCCACTGGCATCTAATTTATTTCAATTGTTTCCATAACCTCAAGATGGTAGCTGTGAAAATTTTTTAAATCTCCTTGTTTTTTCTTGTGTCCTAATTATGCGATTGAAGTTTGAATACTACACGTTCACAATAATCTGCATGAAACAGTACATAACTCTAGGACCTACATATATAAAATCCAACATGGCGACCATCCGAAATATTTAGTCGGTTCTCAATATCTACGAATCTATTACAGCAATCAAACTGAAATTGTGTATGTTGATAGTGGCAATTGACATAAGTAGGATATATGAAAATAGGCTGTATAGTTCTTCACGGAACTACTTATTTATTTTCCTATCCCTTGGAGTTGCAGAAATACAGTGGTGAGTAAGTCAGTACATCGTTTTTGGTTCATATAATATTACATTAGGCCTACATGAATGAAATTCCACAGCCTGCTTCCAGTCTCCGGCCGGGTCAGGAATGGAATGAATGAAGCCCCCATCAAGCGGCGAGGGTATGAACTGTGCCGGCTGCAGAAGCCTGTCGCACTCCTCTGGGGCAATGATTAAATGAATGACAGATGAAATGAAATGATAGTGGAGAGTGTTGCTGGAATGAAATTTTGACAGGGAAAACCGGAGTACCCGGAGAAAAACCTGTCTGCCTCCGTTTTGTCCACTACAGATCTCACATGGAGTGACCGGGATTTGAACCATGGACCCAGCGGTGAGAGGCCGGCGTGCTGCCGCCTAAGCCACGGAGGCTCTACATTAGGACTACATGATTTATCATAATCGTAACCATTGGTGGTACAATTTTCCAACGCTTGAAATATAAGTACATTAGCGAGGGATTCCATGTGAGAATCCGAGAGCTATTTATTAGATATTATGTTTAAAATAGAAGGCTTGTATGTTGGATCTTTCAATAACTCACGCGACGTTCAAATAACGTATATTATTGGAGGAAGGCAGCGAAATATGGCGAATATGAGATGGCCACATAACGTCACAGATGATATGATGTGGAATTGCCCTGTTATAGTAAACCTTTGCCTTCTAACAGTCCATTTCACTCCTCGGCAGATATATCTCCATGCATACCGCTATTAAAATCGCAACGATAAAGCTTTCAGCGGCGCTTTCAAGGAAGAAATAAATAAAAGAGGTGGCCAATATGAGCACAAGGAAATTGTCTCGGAAATGGGTTTCCAGCCGCCACCACTGAATTTCAAAGCATTGGTAGTAAAACTGCCTCCCTTTTCTAGACACCGTATCACATTAAAATTCATAGCTTTTAATATTCTAAATATGAGCTAGGAGTGGGGATGTAAGAACTTTCCAATAGTTCCCACTTGTTGAAATGCATATAAAATCGAACGTACTGGTGTCGCACATATTCATTGTACTGTGAATTAGGTTAAGACGACAAAGGGGGAACATTTTAAAAAAATTAGTGCAAATAGATTCACGTTTGTACATGCGAAATTACACTGTAGGGTACAGTAAAATAAGTATAGAAAAATGATTAGGGATACTCTTTAATCTTTATATACTGCCTAACCAGTAAAACAATATAGTACCTACGTACATTTTAAAATTTAACCAAGAATTAAACAATGACGTGTGATCTGTGGGGAGACCTCATGCAGGTCATCCAAGTTCTCGCCCGTAGGTGACCTGCAGGTCATGATGAGTGTAAAATATAAAAACACCCAGTCATCGAGGTGACATTTGACAATTGTCAATTGACAATTTGAAACTAAAATCCTACTACCCGCCTGTAAATCGAGCCAAGTGCCTCTAGATCCAAGATTAGCACTTGATGCAATTACTCAGAGAGCCAGATTTCTTGTGTGAACAAGAGACATCGATGCATGGAGTGTAACGTAACTTTCATTGACAAGACAGGTTATTATATATTTTGAATGGTGATGTGATTTAAACACATGCGATAACTTATCAGCGTGAACATATGTACTTATTTCTGACCATTTGAAAATAATGCATTATGCAGGATGGGTGGGGTTTGATAAGCTAAATATCGCAGCTAGTAGGCTATAGATGCATTCATTAAGAAGAAGCTGTGGCGTTCTTAAAAATCTTGGCTGTGATTTCCTCATTCCAGTGATAACTCCAAAGTCTGGTGCACACAAAAACAAAAATATGCATCGTGCACATGTTTTATTGTGCTCTTCTTTCCCCTCGAAAATGATGTATCCAGTCCATCACTAGAAATATACCTTTCAAATGTATTCCCCATTTATTCCTGATGTATCGCTTAAAAGCTATAAGGTATTGTATGGGTACTTTCTCCTGTGTTTCTGGCGATGCCTACAACACAACATCAACGGATATGTGAATAAGCTGATGGCGAAAGGTACGTAGTTGTGAATGTGGAGAAGAGAAAGACATTGGTTGTCAACAGCAATGAGGACAGGGACAGTATCTTGGTTCAACCATCAGCTCAGACAGAAAGATGGAGGACAAAATAACAAAGAGAATAAGATTAGCAGGGAACCTATTTAATTCCATACAAACATTCTTCCTCAAACGAAGAGGCCTCTAGGGGCACAACGTTAGCAGTTTCTATATCTGTATTTGTCGGGGTACGTAGCGACTACGGATCCAAAGGTGCTGGGTCTGATTCCCAACTCTGTCATGAAATTAAATTCAACTGGAGCGGGGTACAATCGGCCTTGAGAGGCAAGAGAGAGAAGAGATTGGTCAATTCCTATCTTGGCTTATATAGGGGATTTCCTTGGTTTCCCTTTTCTGCTCCTGGTAAATGCCAGATTGGTACCCAACTTAATGCCACGGCCACCTATTTCAAACTACAGTATTAATCTCTGTTAGAAATATACACACTACTACAGCCATTACAATGACATATATTATTAGACAGATTTCATATTCATCTACGTACGAGGGCTACATGACCTCTATGTCACAATGCCCCTAAACGAAATAAAAGAGGAAAAAACATCGAATCAAAAGAGGGGGCTCAAATTAGTCTTTTGAGATATTCATTGAAGGGCCTGTATTGACGGTGTCCATGGAACAAGAACAATTTCATTTCAAAAATTGGCTGATTCAGGATGAGTTCCCTACCTCCATAGTTTTATTGCACTGTGCTACGCTGTCAAGTAGCAATCCTCTGACTTTTTGAAACAACAATTACTTGTTTTGTTGCATCCAAAATTATCCTAGAATTACAGTAGTATCGCAATGGAATAATTTCATGCTACACTAACGATTGGTAAATAAAATCATTAAACAAGAATTTGTATGTAAAGGCAAACATGAGGCTTTCTAGAGAGGTGTAACTGAAAAAGAGTAATTATTTGTTCTGACTCTACCTACTCGGAATACAAACATTCTTCGAGATACGGTAGCTGAGAGACAGCAAGTAAAAGACGACTGACTGCTCTTAGCTGGTATGCACGGAGTATAACAATAGGTTTTCAATATGACGAAGTACGCCTCGGGTGGACTGTACGTCACGACAGGAAACGTGTAGAGGAGATTTTCCTTATCTGCCACGTAACTTTTCTTGTCGTACTTTTCCTACTTTACATTATTTTCAGTATATAATATTTTAAAAATATGTTTTAAATGGGGCAATGTAATGTAGCATACGAGATGAAAATCCTCACAGTCCAGTACGGAATTGAAACCGAGAAGCTTCGAGCCCAAGCCTGGCATGCTAACCAGTATTCGCCACGGGACGGACACATATCTCTCCAAAGCTTTTCTTCAAAGATTACATCTGCTGTCTTAGAAGGAATTGAACTCAAATCTCTGAACTGTAGTGCATTCCCCATTTTGTGCTAATTCTTAAATATCATTTTTAAAGTGTGGCTCTCGCAATGAAACAAAAGCATGGTTCAAGCAGACATTATTGGTAAATGACGTATAAAATGGACTCCGTATCACTCACATTGTATATTTAGTCACTTTATATGATTGGCCCGCCGTACGCATTGCGCACGCCTTGAAAAGCATATGTGCTAATTTGCGCTGCAATCCTCAAATAACCAGCAGACTTTTACACGCATTGTGGAATGCAATTCCGTTCTCATTAACATGAGAGCACAAAAACAACAGAAATACATTTCCAGGAATATTGCTGGGGGTAATTTCCACATGAAAGGCAAATGTTAAATGTAGCTTCAGACACATCTATTCTGGGATCGTGCTCCTATCCACGAGGTTTTGATTTGTAACTCAAATACTGTATTTCTTCTTCTAGTATTGCCAGCCTGTAGTCTGTGGAGATTGTTCCCACTAAAATATATTTCAGATTCCAATCAAACACTGCACAAGCTTCTACAATAATAACTATTTAATTTCCATTACATATTGAGCGTTCAGCCTCTGTGAGCCTACTACGAGGCTATGCGTATGACAATATTTCCACTGCTTGAAACCGTTCACCATTGGGCCGTATCTTTCATTCCTAGACTTTTGATGTTGTCCCAAATGTCCGTCAATGATTCGTACATTGTTTCTTAAATCATGTATGCTAAGATCAAGGAAACGAATTCAAAATGGCACCAGAGTTGGATCCTTGTACCAATGCACTACCAAGGGGTTAAATCCCCACCAATGAGCTACAGGGGTTCAATCTCAAGAAGTATGTAAGGCTTGGACTGAACTGGCTATGAACATGCAACGTCAGATGCAACACACATGTGTTCAAAGTTGGGGCACTGCAACGATCCAGTCTGAGAGCACTGAACTCAGGAACAGTGTTTGGAACACTAAGTGTAAGATTGCCCACTGAAGAAGAACCACTAATCATTTCAAGACATTGTCTGACACTCTCAGTTTCAACTTGGCTGCAGTCACTAGATACACATTTATGGTATGGTCTTTGAAGCTCACCCACATTATGTTAAATTATGCTAGCAGACGTGACCGTCTTGACAAGTTAGTTATGAACTCCCTGTAGTTGTCATAATCTCCCGCGTCGATCATACTCACGTTTGAAGTAATCGCAGAAGCCAACCCAGTGCAGTGTTAAGGTCTCACCCTGTGGGAACCTCCTTCAGCATGCCATTCCGTACGCCATGGGATGCATATTAGTACATTATGCAACGAGCCTATAATGACAATAATTAAGACACGCGTATGTTTATAAAGCGAGGGAAGCTAGTTTTATAATTTCCATACGAGTGTCTCGATTACCATTACAGGCGAGATGCATACGATTGTTTATGTTCAACGATAATTATATTTTTATTATATGTTCAAACATAACTATTCAAAAATATCTGTCCAGAATCTGTCGGTTGAATTCTTCTTCTAGGGAATTGCGTGGGCTCAGCACTTGATCTCTACCAAATAACGAATCCCAAAGCGTTGAAACATTGTTTATACTGAAGTAGCATCGACAGATAGAGCACAGATACTATGATGGATCATTTTGTTATTTTGGTCAAATAACACAAAATAGGCTGTTACAAACCCTTTAAAATTAAAATGTATCGTATTATCAACTAGTTATTCTTCAAAATCGATGCTTATAGAACATCTGCGGAAGGCAAATCAATTAAGTCCCAAATAGAACAGTTATGACATCTGGCGCAAACGTTTCGCGTAAGAAATCCATTTACTGAACAGAGAGCTGGATTATAATTTCCGTGGAATTAACGTCATACACCTGCTTCCTCCATGACGTTCTAGTGTGTTTATGGCAACAACAGCATTCACAAAGATTTTTGGCGAAATTTTACGAATGTGTAGAAATTTGAGTTGCGCATAGTAAGGTACAGTACTATTTCTTTTGCAATATTGCCCACATTGTCAACTTTCAAATCATGTAGTTCATGCCCGACATTTTGGATTTGGGAAGGAAGAAGAAAATAGATTTATGGGAAACAGGCTTCAAAGTTTCAACCCTAATGCATGCCAGGTCCATAGCTTGGATTCTCTGGATCTTCTTCCAATTCCTCTAGTAACCTCTTCTCGGCACCTCTCTTTTCCTTTTTGGCCTTCTGAGCTAGTATTTTCATAGCATTTTCAGCAGCTCTTAGTCTTTATAAGTCAATACCCAACATAGCATCAGCTGTTCGACACCCAACTGCGCGGAGGCCATACACTAACCTAATATTTACACTACACAATTCAGTGTCTTTTGCTTTGGTACATATAGTAACTGATGAAGAATTGAAGAACTTCACACTGTGCGCATAATATTTACAAATTAATTCAAACTCTGCTGCAAGACCAACATGTGTATTCACTCTGAGACACGCCCCCTTTAGCACATTTTTTTACAAATGGTATTATTTTGAATCACTTCTGATAATATACACTCATCTAAAATTTCACAACTCTCATTCCCTTTTGATAGGTCTTCATATTTTTCCCTGACACCACTGAGATTCTTCTGTGAGGCACTTTCAGGCTTGCAAAGAGTATTTTGTACAGGTGTTCATTGTAGGCCTATGTTGAGGTTATTTCTTACAGGAACATATGGATGTATTGTTGATGGTGATTGTGTATCTTCTAACAAGTTCAAATTAATTGTACGTTTCTTCTGCCAATTATTACGTGTCTTGAATACCATACCAGTATGCCTAGGCATTTTAGAGGGACTCGTTAAATACAATACCACAGACTATAATCACTCATATACACGGCTAGATGCACTGTTTACATAGAAACCATCCAGACTATAAACAAAGCAAGAAACAAATGAATCTCAAGATGCACTTGATGCTCACTACACAGGCGGCCAAAGTGCAAACGTATTCTCTAAAGGCGATCTATTTGAAAAATTAGCCAGATAAGATACCTTCAGTGCTGACCATGTTTACTTCCAGCAGAAATCAAGTGCACAGCAAGATCTAAACACTTATGTTTATAATATCAGCATAATTCATACACCATTTTAAAGAGGACATTTTAATTATTAATAAACAAATAAAAAATAAAAATGATCCATTTTTTGAAAAATTACCCATTCCGTATCCCCTTGTCATTTAAAATTTATATTAAGTGTGTTGTGAATAAAAGTTAGTCAACTTATATAGTTTGAGGCTAGAGTTGTCATTAATACGACCATGCTACGTTTGATCCCTGACAAGGTTCTTTTAGAAAACATTTGTCGTTTATAAACCGCACTCGTTCCAGGTTCCGTATTGGCCATGTTTACAAGATGTATAACACAATTTACACTCGCCAAATCAATACTTTACTTTGCTAAAAATACTATAGGTACATGTTTCGGAAACTTGATATGTTTCCTTCTTCAGCCCATATGTTGGTGTGAAACATCATATGACATCGAAATCCTAACCAAAAATAAAAATACAGTTCGTACTTTTTCTCTTGTTCTTCATTTGTTGAGCCTGTGTCATTAGACATATTAATGTCAACCATGGAATAAGCACTTATTATTTGAAGTGATGAATGAGTTACGTGAAACGTTAAATATTTATTCCTTGTAAGGATGATTGGGTGTGGTGTCAAGAAATGTTGATCAAGTCAGGATATATGTAGGAATTAATCTATTACGGCGGGGGTTGAGGAGGCAGTTTTCTTTTTTTTGTTATTTAAATGATCTGCTAATGTATCAAATAATACGTTAGTCTCAAAGTTAATCTCGTTCAGATTATTGCATTTGTCGTGTTAAGACATTGTTATTATTGTATATAACATTTATGAATGATCACAAAGAGGAAAGACTTACCGTGTATTATTAGGACAGTTTCTTATTAAGAATCATTTTACGCTACATAGAATTGCAGAAGTTATTAATATTATTACTATTGGAACTAGGAAGCTGTGGAATATTAAGGTTATTTGACGTCGTATATTAATTGTTGATAGTATTTTGCACAAGGTTTATGTGTAGTTTGTGAAGATGTATTCCACAACCGAAGGTTATTAATGTGCATTGATGAAGATGGTTCGTGAATTTAAAGTTATTTCAGCATAATTGTGGTGAATGGGTACGTAAATGTTTTAATGATTTGAATGCGAATATTTATGCCACAGAATATTGAAAGTGAATTCTTTATTTTTGGTAAGGCCTTGGTAATAATAATAATGATGTAAAACAGCTGTTTATTTAATTTAAATTAATGACTGATGTATATGATATGTGCTGGAAGATCGAATTTATCGGAATTTATCATATTATTATTAATGATTATTAATGATTTTGCCTAATGACATACACCTAAGCTTAAACGCTTTGGTTAAATTAAGCCATGATATGATAATATAAACCAGAATTAGGGAGTGATAGTAATGGTATAGTTTATTTTACTTATTTATTGTATGGGTCTCAGGACAGGTGCGGATCGCCAGAGGCTGTAGCTGCTTGAAGCGGACGCCCATAGGGTGAACTACAAGTTCCGTTCAATTTTAAGTAGTTCCAACTTTCGTTACCAGATGTCACTGATACCTAGTGGTGAACGTTGGATATTTGATAGAGCGTTCCAACGAAATCTAACCTAGAAATTTAGCTTCACATAAGTTTAGTCTGTGGAAGGATCTTTTACATGCCATAAATCTACGACAAGGGACCGACGGCTTTACGTCCTTTCCGAAAGAAGGCATACTGAAGGAGTATAACGCTCTTAAAAAATCCGACGACTTCGGTCGGGTTTGAACCCGCTATCTTGGGCACAGCAGTTCAGCATGCTACCAACTACGCCACCGAATCCGCTTGAAGTTATAGTGATGTTTCTTTAAGGAAACAGATGGACATTCTTTGGAATTATGAAAAGAGAATTGTAACTAATGTATTGTTGTAAATATTAATACAGTATTTTAGGGAAAGATAGATACAGTATTTAGGATACCATTTGTGTAAAGAAGAGATCAGTTCTGATAGAAAAAATAAATAAATAGGAGTTTCTGTTTAGAGTAAAATTTGTGCATGTAAATTTAGATTCAATTTTAGAACAGGGTGTTCTATAAGCATTTCAAATTTGTTTATTTAATATCATTGGTCGAATTCGAAGAGGGAATGTCCGAATAATATTTTAATTCTTTTGAAAACTCATAGAAGTCATAGGAATTAATTTGAGACAGCTGATATTATAACAACAAGGTCATCGACCGAAAATTCGTTTATTTTCTTATTTTTAATATTAGTTTAGTTATTTCATTTAAATTAGGTAGGATTTATTAGGAGTGTTATATTTATTTTAAATTGTAGTTGTAAATATTTAATAAACTTACTAGCATGCTTTGTTATGCTCGACCCTTTTATAGAAATCCCATCTTATATTTAACGTAGTTAGTAAGATGATGTGCTATCGATACAGGCGCTCATTTTCCACCCATAGTTTCCCGAGATTCAGGAATCTCATGCTTGAGCTTTGATTAGTTTTCTGTTTATTAGGTAAATCCATAGTACACCATCATTTTCCATCTTGAATAAATAATGTCCTAAATGAGCTACTTGTCGGTCCTCATTATTGCCGAATCTATTAGAGCAATCAATCTGAAATTTTGTATGTTGATAGAGGCAATTAACATAAGTAGAATATATGAAAATAGGTTGCTTAGTTTTTCACGGTACTGCTTTTTAAGTTAATTTAAGTTAATAAAACGAAGTTAGTGAACCTTTCAGGAAAGCCATGGATCGAGTCTCGATGCTTGTCTAATTTTTAACACTGTGATTTCAAAACGCAAATTACGTTTAATTTTGTCGATGTTTTGATAAATAAAAAACTTAGGAAAACGAAGTATGAAACAAACAAATAAAACAAAAATGAGTGGAATTATGCAACAGGATTAATTTTTCACTTTATCTTTCCGCGAAAGTTTCAATTCTTCTGTAGGAATTGATAACACATGATTTGTCACTGGGTTGGCGAGCCTTTACTTTTCACACCATGCAAAGTTGAGGCCGTGCATAATTTCAATATTGAATATTGAATCAGGGTTTGGATCGGATGTGTTGTGTGGAAGAGGGATGAGGACTATTTCGCTTCCCACCCCTACCCCTAGTTATCTCCTACCACAATTCTCCCGCCCCCACCCCTCTTTTTCCCAATTAGCGTCACCATTCTGTGGAGTTAGCCGTCGGAATGGCATTAAAGGGGACTCTGCGCTCTTTTGGACATTCGAACTGCTAAAGTGAATGTTAATCTGGATAATTTCCAGTGAGTCACCTAGCTCCTCATCATTATCTTTTACGAGAGGTTGCTAGTGTAATTAGTGAATGAATCTATGTGGATAAGTACTGGCAGCCAGTCTATGGATATTACCACCAATACGAGCCTGAAAATCTTATTCGAGCTTTTAGTTTCTTAAAGTATCCTAATGTTATAAGTGCAATAAGGATCCTAATCCAAAATTAAATCTTTGAGAAAACTTTTATAGATTTCTCAAATGTCTTTAAAATAGACTTGCACTTTAATGATCAATTTATTAAAGTCTATTGATTTTTTACATTTGAAGAGAGCGAGTCAACAATTCAACGAACCAACCATTCCTCGACGACTAAACGACTTATGTTTCTGCCTAATGGAAATTGTTTACCCTTTTTAGTGAATATATCATCGAATCATCTTATATATAAAAGTGAAAGTCTGTATGTATGTGGGTTTGTTCCGTATACAAATCTACACAATTCCACCAATCTCAACCAAATTGAGCATACACATAATTAAGGACCCAGAAGGAACGGCTGGCTACATGCATTTTCGATAGTCTATCATTCTTCTGATTTCGGCCATTTTGCACTCGAGCAAAGGCTAATCAAGTCATAAAACAAACTCAAGAAGGAATGGCAAGGCCGGCCATCTCCATGGCAACATAGCTCAAGTCGAGACACGGCCGACTGGATGCGAGTTGCGCTCTCCACTACTGGTATAGAAAATGAGGTTATTTACATGAAATCCCGTTAGTTACTCAACTGCTCACTCAGCACTGTGAACCCAGTATAGCATAACAAAGACCTGACACTATTTGTCAATATAATTTCCGAAATATCAAATCGCAAATTATATCACAAAATACAATAGCGTGATATTAAATGACGGAAACTAAACACACCTTTGCACCTTCTGTTAGGTAGTCAGCCCGAAGGCTTGTTTGATCCTCAAAAAGTACCGCCATTAGGTTATGTGGGTAGATACCCACAAAAACCCAAGGCAGCACTATAGTGAGGCGTACTAGGCAAGATGAGGAGTGAGGTAGTTTGCCATCCCTTTCCTCACTGAGTCACAACAGCAGTACTAACACTACAAGTAGAACCCTTCACAGCATTCATAGGGAGCGGTGAAAAGCCACATTTTACTATAGCCTGTGCCAACAGACGAATGCAAATGTACTGCATTCATCAAGAAATGGCAAACAGGCCTCTTTGCAGCTTATTAAAATAGAATTCCATTAGGTTCACTAGCTGTTTATAAAACTTCATGAACTTTCCTGCTGAGTGGTTAGTACAGACGTTATTTGGAAGCAATCGGTATTTCGGCATCCGCAATAATATTCGTAATCGGTGATAGCAATTTCTCTGCAATGATGCTGGCAAGACCGCTGCTGCGGTGAGGTTAATGAGTAGAGAGGATTAGAGTTCTGAGAAAAGCAATCCAAACATTTCATACAAGAAATTCTTTCCCCTGTGAATACGACTTAAACCAGACTTTCAGTGTTCATTGTCGGGAAAGCGATTGGTGCAATATTGCGGTGGTATTGCTAGAATGATTCTCTTCCAAACTGTAATAATTCCAATAGCTACCTATGGACTCAACATTATATGGGATACTCTTGCTGTCACAGACCTCTTAACACAAGAAAAAATCAGACCCGCTACATGAAAAGAGTGCTGGGAATAGGAATAACAGCACCATAAAGACTAACTTATATTATGCTTAGTGAGAACTTCTTCATAGAAGATACGAGGTTGCAGTTGCATCTTCCAAACACAAAGGCATATGAGGAAACCTTTCAAATATTACTTGGAAAAGGGAACCACATTTGGAAAGAGTTTTATACAACAGACGTCATACCGACACAAAACTGGAGACAGACGAAATATAAACTGAGACACGCCATCGCACGATTTGCAGTACACGGGTTTCACCACAAGCTAAGCACCAACAAAAGATTTCATTACTCAAATGAGTACTGTGTGAGTGAATTATGTCATAATAAATGTTCCCGATATCATGCGTATATGTGCAAAACAGGACTATTATCAATAACGAAACTGTGCAATGATAGATATAGGCAAATGATATTATTTTCAGACGTATTATGTATTTTCTCTGGCTATTTTGCTGCAATAAATATTTCATTCCTTCATTCATTCATTCATTCATTCATTGTCGGAAAAGATATTGCTGAAATTGTAATTTGATGATGATAGTTGATGTTAAAGTGCCTAACATGGTAGTTATAGGCCTCGAATTCTTTGGGGTGAAAATAAAAAATGATGATTAAAATGAACACTAGAACTAAAAATAACTAAAACGTACAACCAAATTACGAATTAGGAGAACAAAACGATAAAAAGGAAGGAATAAGGGAAATAAAATGCAGGTAAATGAAATTATCTCAACCATCAAAAAATGATAATTGACAGATTTGGAAAGGTGTGCCATGAAAGGCAGATGAGAAGAGAAATAGGAGAGAGTCCGCCACAGAATCACAGGAAAAAGGAAAAAAACAGATCCACCTCACGTATCATCCCAAACTCAACAGCCGTGAGCCCTTGAGGCTGTAGAACCTCCAGTGGTGGGGCCACACGCACCCTGCCTCTTTTATGACCTTGTACAGATGTCAAGAGATATGATGACATGAAAAACAAGAGATCTGACCCTTTGAAGAATTAGGGTATCAGGAAAGATGAAACAAGGTCCAATTAAGACGGGAATTTGAAAGAATCCTTAGTCCTCGGATATCCTAATACAATCAGGCTCGGAAGAGAACAAGAGTTGATCAGGGGAGGCCGACCGTAAATATGCCACTGACGACCCCGGCACAATTAAGTCGAAGCAATCGCGAAGTTAGCTGGGGCCCCCTGATCGCTAACCAGCGTCCGACAAGTTGTAAGCCCCAGAAGGAGGGGAGAGTGTCGTAATGTTGTAAGTGAACGAGAGGTGACCAAGGGTGGTCGACAGGAAAGATGGCAGAAGGAAGCCCGGCACATGTAACTAGAATTAAAATTTATTGACAGATCCTGGATTCAAAATCCAAGGCGAAAGCCGAAAATGTTAGCCGCTAATACACGTGGGGGTCTAAGTGATTTTTGCATTTTATGTATAATTTTATTTAACCTTCAGTCGTTAGATCAAAGAAACATATGTGACATTTTGGGCCCAATCTTATACTCTAACTAGCAGAAGTACCCATTCATCGAACGGTCTTCAGTATTAATAACCTGTAACCGCCCCGGTTACAAGGAACCGAACCCGTGTTCTGGGAAGTTACGAATTATATTAATGTGATGTGTATATTTTATTTGAGGTCTTTTTATGTCTTATGGTCGACAAATACATACCAGAGTTCGGGAAGCCCATCAGAGTATTGACTGTCCACGGCAGCCAGTTCACCTCTAAAATCTGGAAGACCAAGTTAGGTGGAGTGGGTGTCGAGCAAATTTTCTCTTCTATAAGATACCCGCAAGGAAATATGTCCGAAATAATTATGAGAGATCTTGGGAGAGTATTCCGTACTTATGTAAGCGATCGCCATAATGCATGGTTCTCCAAACTATTTGATATTGAACAATGGTTGAATAATACGCTGCATGAGAGCACGAAATGCACCCCTAATGAGATGCAATTCAGTAGGAAGCCTACCAATGTGATCGCAAGAATGCTAGGATTGGAAACGGGAGAGGAGATAGACAGGGATATTAGCATCCGGCTGGCTAGGTTTAATTTAGAGAAAGCAGGAAATAAACGTAGGCGCCAGCAAAAGAGAGAGAAGTTTGATTTTTTTAAATGTTGGTGACCAGGTCTTGCTCAGAGTGCTGTGTCCTTCTGACGCTGTTGATAAGGAAATGTCCAAGTTTTTTGAGTTATATAAGGGACCCTTCGTAGTTACTAAGCGTATTGGCGAGTGTGCGTATAGCCTAACATACCACCAAGGTACCATTGCAGGGTCATTCAATGTCCTTAACCTTAAGAAATATATTAGTTTGTAATGGTAGGAAGAATCCTCTGAGGCAGATTTAGCCGACATTGTGGTGTATTACACAGGTACACTTCAAGAAATGACGAAGAGGCTACCATTAGCCAAGTGAAATAAAGCAGAGCAATTGAGTGAAAATGCATTGTAGCATGTATTTCGGCGTGTGCACCATGGTTCTGTGCCATATCGATCATGTTTGACATGGCAAAGCTAAGGACACCTGAGGAATTTCCGTGTGAGCTAGTTTTAGGAGGTAGATTTTAGGAATATGCAAATACTTTTGAGAGAAAGATATGTAGACTCAACATCAAGAGAATGAAATGTATTGAGGGTTATTTAATGTTTGAAGGGTGATTTGTGTATGTTGCCTATAGTGTATATTTTGTTTTAGGGTCATTTGTGCATTTCCGTGCTTTTGTGATGGAGTCCCATTCTCATATTCGTGGGAACTCCATGGAGGGGAATTGTAACCACCCCGGTTACAAGGAACCGAACCCGTGTTCTGGGGAGTTACGAATTATATTAATGTGATGTGTATATTTTATTTGAGGTCTTTCTTATGTCTTATAATTATTTATCAGATTGTATATTATGACGTGCTTGATTTACAAGTTTTTTTGTTTAGCGTATAAATATTGAAATTTAGCAGGATCCGAATCTAGGGAGTGAGTAATATTTTAACATTGGAGTTAGAGCCGGGCAAATTTGCTCTAGTTCCGATCGGGATCGTAAGTTTCCGCATGGCTAGTATCGCCCCCCACCAAGCGCACTCAAGGCCAGGTCTCTCCGCTGAACGAGAATCTTCAGTTTCGATTATACCGGTACTGAGTGGGAGTCTCGATAATACCGGAACTCCTTTTTTCTCGGCGTTATCGACAGTATCTGTTTAAAGGAAAAAGCAGACCCACTCACGCCGCTGCACGTGTCACTCAAGCCGCTGCACGTGTAAAGTCAAAGCCTTCTGTAATAACTCCGGAATGTAAACCATTCCTCGTTCTTACATTTGACAAATTTAAAGCAGTATGAAGTGATACACCCCAGGAAGATCACATTGAACTGAGTTCGCATCTGCCACCTCCCTACCACTCCTACCCTCAGTTACAAATATACACACAATACTACAGACACCATAATAACACAGGTTATTAGACAAAGTTGACACACAAGAACACAAAAATGATCACGATGTTGTAACCCCTAAAGTAAAATAAACTCAAATAATTGGCGTAGCAGAGAAGAGCTACAAGAAAGTCTCTCGCGTATGACTCATGAATTTTTAGCCCTACTGACTAGCAATTTGCTTTAAAGAATACTTTCAATCTTCTTCTCCACCTTGTAACTGGTTGTTATTAGAGGCAACTATAGTGCAAAAATTGGCTGCGATGGTGAAAATACACTTGGAAAATATTACGCTGAAAAGTTTCAACTAATTTCATCTACTAAAAACTCTGATTTTTTGCTTGAAAACAATACCAGTTTGTGGCATGCGGTGTATTAATCATGTCAGTGCAAACACTTCACTGATTTGTCCATAAATGCCAATGATATGACAGTTTGAGTGAGAATAGTGCGACGGGAGTTGCACTGAGAACAACTCATTACCGCGGGAATGTCACTTCGTCCGATACTCCAAAGTCTCGTTCGATCACAAGGTAATATCGTTGCTCTCTCTACCCATGATGCAACGTGTGAGCACGTGCGTAGGAACGCGATTGAAATGGCGGTGATTTAAGCATATGGCAAAGCCATTATGACGAAAGATAAAATCAATCTTAATATTATTCTTGAAAGTGAACATTATTTTTTCGTATGCCCGACGACTAGAGAATATTATTCAAACTGGTAGGAGCATTTGAGAAGAGAGTCAGGTATCCAACGCAAAAGTTTTCACTGTGTATGTTTGCACCATTTTCCCTCAGTGTATAATAGTCTCAGTGGCTGAATTGGTTAAGCGCTGAACTCATGAATGGACGGGCCGGGGCTCGATACTCGGTTGGGGAAGTTATTTTAATTTTTGTTTCGCTACGTTTTATTGTTTATGACGACCACTTTACCAGTATCTTACTACAAAAATCATACGACAGAACACAGTTGCATCACAGGGGCTTTAGTAATATAGCGAGTGCATGAATTTTCAGGTTTTATTACGAGAAAGTTTCATACGGTAGTGCTTGAATGTGGCACTACACGAAAAGATCTTAATATCTAATATATAAAAGTGAAAGTCTGTATGTATGTATATATGTTAGTTCCGTATACAAATCTACACCGTTCCACCAATCTCAACCATATTTTGCATACACATAGTTTAGGACCCAGAAGGAACCGCTGGCTACATGAATTTTCGATATTCTTTCTCATTCTTCTGATTTCGGCCCTTTTTCACTCAAAAACAGGCTAATCAAATCATAAAATATACTCATGAAGGAATGGCAAGGCAGATAGTTTCCATGGCAACATAGCTCAAGTCGAGACACGGCCGACTTGATGCCAATTGCGCTCAGCACTACCGGTATAGAAAATAAGGATCTTTACTTGAAATCCCGTTAGTTACTCAATTGCTCACACAGCACTGTCAACCGAGTTTAGCATAACAAAGACTTGACACTATCTTCTTTCTACTATATATTTGTCAAATACCACTCACTCACTCACTCACTCACTCATTCATTTATTCATCACGAAATCTCAGAAACCACCGAACGGATTGGAATGAAATCTGTATGCAGCTTCCTCAAGGGCCGCAAATGCCCCCTAAGAGAGAAATTTTGGCTATTCAGGTTCTAAAGGGGTGTTAAGGGGGTAGACCTGCATTTAATTGAATAGCAATATCTCCCGATTGGTTTCATGGGGGAATGTGATACTCGGCATATAAACTCATCATTAAAAATAAGAAGACATGTGTCGGAGGTTTTTTCGATGTGGTGTATATTATGACGTGAAAGGGGTGAAAAGTGGGGATTAAAAGATTCTTAACGGAGCGTGTGTCTCTTAAACGACATAGGCGAGGAGTTTGAAACACAGCGAAAAAAAAATCAACATAAAAAAGAAGTAAATATGTGTTTGACAGTTTTTTCATAAATCCAATTTAAGGGGCCCATGGGGAGAGATGAAATTCTGGGGGGGGGGGGGGGCGGGAGGAACAGGAAAGAAAGTGTCCTAACTGATTGACTGACTGGCTCACTCATCAAACTCAGGGGGAAAAAACTGCTTAAATTAAGTAAATAGCTGTTCGACAGTTTTTTTTTCATAAATCAAATTTAAGGAGTTTATGGGGAGGGGTGAAATTCTGAAAAAAGAAAATTGAAAGAAAATGTCCAGACTCACTTACTCACTCCCTCATCATCGCCTAGCCAAAATTATTGAAGTTAGAAACATGACAGTTTGGGGATATGTTCATTGTATGTCAAAACCGTCTACTAAGGGAGGATTTTCGGATATTCAGGTTCTAAAGGGGTCTTAAGGGGGTTAAACCTGCATTTCATTGAATAACAATATCTCCCGATTGGTTTCATTGGGGGATGTGATACACGGCATATAAACTTATCATTAAAAAGTAAGGAGACACGTGTCTGAGGGTTTTTCGATGTGTTTATGAGGTTAAAGGGGTGAAAAGTGGGGATTGAAAGATTCCTAACGGAGCGTGTATCTCTTAAACGACATAGGCGAGGAGTTTGAAACTCAACGGAAAAAAAAATCAGCATAAAAATAAGTAAATATGTGTTTGACCGCTTTTCCATAAATCCAATTTAAGGGGCCCATGGGGAGGGGTGAAATTCGGGGGGGGGGGGGGACAGGAAAGAAAGTGTCCTAACTGATTGACTGACTGACTCACTCATCAAACTCAGGGAGAAAAAACTGCTTTAAAGTAAGTAAATAACTTTTCGACAGTTTGTTTTTCAATCAAATTTAAGGGGTTCATCGGGAGGGGTGAAATTCTGAAGAAAAAAAATGAAAGGAAATGTCCTGACTCATTCACTCACTCATCATCGCCCAGCCAAAAATATTGAAGTTGGAAACTTGACATTTCGGGGATATGTTCGTTGTATGTCAAAACCGTACACTAAGGGAGGTTTTTTGGATATTCGGGTTCTAAAGGGGTCTTAAGGGGGTTAAACCTGCATTTCATTGAATATCAATATCTCACGAGTGGTTTCATTTGTGGATGTGATACTCGGCATATAAACTAATCATTAAAAATACGCAGACATGTGTCTAAGCGTTTTTCGATGTGGTGTATTATTATGAGGTGAAAGGGCTGAAAAGTGGGGGTTGAAGGATTCCTAATGGAGCGTGTAGGCCTATCTCTTAAACGACATAGGCGAGAAATTTGAAACTCAGCGAAAAAAAATCAGCTTAAAAAGTAAGTAAATCGGTGTTCGACTGTTTTTTCATAAATTAATTTAAGGGGCCAATGGGGTGGGGTGAAAAATCTGGGGATAAAAAGGAGAGAAAGTGTCCTAACCGACTGACTCAGGGGAAAAAGACAGCTTAAGAAATAAGTTAATAGGTGTTCAAGCGATTTTTAATCAATCCAATTTAAGGGGCCCATGGGGAGGGGTGAAATTCTGGTAAAATAAGTGAAAGAAAATGTCCTGTCTGACTCACTCACTCATCACGCCCAGCGAAAACTATTAAAGTTGGAAACATGAAATTTTGGGAATATGTTCGCTGTATGTCGAAAAGGTTAACTAAGGAATGATTTTTGTTTATTCGGGTTTTAGAGACGTGTCAAGGGGGTAAACGTGCATTTCATTGAATAACGATATCTCATGAGTTGTTTGTTTGGGGATGTGATATTCGGTATATAAACTAATCATTAAAAATAATCAGACATATGTCTAAGGGTTTATCGATGTGGTGTATATTATGAGGTGAAAGGGGTGAAAATTGGGGGTTGAGGGATTCTTGACGGAGCGTGTATCTCTGAAACGACATAGGCGTGAAGTTTGAAATTCGGTGGGAAAAAAACAGCTTAAAATACAAGTAAATAGGTGTTCGAACGTTTTTTCATTAATCCAATTTAAGGGGCCCTTGGAGAGGGGTGAAATTATGGGGAAAAAAACAGGAAAGAAAGTGTCCTAACTGATTGACTCACTTACTCACTCATCAAACTCAGGGGGAAAACAGTTTTAAGTAAGTAAATAGGTGTTTGACCGTTTGTTTCATAAATCCAATTTAAGGGATTCTTGGGGAGGGGTGAAATTATCAAAAATAAATGAAAGAAAATGTCCTGACTGACTGACTCACTCATCATCGCCAAGCCAAAATTATTGAAGTTAGAAACATGACATTTTGGGGATATGTTCGTTGTATGTCGAAAACGTCCACTAAGGAAAGAGTTTTGGATATTCAGGTTCTAAAGAGGTGTTAAGGGGGTAAACGTGCTTTCCATTGAATAACAATATCTCACGAGTGGTTTCATTTGGGGATGTGATACTTGGCACATATACTAATCATTAAAAATAAGCTGACACATGTCTAATGGTTTTTCGATGTAGTGTATATTATGAGGTGAAAGGGATGAAAAGTGGGGGTTGAAAGATTCCTAACTGAGCGTGTATCTCTTAAACGACACAGGGAGGAGTCTGAAACTCGGAGGAAATCTATCAGCTTAAAAATAAATAAATAAATAAATAAATAAATAAATAAATAGGTGTTCGACCGTGTTTTCATAAATGCAATTTAAGGGGCATATGGGGACGGGTGAACTTCTGGAAGACAAACGTCCACTAAGGAAGGATTTTTGGATGTTTGCTCTCATCGACCAACCAAAACTATTAAAGTTAGAAGAATGATATTTTGGGGATATGTTTGTCGTGTGTCGAAAACGTCTACTAAGGAGGGATTTTTGGGTATTCAGGTTCTAAAGGGGTGTTAACGGTGTTAAACCTGCATTTCATTGAAAAACAATATGATACGACTATGACGTGAGCGAAGCGAGGCTAAAATTGAGATGGTGTGTGTCTGTGTATTACTCAATCTCGCAAGTATCACTGGTCCGATTTACGTGAATTTTACATGGAAGTAGCTGATTTTCCTGGTTAACATATAGGTTACTTTTGATTTCAATACTTTGCACTATTTAAAATGGCGACCATTTTAGTGACGTCACTACACCCTTTGGTTTCAAACTTTCATATTTCCATTTCAAATAAAAAGAGAACGCTAAGAAATAGCAAACTTTTGATGGCATATGCGAGGTTTAAAACTACATTTCCTATCCGAAAGGTATCTGCAACTGTTAGCGAGTAAAACCTAAATTTGTGCTATAAAACACGGTCAACGCCGAGCGGTGTAGTTGGACAAAATGTTCCATCCTTAATCTCCCTCTGCGCAGCACCTCGCCTATCCCCTGTTTTAACTGTCACCTTCACATTTTAATTTATTTATGACGCGTAGCGAAGCACGGGTACTTCAGCTAGTATAGCCTACATGTCAAATAGAATTTTCTTTTGCTGAAATTTAATGACCAAAGAATACCGACTGACGATCAAAATCTCCTTCCTTATGTTATTAGGATGATATGCTCAATATACCTTGGGTAGTCTGTTAATATGATATCGTTGAAGTTGAGTGGATTCTTCCAATTCGCAGACTCCAGTCAACGGAATGAACAATTTCCATTGAATCTTTACACAAACAAGCCTCAGTGCCTTCAGGCAGCGCCATATTGCCCAAGCGAGAACGAGCGATAATGTCGAGAATAATCGTTATCGAGCGCACATTATCGGTAATACCGGTTCCGGAACCATCATTTCCGTTTTCTATTCTCGTCCAACGAGACCGATCGGAACTCAAGAGCTTTTTGCCCGGCTCTAATTGGAGTAATATAAAGTTTTGTATCTGAAAAATGTACACGGAGAAGGAAGTACGAGTTGTTGTTGAGAGACAGGGTTAAACCCGACCGCATGGGGAGGATGAGTCAGGGGGAGACTTGGCATCTATGTACGAGCGAGGACGATGGACTGTTTCCATATTTGGTAATGTTGAGAATCGGGCAATATGACTGGTGGGAGTCGTGGTTGAACCCAGAAAAACCAGTGATTGTGGAAGGGGATGATGACGGTTACTTAGATTTTGTGGAGGCAAGTGGAAGACACTCAACTTTTGGATCCCGTGGGGATTAGACTCATTTTCAGACCGCGGGGCAGTGTATTCTCAGTTTTCAGACCGCGTGTGAGCGGAAATTATTCTTCGGTACTCCATGAGAGTAGGACTTGTCCTTTTGGTTTTGTGTGTTGAAGAAGAGGTATAACAGTATAACACTAGTCGTGTTCTTGATACAATAACCAAGTTGCTGGCTATAAGTTCTTGATTGAATGATGAGCCTAGTCTTAAATATATCGCCAAGATTACTTATTTCGAACAGCACGAATTATTGTGATCAGATATCTGTACATCTGCATTTCAACTATTGCGGCAAAGTATTCATCCAGGAATGCTAGTTACATATGCTATGCATTATTAAATTCACGAGCGGAGTTAATACGACGATCCAAAACGGATTCCAAGCATTTGTATGGTACTAGATCCACGACGCAAATTAAATCGTTGGATGCTGGTTACAAAAGTAACAAACATAAGTCATCATAAAAGTAGAAATGGCGTGTGAATCAAAATTAATTGTGTTGCGAGTAAATAGGACAAATTCTTTGGGAGCACTAACCCCAGAATTAGTATAGTTAGGTCACCACTACTGAAGCCAACATCTGTAAGTACCAGTCAACTTTATTCCTGAGGGTCATCTATATCATGTCATATGTGTATCTGTGTAAATACGATAGGGAGTGCAATTATTCTGTACGAGGAGCATCCTGCGAAATGTGTGTTTTATGTCTGGTATAACAATATATTATCGATTTTACAAGAATCTGAAGGGTTTTATTTATTAGGTCACTTAGGAGTAGTTAGGTGTGAATGTCTATTGCTGTTGGTATTATCGTACAGGTGTTTAACCCCCACGCACCCCGTACATATAGACGTATTGAGAGGCTGGCATATTACAAACCAGACGTAATCAATTGAGCTACTGTGCAATGGTTAGGGGCTTGGAACCTGTTTGTAGACAAAGAAAAATGATTAATTAAAATATGCTCTCAAACTAAATTTACCTAACGTGTACTTCCTGAAGTGGAAATAAAATTGAAAACCTCGTAGACGAAACGCAATACACGTCACGTAATAACTGACCTTCACTGTTGTGTCAAGTCCACATCCAGAGCAATGATAAAGGCTTGTGGTGCATGAAAATTCAAGTTTTTTAGCCTCCAATGGCCCAAATTCCTAAAAGCCGCAAAACATACTATTTCAATTCAGTAATTTTTGAAAATAATGTTGCTGTTTTGAGATAAATAGACCTTCTGTATGGCATATCGCACGTGTAAGTCGTGTGAAAAAATCTAGGGTACCCCTTGACCCCCTTAAGCGCATTGATGAATTTTACAGTTTCAGTTGGTTCCGTGATAACCTTATAGACATTTGCAAATTTCACAGAAATGTAATAATTGAAGTGGCATTACTTATTGCACAAATGGATGGAAAGTTGGATGTCACCTTTTGAGATACTCTTGTTATGGTTACTGTCTTTTATTCCTTCATTAGTTTATTAAATGAAATTAGTTTTCTGGGAATATCTCAGAAACAGTTGGATTTAGAGCCTTAAAATGTAGTTTTCGGGGACCCTTATGGCTATCTAGGGGCCCAGAGTTTCGTTTCTAACACCATGGGGCTGAAAATGAGCTTTGTCTCGTCGTTGTAGGCCGAAGTATAATAATAATAATAATAATAATAATCATAATCATAATAATAATAATAATAATAATAATAATAATAATAATATTAATAATAATAATAATATTAATAATAATAATAATAATAATAATATAACAATATAGGGATAGGGATATAATAGACTTTCCGTACCACACCCGCACGTGTAAATCACGTGAAAAAATCTAGAGTACTCCTTGACCCCCTTAAGCGCACTATATGTATTGATGAATTTTACAGCTTAATTTGGTTCCGTTATAACGTTATAGCCGTTTGCAAACTATCTCAGTAATGTAATAAATGGAATTGCATTGCTTCTTACAGCAATAGATGGACCTGTGAGATTCAGTTGCCATGGTTACCGGCTTGCAATCTTCCATTAGTGTATTAAATTAAATTAGTTTTCTGAGAATATCTCAAAAAACTGTTGTTTTTAGGGCCTTGAAATGTGTTTTTTGAGGTCTCTTTAGGACCCCCGAGTTTCGTTTCTCACATTGAGGGGCTGAAAATGAGCTTTGTCTCACCCTTCTATGCCTATTTCAGCATGTATTTTAAGGGAGAAGGCCCCCATTAATGAGCGGTACAGGGAAGAGTTACATAAATGATTAGTGTCGTGCCTCCGATGGATATCTGTACCAAATTTTACGTTGATCCACCCGGCCGTTCTTGAGTTATAAGGGAACAAATTTGTCCACAGACAGACAAAAAAAAACAGACAGACAGACATACAGACTGACAGACAAAAAATTATTTTCGCTCGCATCCGTCATAATACAGTCTGAAACGCGTTAATAATGCAAATATCCGTAGGAATTCAGAAAAAAACAGATAAACTTTCATTTTTGTATATATAGAGAGAGAGAGATGCCGCTGCTGTTACGGAAGATTTTGAAACTTAACCTTATGATGAAACGTATAATGCGTATTATATTGTATGTAATATCTACTAGAATCGAAGTGTTATACTCTCCGTTAAGGTGTGTTCTACTACTGGTATGTTGATATTTATTAATCATAATGTCCGTACACTGCATTCTTTTATTGCTGACAGTGTCTGCACCAGCTGTATTTCGTATTACAAATCAAAAATACAGTAACTTTTGCGTGATAATGCAGATTGTTCTATGAATAATATTTCCTTCTATATAAATAAAGTTTTTGGGCTAATGCCGTGTGTATTTAAATTAGAACCATACGTTTCGGAGAAACCTTTCCTCCTTTTTCAATGGAATCACATTGTTTGATTCCATTGAAAAAGGAGGCAAGGTTTCTCCGAAACGTATGGTTCTAATTTAAATACACACGGCACAAGCCCAAAAACATGAATTATTTATATAGTAATCCAGGCCGTGAAAGCCTTAATATAAATATTTCTTTATGTTATTAGGGTTTTATTGTAATTGGTAATTATCCTGCTCTATTACTATGCTAATTTGAAAAGGATCGGAAGTTAAATTATGAATTTAATTGATAACATGTCAATAACATACGGTATTTAAACTACGAATATACAGTATATTAGTATGCGATAATTTTCTACAAGAGTCAACAGTAAGTGATGATACATCGCCATAAGAATAGCGGACCCCATTAAATCAAATATAAACACTATCAGGAAAGTAATTGTGAGACTGAGTTCTCGAGGAATTGTGTGTATACATCCCTTTTTACTAATGTTGCATTCTCCGCTACGTTATTGTACTTTACAGTACTGTAGGCTATCTTTCGGCAATTTTCAGTGAGTTAATATTGAACTTGAGTATCATCAGAATCGAGGAGAACCATATTCTAAACTCACTTAAGGGCAAAATGAATACACACTGCGAAATATATTGGTATGTATCTATATACACACATCAAAAAAAGTTTTGCATCACCTCGGTTCCCAGATCTCCGGCATATAGACGTTGACTGTGTATATTGTATCAAAGATACAGTCCCTTTGACTGTTCATAGATGTCACTAAAACTGCTCAAAGATGTAAACAACCATGCATGAGCAGGGCCTATTAGACGGAGGGGGTACGACAGCCGATCAGTTCCAGTCATTCCACCAGGACGAAGGTACGCTGCTCATGTTGTCTGTAGTTCTACCATGCCTAGAAGGTCAATACCGCAGTTCGATCGCGTCCGCATTGTTACTTTGTGTCAAGAAGGGCTCTCAACAAGGGAAGTTTCCAGGCGTCTCAGAGTGAACCAAAGCGATGTTGTTCGGACATGGAGGAGGTACAGAGATACAGGAACTGTCGATGACAGGCCTCGCTCAGGCCGCCCAAGGGCTACTACTGTAGTGGATGACCGCTACTTACGGATTGCCGCTCGGAGGAACCCTGACAGCAATGCCACCATGTTGAATAATGCGTTTCGTTCAGCCACAGGACGTCGTGTTTCAAGTCAAACTGTGCGCAATAGGCTGCATGATGCGCAACTTCACTCCCGACGTCCATGGCGAGGTCCAGCTTTGCAACCCCGACACCATGCAGCGCTGTACAGATGGGCCCAACAACATGCTGAATGGACCCCACAGAATTGGCATCACGTTCTCTTCACCGATGAGTGTCGCATATGCCTTCAACCAGACAATCGTAGGAGACGTGTTTGGAGGCACCCTGGTCAGGCTGAACGTCTTAGACACACTGTCCAGCGAGTGCAGCAAGGTGGTGGTTCCCTGATGTTTTGGGGTGGCATTATGTGGGACCGACGTACGCCACTGGTGGTCATGGAAAGCTCCGAAACGGCTTTACGATACCTGAATGACATCCTCCGACCCATAGTGCACCCATATCGGCAGAATATTGGAGAGGCATTTGTCTTCATGGACGACAATTCTCGACCTCATCGTGCACATCTTGTGAATGCGTTCCTTCAAGATAACGACATCGCTCGACTACAGTGGCCAGCATGTTCGCCAGACATGAACCCTATCGAACATGCCTGGGATATGTTGAAAAGGGCTGTTTATGGACGTCTTGACCCACCAACCACTCTGAGAGATTTACGCCGAATTGTCGTTGAGGAGTGGGACAATTTGGACCAACAGTGTCTTGATGAACTTGTGGATAGTATGCCACGACGAATACAGGCATGCATCAATGCAAGAGGACGTGCTACTGGGTATTAGAGGTAGTGGTGTGTACTGCAATCTGGACCACAAATGCTGAAAGTCTAGCTGTATGATGGTACATCATGCAATGTGTGGGTCTCATGAGCAATAAAACGAGCTGAAATGTTGTTTGTGTTGATCTCTATTCCCTTTGTATTTAAAGGTTCCGGAACTCTTGGAACCGAGGTGATGCAAAACTTTTTTTGATGTGTGTATATAACAAGTAGTTCCGTGAAGAACTATACAGCCTATTTTCATATATCCTACTTACACACATCAAAAAAAGTTTTGCATCACCTCGGTTCCCAGATCTCCGGCATATAGACGTTGACTGTGTATATTGTATCAAAGATACAGTCCCTTTGACTGTTCATAGATGTCACTAAAACTGCTCAAAGATGTAAACAACCATGCATGAGTAGGGCCTATTAGACGGAGGGGGTACGACAGCCGATCAGTTCCAGTCATTCCACCAGGACGAAGGTACGCTGCTCATGTTGTCTGTAGTTCTACCATGCCTAGAAGGTCAATACCGCAGTTCGATCGCGTCCGCATTGTTACTTTGTGTCAAGAAGGGCTCTCAACAAGGGAAGTTTCCAGGCGTCTCAGAGTGAACCAAAGCGATGTTGTTCGGACATGGAGGAGGTACAGAGATACAGGAACTGTCGATGACAGGCCTCGCTCAGGCCGCCCAAGGGCTACTACTGTAGTGGATGACCGCTACTTACGGATTGCCGCTCGGAGGAACCCTGACAGCAATGCCACCATGTTGAATAATGCGTTTCGTTCAGCCACAGGACGTCGTGTTTCAACTCAAACTGTGCGCAATAGGCTGCATGATGCGCAACTTCACTCCCGACGTCCATGGCAGTCTAGCTTTGCAACCCCGACACCATGCAGCGCGGTACAGATGGGCCCAACAACGTGCTGAATGGACCCCACAGAATTGGCATCACGTTCTCTTCACCGATGAGTGTCGCATATGCCTTCAACCAGACAATCGTCGGAGACGTGTTTGGAGGCACCCTGGTCAGGCTGAACGTCTTAGACACACTGTCCAGCGAGTGCAGCAAGGTGGTGGTTCCCTGATGTTTTGGGGTGGCATTATGTGGGGCCGACGTACGCCACTGGTGGTCATGGAAGGCTCCGAAACGGCTTTACGATACCTGAATGACATCCTCCGACCCATAGTGCACCCATATCGGCAGAATATTGGAGAGGCATTTGTCTTCATGGACGACAATTCTCGACCTCATCGTGCACATCTTGTGAATGCGTTCCTTCAAGATAACGACATCGCTCGACTACAGTGGCCAGCATGTTCGCCAGACATGAACCCTATCGAACATGCCTGGGATATGTTGAAAAGGGCTGTTTATGGACGTCTTGACCCACCAACCACTCTGAGAGATTTACGCCGAATTGTCGTTGAGGAGTGGGACAATTTGGACCAACAGTGTCTTGATGAACTTGTGGATAGTATGCCACGACGAATACAGGCATGCATCAATGCAAGAGGACGTGCTACTGGCTATTAGAGGTAGTGGTGTGTACTGCAATCTGGACCACACATGCTGAAAGTCTAGCTGTATGATGGTACAACATGCAATGTGTGGGTCTCATGAGCAATAAAACGAGCTGAAATGTTGTTTGTGTTGATCTCTATTCCCTTTGTATTTAACGGTTCCGGAACTCTTGGAACCGAGGTGATACAAAACTTTTTTTGATGTGTGTATGTTAATTGCCTCTATCAACATACAAAATTTCAGTTTGATTGCTGTAATAGATTCGTAGATATTGAGAACCGACTAAATATTTCGGATGGTCACCATGTTGGATTTTATATATGTAGGTCCTAGAGTAATGTACTGTTACATGAAGGTTATTGTGTACGTGTAGCATTCAAACTTCAATCGCATGATTAGGACACGAGAAGTATCAAGGAGATTTTAAAATTTCGCACTGCTGCCATCTTGTGGTTATGGAAACAATTGAAACAAATTAGATGCCAGTGGATTATCATTCGTATAAGGATTTACTGTACCAAGTTTCACTGCACTCGGATGGTTAAATTGCTAGAAACGTCCATGCGAATAGTTATACTTCGCGTCGCCGCCATGTTGGATTTGTGATCACCAGGTAATTTAAAGTCCTATGGGTGAACTTAAGTTCATAGCCCCTATGAACTTAAAAAAATTCAGTTTGATTGCTATAATAGATTCGTAGATATTCCGAGCCGTCTAAATATTTCGGATGGTCGCCATGTTGGATTGTTAAATGTATAGGCCATAGAGTAATGCACTATTAAAGGAAAATTATTGCGTAGGTTCATTATTCAAGCATTCACTTCGATCGCATGATTGCGACGCAATAAATAAAAACTTAATTTTAAAGTTCGCAAAGCCGCCATCTTGAGGTTATGTAAACAATTGAACTAAATTAGATACCAGTGCATTACAATGTGTATAAACATTTCCTGTACCAGCTTTTATTGCGTTTGGAAAAATAATCACGAGAAAGGTCTATTTAAAATTTTCAAATTCGCTTGGCCGCCATGTTCGTTTTGTAGCTAACCGGTTTTTGAAAGTCTTATACAGTAGATGAATATCTAGTAGTGCCCTTTATCTCCGTACATAATTTCAGGGTGATACCGCTGACAGTTTCAGAGATATAGATTGCCGTTGAAATATTTCGCACATCCACCATCATGTGGTTATGTAAACAATTGACACAAGTTAGATATCGGTGCATTACAATGTGTATAAATATATGCTGTACCAAGTTTTATTGCGTTTGGTTGGTTAAATCGCGAGAAACGTCTATTTAAAAGTCGCAAATTCCCGTGGCCGCCATGTTGGTTTTTTAGTTACCAGTTTTTCAGAAGTCACATAGGTGAACTTCTAGTCGTTCCGTTTATCACCGTAGAAAATTCCAGGGAGATATCGCGAATAGTTTCGGAGATATTGAATGCTGATGAAATATTTCGCACAGCCGCCATGTTGGATTGGTGATAGGCAACAAAATTTTAAGGGCACGGTCGGGGTCGCCCGGACCGAGTTTCATTGAAATCGCTCCAGCCGTATAGATTTTATTAGGGGACACACACACACACACACGCATACACACACGGACAAAAGGTGATTTCATAAGCCTATTTTTAGCCTACTTTCGATATTTGCAAAAAATGAAAGTAGACTTATGAGATCAACACAGGGCGAAAAATGTGTGTCTGTCTGTGTGTGTGTATGTGTGTGTGTGAGTCTGTGTGTGTGTGTGTGAGTGTGTGTACTCTGAATGTCGGTCCCCCCCCCCCCCCTAACAATTCGAACACGGTGAATACGAATTGAACGAAATTTGGTACAAAGGTAGCACTAGCAAAGGACACCTCAGTGTCATGTTTTATATCGCCGCCATCTTGACGGAAACGTAATGGCGGCCACACAAATGTTCAAAGCTTAAGTCAAATTACGACTAACCTAATCATCCGATCTCTACCAAATTTTGCAACAACATACCTTTATGGGGGGAGCATCCTTTGACCAAACTAATAGGTCATCAGCGTAATAGTTTGCGGATGGCGGCCATCTTTGTGTGAAAATCGATTCCCCCTATTAATTCGAACACGGTGCAACTGAATGGAACGAAATTTGGTATGGATGTAGTACTAACAAAAGGCACCTCAGTGTCATGTTTTATATCGCCGCCGTCTTGACGGAAACGTAATGGCAGCCACACAAATGTTCAAAGCTTAAATCAAATTACGATTAACTTAATCATTCGATCTCTACCAAATTTCCATCTTTGTGTGAAAATCAATTCCCCCTATTAATTCAAACACGGTGAAACCGAATGGAACGAAATTTGGTACAGAGGTAGCACTAGCAAAGGGCATCACAGTTTCATGTCTTATATCGCCGCCATATTGACAGAAACGTAATGGCGGCCACACAAATGTTCAAAGCTTAAGTTAAATTACGACTAACATAACCATCCGATCTCTACCAAACTTTGCAACAACATAGCTTTATGGAGGGAGCATCCTTTGACCAATATAATAAGTTATTAGCCTAATAGTTTGCGGATGGCGGCCATCTTTATGTCAAAATTGATTCCCCCTATTAATTCGAACACGGTGGAACCGAATGTAACGAAATTTGGTACAGAGGTAGCACTAGCAAAGTGCACCTCTGTGTCATGTTTTATGTCGCCGCCATCTTGACTGAAACGTAATGGCGGCCACACGAATGTTCAATGCTTAAATCAAATTACGATTAACCTAATCATCCGATCTCTACCAAATTTTGCAACTACATACCTTTTTGGAGGGAGCATCCTTTGACCAATCTAATAGGTCATTCGCCTAATAGTTTGCGGATGGCGGCTATCTTTTTTTGTGTCAAAATCGATTCCCCGTATTAATTCAAACACGGTGAAACCGAATGGAACGAAATTTGGTACAGAGGTAGCACTAGCAAAGGGCACCTCATATTCATGTTTAATATCCCTATAGCACGCTGTATTTCAACAAACTACTACAACCAACATTCAATCATACTCCTTGAAGAGGACAAAGTGCTATAACAATACCCATGCATTTAGGAGAAAGTAGGCTATATGTTCTTTCCTGATCATCTTGTTTCAAAATTGAAAATAGGCTAAAAATGAATTGCTGTTCGTTAGTCTCGCTAATACTCGAGAATGGCTGGACCGATTTGGCTAATTTTGGTCTTGAATTATTTGTGGAAGACCAGAGAAGGTTTAAAAGGTGAATAAATATGAAAGTTGTAGCGCACGAGTAGATTCAACAAATGAGTGACGGCACGTGAATCGCTTGAACAAAGTCCCGTATGCGTTCATATTCCATTCATCCGATTGTTATGAAACTTTGGTTGTATTGTTGTGCACACTCCAGGAAAGGTTTCTGACTTAGTAAATCCTTTTTACAATAGGTAGCGCACGTGTAGATTCAACAAATAAGCACGACGGCCGAAGCGTTTAAACAAAGTCCTGTATGCGTTCACATACCATTCGTCCGATAGCGATGAAACTTGGGAGAGAGGTTGTGTACACTACAGGCAAGGTGTCTGGCTTAGTAAATCCATTTTACAATAGGTAGCGCACGACTAGATTCAACAAATGAGCGACGATGCGTGAAGCCTTTCAACAAAGTCCCGTTTGCGTTCATATACTATTCGTCTGATAGCGATGAAACTTGGGTGAGATGTTGTGTTCACTTCAGGGAATGTTTCTGGGTTAGTAAATTCACTTTACAATAGGTATCGCACAAGTTGATTAAACAAACGAGCGACGACGCGTGAAATGTTTCTACATAGTTCTGTATACGTTCATACACCATTCGTCTGATAGCGACTAAACTTGGGTGAGTTGTTGTGTACATTCCAGGGAAAGTTTCAGGCTTAGTTAATCCATTTTACAGTAGGTAGCGCTCAAGTAGATTCAACATATGAGCGAAGGCGCGCGAAGCGTTTCAACAAAGTTCCGTATGCGTTCATATAGGCCTACCATTTGTCCGAAAGCGATGAATCTTGAGTGACATGTTGTGTACATTTCAGGGAAGGTTTCTGGCTTAGTACATCCACTTTACAATAGGTATCGCACTAGTAGATTCAACAAATGGGTATCGGCGTGCGTATCGTTTAAACGAAAATCCGTATGCGTTCATATACCATTCATGCGATTGCAATGAAATTTGGAGAAATGTTGTTTCCACTCCCGCAAATATTTCCTATTTAGTAAATCAATTTTACAATTGGTAGCGCACGATTAGATCCAATTAATGGGCGACAGCGCATGAATCGTTTCAACCATGTCCCGTATGGGTTCATATAACATTCATCCGATTATCATATAACTTTGGGGTGTTGAGCACAGTCCTGCGAAGGTGTATGAATTAGTAAATCCGTTTTTCAGTGGGTGGCGCACAAGTAGATTCAACAAATGAGTGTCGTCGCGCGAATCGTTTAAGCAAAAACCCGTATGCGTTGATATGCCATTCATCCGATTGAGATGAAACTTTCATGAGTTGTGTACACGCCAGGAAAGGTTTTAAATTAGTAAATCCATTTTACAATAGGTAGCGTACGAGTATATTCAGCGCTCGAATCGTTTCAACAAAGTCCCGTATGCGTTCATTTACCATTAATTTCATTGCGATGAAAATTTGGTGAGTTGTTGAGCTCGCTCCCATGATTTTTTTGAGATATTAAATCAATTTTACAATAGTTTGGAGGTGGTTAACGGAAAAAGAAAAACAATATTGGGAATCCAAAAGCACCTCAACATACAAAGCTACAATGCCAACACTTTCTTTGATTGGTATTGCAACGCATGCCGGGTACAGCTAGTCTTTCTATAATTTATAAAGGCACCTCCAGGGCAACGTCGGGTACAATAGCTACTATTAAATAAATATTGAATCAGTGTTGTGAGGAAGAGAGTATTTCGCTTCCCATCCCTACCCCTAGTTATCACCTAACTACCATAATTCTCCCTCGCACAATGAAAAATGTTTCTACACTGAGCAATGTTTCATCGTCCAGTTACACATTTTCGATACCTAGATCGCATTAACATAACTCTTATTTAGAAAGACAACAAATACAATGGTTAAAATCTACAAAATTGTCCTCTGTCAGCAATTTACTCATGTTTCCACGTCAATAATTATGTCCTTTTAATGATGCCACAATTTACATTTCAGCAGAACTCTTGTGGATGGGGGCAAAGTACATTCTATTATCCTTAAAAAATACTCGTGACCTTGTCAGTCCATCTAAATTTAGAGGATAAAGTAAACACCATATTCGTAAATGTCACTTATATTCTAAAACTAGCAGAAGTACACGGTCTTTGGTATTAATAACCAGGCGTTATCATTTGAGCTACGGTTGCAATGGTTAGGGGCTTGTCATACCTTCATAAGTTTCTCAGAACGAAGTTAGTTTTCTGGGTATATCGCAGACACTGTTTATTTAAGTGCCATAAAATGTGGTTTTACAGACTCCCTAGTTATGTGTCACACATTGAGAAGCGCAACATATGCTTTGGTCGTCCTTCTAGGATATTTTTCATTTTTCGCCTATTTTAGCATGTATTTTGAATATTTGCTCCTTATACCCACCCTTCTATGAGAAGTACGTTGAAGAGTATTTTAAATGATTGGTGTATTAACTCATGGTTACAATACCTAATTTTACGTTGCTCGAAGCACCCGAACATGAATTACAGGCTACATAAACATAAATATATATCAACCACACAGTATCAAACAAAATCATTTCTCTACAATGAACCCGTTTGTCGACAAAAATATGATTAGTTAAAATGGGCTCTCGAACTAAATTCACCTAACGTGTACTTCCTGACGTGACAATAATATTGAAAACCTCGTAGACGAAACGCAATATATGTCAAATTAAAACTGACCCTCACCGTTATGGAAAGTCCCCATCCCCAGGAAGACCCCTTTAATAAATTATAAAGGCTTGTGGTGCATGAAAATTCAGGATTTTTAGACTCCAATGGCCCAAACTCCCAAAAGCTGCAAAAAATACTATTCCAAACCAGGATTTTTTTAAAATAATGTTGCTGCTTGGAGATTTAATAGACCTTCTGTACACATATCGCACGTGTAAGTCACGTGTAAAAATTCTAGGGTACCCATTGACTCCCTTAATCGCATTGTTGAATTCTACAGTCTATGTTTGATTCCATGATAACCTTATAGCCATTTGCAAACATTCACAGAAATGTAATAAATTGAGTGGCATTGCTTCTTACAAAAATAGATGGAAATTTGGATGTCATCTCTTGTGACACTGTTGTCATGTTTACCGGCTTGCATTACTTCATTAGGTTCTTCTTGTTCTTCTTCCTCTTTCGGATGGGCCAGCTAAGGACGACGACGTTCAACTTTTCAGTTTGGCGAGGGACTTTAGGTTTGCCCAATATTCGCGCATTATCTGGCTATGTTTCTCCTTTCACTCTTTTGTCCAGATGATGCCGGTTTTCTTACAGGGTGGTATGTCCAGAAAACTCTTCTGTTTAAGTATCTTTCTGAGATGTGATCGGCTTCGAATATCACTTTTTATTATCTTCAGTTCTTGGATATCCTTGCCCTACTGTTAGTGACGGTGTCAAGCTCTTTCTATTCCCCCAGTAGTTGAGAAGCCGGTTGGTAAATCTTGTAGGGTTCATCCATGAGACACGTCCGTAGAAAGCCAGACGTCTCTTTCTGGCCACATCTGTGATTTTCTCACTATATATATGTAGCTCCTGATTTGGTGTTCTTCTGTACTCGTCATCTATTTATTAGTTTATTAAATGAAATAATTTTCTGGGAATATCTCAGAAACGTAGTTTTAGAGCCTTAAAACGTAGTAGCCTCCGAGCCACCGAGGGGCTGAAAATGAGTTTTGTCTCGTCCTTGTACGTCATAATATAATAATAATCATAATTATAATTTATTAATATAGGGATACCGATATAATAGACCTTTAGTAACACACCCGCCCGTGTAAATCACGAGAAAAATTCAGCAGTACCCCTTGACCCCCTTAAGCGCATTATATACGTATTGATGAATTTTACAGCTTAAGTTGGTTCCGTGATAACCTTATAGCCGTTTGCGAACGTTCACAGTAATGTAAACAAGATGTTCAGTAATGAACATATAGCCTATTTTCTCCTAAATGCATGGGTATTGTTATAACTCTTTGTCCTTTTCAAGGAGTATAATTGAATATTGGTTGTAGTAGCTTGTTGAAATACAACGTGCTATAGGGATATTAAACATGAATATGAGGTCCCCTTTGCTAGTGCTACCTCTGTACCAAATTTCATTCAATTCGGTTTCACCGTGTTTGAATTGATCTGGGGAATGGATTTGCACACATACATGGCCGCTATTTGCAAACTATTGGGCTGATGACCTTGTAGTAAGTCATAAGATGCTTTCCACAAAAAGGCATGTTGTTGCAAAATCCGGTAGAGATCAAATTATTAGGATGGTCGAAATTTGATTTAAGCTTTTAATATTTGGGTGGCCGTCATTCCGTTTCCGTCAAGATGGCGGGGATATAAAACATGACACAGAGGTGCCTTTTGCTAGTGCTACCTCTGTACCAAATTTCATTCAATTCGGTTTCACCGTGTTTGAATTGATAGGGGGAATCGATTTGCACACATACTTGGCCACCATCTGCAAACTATTGGGCTGATGATCTAGCAGTTTGGTCAGAATATGCTTCCCACATAAAGATTTGTTGTTGCAAAATTTGGTAGAGACTAGATTATAAGGTTGGTCGTAATTACATTATAGCCTTTAACATTTGGGTGGCCGCGATTACGTTTCCGTCAAGATGGCGGTGATATAAAACGTGACACTGAGGTGGCCTTTTCTAGTGCTACCTCTGTACCAAATTTCGTTCCATTCGGTTTCACCGTGTTCGAATTGATAGGGGGAATCGATTTTCACACAAAGATGGCTGCCATCCGCAAAATATTAGGCTAATGACCTATTAGTTTGGTCAAAGGATGCTCCCTCCATAATGGTATGTAGTTGCAAAATTTGGTAGAGATCGGATGATTAGGTTAATCGTAATTTGATTTAAGCTTTGAATATTTGTGTGGCCGCCTTTACGTTTCCGTCAAGATGGCGGCGATATAAAACATGACACTGAGGTGCCCTTTGCTAGTGCTACCTCTGTACCAAATTTCATTCCATTCGGTTTCACCGTGTTCGAATTAATAGGGGTAATCGCTTTTCACACAAAGATGGCCGCCATCCGCAAACTATTAGGCTAATGACCTATTAGATTTGTCAAAGGATGCGTCCTCCATAAAGGTATGTTGTTGCAAAATTTGGTAGAGATCGGATGATTAGGTTAGTCGTAATTTGATTTAAGCTTTGAACATTTGTGTGACCGCCATTACGTTTCCGTCAAGAAGGCGGTGATACAAAACATGACACTGAGGTGGCCTTTGCTAGTGCTACCTCTGTACCAAATTTCATTCCATTCGGTTTCACCGTGTTTGAATTAAAAGGGGTAATCGATTTTGACACAAAGATGGCCGCCATCCGCAAACTATTACGATGATGACCTATTAGTTTGGTCAAAGGATGCTGCCTGCATAAAGGTAAGTTGTTGCAAAATTTGGTAGAGATCGGATGATTAGGTTAGACGTAATTTGATTTAAACTTTGAACATTTGTGTGGCCGCCATTACGTTTCCGTCAAGATGGCGGCGATATAAAACATGACACTGAGGTGTCCTTTGCTAGTGCTACCTTTGTACCAAATTTCGTTCAATTTGCACTCACCGTGTTCGAATTGATAGGGGGGGGGGGGACAGACATTCAGAGTACACACACTCACACACACACACACACACACAGACTCACACACACACATACACAGACAGACACACTTTTTTTTCGCCCTGTAGTGATCTCATAAGTCTACTTTCATTTTTTGCAAAAATCGAAAGTAGGCTAAATAATCCTCTCGGCACGCCGGAAGGCGGAGATAGATTTCACCGGGCAAACTAGGGGATAGGCTATAATAGGCAAAATATGCAGGTTTTCGTAGGAGGATGAGACCTCATTTATTGCGAGAAAGAATTTTACAATTGGAGGTTAGTTAACATTTTGTCGTCTTTCTATGCATATTTTTAACATTTTACTGTCTTATGGGGATGGTAACCTTCTTGTCATTTGGGGTTCATTTTTAGCCTATTTTCAATTTTGAAAAATAGGCTTATGAGATCACCTTTTGTCCGTGTGTGTGATTCGTGTGTGTGTCCCCCCCTAAAAAAAATCTAAACGGCAGGAGCGATTTCAATGAAACTCGGAAAGTTCATAGCACTATTCCCGGCGACCTCGACCGTGCCCTTCAAATTTTGTTACGACTCACCAATCCAACATGGCGGCTGTGCGAAATATTTCACCAGCATTCAATATCTCCGAAACTATTGCCGATATTACCCTGACATTTTCTATGGTGATAGAGGGAACTACTATAAGTTCACTTATGTGACTTTTGGAAACCTGGTAACTACAAAACCAACATGTAGGCCAAGCGAATTTGCGACTTTTAAATAGACGTTTCTCGCGATTTGACCAACCAAACGCAATGAAACTTGGTACAGTACATGCTTATATACATTGTAATGCACCGACATCTAACTTCGTTCAATTGTTTACATAATCACAAGATGGCGGATGTGCGAAATATTTCACCGGCATTATATATCTCTGAAACTATTAGCGGTATCTCCCTAAAATTTGGTACGGAGATAGAGGGCACTACTGGAAGTCCATCTATAAGACTTTCAAAAACCGGTTAACTACAAAACGAACATGGCGGCCAAGCGAATTAGAAAATTTTAAATAGACTTTTCTCGCGATTTAATTTTCCAAGCTCACTGAAACCTGGTACAGGAAATATTTATACACATTGTAATCCACTGGTATCTAATTTAGTTCAATTGTCTACATAACCTCAAGATGGCGGCAGTGCGAATTTTAAAATTAAGATTTTATTTATTGTGATTTAGTCATGCGATCGAAGTGAAAGTTTGAATAATGAACCTACGCAATAATTTTCGTGTAATGGTACATGACTCTATGGCCTATACATTTAACAATCCAACATGTCGACCATCCGAAATATTTAGACGATACTGAATATCTACGAATCTATTTTAGCAATCAAACTGCATTTTTTAATGTTCATAGGGGCTATGAACTTAAGTTCACCTATAGGACTTTAAATAGCCTGGTGATCACAAATCCAACATGGCGGTGACGCGAATTATAAATATTCACATGGACGTTTCTCGCAATTTAACCATCCGAGTGCAGTGAAACTTGGTACGGTAAATCCTTATACGAATGTTAATCCACTGGCATCTAATTTATTTCAATTGTTTCCATAACCTCAAGATGGCAGCTGTGAAAAATTTTAAAATCTCCTTGTTTTTTCTTGTGTCCTAATTATGCGGTTGAAGTTTGAATACTACACGTTCACAATAATCTGCATGTAACAGTACATAACTCTAGGACCTACATATATAAAATCCAACATGGCGACCATCCGAAATATTTAGTCGGTTCTTAATATCTACGAATCTATTACAGCAATCAAACAGAAATTGTGTATGTTGATAGTGGCAATTAACATAAGTAGGATATATGAAAATAGGCTGTATAGTTCTTCACGGAACTACTTGTTATACTTGTGATCACACTGTCCTTATGCAAGGTTTGGAACTAATGTGTAACTATCTAACAGTCTGTTACTTCTTCACGCAAAATCTTATCTCCCGCAGAGAGTTCCTCAGTTTAGGGGCTGCGACAAGGTGGTCATGTAACCCCGTGTACATTGGTTGTGTGTAGAATCTGTCTGTTAAACGGTGTTATTTGTGATGACTGTATTAGTCTGTAATTCAGGTAAGGTCTACAGACGGTCAATTTTAAGTAGTAGTACCTAATTTTGTACCAAATACTAACTTCAACGACACCTAGCTGTGAACTTGGCTGCTAGATGCCACCGCAACCAGCAACTTGCTACGAACGTTGTAACTTCCCCTCCGAAGGAAAGCATGCTGATGGATTTTTAGCGCTCTTAGAAAATCCGGCGACTTTGGCCGGCTTTGAACCAGCGACCTTAGGCATAGAAGTTCAGCATGCTACCAGTTAGCCGCTTCCCTCATAGTCAGATGGAACAAGAAGTTCCGTGACGAACTAAAGAGCCTACTTTTCTTAAAATGAAGATTCATGCCATAGATTAATCTACAGTATATGAACCTATCGAGAATAATGACGAAATTAAGTGGGTAATATCGAAATGCCTTAATTAGTTCGAAATAAGGTATACTAGGCATAATGTAGCCTAATAGAGCAATACAGTTGGCAGCTCTGGTGACTGAATATATTCTTACTTCCATCTCCTAAGGTACAGAATACAAAATGTGGTTGAAATTCAAAGGACGTTACATGGATTTAGACATAGCATCTATTAGTACACGTAAAAGCATGTTGGCAACAATGTCATGCTAGTGCTGGTCAGAAATAATCTGAAATATTATATCTTTTTGTGCCAATTTTGGATGAAATCCATTTGTTGGTATAGAAGTTACATGTATTTAAAAATTGGTCCTATCAGCAGGCTTAGAATCATGTTGGTAGAACTGACGTATATAAGTTACTCCAAATTAATGTAAAATGTCAGGTAATTTACGTGTGCATAGTTTAAACCTGTCGGCTTGCATGCTTTCAGATATATTAGTATTTGGATAAAATAATAGAGATAACATTTATTGACAGTTGGCAGCCCTGGTGGCTCTTAAGAATACACTCAGTCATATCTGTTTATGTACACATATTACATACAAAATTTGGTTGAAATCCAATTGATAGTGTAGAAGTTATATGCATTTAAAAATTGGACTTATCAGAAGGCTTAAAAATATTTTGGCAACGCTGTCATGTATGGCCACCTGGAAATTAAACTGAAATAGTATTATCTACATGTGTGCCAATTTTATAATAGCTCCCATGTATACCTTCCAAGATATCCAACATGGAGCTCAAATTTCTAGTGCGTTTTTTTAGCAGTTGGTAGCACTGGCATCTTTTTCAAATATGGGCCTGAGAAATTCCGGTATACAACTTTACTCATACTAAATTTGGTTTCGATTGCTGCAGCCGTTTAGGAGTTGATAGGGGGGACACACACACACACACAGTCAGACAGACAGAAGGACTGACAGACAGACAGAAGGACAGACACATTTTCCCGGATCGATCGCATAAGTCTACTTTTTCCTCATTTTTGAAAAGTGTGAAAAGTAGGCTAAAAATGAATGTGATCTCGTCAATGGCGTTGTCTTGGCAACCTCTGATAGATCATCCCTTATCAATTTAAAAGCGTTGTTATGGTAACCTCTGATGGCACTTGGCATTTTTAAAATTTCCGAAATCATTTTTCTCATCCCATGGCGTAATGGTGGGTCATATCAAAAATTCTTTCAGACAAAAGTTTTAGGTAATTATTAGGGGAATATTGTCCATTTTGTACGGTTTTGATATTGTTCCTATTAGGAGAGATATGATTAATGTTTCCCGAAAAACCCAGTTTTTTCCACCCCTTTGGTCAATGGTTGGTGCTATCAAAAAACTTATTTGACATAAATTTTTGGCACTTCTCCGACACATATTATGAACTTCGAATGGATTCGATATTTCACGTATTAAGAGAGTTATAGCGAAATTTCACTTTTTCGAAAAAAGCCCCCCATTTTCACCCTCTTCGACCGATTTTGCCCATTAACGAACTCGACCGAGATTTTATAGGGATACATATTATGTAAAAAATTGAAAGTGATTGGTACCAAATTACGGCAGTTATCGTGTCCACAAGAAACTGATATATATATATATATATATATACATAAATTATATATAAACTTTTGAACTGACGGTGGTTTTGGGGTCTGGGGGATGTGAAACGCGAAGATATGTCGAAATTTTCCGGAAGTCGAAACATGGTACCCATTGCAATAGTTAGCTTTCTAATGAAATCTACCTAAAAGGGAATAGCATTGCGTCTTACAGAAATTGATGGACTTCAGAGAATGTGTTGCCATGGTTACCGTCTTGCATTCTTTCAATCTTCTAATATATAAAAGTGAAAGTCTGTATGTATGTATGTATGTATGTATGTATGTATGTATGTATGTATGTATGTATGTATGTATGTATGTATGTGGGTTGGTTTCGTATACAAATCTACACCGTTCCACCAATCTCAACCGTATTTTGCATACACATGGTTTAGGACCCAGAAGGAACCGCTGGCTACATGAATTTTCAATAGTCTTTCTCATTCTTCTGATTTCGGCCCTTTTGCACTCAAGCACAGGCTAATCATATCATAAAATATACTCATGAAGGAATGGCAAAGCAGATAGTCTCCATGGCAACATAGCTCAAGTCGAGACACGGCCGACTGGATGCGAGTTGCGCTCTCCACTACCGGTAAAGAAAATGAGTCGAGACATGGCCGACTGAATGGAGTTGTGATTCCAGTACCGGTAAAGAAAATGAAGCTCTTTACATGAACTCCCGTTAGTTACTCAACTGGTCACACAGCACTGCCAAACCAGTATAGCATGGGTACTTTCATATTACTAACTAAATAAAATCGTGCGTGTTTCGTACCTACATGAAACCTGATGCTAATAGTACCGCAATACTTGCGATGATATGGAATATTTCCACGCCGTGAGTGCAACATGATCTTACAATATAGACCGCGGACATGCCTCTTTTGTATTTAAGTAGTTGGCATTAGTGTTTATACATGCAATGGCAGCTATCAGTTTGAGCATAGCGATGCTAATTCAGCATAGCTTTTCCTAAGCAATTAAATAATCCAAGGGATGTCATTGTGAATGACGCGTGACCTGCTATCTAGTGGTGATTTAATAAAACATGGCAAAAGCTTATCAAATATTAGAAAGCTGCGTATATCTATGACAAAATATAATATGATTACCTCGATGGTGAAGTTAGTCAGTTAATGTTCTATGATCCTTGCGAGTAGATCAATTGTCAACGAAGCGTTTAGTGTAAGCTAAATCAAGCTCATCTAATCCTGTTACAACGTTCAATATTTGGGTAAGTTCATTATATTGATTTATATTTTTGAAGTTGAAGCAGATGACCTCGCTGTTTCGCCCCTTTAAACATCAAACGCTAACTAATAATGCAGCCAATGACCAATGAAAATCAAACTAAGATAGTTAGTTATTGAGGTTTCAAGGGGCGGAACTACGAGGTCATCTTCCCCTAAACTAAGTTATACATGAATCGTCAAGGCAACATTTTGTCAGTGACATTATTGTGACACCAGGGGAAAGCCAGCGCGGATGGTACTTACCTGTCTTCAGAGGTCCGCATCGCTTCAACAGCAAAATCACCTCCAGATGACATGCACCAACAGAAGAACACCAAAAGGGGTGGAAGGAAGGTGGAGAAGAGGGGAAGGCACAGGCTCGACTACAGACACCCCCCAAAAACCAACAGAACTGCTGCCGACGAAATAATGCCAGAACAGTTGCTTAAAAATTTAAAAGAAAATTTAATTATCAGAAGGATGCAAGAAAATATAATTTAATATAACACCTTCAGCCACCAATAAACCTCTCTGGTAAAGCACATGGCTTAAGGCCAAAACAAGTCAATTACCTTAGAAAACTAGATAAGGTTTTACATGCAGTTTGCTGAACCAAAAAGAAAACATTAAATTTAAAAAGAAATTAATTAAGCCCAAAGGAAGAAAATCAGTAGACAGGCATTATTAAATGGGAAAGGGCTTGATAATTTACTAAGGAACGCAATACCGACCCGACATGCAGACATCAAGGCCAGGATGCCCAAAAAAAAACTTAAAATTAATTTAATAAAATAACATGATGTTCAGTAAAGATCATATAGCCTACTTTCTCCTAAATGCATGGGTATTGTTATAACTCTTTGTCCTTTTCAAGGAGTATGATTGAATGTTGGTTGTAGTAGCTTGTTGAAATACAACGTGCTATAGGGATATTTAACATGAATATGAGGTGCCCTTTGCTAGTGCTACCTCTGTACCAAATTTCGTTCAATTCGGTTTCACCGTGTTTGAATTGATAGGGGGAATCGATTTTCACACATACTTGGCCGCCATCTGCAAACTATTGGGCTGATGTTCTTGCAGTTTGGTCTGAATATGTTTCCCATATAATGATATGGTGTTGCAAAATTTGGTAGAGACTAGATTATTAGGTTGGTCGTAGCTTTTAACATTTGGGTGGCCGCGATTACGTTTCCGTCAAGATAGCGGTGATATAAAACATGCCACTGATGTGCCCTTTGCTAGTGCTACCTCTGTACCAAATTTCGTTCCATTCGGTTTCACCGTGTTCGAATTGATAAGAGGAATCGATTTTCATACAAAGATGGCCGCCATCCGCAAAATATTAGGCCGATGACCTATTAGATTGGTCAAAGGATGCTCCCTCCATAAAGGTACGTTGTTGCTAAATTTGCTAGAGATCGGATGATTAGGCTAATCGTAATTTGATTTAAGCTTTGGACATTTGTGTCGCCGCCATTACGTTTCCGTCAAGATGGCGGCGATATAAAACATGACACTGAGGTGCCCTTTGCTAGTGCTACCTCTGTACCAAATTTCGTTCATTCGGTTCCACCGTGTTCGAATTAATAGGGGGAATCAATTTTGACATAAAGATGGCCGCCATCCGCAAACTATTAGGCTAATGGCCTATTAGATTAGTCAAAGGATGCTCCCTCCATAAAGATATGTTGTTGCAAAGTTTGGAAGAGATCGGATGGTTATGTTAGACGTAATTTGATTTAAGCTTTAAACATTTGTGTGGCCGCCATTACGTTTCTGTCATTATGGCGGCGATATAAAACATGACACTGAGGTGCCCTTTGCTAGTGCTACCTCTGTACCAAATTTCGTTCATTCGGTTCCACCGTGTTCGAATTAATAGGGGGAATCAATTTTTATATAAAGATGGCCGCCATCCGCAAATTATTAGGCTAATGGCCTATTAGATTGGTCAAAGGATGCTCCCTCCATAAAGGTATGTTGTTGCAAAGATTGGTAGAGATCGGATGGTTATGTTAGTCGTAATTTGATTTAAGCTTCAAACATTTGTGTGGCCGCCATTACGTTTCTGTCAATATGGCGGCGATATGAATAATGACACTGAGATGCCCTTTGCTAGTGCTATCTCTGTACCAAATTTCGTTCCATTTGGTTTCACCGTGTTTGAATTTATAGGGGGAATCGATTTTGACACAAAGATGGCCGCCATCCGCAAACTATTAGGCGAATAACCTATTAGATTGGTCAAACGATGCTCCCTCCATAAAGGTATGTAGTTGCAAAATTTGGTAGAGTTCGGATGATTAGGTTAATCGTAATTTAACTTAAGCTTTGAACATTCGTGTGGCCGCCATTACGTTTCAGTCAAGATGGCGGCGATATAAAACATGACACTGAGGTGCCCTTTGCTGGTGCTACCTCTGTACCAAATTTCGTTCCATTCGGTTCCACCGTGTTCGAATTAATAGGGGAATCAATTTTGACATAAAGATGGCCGCCACCCGCAAACTATTAGGCTAATAACCTATTAGATTGGTCAAAGGATGCTCCCTCCATAAAGGAATGTTGTTGCAAAGATTGGTAGAGATCGGATGGTTATGTTAGTCGTAATTTAACTTAAGCTTTGAACATTTGTGTGGCCGCCATTACGTTTCTGTCAAGATGGCGGCGATATAAAACATGACACTGAGGTGCCCTTTGCTAGTGCTACCTCTGTACCAAATTTCGTTCATGCGGTTCCACCGTGTTCGAATTAATAGGGGGAATCAATTTTGACATAAAGATGGCCGCCATCCGCAAACTATTGGCTAATAACCTATTAGATTGGTCAAAGGATGCTCCCTCCATAAAGGAATGTTGTTGCAAAGTTTGGTAGAGATCGGATGGTTATGTTAGTCGTAATTTAACTTAAGCTTTGAACATTTGTGTGGCCGCCATTGCGTTTCTGTCAAGACGGCAGCGATATAAAACATGACACTGAGATACCCTTTGCTAGTGCTACCTCTGTACCAAATTTCATTCCATTCGGTTTCACCGTGTTCGAATTAATAGGGGTAATCGTTTTTCACACAAAGATGGCCGCCATCCGCAAACTATTAGGCTAATGACCTATTAGATTTGTCAAAGGATGCTTCCTCCATAAAGGTATGTTGTTGCAAAATTTGGTAGAGATCGGATGATTAGGTTAGTCGTAATTTGATTTAAGCTTTGAACATTTGTGTGGCCGCCATTACGTTTCCGTCAAGATGGCGGTGTTATAAAACATGACACTGAAGTGGCCTTCGCTAGTGCTACCTCTGTACCAAATTTCATTCTATTCGGTTTCACCGTGTTTGAATTAATAGGGGTAATCGATTTTGACACAAAGATGGCCGCCATCCGCAAACTATTAGGCTGATGACCTAATAGTTTGGTCAAAGGATGCTGCCCGCATAAAGGTAAGTTGTTGCAAAATTTGGTAGAGATCGGATGATTAGGTTAGTCGTAATTTGATTTAAGCTTTGAACATTTGTGTGGCCGCCATTACATTTCCGTCAAGATGGCGGCGATATAAAACATGACACTGAGGTTTCCTTTGCTAGTGCTACCTTTGTACCAAATTTCGTTCAATTTGCACTCACCGTGTTCGAATTGATAGGGGGGGGGGACAGACATTCAGAGTACACACACTCACACACACACACACACACAGACTCACACACACACAGACTCACACACACACATACACACACACACACACAGACAGACACACTTTTTTTTTCGCCCTGTAGTGATCTCATAAGTCTAATTTCATTTTTTGCAAAAGTCGAAAGTAGGCTAAAAATGGAATAGGATTGCGTCTTACAGAAATAGATGGACTTCAGAGAATGTGTTGCCATGGTTACCGTCTTGCATTCTTTCAATCTTCTTATATATAAAAGTGAAAGTCTGTATGTATGTATGTATGTATGTGGGTTGGTTCCGTATACAAATCTACACCGTTCCACCAATCTCAACAGTATTTTGCATACACATAGTTTAGGACCCAGAAGGAACCGCTGGCTACATGAATTTTCAATAGTCTTTCTCATTCTTCTGATTTCGGCACTTTTGCACTCAAGCACAGGCTAATCATATCATAAAATATACTCATGAAGGAATGGAAAGGCAGATAGTTTCCATGGCAACATAGCTCAAGTCGAGACACGGCCGACTGGATGCGAGTTGCGCTCTCCACTACCGGTAAAGAAAATGAGTCGAGACATGGCCGACTGAATGGAGTTGCCATTCCAGTACCGGTAAAGAAAATGAAGCTCTTTACATGAACTCCCGTTAGTTACTCAACTGGTCACACAGCACCGCCAAACCAGTATAGCACGAGTACTTTCATATTACTAACTAAATAAAATCGTGCGTGTTTCGTACCTACATGAAACCTGATGCTAATAGAACCGCAATACTTGCGATGATATGGAATATTTCCACGCCGTGAGTGCAACATGATCTTACAATATAGACCGCGGACATGCGTCTTTTGTATTTAAGTAGTTGGCATTAGTGTTTATACATGCAATGGCAGCTATCAGATTGAGCATAGCGATGCTAATTCAGCATAGCTTTTCCTAAGCAATTAAATAATCCAAGAGATGTCATTGTGAATGACGCGTGACCTGCTATCTAGTGGTGATTTAATAAAACATGGCAAAAGCTTATCAAATATTAGAAAGCTGCGTATATCTATGACAAAATATAATATGATTACCTCGATGGTGAAGTCAGTCAGTTAATGTTCTATGATCCTTGCGAGTAGATCAATTGTCAACGAAGCGTTTAGTGTAAGCTAAATCAAGCTCATCTAATCCTGTTACAACGTTCAATATTTGCGTAAGTTCATTATATAGATTTATATTTTTGAAGTTGAGGCAGATGACCTCGCTGTTTCGCCCCTTAAAACATCAAAAGCTAACTAATAATGCAGCCAATGACCAATGAAAATCAAACTAAGATAGTTAGTTATTGAGGTTTCAAGGGGCGGAACTACGAAGTCATCTTCCCCTAAACTAAGTTATACATGAATCGTCAAGGCAACATTTTGTCAGTGACATTATTGTGACACCGGGGGAAGGCCAGCGTGGATACTTACCTGTCTTCAGAGGTCCGCATCGATTCAACAGCAAAATCACCTCCAGATGACATGCACCAACAGAAGAACACCAAAAGGGGTGGAAGGAAGGTGGAGAAGAGGGGAAGGCACAGGCTCGACTACAGACACCCCCCAAAAACCAACAGAACTGCTGCCGACGAAATAATGCCAGAACAGTTGCTTAAAAATTTAAAAGAAAATTTAATTATCAGAAGGATGCAAGAAAATATAATTTAATATAACTCCTTCAGCCACCAAAAAACCTCTCTGGTAAAGCACATGGCTTAAGGCCAAAACAAGTCAATTACCTTAGAAAACTAGATAAGGTTTTACATGCAGTTTGCTGAACCAAAAAGAAAACATTAAATTTAAAAAAAAATTAATTAAGCCCAAAGGAAGAAAATCAGTAGACAGGCATTATTAAATGGGAAAGGGCTTGATAATTTACTAAGGAACGCAATACCGACCCGACATGCAGACATCAAGGCCAGAATGCCCAAAAAAAAACTTAAAATTAATTTAATAAAATAACATGATGTTCAGTAAAGATCATATAGCCTACTTTCTCCTAAATGCATGGGTATTGTTATAACTCTTTGTCCTTTTCAAGGAGTATGATTGAATGTTGGTTGTAGTAGCTTGTTGAAATACAACGTGCTATAGGGATATTTGACATGAATATGAGGTGCCCTTTGCTAGTGCTACCTCTGTACCAAATTTCGTTCAATTCGGTTTCACCGTGTTTGAATTGATAGGGGGAATCGATTTTCACACATACTTGGCCGCCATCTGCAAACTATTGGGCTGATGTTCTTGCAGTTTGGTCTGAATATGTTTCCCACATAATGATATGGTGTTGCAAAATTTGGTAGAGACTAGATTATTAGGTTGGTCGTAGCTTTTAACATTTTGGGTGGCCGCGATTACGTTTCCGTCAAGATAGTGGTGATATAAAACATGCCACTGATGTGCCCTTTGCTAGTGCTACCTCTGTACCAAATTTCGTTCCATTCGGTTTCACCGTGTTCGAATTGATAAGAGGAATCGATTTTCATACAAAGATGGCGGCCATCCGCAAAATATTAGGCCGATGTCCTATTAGTTTGGTCAAAGGATGCTCCCTCCATAAAGGTACGTTGTTGCTAAATTTGCTAGAGATCGGATGATTAGGCTAATCGTAATTTGATTTAAGCTTTGGACATTTGTGTGGCCGCCATTACGTTTCCGTCAAGATGGCGGCGATATAAAACATGACACTGAGGTGCCCTTTGCTAGTGCTACCTCTGTACAAAAATTTCGTTCATTCGGTTCCACCGTGTTCGAATTAATAGGGGGAATCAATTTTGACATAAAGATGGCCGCCATCCGCAAACTATTAGGCTAATGGCCTATTAGATTAGTCAAAGGATGCTCCCTCCATAAAGGTATGTTGTTGCAAAGTTTGGAAGAGATCGGATGGTTATGTTAGACGTAATTTGATTTAAGCTTTAAACATTTGTGTGGCCGCCATTACGTTTCTGTCATTATGGCGGCGATATAAAACATGACACTGAGGTGCCCCTTGCTACTGCTACCTCTGTACCAAATTTCGTTCATTCGGTTCCACCGTGTTCGAATTAATAGGGGGAATCAATTTTGATATAAAGATGGCCGCCATCCGCAAATTATTAGGCTAATGGCCTATTAGATTGGTCAAAGGATGCTCCCTCCATAAAGGTATGTTGTTGCAAAGATTGGTAGAGATCGGATGGTTATGTTAGTCGTAATTTGATTTAAGCTTTAAACATTTGTGTGGCCGCCATTACGTTTCTGTCAATATGGCGGCGATATAAATAATGACACTGAGATGCCCTTTGCTAGTGCTATCTCTGTACCAAATTTCGTTCCATTTGGTTTCACCGTGTTTGAATTAATAGGGGGAATCGATTTTGACACAAAGATGGCCGCCATCCGCAAACTATTAGGTGAATAACCTATTAGATTGGTCAAACGATGCTCCCTCCATAAAGGTATGTAGTTGCAAAATTTGGTAGAGATCGGATGATTAGGTTAATCGTAATTTAACTTAAGCTTTGAACATTCGTGTGGCCGCCATTACGTTTCAGTCAAGATGGCGGCGATATAAAACATGGCACTGAGGTGCCCTTTGCTGGTGCTACCTCTGTACCAAATTTCGTTCCATTCGGTTCCACCGTGTTCGAATTAATAGGGGCATCAATTTTGACATAAAGATGGCCGCCACCCGCAAACTATTAGGCTAATAACCTGTTAGATTGGTCAAAGGATGCTCCCTCCATAAAGGAATGTTGATGCAAAGATTGGTAGAGATCGGATGGTAATGTTAGTCGTAATTTAACTTAAGCTTTGAACATTTGTGTGGCCGCCATTACGTTTCTGTCAAGATGGCGGCGATATAAAACATGACACTGAGGTGCCGTTTGCTAGTGCTACCTCTGTACCAAATTTCGTTCATGCGGTTCCACCGTGTTCGAATTAATAGGGGGAATCAATTTTGACATAAAGATGGCTGCCATCCGCAAACTATTAGGCTAATGGCCTATTAGATTAGTCAAAGTATGCTCCCTCCATAAAGGTATGTTGTTGCAAAGTTTGGAAGAGATCGGATGGTTATGTTAGACGTAATTTGATTTAAGCTTTAAACATTTGTGTGGCCGCCATTACGTTTCTGTCATTATGGCGGCGATATAAAACATGACACTGAGGTGCCCCTTGCTACTGCTACCTCTGTACCAAATTTCGTTCATTCGGTTCCACCGTGTTCGAATTAATAGGAGGAATCAATTTTGATATAAAGATGGCCGCCATCCGCAAATTATTAGGCTAATGGCCTATTAGATTGGTCAAAGGATGCTCCCTCCATAAAGGTATGTTGTTGCAAAGATTAGTAGAGATCGGATGGTTATGTTAGTCGTAATTTGATTTAAGCTTTAAACATTTGTGTGGCCGCCATTACGTTTCTGTCAATATGGCGGCGATATAAATAATGACACTGAGATGCACTTTGCTAGTGCTATCTCTGTACCAAATTTCGTTCCATTTGGTTTCACCGTGTTTGAATTAATAGGGGGAATCGATTTTGACACAAAGATGGCCGCCATCCGCAAACTATTAGGCGAATAACCTATTAGATTGGTCAAACGATGCTCCCTCCATAAAGGTATGTAGTTGCAAAATTAGGTAGAGATCGGATGATTAGGTTAATCGTAATTTAACTTAAGCTTTGAACATTCGTGTGGCCGCCATTACGTTTCAGTCAAGATGGCGGCGATATAAAACATGATACTGAGGTGCCCTTTGCTGGTGCTACCTCTGTACCAAATTTCGTTCCATTCGGTTCCACCGTGTTCGAATTAATAGGGGAATCAATTTTGACATAAAGATGGCCGCCACCCGCAAACTATTAGGCTAATAACCTATTAGATTGGTCAAAGGATGCTCCCTCCATAAAGGAATGTTGTTGCAAAGATTGGTAGAGATCGGATGGTTATGTTAGTCGTAATTTAACTTAAGCTTTGAACATTTGTGTGGCCGCCATTACGTTTCTGTCAAGATGGCGGCGATATAAAACATGACACTGAGGTGCCCTTTGCTAGTGCTACCTCTGTACCAAATTTCGTTCATGCGGTTCCACCGTGTTCGAATTAATAGGGGGAATCAATTTTGACATAAAGATGGCCGCCATCCGCAAACTATTGGCTAATAACCTATTAGATTGGTCAAAGGATGCTCCCTCCATAAAGGAATGTTGTTGCAAAGTTTGGTAGAGATCGGATGGTTATGTTAGTCGTAATTTAACTTAAGCTTTGAACATTTGTGTGGCCGCCATTGCGTTTCTGTCAAGACGGCGGCGATATAAAACATGACACTGAGATACCCTTTGCTAGTGCTACCTCTGTACCAAATTTCATTCCATTCGGTTTCACCGTGTTCAAATTAATAGGGGTAATCGTTTTTCACACAATGATGGCCGCCATCCGCAAACTATTAGGCTAATGACCTATTAGATTTGTCAAAGGATGCTTCCTCCATAAAGGTATGTTGTTGCAAAATTTGGTAGAGATCGGATGATTAGGTTAGTCGTAATTTGATTTAAGCTTTGAACATTTGTGTGGTCGCCATTACGTTTCCGTCAAGATGGCGGTGTTATAAAACATGACACTGAAGTGGCCTTCGCTAGTGCTACCTCTGTACTAAATTTCATTCTATTCGGTTTCACCGTGTTTGAATTAATAGGGGTAATCTATTTTGACACAAGGATGGCCGCCATCCGCAAACTATTAGGCTGATGACCTAATAGTTTGGTCAAAGGATGCTGCCCGCATAAAGGTAAGTTGTTGCAAAATTTGGTAGAGATCGGATGATTAGGTTAGTCGTAATTTGATTTAAGCTTTGAACATTTGTGTGGCCGCCATTACGTTTCCGTCAAGATGGCGGCGATATAAAACATGACACTGAGGTTTCCTTTGCTAGTGCTACCTTTGTACCAAATTTCGTTCAATTTGCACTCACCGTGTTCGAATTGATAGGGGGGGGGGGGGGGGGACAGACATTCAGAGTAGACACACTCACACACACACACACAGACTCACACACACACAGACTCACACACACACATACACACACACACACACACAGACAGACACACTTTTTTTTCGCCCTGTAGTGATCTCGTAAGTCTACTTTCATTTTTTGCAAAAGTCGAAAGTAGGCTAAAAATGGAATAGGATTGCGTCTAACAGAAATAGATGGACTTCAGAGAATGTGTTGCCATGGTTACCGTCTTGCATTCTTTCAATCTTCTTATATATAGAAGTGAAAGTCTGTATGTATGTATGTATGTATGTGGGTTGGTTCCGTATACAAATCTACACCGTTCCACCAATCTCAACAGTATTTTGCATACACATAGTTTAGGACACAGAAGGAACCGCTGGCTACATGAATTTTCAATAGTCTTTCTCATTCTTCTGATTTCGGCACTTTTGCACTCAAGCACAGGCTAATCATATCATAAAATATACTCATGAAGGAATGGAAAGGCAGATAGTTTCCATGGCAACATAGCTCAAGTCGAGACACGGCCGACTGGATGCGAGTTGCGCTCTCCACTACCGGTAAAGAAAATGAGTCGCGACATGGCCGACTGAATGGAGTTGCCATTCCAGTACCGGTAAAGAAAATGAAGCTCTTTACATGAACTCCCGTTAGTTACTCAACTGGTCACACAGCACCGCCAAACCAGTATAGCACGAGTACTTTCATATTACTAACAAAAAAAATCGTGCGTGTTTCGTACCTACATGAAACCTGATGCTAATAGAACCGCAATACTTGTGATGATATGGAATATTTCCACGCCGTGAGTGCAACATGATCTTACAATATAGACCGCGGACATGCGTCTTTTGTATTTAAGTAGTTGGCATTAGTGTTTATACATGCAATGGCAGCTATCAGTTTGAGCATAGCGATGCTAATTCAGCATAGCTTTTCCTAAGCAATTAAATAATCCAAGGGATGTCATTGTGAATGACGCGTGACCTGCTATCTAGTGGTGATTTAATAAAACATGGCAAAAGCTTATCAAATATTAGAAAGCTGCGTATATCTATGACAAAATATAATATGATTACCTCGATGGTGAAGTCAGTCAGTTAATGTTCTATGATCCTTGCGAGTAGATCAATTGTCAACGAAGCGTTTAGTGTAAGCTAAATCAAGCTCATCTAATCCTGTTACAACGTTCAATATTTGCGTAAGTTCATTATATAGATTTATATTTTTGAAGTTGAGGCAGATGACCTCGCTGTTTCGCCCCTTAAAACATCAAAAGCTAACTAATAATGCAGCCAATGACCAATGAAAATCAAACTAAGATAGTTAGTTATTGAGGTTTCAAGGGGCGGAACTACGAGGTCATCTTCCCCTAAACTAAGTTATACATGAATCGTCAAGGCAACATTTTGTCATTGACATTATTGTGACACCGGGGGAAGGCCAGCGTGGATGGGCCTACTTACCTGTCTTCAGAGGTCCGCATCGCTTCAACAGCAAAATCACCTCCAGATGACATGCACCAACAGAAGAACACCAAAAGGGGTGGAAGGAAGATGGAGAAGTGGGGAAGGCACAGGCTCGACCACATACACCGCCCAATAACCTACAGAACTGCTGCCGACGAAATAATGCCACAACAGTTGCTTAAAAATTTAAAAGAAAATTTAATTATCAGAAGGATGCAAGAAAATATAATTTAATATAACTCCTTCAGCCACCAAAAAACCTCTCTGGTAAAGCACATGGCTTAAGGCCAAAACAAGTCAATTACCTTAGAAAACTAGATAAGGTTTTACATGCAGTTTGCTGAACCAAAAAGAAAACATTAAATTTAAAAAAAAAAAATTAAGCCCAAAGGAAGAAAATCAGTAGACAGGCATTATTAAATGGGAAAGGGCTTGATAATTTACTAAGGAACGCAATACCGACCCGACATGCAGACATCAAGGCCAGGATGCCCAAAAAAAACTTAAAATTAATTTAATAAAATAACAAGATGTTCAGTAAAGATCATATAGCCTACTTTCTCCTAAATGCATGGGTATTGTTATAACTCTTTGTCCTTTTCAAGGAGTATGATTGAATGTTGGTTGTAGTAGCTTGTTGAAATACAACGAACTATAGGGATATTAAACATGAATATGAGGTGCCCTTTGCTAGTGCTACCTCTGTATCAAATTTCGTTCAATTCGGTTTCACCGTGTTTGAATTGATAGGGGGAATCGATTTTCACACATACTTGGCCGCCATCTGCAAACTATTGGGCTGATGTTCTTGCAGTTTGGTCTGAATATGTTTCCCACATAATGATATGGTGTTGCAAAATTTGGTAGAGACTAGATTATTAGGTTGGTCATAGCTTTTAACATTTGGGTGGCCGCGATTACGTTTCCGTCAAGATAGCGGTGATATAAAACATGCCACTGATGTGCCCTTTGCTAGTGCTACCTCTGTACCAAATTTCGTTCCATTCGGTTTCACCGTGTTCGAATTGATAAGAGGAATCGATTTTCACACAAAGATGGCCGCCATCCGCAAAATATTAGGCCGATGACCTATTAGTTTGGTCAAAGGATGCTCCCTCCATAAAGGTACGTTGTTGCTAAATTTGCTAGAGATCGGATGATTAGGCTAATCGTAATTTGATTTAAGCTTTGAACATTTGTGTGGCCGCCATTATGTTTCCGTCAAGATGGCGGCGATATAAAACATGACACTGAGGTGCCCTTTGCTAGTGCTACCTCTGTACCAAATTTCGTTCATTCGGTTCCACCGTGTTCGAATTAATAGGGGGAATCAATTTTGACATAAAGATGGCCGCCATCCGCAAACTATTAGGCTAATGGCCTATTAGATTGGTCAAAGGATGCTCCCTCCATAAAGGTATTGTGCCCGTTTAGACCGGAGTCCGCACGACCACATATGCATTTTACCAATAATCAGTCAGCCCGAGAGTCAAAATATCCCGGAGCGCCAGATTGGTTAAAGCAAATCGCAAAAACGACATCAAATTAAAAAAATGCTTTACTGATTTTTGGCTCAATGCAACAATAAGGATAGAAGGAGATTTAATTGGGAGTAAGACATCCTGTAAAATTATCTCAGTTTATTTTGAAGTTAAAATCTTACTGCAAAAATGCTCAAAGTAGCATCACTCACGTGTGGCGATCCACACTCTTATTTACACACAATATACAGAAATTTTCCAAACACATTTGACAATTATTTTTTTGGAAACACAAGTCGGATTAATAGTCCTGTAGACTGTGTTCCAAAATTATTAATGATTAATTCCAGTTCAAAGTTAATTGTCTATACTGGAAATATCGTAGATCACTGTTTGACTATTTACATGATATTAACACTCGTAGAATAAATGTTCATAGAATTTTTAACTTTCACTTATTTTCCAGTTTCAAAAATATATCGTCGAAAAATATTATCATCATAGAAGCAACACGAATTATTTACACATATTAATAACATCTGAAAAGTATTTGACCTTGAGCATAGCATCGAAGAACTGTGCGAAGCACAACAACAATTAATTGTTCTTCAGACATTTAACATTCGAGAAGTGACTCGATTATGAACTTCAAGTTCCTAACAAAATATATGATTTCTGAATCATCAACTTGATCAATAAATGGTTGAACCATTCAACTATTCAATTTTCCACTTGGGAACATTATTATAAAAATATTTATATTCATGGCCATTTTTAGCAACTTTCACAACTTGCAATTCTTCGACAGAATGCGGAAATTAGAATTGTAGTTTTATAATAAATTCATTTAGTTCATGGCACTAGGATTGAAAATATCCTTCAAATTATTCGTGGTTAAAGAATTATTTTAAATTGGCAGTGGCCCATTCTATTATTTGTGTAAGAACACAATATTACAACAACAACGGCAAAGGTCTTCCTATGAAGAAGAATAAACTACTATCATGACAAATCCGGGTTCTAGCAAAATCAAAGTCTAAATGGAATTCGTAAACAAGGTTGAAATAAGAACTGATGGTTTTAAAGAAATAACCTTCGGGTCATTCATACGACGAAATGTGTAGTTCCAATACTCCTACTATAAACCTGAGCCATCGAACCTGCTATTTGATTGATGCTCGAAAAATCTCCTCATTCCTGCGACTTAAACATGCGCACCTGGGAATGGCATTTCAACTACTCCACACATATAAATTTTCTTCCCAAAACGTATACAATAAATCAAGCCTCTGCTTGTTATCAACACTGGAAGATTAATAAACTGACAAGTTTATTTTATTTTACCATTCAGTTCAACCCGTGAATTTACCATACTTATGAAAATCTTCACTTCACTTTCGAGTGTATTTACGTCATGATTTTATATAAATACAAAATATCCTATTTGATACAATTATCAATTGCTTCCCGTTTCATGCCTCTCTGTGTTATCTGAAAAATATACTTGGCTCAATGCAAATATCAACTGTTCAACCAGAACTGAAATGTTGGTTGAATGCGGGCTTGCGCTAACCACTCTCCTTCGGAAAATCTCCTGTTCCAGACTAGAAATGTTTAAACTACTTCACAGGCTCTTTCTCAATACATATGATTATTATAAAATATAATATCCAAGAATAATTTAGAAAAATTATAAAAATTATTATTATTATTATTATTATTAGTGGATTATTATTATTATTATTCGTTATATCATTTTAAATATGTTTAATTATCATCTCATTATGTGAGAATCCACATGTTCGAACCTTCGAATATGGAAAAAATATCCATTCCTCAACAAAAATAAATTTAACTTTTACAGTTACATCGGTTGTTTTCCGTGGTTTCCCAAAAATATGAAATATTCAAATAAATGCTCGAAATGCTCGGTCATCGATCCTAAACTGTTCGGAGTGCTGAAAATACTCAGAATAACTCTAACAAGTCTTGCGTAAATCATTGCAAGCTTTAAATACGAAGAAAAAATGTGTTGGTCATCTGCAGAAAAATAGTTTGTTCCAATTAGCTAGGCATAATATAATTCAAATGAGGCTTACATTTCTTGATGGTCTTGAAGTGTAGTAAACCTGGTCTGTGCCAGATTTATCCATAGACATGCCCTATCGGACAAGCATGTACAATCCTTGTATCGGCCGCCATTATATACCCACAATCCGTCTAGTAAGACATAGTGGTAGTATCTCTTGACGTTTGAATTAACTGTTGTTCCATTTTAATATGGGCTTCTATCAAAGCCATAACAGTTTGTTTAAATAGGGGCAGATCTAAGTGATCTATTCTTAGATATGTCAGCTGTAACGTAACTCACGGTAATCTTATCAGTACAAGAAAAACACTGACAGTCTAACCAATCAACGGCTGTTCCGAAGATCGTTCCCTGGGCATGGTTTATTATATCACCATCTACCATGCGCTAAGCAACTTGTAGTTTCCCTTGCGTAGACTAATGAACGCCACCGTTATAGACTAGTCTTCAGTGTACTGACAGATCGAAGTGGTTAACTAGTTACAAATATGAAAAACTGACTGAAATGGATTTAAATATCCAAGTATTATGTTATTACTGGACTGTGACAAAGTATTAGTTCTAGACAAAGTCTAGCATATGTCCATGGGAAAATATAAATATTTCCACCAATGTCTGTAGAAAATCAATCACCTCAGTGATTCTCCTCGCCGTAAACTTACTAAGTTCCACCTCGTAGCGCAGCACTTTCGTGACTATCACGACTTTGAAAAGAACTTCTGCGTAGATCCGGCAACCTTGTGCCTTGGCTCAGCGTAGATGCAACTTGCTCTGCAAGTGCTTGTGTCGGAGTGAGCTGAAGTTGCTTCGGTCAGCTGGCTTTTATTCAAAACTGTCAGGGTCACGCGTCATCACGTTGTATTCTGGAAATCCTCATATATCTTGAATCCCTGGTCCGATTTACTTGATACTAATTGCATTCTCTTTCTTTTGGCCGTGCCAGTAATCTGATCCCGGTCTCAAGTCTCTACTCCATAGTTAACTATTTACTCAATAAATAGCCTCGACCTCTGCTATTACTCGCTACGTCACTTGACATCCAAGTATCGGTAAATTATTTCCAAATGCTTCGAGAAGCAAAGTAGCGCGATATTCAAATATCTCAACTTTCAAAAGCGGCTACAGCCTTTCCCTTGATATCTAGGTGTCTGAATCTTGGAATACCCATTCCTAGAGTTGGGCACAGTATGATGTTGCAAAGTTTGGAAGAGATCGGATGGTTATGTTAGACGTAATTTAATTTAAGCTTTAAACATTTGTGTGGCCGCCATTACGTTTCTGTCATTATGGCGGCGATATAAAACATGACACTGAGGTGCCCTTTGCTAGTGCTACCTCTGTACCAAATTTCGTTCATTCGGTTCCACCGTGTTCGAATTAATAGGGGGAATCAATTTTGATATAAAGATGGCCGCCATCCGCAAATTATTAGGCTAATGGCCTATTAGATTGGTCAAAGGATGCTCCCTCCATAAAGGTATGTTGTTGCAAAGATTGGTAGAGATCGGATGGTTATGTTAGTCGTAATTTGATTTAAGCTTTAAACATTTGTGTGGCCGCCATTACGTTTATGTCAATATGGCGGCGATATAAATAATGACACTGAGATGCCCTTTGCTAGTGCTATCTCTGTACCAAATTTCGTTCCATTCGGTTTCACCGTGTTTGAATTAATAGGGGGAATAGATTTTGACACAAAGATGGCCGCCATCCGCAAACTATTAGGCGAATAACCTATTAGATTGGTCAAAGGATGCTCCCTCCATAAAGGAATGTTGTTGCAAAGATTGGTAGAGATCGGATGGTTATGTTAGTCGTAATTTAACTTAAGCTTTGAACATTTGTGTGGCCGCCATTACGTTTCTGTCAAGATGGCGGCGATATAAAACATGACACTGAGGTGCCCTTTGCTAGTGCTACCTCTGTACCAAATTTCGTTCATGCGGTTCCACCGTGTTCGAATTAATAGGGGGAATCAATTTTGACATAAAGATGGCCGCCATCCGCAAACTATTGGCTAATAACCTATTAGATTGGTCAAAGGATGCTCCCTCCATAAAGGAATGTTGTTGCAAAGATTGGTAGAGATCGGATGGTTATGTTAGTCGTAATTTAACTTAAGCTTTGAACATTTGTGTGGCCGCCATTACGTTTCTGTCAAGATGGCGGCGATATAAAACATGACACTGAGATGCCCTTTGCTAGTGCTACCTCTGTACCAAATTTCATTCCATTCGTTTTCACCGTGTTCGAATTAATAGGGGTAATCGCTTTTCACACAAAGATGGCCGCCATCCGCAAACTATTAGGCTAATGACCTATTGGATTTGTCAAAGGATGCTTCCTCCATAAAGGTATGTTGTTGGAAAATTTGGTAGAGATCGGATGATTAGGTTAGTCGTAATTTGATTTAAGCTTTGAACATTTGTGTGGCCGCCATAACGTTTCCGTCAAGATGGCGGTGATATAAAACATGACACTGAAGTGGCCTTTGCTAGTGCTACCTCTGTACTAAATTTCATTCCATTCGGTTTCACCGTATTTGAATTAATAGGGGTAATTGATTTTGACACAAAGATGGCCGCCATCCGCAAACTATTAGGCTGATGACCTATTAGTTTGGTCAAAGGATGCTGCCCGCATAAAGGTAAGTTGTTGCAAAATTTGGTAGAGATCGGATGATTAGGTTAGTCGTAATTTGATTTAAGCTTTGAACATTTGTGTGGCCGCCATTACGTTTCCGTCAAGATGGCGGCGATATAAAACATGACACTGAGGTTTCCTTTGCTAGTGCTACCTTTGTACCAAATTTCGTTCAATTTGCACTCACCGTGTTCGAATTGATAGGGGGGGGGACAGACATTCCGAGTACACACACTCACACACACACACACACACTCAGACTCACACACACACATACACACACACAGACAGACACACTTTTTTTTCGCCCTATAGTGATCTCATAAGTCTACTTTCATTTTTTGCAAAAATCGAAAGTAGGCTAAAATGGAATAGCATTGCGTCTTACAGAAATAGATGGACTTCAGAGAATGTGTTGCCATGGTTACCGTCTTGCATTCTTTCAATCTTCTAATATATAAAAGTGAAAGTCTGTATGTATGTATGTATGTATGTATGTATGTGGGTTGGTTCCGCATACAAATCTACACCGTTCCATCAATCTCAACCGTATTTGGCATACACATAGTTTAGGACCCAGAAGGAACCGCTGGCTACATGAATTTTCAATAGTCTTTCTCATTCTTCTGATTTCGGCACTTTTGCACTCAAGCACAGGCTAATCATATCATAAAATATACTCATGAAGGAATGGAAAGGCAGATAGTTTCCATGGCAACATAGCTCAAGTCGAGACACGGCCGACTGGATGCGAGTTGCGCTCTCCACTACCGGTAAAGAAAATGAGTCGAGACATGGCCGACTGAATGGAGTTGCCATTCCAGTACCGGTAAAGAAAATGAAGCTCTTTACATGAACTCCCTTTAGTTACTCAACTGGTCACACAGCACTGCCAAACCAGTATAGCATGAGTACTATCATATTACTAACTATATAAAATCGTGCGTGTTTCGTACCTACATGAAATCTGATGCTAATAGAACCGCAATACTTGCGATGATATGGAATATTTCCACGCCGTGAGTGCAACATGATCTTACAATATAGACCGCGGACATGCCTCTTTTGTATTTAAGTAGTTGGCATTAGTGTTTATACATGCAATGGCAGCTATCAGTTTGAACATAGCGATGCTAATTCAGCATAGCTTTTCCTAAGCAATTAAATAATCCAAGGGATGTCATTGTGAATGACGCCTGACCTGCTATCTAGTGGTGATTTAATAAAACATGGCAAAAGCTTATCAAATATTAGAAATCTGCGTATATCTATGACAAAATATAATATGATTACCTCGATGGTGAAGTCAGTCAGTTAATGTTCTATGATCCTTGCGAGTAGATCAATTGTCAACGAAGCGTTTAGTGTAAGCTAAATCAAGCTCATCTAATCCTATTACAACGTTCAATATTTGCGTAAGTTCATTATATAGATTTATATTTTTGAAGTTGAGGCAGATGACCTCGCTGTTTCGCCCCTTAAAACATCAAAAGCTAACTAATAATGCAGCCAATGACCAATGAAAATCAAACTAAGATAGTTCGTTATTGAGGTTTCAAGGGGCGGAACTACGAGGTCATCTTCCCCTAAACTAAGTTATACATGAATCGTCAAGGCAACATTTTGTCAGTGACATTATTGTGACACCGGGGGAAGGCCAGCGTGGATACTTACCTGTCTTCAGGGGTCCGCATCGCTTCAACAGCAAAATCACCTCCAGATGACATGCACCAACAGAAGAACACCAAAAGGGGTGGAAGGAAAGTGGACAAGAGGGGAAGGCACAGGCTCGACTACAGACACCCCCCAAAAACCAACAGAACTGCTGCCGACGAAATAATGCCAGAACAGTTGCTTAAAAATTTAAAAGAAAATTTAATTATCAGAAGGATGCAAGAAAATATAATTTAATATAACTCCTTCAGCCACCAAAAAACCTCTCTGGTAAAGCACATGGCTTAAGGCCAAAACAAGTCAATTACCTTAGAAAGCTAGATAAGGTTTTACATGCAGTTTGCTGAACCAAAAAGAAAACATTAAATTTAAAAAGAAATTAATTAAGCCCAAAGGAAGAAAATCAGTAGACAGGCATTATTTAATGGGAAAGGGCTTGATAATTTACTAAGGAACGCAATACCGACCCGACATGCAGACATCAAGGCCAGGATGCCCAAAAAAAAACTTAAAATTAATTTAATAAAATAACAAGATGTTCAGTAAAGATCATATAGCCTACTTTCTCCTAAATGCATGGGTATTGTTATAACTCTTTGTCCTTTTCAAGGAGTATGATTGAATGTTGGTTGTAGTAGCTTGTTGAAATAAAACGTGCTATAGGGATATTAAACATGAATATGAGGTGCCCTTTGCTAGTGCTACCTCTGCACCAAATTTCGTTCAATTCGGTTTCACCGTGTTTGAATTGATAGGGGGAATCGATTTTCACACATACTTGGCCGCCATCTGCAAACTATTGGGCTGATGTTCTTGCAGTTCGGTCTGAATATGTTTCCCACATAATGATATGGTGTTGCAAAATTTGGTAGAGACTAGATTATTAGGTTGGTCGTAGCTTTTAACATTTGGGTGGCCGCGATTACGTTTTCGTCAAGATAGCGGTGATATAAAACATGCCACTGAGGTGCCCTTTGCTAGTGCTACCTCTGTACCAAATTTCGTTCCATTCGGTTTCACCGTGTTCGAATTGATAAGAGGAATCGATTTTCACACAAAGATGGCCGCCATCCGCAAAATATTAGGCCGATGACCTATTAGTTTGGTCAAAGGATGCTCCCTCCATAAAGGTACGTTGTTGCTAAATTTGCTAGAGATCGGATGATTAGGCTAATCGTAATTTGATTTAAGCTTTGAACATTTGTGTGGCCGCCATTACGTTTCCGTCAAGATGGCGGCGATATAAAACATGACACTGAGGTGCCCTTTGCTAGTGCTACCTCTGTACCAAATTTCGTTCATTCGGTTCCACCGTGTTCGAATTAATAGGGGGAATCAATTTTGACATAAAGATGGCCGCCATCCGCAAACTATTAGGCTAATGGCCTATTAGGTTGGTCAAAGGATGCTCCCTCCATAAAGGTATGTTGTTGCAAAGTGTGGAAGAGATCGGATGGTTATGTTAGTCGTAATTTGATTTAAGCTTTAAACATTTGTGTGGCCGCCATTACGTTTCTGTCATTATGGCGGCGATATAAAACATGACACTGAGGTGCCCTTTGCTGGTGCTACCTTTGTACCAAATTTCGTTCCATTCGGTTCCACCGTGTTCGAATTAATAGGGGGAATCAATTTTGACATAAAGATGGCCGCCACCCGTAAACTATTAGGCTAATAACCTATTAGATTGGTCAAAGGATGCTCCCTCTATAAAGGAATGTTGTTGCAAAGATTGGTAGAGATCGGATGGTTATGTTAGTCGTAATTTAACTTAAGCTTTGAACATTTGTGTGGCCGCCATTACGTTTCTGTCAAGATGGCGGCGATATAAAACATGACACTGAGGTGCCCTATGCTAGTGCTACCTCTGCACCAAATTTCGTTCATGCGGTTCCACCGTGTTCGAATTAATAGAGGGAGTCACTTTTGACATAAAGTTGGCCGCCATCCGCAAACTATTGGCTAATAACCTATTAGATTGGTCAAGGGATGCTCCCTCCATAAAGGAATGTTGTTGCAAAGTTTGGTAGAGATCGGATGGTTATGTTAGTCGTAATTTAACTTAAGCTTTGAACATTTGTGTGGCCGCCATTACGTTTTTGTCAATATGGTGGTGATATAAAACATGACACTGAGATGCCCTTTGCTAGTGCTACCTCTGTACCAAATTTCGTTCCATTCGGTTTCACCGTGTTTGAATTAATAGGGGGAATTGATTTTCACACAAAGATGGCCGCCATCCGCAAACTGTTGGGCTAATGACCTATTAGATTTGTCAAAGGATGCTTCCTCCATAAAGGTATGTTGTTGCAAAATTTGGTAGAGATCGGATGATTTGGTTAATCGTAATTTGATTTAAGCTTTGAACATTCGTGTGGCCGCCAATACGTTTCCGTCAAGATGGCGGCGATATAAAACATGACACTGAGGTGCCATTTGTTAGTACTACCTCTGAACCAAATTTCTTTCCATTCGGTTGCACCGTGTTCGAATTAATAGGGGGAATCGATTTTCACACAAAGATGGCCGCCATCCGCAAACTATTACGCTGATGACCTTTTAGTTTGGTCAAAGGATGCTCCCCCCATATAGGTATGTTGTTGCAACATTTGGTAGAGATCGTATGATTAGGTTAGTCGTAATTTGATTTAAGCTTTGAACATTTGTGTGGCCGCCATTACGTTTCCGTCAAGATGGCGGCGATATAAAACATGACACTGAGGTGCCTTTTGTTTGTACTACCTCTATACCAAATTTCGTTCCATTCGGTTGCACCGTGTTAGATTTAATAGGGGGAATCGATTTTCACACAAAGATGGCCGCCATCCGCAAACTATTACGCAGATGGCCTATTGGTTTGGTCAAAGGATGGTTCCCCCACATAGGTATGTTGTTGCAAAATTTGGTAGAGATCGGATAATTAGGTTAGTCGTAATTTGATTTAAGCTTTGAACATTTGTGTGGCCGCCATTACGTTTCCGTCAAGATGGCTGCGATATAAAACATGACACCGAGGTGTCCTTTGCTAGTGCTACCTTTGTATCAAATTTCGTTCAATTCGCATTCACCGTGTTCGAATTGATAGGGGGGGACAGACATTCAGAGTACACACACTCACACACACAGAAACACACACACACAGACTCACACACACACATACACACACACACACAGACTCACACACACACATACACACACACAGACAGACACACTTTTTTCGCCCTGTGTTGATCTCATAAGTCTACTTTCATTTTTTGCAAAAATCGAAAGTAGGCTAAAAATAGGACCACTTTACAAGTCCACCGCTATCACGACGGAGAAAAACTTAAGAACATTCACCAAAACACAAAGTTAAATCAACAAGAATAACAAAACATATTAAGTTATCATCACACACGTTTGAGTTTCCCGCTGGACGCCTAGAGACTGCACTCTCAAGACCAGAATGCACCCGGGCAAAACAAAAAACAAACATGGCCACAAAATAGACGACCGCATGTCAATTCGAATTACGGCAAACAATTAGCATAAAATTAATTTAAATTCACCAGAGAGAACAAAGGGGAGGAAAGAATTACGCCTTAACACTATTGACATGAGGCTTTATAGACTGCAACGGATCGTAAAATAAATAAATGATAGGGCTATCCCAATGACTACCAAAAACGAACTAAATAAGAATTTACAACGTAAAATAAACTATAAGCGTGTCTCCAAAGGTACGAAGAAAACAATAATAAAATTTACATAACTGGTAACATTAGTAAAAGAGAAAAATTAGGCCTACCAGGCGAAACAAAATACAGAATTAAATCATTAATATAAGGCCAATATCGGAGCTCCATAACAAAATATATAAAAATTAATAGCGTACCTTAAAACTTCTCTGTGGAGACACAATAAAAATAAAATAATTAACATACAAACCAAATAACGTTATACGGCACTAGATTGCCTGAAAATGGCCCACCCAGCACATGCGTCGTTTAGATGACAAGCACTCGTTTGCAGCAAGTTGCGATAATATATCACTTTCATTCTCAATCTTCAATACGAAAAGGCGAAATACAGCGTTAAGCGCTCATGCAATTCCTTTTAGCATTTATCCACATTTCGTAGCGGCTAGGGGCCACGGCCCCCAGCACACGGAGAGATACACTTTGACCATCAGCCGGCTTGTTATCTTCTTTTCGACAGACAATCAGATCACAACATGGCGGAGAATACACAGCCAAATACCGCACTGCATTCATGTTAATGTAATTGTCCAATCACAGCATGACACCTCAAGTAACAATGTGATTATTAAGTAATTAATTTGGCGGTATCATGTATATAGTCTTTTGTTCCAAGACGTAGAATATAATAGCCTTCAAATATGACTCGATTAGGACGAGTTTAGAAGGCACCACAAACACACTCTAGCGGTGAAGAAGGAGCCACGGCTAGAAGCGCCGAAGTCCGATAGAAGCTGCCATCTCGTGTTCATAATCGGAACCAAGCCATCAGGCGGTAGTTTCAAAGGTCAGGAAGTCACATATAGGGGAGATACATATTTAAAAACGTTGGTACGGGCATTGCATGTAACAATTATGATAACATAATATCTGTCACACGCCAAGTCACACATACAACATGCACATTCTTCACATGGTTCATGGAATCGTTCCGTGCGGCAAATTCTATGGTGAAAACCATGGACTATGAGCCTCGTGGCAAGATGTCTCACCTTATAGTTAGCTTCCTTCCATTCGTCTCGAATCATGGCATTCATGGTATCGAAATCAAGCCATAAGTCATTCTTCTTCCTTTGGTGTTATTTTACCACTTCATAGTACCCTGGTGTGGATTGTAGGAGAAATCGTAGAGAAAGAACAGTCAGCAGCATTGTTCCCCTGCTAAGCTTCGTATAGAAGTACAGTATACACAATGCACGGACTGTTAGTCACTACAAGATTGCGTCAGGGAAGTCAATCTTCGTTTTCAGTATGACGCATGACTTCGGTCACAGGGCTCACTACATAATTCACATATGACTGTAGCTGCATTTGGGGTGTGAAAGTCTTTTGCTTTCCTTTGTTTATTAGGTCAACTTATGATTTAATTTCTAAAACTATTAAATAAAATATTTAAATACCGTATGTGCCCATGTGCCACGTGAGTTACACATCATATAATGCAGATAACCTTATAGTAAATCCAATGGCAGTTTATTAAATGCAGCCATGAGACAGATCCCAAGCCCTTAAAGTGAATTAGGCTAATAACATCTTCGGCTGGGCAGAAATTTCCATTTAGCCTACCGGTATGGATTTAGGTGGTTAATTGTAGAGACCCCATAAATATGTTTATTGAAACACGAGTAACAATCGACAAAAAGCAAGGCTGAAAAAGGAAGAAGTTTCACATAGCAAATTGAAACATCCAAAGAATTTATGAAGCCTACAGTAATGTTAAGTTCGTACACAAGAGTCCGCCACACACTCCCTCCGCAGTGACAGCGTCCAGGTATTTGCGAAAGAAGACAACCTTTCGACCCGATTTGGTAGGCCGTGGCTAAGGTGCACAAGGCTGTGTGCCTGTGTCTCCTGGAAGCGTACAGTCCTTGATGTGGAAAGCGATGGAATGTCCGCAGCGGTTTCTTGTGACGTGTCCTCCACGTTGTCAGATGTTAGAATGATGGCAGGTATCAATCTGTGAATATTAATAGTTTGTTTGCCTGTTGACATCTTAACGTCGAAGTGTTTGTCACTGCGAGACAGAACTGGGTATGGCCCATCACGTGTTGAAGCACAATTCATCACGTCAGGGTCACTAATATGGATTTAGGTGGTTAATTGTAGAGATCCCATAAATATATTTATTGAAACACGAGTAACAGCTTTTACTTAGAAGAAAATAATGTAACAATCGACAAAAGTCAAAGACTAAAAAAGGAAGAAGTTTCACATAGTAAATTGAAACATCCAAAGAGTTTGTAAAGCCTACAGTAATGTTCAGTTCGTACACTAGGGTCCGCTACAAACCGTTTTAGAGGAATTAAAGGGAGTTGTTCAACACTGAGTTCATAACTATCAGTATCCACATGTATAACAGTAAATAATTTCAAAACGGAATATTTACCATTGTACAACGGTACAACTATAGGTCTACATGAACAACGATTACTGTATTTGACTGCTGCATGCTGACTTCAGAACAGCTGATTAACCTAAAAAAAAAAAGAGTCATAATTTAGTGAGGGTTAACACACAGACGTTAATGGCAGCTACCATCAAGCACCTCTATACCCATAATTCCTTGGTGTTCACTCACTTTGGTACCCATAATGTGCTTGCCACGGTGGGTGAGTGGTTATAGTGTCGGACTACCAACCCCAAGATTGCAGGTTCGCTCCTGGCCATGGTAAGTGATTTTTGAAGGCGACAAAAATCCCGATACTCATGTCATACGTTGTTGGCATGTTAAAGAACCCATTTGAATTCAGTAGGCCGTGTTCAATGGCAAAATTAATCTCCGGATTTTCCGCCAACCCAAAGTTCCTCCATTCTCTACTAGAAAGCGCTGTAGTGTCAAGGAGTTTAGATATCTAACCTCCTTGACTTTCATAGCGTTCAAAGGGACGACGAAATTCGACATGCAAGCTACCCTCTGGGTGTCAATTAACAAAGCTTTCACCAGGCACCCGAGGCCATACGATAATATTATTATTATTATTATTACCCATAATGTCAGGCGGTTTCAAAGAATCTATAATTAATGTGAATCGATGTTGAAAATTATGAACATTTCTAACTGTTTATTTTAGCAGAGGTGGAAGTCCTGAAAAATAACTAAGCCTTGAGAATGGATGTGCTACAGTTTGAGAAATAATGTAGTTGACTGTTGTGTGGTCTTAACTACGGTACTTTCTATTATTTATATTCGTTAGGTCGCGTTACTTTCTGTTGTTGTTGTTGGAAGATTGGAGTTTAACGTGACCATTAATCTCTCGATCATGGGCCACGGGACCTCATTTTAACATGGAATCCGACATGCCATTTCACTTCGAAAATCTCACTTGCATTAACTGGGAATCGAACCCTGTCTGCCGTGGTGAGAAGCATACAGCTTGACCGCTGCGCCACCACGCCCCCTTTGTTGTTGTTGTTGTCGTCGTCGTCGTCGTCGTCGTCGTTGTTGTTGTTGTTGTTGTTGATTCATTTAGAGGCTTGCAATATTGTGGTCATTCAGCTCCGTGGGCTTAAGTGCAAATAGGATTTTCTCTAATAACCTGTGTTTCATCGCCGTCTATATACACGGTATTCAATTCAATAAATACGACGAAGACGGCAAACATTCTACAGTTAATACAAAGTAATCTGATGAATGTATCAACACTCACCATGCAATGATTATCCATCAATATGAAACAAGAATGTGTGTGGAGGTCCGTCACAGTATACAGTACAGTAGTTGACAGAATCAAGAGATCATGATAACACCAAGCACACTCATTGTATCGTGACTCTTTATGGTTAATAACAGCTTTCGTGATAATACAAAAGTAAGGTTAAGACAAATTTAGCACCAAGCACTCAACCAAGCCTCTCTGTGGCGATATCATTGCCTTGTTTTTACATTGTAGAGTTGTAAGCTATTGAATGACAGGCGATAATTTGAAAGGAACAATACCTTCTGCTCTATTACCGACTTCCGCATGCGAACTGACACCAATGCATAAATTATCCTCAGTCACTTTGCAAGGGTTCGACACATTCCATCCCTTCACTGTCCCAATCATCATCATCATCTTCGTCAGAACTTGATGAATTGTCAAGGTTAATAATCATTTCATCTACCGCGATATCCAAAACTCCTCAATTAGTAGCCTTCAGTATTTCTTTCAGTACATGCTGTACGGCATGTGTCAAGTCCTCGGGTCGACCCTCAGCGAAGTAAAAGTAAACGAAACGAAATAATGGCTACGAAAGGAACTCCGACACAGACGGTTAACAAGCGAATGAATGAATGAACAATGCACTGGCAACGTGTTACTCTAGCTCTCATAATCCAGCCAATAAGAGCCCCCAGCGGCCATTTTATATAGTTACCGCCAAATGCTACAGGTTGTTTCTATCAAAATACCAGTTTTTTTTAAATAAGAAATGAGACCAGGATTGAGGAGAAGGTGACCATGATGTTCAGTTACGAAACATTTCGGTATTTGCTTGCAATAAAAATGGAAAACTACGACTAACTACTTGAAGGATGGTTGATGTGGGAATCAAATCCACCTTTTCTCAGTTCTGATTCACAAGACTGAGTGAAACCAGTTTTAGCTCTCAAACTAATTCCTTGCGTTGTTGACATAGCTGGGGATCGCAACCCAGGATCTATGGAACTAGAAACTCAATTTGTACCCCAAGACAATACAAGGAAACTGTTACGATCTCTTCAGTCGTCAGTAAACAGCAGTTATTTTTAGTGACGATACATAGGCTATCTGCATTGCATTTTTGAATATAGCCTCACCATTGAATTGCCGCCTTTCGTGTTCTAAAGGTACGTATTGTGACGTTTAATGTCCGTGGTTTGATTCCAGGCTCTGTAAATAAATTTAACACTGATCTGAGGCTAAAACAGGGCACACTCAACTTCTTTAGGCAAAACATACAAGAGATCTGAGTCCAGAAACGGGGTACACTCACATTCTTTAGGCAAAACGGAGAAGAGATATGAGTCCAGAAACGGGGTACACTCATATTCTTTAGGCAAAACAGAGAAGAGAACCGAGTACAGAAACGAAGTAAACTCAGCCATCCTAAGGCAAAAGAAAAACAACCTGTAGCATTTGGCGGTAACTATATAAAATGGCCGCCGGGGGCTCTTATTGGCTGGATTATGAGAGCTAGAGTAACACGTTGCCAGGTATAATTCCCACCTCACCCTAATGTTGGTTTTCCATTGTTTTCCACTACTTTTACAGCTAAATGCCAGAATGGAAACCAACTTAATGGCACGGCCACTTCCTTCCCAATTGGGGACTCATTTTCAAGGATTACAATTTTGTCATCAAAATAGCATGTGTTATCAGAATGAATCTACACATACATAGCTACACACGGGCCACGCTTTAGACACTTGGTAAATGGATGAATGAGTTTCTTAGGAGATAAGTTGGGTCTGGATCTCCTAAACTTCATATGGAGGAAGTGATGTTGAGGAATATATAGCCAGTCGTTTACAGAAACCTGAACTACAAAGAGAGAAACAATAGCACAGTCATCATCATTATCATCGTAAATCTGTTCACTTACGTCTTTACAGTCACTTTACTATCTGCTTACGGTACGATGGGCTGAAAGTGGCCGAAAAGCTTTGTTTAACTTAACATCTAATGGGTAATATCAATTTCGTAGTGATATATTTCCGTGCGACCATAATTTTATGAATTTGAACAATTAGTGATAGTACATAATTGTAGATCCGCTCCTCTCCCTGTCTGTGTAACTGGGCTCGCACTTACTGCATATGGAGACTATTGTAAAATTTTATAACGTGTCTATTTATTCAACATTCTAACTTTGACTCCTTATTATTTATAGGATGGTTGAGGTGGGAATCGAATCCACCTTTTCTCAGTTCTGACTCACAAGACTGAGTGAAACCCGTTCTAGCTCTCAAACTAATGCCTTGAGTTCTTGACATAGCTGGAGATCGCAACCCAGGATCTTTGAAACCGGAAACTCAATTCCTACCCCAAGACTATACAAGGCGACTGTTACTATCTCTTCAGTCGTCAGTAAACAGCAGTAAATTTTAGTGACGATACATAGGCTATCTGCATTGCATTTCTGAATATAGCATCACCATTGAATTGCCGCCTTTCGTGTTTTTAAAGATACGTATTGTGACGTCTATCTTAAATGTCCGTGGTTTGAATCCAGGCTCTGTAGATAAATTGAACTCTGATCTGAGGCTAAAACAGGGAACACTCAATTTCTGTAGGCAAAACATAGAAGAGATCTGAGTCCAGAAACGGGGTACAATCACATTCTTTAGGCAAAACATATAAGAGATCTGAGTCCAGAAGGGGGTACACTCACATTGTTTAGGCTAAACACAGAAGAGATCTGAGTCCAGAAACGGGGTACACTCACATTCTTTAGGCAAAACAGAGAAGAGGACTGAGTCCAGAAGGGGGTACACTCACATTCTTTAGGCAAAACAGAGAAGAGGTCTGAGTACAGAAACGGGGTACTCTCACATTCTTTAGGCAAAACACAGAAGAGATCTGAGTCCAGAAACGGAGTACACTCACATTCTTTAGGCAAAACAGAGAAGAGGTCTGAGTACAGAAACGGGGTACACTCACATTCTTTAGGCAAAACAGAGAAGAGATCTGAGTCCAGAAACGGGGTACACTCACATTCTTTAGGCAAAACAGAGAAGAGATCTGAGTCCAGAAACGGGGTACACTCACATTCTTTAGGCAAAACAGAGAAGAGATCTGAGTCCAGAAACGGGGTACACTCACATTCTTTAGGCAAAACAGAGAAGAGGTCTGAGTCCAGAAACGGGGTACACTCACATTCTTTAGGCAAAACAGAGAAGAGGTCTGAGTCCAGAAACGGGGTACACTCACATTCTTTAGGCAAAACAAAGAAGAGGTCTGAGTACAGAAACGGGGTACACTCACATTCTTTAGGCAAAACAGAGAAGAGATCTGAGTACAGAAACGGGGTACACTCACATTCTTTAGGCAAAACAGAGAAGAGGTCTGAGTACAGAAACGGGGTACACTCATATTCTTTAGGCAAAACAGAGAAGAGGTCTGAGTACAGAAACGGGGTACACTCACATTCTTTAGGCAAAACAGAGAAGAGGTCTGCGTACAGAAACGGGGTAAACTCAGCCCCCATATTAACAAAAAAAGGATGTAGATACGATTCCCACCTCACCCTAATGTTGGTTTTCCATAGTATTCCACTACTCTTACAGCTAAATGCCAGAATGGAAACCAACTTAATGGCACGGCCACTTCCTTCCCAATTGGGGACTCATTTTCAAGGATTACAATTTTGTCATCAAAATAGCATGGGTTATCAGAAAGAATCTACACATACATAGCTACACTCGGGCCACGCTTTAGACACTTCTTGGTAAATGGATGAATGAGTTTCTTATGACAAGTTGGGTCTTGATGTCCCAAACTTCATAAGGATTAAGTGATGTTGAGAAGTATATAACCAGCCGTTCACAGAAACATCAACTACAAAGAGAAAAACAACAGTACCATCATCATCATCGTAAATCTGTTTATTTAAGTCTTTACAGTCACTTTTCTATCTGTTTACAGTACAATGGGCTAAAAGTGGCCGAAAAGCTTTAACATTTGATGGGTAATATAAATTTCTTAGAGATATTTATCCGTTGAACCATACTTTTATGAATTTGAACAATTAGTGATATTAAATAATTGTAGATCCCTCCTCTCCGTATATTTATGTGTAACTGGGCTCGCACTTACTGCATATGGAGTCTATTGTAAAATTTCAAGCAACTGCAATTTTTGATAACGTGTCTATTAACTCAACATTCTAACTTTGACTTATTATTATTAATATTATTATTATTATTATTATTATTATTATTTATAAATAACAGCATTTTACGTGGTACCACCAATATGTATTCCTGATTAAAGTAATAACGATTTACTAGGGAGTGAAATCACAATATATGAACGGTTTACTTGAAATAGTTGATTATTCCCCTCAGAAGTTAACAGACTTTTTCAATTCTTAGCGGAACTATGGGTATTTCATGAAATTTACATTCCTCTTCTAGAATGCCTCTTAAGAAGCGGAATGCTATTGGACGAGTGCATCCAAAATCAAAAAAAATCAAATTACTACGACTATCCCAGACAAAAGAACAGCATGACAGACGACTGGAATTAGAGCGAGAGCGGGCCAGTATATCAAGAGCGACGGAGACCATGGAGCAGCATGAGGCACGACTGGAAATAAAGCGGACTGTTGCCAGTACATCAAGAGAGGCTGAGAATATGGATCAGCGTGAGGCACGACTGGACTTAATGCGGACGACAGCCAAAACATCAAAGGCGGCGGAGACCATGGAGCAGCGAGAGACACGACTTGACATAATGCGGACGACAGCCAGTACATCAAGGGCGACGGAGACCAAGGAGCAGCGTGAGGCACGACTGGACATAATGCGGACGACAGCCAGTACATCAAGGGCGACGGAGACCATGGAGCAGCGTGAGGCACGACTGGACATAATGCGGACGACAGCCAGTACATCAAGGGCGACGGAGACCATGGAGCAGCGTGAGGCACGACTGGACATAATGCGGACGACAGCCAGTACATCAAGAGAGGCTGAGACTGAAGAACAACATGAAATTCGACTTACAATGATGAGGGCAACAGCGAGTACATCAAGAGCGGCTGAGAAACCACAGGAGCACGAACTTCGACTTGAAAACGACCGTATTCAAACTGTTCAATCAAGGAAAGTATTTAGGCGTTCCAATTTGATGTTAGCTGCTTTTCATTATGATCCCCATATTGAGTACGCACAACATCAAAGAGTGATTATTGGAAAAATAGACAAGGTATGTGTTTACTGCCAAGCCAAGAAATTCCAAAGTAAACCTCCAGGTATGTGCTGTAGGAGTGGAAAAATTCAACTCCCACCTCTGGATTCACCACCCGATGAACTTCTCGAATATACATCTGGGACTACTGCAGAATCAAAACACTTCCTACAGAACATAAGAAAATATAATGCATGTTTTCAGATGACATCATTTGGTGCGACATCTGTACTTGAAGACAGCGGCTTTAAGACGACATTCAAAGTACAAGGTCAAATTTACCACAGCATTGGTTCAATGATTCCTTTCCCTAATGAAAAACCAAAGTTTCTACAGATTTATTTCATGGGCGATGAGCAGATTGAAACTAATCAGCGATGTGAGAATATCCCTGGCACAAGGCAGAATATTGTTTTGAAGTTACAAGCGATATTACATCAACATAATCATCTCATAAATACCTTCAAAACTGCACTAGACCAAATGCCGACGGATGATTATAAGATAGTCATCCATGCTGACAAGGAACCAGCTGGTGAACATGAACGTCGCTTCAATGCTCCTCAAATCAGTGAAGTAGCCATCGTTATAGTGGGTCATGAATTTGATCGTCGTTACATAATTATCCAGAAACGGGGTGACGCGATACAACACATTGCTGATACACACAGATCGTACGATGCACTTCAGTTTCCGCTGATATTTTGGCAAGGTGAAGACGGCTATCATTTCAACATTATGCAAACTGACCCTACTTCAGGTTAAACCACCAGTAAGGAAGTTTCTGCTATGGACTTTTACGCATATCGGATAATGATAAGAGTTGGATCACCTAACCATATTTTGAAGTGTCGGCAACTTTTCCATCAGTTCATCGTTGACATGTACGCTAAAATTGAGAGTGAGCGTCTTCTGTTCATACGTTTAAACCATAAAAAGCTCAGAGTGGACGAATACATTCACTTAAGGGACGCTGTAAGAAACGATGGAAACGTTGAAAATATCGGGAAAATGTTCATTCTACCTGCCACGTTCACAGGAAGCCCAAGACATATGCATGAATATGCTCAAGATGCTATGTCGTATGTTCGAGCTTATGGACGTCCCGATCTATTCATCACGTTTACCTGCAATCCCGCCTGGCCGGAGATAAAAGAGGAACTTCTGTTTGGCCAGTCATCTACTGATCGTCATGACTTAAGAGCCAGGGTGTTTAAACAGGAACTAATGAAACTAATTGATGTCATTACCAAGAGTCATGTTTACTCAGAAATTCGCTGTTGGATGTACTCCGTCGAGTGGCAGAAAAGAGGACTTCCACATGCCCATATCCTCATCTGGGTAAAACAAAAAATTCATCCATCCCAAATCGACTGTATTATTTCTTCTGAGTTTCCGAATCCGGAAGAAGACCCAGAACTGTATGCAGTTGTCACCAAAAACATGATTCATGGACCATGTGGATACCTCAATCAGAACGCACCATATATGAAGGATCGGATATGCAGCAAGAAATATCCAAGAGCGCTGAACACTGCAACACAAACTGGCGATGACGGATATCCTCAATACAGAAGGCGAGCTCCAGCGAACGGGGGATACACCGCTAAACTAAAAATGAGAGGAAATACGGAAATAGAAGTAGATAACAGTTGGGTTGTGCCATATTCTCCAATTCTATCCAAAATGTTTCAAGCTCACATCAATGTAGAGTATTGCAATTCAGTTAAATCAATAAAGTACATCTGCAAATACATCAATAAAGGTAGCGACACGGCTGTTTTTGGACTGACAAATAGCAGTTATGGATGAAATTTCTGGGAAGGTACATCAGCAGCAATGAAGCTGTTAGGCGTATATTGAGCTTCCCAATTCATGAACGTCACCCTACAGTTGTTCACCTCAGCGTGCATTTAGAAAACGGCCAGAGAGTGTACTTTACAACTGCTAGCGCCCAGACAGTTTCTGCAGAACCACCAAACACAACGTTAACTGGTTTCTTCCTGCTGTGTCAACAAGACGCATTTGCAAGCACATTGCTATATTCTGAGGTTCCACGTTATTACACATGGAATTCATCCAGAAAAGTATTTTGCAAACGAAAACAAGGGGTACCTGTTTCAGGATATGATGCAGTTGCAAGTGAAGCCTTGGGCGGTGTGTATACAGTTCACCCAAACAACGCTGAGTGTTATTTCCCCAGAATGTTGATTCATATCTTTGGAGGACCAACGTCGTTTGCTGCTCTCAGAACTGTGAATGGAGAAGAATGCCAGACCTATAGAGAGGCATGTCAAAAGCTTGGTTTACTGGAGGATGATCAACACTGGGATGCTACGTTGTCAGAAGCAGTGTTAACATCTTTTCCAGAGCAAATAAGAAGCCTCTTTGCCATCATACTCACGACTTGCAACCCTTCAAACCCCAACACTCTCTGGGAGAAATATCGTGAAAATATGAGCGAAGACATCCTAATTAAAGCCCGGAGAAATAACCAAATTCTGGATTTAAATTACTCACCACAAATCTTCAATCAAGCGCTGATGCTACTGGAAGATAAATGTATGGCTATGAATGGAAGAACTCTGATGGAATTAGGCGTCGAAGCTCCGGAGAGAAATGGTTGTGACATGCTTACCAGTGATATCATGAGGGAAACATGTTACGATGTTGAAGGGTTAAAAGCGTTCGTGGAAATGAATAAGCCACAGTTGGTTGTTGACCAAAAATTAGCATACGACACAATATTGGACTACCTCAGAAGAGAAAATGGTGGACTACTCTTCCTTGATGCACCTGGTGGGACTGGCAAAACCTTCCTCATCAACTTACATTGCCGAAATCCGAATGCGAAATGAAGTAGCACTGGCAGTAGCATCATCTGGAATTGCATCAACTCTTATGGAAGGAGGGCGAACAGCGCACTCAGCATTCAAATTGCCTTTAAACATCGCTAATCAACAAATTCCTATGTGCAATATCAGCAAAGAATCCGGTCAAGCCCAAGTATTAAAAATTTGCAAAATCATCGTGTGGGATGAATGTACGATGGCTCACAAAAAGTCGCTTGAAGCACTTGATCGAACGTTACAAGATTTACGAGGAAATAACCAGATGATGGGTGGAGCTCTTGTGGTTCTGGCTGGTGACTTCCGTCAAACCCTTCCAGTTGTGCCAAGATCTACACCAGCTGACGAACTCAATGCTTGCCTTAAAGCGTCAACTCTTTGGAGACATATAAAAAACTTACTCTAAGTACAAATATGAGAGTGCATCTCCTAGGAGATTCAACCGCCCAGAAGTTTGCAGACAAGCTTCTACAGATAGGTGATGGCACTTTCTGGTGAAATGTCATTTCCGCCGGATTTTTGTGGAATGCTGCCATCATTTATGGAAATGGTGGATAAAGTTTATCCGCGGATTGTGGAAAACTTCAAAAACCACGAGTGGTTATGTGAACGAGCCATATTGGCTCCAAAAAACGATTGTGTTACTTCCATGAACAACTTCATACAGGATCAACTTCCAGGGTCAGTTACTACATACAAATCCATAGACACTGTTGTAGATACTGATGAAGCTGTCAACTACCCCACGGAGTTTCTCAATTCTCTAGACCCACCTGGAATACCACCGCATTGTCTTATGTTGAAAGTTGGCTCACCGATCATGTTACTCCGAAATTTTGAACCACCAAAACTATGCAATGGGACAAGACTGTGCGTTAAACAGCTTCTACCAAATGTAATTGAAGCGACTATACTGACTGGTAAGGCAAAAGGTGAACATGTCTTCATACCACGCATACCATTAATACCAACTGACATACCATTCAATTTTAAACGGCTCCAGTTTCCTGTCAGATTGGCGTTCACCATAACAATTAATAAGGCCCAAGGTCAATCTCTAACGTTTGCGGGTGTAAATTTAGAAAATCCGTGTTTTTCTTATGGGCAGTTGTACGTTGCCTGTTCAAGAGTGGGTTCTCCAAAACATTTATTTATATTCGCTCCAAGTGCAAAAACTACAAATGTTGTTTATGAACAAGCTTTAAAATCAGCTTTAAAATAAGGAGTATAGCGCCATTTTCCAGTTGGGCCAATGTGACAACCTTGTGATTATTTTGTTAAGAAATATTTCTTCTACTGGCCCTAGAAGGACGCTTTTTCGTTTTCTCTTATCAATTTCTCAACACCAAATGAAGAAACGTTAACGTTATTTGTTGCAATTTTATCAATTACCATCAATTATATTATTTTCAACGAAGATTGAAGAAATGGCAAGACAACATTATGAAAATATGTTAATTGTATAGGTAGGATTATAATAATTTCGTGTGAGGAGGGGGCATTTATTTCCAGTTTTACTTACTAATATTGAGGGATAAGATAACTTCCATCAGCTTTGTTTACATATATTGCATATTTTAAAGTTTTCTATGAGCGGTTCACATTGTGTCATGTGTCAAATGTAAGCGAGTGCCATAGATTCGATTATGTCTTTGGATATGTGTTGGACTGAACAGTACTGTGTTTCTAAGTTGCAGACTATCATGTCTCTGTTAAAAATTCTTATATTCCAAGAGGGAGAAAGAATTGCGCTTATCTTTTCAATATTTTAATACTAGGGTTCAGTCTGTCTCAGGGGTGGAAGGCCTCATATAAGGATCAATTGTTACCACTCTGTCAAACAAAACAGTTATGCTTTTGTCTCTTGATAGTAATAATACTAATAACAAAAATATTAAAAGAATAATTATTACTTCCATTACTTTGGGATCTTTATTTAATAGTTATTGTTAAAAACTGATTTTTAAGAATATTTTCGTCTTTTTTCTTTTATTAATACTGTAATTGCAATGTAGCTGATGTCTTATTTATATGCATACTTACCATCTTTAAACTAATCGAAATTCGATATAATAATAATGATTAAGATGATAATGTTGGGCGCAGTGACAAGAAAATAACCATGTCTGAAAATGACCCTTATTGGCAAAGTTTAACCTTTAGACTAAAGGTCTCGCTTCTCACTTTTCTTATAAGAATGTTTATAATATTTAACCTAGATAAAACTGATAATCTTTTTGTTCTAGCTATTATGTATACATACTTACTTGCTTTCAAATGAAAAATAATAAAAAGTCGATAATAATAGTAATTACCATCACTGCAGCAGCGTCTGATCCGCAGCGGGCGGCTGCTAACGACATCTGATCCCTATGATAGGGGCGGTCAAATTCATATCTCGCCCATAGGTATAAAAGGCACACCATCATCATGATGAGACGAAATAAGAAAGGTGGAACTAAAAGACCGCTACCCGAGGAGCGTCGAGGGCACCCTTGGAACCATCGCTGGGGGTGACAGCATGCAAGCCGGTGGTGATCAGGAGCTCAACAGGCGGGCCCTGATCGGGGAACACCCTGAACATGTTACAGCGGATGTTGATAGTAACATCTTAACAGCATCCAACGCTTCACGTGCACATAGTGTTTCTTCTGTGATTCAGGAGACCACGAGAGCGGGCAGACCGAGACAGCGCATGAAATGGACGACTGAGATGAATACATGTGTCATGTACTGTTATTATCAGATAAGTGGTATGGAGGCGAATACCATCGCATACAGACAGAAGCTGCATGCCGCATTCTGCCAGCAGTATCCTGAAATCAATGTAACGGTACAGAGAATAGCAGACCAACGCTGTGCTATAGTACTGAACAAACTGATCCCTGTGGAACAACAACTTAATATGCTACGGACAGAAATTGCTGCGAGCAACACTCTGAAATCAGAGGAGCAACTTGAGCAAATGAGAGATGGAGATAATACAACTCCTGCTAACGAACGGCAATCATCAGACCAACATCATGGCAATCCTTCGAAAGAAGGTGCGTTGATGAGTAAATTTATAGATGACCCAGCGAGCCAGCAACTTGAGAATGAATTTAGGAAATCTTGCCGAATTTGAAGGTTCTGACCCTATTCAGCGTCCCAACAATCCTAAAGCAGCACTGTTCTAACAAGCTTGCAGTTGCAGTGAGCATAATGAATGAGGATATCCTTGCTCCTCATCTTGCACTCAAGCTGTTTCAGTGATATGCAGGCCTCCATTTAAGCTGGAGCGATTGCTGTGGTAAGAACAGTTGGTGGCAAACTTAAATGTGGTCCACATCTTACTAATAGACAACAGACTAAACCACAGATGATGTTACACGAGCTGCGAATGAGACACAAAATTGGAAAGTCACTGGACCACACAATATCCATAATTTCTGGATCAAACGATTCAACTGCACACACGAATATCTTGCCCGCCACTACAGTAAATTCCATGAAAATCCACAACTGATACGCTCCTACCTGATAGGAGGGAAGACATACCAACTACCGAAAGGTGAAAGAACTATAGACCCTGCAAAGTATAGGCCAGTCACTTGCCTATGCAATTTCTATAAACTATTTACATCATGTATTGCACATAAAGCCTACAAGCACTTGGAGTATATCAACATCTTGGCTGAGGAACAGAAGGGATGCGTGAAAAAGTCTCAAGGATGCAAAGAACAGCTGGGAATTGACGCCGTGATTATGTAGCATTGATACAAAATTATGCGAAAACTATATATGACCTATATTGATTACTGGAAAGCATTTGATTCAGTTCCACACTCCGTGTTACTCAGAGTCCTCAAGATTTATAAATTTGATCCAGTGATAATTCATTGCAAACAATGATGACATCTTGGGGAATCAATTTGTATATACAAAATGGTGGTACTTCGATTGAGTCAATATTAATTCCAATCAAGAGAGGCATTTTTCAAGGTGACAGTGTGAGTCCTATGTGGTTCTGCCTTGCGTTGAACCCGTTATCATCGTTATTGAATGCGACATGAAGTGGCTTTCCGATTAGGCACTCTGGCACAGTTATCCATCATCTCTCCCATTGATTTACATGGATGACATACAACTGTATGCACCCTCTGAAAAGCATATAGATAACCTGATTGTTATCACAGTTTCCTTTTCTACAGTCATCTGTATGTCCCTTGGGTTGGATAAATGACATACCCTTTTTCTACGACAGGGAAAGTTAGAAGATCCAGGATTTTAATCGAAAATCCATCTCTCATTCAGCCCATAGAAGAAACTAAGAGTTACAAATATCTTGGTTTCCAACAGTCAAAGAGAAATGATCACAAGATCATTAAGGATCAAACTGTAGCGACGTTATTTCAACGTTTCAACAAGATTCTGAAATCCAAGTTGAATGGACGGAACATCTTCAAGGCCATCAATACATATGCCATTCCAGTAGTGGCTTACACGTTTGGTATATTCAAATGGGAACAGATAGACCTAGAAAATATTCTTAAGACGCGCACCACCTTAACGAAACACAGATGTCTGCACCCGAAGTCAGCCGTTAAACGACTGACTCTGCCACACCACAGAGGTGGACGCGCGTTCAATGATATTATACACCTACATGCCAAGCCGGTGAAGAATCTTCAGACCTACTTTTTGAGCAAGACGAACTTTCCCCTACATCAGGCTGTTATTAAGGTGGATAACACGTACACGCCATTGGACCATCTCCATGCCAGGGATCTACGTCAGAAGAGCAGATAACCAACAAGCTTCAACAGTGGACTCAGAAAGCACTGCACGGCCGTCATCCGTATGATCTCAGTCAAGAATATGTCGACATACATGCGCCGAACAGCTGGCTGACCCATGCGGATCTATTTCCTGATACTGAGGGGTTCATGATCTCGATACAAGATCAAGTAGTGGCAACAAAGGACTACCTAAAACATAATTAAGGCAGACATGTCCGCAAACAGGCCAGACATTATTCTTATTGATAAAGTGCAGAAGAAAACTCTTCTAATAGACATCGCAGTCCCTCACTCGCGTAATATCCAGCACAGTTCTGCTGAGAAAGTAACGAAATACATGGCTCTGGCTGAAGAGAGCCGACAGATTTGGCGACAGGAATTTGTCACTGTATTGCCTATCGTAATCTCTTCCACAGGTATCATACCGAAGTCGCTGAAGCCCAACCTCGATAAATTGGGGCTCCAGCATAATCTGCCCAGTATGCAGAAAGTAGTTATTTTAGAGACCTGCTCCATAGTTCGTTCGTTCCTCAACCTACCAGTATAGAGAACTCCACTCCATCTTGCAACAAATGCCGATGAAATGGTGAATTGTACCCAACGATATGGTGAACATATGAGATAACCATAATAATAATAATAATATTAATAATAATAAACCCGCCAACCTGTGCCCAAAGTTTGGGAAGCCGGGCTCTGCCTGTCACAAGCCAGGACAAAGAGGTGAATGATAGAGGAGTAACACCTCTTTAAAAATCCTTGGTCCAGTTGGCCCGGCTGGTAGTACCTTGTAAGGGCCCCTATCCAGGGTTACGGAAGTAAATGGTCGATAGTTACGAAGGCGGAAATGATCAATACGTACAATTACACACACATTTTGAACTATCTTCACATAGGAGCGTCTGTACTTGAGTGAAAAGACTACCAAGAACGTTTGTTCTCCGAAGCATTTACAGTAAATCTCTATGACTTTCAACTAAAGTATGGTAGGGATTGAGGCATTCTATCCCCCAAATACATTTAAATGAATATATTTCAGATTAGGACACACTTTCATTATACAGCGCAATCTGTCCTGAACATCCATATAAAACGTCGGATCATCTTGAAGTCCTAACAAAATTAAAATTAGGGACTTCGCAATCTGTCCTGAATATCCATATAAAACGTCGGATCATCTTGAAGTCCTAACAAAAATAAAATTAGGGACTTGGAAGTTTGGAACATCTTCATCATTAGCCCCGTGAAGTTGGACGTGTTTGAATTCGTCTGATAACTTGTATTTATGTGATTACTGTGGTAGTGTGTATAGCTGAAATAGGGTCAGGGACGGGATAAGTGATGCAGGACATGAAATAGAATATTATCACACCATTTGCCTGAAGGGAATATGGAGGAACCCAAAAAAAAAAAGTCCTCTCGGCACGCCGGAAGGCGGAGGTAGATTTCACCGGACAAACTTGGAGATAGGCGAAAATAGGCAGAATATGCAGGTTTTCGTAGAAGGATCAGACCTCATTTATCGCGTGAAAGTATTTTATAATTGGAGATTAATTAACTTTGTTTTTCTTCATTTTAAACATATTTTAAACATTTTATTGTCTTACGGGGACAGTAACCTTCTTGTCATTTGGAGTCCATTTTTAGCCTATTTTCAATTTTGAAAAAATAGGCTTATGAGATCACCTTTTGTCCGTGTGTGTGTGTGTGTGTGTGTGTGTGTGTGAGAGAGAGGTGTGTGTGTGTGTCCCCCCCCTAATAAAATCTAAACGGCTGGAGCGATTTCAGTGAAACTCGGTAAGTTCATAGCACTATTCCCGGCGACGTCGACCGTGCCCATCGAATTTTGTTACGTCTCACCAATCCAACATGGCGGCTGTGCGAAATATTTCACTAGCATTCAGTATCTCCGAAACTATAACGGATATCGCCCTGAAATTGTGTACGGTGATAAAGGGTACTACTAGAAGTTCACCTATGAAACTTTCAAAAACCTGGTTACTCCATAACCAACATGGCGGCCAAGCGAAGTGGAGACTTTTAAATAGACTTTTCTCGCGATTTAACTATCCAAACGTAATGAAACTTGGTACAGCAAATATTTATACACATTGCAATGCACTGGAGTCTAATTTAGTTCAATAGGGATGTATAGAACTAGCACCGATAGAGCGCACTGCTGTTGTACTGGGTAAGCGCAAGGCGCTCTTCATTTGTCTCCTATGTTCTCATGCCGCTAATATCCACGAATTTAAGTTGTTTAAATTGTTATTTTCGTAACTATGCCGAGCTATTGCAGTGTTCCACTTTGTAAAAATCAGGGAAGTCCGTTTTCGTTTCACCAATTTCCACAAAATAAAGAAATGAGGAAGAAAAGGTCACATGTTTTAGGAAACATTTCGGTGAGAAAAATCTGACCGAATATATTAAAGTGTGTTTCCATTACAACCCGATGACTTCACGAAAACTGTGTTGGATAAGTGTGACTTACAATGGAAAATAATTCCCATTTTGTACCTATAAACTGATTAGACATTTCGATAACATCCACTGAATTTATGCGTTTGTAGGCCTATTTGAAGGTGAGAGAGCAAGATAAAAACCGGGCGCTGTTCTACCGCTTTTTCCGTGGACCACGAACACAACAAAAGTAATTATTTAGGAAGAGGCCATACACAAGAAAATTTCCGGATTATCACGATAACCCTCAATATCGGAATCTGCAGAAATCATCTCCATTGAAGTACGGGAAGAAATCGTCAATATACACGAAGAAATGCAAGTAACATTTCTGACTCCCATTTTCAAAGACATCAATAGGCTACTCGGTCAAATACTTAAAGAATAAATGTCGCAACATTAACAGTCACAAACGTATTATGGTTGGTTTCTTGAAATCGGAATTAATCGTCAACTTCCATCTGCCTGACGGAGAATGTGGTAGCGACTGACTTCTACATTCTTGAGACATAGTCAGATGAATGGAAACAGCTCGTGGCCCTAAAGCAGGGATTCTCAAACTTTTAAAAAATGGTACCCTCAAGTCCTTTCCCAGGGGTAAGGGAACGATTCTTATTGCGAAATTGACAAAATTACATAAGAACCAAACGTTGCGATGCATTTTCGAGGTACACATTTAATTACCGGTATCAACTTTCTTTGATTATGTTTACCTTAAAACACGACAGTTTCATGTAAGCTATCAACCTAAAAAAAAATACATGAATCGAAGTCTGTAAGCAGGGGGAGCAAGTGAATATTTAAATCTCAATTTATGATTTAAGTCTTTTGGAGATATATTTATCAATATAGGCCTACAATACTCTAGTAATTGTAAACTTTAGGAGAAAGCATGCTGTCTCATATTCATTATTTGAATAATAAAGCGTGTTAGAATTTTGTTATTACCGCTGTTGGCTATTAATTCTTCCTTCCTCCCGTTGGTTTTAATGCCTCTAGTCCGTAGCTCATTTTGCAGCTGTTGAACGCTTAAACGCTGAAAATCGTTTATCATATATTAGGAGATATACCTATAGAATTAATTAATATAGTCTTGGAGTAAAATTGGAGAAGATATAATTTACTTTAGCTTAGAAAACTCGGTCACAATTTACACTTTCGTCGCAGCTGACTGGGAGAAACATAAGACGATCGCCTTGCGCTTACCCAGTACTACACGAGCGCTATCTGGCGCGAACTTTCTCCCGCTACATCCCTATTGTTTACATAACCTCAAAATGGCGGCTGTGCGAAATATTTCACTGACATTCTATATCCCCGAAACTATTACACATATCACCCTGCAATTTTGTACGGTGATAAAGGGTACTGATACAAGTTTACCTATGTATAATTCATAAACCTGTAAAGTACAAAACGAACATGGCGACCAAGCGAATTTGAAATATTTTAATAGACTTTTCTCGTGAGTTAACTCTCTGAGCGCAGTGAAATGTGGTACAGTAAATGATTTTGCAGATTGTAGTGTACTGCCATCTAATTTAATTCAATTGTTTACATAACCTCAAAATGGCGACTGTGCGAAATTATAAAATTAAGTTTTTATTTCTTGTGTCGTAATCATGCGATCGAAGTGAAAGTTTGAATAATGAACCTAGGCAATAAGTGACCTTGAATGGTACATAACTCTATGGCCTATACATATAACAATCCTAAATGGCAAGCTTCCGTAATATTTAGACGGTTCTCAATATATATGAATCTTTTACAGCAACCAAACTGAAATTTTTATGTTCATAGAGACTATGAACATATGTTCATCTATAGGACTTTCAGTAACCTGGTGAGCACGAATCCAACATGGCGGCGACGCGAAGTATAAATATTTAAATGGACGTTTCTCGCGAATTTACTATCCGAGTGCCGTGAAACGTTGCACGTTTTAAATGCTTACACAAATGTTGATCCACTGGCATCTAATTTATTTCAATTGTTTGCATAATCACAAGATGGCTGCTGTGCGTAATTTTAAAATCTCGTTTTTACTTCTTGTGTTCTAATCATGCGATTGAAGTTTGAATACCACACTTACACAATAATCTTAATATAATAGTACAAAAATAAAAATCCAACCTGGCGACCATCTGAAATATTTAGACGGTTCTCAATATCTACGAATCTGATACAGCAATTGAACTGAAATTTTGTATGTTGATAGAGGCAATTAACATGAGCAGGATATATGAAAATAGGCTGTACAGTTCTTCACGGAACTACTTGTTATACTTGTGGTCACACTGTCCTTATGCAAGGTTTCGACACTGATGTGTTACTATGTAACGGTCTGTTACTTCTTCACGCAAAATTATATCTCCCGCAGAGATGTTGGTTGGTTCCTCAGTTTAGGGGCTGCGACAACGCGGTCATATAACCCCGTGTACTTTGGGTGAGTGTAGAATCTGTCTGATAAACGGTGTGAATTGTGATGGCGGTATTAGTCTGTAATTCAGGTAAGGAATGCAGACGCTAAATTTCAAGCAGTAGTTCCTAATGTTGCTACCAGATACTAACGTCAACGCCACCCAGCTGTGAACTTGGCTACTAGATGCCACCTCAATCAGCAACTCGCAACGAACGTTGGAACTTCCCCTCCAAAGGAAAGCTTACTGAGGGATTTTTAGCGCTCTTAGAAAATTCGACGACTTTGGCCGGCTTTGAACCCGCGACCTTGGGCATAGAAGTTCAGCATGCTACCAGTTACGTCACCGAAGCCGCTTCACACTTAGTCAGATGGAAATCTGAATCTGATCACGCGCAAGTGCGTTGTCATGGCAACGTCTGATGGCTCATCCCTCATCAATTTAGTAGTGTTGCCATGTCAACCACTGATAGCTCTTGGCATTTTCTTATAATTCCGAAATCATTTTTCTCATCCCTTGGCGCAATGGTGGCTCATATTAAAAATTATTTCAGACAAACGTTTTAGGTAATTATTAGGGGAATATTGTCCATTTTGTACGGTTTTGATATTGTGCCTATTAACAGAGATATGATTAATGTTTCCCGAAAAAAACACTTTTTCCCACCCCTTTGGTCAATGGTTGGTGCTATCAAAAAAACGTTTCAAACATAAATTTCTGAGCTTTATCCGACACATAGTATGAACTTTGAACGGATTCGATATTTCACATATTAAGAGAGTTATAGCAATATTTCATTTTTTCGAAAAAAAAAACCGATTTAGCCCAGTAACGAACTCGTCCGAGATTTTATGGGTATACATATTCGGTAAAAAATTCAAAGTGATTGGTGCAAAATTACGGCAGTTATCGTGTCCACAAGAAACTGATATACATATATATACATATATTACATAAATTATATATATACTTTTGAACTGACGGTGGTTTTGGGGTCTGGGGGATGTGAAACGCGAAGATATGTCGAAATTTTCCGGAAATCGAAACATGGTACCCATTGCAATAGTTAGCTTTCTAATGAAATCAACGTAAAATACTGCCGTCAACGACACCTAGCTGTGAACTTGGCTACTAGATGCCACCTCAATCAGCAACTCGCAACGAACGTTGGAACTTCCCCTCCGAAGGAAAGCAAACTCAGTTTTTTTGCGCTCTTAGTAAATCCGACGACTTCAGCCGGGTTTGAACCCGCGACCTTGTGCATAGAAGTTCAGCATGCTACCAGTTCCGATACCGAAGTCGCTTCCCACTGACATATGAAAACTGAATGTGATCTCGTGCAGTGGCGTTGTCATAGCAACTGCTGATGGTCATCCCTTATCAATTAAAAGTAAAGTTGTCATGGCAACCTCTCTTGGCACTTGGCATTTTCTTATAATTTAAATCATTTTGTTCACCCCGTGGCGTAATGGTGGGTCATATCAAAAATTCTTTCAGACAAAATTTTTAGGTAATTATTGGAGGAATATTGTCCATTTTGTACGGTTTTGATATTGTGCCTATTAACAGAGATATGATTAATGTTTCCCGAAAAACCCACTTTTTCCCACCCCTTTGGTCAATGGTTGGTGCTATCAAAAAACTTATTTGACATAAATTTTTGGCACTTATCCGACACATATTATGAACTTTGAAGGGATTCGATATTTCATGTGTGAAGAGAGTTATAGCGATATTTCACTTTTTCGAAAAAAGCCCCCCATTTTTACCCCCTTTGACCGATTTTTCGCATTAACGAACTCGACCGAGATTTTATAGGGATACATATTATGTAAAAAATTCAAAGTGATTGGTGCAAAATTACGGCTGTTATCGTGTCCACAAGAAACTGATATATATATATATATATAGATACATATATACATATATACATAAATTATATATAAACTTTTGAACTGACGGTGGTTTTGGGGTCTGGGGGATGTGAAACGCGAAGATATGTCGAAATTTTCCGGAAGTCGAAACATGGGACCCATTGCAATAGTTAGCTTTCTAAAGAAATCTACCTAAAAAACATTCTCAGAGTATTGTGAGCGCCAGAATTCGAACCTACGATCTCCGGATTGGCTGCAGCTGCCCCCGTGGACGTGGTGCATGATATGAGCACGGCTACACCGCGGGACAAAAAATTGCACCAACCAGAAACATTCTACACCGAAATTCGTTTTTCGTTCGTAGTCAGTTTACCTTCCAGGCAGGCTATTCCCACGGACTCAGCGAGTGTTCCCACCTTTACCGCCTCTACGGGCAGTGTCCTGAGCTTGACATCGGAACGGGGAATACAACTGGGGAGGCGGTAATAGCGCCTCGCCCAGGCGGCCTCACCTACAAAGCGAACAGGGAACCTCATGAGGGATGGGACGGGATGGGAAGAATAGGAGGGATATACAAGGAAGATGGAAGGAGGCGGCCCTGGCCTGACGGAAGGTACCATCCCGGCATTTGCCCAAAGACGAAGTGGAAAACCACGGAAAATCACTTCCAGGATAATTGAGGTGGGAATCGAACCCCCTCTACTCATTTGGACCACCCATGGTTGAGTAGACCCCGTTCCAGTCCTAATACCACTTTTCAAATTTCTTGGCAGAGCCAGGAATCGAACCTTGGACCTCCGGGATGGCAGCTAAGCATGCTGACCACTACACAACGGAGGCGACGCTACACCGAAACTAAGAAGTTTAAAACCTAGACTACTTATACTCAGCAGAGAAATGGAACCCGAGCAACGCCGGGTACTTCAGCTAGTAGCTTAATAAATTAAATTAGTTTTCTGGGTGTATCTCAAAAACTGTTGGTTTTAGGACCTTAAAATGTGCTTTTCGGGGCCTGTAGGGCTCCCGAGTTTTGTTTCTCACATTGAGACGCTGAAAATGAGCTTTGTCTAGCCATTCTACGCCCATTTCAGCATGCATTTTAAGGGGGTAGGCCCTCTTTTATGAGAGGTATGGAGAAGAGTTACATCAATGATTACTTTGTGCCTCTGATGAACATCTGTACCAAATTTTACGTTGATCCACTCAGCCGTTCTCGAGTGATACGCGTGCAAATTTGTACACAGACAGACAAACAGACAGACAGACAAAAATTTTGTTTTTCCGCGAAACCGTCATAAACCAGTCTTAAACGCGTTAGTAACTCAAACTTTCGTGGAAATTCAGAAAAAACAGACGAAATTTCATTTTTATATATACAGAGATCACATTGCGTCAAATAACAATTGGCGGCCAATCAATAGTCTCAAGGTGTCTAAAATTTTGGAATGAGGTAGACCTCCATCATATCACCTAATGAAATGCTCCATATTTGTGTTTGCCACCTGAAATAATGCATAGGTCTGTAGCATTTCTACTAAGGTTTCAAGGTAAAATGATGGCCTTGATTATCCATTAATTGAAATTCCTCTCCATACATCAATACCGGGTATTTAAGTTCTTTTGATCATTACATGGAGTTTTATTGTCAGACTAATAATAACAATTATGGAATATAGCATGTCAAATAGTTTTAAAGTTGGCTCATTTGTCTACAACATTGACCACCTAAACTTTGATCTGCATTAGTACGGATTACAACCACCTTAAAAAACTTAAGTCATATTCATCTTCTCATGGAATTTTGGGCTTAAATAATTCTATGTTTTACTACTACTTTTAAGATTCTTCGCAGGCTCCTTTGAGATACGCCCAAATGAGGAGACGCCTTCTTCGTTGATTTAGGAAACCATGCTGCAAATGCCTGTGAAACCTGTACAGCAATACAGCATCATTACGGGCAGTGCGTGGTCTACCGCATACTGATGCATTTTAATGTTTCCCTTACTCTCACATTTGAGGTTAAGTTGGCGCATTTTTGCCGAGTTCGCAAAGATAAATGAGAAAACCTAGTACTAAAGACGGTATAAATTCCACAAGCCCGGTAGCCACACTTCAACCTAAGTTGATGTACAGTATGTAAATGTGTTGTTTATTAGAAACCACATGAGCCATTGCGAAGAACGTTACACAAGACGACGTAAGAGCATACAGATCCCACTCAGAAACTGCTGACTCATGACTGACAGCGGGGAAATGATGTATATACTTATTGGAGACAAATAATATCACTACATTCTTATTCTAAGCATGTCATTAATTATTACGTCAAATAAAATTTACTTTTGTGCCACCGTTTCACAATTTCAATAAAATGGAGGCATTAAATTTTGACACAACAAACATACTGTGTTATGTCAGAAAAACAGAATAGTTTTATAGGAAATTTCGACTAAATCACGCATTTGGTGGCAGTAGTGAGGGTCATCGTGCGATGATCCATGTATTAAACGAAGCTATGGTGTTTCGTGTGCGCTCAATTCCGCTAAATAACGGCAGCATTGACCGCGACTAATGCATGGTACCAACCCCATTAATCTTCTTAAACACAATGCTGAATGACCATACAAGGAGCAGTTCATACGGTGCTATATATAACTTCATAAATCATCATAGAGCATCGAATACGTTTGAAAGCTTTACGACTCAAAATCGAGGAAGGTGCAAATGCTTCTCGCCATAGATACGCTAATTGTGATGTTGCTGCTTCATTTATTGGCCATTAACCCTGCAATATTTTATTCACCTAAAAGCAGGATAAAAACATGTGTTTTTCTTTTTGGCAATTACACTAAAACGTGATTCGTATTCCCATCTACTAGAACGGATAGAGAAACGCTTTCCAGTAGACGGAAGTAAAGAAAAAGCATTTTGTTTTGAGTACTTTAAATCATTTATGCAACAAATCTACTGACACTGGTCCCTCGCATTTGCTCACCCTAAAATGCCAGCTGACTGTGTCAGGATTCGATCCTGCAACCTACGGATCAGCAGGCGAGAACGTTACCGCTGGGCCACCCAGCCAGTCTGAAGATAAAACGTATGTATACAGTACATAAGGAGTCTTATTTTCACCGCTTTTTATTTTCCTAGTACCCTTTTGAAGATCGGGAGGTCTTCTCTTACCTTCTCTGGTAGCGTAATTCTATAATGTATGTCTACGCCTTATTATTCCCGTTTTTCCAACGGGGTCGGGGATGAGATGCGATGGAAGTCTTTGTGGCGATGGTTTTTACGGCCGGATGCCCTTCCTGACGCCAACCTCAGGAGAGGAGTTAATGAGAGATGAACTGAATGATGGTGAATGAAACTGGGCAAGGATGTGGAAGGAATCGGCCGTGGCCTGTCAGAAGGTACCGTCACAGCATTTGCCTGGTGTTGAAAATGGGAAACCACGGAAAACCATTTCAAGGACGGCCGACGGTGGGGCTCGAACCCACGCGTCTACCGAGTCAGCAGAGAGCTTGGCCCCATGACTTCATGCTGCGCTTTAGCCAGCGTAGCCATTACTGTCGGTAGCGTAATTCTATAATAAGAAGAGTAAATGATCTGAGCATTCTACTGAAGACTAAAACTGCCTCGATAGGCATCAAATTGACATCCTTTTAATACCTATAATTATTATCGAAAGACTATTACTTCGCGAATGTCCTATTAGGTGCGGTCATAAGAACCTTACTAAATCAATAATCCCATGATTATATGTGACTGTTTTGGTCATATTTATCCACTATTTCACCTATAATTGGAATTGTAGTATTTTTGTTACTAAAATTAATAGTTGCGCTTACACTCGACCTGTTGTTACAGAGCTATCAAAGGGAAACAACATAGACGGACGTCGCTTGCCGTGAATTAATCAGCTTGCACACGCTAATAGGACCTTAATTCGAGCATGTCATTTCATGATTACAGTCAATAATGCTAAATACAGGTATTGCTAGTGCGCGTAGTTACCGTCATTAATTACCGAGTAAACATGAAGGAAACGGAATTATTCAGTTTATTTTACAGCAAGTAGTTCAGTGACGAACTTAAGAGCCCACTTTTCATAATATGTAGGATTCATACCAATGGTTGATCTATACATAAATATTTAGAATAATGAATATAACTACAGAATTAAGTTGATAATTTATGGTTTGCTCGAAACGTACCTAAAACATTGTAGCCCAACAGAGCAATACAGTTTGTTTCAAATAGTTTCCTTCCTTGGATTTTGAGAGGTACTGATAATTGGTTGGTAGAACTAGTACCTCCAAAAATACGCATAACTAAATCCCTTACGGCACATATTGTATATACAGTATACATCTTTTAAGTTATCCATCAAATGTAAAGGAAGTTCACAGCAGTTATACTCTGAAATTATTACAACGCCTGTATATAATTTATGCCTTCTTTCTATTGGTCTTTCAGGATTTGTATTTTGAGCACACTGCATATTTACTGTTGGCATAGACGTAGACACTCGCTTTTGTTTTATATAAGCTACTATATTTATTTCTGTACATGTACCTGTACCTGTACGCATATATACTTCTTGCACTTTCCTGGATAACGTGCGGCTTGCCTTTGAAATGTAGCTGAGTGGATATGTTATCATTCCATGGCTGCCTGGAGCCAAGGCTTACCCAGTGCGAGGCACAGCGTTGTCAATTTTCCACCATAGCCACTGAGAGCAAGCAGCGAGACTGGACAGAACTACGTGCAGATGTGCAACTCCGGACACCTGATACCTGCGTGAGACACAAGCTAGCCACCAGGGCGGGACTTAAGAGTCCACGTGGAGTGATAGAGGAAGCATTCTATTGATCAACAACCGTCAGCTATTGGTCAGTAGTGAACAATGGTTATTGTGTGTGCGTGCTACTGCCCTAGGTTTGAGTCACCGCTCGTTAACGAGGAAAATGAGGGAACTCTACCAGTGTATATGCGTTCTCTATGAAACATTTTTACTGTACACAATCAATCTTATGTTATGACCTGAAAGTAATTTGCTGAGGTTGGAATTAGGCCTAGATGTAGCTGCAAAGGCATTCGTTTCTTCAAGTATTTGACGAAAATTTCCGGAAGGACAAATCCTGGTTTCTCATTGTCGAAGTTCAATTTTATGAATAATCTATTACATGTCTCATTTGAACTTAATCCTCTCTTCGAACACTGAAATTATAACACAACATCAGAAGAAGCACCGTAAAGCGTATGAGTTTTTGAGATTCTTCGGATTCTGGATCCAAAAGTTCTGGCTTCGATTTCCGGCTTTGCTAGAAAAATTCAATTCTGGTCAGAGGGTGTGAACGGAGCACATTGGGCTATGCACAAAAGTTCACCTATAGGACTTTCAATAACCTGGTGATCACACATCCAACATGGCGGCGACGCAAAGTATAAATATTCAAATGGACGTTTCTCGCAATTTAACCATCCGAGTGCAGTGAAACTTGGTACAGTAAGTCCTTATACAAATGTTAATCCACTAGCATCTAATTTATTTCAATTGTTTCCATAACCACAAGATGGCAGCTGTGCGAAATTTTAAAATCTAGTTTTTACTCCTTGTGACCTAATCATGCGATTGAAGTTTGAATACTACACGTACACAATATTCTTCATATAACAGTACCTAACTCTAAGACCAACATATATAAAAATCCAACATGGTGACCATCCGCAATATTTAGTCGGTTCTCAATATCTACAAATCTATAACAGCAATCAACTGAAATTTTGTAATTTGATAGTGGCAATTAACATAAGTAAGATATATGAAAATGGGCTTTAGTTCTTCACGGAACTACTTGTTTAAATATAATTTTCTCTTCTCGGAAACTCTTACGGCTGCAAAACAAGAAACTTTGCATCATAATCAAGGACTGTTAGATAAGTTTACTGATACGATTATGATCAAACCAATATGGTGCCAGCCGGTTATTCGTCGGAACCTATTACAGCTATATGCCTTAAAATAATAGCATAATATAGGATTAATACATAAGACAAGTTTACTCATATGACTCAGCAATTCTTCTAGGTTTGTGTCGTGTCTTGTGTGGGGTTTCGCCTAGGACACCAAGCTGGCTCATCGGCGAGCTCTTGGTGTCCCCGCCCGGACCCCCACAGGAGTGGCGAAATGCGCGCCATCTCCCTTTATATTAGGTGCAACTACACCACTTGACAGCGAGAACTAAAAGCTCAAGCAGCCTTAACCTCCCTATGAAGGCTTCCAAAAAGATGGTATATTGGCTTTCACGGCCGGTGAATTAAAACTCAGCAATTCTTCTAGGTTTTTGCCGTGTCTTGTGTGGGGTTCCGCCTAGGAGCCAGAAGAGCCAGTGTTCTAGGCGAAACCCCTCACAAGACACGGCACAAACCTAGAAGAATTGCTGAGTTTTAATTCACCGGCCGTGAAAGCCAATATACCATCTTACTCATATGACTTTCGAAACCATGGTGTTCAAGAAACCAAAATAGTGCAACGTGATCCATTAAAATTCAATTACCTTTCCTGGCGACCTAATCATCCTAGTGGAGGGACGCGTGGCATAATACACAGCTTAACAGGACAGCATTTAATGCATTAAATTGTTCGCAATAGAAGGTATTGGACGTGCAGTGGTCACAAGCAGGCATGAGTTTAAAATTTTAGTAGTAATTTCTTTATCATGTTTGTAGTAGGGCGGAACTTTCAATGTTCATTTAGCTGAGTTGTAAGATAGAAAGGACCCGTATGCGTATGTAAATTGTAATTTCCTGCACGGAACTTCTTGTAATAACATCAATCTAACATGGATATTTGTTTGCATTTAATATACCATAATTCTAACGATAAATATTAAGAAGAAATAACCATACAACAATCCATTAAGTCTGTGTAATATCCAGATATTTGAGGTCTGCTATCCCGATTGCTTCTTAACGTCACGGAAACATGGGTTCGAGAGTTAGCAAATGGAACCGCAGAGGACAATCGAGTCTTCAAAGCGATACGTAGCAAGAATAGTTTTTAAAAAGTTCCGAGAGTACGGAATTTTATATCTTCTTCATTAGCTATTAATTAAAGTTTCGGAATAAAAGCGAATTACAAGCAGTTGTCTTGAATGACCAAGTTCTGGAGCAGGAACATTGATGTTAATGAGGATGTCTACTTAACGATTTAGAAGTACTGCGTGCTCGTTCTAACTTTCCCTCACAGTACGTCTTAGAAGACCCTATAGACAGCTAGGATAGACTCTGGTTAGTTTAATATTTACCATGCTCGGGCATTGATATGGATAACTATTACGTTTTCTTTAGGAATTCGAACCGTTAATCAGAAAATCAAGAACAATGAAGAATGAATTGCCTGCATTTCGCCTCAGCGTACCATTGGACTCATCAGTTTATGTGGTACGCCTCAGCAAGACACTGGTCTGTACAAGCTGAAAAGATCATTGCAAGCATGCGTAAACCATGAGCAACGCCAATCTACTGCGGGAGATAAAAACCTATTCCATGAGGAACACACGAGTAGGTATACTCTTCCTGCCGTTTACCTGAAGCATAATTTCATAGAACTTACCCTTACAGACCTAGTGTACAATATACTGGACACCAAATTATAATAATTACATACACTAAACTATATCAGCCATCTTTCAAACCTCGTGACTATTATTCTGGACATTTATCAAGGGGCAAGGCATCGATAATTCCTGCAGTCTAGTGGCGGAATTACGAATTAACAAGTTGTTCCGTGAAGAACTAAAGCCTATTTTCATACACACTACTTGTGTTAATTGACTTTATCAACATAGAAAATTTCAGTTTGATTGTAATAGATTCGTAGATATTGAGAACCATCCAATACTTTGGATGGTCGCCATGTTGGATTTTTATATACTATATGTAGGTCTTAGAGTTATGTACTACTAGCAGGTACCCGCGGCGTCGCTCGCGTCATAGTCGTTTCATATTGTTATTCATTGAAATGCAGGTTTAACCCCGTTAACACCCCTTTATAACCTGAATATTCAAAATTCCTCCTTAGTGGAAGTTTTCGACACACAACAAACATATCCCCAAATATCATTCTTCTAACATTAATAGTTTTGGTTGGTCGATGAGAGTGAATATCCAAAAATCCTTCCTTAGTGGGCGTTTTTCTTCCTGAAGTTCACCCCTCCCGATGGGCCCCTTAAATTGGATTTATGAAAAAACGGTCGAACACCTATTTACTTATTTTTAAGCTGATTTTTTCCCGCTGAATTTCAAACTTCTCGCTAATGACGTTTGAGAGATACACGCTCCGTTAAGAATCCTTCAACCCCAATTTTCACCCCTTTCACCTCATAATATACACCACATCGATAAACCATTAGACATATGTCTGCTTATTTTTATTGATTAATTTATATGCCGAATATCACATCCCCAAATGAAACAACTCGTGAGATATTGTTAATCAATGAAATGCAAGTTCAACCCCTTTAATATCCCTTCAGAACATGAATATCCAAAAATCCATCCTTAGTGGCCGTTTTCGACATACAACGAACATATCCCCAAATTTTCAAGTTTCTAACTGCAATAGGTTTGGCTGGGTGATGATGAGTGAATATCCAACAATCCTTCCTTAGTGGACTTCATTCCCCAGTATTTCTCCCCTCCCCATGGGCCCCTTAAATTGGATTTATGAACAAGATGTTCAGTAAAGAACATATAGCCTACTTTCTCCTAAATGCATGGGTATTGTTATAACTCTTTGTCCTTTTCAAGGAGTATGATTGAATGTTGGTTGTAGTAGCTTGTTGAAATACAACGTTCTATAGGGATATTAAACATGAATATGAGGTGCCCTTTGCTAGTGCTACCTCTGTACCAAATTTCGTTCAATTCGGTTTCACCGTGTTTGAATTGATAGGAGGAATCGAATTGCACACATACTTGGCCACCATCTGCAAACTATTGGGCTGATGTTCTAGCAGTTTGGTCTGAATATGTTTCCCACATGAAGATATGGTGTTGCAAAATTTGGTAGAGCCTAGATTATTAGGTTGGTCGTAATTACATTTTAGCTTTTAACATTTGGGTGGCCGCGATTACGTTTCCGTCAAGATAGCGGTGATATAAAACATGACACTGAGGTGCCCTTTGCTAGTGTTACCTCTGTACCACATTTCGTTCCATTCGGTTTCACCGTGTTCGAATTGATAAGGGAAATCGATTTTCACACAAAGATGGCCGCCATCCGCAAAATATTAGGCTGATGACCTATTAGTTTGGTCGAAGGATGCTCCCTCCATAAAGGTATGTTGTTGCTAAATTTGCTAGAGATCGGATGATTAGGCTAATCGTAATTTGATTTAAGCTTTGAACATCTGTGTGGCCACCATTACGTTTCCGTCAAGATGGCGGCAATATAAAACATGACACTGAGGTGCCCTTTGCTAGTGCTACCTCTGTACCAAATTTCGTTCATTCGGTTCCACCGTGTTCGAATTAATGGGGGGAATCAATTTGATATAAATATGGCCGCCATCCGCAAACTATTAGGCTAATGGCCTATTAGATTAGTCAAAGGATGCTCCCTCCATAAAGGTATGTTGTTGCAAAGTTTGGTAGAGATCGGATGGTTATGTTAGTCGTAATTTGATTTAAGCTTTAAACATTTGTGTGGCCGCTATTACGTTTCTGTCAATATGGCGGCGATATAAATCATGACACTGAGATGCCCTTTGCTAGTGCTATCTCTGTACCAAATTTCGTTCCATTGGGTTTCACCGTGTTTGAATTAATAGGGGGAATCGATTTTGACGCTAAGATGACCGCCATCCGCAAACTATTAGGCGAATGACCTATTATATTGGTCAAAGGATGCTCCCTCCATAAAGGTATGTAGTTGCAAAATTTGGTAGGGATCGGATGATTAGGTTATCGTAATTTGATTTAAGCTTTGAACATTCGTGTGGCCGCCATTACGTTTCAGTCAATATGGCGGCGATATAAAACATGACACTGAGGTGCCCTTTGCTAGTGCTACCTCTGTACCAAATTTTGTTCCATTCGGTTCCACCGTGTTCGAATTAATAGGGAGAATCAATTTTGACATAAAGATGGCCGCCACCCGGAAACTATTAGGTTAATAACCTATTAGATTGGTCAAAGGATGCCCCCTCCATAGTGGAATGTTTTTGCAAAGTTTGGTAGAGATCGGATGGTTATGTTAGTCGTAATTTAACTTAAGCTTTGAACATTTGTGTGGCCGCCATTACGTTTCTGTCAAGATGGCGGCGATATAACCCATGACACTGAGGTGCCCTTTACTAGTGCTACCTCTGTACAAAATTTCGTTCATTCGGTTCCACCGTGTTCGAATTAATAGGGGGAATCAATTTTGACATAAAGATGGCCGCCATCCGCAAACTATTAGGCTAATAACCTATTAGATTGGTCAAAGAATGCTCCCTCCATAAGGAAATGTTGTTGCAAAGTTTGGTAGAGATCGGATGGTTATGTTAGTCGTAATTTAACTTAAGCTTTGAACATTTGTGTGGCCGCCATTACGTTTCTGTCAAGATGGCGGCGATATAACCCATGACACTGAGGTGCCCTTTACTAGTGCTACCTCTGTACAAAATTTCGTTCATTCGGTTCCACCGTGTTCGAATTAATAGGGGGAATCAATTTTGACATAAAGATGGCCGCCATCCGCAAACTATTAGGCTAATAACCTATTAGATTGGTCAAAGAATGCTCCCTCCATAAGGAAATAATGTTGCAAAGTTTGGTAGAGATCGGATGGTTATGTTAGTCGTAATTTAACTTAAGCTTTGAACATTTGTGTGGCCGCCATTACGTTTCTGTCAATATGGCGGCGATATAAAACATGACACTGAGATGCCCTTTGCTAGTGCTACCTCTGTACCAAATTTCGTTCCATTCCGTTTCACCGTGTTTGAATTAATATGGGGAATTGATTTTCACACAAAGATGGCCGCCATCCGCAAACTATTAGGCTAATGACCTAGTCATTTGGTCAAAGGATGCTTCCTCTATATAGGTATGTTGTTGCAAAATTTGGTAGGGATCGGATGATTAGGTTAATCGTAATTTGATTTAAACTTTGAACATTTGTGTGGCCGCCATTACGTTTCCGTCAAAATGGCGGTGATATAAAACATGACACTGAGGTGCCTTTTGTCAGTACTACCTCTGTACCAAATTTCGTTCCATTCGGTTGCACCGTGTTCGAATTAATAGGGGGAATCGATTTTCACACAAAGATGGCCGCCATCCGCAAACTATTACGCCGATGACCTATTAGTTTGGTTAAAGGATGCTCCCCCCATGAAGGTATGTTGTCGCAAAATTTGGTAGAAATCGGATGATTAGGTTAGTCGTAATTTGATTTAAGCTTTGAACATTTGTGTGGCCGCCATTACGTTTCCGTCAAGATGGCGGCGATATAAAACATGACAAGAGGTGCCTTTTGTTATTACTACCTCTGTACCAAATTTCGTTCCATTCGGTTGCACCGTGTTCGAATTAATTGGGGGAATCGATTTTCACACAAAGATGGCCGCCACCCGCAAACTATTATGCTGATGGCCTATTGGTTTGGTCAAAGGATGCTCCCCTCATAAAGGTATGTTGTTGCAAAATTTGGTAGAGATCGGATGATTAGGTTAGTCGTAATTTGATTTAAGCTTTGAACATTTGTGTGGCCGCCATTACGTTTCCGTCAAGATGGCGGCGATATAAAACATGACACTGAGGTGTCCTTTGCTAGTGCTACCTTTGTACCAAATTTCGTTCAATTCGCATTCGCCGTGTTCAAATTGATAGGGGGGGACAGACATTCAGAGTCCACACACTCACACACACACAGACACACACACACACACACAGACTCACACACACACATACACACACACACACACACAGACTCACACACACACATACACACACACAGACAGACACACTTTTTTCGCCCTGTGTTGATCTCATAAGTCTACTTTCATTTTTTGCAAAAATCGAAAGTAGGCTAAAAAACGGTTGACCACCTATTTACATATTTTTCAAGCTGATTTTTCCCCCTGAGTTTCATACTTTATGCCTCTGTCTTTTAGGAGATACTTGCTCCGTTAGGAATCCTTCAACCCCCACTTTTCACACATACACCTCATAATATACACTACATCGAAAAACCCTCAGACATAATGTCTTCTTATTCTGAATGATGAGTTTATAAGCCGAGTATCACATTCCCCAAGGAAATCAATCGGGAGATAATGTTATTCAATTAAATGTAGGTCTACCCCCTTAACACCCCTTTAGAACCAGAATATCCAAAAATCCTTCCTTAGTGGACGTTTTCGACATACAGCGAACATAACCCCAAAATGTCATGTTTCTAACTTCAATAATTTTGGCTGGGCGATGAAGAGTGAGTAAGTCAGGACATTTTCTTTCAGTTATTTTTCATAATTTCACCCCTCCCATGAACCTCTGGAATTGGATTTTTGAAAAAAAAACGGTCGAAAACCGATTTACTTATTAGCCTACTTTCGATTTTTGCAAAAAATGAAAGAAGACTTATGAGATCAACACAGGGCGAAAAAAGTGTGTATGTCTGTGTGTGTGTATGTGTGTGTGTGAGTCTGTGTGTGTGTGTGTGTGTGTGTGTATGTGTGTATGTGTGTGTGTGAGTCTCTGTGTGTGTGTGTGTGTGTCTGTGTGTGTGTGAGTGTGTGTACTCTGAATGTCTGTTTCCCCCTATCAATTCGAACACGGTGAATGCGAATTGAACGAAATTTGGTACAAAGGTAGCACTAGCAAAGGACACCTCAGTGTCATGTTTTATATCGCCGCAATCTTTACTAAAACTGAATGGCGGCCACTCAAACGTTCAAAACTTAAAATCAAATAACGACTAACCAAATCATCCGATCTCTACCAAATTTGGTAACAACATACCTTCGTATAGGATGCGTCTTGTGACCAAACTACATGGTCGTCCGCCATACCATTTCAGGATGGCGGCCGTGCGAATTATGCAAACTTTATAATCCATATCATGGGACCCACCAGTTCCGATTATCGAGCCGAGAATCGTTTTAACTGTTCTAAAGGAAGAGGCACGTTCGAAATTAAAAGTTTATTTTGTAATACTATAGTGCAGACGTGATTTTAAAAAGCTGAGCCGATTCAGTAATAAGACAAGATGGCAGCGGATATCTTGTGCCTGACTTATATTTCACTAATTTGAGTATTGCATGCAGTATAGCGTACTGATACAAAATAAATTAACTTTGTATGAAATGCTTTATATATAAATAATATACTCCAGTGATGAAATCGTTTAGTATAAATCATTATTTGCTAACAAGTTCTATGTAAGTCATTTCATATAGAACGATGTTCGTTGACACAATTAGCTCAGTGGTAGAGCGTTAGCCTATCGCTCAAATGCCTATGGTTCAAACCCGATCAGAGCTAGGTTTTTTGCTTGAAATGTTATATGTTTATTATTTTGTAATGACTCAGATGTTTTAAAATTAAGCGTTATATTGTGCATATTATGGTGTAAAATATATATTTAATTAAAACATAATTCGCCAGCCGATTTACTCGAGACATCTAGCTGCCAAAAAGGTAACTGCACGCCGACCTACTTATTAACTTCCAGATTTTATTGAAAAGTTTCTTCTTCTGGCCGCTAGAATGCACTCGCTCTGTTAGGATTATATTGTTCGATATTTCACCACTAGATGTCACGACTAGTCTACGTCGGGCTCCATTGATTACTATACCATTGGCATTCTATGCGCATCGAATTTGAAGAATGACAAGATGATACTACGATACATTTTTACTTTTTATTTTAAAGGGTTTGTAACAGCCTATTTTGCGTTACTTGAAAATGTTATTTGAAGTAAAGAACTAAACGATTTCACATAGTAACTGAATTCAAGCCGTTGGTGTTAGTTCAGGTTATTAATTACTACTTTTATTTCAGGCAAATAGCAATCGAAAATATCCACATAGTTTGTATACACACGTCTCTGTAGGGTCATGGAAAGATTTGTTAATTCAATTAGGGTTGTGAAAGCCATGCACAACCAGACGTGTAAAGACATGCCTCAACTCAAAGTTGGATGTTGCCCACGGCAGATCGTATATGTAATAATAATAATAATAATAATAATAATAATAATAATAATAATAATGTTATTGGTTTTACATCCCTTTTATCTACTGCTACTTTTAGAGACACCGGGGTGCCGGAATTTTGGCCCGAAGGGGATCTTTAACGTGCCAGTAAATGTACTGACACGGCTCCCTCGCATTTGTGCACCCTCAAATGCCAGCTGACTGCGCCAGGATACGAACCTGCAACCTAAGGCCCAGCAAGCGAGAACGTTACCGCTGAGCCACGCAGCCAGTCCGGTCGATTATGTCTCCAGATCCATAACATTATTGATATACTTCTTATCTTTCTTTCTTCAATGATGGTAGCAGTTTTTATCTAGGTTGTGAGGGGGGCGTGGTGGCTCAGCGGTCTAGCTGTATGCATCTCACCAAGGCGGTCCGGGTTCGATTCCCGGTCAATGCACGTGAGATTTTCGAAGTGAAATGCCATGTCCTGTGGTTTGGATTCCACGTAAAAAGGAGGTCCCGTGGCTCATGATCTCAAGATTAGCGGTCACGTTAAACTACAAGCTTCAGGGGCGTGGTGGCTCAGCGGGCTAGCTGTATGCCTCTCACCAAGGCGGTCCGGGTTCGATTCCCGGTCAATGCATGTGAGATTTTCGAAGTGAAATGCCATGTCCTGTGGTTCGGATTCCACGTAAAAAGGAGGTCCCGTGGCTCATGATCTCAAGATTAACGGTCACGTTAAACTACAAGCTTCCTTCCTTCGCTTCCTAAACTACAAGCTTCCTTTTTATCTAGGTTGTGGCGTTTGGTAGAGCTAAATCGTTTCTAAGGTCTTCAACAAAGAATAGTTCTATTATACTCTTTGATAATAACAACGAGTTATAACTATACTCATACATTTAGGAGAAAGTAGGCTATATGTTCTTTACTGAACATCTTGTTTTTAATCTGTTCTTCCCCGCTGAGTTTGATGAGTGAGTGAGTTAATCAGTTAGAACACTTTATTTCCTGTTTATTTTTTCAGAATTTCACCCCTCTCCAAAGGCCCCTTAAATTGGATTTATGAAAAAAAAAACGGTCGAACACCTATTTATTAATAATTTAAGCTGTTTTTTTCGCTCAATTTCAAACTTTTCGCATATGTCGTTTAAGAGGTACACGCAGCGTTAAGAATCCTTCAACCCCCAATTTTCACCCGTTTCACCACATAATATACACCACATCGATAAACCCTTGGACATATGTCTGCATATATGTAATGATTAGTTTATATGCCGAATATCACACCCCCAAAGAAACAACTCATGAGATATCGTTATTCAATGAAATGCACGTATACCCCCTTAACACCTCTTCAGAACCCGAATAAAGAAAAATCCTTCTTTAGTTGACGTTTTCGACATACAGCGAACATATTACCAAAATTTAATGTTTCCAACTTCAATAGTTTTCGCATGGGCGATGATGCGTAGGTGGGTCAGGTCATTTTCTTTCAATTATTTTTACCAGAATTTTACCCCTACCCATGGGCGCCTGGAATTGGATTTATGAAGAAACGCTCGAACACCTATTAACATATTTTTAAGCTGTCTTTTTTCCCCTGAGTTTGATGAGTGAGTAAGTTAGTCAGTTAGGACACTTTCTCGCCTTCTTTTTCCCAGAATGTCACCCCGCCCCATTGGCCCCTTAATATTAATTTATGAAAAAACGGTCAAACACCGTATTTTTAAGCTGATTTTTTTCCCGCTGATTTTCAAACTTCTCGCATATGTGGTTTAAGAGATACACGCTCCGTTAGGAATCCTTCAACCCCCACTTTTCACCCCTTTCACCTTATAATATACACCATATCGAAAAACCCTTAGACACATGTCTGCTTATTTTTAATGATTAGTTTATATGCCGAGTATCACATCCACAAATGAAACCACTCGTGAGATATTGTTATTCAAAAAATGCAGGTTTAACCCCCTTAAGACCCCTTTAGAACTTGAATATCCGAAAAACCTCCCTTAGTGTACGGTTTTGACATACAACGAACATATCCCCAAAATGTCATGTTTCTAACTTCAATAATTTTGGCTGGGCGATGATGAGTGTGTGAGTGAGTCAGGACATTTCCTTTCATTTTTTTTTCTTCAGAAATTCACCCCTCCCCATGAACCCCTTAAATTTGATTTATGAAAAAAAACGGTCGAACCCTCATTTAATTATTTTAAGCAGTTTTCTCTCTCTGAGTTTGAAGAGTGAGTGAGTGAGTCAATCAGTTAGGACACATTCTTTCCTGCCCCCCCCCCCCCCTTCCAGAATTTCACCCCTCCCCATGGGCCCCTTAAATTGGATTTATGGAAAAAAAACAGTCGAACACCTATTTACTTATCTTTTAAGCTGATTTTTTCCGCTGAGTTTCAAACTCCTCCCCTAGTCGCTTAAGAGATACACGCTCCGTTAGGAATCCGTCAACCCCAACTTTTCACCCCTTTCACCTCATAATATACACCACATCGAAAAACCCTCAGACACATGTCTTTTTATTTTTAATGATGAATTTATATGCCGAGTACCGCATCCCCCAATGAAACCAATCGGGAGTTATTGTTATTCAATGAAATGCAGGTTTAACCCCCTTAAGAACCCTTTAGATCCTGAATATCCGAAAATCCTCCCTTAGTGGACAGTTTTGACATACAATGATCATATCCCCAAAATGTCATGTCTCTAACTATAATAGTTTTGGCTGGGCGATGATGAGTGAGTCAGTCAGTCAGTCAGGACAATTGTTTTTATATAAGAGAAGATTACATGAAGTTTATAGTGGAGGTGTAATATTCAAACTTCAATCGCATGATTAGTACACAAGAAGTAGCCTATAAACGAGATTTTTAAATTTCGCCCCGCTGCCATCTTCTGGTTACGAAAACAACGAAAATAAATTATATGCAAGTGGATTAACATTTGTATAGCCTAAGATTGTTTATAGCCTCTATGAACATAAAGAATTTCAGTTTGATTGCTGTAAAAGATTCGTAGATATTGAGAACCGTCTAAATAATTCGAATGGTCGCCATGTTGGATTGTTATATGTATGGGCCGTAGAGTTATGTACCATTAAAGAAAATTATTGCGTAGGTTCATTATTCAAACTATCACTTCCATCGCATGATTACGACACAAGAAACAAAAACTTAATATTAAAATTTCGCACAGCCGCCATCTAGAGGTTATGTAAATATGTAGATAATTATAAAGACATTCAAGCTGCTGTTGGCCTAGGATATGAACAGCTTTCAGCCAAGGAAGGTAACATGGTAAGCCAACAGGGATTTATGGGACTGGGAGATGATGTTCGATGTGAACATTTTGGTACAAATGAAATAACCCTAGAAGTTGAGGAAGAATCTAATGGACTACCTGCATAATTAGCGACAAGTGTGGCACCACTGAATAACATGATATTCGATATAGGCGTCGTTCTTGCTCCAGTCCTTTTATTCAGTTCCAAGATGTTTATAGTGAGGATCTTGATTTTAAGGAGTACCCTTTTGATTTCTTCATGAAGTATATTACAGACTAGCTGTATCCGGCATACGTTGCAATGCCAATCAAAGAAAGTGTTGGCATTGTAACTTTGTATGTTGAAGTGCTTTTGGATTCCCAATATTGTTTTTCTTTTTCCGTTAACCACCTCTAAACTATTGTAAAATTGATTTACTATCTCAAAAAAATCATGGGAGCGTGCTCAACAAATCACCAAATTTCATCGCAATGAAATGAATGGTATATGTACGCATACGGGACTTTGTTGAAACGATTCGAGCACCGTCACCCATTTGTTGAATATACTCGTACGCTACCTATTGTAAAATGGATTTATTAAGTGAAAACCTTCCCTGGCGTGTACACAACAACTCATGAAAGTTTCATCGCAATCGGATGAATGGCATATGAACACATGCGGATTTTTGCTTAAACGATTCGCGCGACGACACTCATTTGTTGAATCTACTTTTGCGCCACCCATTGAAAAACGGATTTACTAATTCATACTCCTTCGCAGGACTGTGCTCAACCCCCCAAAGTTTTATGATAATCGGATGAATGTTACATGAACGCATACGGGAATTGGTTGATACGATTCACGCGTTGTCGCCCATTAATTGAATCTAATCGTGCGCTACCAACTGTAAAATGGATTTACTAAATTAGGAATCTTTGCGGGAGTGGAAACAACATTTCTCCAAATTTCATTGCAATCGCATGAATGGTATACGAACGCATACAGAATTTATTTTAAACGATACGCACGCCGTTACTCATTTGTTGAATCTACTTGTGCGATACCTATTGTAAAGTGGTTGTACTAAGCCAGAAACCTTCCCTGAAGTGTACACAACATCTCACCCAAGTTTCATCGCTTTCGGACAAATGATATATGAACGCAAACGGAACTTTTTTGAAACGCTTCGCGCGCCTTCGCTCATATGTTGAATCTACTTGAGCGCTACCTATTGTAAACTGGATTAACTAAGCCTGAATCTTTCCCTGGAGTGAACACAACTACTCACCCAAGTTTAGTCGCTATCAGTCGAATGGTATATGAACGTATACGGGACTATGTTGAAACACTTCACGCGTCGTCGCTCGTTTGTTTAATCTACTTGTGCGATACCTATCGTAAAGTAAATTTACTAACCCAGAAACCTTCCCTGAAGTGTACACAACATCTCACCCAAATTTCATCGCTATCAGACGAATAGTATATGAACGCAAACGGGACTTTGTTGAAACGCTTCGTGCATCGTCACTCATTTGTTGATTCTACTCGTGCGCTACCTATCATGACATGGATTTACTAAGACAGAAGCCTTGCCTGTAGTGTACACAACCTCTCACCCAAATTTCATCGCTATTGGACGAATTGTATGTGAACGCATACAGGACTTTTTTGAAACGCTTCGCCCGTCGTCGCACATTTGTTGAATCTACTCGTGCGCTACCTATTGTTAAGTGGATTTACTAATCCAGAAACCTTCCATGAAGTGTACACAACATCTCACCCAAGTATCATCACTATCAGACGAATAGTATATGAAGGCATACGGGACTTTGTTGAAACGCTTCGCTCGTCGTCGCTCATCTGTTGAATCTACTCGTGCGCTACCTATTAGAACATGGATTTACTAAGCCTGACACCTTGCCTGTAGTGTACACAACCTCTCACCCAAGTTTCATCGCTATCGGACGAATTGTATGTTAACGCATACAGGACTTTGTTGAAACGCTTCGCCCGTCGTCGCATATTTGTTGAATCTACTCGTGCGCTACCTATTGTTAAGTGGATTTACTAAGCCAGAAACCTTCCATGAAGTGTACACAACATCTCGCCCAAGTTTCATCACTATCAGACGAATAGTACATGTATATGAACGCATACGGGACTTATTTGAAACGCTTCGCTCGTCGTCGCTCATTTGTTGAATTTACTCGTGCGCTACCTATTATAACATGGATTTACTAAGCCAGAAACCTTGCCTGCAGTATACACAACCTTTCACCCAAGTTTCATAGCTATCGGACGAATGGTATGTGAACGCTTACAGGACTTTGTTGAAACGCTTCGGCCGTCGTCGCCCATTTGTTGAATCTACTCGTGCGCTACCTATTGTAAAAAGGATTTACTAAGTCAGAAACCTTTCCTGGAGTGTGCACAACAATACAACCAAAGTTTCATAGCAATCGGATGAATGGTATATGAACGCATACGGGACTTTTTTTAAGCGATTCGCGTACCGTCACTCATTTGTTGAATCTACTCGTGCGCTACAACTTTCATATTTATTCACCTTTTAAACCTTCTCTGGACTTCCACAAATAATTCAAATCGGTTCAGCCGTTCTGGAGTTTTAGCGAGACTAACGAATAACAAATTCATTTTTATATAATACAAGCTGACCCGGCAGACGTTGTCCTGCCAATCAATGAAAGTGTTGTAACTTCGTTTCTTGAAGTGCTTTTGGATACACAATATTTTTTTTTTCAATTTCTGTTAACTGACTCTAAACTATCGTGAAATGAATTAACTAATATAGAAACATTCGTGGGAGCGTGCACAACAACTCTCCAACGTTTCATCGCAATTGGATATATGGCATAAAACGCATACGGGATTTTGTTTAAATGATTCGTGCGCTGTCACTCATTTGTTGAATATACTCATGCGCTACCTATTGTAAAATAGATTTACTAAGCCTGAAACCTTCTCTGGCGTGTACTCAATCATTCACCAAGGTTTCATCGCAATCGGATGAATGATATATGACCGCATACGCGACATTGTGGAAACGATTCACGCGACGTCGCACATTTGTTGAATATACTCTTGCGCTACTTATTAAAAACTGGATTTACTAATCCAGAAACCTTTCCTGGAGTGTACACAACAATTCACCAAAGTTCATAGTAATCGGATAAATGGTATATGAACGCATACAGGACTATGTTGAAACGATTCGCGCGCCATCGCACATTTGTTGAATCTACTCGTGCGCTACCTACTGTAAAATGAATTTACTGAGCCAGAAACCTTTACTGAAATGTACACAACAATTCACCAAAGTTTCATCGCAATCGGATAAATGGTATATGGACGCATATGGTACTTTGTTGAAATGATTCGCGTGCCGTCACACATTTGTTGAATCTACTCGTGCCCTACCAATTGTAAAATGGATATATTAATCCAGAAACCTTCCGTAGGGTGTACACAACATCTCACCCAAGTTTCATCGTAATCGGACGAATGGTATTTGAACGCATACGGGACCTCATTGAAACGCTTCGCGCGTCGTTGCTCATTTGTTGAATCTACCCGTGCGTAACCTCCTGTGAAATGGATTTACTAAGTTAGAAACCCTCACGTAAGTGTACACAACATCTCACCCAAGTTTCATTGCAATCGGATGAATGGTATATGAACGCATACGGGACTTAGTTTAAACGTTCGCACATAGTCGCTCATTTGTAGAATCTACTCGTGCGCTACCTATTGTAAAATTGATTTACTAATCCTGAAGCCTCCCCTGGAGGGTACACAACATCTCACCCAAGTTTCATCGCTATCGGACGTATGGTATTTGAACGCATACGGGACCTTGTTGAAACGCTTCGCACGTCGTCGCTCATTTGTTGAATCTACTCGTGCGCAACCTCCTGTGAAATGGATTTACTAAGTTAGAAACCTTCACGTAAGTGTACACAACAACTCATCAAAGTTTCATCTCAATCGATGAATGGTATATAAACTTATACGGCAATTTGTTGAACGCTTCGCGCGTCGTCACTCATTTGTTGAATCTAGTCGTGCGCTACCTATTGTAAAATTAATTTACTAAGCCAGAAGCCTTCCCTGGAGTGCACACAATATATCACTCAAGTTTCATCGCTATCGGACGAATGGTATTTGAACGCATACGGGACCTTGTTGAAACGCTTCGCGCGTCGTCGCTCATTTATTGAATCTACTCGTGCGCTACCTATAGTAAAATGAATGTACTAAGCCAGAAGCCTTCCCTGGAGTGTACACAACATATCACCCAAGTTTCATCGCTATCGGACGAATGGTATTTGAACGCATACGGGACCTTTTTGAAACGCTTCTCACGTCGTCGCTCATTTGTAGAATCTAGTCGTGCGCTATCTATTGTAAAATGGATTTACTAAGCCAAACACATCCCTGGAGTGCACTCAACATCTCACCGAAGTTTCATCGCAATCGGATGAATGGTATATGAACGCATACGGAACTTGGAAACGCTCTAACGTGCAGAGACACACAGAATTCGACATTACTGCCACCTTTGGTATAAAACACAACTTTCCGCCATGTGCGGAGTGTATGTTATGGCGGTAGTTGCACAGGTTGCGACCAGGTGGCTCTACGTGCTGAGACACACAGTCCAAAAGGATCACTTTTCACTAAGGCTAGCAGTTTCCATGACGACTGTTTATGACTGTATATTGTGGTTCTAAATTTGTGTGTATATTGTGGTTCTAAAATTCTAAAATTCCACCTATCTGGTCAAATTGTGAATCTAAACCATACATGGGCCCACCCTAACATTCATACAAAATTTCATCAAAATCGGCCCAGTCGTTTAGGAGGAGTTCAGTCACATACACACGTGTCGAAGAATTATATATATAAAGACTAGCTGAAGTACCCGTGCTTCGCTACGCGTCATAAATAAATTAAACTGTGAAGGTGAAAGTTAAAACAGGGGATAGGCGAGGTGCTGCGCAGAGGGAGATTAAGGATGGAACATTTTGTCCAACTACACCGCTCGGCGTTGACCGTGTTTTATAGCACAAATTTAGGTTCTACTCGCTAACCGTTGGAGATAACTTTCGGATAGAAAATGTAATTTTAAACCTCGTATATGCCATCAAAAGTTTGCTATTTCTTAGCGTTCTCTTTTTTTTTAATGAAAATATGAAAGTTTGAAATCAAAGGGTATAGTGACGTCACTAAAATGGTCGCCATCTTTAAATAGTGCAAAGTATTGAAATCAAAAGTAACCTATATTTTAACCAGGTAAATCAGCTACTTCCATGTAAAATTCATGTAAATCGGAACAGTGGTACTTGCGTGATTGAGTAATACAGACACACACCATCGCATTTTAGCCTCGCTTCGCTCGCGTCATAGTCGTGTCATATTGTTATTCAATGAAAAGCAGGTTTAACCCCGTTAACACCCCTTTAGAACCTGAATACCCAAAAATCCCTCCTTAGTAGACGTTTTCGACACACAACTAACATATTCCCAAAATATAATTCTTCTAACTTTAATAGTTTTGGTTGGTCGATGAGAGTGAACATCCAAAAATCCTTCCTTAGTGGACGTTTTTCTTCCACAATTTCACCCCTCCCCATAGGCCCCTTAAATTGCATTTATGAAAAAACGGTCGAACACCTATTTATTTTATTTATTTATTTATTTATTTATTTTTAAGCTGATTGATTTCCTCCGAGTTTCAAACTCCTCGCCTATGTCGTTTAAGTGATACACGCTCCGTTAGGAATCTTTCAACCCCCACTTTTCATCCCTTTCACCTCATAATATACACTACGTCGAAAAAACATTAGACATGTGTCAGCTTATTAGCCTATTTTCAATTTTGAAAAAATAGGCTTACGAGATCACCTTTTGTCCGTGTGTGTGTGCGTGTGTGTGTGTGTGTGAGGTGTGTGTGTGTCCCCTTAATACAATCTAAACGGCTGGAGCGATTTCAATGAAACTCGGTACGTCCATAGCACTATTCCCGGCGACCTCGACCGTGCCCGTGAAATTTTGTTACGACTCACCAATCCAACATGGCGACTGTGCGAAATATTTCACTAGAATTCAATATCTCCGAAACTGTTACCGATATCGCCATGAAATTATATACGGTGATAAAGGGCGCTACTAGAAGTTCACCTATGAGACTTTCAAAAACCTGGTGACTACAAAACCAACATGGCGGCCAAGCGACATTATGACTTTTAAATAGACTTTTCTCGCGATTTAACTATCCAAACGTAATGAAACTTGGTACAGCAAATGTTTATACACATTTTAATGCACTGGAGTCTAATTTAGTTCAATTGTTTACATAACCTCAAAATGGCGGCTGTGCGAAATATTTCACTGACATTCTATATCTCCGAACCTATTACAGATATCACCCTGCAATTTTGTACGGTGATAAAGGGTACTGATACAAGTATACCTATGTACATTTCATAAACCTGTAAAGTACAAAACGAACATGGCGACCAAGCGAATTTGAATTATTTTAATATACTTTTCTCGTGATTTTACTCTCTGAGCGCAGTGAAATGTGGTACAGTAAATGATTTTGCAGATTGTAATGCACTGCCATCTAATTTAATTCAATTGTTTATATAACCTCAAGATGGCGGCTGTGCGAAATTTTAAAATTAAGTTTTTATTTCTTGTTTCGTAATCATGCGATCGAAGTGAAAGTTTGAATACTGAACCTAGGCAATAATTGTCCTTGAATGGTACATAACTCTATGGCCTATACATATAACAATCCTAAATGGCGAGCTTCCGAAATATTTAGACGGTTATCAATATCTATGAATCTTTTACAGCAACCAAATTGTTTTTTTTTAATGTTCATAGAGACTATGAACATATTTTCACCTATAGGACTTTCAGTAACCTTGTGAGCACAAATCCAACATGGCGGTGACGCGAAGTATAAATATTTAAATGGACGTTTCTCGCGTATTAACTATCCGAGTGCCGTGAAACGTAGCACGTTAAATGCTTATACAAATGTTGATCCACTGGCATCTTATTTATTACAATTGTTTGCATAATCACAAGATGGCTGCTCTGCGTAATTTTAAAATCTCGTTTTTACTTCTTATGTTCTAATCATGCGATTGAAGTTTGAATACCGCACGTACACAATAATCTTAATGTAATAGTACAAAAATAAATATCCAAACTGGCGACCATCTGAAATATTTAGACGGTTCTCAATATCTACGAATCTGTTACAGCAATTAAACTGAAATTTTGTATGTTGATAGTGGCAATTAACAAGAGCAGGATATATGAAAATAGGCTGTATAGTTCTTCACGGAACTACTTGTTTTTAATGATTAGTATATGTGCCAAGTATCACATCCCCAAATGAAACGACTCGTGATATATTGTTATTCAATGAAATGCACGTTTACCCCCTTAACACTTCTTTAGAACCTGAATATCCAAAACTCTTTCATTAGTGGACGTTTTCGACATACAACGAACATATCCCCAAAATTTCAGGTTTCTAACTTCAATAATTTTGGCTCGGCGATGATGAGTGAGTGAGTCAGTCAGGACATTTTCTTTCATTTATTTTTGATAATTTCCCCCCTCCCCATGAACCCTTAAATTGGATTTATGAAAAAAACAGTCAAACACCTATTTACTTATTTAAAGCTTTTTTCCCCCTAAGTTTGATGAGTGAGTAAGTGAGTCAATCAGTTAGGACACTTTCTTTCCTGTTTTTTTTCACAGAATTTCACCCCTCTCCAAGTGCCCCTTAAATTGGATTTATGAAAAAACGGTCGAACACCTATTTACTTATATTTTAAGCTGTTTTTTCCCGACGAATTTCAAACTTCTCGCCTATGTCGTTTCAGTGATACACGCTCCGTTAAGAATCCCTCAACCCCCAATTTTCACCCCTTTCACCTCATAATATACACCACATCGATAAACCCTTAGACGTATGTCTGATTATTTTTAATGATTAGTTTATATACCGAATATCACATCCCCAAAGAAACAACACATGAGATATCGTTATTCAATGAAATGCACGTTTACCCCCCATAACACCTCTTTAAAACCCGAATAAACAAAAATCATTCCTTATTAGACGTTTTCGACATACAGCGAACATTTTCCCAAAATTTCATGTTTCCAACTTTAATAGTTTTCGCTGGGCGTGATGAGAGTGAGCCAGACAGGACATTTTCTTTCAATTATGTTTACTAGAATTTCACCCCTCCTCATGGGCCCCTTAAATTGGATTGATGAAAAAACGCTTGAACACCTATTAACTTATTTTTAAGCTGTCTTTTTCCCCTGAGTTTGATGAGTGAGTGAGTTAGTCAGTCAGTTAGGACACTTTCTCTCCTTTTTCCCCTAGAATTTCACCCCACCCCATTGCCCCCTTAAATTAATTTACGAAAAAACAGTCGAATACCGATTTACTTACTTTTAAGCTGATTTTTTTTTTCGCTGAGTTTCAAATTTCTCGCCTATGTCGTTTAAAAGATAGGCCTACACGCTCCGTTAGGAATCCTTCAACCCCCACGTTTCACCCCTTTCACCTCATAATAATACACCACATCGAAAAACCCTTAGACACATGTCTGCTTATTTATAATGATTAGATTTTATGCCGAGTATCACATCCACAAATGAAAGCACTCGTGAGATATTGTTATTCAATAAAATGCAGGTTCAAACCCCTTAAGACCACTTTAGAACCTGAATATCCTAAAAACCTCCCTTAGTGTACGGTTTTGACAGACAACGAACATATCCCCGAAATGTCATGTTTCCAACTTCAATATTTTTGGCTGGGCGATGATGAGTGAGTGAATGAGTCAGGACATTTTCTTTCAATTTTTTTTTCTTCAGAATTTCACCCCTCCCGATGAACCCCTTCAATTTGATTGAAAAAAAAAACCTGTCGGAAAGCTATTTACATACTTTAAAGCAGTTTTTCCCCCCTGAGTTTGATGAGTGAGTCAGTCAGTCAATCTGTTAGGACACTTTCTTTCCTGTTCCCCCCCCCCCCCAGGAATTTCACCCCTCCACATGGGCCCCTTAAATTGGATTTTTGAAAAAACGGTCAAACATATATTTACTTATTTTTTATGCTGATTTTTTTTCGCTGAGTTTCAAACTCCTTGCCTATGTCGTTTAAGAGATACACGCTCCGTTAGGAATCTTTCAATCCCCACTTTTCACCCCTTTCACATCATTAACACATCGAAAGGCCCTCAGACACGTGTCTTGTTACTTTTTAATGATGAGTTTATATGCCGTGTATCACATCCCCCAATGAAACCAATCGGGAGATATTGTTATTCAATGAAATATAGGTTTAACCCCCTTAAGACCCCTTTAGAACCTAAATATCCGAAAATCCTCCCTTAGTGGACGGTTTTGACATACAATGAACATATCCCCAAACTGTCATGTTTCTAACTTCAATAATTTGGCTGGGCGATGGTGAGTGAGTCAGGACTTTTCTTTCAATTTTCTTTTTTCAGAAAACTCACCCCTCCCAATGAACCCCTTAAATTTCGTTTATGACAAAAACTGTCGAACACCTATTTATTTATTTTTAAGCAGTTTTCCCCCTGAGTTTGATGAGTGAGTCTGTCAGTCAATCAGTTAGGACACTTTCTTTCCTCGAATTTTCCCCCCAGAATTTCACCCCTCCCCATGGGCCCCTTAAATTGGATTTATGAAAAAAAAACGGTCAAACACCTATTTACTTATTTTTAAGCGGATTTTTTCCCGCTGAGTTTCAAACTTTTCGCGTATGTCGTTTAAGAGATACATGCTCCGTTAAGAAGCCTTCAACCCCCACTTTTCACCCCTTTCACCTCATAATATACACCACATCGAAAAACCCTCAGACACGTGTCTTCTTATTTTTAATGGTGAGTATATATGCCGAGTAACACATCCCTCAATGAAACCAAGCCGGAGATATTGTTATTCAACGAAATGCAGGTGTCCCCCCTTAACACCCCTTTAGAACCCGAACATCCAAAAATCCTTCCTTAGTGGGCGTTTCCGAATTACATTGAACATATCCCCAAAATTTCATGTTTCTAACTTTAATAGTTTTGGCTGGGCGATGATGAGTCAGTCAGTCAGTCAGGACACTTGTTTTTATATAAGAGACTAGCAGGTACCCGCGGCTTCGCTCGCAATCAAGACAATGGGAACGATGCATTATTGATGATAATTGGTTTATTCTATTACAACAATCGCGGCTACAGGTGGGTTGATTCTAATTCTGAAAATTCTGATAAATACAGTATATTGATATGAGCAGCAAAAGTGGGAATTTTATAGAGTTGTGATAGTCTGCAAATTACGATGTTACTTTATGTGAACATATTTGAAAATTTTGGTTTTGGTTTTGCCATCTTCTGCTGAGACATAACGATTTTGTTGTCCGGATAATCGCGAGCACGCCACATACTGTTGCGCGTGGGAAAAAATGGTTTTGTCCAAATGTACACCTGGAATGGCAAATCTATCGGAATATGGGGAATTAAAAGTATTTTTCCTTAAGCTATTCTGGGTATAATTTTGCCACACTTATTGATGATTTGAACGTCAATATGACGCTATTAATAGACCTACAGTAAAATATATCTCACCTTGGCCGCTGATGTACATTATGTACAAGGTTAGTAGAAGAGAGGTTGGCTCGTAACTTGCCTTCTGCTGGCAGTAGGGTGGGGGTAACGCGTCATCGGGCCTGCGAGAGGCACCCCTGTCTCCATTTACAGAGTGGACAGAGGAAACTATGTGTTTTATTTACTTGTTTGTTAATACAGTATTTATTTTGTTCAAGATATGAATTGTGTTACGTGGTGTATTATACATTAATAAACAGGTGAATATTATGTAAATTAATTACATCAGATTACCATGGAATCTATCTTTGCATATTCTAGCCCATGGGTAACTTGTTTCTTTACGTTGGGTTTCTTTTCTTTCAGTTGTTTAAGATGCCAGGAAAAATTTGCAGTGTTGCAATCTGCAAAAGTAATTCGGAAATTGTTAAGAAAACGGGAGAAAAAATATATTTCTTCAGATTTCCAAAGGATGCTAATCGTAGGAAAACGTAGGGGCAGAAATGCCATAGGAAAGATAAATTCGACCCGAATAACAAACGGATATGCAGCAAACATTTCATACCAAGTAATTTTGAAGACGAAATTCGAGGTCGACTGACAAATACTCACCCTAGAATATTAAAAAATGCGTCAATACCTTCTTTAAATTTACTGCCTCAAACACAGAGCCAAGACACAACTTCACGTACAGAACGCTCCCAGAAAAAAGAAAACCAAATTACTGAACGAAATATTGGATTCGACATTTTCCAGTGACAATGATACCGTCGTCAATAACGTCAATGGCAATGATACTGACACAAAATATGACGATCTTCTCATTAAATACAACGCATTACTTGAAGGGACCAAAAAAGTGAAGGAAAACATGCAACACTTAGAGACTAGAGCAAACTGTTTGCAATCAAGAAACATGGAATTAGAGAATTCAATTCAGCAGTATGAATGTGATTTTGACAAGAAAATTAAAGATACGTTTAAAGATTTATTGACACCAAATCAAGTCGACATTGTTAGGAAACAGCAGGGGCGTATATAAGGGGGGGGGGGGTGTTGAGGGGACTCCCCCCCCCCCCCCCGCCCCTCCCGAAAAAAAAGCAAATAAAAATTAAGAAAGTGCTTCTTTGGTAAGAGCATAAATTAATTGTACATTTGGTTGTACCCTAATCTTAACTTATCGGCTAAGTTATAAACAATATTGCAATTGAAATTATACTAACTCGTGGTGTAGTGGGTAGCATTCATCGCTGCCGCCCCGGAGATCCGAATTCGATTCCCGGCTCTGCCAAGAAATTTTAATTCTAGTCTGAGGGCTGGAACGGGGTGCACTCAGCCTTGTGAGGTAAAGCTGTGATTTCCACAGTATGTTTTTTTTTTAGAAATACATGTAAAAAACTGTTTACCTTTCTGCTTAATAAATTGACAAATATTTAGATACATGCCATTCATACTCCATAGATCATAATAGAAAATTCAGTAAGTATAAAATTTTATTTGGGTGTTGTGTTGTATTTTACAACCTTTTTTTGTATTGCCAGTAATAATTGTAGGCTATATAAACTTTGAATCTTATCTAAAATAATTACACAAAGTTATATGCTCCAAGATACTGGTTGATATATTTGGGTATTTTGCGGTGACAATCCCCTGAGAATACTCACAATTTTCCAGGATAGTCACCCCCCCCCCCGAATTTTTTTCTATATACGCCCATGGGAAACAGAAAACAAAGGCAAGATGGACAAACGATATTTAAGATATTTAAGCTTCCGAGCATACAAGTATACTAGAGTCACACTGAAATATCCATTACCTGGATTATCAACTTTGAAGCGCTGGGCAGGCAATGTTGAATTACGAAACGGTTTATTGAAAAACGTAATAGAAGTAATGAAAATTAGTGGACGAAAGAAGAATGGTCGAGAGAGAGTTACTGTTCTTTCTTTCGACGAAATGAAAGTGTCATCACTGTATAATATGATGCTCAAGCAGACGAAGTTGTGGGCCCACATACATACATGCAAGTTGTAATGGCAAGAGGGTTATTTCAGAACTGGAAGCAACCTGTGTACATTAATTTCGACAAAAAAAAGTCGAAAGACATTATAAATGAAGCGGTTATGTCACTACATAATAAAGAATACGATGTAGTTTCGGACTGTGGCGGAGGGAATATGGCACTGTGGAAAGAACTCGGTATTACCATTGAAACTACACACTACGTGCATCCGATGACAAAGGAAAAAATCTACTTTTTCGCAGACGCACCTCACCTGCTTCAATTAAATCCTAATGTGGTTGGCGAAAGTTAGAATGACATTCCACGGGGTCACCAACATCGTGGTGCTGTTATCAGTGACAGTTTTGCTGATTCCGAGGGTGGCGGAAATGAAGACGAACGTGCAGGCACCAATGGACAGCAATGACAGAATTATAAATAATAATGCAGTGCTTAGGGAAGCAATGGGGATAGGTGGATCTGCGCCTGTTGGAGATATAGTCGGCTGTGAGTATGTTTGTATATATCAGTTTTATTATGTTGAAGGAGGTGTATAATTAAATTAGTCATGCAATTAAGCGTTCAGCATCATCTATTATTCACAACGATTCATTAGTTGACACTCTGAAATGGCTGATGCCCTTAAAAATATGATTTACTGAGCTCGTAATGCGCTACGGACTAACGACCGATTCAAACGCAGCAGGCCCGTGACGTATTCCCGCGCGCTCTCCCATTGGCCGAGAGTTATGAGCCAACCTGTACTCTACAAACCTTGCATTATGTAGTCTCTTCCCGTGTTACATCCCAGTGATTGAAATTCTCCAACAACCCTTCTGCCTCTCATGCCTGTCTAAGTAATTAAAATTCCCGATTGTTGTTGTCTGAGTCTTCAGTTTTTTGACCGGTTTGATGCAGCGCTCCATGCCTCACTCTCCTGAGCTAATCGTTTCATCTCTACATTGCTGCCGCACCCTACATATGAGCCAATCTGTATAACCCTGGTCTACCCCTACAGTTCTTGTCCTTGACCCTCCCATCCATAACTAAGCTTGCTATTCCTGGGTGTCTTAATATGTGTCGTACCAACCTATCTCTTCTCTTCATTAGCAGTCGCCAGAAACATCTCTCCTCTCCCACTCGTCTTAATAGCTCTTCATTTGTAACCCTATCTACCCATCTGATCTTCATCATTCTCCCGTAACACCACATTTCAAACGCTTCAATTCTCCTCTTTTCTGCAGCACCATTAGTCCAAATTTCACTTCATTATAGTGTCACGCTCCAGACAAAAGCTTTCAAAAATTACATCATAATACCTAAATGTATATTCGATGTCAACAGATTCCTTGTCTTTAGAAATGCTTTTTTTGCCTGAGCCAACCTGCTTTTTATATCCTCTTTGCTTCGTCCATTACTGGTTATTTTGCTTCCTAAGTACCGATAACAGAAGTCTCCTCCTTCCCGTAGCGTTTCACCTGCCAATTTGATGTCCATACAGGTTTCTGATTTATTTCGGCTGCATTCCAATAATTTTGTTTTACATTTATTGATTTTCATCATGAATTCATTCGTCAAAACGGAGTCCTTACCATTCAAAAACTCGTTCAAATCTTCTGGCGTATTGGCCAAGATGACGATGTCATCAGCAAATCTCAGAGATGAAATTATTTCTCCTTGAATCTTCACTCCGACTTCTAATTGTTCTCCAATTTCCTGATTATTGAGTTTTTAGAGATGTTTGAAATGCGTTGCCCTCGCATATGGTGCAGATGCATTGTCAAAGGAAAACATTCCATGTTACGAACATGGGCCGCATAACCTGTACCGAAAGCCTATTCTAGACAGCAGTTCCTTGAACTCAGATTCACCAACATATTATTGTATCTTTCCATGTGGTATGTCTCTGTACCTCAACATACAAAAGAGTGCTTTAAAAATCATGTCTTGTGTACATTTTGGAAAAGGTAGTGAGTGTGGTTTTTGCCGGAGTGGATACTCGCAAGTAGAAATTCTTTTCAGTAAAACAGACTGGTTCACAATTTGGTAAGTGCACATTGAGGTATATGACGGCGGGATGCCTTAAGTGTTAAGGAAACGGCAATAGCCGCCTCAGAGCTTCGTTGCTACTGAAATAATGACCAGGCTGATATCTGTACTTACCTATACGGGATTTGTGAGCCCAGTGTTTATGAAATTGAACGTAGCTATATCGCTACCTTTAATAGCCGCTACTGTAGTGTTTAAAAATTAAAGGTGGTATTAGAAGGCGCTTCCCCTATTTTTTTACCCCTGGCACTACAGCCCACGAAGGGCCTAGGCCTATCATGCGACCGCTTCCCAGCCATTTGGCCTGCAGATATTGTGGTGACGCGTGGTCAGTGCATAGTGTCCCCTCAGCCGTTAATCTTGTTCTTCGTGACCGGGGCGCTGCCTCACAGCTACTCAATTGTTGTCACGAATCTGAGTGTAGCCCGTTGCAGCCCTCACGTCAGTGTCTAAAATCTCTGACGGAGCCGGGAATCGAACCCGGGGCCTCCGGACGAGAGGCAGGCGCGCTACACTGTTCTTATTGTGTTTATATATATATATATATATATATATCTTGAAAAAGATAATAAATGGATTGGCATTGCCTCCTACAGGGATTATAGAAAATCGGATGTCATACCTTGAGGTAGTGTTGCCATGGAAACGGACTTGCGATTAGTTCATCAATGAGAGCGAAGATAGTTTTCTGCGAATATCTTTGAAACTGTTGGTTTTAGGGCTTTAAAATGTAGTTTTCGGTGTCCCGTAGGGACACACCGAGTATTCCTTCCTGCATCGAGGGGAGTAAAATGAGCTTTGTCCGGTCTTTATGCGACAACTTCGATATTTTGTCCTGGTTGAGTATTTTAGGTGACTTTTCAGTTATGTTGCCTGTTCCACGGGAACAATGATTTATTTCCGGATGAAAGGCACCCTATATGTTATCCCAGGGTATAAGCTGTCTCCATTTCAAATTTCATCCAAATCCGTCGAGCCGTTTTAGTGTCAAGAGGTAACAAACTAACACACAGACAGACAGACGGACAGACTTCCACAATTATAATATTGTTACGGCTGTGAGTTTGTGTCATCGCTCGCCGCATGAGTCACAACTGCCCCAGGGCTGGTCTGTGCCCTGCCTCGTGTATTGCGTGCGCCTTATGCAACAGGGCTATTAGGACAAAGGGATGGTCCAGAATATTCGTGACCCAGCCAGTGAAGGAAATCTCTAGAAGCCGTGTGTCCTGGACGATTCTAGAATTCATTGAGTCACCAGCCTGCTATATAAGCGGCCTCAAAGTGAGGGGACTGGGCTTTCAGTGGGTGTGTGTTTCTGAGCTAGTGCGTGTTTTCCCGAGCCACAGAAGTGTGGTTACGAAGTGCCGTGCGAGTTACGAAATCCAGTGGCATTGTTTCTCCCAGCTTGTGAACAGCCTGCAGCAAGTGATCGTAAATAACTGTAGTCGGTGTACATAAGTGAGAGGAGCAGGTAGTTTCTGTCAATGCCACCGTACTCATTAGGACGGATTAACTTCTGTGGTCTGTTGACAAGTGAAAGGGCCAAGAGCGCTCAAGGAAGAGACTTGAGGAAACTGGAGTAAGGTTCCAATTGTTTGTATTTGCTGATGAGTGGTGTATGTTCTGGCCGCAATAAAGTTAATTATTTCATTTAAAGGAACAACCGGTGTTGTGCTTCAACCCACCGTAATCCAGTTAACAAAAGTGCCACTAGGGGGGTGGCACGTAACAACTGGTATCAGAAGTGGGATTACGAACTCAAGCACAACACCTGACGGTCCTGGTTTCAAAACCTGAGCAGGTCATTTTCTCTAATTTTCCTGTGAGTGCATGCCCTTTACAAGACAAACAACTAAAATGGAGGCGTAATTGGCAGCATTGCTATAAAAGTTAAATGGCATGGAAACCAAGATGGAGGACGGCCAGAAGAATTTAACCAAGGACCTAACTGCCAAATTAGAAGTCGGCCAGAAGAAGATGGAGGACGGCCAGAAGAATTTATCCAAGGACCTAACTGCCAAATTAGAAGACGGCCAGAAGAAGATGGAATACGCTCAAAATAAGTTAAAAGGAAAAGGAAGCTTGTAGTTTAACGTTACCGTTAATCTTGCGATCATAAGCCACGGGACCTCCGTTTTACGTAGAATCCGAACCACAGGACATGGCATTTCGCATCGAAAATCTCACATGCAGTGACCGGGAATCGAACCCGGTCCGCCTTGGTGAGAGGCATACAGCTTGACCGTTGCGCCACCACGCCCCCGTCAAAATAAGTTAGCGGAGGACCTGAAGAAGATGGAGGACGGCCAGAAGAAGATGGAGGACGGCCAGAAGAAGTTGGCCGAGGACCTAACTGCTAAATTAGAAGATGGCCAGAAGAATTTAACTAAGAAGATAGAGGACGGCCAGAAGAAGATGGAAGATGGGCAGAATAAGTTAGCACAGGACCTGAGGAAATTTGAACTGGGTCTGCGTGAGGAAGTCACGGCAGTGGAAAAGAAGTTCGACGCTTTAAAAGAAGAAGTTGCCGAGCTACGCCGACGCCCGCTGACGGGGGTGGAAGAGAGATTCAACGCTCTACAAAAGGAATTTGCTGAGCTGCGCCGACACCCGCCGACAGGGATGGAAGATAGATTCAAAGTCCTACAAGAGGAAGTCGCCGAGCTGCGCCGACGCCCGCCGACCGGGGTGGATGAGAGAGTCAAAGCCCTGCAAGAGGGAGTTGCCGAACTGAGCCAACGCCCAATCACGGGGGTGGAAGAGAATTTCAACGCTCTTCAAGAGGAAGTTGCCGAGCAGCGCCGACGCCCGCCCACAGGTACACCGGGGACATCAGGAACGGGACAGAACAGACTGACGCCCCCAACCTTCGACGGAAAGGTCCCGTGGAGCACCTACTTACGTCAGTTCGAGGCGGCCTGTTCCATAAATAACTGGAACAACACAGAAAAGGCTACAGCTCTCATTGTAGCGCTGAGAGGTGACGCCCTTAACGTCCTTCAGGCCATCCCGACTGGATCCCAGGACTACGCTTCACTGATCGCCCATATGGAGTCCCGATATGGAGATAGCCACCTTCAGCAGGCCTACCAGATGCAGCTCCGGATCCGGGTACAGACGAACGCGGAAACCCTGCAGGAGTTCGAGATGGACATCGCACGCCGCGTAAGGCTCGCATATCAACAGCGCCGGCCGAATTTCTGGAACAGATTGCGACGCAGACCTTCACCGACGGGCTACGGGACTCGGACACTCAACAGGCGCTGCGACTTGCGCGCAATAAGACCCTGGCAGATGCGCTGAGCCACGCACTTGAGTTCGAGACGGCAAAGCAGGTACCTAGAATGCGCGCGCGGGTGCGTCAGGTGGACGTCGACGAACCAGCCAAAGCCAGCAAGACCAAGCCCCTGGCCGATGAACTGATGGAGGCGCTAGCCCGGTTCTTCAAGAGTCGCAGTACCACCAACAAAAACGTAGCCGAAGGACATCCGGAGAGGCGGCCCGGAAGAGGACTACCGACCTGATGGACCTGCCGTAAGAGAGGCCACCTGAGCAAGGACTGCGGTGATCGCCGCCGCCAAGGGTTTCCGTCGGGACAGTCAGTCGTAGGGAAACCGCGCGGGCCAGGAAAGCAAGTATCAGCCAGCCTTGGGGGGCAAAGGTTGGCTTGTGACAGTCGTCAAGCCCCGGCAGTCCAAGTGCGTGTGACGCAGTTACGGAGGGATAATAGCAGCCTGATGGTCGACGGAGTCGTCAACGGAGAGAACTGGCCCATGCTAATCGACACGGGAGCATCGAGGACCATCGTCAGTCCCACCGTGATCCCGAAGTGGAGAGTGCAACCCACACAAAGGAACCTCAGCCTAATAACCGCGACCGGAGAGACCGCACCGGTACATGGCGAAGCATCTCTGGAGTTCGTCATTGGTCGACGGGCGATAAAGCATCCAGTGCTTGTGGCTGACGTGTCAAGTGAAGTGATCATCGGACTGGACTTCCTGGACCAGAACAACATCATCTTGGACTTGAGTACCAACACTCTGCACTTCGAAGGTGAGGAACTTGCTTTGCAGCCAGCACACGAAGCCGTTACCGCACGAAGGGTAAGGCTGAGGGAGGACGTCATCGTTCCTGCCAGGACGGAGGTCAGCGCCGCCGTAATTGTCGAAGGAACTGCTGAGGGAGTGGCGGCTGTCATCGAGCCAAAATATGAGGACATCCAGACAAAAGGATTGCTAGTTGCCAAGACCTTCATCAACACGACGTCTCGGCCGTACGTCCGCCTGTCCAACATGAGCGACTACGACATTACGGTTCACCGGGACACCAACCTAGGAGTCTGCGAGCCCGTTACCTGGATTGCCCGCATCACTGATACGACGGACGGACACCTGCAGACGGACAACCGAAGAAGACGCACACTGCCAGAAGAACTACAGAAGCTGTACCAAGGATCCCAGGACCATTTAGACGAGGAACAATCACGCCAACTTCAGGACCTGCTACGCGAATTCCAGGACGTCTTCTCCGTGGGGAGCAAAGACTTCGGCAGGTCAAGCTTGGTCCAGCACAGAATCGACGTTGGGGACAGCGCACCGATTAGAGCCACATTCCGACGTGTCCCGCTCGCCAAGCAAGCCGAAGTCGACCGGATGGTAGAAGAGATGAAGGAGCAAGGGGTGATCGAGCCATCACATAGTCCTCGGAGTTGTCCGGTCGTGCTAGTGAAGAAGAAGGACGGTTCCACCAGGTTCTGCGTGGATTACAGGCGGGTGAACGACGTCACGAAGAAGGACAGCTACCCTCTACCCCGGATCGACGACACGCTGGTCACCATATCAGGATCAAGATGGTTCTCCACCTTGGATTTGAAGAGTGGCTACTGGCAGGTGGAGGTCCACCCTAAGGACCGCGAGAAAACGGCGTTCTCCGTGGGCAGCGGGCTCTGGCAGTTCACCGTCATGCCATTCGGTCTGTGCAACGCCCCTGCGACCTTCGAAAGGCTAATGGAGTCCATTCTGAGGGGACTACATTGGAAGACATGCCTGGTATACCTAGACGACGTCAACGTTCTGGGAAAAAGCTTCGAGGAGCACTACAGCAACCTGAAGGAGATCTTGATGATGCTACGGGCAGCCCAGCTGAAGTTGAGCCCCAAGAAGTGTCAGCTCTTCCAGAAGCAGGTCCAGTACCTTGGGCATATTGTCTCCGAGGAAGGGGTGCGCACCGACCCAGAAAAGACCGCAGCTGTGAGGGAGTGGCCAGTTCCGAAGGACAAGTCCCAACTACGAAGCTTCCTGGGACTCTGCACTTATTACCGTCGCTTCGTGAGAGGATTCGCCGACATCGCCAAACCTTTACATCGACTGACTGAGAAGGACCAACTCTTCACGTGGACAGCAGAATGCCACAGTGCCTTCGAACAACTCAAGCAGGCTCTGTGCACCGCGCCTATTCTGGTCTACCCCAGACCTGGAACAAGGTTCATCGTAGAAACCGATGCCAGCGACTTTGGTATAGGGGGAATCCTGTCGCAAATAGTGGACGGCGAGGAGAGAGTAGTGGCCTACTTCAGCAAAACCTTGTCAAAACCAGAGAGGAACTACTGCGTCACCAGGAAGGAACTGCTCGCCATCGTGAAGACCATCGAACACTTTCACAAGTACCTGTACGTGCAAGAATTTCTCATCAGGACCGACCATGCAACCCTGCGGTGGCTCCTGAACTTCAAACAACCCGAGGGTCAACTCGCGCGGTGGTTAGAGAGGCTTCAACAGTACAACTTCGAGATCCAGCACAGGAAAGGCCAACTGCATTCTAACGCCGACGCCCTGTCACGAAGACCGTGCCCCGAAGACTGCACCTTCTGTACCAGAAGGGAGGAGAACACCGGGATACAGTGCCGAAGGACTACCGTGGAACTTCAAGGGAGCTGGAGCCACGAATCTTTCACGCGGGCACAAGCAGAAGATGATGACCTGGGACTGATAGCCGAATGGAAGAGGGCCTGTGTCCCCAGACCCGGGTGGAACATTGTGAGTGACTGCAGCCCAAAGTTTAAGGCCTACTGGGCACAGTGGGACTCGCTGATTGTGAGGGATGGCCTCATCTGCCGTACCTGGGAGAGCACCGACGGGAAGACATCTCGGGAACAAGTCGTCGTTCCAAAGGCTATGACGGAGGAAGTCCTGAAGGAAGTTCATGGAGGATCATCTGGTGGACACCTAGGGATAAAGAAGACCCTGGAGAAGCTGAGAGAGCGGTTCTACTGAATCGGATGCCGAACAGACGTGGAGAACCACTGCGCGAGGTGCCACGATTGTGCAGCCAGCAAGGGCCCAGGACGAAGACGACGGGGTCCACTGAAGACCTACAACGTGGGCGGCCCCATTTTAGAGAGTGGCCATCGCTGTTGCTGGGCCATTCCCGTTAAGCGAGGCAGGGAACCGCTACATATTAGTCGTCAGCGACTACTTTACCAAATGGCCGGAGGCGTATGCGCTCCCTAACCAAGAAGCCGCGACGATTGCAGAGACCCTGGTGAAGGAATTCGTCAGCCGGTACGGAGTACCCCTGGAGCTGCACTCCGACCAAGGGAGGAACTTCGAGTCGCAGGTGTTCCAGAACCTATGCCAGCTGCTGGGAATCCGGAAGACAAGGACAACGCCGCTACACCCTCAGTCCGACAGGATGGTAGAGCGATTCAATCGCACCATCGAGAACCATCTCCGAATAGTCGTCAGCGAGTTCCAGAGGGATTGGGACAAACATCTTCCACTATTTCTCCAGGCCTACCGCGCCGCCGTGCATGAAGCCACCGGGTGCACACCAGCCCGGGCCTTGTTTGGGAGGGAGCTCCGTCTACCTGTCGATCTTGCCTTCGGCCGACCTGGGAATGATCCGATCCCGGTAAGCCAGTATTGTCAAGAACTGGTCGACCAACTGGAGGACGTGCACGCGTTTGCGAGGAGGAAACTGCGGATCGAGACCGACCGAATGAAGACCCGATACGACCAGCAGACGGATGCCGGTGGATTCCACGAGGACGACCTGGTCTGGCTCTTCAACCCATTACGGAAGAAAGGCCTGTCACCCAAACTGCAGAAGTCCTGGGAGGGCCCGTACCGAGTCGTGAAACGGATCAACGATGTCGTCTACAGGATCCAGCGGAGCCCGAGGGCGAAGATGAAGATCGTGCATCGAGATCGCCTGGCAGCCTACGGAGGGACACAGACGGACCAATGATTGATCGGGACGATCAGCCTTTTTAGGAGGGGGGTGGTGTTACGGCTGTGAGTTTGTGTCATCGCTCGCCGCATGAGTCACAACTGCCCCAGGGCTGGGCTGTGCCCTGCCTCGTGTATTGCGTGCGCCTTATGCAACAGGGCTACTAGGACAAAGGGATGGTCCAGAATATTCGTGACCCAGCCAGTGAAGGAAATCTCTAGAAGCCGTGTGTCCTGGACGATTCTAGAATTCATTGTGTCACCAGCCTGCTATATAAGCGGCCTCAAAGTGAGGGGACTGGGCTTTCAGTGGGTGTGTGTTTCTGAGCTAGTGCGTGTTTTCCCGAGCGACAGAAGTGTGGTTACGAAGTGCCGTGCGAGTTACGAAATCCAGTGACATTGTTTCTCCCAGCTTGTGAACAGCCTGCAGCAAGTGATCGTAAATAACTGTAGTCGGTGTACATAAGTGAGAGGAGCAGGTAGTTTCTGTCAAGGCCACCGTACTCATTAGGACGGATTAACTTCTGTGGTCTGTTGACAAGTGAAAGGGCCAAGAGCGCTCAAGGAAGAGACTTGAGGAAATTGGAGTAAGGTTCCAATTGTTTGTATTTGCTGATGAGTGGTGTATGTTCTGGCCGCAATAAAGTTAATTATTTCATTTAAAGGAACAACCTGTGTTGTGCTTCAACCCACCGTAATCCAGTTAACAAAAGTGCCACTAGGGGGGTGGCACGTAACAATATATATAGGGATATATATATGAGGAATTTGAACATTTTTCAAAATATACCAATATTTATGTCACACAGTCTGGTAAAACTAATTTCAAAAGTACCAATGCCAATGAGATAAAAACATTGATTGGACTACATATAGGCCTATATATATAGGAAACCTCACATTTTCTCGCGCCCAAATGCTTTGGGAGAATTTTATTGCTATTGGATTGTTCCCGTAGTTGGTAGCATGCTGAACTGCAGTGCCCAAGATAGTGGGTTCAAACCCAGCCGAAGACGTCAGATTTTTTAAGAGCGTTAAAAGTCCTTCACTATGCCTTCCTTCGGAGGGGAAGTAAAGCCGGCGGTCCCATGTCATAGATTTGTGGGATGTAAAAGGTCCTTTCACAGACTAAACTTGTGTAAAGCTAAATTGTTAGATTAGATTTCGTCGGAAAGCACTATCAAAGTTCCAACGGTCACCACTTGGTATCATTGATACCTGGTAGTGAAAGTTGGAACTACTTGAAATTGAACGGAACTTGTAGCTCAACCTATGGGTGTCCGCTGGAAGCAGCTACAGACTCAGTCGAGCCGAACATGTCCTTGGACACTCCCGGCACTAAAAGCCATACGATAGGTAAATAAATAATGGGTAAAGACAGTCTTTTTCAGTTGCGCAGTGCCTACATATCGTAAACAATCTAGAACGTACTGAAAACTGCAATGACAAATTATGCAAAGTTCGATCCTAGATTAATGTCATCAGAATAATGTGTTTACAGCTTCCCCTTGAAGAGTGCTTGTGCATCGATGAGCAGATGATGACTTTGAAGGGATAACTTGAATTCAAGCAGTGTGTGATAGGTAAGCCATGCCCACGGGGAGTGGAATTCTTTGTGTTGGCTGGTAAGAGTGGAGCTGCATATGATTTCCTAATTTATAAGGGCAGTCAGTACCAATGGAATTGATGAAAAAATCCAGAGCAGAAAGACGTCCAAAGGGAGACATTAGGTATGAAGGTATTGACCATCTCCCTTTAGTTGACGATAGGAAGGATGGTGGTAGGCGTAAGATAACACCTTGCAATGGAAAATCGAAATTCCACTGCTCCAAATGTCATGTACATCTATGCATCAAAAAAGAAACCAACTGCTGACAATGCGCTGTTGGCAAATGAAGGAAGGAGCAGAAAGACTCTGGCCACTCTACCGCATGTATACTCCGGCTGAGGAGGCACGGACCTGCCATCGGGCAGAATACCAATAATAATAATCTTCACAATACGTTCAATTTTTGGTGTACAGAAGGCAAGACTGCAAAGTGGTTCTGTTTATCAGGAGGACTCTTTGAGGAGGAATGTTCTTCCAAATTATTTTGTGTTTTGGGTGATATTGTTCAAATAATAGAAGGAAAGTCAGTCCACATTATTGTATGATCTCTATTTAGTTGCTATTGGCTTTGTATTAGTCGTATTCTGCAATAAAAGTATGTAGAAAACCTGCATTTTAATCGACTACTGCACCTGAGACCCGATGTCCAATATATTGGACAAGGAAATGTTTTCTAACACAATGGCGAATTTTTTTTTTCTTTGTCTAGATATGGTTTACATTCCAAGGAAAGTGTTTGGTGGCAATTTTGTTTTTTGTGGTAGATAATTCAGGACTGAGGCATAGAAAGCTTTGAAGCCATTAATTCAGTGTTGCCTTATTATTTGGATGTTGTAAATTTTCAATCGGTCAACACGAGTACAGTAATACCTATTATTATTATTATTATTATTATTATTATTATTATTATTATTATTATTATTATTATTATTATTATTATTATCCAAAAAAACTATACCAATCATAACACATCTCATAAACAAGATATTCGAATCAGGCATAATACCAAAATATCTGAAATACACAATTATTAAACCAATATATAAGAATGGCGATCACTTAGACTTTGGCAACTACAGACCAATATGCATTTTATCAATCCTCCACAAAATTATGGAAAAATGCTTGGATATGAGATTGAAGAATTTCCTAAATAAATATGATATTTTAAAGGGACACCTGTACGGTTTTAGGAAGGGGAAAAGTACTGAACTACTCCTGGCTGAATTTGCCAATGTAATAAATAATGCCTTAAATAAGAACAATCACATAATGGTACTTTTTCGTGACTTTTCTAAAGCATTTGACACAATAAATCACAATAAACTACTTGCAAAATTACACGATATTGGAATAAGAGGCACGACTTACAAACTATTTGAAAGCTATCTGAAAAACAGGGAAATGGCAGTTATGGTCAATAACACTATCAGTGACGCAGTAGAAGGAACACAAGGTATCCCTCAATGCAGCATTATCTCACCTACACTATACAACCTGTTCGTAAACGACATGAATGAAGCCATTAAACACAGTAAAATATTTATTTATGCTGATGACACCACTATATATACTGTTACGGCTGTGAGTCTGTGTCATCGCTCGCCGCTTGAGTCACAACTACCCCAGGGGCTGGGCTGTGGCTTGCCTCCTGTATTGCGCGCGCCTTATGCAACAGGGCTACTACAGACAAAGGGATAGTCCAGAAGATTCGTGACTGGACCAGCGGTGGAAACCTCGAGAAGCCGTGGACTCTGGATGGATCTAGAACCATTTATTGAGTCACCGGCCTGCTATATAAGAGTGACCCGTGAAGCAGTTGTTGTTGTGTTTTACGAGCTAGTGTGAGCGTTCATTCTGAGCGACAGAAGTGTGGTGACTTGCGAAACCCCTAGTGTAGCGGCGAAGTGAGGAACATACAGGGGACTGCCGTGTTCTGAGTAAGTGTGCTTTCACTGAGTGTCAGATATTGTGGTGTCGAAATTAAGTGACATTGTTTCTCCCAGCTGGTGAACAGCGCGCAGCAAGTGCTCGTAAGTACTGTAGTAGGCGCACATTAGAAAGAAGTTGCATGTAGTCCTGTCAAGGCCACTAGGCTCATTAGCGGCAGGATTAACTTCTGTGGTTTGTGCAAGTGAAAGGGGCCAAGAGCGCATAAGGAAGAGACTTGAGGAAACTGGAGAAGGCTCCTAATTGCATGTATTTGCTGATTCGTGTAATTTTCTGGCCACAATAAAGTTAATTATTTCTATAAGCAGTAATTGGTGTTGTGCTTTGTACCCCACCGTAATCCAGTTAACAAAAGTGCCACTAGGGGGGTGGCACGTAACAACTGGTGTCAGAAGCCGGATTACGAACTCAAGCACAACACCTGACGGTCCTGGTTTCAAAACCCGAGCAGGTCAATTTTTTAAAATTTTCCTGTGAGTGCATGCCCTTTACAAGGCAAACAACTAAAATGGAGGCGCAATTGGCAGCATTGCTAGAAAAGTTAAATGGCATAGAAGACGGCCAGAAGAATTTAACCAAGGAGCTAACTTGCAAATTAGAAGACGGCCAGAAGAAGATGGAAGACGGTCAAAATAAGTTAGCGGAGGACCTGAAGAAGATGGAGGACGGCCAGAAGAAGATGGAGGACGGCCAGAAGAAGTTAGCCGAGGACCTAACTGCTAAATTAGAAGATGGCCAGAAGAATTTAACCAAGAAGATAGAGGACGGCCAGAAGAAGATGGAAGACGGGCAGAATAAGTTAGCACAGGACTTGAAGAAATTAGAACTGGGTCTGCGTGAGGAAGTCACAGCAGTGGAAAAGAAGTTCGACGCCTTAAAAGAAGAAGTTGCTGAGCTACGCCGACGCCCGCTGACAGGGGTGGAAGAGAGATTTAACGCTCTACAAAAGGAATTTGCTGAGCTGCGCCGACACCCGCCGACAGGGATGGAAGATAGATTCAAAGCCCTACAAGAGGAAGTCGCCGAGCTGCGCCGACGCCCGCCGACCGGGGTGGATGAGAGAGTCAAAGCCCTACAAGAGGAAGTAGCCGAACTGCGCCAACGCCCACTCACGGTGGTGGAAGAGAAAGTCAACGCTCTTCAAGAGGAAGTTGCCGAGTTGCGCCGACGCCCGCCCACAGGTACACCGGGGACACCAGGAACGGGACAGAGTAGAGTGACGCCCCCAACCTTCGACGGAAAGGTCCCGTGGAGCACCTATTTACGTCAGTTCGAGGCAGCCTGTTCCATAAACAACTGGAACAGCACGGAAAAGGCTACAGCTCTCATTGTAGCGCTGAGAGGGGACGCCCTTAACGTCCTTCAGGCCATCCCGACCGGATCCCAGGACTACGCTTCACTGATCGCACATATGGAGTCCAGATATGGGGATAGCCATCTTCAGCAGGCCTACCAGATGCAGCTCCGGACCCGGGTACAAAAGAACGCGGAAACCCTGCAGGAGTTCGAGATGGACATCGCACGCCTCGTAAGGCTAGCCTACCCAACAGCGCCGGCCGACTTTCTGGAGCAGATTGCGACGCAAACCTTCACCGACGGACTACGGGACTCGGACACTCAACAGGCGCTGCGACTCGCGCGCAATAAGACCCTGGCAGATGCGCCGAGCCACGCACATGAGTTTGAGACGGCGAAACAGGCATCTAGAATGCACGCGCGGGTGCGTCAAGTGGACGTTGACGAACCAGCAAAACCCAACGAGACCAAGCCCCTGGCCGACGAATTGATGGAGGCGCTAAGCCGTTTCTTCGATAGTCGCGGCACTACCAGCAACGACACAGCCGGAAGACAACCGGAGAGGCGGCCCGGAAGAGGACTACCGACCTGCTGGACCTGCGGTAAGAAAGACCACCTGAGCAAGGACTGCGGTGATCGCCGCCGCCGAGGGTATCCGACGGGAAGTCAGTCGTCCGAAAACCGCGCGGCCCAGGGAAACGAGTATTAGCCAGCCTTGGGGGGCAAAGGTTGGCTTGTGACAGTCGTCAAGCCCCGGCAGTCCAAGTCCGTGTGACGAAGTTACGGAGGGACAATAGCAGCCTGATGGTCGACGGAGTTATCAACGGAGTGAGCTGGCCCATGCTAATCGACACGGGAGCATCGAGGACCATCGTCAGCCCCACCGTGATCCCGAAGTGGAGAGTGCAACCCACACAAAGGAACCTCCAGCTAATAACCGCGACCGGAGAGACCGCACCGGTACATGGCGAAGCATCACTGGAGTTCGTCATTGGTCGACGGGCGATAAAGCATCCAGTACTTGTGGCTGACGAATCAAATGAAGTGATCATCGGACTGGACTTCCTGGACCAGAACAACATCATCTTGGATCTGAGTACCAACACTCTGCACTTCGGAAGTGAGGAACTTGCTTTGCAACCAGCACACGAGGCCGTCGCCGCACGACGAGTAAGGCTGAGAGAGGACGTCATCGTTCCCGCCAGGACGGAAGTCAGCGCTGCCGTAATTGTCGACGGAACTGCTGAGGGTGTGGCGGCTGTCATCGAGCCAAAATATGAGGACATCCAGACAAAAGGGTTGCTAGTTGCCAAGACCCTCATCAACACGACGTCTCGGCCGTACGTCTGCCTGTCCAACCTGAACGACTACGACATTACGGTTCACCGGGACACCAACCTAGGGGTCTGCGAGCCCGTTACCTGGATTGCCCGCATCACCGACACGACGGACGGACACCTGCAGACGGACAAACGAAGAAGACGCACACTCCCAGAAGAACTACAGAAGCTGTACCAAGGATCCCAGGACCATTTAGACGAGGAACAATCACGCCAACTTCAGGACCTGCTACGCGAATTCCAGGATGTCTTCTCCCTGGGAAGCAAAGACTTCGGCAGGACAAGCTTGGTCCAGCACAGAATCGACGTTGGGGACAGCGCACCGATTAGGGCCCCGTTCCGACGTGTCCCGCTCGCCAAGCAAGCCGAAGTCGACCGGATGGTAGAAGAGATGAAGGAGCAAGGGGTGATCGAGCCATCACATAGTCCTTGGAGTTCTCCGGTCGTGCTTGTGAAGAAGAAGGACGGTTCCACCAGGTTCTGCGTGGACTACAGGCGGGTGAACGACGTCACGAAGAAGGACAGCTACCCTCTACCCCGGATCGACGACACGCTGGACACCATATCAGGGTCAAGATGGTTCTCCACCTTGGATTTGAAGAGTGGCTACTGGCAGGTGGAGGTCCACCCTAAGGACCGCGAGAAAACTGCGTTCTCTGTGGACAGCGGGCTCTGGCAGTTCACCGTCATGCCATTCGGTCTGTGCAACGCCCCTGCGACCTTCGAAAGGCTAATGGAGTCCATTCTGAGGGGACTACACTGGAAGACCTGCCTGGTCTACCTAGACGACGTCATCGTTCTGGGGAGAAGCTTCGAGGAGCACTACAGCAACCTGAAGGAGATCTTGTTGAAGCTACGGGCTGCCCAGCTGAAGTTGAGCCCCAAGAAGTGTCAGCTCTTCCAGAAGCGGGTCCAGTACCTTGGGCATATCGTCTCCGAGGAAGGGGTGCGCACCGACCCAGAGAAGACCGCAGCTGTGAGGGGGTGGCCAGTTCCGAAGGACAAGTCCCAACTACGAAGCTTCCTGGGACTCTGCACTTATTACCGTCGCTTCGTGAGGGGATTCGCCGACATCGCCAAACCTTTACATCGCCTGACTGAGAAGGACCAACTCTTCACGTGGACAGCAGAATGCCACAGTGCCTTCGAACAACTCAAGCAGGCTCTGTGCACCGCACCTATTCTGGCCTACCCCAGACCTGGAACAAGGTTCATCGTCGATACCGATGCCAGCGACTTTGGCATAGGGGGAATCCTGTCGCAGGTAGTGGACGGCGAGGAGAGAGTAGTGGCCTACTTCAGCAAGGCCTTGTCAAAGCCAGAAAGGAACTACTGCGTCACCAGGAAGGAGCTGCTCGCCATCGTGAAGACCATTGAACACTTCCACAAGTACTTGTACGGGCAAGAATTTCTCATCAGGACCGACCATGCATCCCTGCGGTGGCTCCTGAACTTCAAGCTGCCCGAGGGTCAACTCGCGCGGTGGTTAGAGAGGCTTCAACAGTACAACTTTGAGATTCAGCACAGGAAAGGCCAACTGCATTCTAACGCCGACGCCCTGTCACGAAGACCGTGCCCCGAAGACTGCACCTTCTGTGCCCGAAGGGAGGAGAACACCGGGATACAGTGCCGAAGGACTACCGTGGAACTTCAAGGGAGCTGGAGCCGCGAATCTTTCACGCGGGCGCAAGCGGAAGATGATGACCTGGGACTGATAGCCGAATGGAAGAGGGCCTGTGTCCCCAGACCCGGGTGGAACATTGTGAGTGACTGCAGCCCAAAGTTTAAGTCCTACTGGGTACAGTGGGACTCGCTGATTGTAAGGGATGGCCTCATCTGCCGTACCTGGGAGAGCACCGACGGGAAGACATCTCGGGAACAAGTCGTCGTTCCAAAGGCTATGACGGAGGAAGTCCTGAAGGAAGTGCATGGAGGATCATCTGGTGGACACCTAGGGATAAAGAAGACCCTGGAGAAGCTGAGAGAGCGGTTCTACTGGATCGGATGCCGAACAGACGTGGAGAACCACTGCGCGAGGTGCCACGATTGCGCAGCCAGCAAGGGCCCAGGACGAAGACGACGGGGTCCACTGAAGACCTACAACGTGGGCGGCCCCATGGAGAGAGTGGCCATCGATGTTGCTGGGCCATTCCCGTTAAGCGAGGCAGGGAACCGCTACATATTAGTCGTCAGCGACTACTTTACCAAATGGCCGGAGGCGTATGCGCTCCCTAACCAAGAAGCCGCGACGATTGCAGAGACCCTGGTGAAGGAATTCGTCAGCCGGTACGGAGTACCCCTGGAGCTGCACTCCGACCAAGGGAGGAACTTCGAGTCGCAGGTGTTCCAGAACCTATGCCAGCTGCTGGGAATCCGGAAGACAAGGACAACGCCACTACACCCTCAGTCCGACGGGATGGTAGAGCGATTCAATCGCACCATCGAGAACCATCTTCGAATAGTCGTCAGCGAGCACCAGAGGGATTGGGACAAACATCTTCCACTATTTCTCCTGGCCTACCGCGCCGCCGTGCATGAAGCCACCGGGTGCACACCAGCCCGGGCCATGTTTGGGAGGGAGCTCCGTCTACCTGTCGATCCTGCCTTTGGCCGACCTGGGAATGATCCTATCCCGGTAAGCCAGTATTGTCAAGAACTGGTCGACCAACTGGAGGACGTGCACGCGTTCGCGAGGAGGAAACTGCGGATCGAGACCGACAGAATGAAGACCCGATACGACCAGCAGACGGATGCCGGCGGATTCCACGAGGACGACCTGGTCTGGCTCTTCAACCCATTACGGAAGAAAGGCCTGTCACCCAAACTGCAGAAGTCCTGGGAGGGCCCGTACCGAGTCGTGAAACGGATCAACGATGTCGTCTACAGGATCCAGCGGAGCCCGAGGGCGAAGATGGAGATCGTGCATCGAGATCGCCTGGCAGCCTACGGAGGGACACAGACGGACCAATGATTGATCGGGACGATCAGCCTTTTTAGGAAGGGGGTGGTGTTACGGCTGTGAGTCTGTGTCATCGCTCGCCGCTTGAGTCACAACTACCCCAGGGGCTGGGCTGTGGCTTGCCTCCTGTATTGCGCGCGCCTTATGCAACAGGGCTACTACAGACAAAGGGATAGTCCAGAAGATTCGTGACTGGACCAGCGGCGGAAACCTCGAGAAGCCGTGGACTCTGGATGGATCTAGAACCATTTATTGAGTCACCGGCCTGCTATATAAGAGTGACCCGTGAAGCAGTTGTTGTTGTGTTTTACGAGCTAGTGTGAGCGTTCATTCTGAGCGACAGAAGTGTGGTGACTTGCGAAACCCCTAGTGTAGCGAAGTGAGGAACATACAGGGGACTGCCGTGTTCTGAGTAAGTGTGCTTTCACTGAGTGTCAGATATTGTGGTGTCGAAATTAAGTGACATTGTTTCTCCCAGCTGGTGAACAGCGCGCAGCAAGTGCTCGTAAGTACTGTAGTAGGCGCACATTAGAAAGAAGTTGCATGTAGTCCTGTCAAGGCCACTAGGCTCATTAGCGGCAGGATTAACTTCTGTGGTTTGTGCAAGTGAAAGGGGCCAAGAGCGCATAAGGAAGAGACTTGAGGAAACTGGAGAAGGCTCCTAATTGCTTGTATTTGCTGATTCGTGTAATTTTCTGGCCACAATAAAGTTAATTATTTCTTTAAGCAGTAATTGGTGTTGTGCTTTGTACCCCACCGTAATCCAGTTAACAAAAGTGCCACTAGGGGGGTGGCACGTAACAATACCATACATAAAGACTCGAAAACAGCTTTTGATAGACTTCAAGAAGACTTCAATAACATCACAAGATGGTGTCATGACAATAATTTGTATATAAATACAACCAAATCTAAAATAATGCACATCAGAGTTGATCACTTCACACAAGAAAAATACAAACTAACGCACCACAGCTTATCATGCATACACCAAAACATCCTGGCAGGTTGCAAATGTAACAACTTCATAAATAGTACTTCGATACAAAAATACCTAGGAATTACCCTTGATGAACACTTTAAAATGAACACACACACAGTAAACATAATAAAAAACCTAAGAGCAAACCTCTACACCTTCTACAATCTCCGATTTTATGTAGATAGGAAAACTTACAAAACAATTTACAGTGCTCTGATTGAAAGCAAATTAAGATATGCTATAGCAGCTTGGGGAAATCAAAACACAACTTTAATTAATAATCTTCAAGATAGCCAAAACAGGTTCTTTAAATATTTCACTGATATCCCTTATTTTAATATTAAAGAGTTGTTTCAAATTACTATACTGAATCTCTACTACCATGATCCAAGATTCAGGCATAAGGTCTCTCACAACATACAAACAAGAGCCATAACAAGTACTAAACATGTTAAACCTTTATGTATAAATAGCTATGGTTTCAAGAGACTAAATTATATTATACCATCACTACTTAATGAACTACCACCAGGACTGACAAACATTAACAGCAAACAACTAGCTATAAGTCGCATTAAAAAATATTACTTAACCAAACATTAACTCATAAGATAAATTTATTAATATAACTACCATAGTGTAATTTTTTGTATCTTTAATTATTTACATTAATATTTTATCATTAACATTACAAAAAAAAATGCATGCACTCTTGTATTGAAATATAATCTATATATATGTTGTAAATAATAATTAATATGTCTCACAGATAATCTGTACTGTCATCAGATTCGTGAGACATATCACAATAATGTAACATAAATAGTATTTAATAAATAAATTAAATTAAAATTAAAATTATTATTATTATCATTATTATTATTATTATTATTATTATTATTATTATTATTATTATTATTATTATTATTATTATTATTTTAAAATTGTGATACAACCTGAAATACATTACATGTGATTAACAATTATTCGCGCGGATTATAAATCACCTTTAACAGCATGTACTGTATTTTGATCGTATTTCTATCATAATTATGAAATATACGCTTATCGGATAACGTTTTGTCCGTGTGTGTGTGAGTGTGTGTGCGTACCAATATCTGTGTATATGTCCCGAATGATATCTAAATGGTTGGCGCGATCTCAATGAAGCTCAATAAAGACCTACTACTACTTCGTCTGGCCCCGACCGTACCATTAGCATGTGAATTCGTTTCACCATTATCATGGCGGCTCCGCCAAATATTTCATCAGCATCCTATATCTCCTAAACCATTTTTATATCAAGCTGAAATTTTGTATTGTGATAAAAGATACTACAATAAGTTTAATTAAGTGGCATTCAAAAACCGATTAAATAACAAGATGTTCAGTAAAGAACATATAGGCTACTTTCTCCTAAATGCATGGGTATTGTTATAACTCTTTGTCCTTTTCAAGGAGTATGATTGAATGTTGGATGTAGTAGCTTGTTGAAATACAACGTGCTATAGGGATATTAAACATGAATATGAGGTGCCCTTTGCTAGTGCTACCTCTGTACCAAATTTCGTTCAATTCGGTTTCACCGTGTTTGAATTGATAGGGGAATCTATTTGCACACATACTTGGCCACCATCTGCAAACTATTGGGCTGATGTTCTTTCAGCTTGGTCTGAATATGTTTCCCACATAAAGATATGGTGTTGCAAAATTTGGTAGAGACTAGATTATTAGGTTGGTCGTAATTACATTTTAGCTTTTAACATTTGGGTGGCCGCGATTACGTTTCCGTCAAGATAGCGGTGATATAAAACATGACACTGAGGTGCCCTTTGCTAGTGCTACCTCTGTACCAAATTTCGTTAATTCGGTTCCACCGTGTTCGAATTAATAGGGGGAATCAATTTTGACATAAAGATGGCCGCCATCCGCAAACTATTAGGCTAATGACCTATTAGATTGGTCAAAGGATGCTCCCTCCATAAAGGTATGTTGTTGCAAAGTTTGGTAGAGATCGGATGATTAGGTTAATCGTAATTTGATTTAAGCTTTGAACATTCGTGTGGCCGCCATTACGTTTCAGTCAAGATGGTGGCGATATAAAACATGACACTGAGGTGCCCTATGCTAGTGCTACCTCTGTACCAAATTTCGTTCCATTCGGTTCCACCGTGTTCGAATTAATAGGGGGAATCCATTTTGACATAAAGATGGCCGCCATCCGCAAACTATTAGGCTAATGACCTATTAGATTGATCAAAGGATGCTCCCTCCATAAAGGTATGTTGTTGCAAAGTTTGGTAGAGATCGGATGGTTATGTTAGTCGTAATTTGATTTAAGCTTTAAACATTCGTGTGGCCGCCATTACGTTTCTGTCAATATGGCGGCAATATTAATCATGACACTGAGATGCCCTTTGCTAGTGCTATCTCTGTACCAAATTTCGTTCCATTCGGTTTCACCGTGTTTGCATTAATAGGGGGAATCGATTCTGACACAAAGATGGCCGCCATCCGCAAACTATTAGGCAAATGACCTATTAGATCGGTCAAAGGATGCTCCCTCCATAAGGGTATGTAGTTGCAAAATTTGGTAGAGATCGGATGATTAGGTTAATCGTAATTTGATTTAAGCTTTGAACATTCGTCTGGCCGCCATTACGTTTCAGTCAAGATGGTGGCGATATAAAACATGACACTGAGGTGCCCTTTGCTAGTGTTACCTCTGTACCAAATTTCGTTCCATTCGGTTCCACCGTGTTCGAATTAATAGGGGGAATCAATTTTGACATAAAGATGGCCGCCATCCGCAAACTATTAGGCTAATAACCTATTAGATTGGTCAAAGGATGCTCCCTCCATAAAGGTATGTTGTTGCAAAGTTTGGTAGAGATCGGATGGTTATGTTAGTCGTAATTTAACTTAAGCTTTGAACATTTGTGTGGCCACCATTACGTTTCTGTCAATATGGCGGCGATATAAAACATGACACTGAGATGCCCTTTGCTAGTGCTACCTCTGTACCAAATTTCATTCCATTCGGTTTCACCATGTTTGAATTAATAGGGGGAATTGATTTTCACACAAAGATGGCCGCCATCCGCAAACTATTACGCTGATGACCTATTAGTATGGTCAAAGGATGCTCCCCCCATAAAGGTATGTTGTTGCAAAATTTGGTAGAGATCGGATGAATAGGTTAGTCGTAATTTAACTTAAGCTTTGAGCATTTGTGTGGCCGCCATTACGTTTCCGTCAAGATGGCGGCGATATAAGACATGACACTGAGATGCCCTTTGCTAGTGCTACCTCTGTACCAAATTTCGTTCCATTCGGTATCACCGTGTTTGAATTGATAAAGGGAATCGATTTTGACATAAAGATGGCCGCCATCCGCAAACTATTAGGCTAATAACCTATTAGATTGGTTAAAGGATGCTCCCTCCATAAAGGAATGTTGTTGCAAAGTTTGGTAGAGATCGGATGGTTATGTTAGTCGTAATTTAACTTAAGCTTTGAACATTTGTGTGGCCGCCATTACGTTTCTGTCAACATGGCGGCGATATAAAACCTGACACTGAGATGCCCTTTGCTTGTGCTACCTCTGTACCAAATATCGTTCCATTCGGTTTCACCGTGTTTGAATTAATAGGGGGAATCAATTTTGACATAAAGATGGCCGCCATCCGCAAACTATTAGGCTAATATCCTATTAGATTGGTTAAAGGATGCTCCCTCCATAAAGGAATGTTGTTGCAAAGTTTGGTAGAGATCGGAAGGTTATGTTAGTCGTAATTTAACTTAAGCTTTGAACATTTGTGTGGCCGCCATTACGTTTCTGTCAACATGGCGGCGATATAAAACATGACACTGAGATGCCCTTTGCTAGTGCTACCTCTGTACCAAATTTCGTTCCATTCGGTTTCACCGTGTTTGAATTAATAGGGGGAATTGATTTTCACACAAAGATGGCCGCCATCCGCAAACTATTAGGCTAATGACCTAGTCATTTGGTCAAAGGATGCTTCCTCTATAAAGGTATGTTGTTGCAAAATTTGGTAGAGATCGGATGATTAGGTTAATCGTAATTTGATTTACGCTTGGAACATTTGTGTGGCCGCCATTACGTTTCCGTCAGGATGGCGGCGATATAAAACATGACACTGAGGTGCCTTTTGTTAGGTCTACCTCTGTACCAAATTTCGTTCCATTCGGTTGCATCGTGTTCGAATTAATAGGGGAATCAATTTTCACACAAAGATGGCCACCATCCGCAAACTATTAGGCTGATGACCTATTAGTTTGGTCAAAGGATGCTCCCCCCATGAAGGTATGTTGTTGCAAAATTTGGTAGAGATCGGATGATTAGGTTAGTCGTAATTTGATTTAAGCTTTGAACATTTGTGTGGCCGCCATTACGTTTCCGTCAAGATGGCGGCGATATAAAACATGACACTGAGGTGCATTTTGTTAGTACTACCTCTGTACCAAATTTCGTTCCATTCGGTTGCACCGTGTTTGATTTAATAGGGGGAATCGATTTTCACACAAAGATGGTCGCCATCCGCAAACTATTACGCTGATGCCCTATTGGTTTGGTCAAAGGATGCTCCCCCCATAAAGGTATGTTGTTACAAAATTTTGTAGAGATCGGATGATTAGGTTAGTCGTAATTTGATTTAAGCTTTGAACATTTGTGTGGCCGCCATTACGTTTCCGTCAAGATGGCGACGATATAAAGCATGACACTGAGGTGTCCTTTGCTAGTGCTACCTTTGTACAAAATTTCGTTCAATTCGCATTCACCGTGTTCGAATTGATAGGGGGGACAGACATTCAGAGTACACACACTCACACACACACAGACACACACACACACACACAGACTCACACACACACATACACACACACACACAGACTCACACACACACATACACACACACAGACAGACACACTTTTTTCGCCCTGTGTTGATCTCATAAGTCTACTTTCATTTTTTGCAAAAATCGAAAGTAGGCTAAAAATACCAACATGTCTGTAAAAAAAAAATATAATATTTTAATAGACTGTTCGCGCACTTTAATCTTCCAAACACAGTGAAACATTGCAAGGAAAATTTTTATACACGATTCAATCCACTGACAAAACATCTAATTCAAGATGGTGGTGGTGTGAATTTTTAAAATTAATGTTTGGATTTTTGTGTCCTAATCATGCGATGAAAGTGAAAGTTTGTATAATGAACAATTGCAAAAATCAGCATCTACTGGTACATTACTCTATTGCATATTATACAACGATTCAACACGGTGGTCATCCGAAATATTTCACCAGTTCCTAATATACATAAGAAACTATTACAGAAAACAAACTGAAGTTTTGAATATTTATAGAGACCTGTAAAATAAGTTCACATATGGGACTATAAATAGCCCAATAGGCACAAAACGAAAATGGTGGTGGCGCGAATTGAAATATGTATATGGAATTTTCTTGCGACTTTTACATCCAAGCACAGTGTAACTTGGCAAGATAAGACTTCATATAAGGTTTAATACACATAACGCGTATTGAATTCAATGTTTATATGGACTTAAATTGGCAGCTGTGCGCAATTTTAAATCCACGTACTATTTCATCGTGCTTTAAATAGGTACGGTACTCAAAGTGAAAGTCTATATATTAAACCACCATTATAATATTCATCTACTGGCATATAATTCAATAGCCTAGCTTATGTATATAACAATCCAACATGGCCTCCATGTGATGTACCTTACTGGATCTCGATATCTGCTAAACTATTTGAACAACCAAACTGACATTTTCTATCGTGATTGAAAATTATTAATTAAGCACATATATGTATGACTGTCAGTATAATGAAAAACACAACAACAACAACAACAACAACGTTGAGGCTTCATGATTTTATGAAACGTTAAATTACTTCTCTGGTGATCTAATTACCCTAGAGCAATGAAACTTGACACAGCGAAACTTTATTCAACACATAGTATAGAGATATCTCATGCTTGTTTTAAAAACTTCAAGACGGCAAAAGTTTGAAATGTTGAAGCCTTATTTAAAATTTATCTCTCGTATGCTTTTCAAGTGATCGAAGAGAAGACTCGTATAATAAAATTCAGCAATTTTTCTAGGTTTGTGCCGTGTCTTTTGTGGGGTATCCACTAGGACGCCAAGCTGACTCACACAAGACTCGGCACAAACCTAGAAAGATTGCTGAGTTTTAATTCACTGGCCGTGAAAGCCAAAATACCAACTATTATAATAATCATCACATAATGGCCCTAAATTCTGTAGCTTACTTTACGGAACTCATAGTAGCCGTGCAACAAAATGTTCTTTAAATTAACTCCCGTGACTTGTTACAGAAAGATGCCATCTCGCGGAGGGAGTCATGATTACCTATACTGAAAGTTATATAAACTATTCTAGCTCGTTCTCGCTCAATGTAATGGGGGTGGAGATGATTTAGAGAGTATAACACAAAGATCATCTACCCCAATTTTGTATTGTAGACATCATAAATTATAGTTTATACACACGTTCATATCTGAAAAGAAACATATTTCACATTTCACAGTGTTCTATTTAATTGTTCTATATTGGTTAAATTATTACAACGTATGGATATTACCTTTTGAGTTTGAAATTGCTGCTCCGCAGTATATCACAACAAAATACACATGGTTTCGACTACAGTAGATATGGCGTAACTGCAGAATCTGTGAACTGCCACCCTCATAGAATCACTGTGGTCATCAAGACCAGAAGTGGAGTCACATGGTAATAGAACAATTTCTCAAGAGGTGGCTAGATTGTGTTCGGTGAACTTAGTTAGACCACTTTAAATAGCAATCTTCACCTGCTGTTTGCAGATTAATCTATTAACGCTTAAATTTTCTCACGAGCAGAAACCTGGCAAGCAACTGTACCACAATCCATTTACGCTCAGTACGGGAAGGCGACTTAGATGATATACTTCCTGAAGAAAAAAAAAACAATACGAATCAATCCACACTCCGCCACAGCGGAGGAACTAGCCAGACAGGAACAAGCTTTTCATCCGAAATCACGAGCGGGTGGCAATGCCAAGCATGCCGCTTCTATCTCGCATGTGAGAGCAGCACACTGAGTCCACGTGAAATTTTGCACGGTGTTGCCATCCGTGTATTAGCATCTGATAAGGGATTGTTGATGACTGCACTCAACTAGTCAGTGGACAGATTCTCCGGTCACACGCAATAGGGTCCACCTCGTTGCGTAGGGGCTAGCAATCTTGACTGTCACCGTGGAGGCCTGGGTTCGATTCCCGGCTCTGCCAAGAAATTTAATTCTGGTCTGAGGGCTGGAACGGAGTACATTCAGCCTCGTGCGGCAAAACTGAGAAGAGGCGGGTTCAACTCCTACCTAGGCCATCCTGGAAGTGGATTTCCGTGGTTTCCCGCTTCTACTCCAGGCAAATGCCCGGATGGTACCTATCTCAAGGTCATTGCCGCTTACTACCCAAATGCAACCTCAATTACCAATACACACACTAATACGGACAACACAGTGGCACAGGGTATCAGACAAATTCTACGCACATCCGAGTGCACGGTGCTACATGACTACGATGCCACAAAACCCCTAAAAGAATCAACAACAACAACACGCAATAGGACATCAGATACACATTATTGTTGAAACACTTCGTTCTTGCATTAAAATCCTTTGACTTGTGTTGATGGGCCTGGCAGCGAAAGCTGGTATAATAATACAGACCAATTCGGAACGGTTTTATGAAGTTCTTAATGTTAACGTTGAAGTAAAATATTCTTAATGGCATAAGAGTTTAATGATTTCTCTTATTGTTTCTCCTTCATTTCCTCAACTGGAGTTTACTTTCAAGCAGTTACATTTAATGTTGGATAAAGGGAATGAGTGATGTAATTTTGACTCAGGCCCAGAGGAAAGGACTCGTAATGAAAATAAAGGAAATTTTCTTGGGATGTAGAAAATTTATAATTCATTCGTAATTCGACTAGCATGTTTCAAGACCAATAAAGTTTGCTTCCCCCTGGTCTTTGTCATGGCTACTGATTCCACCCTCTGCTTTCATACCCATCATTCCCTTTTTAAACCAGGGAAGGGAATGTCTTTATATCTCATTTTCTTTCACCACATTTCTTGTGTGTTGGTTTTGAAATCGTAGTAGCTAAGTAGCTAGAAAAAAACGTATTTTTCGTCCCCAGTTTTACACACATTATTTGCCATGATATAAATCCCGGTAGGTAATAGTGTTGTCGGCAGCAGGCTACTAAAGGGTAGTTCTAAGCGAAGCAACAGGAGCTCCAGGAGTGACTTTTTTTTTATACACCAAGACCAGAGGCAGCGGTGAGGGGTAGGTGGTGGGGGGATGGGGTACTTGTGGGTGAGGTGAGGGTGGAGAAGGGAGAGCATGAGACGCGCCGTTTTTAAGGGAACGCGTTGCGCAGACGCGACGCGCGGAGAGGCGCAAGGCTCGAGCGAGGGAACTTGGTGGACGATCGGTTGTGGCGCGCTGTCTGTATCCAACACGCCGCGACTCGTGACGGGTCTGGGGGTTTCCTTCTCTCAATCGCGAGTGTGGAAAGTGGTGTCGCGTCGCGTCCCGTGACAGACACAGGTGGTTTCTCTTTAACTGTACAACACACACTCTATCTTTGTTCAGGACAATACTGTGACCAGTTAGAGTGGGGCACTTACGGGTCACTTCCGAAAAACTAAAAGGGTAAGCGCTACCACAAATTCAAACTTAAAAAGGGGCCTTCTTTATTTGACAACAAAGTTTGGATTCTATCGTACAAAAAACACAGGCCTATCCTCTTATACTGTCAATAAATCAGCATCTCTTGTTTAGTTTTAAAATAATTAATCATAAAATACAGAGACACATAAACTGGCCTACAGGGTCATAAACCAATGCATATAATTATTTCTTTCGAACTCTCATATGCGTTTTTATGTGTAGTTTATTGTAATTTTTGTAACGATATTAACGACAACCTAAGAAGTGATTCCCCGTGAAAATTAATTTGGATGCTTAATTCCTAGTCCAGTGCGTGTCTCCTTTCTTCCAATCGTATGTTTCTCTCCATTAAATTGTGCTTCGTGAAAGCCAAAAGGGTTTCAAGTAAAGATGGAAATCTAAAGAAATATGCGTTAACAACAAACATTTTAATTATTCGAGAGGAAGAAAATGTCATCACATCCAACGCCACAACTTTGTTTTTAAATAAATATGGCCCAGTTGATAAATAATATTTATAATTATGTTATTTTGCAAATGAATTCTTCAAACGAATACTATATTGAAATGTAAGGAGTTCATTTGCAATTGTCTGATATATGTCTTAAGGTAAAATAATTTGCAATACTTTAACGTATAAATTACACTGTCTTCCTTTTAATTGGTCATCGCTTCTTCTTATTACCGCCCAGAAAATTCGCTAGTGATGTTTTGTTTCAAAGTATAATGTTTTTAATAAAAGTATAATTTCCGTCATGAAAATCACGCGAGAGAGGATAAATACATTTATATTTTAATATTCGCCTTAATATTGTAAATCGCGGACCTAAGTTGAATGAAAAATGTTTTAATCTGTTCCGAATTACCATATGGATATGTACGACTGTGCAAGATCGTCATTGGCCGCTTTAATTAAACGCGAGTTTGGGTAATTTATTGCTTTCACCAGTTCCGTATTTCACAAGGGAACAAATACGCGTGTGTGCAACTTCATTAGTAGCCTAACCTTACCTATTCTGATGAAATTTTAGTTTCTTACTATATTTAGTTATTTATGGCTTGGTTTTTAATTACAACGGATTGCATTTATTATTTTCGTGAGCATCACGTGCGCTGTGAATAATGTCCCCATTTATTTCCCAGACAACGCCTAAAACTATGCAGTACTCTACTTCAGGCATGAAGAGGACTACATAAATAGATTCATAAAAAAGAGCATCAGTCGCAATTTTTGTCGAATCTGAGATATCATTGACGTCCACGTTTGTGAAGAACGGAATCCAGTGGAATGCATTTATCAGCTTGACATGGTTGTCCTGAATGAGTGAATTTCAAAAAGCGATGCAATCGGTCCAGACAGAAGCTCTAAAATCAAGAAATATTAATGGGACTTAGCAAAAAATAAACGTACGCCCTTTGTATGTGAACAAATTTAAATACTTCCAGTAACAGGATATTTTTATTAATTTTTATTAATAATATTTCAATATTTACCGTCATCGTCAACAGACAATCTTACATTTGACCGTACTGTATTTGAGCTATACACTGAATCCAAATAACTGAAATAACTGGTGCTGTTGATTATTTTACACATCATTCCAACTAATTGAAAATAATTGCATCCACTGCAAATAATACGAGAAAATCTGTTGAATATGGCTTACTTAAGAAAGAAAGAAAAGATTTCTGCACGAGTTGAATTCAACGCTGCTTTAAAATAAGTAGAATATTATTTCTAGTATTATTGATATTATTATTATGATTATTACAAATATTATTAGTACTGTTATTATTCAGGTTCAATTAGTAAATTACGGTTTAAACCCTCCAAAGCGATAAATTCTACCATAGTTACTCGTGACGCATTCAGAATGAGGTCCTTTGTTTTTGTCAGCGATGGAATGTTCAGTTCTTATGATAGATGAACGTTGTTACTGATTGTCGACTGAATATAGTAAAGATTTACTTTAATTTCAAGTAATTTCCTTAAAGAAGGGAGTTGTAACGTGAGAGTGAATGGCAGTGGTGATGCAGACGAACCAATTGCTTACATTAGCTGCCGAACATGAAACTTATACATTTCTGGTATATAATGATCGTTGTAGTATTTGGATTGTGTAAGACTTTCATTACTGTATTAGGTTTAGAATGGTTCTGTACTGAAATGCGTCATCTGTTCTTGATACCAGACCCTGAAGTAATCTTACTGAAGGATTTATCTAAATTAGAACTATCGTACTGTTCACCAAACCTTCTTTAAAATAGCAGTAATTTAGATTCGATCTCTGCTGATTCTAATCAACTTTGTACAACTAATAATGCGAGCAAAGGAGTATATTCTATAGTGATAAACATAACAGAAGATCAGATAATACAGTGGCGTTTATGCAGTAGATATTTGTAAATACCGTACGTGGCTTTGTGTGCAATTGGTATGGTAATAGTATTAATAGTAATATTAATAAGTAACAAATCTCTGGCATGGTATTACAGCTGCCATATTCTACGATTTTTTAGGATCAAACCCTGTAAGTCACAAATATTTTTTTCATGAGTGTGCCTCATCTGTTTACGACACATATTAGTTCGATTATTTGCCGTATATTACGGCATTTAATGTTTTTCATATACCTCTAGCGGGGGAATTCTGTAGAAAGTGAATAATATGTGGAATTTAATTGTAATTTCTAGAAGGTGAATTATAATTTTAAACTACTTAAACATTTTGTTCATACGAAGAATAAATACGTTAAAATATCGCAGTTTAAATTTGACTTAATTATATTCATATGATATTGCACTGGTCTAAGGATTAAGAATGATTTACTCAATTTCATTCTAATTAAGGTTTGGTCTGTATAAATGATCACAATTAAATATTCGGTAATTTTTTACAGTTTAGCGCAAGTGTAATTTAAAATTAAATTTAACACAATATTTTAATTTTTATTACCATACTGGAATTTCATTCCCTTTGATTCCGTCAGTCAGTATCATGTAACATGCACTTTTTCCTTAGTCTGTGTCAGTACACTACAAACGAATTTCAAAAAGTTATATTCAACTTGCATTATTATCCATGCAATTTTTAACATACTTCGCCATCTAAGTTGCTGTTAAAGTGGCTGATAAATGTAACACATGTATACGTCATTAATATGCATTTATAGTAATGTATCATGTACACATGCACTACAGGGAAAGTATCACGGTGACATTTGAGGGTTTAAATTAATGTAGGGGCAATTCAGTTAAATACCATCGAATATATGTTCTGTAATTGTATACCAATTCAAGTACGTTAAAAAGTTCTCAATTTCTATGATACCTAATGGAAGATTCACGTGTATAGCTTTCGGGTACACAATCACCTCTATTGTGTAGTTCTTTGTACTTTAGAAATAACATATTGGCAAAGAAGCAAATTTCTTAAGGCAAACAACTTGCAAATTACGGGAAATATGAACATGACACTGGTTATAGAATAGTACATTATGCAACGAGCCTATAATGGCAATAATTAAGACACAAGTATGTTTATAAAACGAGCGTATGCGAGTTTTATAATTTCCATACGAGTGTCTTAATTGCCATTATAGGCGAGTTGCATACGACTGTTTATGTTCGACGATAATTATTATAACTATTTTATGTTCGAACAAAAATATTCATAAATATCTGTGGAGATTTCGTCAGTTTTATGTACTGAACAGAAAGCATGAGACGCAGGGAATGCCTTGTATTTGACCATGGCCACCTCGATTACTCTACTATGACACTAGGCCAGGCAGTGTGATTTACATTAGAAGGCCGTGGAACTCAGCGCATCTAATTATCTAATTGGTCAAACAACTGTTTCCTGAGCTCTGATTGGTGGGAGAAACTGTTTCATAATGAACAAGTAGTTCCGTGAAGAACTATACAGCCTATTTTCATATATCCTACTCATGTTAATTGCCACTATCAACATACAAAATTTCAGTTTAATTGCTGTAACAGATTCGTAGATATTGAGAACCGTCTAAATATTTCAGATGGTCGCCAGGTTGGATTTTTATTTTTGTACTATTACATTAAGATTGTTGTGTACGTGTGGTATTCGAACTGCAATCGCATGATTAGAACACAAGAAGTAAAAACGAGATTTTAAAATTACGCACAGCTGCCATCTTGTGATTATGCAAACAATCGAAATAAATTAGATGCCAGTGGATCAACATTTGTATAAGCATTTAACGTGCAACGTTTCATGGCACTCGGATAGTTAATTCGCGAGAAACGTCCATTTAAATATTTATACTTCGCGTCGCCGCCATGTTGGATTTGTGCTCACCTGGTTACTGAAAGTCCTATAGGTGAACATATGTTCATAGTCTCTATGAACATACAAAATTTCAGTTTGGTTGCTGTAAAAGATTCATATATATTGAGAACCGTCTAAATATTTCGGAACCTCGCCAATTAGGATTGTTATATGTATAGGCCATAGAGTGATGTACCATTCAAGGATAATTTATGCCTAGGTTTATTATTCAAACTTTCACTTCGATCGCATGATTACGACAGAAGAAATAAAAACTTAATTTTAAAATTTCGCACAGCCGCCATCTTGAGGTCATGTAAACAATTGAATTAAATTAGATGGCAGTGCATTACAATCTGCAAAATCATTTACTGTACCACATTTCACTGCGCTCAGAGAGTTAACTCACGAGAAAAGTCTATTAAAATATTTCAAATTCGCTTGGTCGCCATGTTCGTTTTGTATTTGACAGGTTTATGAAATATACATAGGTAAACTTGTATCAGTACCCTTTATCACTGTACAAAATTGCAGGGTGATATCTGTAATAGTTTCGGAGATATAGAATGTCAGTGAAATATTTCGCACAGCCGCCATTTTGAGGTTATGTAAACTATTGAACTAAATTAGACTCCAGTGCATTGCAATGTGTATAAACATTTGCTGTACCAAGTTTCATTACGTTTGGATAGTTAAATCGCGAGAAAAGTCTATTTAAATGTCTCAACTTCACTTTGCCGCCATGTTGGTTTTTAGTCACCAGGTTTTTGAAAGTCTCATAGGTGAACTTCTAGTAGTGCCCTTTATCACCGTACACAATTTCAGGGCGATATCGGTAATAGTTTCGGAGATATTGAATGCTAGTGAAATATTTCGCACAGCCGCCATGTTGGATTGGTGAGACGTAACAAAATTTGAAGGGCACGGTCGAGGTTGCCGGGAATTGTGCTATGAACTTACTGAGTTTCATTCAAATCGCTCCAGCCGTTTAGATTTTATTAGGGACACACACACACACACCTCACACACACACACACACACGCACACACACACGGACAAAAGGTGATCTCATAAGCCTATTTTTTCAAAATTGGAAATAGGCTAAAAATAGTGTTATAATGAGCCTCATTATAGTACAGTTTTCTGACAGATAATAGTCAGGGTCGAACATAAAAGATGTTAAAGCATATTTTCAACTCTATTATCTTAGGCTGTTCGTTAAAAGTATGTCCAAAAACTTCAATATAATTGAAGGGACCTAACATGTTAATATGACAGTTTTAAGAAGTAAAGCTCACCCTAACTGGTATCTGGAGAGAATAAAGTTGATGAGGGTTTCCCCGTAAATTAGACAACCATTTCGTCATACCAACCGATTTGCACACTATGTTGAATAACAGGTGAATATTCAGTCACTCTTCAGACATTGGCCTACCTATAACCGACCAGGGTAGTAACGCGCAATAATGTGCAGAGCTACGGTGCCACCCTATCCCTGAACTTGGAAGACAAGTGAATTTGACCCCTTACCATTGGACGTCCAAGAAATTCTTTACCATGGTTTCCAAATTCATTTCCAAAAGAAAATGTCGGGTCGATTCCTTCTTATAGACCACGACAACATCCTTACAGCCCCTTGCCCAATTTTGATCTTCATTTATTTCTCATTAACTCCTGTGAAGTACAGTAATTGGCGTCAAGAAGGGTATCCGGCCGTAAAAGTAATTCAGCACCCAGAAATTCATCCCACTTTACTTCCGACCCCATTGAAACTGGAAGATATGGGTAGGTATTAAGTTGATGGGCGCAATTTATGTTCACCGACTGGAAAGCTTTCATTACTAGTTATACAGCTCCCAATGAAATTAAGACAGGATGTGTTCATTAAGTCGTAGTTCCAAGTCATCGCCTTCTGCTTCAAAGACTTTCCTTGGTGAATCAGTGAAAAAATGGAGGAAGTAGAAGTTTTCATGTGTGGAAAAATAAACGATACACTGAATCTCATGATACATACTTGTTAAAAGCTCTATTATTGTATTAGATGAAAACACGATACATCTCAGTGGCAGAACGTCTTACGGATTTCTGGGTTCTCAATATATGACAACAGAAAACGAAACGTCATAACTGTTGCGAAGGTCTTAAAATAACACCGTCTTGAAGTCATACAATCATTATTGTTACTAGTTTTATTATTATTACCCCAAATGAGTCTATTAATATTAATATTACTTATTATTTAAGACTTGTTAAGATTATTTATTATATTTTGTTTCCGTTATTTAAAACGTACTACAGGGTATTTCATATAAAGGAAGAACGCCAAGCGGCGGTTTTGTTATCCGCTGCTCCGGTAGTCTTGGCCGAGCTTCTGGCGCGCCACGGCCCCCTGCTTTAAGCGGGCGTACAATCCTGTATGAAATATTACCTTATAAAAGATGCTGGAAGTGTCGTCCTTCCTGGATTATAGGCCTACAGGTATTGTATTTGGTAACCACATTCTGGCTGACGCGAGTGAGTTCTGCCCCTTTAATGTTTCTGATTTTTAATTTTAGGCTGTTTTATTGAGCACTGAGTGAGTAGAGTCAACCTTATTTACAATTACGTGAATCTGCGCTAGTAAAGGTGGCACTTCATCAGGAAATTGCTGAACAAATGCATCACGTACCCGCGGAGCCGACTTGTACTTAAAATAAGTTTCACATACAAAACTACGATGTTGTAATGATAACTGTCTCATGTTAACATCTGAGGTTCACACTGATGACTGCACAACTGCACGCTTATTGCAAGGTCGAGTACAGTATACAGGATCTTTCATATAAAGTAAGAACGGCGAGCGGCGGCTTTGTTGGCCGTTGCTGCAGTGACCTTGACCGAGCTTGTGGCGCGCCACGGCCCCCTGCTGTAGTATTGAAAGCGCGCTCATAGTACATATTTGACCTTACAATAAGCGTGCAGTTGTTCAGTCACCAGTCTGATCCTCAGATGTTAACATGGTGAGACAGTTATCATTACAACATCGTGTTTTTGTAAGTAAACTTCATTTTAAGTACGAGTCGGCTCGGCGGGTACGTGATGCATTCGTTCAGCAATTTCCCCATGAAGTGCCACCTTCACTAGCACAGATTCATGTAATTGAAAATAAGTTTGACACTACTGGCTCGGTGCTCAATAAAATACATAAATTTAAAAAATCAGAAACATTATAGTGGCAGAACTCACTCACCTCAGCCAGAATGTGGTTACCAGATACAATGCCTGTATGACCCAGGAAGGACGACACATCCAGCATCTCTTATAAGGTAATATTTCATATAGGATTGTACACATGCTTAAAGCAGTGGGCCACGGTGCGCCACAAGCTCGGCCAAGGCCACCACAGTAGCGGATAACAAAGCCGCCGCTCACCGTTCTTACTTTATATGAAAGACCCTGTATTCTTAGAAGAAAACCAGAAAGTTAACATGTAGAACTGCGAAAAAAGAATAGCCTATTTGCATACTGCTCTACTGGTGTCATCATGTTAAAAGCCATTTTATTACTTTTGCCAAAGTAAATAAAATGTAAATGTAAGTTTTTCAGGTATATGGAGTAACACCAATTACAATTTGGATACAATTGTGTAAAGCATTTAATTTTAGTGTTCCACTGGTCTTTTCCTTCTAAAATTGTCCCATTATTTAAATTGCCTTTTACCATATGATGAACTAACGAGCAATTGGTTTATGTCATACATTGATATAAATATAGAGTATTATTTCAAACACCTAACTCAATATTCAAACATTGTAACCCTTTTAGACAGTAAGCATGATAGGTAAAAAACCAAAGCCCTTGAGGATTATATACCTTAAGATACCTCTCATATCAAATTACCTCCAGAACTGGAAACAGGTGTTCGAAGTCACATGAGCTGTACATGAATACAACACCAATTAATTATTTTAAGGAAGATTTGTTTCGTTCATTGGTTAGCTTTATCAACTTCCTCAGGGATTGGTTCAATAAAACATGAGTAAGAGATGTTAATATTTAGTAACGTATAGCAACTACCATAAAACCGACAGTAGTGGCTACGCTGGCTAAAGCGCAGCATTAGGCCATGGGGCCAAACCCTCTGCTGACTCGGTAGACGCGTGGGTTCGAGCCCCACCGTCGGCCGTCCTTGAAATGGTTTTCCGTGGTTTCCCCACTTTCAATACCAGGCAAATGCTGGGACGGTACCTTCTGACAGGCCACGGCCGCTTCCTTCCACATCCTTGCCCAGTTTCATTCATTCATCTTCATCCATTCCATCTCTCATCCTGACGCGCAGGTCGTCCACGGGCGTCGACTAGAAAGACCTGCACTCAGCCTCTCAGGAGGTCACACGACAAAAAAAACTGCCATAAATTCTAATAATTATACTAGATATTAGCCAGATGGCTTTGATAATCCTCCGCTTAAAAATTATCACCAGCATCGCATTATTTAACTTTAATTATGTGTTAGTTATGACCATTTCCGTAGAAATCTCTTCTTTGTGCAACGAGTTGCAGAAATTCAGTTTAGGTAAAGTCAATCGTAAGGCATCTCTAATCATTTAAATTAAACAAGTGAATTGTTTGACAAAAATTAATATTTATTTATTTAATCGTATGGTGAGTACAAAAATGAATACATAAGTCCAGGTCCAAGTTCTTCAACCACACAACAGCACTTCCTGAAAGATGAAACAGTTCGCTGGGGCTTCCGGAGTAAGCATGAAGAGGGCAGCGCAGGATGATATGGTCCATGGTCTGCTCCTCTTCACTGCATTCACACGTTGGAGAATCCATCCAGCCCCACTTATGGCGCAAGAAATCAGATCGCTCATGCCCAGTTCGCAGTCTGTTGAGGAGACAACATAGTTTTCTTGGGAGGTCAAATCCATTCATTTTCCGTGTTGGATTTATCTCATGAGGATTAGTACCAGATGTTGAATTTGACCACTCTTCCTGCCAGCTCCGGTTTAGGTTAAAATTGTCCCTCAAGAGTCACACTAGCTGGTCTCCTTGATCGAAGTCGTTGTGGCGATGGGTAACAAAATTCCTGGTGAACTGGTAATGAGGGAGATGACCGGATCTTCATTGCTTATTTCAGCAGAGATTCCTTTCTCCTCAGGTGGGGTGGTGGTATATGGCTTAGAACGGGTAACCAGTGCCGAGGTGTAGACTTTACAGTACCAGTTATGCAGCGCATGGTTTCATTCAATATTATAGTGGTACCAAAAGACAAGAAAAAGATCATGTCTGCCAAAGATCCTTATTGATAAAATTTAATGAAATAGGAAAATAAAACTGTACCGGTTAGTCAATAAATTGTAGTTCTTGAGTTCAGTGTACCGGTTTCTGTTTCAATATAACCTTATTCAGCAAACAGTATTTGATACAAATGATGCTGCAATATTGACACAAGATTTTATGAAAAGCCTAATTTCCAAACTATTTCAAAAATTATATCTAACGTGACTAAAAGTAATTCAAGAAACTAAACATCATATCAGTCACAATTTTTAGATTAACAATGAAAGAAAAATCTCTTGAAAAGACAGCTCGAAGTGGAAATGTCAATGATCTAAAAAGAAAGAGTTGGTTGGTTGGTTCCTCAGTATAGGGGCCGTGACAACGCGGTCATGTAGCCCCGTGTACATTGGGTGTGTGTAGAATATATCTGATAACCGGAATTAATTGAGATGACTGTATTAGTGTGTGTTATTTGTTTCTTAATACATGTAAGGACTGCAGACTTTGAATTTTCAAGTAGTTCCTACTTTTGCCGCCAAACGCCACCATCAACGACTACTAGTTCAGAACATGCCTACTAGACACCACCACAGTCGGCTCCTGGCGACGAACGTAGGAACCTGAGCGTTATTTACATTTTTAACCGAATTTAGCTTCGGGAATGCATCTGTGAAAATATAATCGAAAATTATGAAAAATATGATTTCCTGATTTTTATGTTTTTATTATCTTTAGACCTCCTACTATCATAATCCTGGTTCACTTTTTAATATTTGAGCCATTTAGCGCCGTGACGTCATTATTTAAAGAGTCGCGTGCACGTGATTCTCGCTACCTTGGATACTGCATGATCCACGCCCACCATTGTATCTTATTTTGTTCTCTAACTTGATTCTCTCACATCCACAGTATTATGCTTTACCGTAGGAGTAAATTTCGTGCTATGGGACACTCTAGATTGGCAAGACTGCTGATTGTGCATTGTTTTCCTCAATTGGAGGGAAGTTTGATGCTTGTTTGTATTCAATGTTTACATCTGCATCTTGTTGAGTTTACGCGTTGGAAAGCAATTTTGTAGAATTGTAGGCTTAGTAAGTTTGTCATTCAAGTATATAGTATACATATAGTGTGCCCGTTTAGACCGGAGTCCGCACGACCACATATGCATTTTACCAATAATCAGTCAGCACGAGAATCAAAATATCCCGGAGCGCCAGATGGGTTAAAGCAAATCGCAAAAACGACATCAAATTTATAAAAATGCTTTGCTGATTTTTGGCTCAATGCAACAATAAGGATAGAAGGAGATTTAATTGGGTGAAACACATCTGGTAAAATTATCTCAGTTTATTTAAAGTTAAAATCTGACTGCAAGAATAATGCTCAAAGCAGCATCATCCACGTGTGGCGATCCACACTCTTATTTACACACAATATACAGAATCTTCCAAACACATTTGACAATCTTTTTGAAAACACAAGTCCGATTGTTAGTCCTGTGGACTGTGTTCCAAAATTATTAACATTTTAACTCCAGTGCAAAATGAATTGTCCATACTGGAAATAACGTAGATCACTGTTTGACTATTTACATGATATTAACACTCGTAGAATAAATGTTTATAGAATTTCTTTAGACTTTCATTTGTTTTCCAGTTTTCCAAAATATATCGTTGAAACTATTATTATCATCGTAGCAACACAAATTATTAACACATATTAACAACATCTGAAAAGTATTTGACCATTGAGCATAGCATCGAAGAACTGTGCGAAGCACAACAACAATTAATTGTTCTTCTGACATTAAACATTCGAGAAGTGACTCGATTATGAACTTCAAGTTCCAAACAAAACATATGATTTCTGAATCATTAACTTGATCTATAAATGGTTGAACCATTCAACTATTAGATTTTCCACTTGGAATTATTATGAAAAAAATATTTATATTTATGGCCATTTCTAGCAACTTTCACAACTTGCAATTCTTCGACAGAATGCGAAAATTAGAATTGTAGTCTTATAATGAATTCATTTAGTTCATGGCACTAGGATTGAAAATATCCTTCAAATTATTCGTGGTTAAAGAATTATTTTAAATTGGCAGTGGCCCATTCTACTATTTGTGTAAGAACACAATATTATAACAACAACAACAACGGCAAAGGTCTTCCTCTGAAGAAGAATAAACTACTATCATGACAAATCCGGGTTCTAGCAAAATCAAATTCTAAATGGAATTCGTAAACAAGGTTGAAATAAGAACTGATGGTTTCAAAGAAATAACCTTCGGGTTATTCATACGACGAAATGTGTGGCTCCAATACTCCAACTATAAACCTGAGCCATCGAACCTGCTATTTGATTGATGCTCGAAAAAACCTTCATTCCTGCGACTTAAACCTGCGCACCTGGGAATGGCATTACAACTATTCCACACACATAAATTATCTTCCCAAAATTTATACAATAAATCAAGCCTCTGCTTGTTATCAACACTGGAAGATTAATAAACTTACAAGTTTATTTTATTTTACCATTCAGTTCAACCCGTGATTTTACCATACTTATGAAAAGCTTCATTTCACTTTCGAGTGTATTTACGTCATGATTTTATATAAATACAAAAATATCCTATTTGATACAAATATTAATTGCTTCCCGTTTCGTGCCTCTCCGTGTTCTATGAAACATATACTTTGCTCATAGCAAATATCAACTGTTCAACCAGAACTGAAATGTAGGTTGAATGCGGGCTTGCGCTAACCACTCTCCTTCGTAAAATCTCCTGTTCCAAACTAGAAATGTTTCAACTACTTCATAGGCTCTTTCTCAATACATATGATTATTATAAAATATAATATCCAAGAATTATTTTAGAAAAATTATGAAAATTATTATTATTATTATTAGTGGATTATTATTATTATTATTATTTCAAATATGTTTAATTATCATCTCATTATGTGAGAATCCACATGTTCGAACCTTCGAATATGGAAAAAAATATCCATTCCTCAACAAAAATAAATTTAACTTTTACAGTTACATCGGCTGATTACCGTGATTTCCCAAAAATATGAAAAATTCAAATAAATGCTCAAAATGCTCGGTCATCGATCCTAAACTGTTCTGAGTGCTGAAAATGCTCAGAATAAATCTAACTAGTCTTGCGTAAATCATTACAAGCTTTAAATACGATGAAAAAAATGTGTTGGTCATCTGCAGAAAAATAGTTTGTTCCAATTAGCTAGGCATAAAATAATTCAAATGTGGCTTACATTTCTTGATGTTCTTGAAGTGTCGTAAACCTGGTCTATACCAGATTTATCCGTAGACATGCCCTAGCGGACAAGCACGTATAATCCTTGTATCGGCCGCCATTGTAGACCCACAAATCGTCTAGTCAGACATAGTGGTAGTATCTTTCGACGTTTTAAATGACTGTAGTTCCATTTTAATATGGGCTTCTAACAAAGCCATAACAGTTTGTTTGAAAAGGGTCAGATCTAAGCGATCTCTTCTTAAATGTGTCAGTTGTAACCTAACTCACTGTAATCTCATCAGTACAAGAAAAACGTTGACAGTCTAAGCAGTTAACGGCTGTTCTGAAGATCGTTCCCTGGGCATGGTTTGTATATCACCATCTGCCATGCGCTAGACAACTTGCAGTTTCCCTTGCGTAGACTAATGAACGCCACCGTTATAGACTATTCTTCACTGTACTGACGGATCGAAGTGGTTAAATAGTTACAAAATATGAAAACTGACTTTAAATGGATTTAAACATCCAAGTATTAATTTACTATTGGACTGTGACAATACTATTTTCTAGACCAAGTCTAGCATATGTCCTTTAGGAAATATAAATATTTCCACCAATGTCTGTAGAAATACAATCACCTCAGTGATTCTCCTCACCAGAAACTTACTAAGTTCCAACTCGTTTGCGCAGCACTTCTCGTGACTATCACGATTTGAAAAGTACTTCTTCGTAGACGTGGCAACCATGTGCCTTGGCTCAGCGTAGACGCAACTTGTTCGCCAAGTGCTTGTGATGAATTGAGCTAACTAAGCCTGCTCCAGCTTGCTTTTATACAAAAACGGTCAGGGTCACGCGTCATCGCCTGATATCTAGAAATCCTCATATCTCTTGAATCCCTGGTCCGATTTACTTGATACTAATTGCATTCTCTTTTATTTGGCCGTGCCAGTAATCTGATCCCAGTCTCAAGTCTCTGCTCCATAGTTAACTATTTAATCAATAAATAGTCTCCACCTCTGCTGTTACTCGCTACGTCATTTACCATCCAACTATCGGTAATTTCCTTCGAATGGCTTCGAGAAGCAATGTAGCGCGATATTCAAATATCCGAACTTTCAAAAGCTGCTACAGCCTTTCCCTTGATATCTAGGTGTCTGAAACTTGGAATACCCATTCCTAGATTTGGGCACATCCACCCCACACCTAGCAAAAAATAAAAATTGAAAAATTTTTATTTTTCCTATCTACACATTAAATTATCTGGTTCTTGAATAATAGATCTTCAAATTCGAAGCATTATAAGTTCCCACGATGTTACCAGTTCGTGTATTGGCTACTTCATAGCTTCCATTATTGTTTACTTCCACAATATTCAAAATCCTTAATTTTACCATTCCCCCGGGATTGTTGTGTTCCCGATGGACCTGGATCATTGGGCCTCTGTTCCACAAATTGTAAGTTATCTTGGTGTCTTGCTTCCAAATTTTTCCTCGTCTCCTTGTTAAACTCTTCATTGGACTGACGAGTATCTACATTCCCTCTGTTATTATAGTTATTACCATAGGATCTTCTTTCCTGGTACCTTCCTTGAGTATCTCGTGGTCTTCTCCATCGAGTGTTGTATCGATTACCACCATCCGGTCTTGCATATGGTTTGTAACTGTATCTGTTACGGTATTGGTTCCATCCTCTCGTATTGGAATCTTCCCTCGGCGATTTCTCTTCTCGCTCCTCTCGAATCTCTCGAGGTGTCTGAGAATAACTGTCAGCCATAACAGCATACACAGCGTTATTACTCTTTACTCCCTTCTGATGGAAGAATTGAGCGTTTGTATGATCCAGCTTCTGCAATACTTCATCAAACTGTTCCATATTGTATATATCAGCAGCGATCAAAGTCCTCTGGACGTCTGCTGGAAATTGACGTATCAAAGCAGTAATCAACTCGTTATCTGGCATTGGCGGATCTAAATGTTGGAGTTTAGACAGCTGTCCAGAAAAGTATGTAGAGTATCGAGTAGGTTGTGACGTCGAGAATCTCTTCGAATACAACTCTGCTCTAACTTGCTGTTGGGTTTCAGGGGACCAAAACTTCTTCAATAACCCACGAGAAAACTCCTCAAAAGTATTTAGAGTGGATCTAAATGCTCTAAACCACAAAAGTGCGGGACCTTCCAAGAACTTCCCTATTACCCTGATCTGTCTTTCTTTAGGGATCTTAGAATCTTTCAGATAATCACCTGCTTCTCTCAAAAATTCCACGGGTGTTACAGAATCTCGCCCTGAAAATTTAGAAGGCTTGTCTTCTATATTCTTAAACACAGTTATGGGGTTGGATTGAAATACTGTCCTGACCTCATCCTGTCTTTCAGTCTCTCTAGCTCCTCCTAGATTTATCTGTATTTGTTCCTTTCCTTTTACATTCGGCATTTTCAACAGATGATCAGACTGTTTCTCATCCTTTATTTGAGTTTTCATAGCCTCAAGTTCCTTCTGGTTTTCTTCTGCCATCTTCTTGATTGCTTCAGTCTCTTTACTATTTTCTTTAACATCAATGGATATCTGGTTCATAACAGCCTCATGACTTTTCAATGACCCTGTCATATCTGATATGTCCTTCTGAGTTGCTTGAATATCCTTGGCAATTACTTCAATGTGGGATGACAAAGATTCCCTAATCTCCTTGATTCCCTCTTGATTCTCCAGCTTGAGTGTGTCTTTAATTTCATTGACAACTGTGTTTTTAATCTCAGTTTGCAATTCATGAATCACTCCTTCTCTTATTTCTCCCATGACAAGTTCCTTGAATTGTTCCGTTAAACGTTGAACAACTAGAATTCCCATCTCGTTACTCTCCTTCTTCACTCTGACTTCCAGGTTGACCATGTCTTCACCAACTTTCCTAAGACCATGTTCTATCCTATCAGCTAAGCTTTGAGATCGAAGATCGGCATCGCGAAATTTATCGTCCATTAAACTAGCGTTAGTAGCTAATGAAGTTTCGAGCTCATGTGTTTTTTCGCATAATTTATTCATTTTACTTTCAAGTGTCATTTTCAAAATTTCAGAATTCTCTTTAAATTTACTTTCCATTGAATTAAATTTACTATTTAAATTTTCCTTTAAGTTATCTTTTAACCTGCTTTCTAACAAGTCGGAATTTTCTTTGAGTTTATCCTCTAAACTTTCTTTCAAGTTACCTTTTAACCTGCTTTCTAAAGAATCAGAATTTTCTTTAAGTTTACTTTCCAAAGAATCAGAATTTTCTTTAAGTTTATCCTCCAAACTTTCTTTAAGTTTATTTTCTAAAGACTCAGAATTTTCTTTAAGTTTATCATTCAAATTTTCTTTAAGTTTATTCTCTAAAGAATCAGAATTTTCTTTAAGTTTCTTTTCTAAAGCCTCAGTATTTTCTTTCATAATAGCTGCTACACGCAGTCCAGCCTGTTTTGAACTCTCCTCCAAACTCCTCATCATCCTCATCATTTCTTCCATAATTTCAATTAATATTCAAAACTTAGGGGTATACAACAGTGGCAAACACAAGCTTATAACTAGAACAAGAAATATGAATAGCTAATTGGAACACTATAATAAAATGAGATTTGTCCTAATATCGACGTGATGGAAAAACAAAATTCTCTACTTTTACGAATTACATTTACCATAATATCACAAGAAAAATATGCTAGTTCTCAAATATCCTCCACCTGGATTCTAATAATGTGTATATCCAGTCATCGAACGTTTACTACTGAATTTACTTGACGCCCTAATGGTTAAGCCATTATCAAAAATAATCAAACCCATTCTAATTATTAACCAAGTTAAATTTTTAATTTTCCCACTAATTGGGTTTCCTACTAATTTATTCATCCAAACCAGACATCTCTCAACTCCCAAAATATTTCTATAAAAGTTATCACAATTTCAAATCGGCATGCGATTGACCATGTCTAAATCGGGACCCACGTTCGAAGCCATTTCTCTCTCTATCTTATTTTATGTGCCCGTTTAGACCGGAGTCCGCACGACCACATATGCATTTTACCAATAATCAGTCAGCACGAGAATCAAAATATCCCGGAGCGCCAGATGGGTTAAAGCAAATCGCAAAAACGACATCAAATTTATAAAAATGCTTTGCTGATTTTTGGCTCAATGCAACAATAAGGATAGAAGGAGATTTAATTGGGTGAAACACATCTGGTATAATTATCTCAGTTTATTTAAAGTTAAAATCTGACTGCAAGAATAATGCTCAAAGCAGCATCATCCACGTGTGGCGGTCCACACTCTTATTTACACACAATATACAGAATCTTTCAAACACATTTGACAATCTTTTTGAAAACACAAGTCCGATTGTTAGTCCTGTGGACTGTGTTCCAAAATTATTAACATTTTAACTCCAGTGCAAAATGAATTGTCCATACTGGAAATAACGTAGATCACTGTTTGACTATTTACATGATATTAACACTCGTAGAATAAATGTTTATAGAATTTCTTTAGACTTTCATTTGTTTTCCAGTTTTCCAAAATATATCGTTGAAACTATTATTATCATCGTAGCAACACAAATTATTAACACATATTAACAACATCTGAAAAGTATTTGACCATTGAGCATAGCATCGAAGAACTGTGCGAAGCACAACAACAATTAATTGTTCTTCTGACATTAAACATTCGAGAAGTGACTCGATTATGAACTTCAAGTTCCAAACACAACATATGATTTCTGAATCATTAACTTGATCTATAAATGGTTGAACCATTCAACTATTAGATTTTCCACTTGGAATTATTATGAAAAAAATATTTATATTTATGGCCATTTCTAGCAACTTTCACAACTTGCAATTCTTCGACAGAATGCGAAAATTAGAATTGTAGTCTTATAATGAATTCATTTAGTTCATGGCACTAGGATTGAAAATATCCTTCAAATTATTCGTGGTTAAAGAATTATTTTAAATTGGCAGTGGCCCATTCTACTATTTGTGTAAGAACACAATATTATAACAACAACAACAACGGCAAAGGTCTTCCTCTGAAGAAGAATAAACTACTATCATGACAAATCCGGGTTCTAGCAAAATCAAATTCTAAATGGAATTCGTAAACAAGGTTGAAATAAGAACTGATGGTTTCAAAGAAATAACCTTCGGGTTATTCATACGACGAAATGTGTGGCTCCAATACTCCAACTATAAACCTGAGCCATCGAACCTGCTATTTGATTGATGCTCGAAAAAACCTTCATTCCTGCGACTTAAACCTGCGCACCTGGGAATGGCATTACAACTATTCCACACACATAAATTATCTTCCCAAAATTTATACAATAAATCAAGCCTCTGCTTGTTATCAACACTGGAAGATTAATAAACTTACAAGTTTATTTTATTTTACCATTCAGTTCAACCCGTGATTTTACCATACTTATGAAAAGCTTCATTTCACTTTCGAGTGTATTTACGTCATGATTTTATATAAATACAAAAATATCCTATTTGATACAAATATTAATTGCTTCCCGTTTCGTGCCTCTCCGTGTTCTATGAAACATATACTTTGCTCATAGCAAATATCAACTGTTCAACCAGAACTGAAATGTAGGTTGAATGCGGGCTTGCGCTAACCACTCTCCTTCGTAAAATCTCCTGTTCCAAACTAGAAATGTTTCAACTACTTCATAGGCTCTTTCTCAATACATATGATTATTATAAAATATAATATCCAAGAATTATTTTAGAAAAATTATGAAAATTATTATTATTATTAACTTATTAGTGGATTATTATTATTATTATTATTTCAAATATGTTTAATTATCATCTCATTATGTGAGAATCCACATGTTCGAACCTTCGAATATGGAAAAAAATATCCATTCCTCAACAAAAATAAATTTAACTTTTACAGTTACATCGGCTGATTACCGTGATTTCCCAAAAATATGAAAAATTCAAATAAATGCTCAAAATGCTCGGTCATCGATCCTAAACTGTTCTGAGTGCTGAAAATGCTCAGAATAAATCTAACTAGTCTTGCGTAAATCATTACAAGCTTTAAATACGATGAAAAAAATGTGTTGGTCATCTGCAGAAAAATAGTTTGTTCCAATTAGCTAGGCATAAAATAATTCAAATGTGGCTTACATTTCTTGATGTTCTTGAAGTGTCGTAAACCTGGTCTATACCAGATTTATCCGTAGACATGCCCTAGCGGACAAGCACGTATAATCCTTGTATCGGCCGCCATTGTAGACCCACAAATCGTCTAGTCAGACATAGTGGTAGTATCTTTCGACGTTTTAAATGACTGTAGTTCCATTTTAATATGGGCTTCTAACAAAGCCATAACAGTTTGTTTGAAAAGGGTCAGATCTAAGCGATCTCTTCTTAAATGTGTCAGTTGTAACCTAACTCACTGTAATCTCATCAGTACAAGAAAAACGTTGACAGTCTAAGCAGTTAACGGCTGTTCTGAAGATCGTTCCCTGGGCATGGTTTGTATATCACCATCTGCCATGCGCTAGACAACTTGCAGTTTCCCTTGCGTAGACTAATGAACGCCACCGTTATAGACTATTCTTCACTGTACTGACGGATCGAAGTGGTTAAATAGTTACAAAATATGAAAACTGACTTTAAATGGATTTAAACATCCAAGTATTAATTTACTATTGGACTGTGACAATACTATTTTCTAGACCAAGTCTAGCATATGTCCTTTAGGAAATATAAATATTTCCACCAATGTCTGTAGAAATACAATCACCTCAGTGATTCTCCTCACCAGAAACTTACTAAGTTCCAACTCGTTTGCGCAGCACTTCTCGTGACTATCACGATTTGAAAAGTACTTCTTCGTAGACGTGGCAACCATGTGCCTTGGCTCAGCGTAGACGCAACTTGTTCGCCAAGTGCTTGTGATGAATTGAGCTAACTAAGCCTGCTCCAGCTTGCTTTTATACAAAAACGGTCAGGGTCACGCGTCATCGCCTGATATCTAGAAATCCTCATATCTCTTGAATCCCTGGTCCGATTTACTTGATACTAATTGCATTCTCTTTTATTTGGCCGTGCCAGTAATCTGATCCCAGTCTCAAGTCTCTGCTCCATAGTTAACTATTTAATCAATAAATAGTCTCCACCTCTGCTGTTACTCGCTACGTCATTTACCATCCAACTATCGGTAATTTCCTTCGAATGGCTTCGAGAAGCAATGTAGCGCGATATTCAAATATCCGAACTTTCAAAAGCTGCTACAGCCTTTCCCTTGATATCTAGGTGTCTGAAACTTGGAATACCCATTCCTAGATTTGGGCACAATAGGTCATTAGGGTATTTAGATGAGAACCCTCAACACAGAAAATATTCTAGTGGAGAGTCATCACGGTGTTTTAACAATCGTGCCTTGTCAAAGGGTGACAATTCCCCATTGCTTGATAGATCAAATATTAAAACTGTGTCGACTCCACTTGTAGTTGTGAAAATGATGCCAGTCTACCAGAGGCTAGCATCTGATGAAATACTGCAAAGGTGTACCAGGGGAACAACTCAAAATGCAAATGAGAGTTTACATAGTGTAATTTGGAACAAGTGTCCTAAAGAAACCTTCGTTTCCAAGAAGAAAAAAAAATAACATTTCTGTGATTTCTGCTATATGTGACTTCAATATGGGGTGTACAATCACTGATGAACTGAAATGAGCAGTCAAAGGGGAACAGCTAAGTGAATTTTCTAAAAAACTGTGTGCTGTTAGGGACAAACGTCGTGTACAGCGTAGTGTCGAGTCTAGCAAAGGCGTTATTAATAAAAAATCAAGGAAGAAGCAAAAACTGTGAAGAATTGTTCAAGAAGGTAGGAAAGAGGCATCTGAAGGTCCAATGTATGCTGCAGGGAGCTTTTGAATTGGATAGTTATTGAGAAATACATTTTTAGGCAAGTTGAATCTTTAAACTGCATTTACTCAGAAGTGATCTTTTTAATGTTAGACAATTTTCAAAACAGTCCACATGATGCAATTTTCACTCAAATGGCTTGATATTCAAAACTAAGATTGTGAATTACATATGTAAAAATGTGACATATGCGATTTAGTCGAATTATCACAGTTCCTTAGCAATATTCAATTGAATTTTGGATTTGCTTCAAAAACTCAAGAAAAAACACTGAATGAAATTTGAAAAATAATTCTGAAGCTTTCGAATCATCAATTTCAAAAAGCATATGTCAGATGTTTAATATATATTCAGAGAATTATATACAAAATTATTGGATCCATAAAATGAAAATTGCATCATGTGGACAATTTTTTTTGGAACCGTGATTTTGAAAAATAAATAATTAATACCTCTATAACCGTTAATGCTACAATGTTGCTACTTTGTACACATACGTTTCTCAGTAAGGTGTGAATTCAAGTAAATTTGCAGCTTTGTATCTTAAAAACTGTGGGAGTTACAAATTTCACAGATGCATCCCCTTAATACATGTAAGGACGGCTGACTTATAATTTTTCTACTATTGCCGCCAAACGCCACCGTCAACGACTACTAGTTCAGAACATGGCTAATAGTCACCACCACAGTCGGCTCCTGGCGAGGAACGTAGGAACCTGAGCGTTATTTACATTTTTAACCTAATTTAGCTTCACACAGGTGTAATTAGTGAAAGATTCTTTAACATGCCATAAATCTATGACATGGGACCGCCTGCTTTACTTCCCCTCCGAAGGAAGGCATACTAAGGAATTTTTAACGCTCTTAAAAATCTGACGACTTCGGTCGGGTTTGAACCCGCGATCTTTGGCATAGAAGCTCAGCATGCTACCAAATACGCCACCGAAGCCGCAAAAAAGTAATATTGAAATGCGAAGTAGGTTTATGGTTAATCAGAAAGAGGAAAGAAAATAGTAGCCTAAACCTTCCCACTTACGTTGACAATTAGATAACAATAACAAATCATCCCAACCTCAAATATTTTCAATGCTCAGTGCCAAAGGGCCAAGTAGACTCACATAGAACTTGAATATTGTCTAAAACAGTTTCTTAGTGTGTGCACCTACAACCTAAGAGCAACCAACATGCAAAATTTCAGCATTCTAGGCCTCTCAGAGCTGAGATGATGAGTGAGTACGTGGATCTTGGATTATATATAGAGAGAGAGATGACACGAAGGTTCCCTTTGTACGAAGTATGGTGCAATTCAGTTTCGTCATATTTGAATTGATAGGAGAGACAGACGTACACACATTCACACTCACACACACACAAACACACGAACTTTGGCCCGTGTAGATCTCAGAAGTCTACTTTAATCTTTTGCATTAACCGAAATTTGGCTAATTCCCGAATATTTAATCAAATGTACAAAATTACAGTCATCATACTCTTGATTTCTGCAGAAGTGCAATTTACTTCCTAAAACGGGTGTTTCGACGGGTAATTAGTCATAGATAACTAGAATAAGACATCATTTAACAAGTCTTTTCTTTTCTGTTTACGGAACGAGAATATGGCGAAACACCACCGCGTTAAGCAGAAAAGTTTATGAATAACTGTCGATTTTTCGACACATATGTCACAATTTATTTTATTATAATATCATGTACCATCAAATTCCCTCCTATTCAAGATTCATTCTTACACATTTCACCATGCTTTTTTGGAATATACCTTCCACCCTCTCTGGGGGTTCCACAATTTCTGGCCGTGGTTTGGTGACCATGGGAGGTCTCTCAGGACTCACAAGTGAACATCGCAAACCCCAACTTACCAACGTCACGAAATTCTTCATACGAGTACATGTTGGTAAGATCACAAAGATCATGTGTGATATTGTTTCATCCCCAAACGCCCGAGGGGGTGAAACATACACATTATCATACGGACGGGTGACTTTGAGCTACCTAAGTGAGTGTGTGTACAGATCTCCCATATTCTCTCGGACCAATCGCACTAACGAAACCAAACCACTTGTATTAATAGGTTATCTGTGGTGACAGTGCCTTAGGTACATACTGGTGGGAAGTAGCTGTATACAGCACTATTCTTATTAGTACGGTCCCTCTATTTTGCTCTAACGTTCACAAATTGGAAATATATTCGTTGCGCACATTCAATTTAAAACTGTCTATTAAAGCAAAATATTCACGTCATTTCGTTTACAGGTGACAGCTACGGTGGTCCCTGCAATTATTGGAAATTAAAATAACGCCACAAGAGAATTTACAATCACAATTCGGGAGAGATGCCTTGAGTTAATTCTACTGGAAATGAACTGCAGGAGTGTTTATATACAATATACAGCAATTGACAGGTGCTAACGTGAAACGTATTAAGGAAATGATCTGAGATATTTAATTCAAGAAAATCATAATCAATCAAGTAAACGTTAATATTCTAGAAAATAATCAGTGAAGCTACATTTTCGAGTACAATATATATTGGCATCAGTTCTTAAGTATTCTTGCTATCACAATGTCATGTGACCAACAAGACAATTAAGAACAACATTTGAATTAATTGAATATAAGCTTTATACGGTTTAAATAGCTATTTACTGACCTTGAAGCTGGACAGCAGATGTAATAAAGCAGATTTTTATAGTCTAATAGGAGTTTATTGATCACTCTTCCCTGATCGTATTTTTGAGGGTAGGCAATATGCATGATATATAGGGATTTCTCTGGAAAACGCAAACCACCGCTGGTAACAGGACTAAAATAAAATCAAAACTATTTTTGACTGTTTTGGAGATAGAGTATATTGCTATAATAATCGGCTGGTTACCATCACATGATTGAATATTTCCTTTTATAATAGGGAATCTCTTAATTTTCTCTTCATGTGATGAAACACATCGATATCTACTTACCCTGCCAATCCACGCTTTAGTGTAGAAGGATGATTGTGGTTATCCAGGGCTTACGATTATAAATCACGGAACCTTCCGCCTACATGCCATCCGAACCATCTCATATCTTACATCCTTATTAATAGTATTACCGGGTGAGTTAGCCGTGGTGGTTACGGCATGACTGATGGCAGTCGCTCACATCCGGGAGGCGAGGAGGTTCGAATCCCCCCGCCGGCAAACTTGAAGATGGTTTTCTGTGGTTTCCCATCTTCCTTCCAGACAAATGCCGGGGTTGGTCCCTAACTATAGGCCACAGCCGCTACCTTCCAGCTCCTCGTCCTTACATTCCAACTTCCCTCCTTTCCTCCCCAACGGTACTTGTAGCTCACCCATTGGGTGTCCGTCTCGAAGCAGCTACAAAACTGGCGAGCCGAACATGTCCTCGGACACTCCCGGCACTAAAAGCCATACGCTAAAAAAAAATAGTATTAAAGCTTTGTTTCTATATTGAAAATAATCAAGAACATGTTCATTTTTGATACGTTTCATGCCAAATGAATGTAGAAGCCTGCTTTGGTTCCACTGGTATGCATGTTTGTACTCCTATGTATGCTTCACACAGTTCTGGGTAGATTTGTATTTATAGTACGCCATCTTTCAAGAATATTTGTATTTACGTACAAACTCATTAGGGCAACAATAGTGCTAGGAAATTTGTTTTTGTATACCGGCAACGGTTAGAGAGTTTAGGGGAATTCATTTATCTCCGTAACGATTTCCTTTAATGAAGAAATTGCATGTGACGAAAAGTGTTGGAATTATCATTTGAAGTATTGTCTGTTCTATTCGGGCGTGCTTCGAATAGAGGGCGTGAATCAGGGGTTCATGCACACACTACCTGGTTCAGTAAATACAGGCCACCGTGGCTAAATATACTATTCGCATTTCCAGAAAAATAGTTAATATTTCAAATAATCTATGTTTAGCATTCTTCTCTCCAGCATCTCCGGACCACACAAACAAGTAATAAAACGTTCATCGTCCATCAACACACAAACTATACATTCCCCTACACTACACTACATATACTAAAACAACCGAGTGATGCTGAGGCAATTACTACAGGATTAAATTCAATGCTAGAATTACCTAATGCAATTCTTCATATAAACTGTATTTTCAACCAAAGCTACTGCGGAAACAAATATCGACCAAAATTTACACAAGAAAGCAATGGTCATAATTATATGTTGGTGATACAAATATTGCCAAACTGATAACATTCACTGTCAAGTCTGTGAACGTTTCGGCTTTTCTGTCCTCAATAATAATTTTAAGTTTGTCCTCCAATTATAATATTTACCTTACTAAACTACAAGTTGGGGGGGCGTGGTGGCAAAGTGGTCAACCTATTTGCCTCTCACCAAGGTGGAGCGGGTTTCATTCCCGGTCATTGCATGTGAGATTTTGGAAGTGTAATTCCATGTCCTGTGGTTCAGATTCCACGTAAAAAGAAGGTCCCGTTGCTCATGATCTCACTATTAACGATCACGTAATCCTTCCGTTTTAAACTACAACTAGAAATATAAGCGACACCAATCTCATTCGGGGCGAAGAATATAAATTCTCCAAAGACTTCCTGTAGGATGACCTTTTACCGCATGAGAATAGTGGTTCATGCATACTTACCTGGCGTATGGATTATTGTGATAACCACGGCAGTTCTCCGAGGGAAGGGCCCTTCGCTTGGGTTGACCCCTGCCAATATCCAAATTGTGCCAACTGTGCGTGCACAATCTCCAGTACCCCATGAGATCTGCCCAAACGAAACGCCTTTAACTTCTCAGCCGTCTAAAGGTAAATATTCACAAAATGAGACAAAAGAGCGCACTAATGTGACTTTCAACACAAGCATTCCACGGTGCTTTTATTTTCAACCTAAGGTCTGACATTGTCATGGACCACAACGAAACACTGACTCTCAACCAGAATGATTTGTTGTTGTTGTTTCATTTGAGGGAATTAATCATAGTGGCCTTTTAGCACCGTGTATCTTAGTTTGTGTATGTATATATAATGTATATATAATTATTGTAATAACCTGTGTTATTGTGGTGTCTGTAGTAGTGTGCATCTTTGTAATGCAGGCAAGGATTGGGTAGGAGGCGGCCGTGGAATTAAGTTAGAAACTATCCCGGGATTTACTTGGAGTGGAAGTGGAAAACCACGGAGTAGGCCTACCACTTCCAAGATGAATGAGGTGAGAATTGAAACCACCTCTGGTCAGTTTTTCCTCATGTGGCTGAGTGTACCCCGCTCCAGCTCACAGACCAGAAATAAATTTATTGGTAAAACCGGAAATCAATCCCGAACCTCTGGGTGAACAGCCATGAAAGCTAGCCGCTACACCACAAGGTGGACCAAACACTGATGACGAAGATATCCCAATCCTCTAATGTGAATTAACAACAAACTACTGAAACGTATATGGTACAAAGATAAATGGACAAAAGAGGAAAACAATGAAGGAAATAAAGAAAGAAGTGAACTATTCTGAATCCAGCTGCATAATAATGAAGAAGGAGGATTGATGAAATTGTAAGAAAGTAAAGCCATGAAAGGCAGATAGGAACAAGAAAAAGACGAAAGATTTCGTTCCAAAATAAATAAAAAGAAACCAAACCAAACCCGGTGGGCTTATATACCATGAAGTTCCCTAGCCTACCAAGCAACCGCTGTCCAGCCATTCAGCCTATAGATTGCGGGGTGACGCGTGGTCACTAGGTCAAGTTCTCTCGCCCTTAAATCTTGGTTTCCGTGAACGAAGCGCTGCCTCGCTGTTAGACAGACACCCAATTGTCCTCACGAGACTAACTGAACCCCATTACAGCCCTCATGTCAGTTTCTAAATTCACCGATGAGCAGGAAATCGAATCCGGTGCCTGCGGATGAGAGGCCATCCCGCTAACCCAGCACATGGCACCGGCTCAAAATAAATAGAAGTAGGACGGAAATAGACCAAGTTCAGGAATCCCTTAGCACGTACTGAGCTCGCAAGACGTGAACCTTCTATGATGTACTCAATATTATGAAACAAAGGGGAGGTCTGGCCCCCGAATAATGAGGGTATCACGAAAGAAAGTACAAGAAGCAATACACGAAGCCTTGGATACACTGATGCTGGTGATGTTGGAGGAAGGAGGTCAACGGTTAAGATAAATGAGATGAGCTCGGCACAGGTAAGTGGAAACAATGGTATGCTCAGCTGCTCAGCTGGGGTCCCGTGGTTGCTAACTGAAGTTCCACTAGCTGTGAGCCTCTTGGCAGAGAAAGGGCGGGGTGCGAACGTGAAAATCCAATTATTCGTAAAAACATCCGTTATTTTAGCTAATTTAATCATATAGATTATTGGCTTATGCCATCCACTTTTGTGTGTGTATTGTTTATCAGGGTGCATCAAAAAATGTATACACACTTTAAACTATCGTAGTTTTCCCGCTCTACAAGGCTAATGTTATATTTCTTCGCCAGATGGCAGCATAATCGTCCCTCTAGGTTATATTGTGAATGGAATTTGTAATATCAACATGGTGGACGTACGTTTGAGATTTGAAGAACGTAAGCAGGTTATTAAGTGATACTGGAAGTTTGAGAATGTAAATGAAGTTCAAAGACAGTGGAGAAGGGAGTATGATACAGAACCACCTTCAAGATTAAAAATTACACGCATACGAGACAAATTCGAAGTTCATGGAACAGTGTGTGATGTGCATAAAGGTCATTCAGGTCGACCTCGAACAGCTACAACTGATGAGTCATCAACGGCAGTCTTGGAACTGTCTCAACGCTCTCCTAACAAATCTTCAAGGCAAGGGGCACGTGAAAGTGATGTAAGTGCTAGCAGCGTGCTACGCATTCTGATGAGAGGCAAGTATCGTGTTTACATTCCAAGGCTGGTGCAACAGCTAAGTGACGACGATCCAGAACGAAGGTTGCAATTTTGTGAATGGGTTCAGGAGATGGTGATACGTGAACCGGGATTTATGGGTAGCATCATTTGGTCGGATGAAGCCCAATTCAAACTTAATGGAACTGTCAATAGGCACAATTGTGTTTACTGGGGTGAAGAAAATCCTCACATTACAATTGAAAAAGCTGTAAATTTGCCTGGTGTAAATGTGTGGTGCGGTTTGTCTTCAAGGGGACTCATTGGACCTTTTCGATTTGAAGGCACTGTAACTGGTATAACTTACCTAACAATGCTTGCTGATTCCATATTTCCTGCCATTCGTGCATTATACGGTAATGATAATTTTTATTTTCAACAAGATGGTGCCCCGCCGCACTATCACAGGGACGTACGAGCTTACCTGGATCAAAATTTGCCGGGCCAGTGGATAGGACGCAGGGGGCCAATCGAGTTTCCAGCACGCTCTCCAGACCTTACACCACTGGATTTCTTCTTATGGGGCACAGTTAAAGATGAGGTGTACAAACGTAAACCACGTAACATAGACATTCTTTGGAATGAGATTCAAGCCGTGTGTAAAGAAATCTCATTGGACGTTTTGACACGATGTACAGAATCACTGGTGACTCGTAATCAGAATTGTATTGATGCTGCAGGTCACCAATTTGAACAGTATTAACATTTGTTATTTATGTTTCATTTACATTGGACTTTCGGCTTTCTAATTTCCTGAAAATTAACTTTGTAGAACGGTAAATAAATTTTCAATGGAAGTTCAAAGTGTGTATACATTTTTTGAAGCACCCTGTATTTCAGTTGGTTTATCACAGGACGTGTTCGGTCTCTAATTTAATCACGCAATTAGCATTAAGTGTAGTTTGTAGTAGGTGCGCCTGAATGTACTAGGTATAACGACACATTCTCACGGGCTAGATTGATGTTTACTAGATTTTTACTGTAAGATATACAAACATGAAGAAACTCACTTACAAACGTAATCCTAAGAGGACAAGTTAGTCATTCTTATTCCTTGATTACACGTCATTCATTCATATGAGTCGACAATATCATCTTGAAGAACTGTAACCATTATTATGACTGAAATAGATACAGTTCCCAAAACATTGATTTTTATTTGCAATGTATCCTGATTATTTATTATTCTTTACGTCACTCACATGAGTACTCAGGTCCTTGGCGAATTTGGAATCTATTTTGGTCGTTTCTGTTCATTGCGTGAGTACTCGTGTCAATTTAAGTAAGGAACATTACCATGTGACCTGACACTAGCATAACATTTCAACAGAATTCGTTGAATAAACATGTGACAAATAATCATAAACACAAACAGACCTGTTATTAACACATCATAGCAGAAACAAGATGTTCAGTAAAGAACATATAGCCTACTTTCTCCTAAATGCATGGGTATTGTTATAACTCTTTGTCCTTTTCAAGGAGTATGATTGAATGTTGGTTGTAGTAGCTTGTTGAAATACAACGTGCTATAGGGATATTAAACATGAATATGAGGTGCCCTTTGCTAGTGCTACCTCTGTACCAAATTTCGTTCAATTCGGTTTCACCGTGTTTGAATTGATAGGGGGAATCGATTTGCACACATACTTGGCCACCATCTTCAAACTATTGGGCTGATGTTCTTGCAGTTTGGTCAGAATATGTTTCCCACATAAAGATATGGTGTTGCAAAATTTGGTAGAGACAAGATTATTAGGTTGGTCGTAATTACATTTTAGCTTTTAACATTTGGGTGGCCGCGATTACGTTTCCGTCAAGATAGCGGTGATATAAAACACGACACTGAGGTGCCCTTTGCTAGTGCTACCTCTGTACCAAATTTCTTTCATTCGGTTCCACCGTGTTCGAATTAATAGGGGGAATAAATTTTGACATAAAGATGGCCGCCATCCGCAAACTATTAGGCTAATGACCTATTAGATTGGTCAAAGGATGCTCCCTCCATAAAGGTATGTTGTTGCAAAGTTTGGTAGAGATCGGATGGTTATGTTAGTCGTAATTTGATTTAAGCTTTAAACATTTGTGTGGCCGCCATTACGTTTCTGTCAATATGGCGGCGATATTAATCATGACACTGAGGTGCCCTTTGCTAGTGCTACCTCTGTACCAAATTTCTTTCATTCGGTTTCACCGTGTTTGAATTAATAGGGGGAATCGATTCTGACACAAAGATGGCCGCCATCCGCAAACTATTAGGCGAATGACCTATTAGAATGGTCAAAGGATGCTCCCTCCATAAAGGTATGTAGTTGCAAAATTTGGTAGAGATCGGAAGATTAGGTTAATCGTAATTTGATTTAAGCTTTGAACATTCGAGTGGCCGCCATTACGTTTCAGTCAAGATGGAGGCGATATAAAACATGACACTGAGGTGCGCTTTGCTAGTGCTACCTCTGTACCAAATTTCGTTCCATTCGGTTCCACCGTGTTCGAATTATTAGAGGGAATCAATTTTCACACAAAGATGGCCGCCACCCGCAAACTATTAGGCTAATGACCTATTAGATTGGTCAAAGGATGCTCCCTCCATAAAGGAATGTTGTTGGAATGTTTGGTAGAGATCGGATGGTTATGTTAGTCGTAATTTAACTTAAGCTTTGAACATTTGTGTGGCCGCCATTACGTTTCTGTCAATATGGCGGAGATATAAAACATGACACTGAGATGCCCTTTGCTAGTGCTACCTCTGTACCAAATTTCGTTCCATTCGGTTTAACCGTGTTTTAATTAATAGGGGGAATTGATTTTCACACAAAGATGGCCACCATCCGCAAACTATTAGGCTAATGACCTATTCATTTGGTCAAAGGATGCTCCCTCCATAAAGGTATGCAGTTGCACCACTTGGTAGAGATCGGATGATTAGGTTAATCGTAATTTGATTTAATCTTTGAACATTCGTGTGGCCGCCATTACGTTTCAATCAAGATGGCGGCGATATAAAATATGACACTGAGGTGCCTTTTTTTAGTACTACCTCTGTACCAAATTTCGTTCCATCCGGTTGCACCGTGTTCGAATTAAGAGGGGGAATCGATTTTCACACAAAGATGGCCGCCATCCGCAAACTATTACGCTGATGACCTATTAGTTTGGTCAAAGGATGCTCACCCCATAAAGGTATGTTGTTGCAAAATTTTGTAGAGATCGGATGATTAGGTTAGTCGTAATTTAATTTAAGCTTTCAACATTTGTGTGGCCGCCATTACGTTTCGGTCAAGATCGCGGCGATTTAATACATGACACTGAGGTTCCTTTTGTTAGTACTACCTCTGTACCAAATTTCGTTCCATTCGGTTACACCGTGTTCGAATTAATAGGGGGAATCGATTTTCACACAAATATGGCCGCCATCCGCAAACTATTAGGCTAATAACCTATTAGATTGGTCAAAGGATGCTCCCTCCATAAAGGAATGTTGTTCAAAGTTTGGTAGAGATCGGATGGTTATGTTAGTCGTAATTTAACTTAAGCTTTGAACATTTGTGTGGCCGCCATTACGTTTCTGTCAATATGGCGGCGATATAAAACATGACACTGAGATGCCCTTTGATAGTGCTACCTCTGTACCAAATTTCGTTCCATTCGGTTTCACCGTGTTTGAATTAATAGGGGGAATTGATTTTCACACAAAGATGGCCGCCATCCGCAAACTATTAGGCTAATGACCTATTCATTTGGTCAAAGGATGCTTCCTCTATAACGGTATGTAGTTGCAAAGTTTGGTAGAGATCGGATGATTAGGTTAATCGTAATTTGATTTAAGCTTTGAACATTTGTGTGGCCGCCATTACGTTTCCGTCAAGATGGCGGCGATATAAAACATGACACTGAGGTGTCCTTTGCTATTGCTACCTTAGTACCAAATTTCGTTCAATTCGCATTCAGCGTGTTCGAATTGATAGGGGGGGACAGACATTCAGAGTACACACACTCACACACACACAGACACACACACACAGACTCACACACACACATACACACACACACAGACTCACACACACACATACACACACACAGACAGACACACTTTTTTCGCCCTGTGTTGATCTCATAAATCTACTTTCATTTTTTGCAAAAATCGAAAGTAGGCTAAAAATAGGCTAGATCTACTATGCTACCAATCTTATGAAATCACTAGCAGAAGTACCCATTCTTCGAACGGTCGTCGGTATTAATAACCAGACGTAATCAATTGAGCTACTGTTGCAATGGTTAGGGGCTTGGAACCTGTTTGTCGACAAAGATAAATGATTAGTTGAAATATGCTCTGAAACTAATTTACCTAACGTGTACTTCCTGACGTGAAAATAATATTGAAAACCTCGTAGACGAAATGCAATTCACGTCACATAAAAACTGACCCACACTGTTGTGTCAAGTGCGCATCCAGAGGAAGACCCCTTTAATAAATTATAAAGGCTTGTGGTGCATGAAAATTCAGGTTTTTTAGCCTCCAATGGCCCAAATTCCTAAAAGCAGGAAAATAAAATAAAAAATAAACTATTTCAATTCAGGAATTTTAAAAAATAATGTTGCTGTTTGAAGATATAATAGACCTTCTGTACGACACATCGCACGTTTAAGTCTTGTGAAAAAATCCAGGGTACCTCTTGACCCCCTTAAGCGCATTGATGAATTTTACAGTTTTTGTTGGTTCCTTGATAACCTTATAGCCATTTGCACACTTTCACAGAAATTTAATAAATGGAGTGGCATTACTTCTTGCAGAAATAGATGGAAAGTTGGATGTACCTTTTTGAGACACTGTTGTCATGGTTACTGGCTTGCATTCCTACATTAGTTTATTAAATGAAATTAGTTTTCTGGGAATATCTCAGAAAATCTTGGTTTTAGAGCATTAAAATATAGTTTCCGGGGACCCTTTACGACTGTTTAGGGGCCCCGAGTTATTTTTCTGACACCAAGGGGCTGAAAATGAGGTTTGTCTCGTCGTTGTAGGCCGTAGTATCATCATCATCATCCTCTTGCACAGTTTCCAGCCGTTGGCCGGGTCTGTTTGGAACACAGGCCACTCCAAAGTCTTCTGTCTCCCCACCATCTCCCAGTTTCCACCCCTGTCCAGTCTTCTCCTCTCTTCTTCACGCTTTCTTCCATCCCTTTCAGCCACCTGTCTCTCGGTCTTCCTCTCGGTCTTCCTCTCGGTCTCTTTCGTTTCCACTTCGTCTCGTGTATCCTCCTGAGTATCCTCTTATCCTCCATTCGTTTTACATGCCCATGCCATCTAAGTCTAGATTTCTCTATACCATCCCGTAATGGTTCCTCCTTTATTAATTCTCTGGTCCTCTCATTTCTTATTCTGTCCATCTTTGTAGCTCCAATACTGCTTCTCAAGAACCTCATCTCACTGGCCTGTATTTTGCTCTTCTCCCTTCCTTCCATAGCCCAGGTCTCCGAGGCATACGTCAGGATAGGGGCATAGTACGTCCGATATATGATCTTTTTTCTGTTCTAAGGAACATCCTTGCTCCATAACATGCTTCTCACACTCCTCCGGAATGCTTCTGCCTGTCTCCCCCGCTCATTTTTTCTCTATAGTTTCTTCCATTATCTTGTATCAGGCTTCCCAGATACTTGAAACTCTCCACTTTCTTCAGCTGTTCCCCACCAATTGTTATTCCCGTTGTGGTTCTTTCCTTCTTCCTTGTTGTGATCACCATCTCACTCTTATTTATGCTAAATTTCATCCCATATCCTTGTATTATTCATTCCCACACGTCCAACTGTTCCTGTACCTCCTCCTCCTTGTTTCCCCAAATCATCAAATCATCCGCTAACACCATTGCTTTCATCTTTCCTTCCCCAATTACTTGTGCCACTCGGGTCATTATGTCATCCATCACCACAATGAAAAGTAACGGTGCCAGGGCACTTCCTAGTTTCAGGCCGTTTCTCTGTTCCACCCAGTCCGATCTCTCTCCTCCCACTTTCACACAGCTCACGCTTCCCTTGTACATCTCCTTTATCCTCCTTATAGTCCATTTTTCTACTCCTCTATCCTCCAGGGACTTCCATACTTTGTTTCTGCATACACTGTCATATGCTTTCTCAATGTCCAGGAAGGCCATCAGTAGATCTGTTCCATACTCACAGTGCTGTTCTTGTAACTGCCTTACAGCAAAAATCAAATCCACTGTGGACCTTCCTGCTCTGAAGCCATGTTGTTCTTCCCTCATCCCTCCTTCTATCCTTGTCCTAATTCTCCTTTCCAAACCTATCTCAAACATCTTTGCACAATGACTCATCAGTTTTATTCCCCGATAGTTTCTGCATTCTGTTCTACTACCTGTCTTGAAGATCGGGACAATTATTCCTTTTTTCCAGTCCTCTGGGGTATTCCTTTCCGTAGTGTAATAATAATATTAATTATAATAATAATATAACGATATAGGGATAGGGATATAATATCCCTTCCGTAGCACACCAGCACGTGTAAATCGCGTGAAAAAATTCTAGAGTACCCCTTGTTCCCCTTAAGCGCATTATATGTATTGATGAATTTTACAGCTTAGTTTGGTTCCGTTAAAACATTCTAGCCGTTTGCAAACTATCTCAGTAATGTAATAAATGGAATTGTATTGCGTCTTATATTACAGCAATAGATGGACCTGTGAATTTCTGTTGCCATGGTTACCGGCTAGCTTCCTTTCATTATTGTATTAAATGAAATTAATTTTCTGGGAATATCTCAAAAACTATTGGTTTTAGGGCCTTAAAATGTGGTTTTCGGGGTCCCTTTAGGGCCCCCGAGTTTCGTTTCTCACATTGAGGGGCTGAAAATGAGCTTTGTCTCGCCCTTCTACGCCTATTTCAGCATGTATTTTAAGGGGGTAGGCCCCCTTTTATGAGAGGTACAGAGAAGAGTTACATCAATGATTGGTGTCTTGCCTCTGAAGGATATCTGTACCAAATTTTACGTTGATCCACTCAGCCGTTCTCGAGTTATAAGGACACAAAAAATTGTCCACAGACAAACAAACAGACAGACAGACAGACAGACAGACACAAATTTCATTTTCGCGCGCATCCGTCATAAAACAGTCTAAAACGCGTAAATAACGCAAATTCCCGTAGAAATTCAGAAAAAACAGACAAACTTTCATTCTTATATATATAGAGATTTATTAACACTTAGATAATGCTGCCCATCTTAACCATCTGCCTACGGTCACGCCTTCGAATTCATTGTCCTTTGAATTCAAAACCCTCTGTCGTAAGGATAAGTTATTAGTTTATAGCCTTTACTTGTGGTTCCACTCATCAGTTATACATTGTATTACAACTTGTCTTTGTTCCTTTATCAACATATCGGATTCCGAGTGACGCAGTCTTGCGCGACGAGGGTTCGAGAAAAAATGTGATCCTGTGCTCTCAATCTCTTTCCTTATATCTATTTTTGCAAAAGTAGTACCCTGCAGATGACCTCGTAGTTCTGCCCCTTAAAACAACAATATCTAACTAACTAGTACCCTGCGGGAAACAAAACTTTTCTAAGCGCTCCTTTCTCACCTGACACATTCTGTCCAATAGAGAGCTTCCCGCAGGTCACGTATACGTGCTTATCATTGAATTCCAATCGTACATTTCTAGCATATTTCATTAGCATCATTTAAATTTGTCATATAACCAGGGGAATTCCCTATCTGATTCCTTGGGATTGTTTGTATTTACGTGTGGAATAGTTTGCCCTAAGGTGTTTAGTCGTAATTATTCTGTCCATTGATTCATAGGAACTTGCGCATCCTGATTCTTACTCGTGAAACTGTGCCTTTTCAGTGACGTACCCTACTCCCCGTTAATGTCGACTGATTGGTTTTCTGAATAATTAATCATAGGGGTGGATCTTATATCTCTATTCCTGTTTAACTATACTTTTCTCTGTCTAAAGAAACAGAGCCTTTCTTCATGTTACGTCTCGGGATTGGATCCTGTTATTCTCTCTCTAGCACTTGGGCTGGCCTCTATCGTTATCTGCCTGTCATCAAGACTCCAGGCTAGTGATAGGCTTGTTCCACTGAAAGTAGGGTCATTTGTTTTGATAATAATATTATCGTATGGCCTCAGGTGCCTGGTGCAAGCTTTGTTAATTGACACCCAGAGGGTAGCTGGCATGTCGATGTTTTGATGACAAATATATATATTACTTGTGACCCAGTTCCTCATCACGTAACCCTAATACGTGGTGTCAGACCGTATGCATGAGTGTGTCTGTGCGTATCCGTTCCCAGAAATAAATTTCGATTGACTGAACTGATGTAATTGAAATTTGGTAGTGAGTAATTTCCATCGACAACTACTACCATTTATTTAAAATTTTCATAATCTTCAGTCACCTAACCGACATGGTGGCTGAGGTAAATATTTCACCAGTAATCAACAGATTGAATCCTATTGTACTGTAGTTATCGACATTCATTTCTCTTGCCATAATAGAGGACATTAAAAATATGTTGAGGTTAAGGAGTTACAGAACCGAAAGAGAATCATGGATAGGTTTTAATTTGTCTATTTTATCAAAAATTTTATGCACGCTTCAACGAGTGGAAACTAAGTTAACATGTTCGCGTATATAACTTTTGAACTGTGACTTCCTTTTTTTTATTTTTTATTTAGTCAATTTACCCTCTAGGTTGGTGGTTCCCACGGACTCAGCGAGGGAACTCACCACTACCGCCTCTATGGGCAGTGTCCTGGAGCTTGGAACATCTGGTCGGGGTGGATACAACTGGGGAGGTGTGATCAGCACTTCGCCCAGGCGGCCTCACCTGCAAAGCGAACAGGGGCCTCATGAGGGATGGGAAGGGATGGAAGATTGGGATGGATAGGCTAGGAAGAGGGAAGGAGGCGGCCGTGGCCTTACAGTAGGTACCATCCCGGCATTTGCCTGAAAACGAAGTGGGAAACCACGGAAAACCACTTCGAGGATGACTGAGGTGGGAATTGAACCCCCTCTACTCATTTGGACCACCCGAGGCTGAGTAGATCCCGTTCCAGTCCTCATACCACTTTTCAAATTTCGTGGCAGAGCCGGGAATCGAACCCAGGACCTCCGGGGCGGCAGCTAACCATGCTGACCGCTACGCTACGGAGGCGACACTGTGACTTCCACGATACCAAAATTATGGCAGTGTGATTTTTGAAAATTCAATTTCAATTTCAAGGCAACTAACAAGGCTCTAGGACTGAAATTTGTTTGCCCTTATAAAGAAATGTGAAGCTCGTTTGTTGATAGGACTTTTAAAAAAGTGACAAGCACGAAACGACGATGTGGATTTTAAATTTTGAATTTTAAAATTTCATTTGCTTTCTCTCTGGAACCATTGTCGCTATTCTCCTTAACATTAGTAACAGGATAAAAAATAATAAAAAATATATAATGGTGTAGTTTTTGAAACCGTAAATAATATGACACCAACATGGTGACAGCATGCATTTTCAACATTTCACTGTCTTTTCACGGAACCTGTTATAACAGATAAATCTGACATTTTATTACATATCAGAGGACTATGAAACAAGTGCACATGATTATGATAAACATAAAACATCATGGCAGTCTTCCTCATTTTTGATGTGTAACATCTTTCCACGGGTCGCCTCCGTAGCGTAGCGGTCAGCATGGTTAGCTGCCGCCCCGGAGGTCCTGGGTTCGATTCCCGGCTCTGCCACGAAATTTGAAAAGTGGTACGAGGACTGGAACGGGGTCTACTCAGCCTCGGGTGGCCCAAATGAGTAGAGGCGGTTTGATTCCCCCTCAGCCATCCTCGAAGTGGTTTTCCGTGGTATTCCACTTCGTCTTCGGGCCTATCCATCCCAATCTTCCATCCGTTCCCATCCCTCATGAGGCCCCTGTTCGCTTTGCAGGTGAGGCCGCCTGGGCGAAGTGCTGATCACACCTCCCCAGTTGTATCCATCCCGACCAGATGTTCCAAGCTCCAGGACACTGCCCATAGAGGCGGTAGTGGTGAGTTCCCTCGCTGAGTCCGTGGGATCCACCAACCTAGTGGGTAAATTGACTAAATAAAAAAAACATCTTTCCACTCGGTTGCTGGATATTTTTTGTGGGAGTGATTTTGAAAAATGGGACGGAAGTGTAAGACACACTGCCAACTAGATCGATCCGATCCAGCCGGCAGTGGTACTATGTGGAATGTATATAACATACGGATTACTTCAAGGTTTGGAGGCGCATTACATACATTTCTACAATGAATCATCATCAAGTTGTCGTTCTTTGGTGTAAAAATATTCATTATATCATATTTGCTGAAAACAATTATGATTTATTAAGGGTCTGTTTTTCAATCTCTGTATAAAAGTGATGGGCATCCACTCACCGATTAACTTTCCCCATCACTTTCATACTGAACGGTAAACGCTCATGTGAACTCTTTTGCCAACTCATTGAAACACAAACCACATGTCTTTGTATCAGTATTTAAATGATGAAATGCTTTTATATGAAACATTGTAACTAGTCGGCAAAGCCGGCATTATGTTTCAGCACAATAGCTATTCAGATATTATCCCACATTGCGGTAATGCAGTGATCAATGTAATATATATCGACGTTTTTATACAGGAACTCGGCTAGCCTTTCATAGACCACTATAGGAATTCCCTTTACGGTCAAGTAGGCGTATTCATAACTAATTTAAAACTCAATTCCACGCAGGAACATTATCGAATAAAAGCAAAATATTAATGGAACATAAAAAATACTTCCATATTATTACTGGCACGTGAAAATGAGTACCTGTCTTGTACTCCAAATGTTTGTGGTGTTAATGGCTGCGTGGGTAACATCTTGGTCTGCGAATCATGAGGTCTCAGGTTCGAACCCCAGTCCCAGCAATTAATTTTGCTGCCGGATATTCGTTTTAAACGATATATATATATATGGTGACACATAGAAAGCGGATGTTTTTGAAATGAACAGTACTCGGTTGATTTGCGGGGGAAATTTATTTTAATGTTACAACATTTATGAATACGTTCTACCATTTCATTTACTATTTACCATTGTTAGGTATGAAAGATTATGTCACTCAGGTGGCGGCCATCCTTTTGAATACAGGTTTCAAGTCGTCGCGAGAAAACATTCATAAATCTGACGAACACCGGACGTTTTTAAAATGGATTCTACTCAGCCGGGAGAAGCGGCAGAGAGAGGGGAGAGTAGCCATGCTCCTCGACATAGCATACCATGTCACTCGCACCTACGCTTTGGAGCCTGCCAGGTCACTCGTGCGAGTCCTCACCTCCTCGACTTTCCTCAATTATTGATGTTAGGTTTTATTCGTTGGGTGTACTTAGGCTAGTCCTATTAGCTGGGTATCTGATACCGGTGAGGTAGCCTATAGATAAATTAAGGAAACTAGGCTTCAAGTTATTTTTAAGCCAATAAGAGAAGTAGCAGCCGCGGCATAGGCGTTAACGGCTTAGCGGCAACTCCAGTCTCGACAAGCATTGTTGGACGCTGAGGCCAGCATTATTTTGGCGGGATGGTTTTTAAAGTGGCAGTTAGACAATTGTTGGTAGACTATGGCAAAGTGGACCGTGCAACACCGCGTGTTCGCACATGAAACCTATGTGCTAAATGGGGAGGTTGGTTGGTTGGTTCTTAAGTTTAGGGGCTGCGACAACGCGGTCATGTAGCCCCGTGTACTTTGGGTGTGTGTAGAATCTGTCTGATAACCGGTGTTAATTGTGATGACTGTAATAGTGTGTGTATCTGTTTTTTAATTTTAAGTACTGCAACTTATAATTTTTCAAATAGTTCCTACTTTTGCCGTCAACGACTACTAGGTCTAATTCAGAACTTAGCTACTAGACGCCACCGCAGTCGACGCTTGGCAACGAACGTAGAAACCTAAGAGCGTTGTTTACATTCTTAACCTATCCAATTTAGCTTCACACAGGTGCAATTAGTGGAAGGATCTTTAACATGCCATAAATCTACGCCATGGGACCGCCGGCTTTACTTCCCCTCCGAAGGAAGGCATACTGAGGGATTTTTAACGCTCTTAAAAATCCGACGGCTTCTGTTGTCACAACTGCGGATCTTTCGCCGCCATTTCAATATGGGTCGGAATGACGCCGTTCCAAGCCGGAATACGATCCTGAGATGGGTTGAATCGTACAGAGCAACAGGAAACATCATGAAGAAGAAGCCCCCCGGTCGTGCACGAAATGTGAGAACGCCTGAAATCATCGGCAGAGTTAGCGGGGTACTCAATCGAAGCCCCACTCGATCCGCACGTCGACATGCACGTGAATTAGAGTTGAACCGTGAAAGTGTGAGAAGAATGTTACGGTTCGATATACGCTTCCATCCGTACAAAATGTTGGACGTTCACCTGCTCAAACCAGCGGACTATGCAGCTCGACAAGACTTCGCTGTGCGTATGAAAGTGATTATGGAAGAGGACCCAAATGCAGTAGTGATGATGACCGATGAAGCTCATTTTCACTTGAATGGTGGAGTAAATAAACAACACTTCAACACTTCCGTTGCTGGGCCCCCCAACACCCTCAGTGGATCCATGAAACACCCCTTCACTCTGAGCGTGTGACAGTGTGGTGTGATGTTGCCCCGTTTGGAGTAATTGGGCCGCATTTTTTTTTTTTTTTTTTAAGAGAACGGCAGAAGAGTCACCTCACGCCGATACGTCCACATGCCGGAAACATTCTTGCGACCGGAACTGCGGAGATGCCCAATAGACATTCGCAATGTTTACTCCAACAGGATGGAGCCACAGCTCACACCGCCAACGCATCGATGACAGTTGTGAGGAACATGTTCCCTGGTCACCTCATTTCGCGTTTCGGTGACGTTCCATGGCCGCCAAGATCCCCCGACTTATCCTGTTGTGATTTCTTCTTGTGGGGGTACGTAAAGGAAAAACAAAAACCCCACAAACCCCACAAACCCCGAACAATAATGGCGCTGAAAGATGCCATTACAGAAGAGGCGAGTGCAATTGACCAAGCGGTGTTCGGCAGAGTTATGAAAGCTTTCTCGCGACGACTTGAAACCTGTATTCAAAAGGACGGCCGCCACCTAAGTGACATTATCGTTCACACCTAACAATGGTAAATAGTAAATAAAATGGTAGAATGTATTATTAAATGTGGTAACAATAAAATCAGTTTTCCTCGCAAATCAACTGAGTACAGTTCATTTCAAAAACATCCGGTTCCTATGTCTCATTCTGTATATATATTATAACCGTATGCTTCATTTTAACAGAATCTACATGAAATTACGATTTATCTAATTTTAATTACAATAGTTTAGCCTCCGTGGCTTAGGCGGCAGCACGCCGGCCTCTCACCGCTGGGTGCGTGGTTCAAATCCCGGTCACTCCATGTGAGATCTGTGCTGGACATAACGGAGGCAGACAGGTTTTTCTCCGGGTACTCCGGTTTTCCCTGTCAAAATTTCATTCCAGCAACACTCTCCACTATCATTTCATTTCATCTGTCATTCATTTAATCATTGCCCCAGAGGAGTGCGTCAGGCCTCGGCAGCCGGCACAGTTCATATCCTCGCCGCTAGATGGGGGCTTCATTCATTCCATTCCTGACCCGGTCGGAGACTGGAAGGAGGCTGTGGATTTTCAATTACAATAGTTTGCACCAATCAGGAGTTGGGAAATTTGATTGTATTGAACATTATTTCTAGTAGTCTATAGATAGGCTAGAGACTATGGTTTCATTCCTCCTCTTAATTTACAATATAATATGTGATGTTTATTCAAACAAGTGTGACAGTAGCATATCTCAAATTCAATCTATACATTCATCATATCACCAGTATGAAAGCGGAGCGTAAATTAACATTTTAAGAATGTCCAAGCTGTCTAGCATACGAGCAGGATAGCATATCAGATGACTTCACAAACATTTCATCTCAATTTCAGGCCCGTGCTCACTTACGCACACCAAAGCAAACGTTGAATATCATATCACTCTGGTTCCGTGTCTTAATGTCAACAAACAATCTGCTTCCACTTGAAAGGAGAAGAGAGAGAACAAAGAAAGCTGATGGACAGGCCTCGAACCCCACACGCCCGAGTCGCACACGCAGACTCGGAGCCAGAGTGATATAACATTCAACGTATGCTTTGGATTCTTTGGTGTGCGTAAGAGAGCACGGGCCTGACCGCTCGAGCGTAGCCGTCACCTGATGACGTCATATGTTTAACAGTTGTGGTTCACTTTTAAGGTATTTCCGGACACTTGCGACCCTAAGTGTCCTATATCAAATTACTCGTCTCAATGCCATCTACGACGCTATCGAGAATTTTAAACGTTAATAAGAATCACCCTGTATAATATTTTTAGCCTACTTTTCACATTTTGCAAAAATGAGGAAAAAGTAGACTTATGAGATCGATCCGGGAAAATGTGTGTCTGTCTGTCTGTCTGTCTGTCTGTCTGTCTGTCCTTCTGTCTGTCTGGCTGGCTGTGTGTGTGTCCCCCCCCCCCCTATCAACTCCTAAACGGCTGCAGCAATCAAACCCAAATTTAGTATGAGTAAAGATGTACACAGGAATAGCTCACGTCCATATTTGAAAATGATGTCAGTGCTACCAACTGCTGAAAAAACGCACTAGAAATGTGAGCTCCATGTTGGATATCTTGCAAGGTATGCATGGGAGCTATTCCAAAATTGGCACACATATAGATAATACTATTTCAGTTTAATTTCCAGGAGGCCAACCATGACAGTGTTGCCAAATTAATTTTAAGCCTTCTGATAAGTCCAATGTTTAAATGCATATAACTTCTACACTATCAATTGGATTTCAACCAAATTTTGTATGTAATATCTGTATATAAACAGATATGACTGAGCGTATTCTTAAGAGCCACCAGGGCTGCCAACTGTTAATAATTGCTGTCTCTATTTTTTTTATCCAAATACCAATATATCAGAAAGTATGAAAGCCAACAGCTTTAAACTATGCACACGTATATTCTGACATTTTAGATTAATTTGGAGTAACTTACATACGTCAGTTCTACCAACATGATTATAAGCCTGCTGATAGGGCCAATTTTTAAATACATGTAACTTCTATACTATCAGTTGGATTTCAACCAAATTTCGTATGTGATATGTGTACCATAACAGATATGACTATAAGTATTGTTAAGAGCAATCAGGGCTGCCAACTGTTAATAAATGCTGTCTATATTCTTTTTACCCTAATATCAATATATCAGAAAGTATGCAAGCCAACAGCTCTATACTTTGCACACTTATAGCACCTGACATTCTAGATTAATTTGGAGTAATTAATACAAGGCAGTGCTGCCAACATGATTCTATGCCTGCTGATATGTCCAATTTTAAAATACATGTAACTTCTATACTAACAAATGGATTTCATCCAAAATTGGCGCAACAAGATATCATAATAATTCAGATTATTTCTGACCAGCACACGCATGGTATTGTTGGCAACATGCTTCTACGCGTGCTGATAGATCCAGTGTCTAACTGCATGTAACGTCCATTGGACTTCAACCAAATTTTGTATTCTGTACCTTAAGAGGTGGAATTAAGAATATATTCAGTCACCAGGGCTGCCAACTGTAGTGCTCTAATAGGCTAAATTATACCAGGTATATTTTGAACTAATTAGATATTTCGATATTACCAACTTAATTTCGTCATTATTCTAGATAGGTTCATATACTGTAGAATAATCATTGGCATGAAAAGTAGGCTGTATAGTTCTTCACGGAACTTCTTGTTTCTCTAAAGATATTACACCTGACAGCGTGGAACGTTTGAAACCATGGAGGAACATAAAACACGTTTGCTGATACGCCATTCGATGTCGTTCTAAGTAGCAAACCAACATGGAGACCACGAGGATTTTAGAATTGTATTATCCTTTGCGTTATCTTAATGATACTATTGCTGTGAAACTTGGTGTTACTAATAGCCTATGTATTTTGAGCGAAGCAATATGACGTATTTTAATTTAATTGTTTTAAAAATACAAGATGTTGGCCATCTGAATCTGTAAAAATAGATTTCAAACCACGCGTCCTATAACAGGTGACGAATGTAATGCCAAGCCTTCACGTAGATATAACTTAAATGATGTAGAAAATAGCAGTGTATTTATAAATATAGCTAGTTTAGTTCTTGAAGAAACTACTTGTTACTAATAGAAAAGTGATGGATGTGATCACCGCATTCACGTTTTAATTTTAAATGTTGCTCTGTTAGATGGTGTACATTTTAATTGAAATGAAGTGCAAACACAACAAGGAAATGACTAATGTAAACACGCTAACTTTAGGACTTTTCTAAAGTGTGGTTTCCTTCCATTCCATGTCGTTCTTGTGGAACAATCCTACACTTAATATAACCCATTAAACTTGAAATCATATAATTTATCATACAAAACAACAACTGCTTTCCTTTTTGAGAGGATAGCAACTTACGTCCAACTTTTCAAATCTTCCATCTTTTAATAATAATGGGAGTGAGGGGGAAATTGAAACTAGAACTCTCTAATTTATCATCTGATTTGATTTAAATATTACTCAGAATTCCTCTCTCACGACTCTTTAAGAATATCATCAGCTAAATTGGGGTTTGAAGACTTATCTTCAGCTGACTTTAACATCCCTTTTACTCCCTTGAGACGCTCATTAATTGTATACTCTATGTAGTAAAATAATGTTGCTATTCCAAATTAAGAGCAAGTCTTCTCATGAAGAGGTTTTAAACAGTTCTCTATACAAGTAGCAGAATGCATTATAATGAAGTAGTTGGTGTCGGTTGATAATATTTAAATATAATTGACAAGAGTCAAAATCAAGATCAAATTATCTTCATCAATAACATAACACTTCAACAATAGCTGGAAATATCAATATGTTTGTGAAATTCAAAATCGATGAACAACTTGTCGACATCAATATTTTTAGCATACTTTTTGCAAAAAAAAAGAAAAATAAAGTAGACTTATGAGATCCACACGTGGCCAAAAATTGTGTGTGTGTCTGTGTGTGTGTGTGAGTTTGTGTAATCTGAATGTCTGCCCACCCCGCCTATCAATTCGAATCCGGTGAAATCGAAGTGAACGAAATTTGGTACAGAGTTAGAACTAGCAAACGGCACCTCAGTGTCATGTTTTATATCACCGCCATCTCGACGGAAACGTAATGGCGGCCACCCAAATGTTCAAAGCTTAAATCAAATTACGACTAACCTAATCATCCCATCTGTACCAAATTTTGCAACAACATATTTATATGGCGAGCGTCTTTTGACTCAACTACAAGGTCATCAGCCCAATAGTTTGCGAATGGCGGCCACGTATGTGTGCAAATCGATTCCCCCTATCTATTAAAACACATTGCAACTGAAATGAACATAATTTGGTACAAAGGTAGCACTAGCAAAGGGCACCTCAGTGTCATGATTTATATTGCCACCATCTTGACGGAAACGTAATGGCGGCCACACAAATGTTGAAAGCTTAAATCAAATTACGACCAACCTTATAATCTGATCTCTACCAAATTTTGCAACAACATACTCTTATGTGGGAAGCATAGTTTGACCAAACTACATGGTCATCAGTTCAATGGTTTGCAGATGGCGGCCATGTGTTTGTGCAAATCGATTCCCCCTATCTTTTCAAACACGGTGAAAGGGAATTGAAGGACATTTGGTACAAAGGGAGCATTAGCAAAGGGCACCTCAATGTCATGTTTTATATCGCCGCCATCTTGACGGAAACGAAATGGCTGCCACCCAAATATAAAAAGCTTAAATCAAATTATGACCAACCTAATCATCTGATCTCTACCAAATTTTGCAACAACATACATTTCTGTGAGAAGCGTTCTTTGACCCAGCTACAAGGTCATCAGTCCAATAGTTTGCATATGGCGTCCATGTATGTGTGCAAATCGATTCCCCCTTGCAATTCAAACGCGGTAAACCCGAATTGAACGAAATTTGGTACAGAGGTAGCACTAGCAAAGGGCACCTCAGTGTCATGTTTTATATCGCCGCCTTCTTGACGGAAACGGAATGGCGACCACCCAAATGTTAAAATCTTAAATCAACTTACGACCAACCTAATCATTTCATCTCTACCAAATTTTGCAACAACATAGCATTTTGGGGGAAGCATCTTTTGACTGAACTACAAGGTCATCAGCCCAATAGTTTGCAGATAACGGCCATGTATGTGTGCAAATCGATTCCCCATATCAATTCAAACACCGTGAAACCTAATTGAATGAAATTTTATACGGAGGTAGCACTAGCAAAGGGTACCTCACATCCAAGTTTAACATCAGTGTAGCACGTTGTATTTCAACAAGCTTCTACAACCAACATTCAATAATTATACTCCTTGAAAAGGACAAAGAGTTTTAACAAAACCAATGCATTTAGAGAAAGTAGGCTATATGTTCTTTACCGAAGAACATCTTTTTTTGTTTGTTTTGTTTTTGTTTTTTTACGAGGGAAGTGGAAAATCTTGCATACGACTTTGAGACGGGTCCGCACTCTCAAGTTGTAACGGTGCTTTAGGTTGTGTATGTTAATTTTGGAACAATATATACGACCAAAACCTGCCAGATTATTAATTTCTGTATCCAATTTTTTTACCTGACTTACCATTTGATATGACCCATCAGTGGTCACTGGATCTGAAGTTATATGTAAGAGTGTTGGGCGCCAAGGGTTCGATCTGAGAGCGATAACCCAATAAATCATAAATAACTTTACGTCCTAGCTCAGGTAGAACATTCACCAGACTCCATCGACTCAAGTCGTGGTATGACTTAGTCATTAACCTGAATAACATTTGCTTCGGGGAAAAGAGGATGGCTTATATCTATTTCTATCATCTAGAAAGGAGACAGACTGCATTTACTTTAAATAAAAATTTAATGGCATCAAAAACAAACAAGTTAGGAAGATGCATTAATTAATGACTTACGGTAACGTAGAAAGTAAACAAAAGAATTTAAGACAGGCAAAAGTTGCAAGAAAACGGAGGCGTTATGAATTTAATTTAATCTAGATCTGAATTTATTACTTTAGGTTGATTTATTCAAGAGTGAAGAAAGAGAGCTTGTGCATTAAAGTCAAATGAGCTTACCAAACGATGAATCAGCTTTATTGAAGTGTTTCTCCCCAAGAGAAAGCTGCTGTTGTAGGCGGTAGAAGTCCATCTTCATGCGTGGAATTTATTTTAAATGGCAGGCTACTATTAATTCTGAGGTATTTAGATTTCTCAGAATTAATAATGGTGGTGGATTGAAAGTCCTTAAACCACTTTTACGATGTTAGCTCAGACACTGCTAACACCATACTGTCTCGGACAAGCATATGTCCTGAATACATCTCCTGCAATACTGTCTTGAACCAGGTCTCGTTGAGTTGTCCCTCCTTCACATAAAGGAGTCGCGTCCCAAGGTGCTCCGCGACCGTATCTATTGTTCAGGTCTTCCCTTTCCACTCGCATACCCTTGTCATACGCCGCACCCTTACTCATTAGCGTGGGCTCGCCACACAGCTTTTGTTGAGTACACAGGTAAGTATTTCATCACATAGTGCTGTTCTGGGAGAAGACGTAAGCTCATGAAATGACCCTTAGTGTTCAAGCGCTAGCTAATTACAAAAACAGCCTCTGACTTCTCTCAACTTAATACCGTAATAAAACCTAATCATGATAATACATTATATGGACTAAACATACACTTAATAACTTGTGGCTAATTAACTGCCGAAATAACACATGATATAAATAACGAATGTCAAATTTTGACATAACGTCAGTGGCGTTATCGTACCCTTCAAAATAAGGTTACATTCGTCCCGGAAAATCACGCAGACTATTGTTTACTATATTCCGCGTGATCTTCCTAAGACACGTGTAAATTAACATAGATCCCTAATATAACATAAAACACATAATACATTACCCTTATAGACATTTATATATACAATCAACATATCTTCTTTTGGTTTAACACCAATGTTTTTGCTTAGGCTATTATGTCTCAATCGCATATAGCTTATTGTTTTCTTTTTATTGTCCTGCGGTCATTACCGCTCATTGTTTATTTTACCTATATGTGTAAGAAAAAAAGACATATATGTGTTCTCTTATTTGCCCTTTGTCCAATTCTCTTATTTCAAATCACACGAGTTCACTTTGTGATGTACAGTTTGATTTCCCAAACCGCCTTGTATTGCAAGTTCGTTGATTTTGGAATTCCCATTTTGAGTGCTTTGTGTAAGGTCAAACGCACACACGATCACTAGTAATTTGGTTGTGCTATATGACTCTATCACTCAAACTCTCTCTCATATGTCATTACGTGTATATCACTGAAAAAAAAAGAACAACACTAGAAATACATATAATCCATCATATTTCTGTCCTGTTTGTCCCTTTAGATAAAACTCCCTTTAAGTCCCAAACTCCATACCAGTTCTCCCTTCATCTCGATTCCCTCTCCTCTTTAACAGTTAATCTCACACAGATCAATGATATTGACCACATCTGATACCTCATTAATACCTAGGTATTTACCATTTTGATTTACCTGCTCAACAGCATAATGTTTGCAATATTGCCTGTTTCTGGTTCACTTAAGATATATACCTCCGAAGGCTATTTATGTTGTACGTGCCGTACAATCGGGTTGACGTATCGTCTTCTAGTACATAGGCAGTATTGCCTATACGTTTGGTAACCGTGTAAGGGCCTTCATATAAAAAAAAAGAACTTGCTCATCACTTTCTCTAATTTATTCGACTGCTTTGGTACTCTTAACAGGACTCTGTCTCCCGGATTGAATAGGTCGAATTTCGTTTGCTTTTGTTGGCGAATTCTTTTTGCAGCTGACTTCGATAAATTATGTTTCGCCAACTGGACAATGTAATCCATCCCTGATAGTTTCCCCTCATTTAAGCCCAATACTCTAGCTAGTTCATTCTGTGGTCTTTTACCGAAGTGAACTTCGTACGGTGTCATCTTCGTGCTCTCGTGCTGGACAGAATTCAGCCAAGTCTCGACTTTGGGAAGATGTCCAACCCAAGCCGAATGTTTGTCATTCACCAGAGTGCGAAAAAGACGAGCCACTTCCCTTAACGGTCTCTCTGCAGAATTTCCATGGGGGTATCTTACAGAGGAATGAACTTGTGTGATACCAGCTTCCTGCATACTGGTTCTCCATTTCTTTGCAGTGAACTGTGGTCCACTGTCAGATAATATCCTGAGCGGAACGCCAAACTCGGGTATATACTTGTTAATGATCAGTCGGCTACATGCGAGTCCCGTGGCTTTCCTTAGCGCATACAGTTTGATGTATTTACTGAATGCATCAATAACTATGAATATATATTCGTAGCCGTACTGACCTCGAATGACTGGGCCAAATAGGTCCACACACAGTAGTTCGCCGGGACTACTTGTGAGAACTGCCTGTCTTTCCCCAACTAGATATCTTACTGGATACTTGCTCCTCTGACAGGTGTCACACTTAGCTATGGTTTTTCTAATGTCCCTTCCCATTTTCTCCCAGATAAAGTCATGAGCAATTTCATAAAGTACTTTGCTGGCTCCAAAGTGTCCCAGCTCCTTATGCATAAACCATATTAATTCCTCCCTCAAAGTGCCCGGTACGCATATTGCCCAGCGATCCTTCCTACATCTTCTTGCGAGAAGGCCGTCCTGCATTTTATATGCGAACCTTCCCACTTTCACTATGTCTGAGTTGCCTCCTTCCAACCTTGCGAGTGCCTCACCCAAGATTACATCATCACGCTGTTCCACTAGCATGTCTTTCAGTTTCTGTAACGATGCCTTATTGCCTTGATCTAGACAAGCGCACAATAAAATCCCTTCTTCTGCTTTAATAATAGAGTTATCCCTGCTTAGACTGGAGTCACGTGATAACATGTCGGCTAGGATATTATCTTTACCCTTAATGTGCATAACTGTGAAGTCATATTCTTGTAATACTAGAATCCAACGGCTTACTCTATTTGAACTTAATTTGCATGTTTTCATGTACAACAATGCGTGGTGATCTGTGTGGATCTCAAATTTACTTCCGAGTAGATACATACGGAATTTCCCTAAACTAAATACTATCCCAAGTAGCTCTAATTCTGTGATGGTGTAGTGTTTCTCAGCGGCAGAAAGTCCACGCGAGGCTAAGGATACAATCCGTAAATTTCCCTCCGTATCTCTCTGGCACAAGACTCCAGCTATACCTATATGTGAGGCATCTGTCATCACCACATATTCCTGGTCTCTTATTGGATATTTTAAAACAACTGCTTGTTCAAAACCTCGTTTCAGAGCTTGGAATGCCTCGTCATGAGTCACATCCCATCTCCATCTGCTTCCTTGCTTTAAGAGTTCCCTGAATGGTTCTACTAACTTAGAATATTTTAACACAAATCGTCTAAAAAAATTACAGATTCCTAAATACGTCTTCAGCTGTTTAATATTTTGTGGCGCACTTGCATCGAGGATTTTGTTAATCCGACTTTCTTCTGGAGTTACCCCTGAACGTGACACACTATGACCCAGGAAAGTTACTTGTGACTTACAAAACGTAGATTTTGACAATTTCAGGGTGAACCCTGCCTTATCTAGTCTCTTAAAAACCGTGTCCAAGTGAACCAAATGCTCTTCAAAAGTACGCGAACTGATTACAAGATCATCAATATATATAGTTACATAATCACCCGTGTTATCACCTAAAGCTATGTTCAGTGCTCTTATCAGCGCTGCTGAACTGCTCTTTAATCCATAGGGTACCCTGCAAAATTGGTACAGATTGTACTGATGACTAAAAGCGGTAAAGGCTCTATCTTCAACTTTAAGAGGAACTTGCCAGAAACTAGAACTTAAATCAACACACGTAAAAAATTCTTTTCCCTCAAAAGTTTGCATAAGCTCCTCTATAGACATTGATTTTAATTGGTCTGATGAAATGTGTGCATTAACTAAACGCGCGTCTAAACATATCCTGACTTTTCCATCTGCCTTAGGTACTGTAATAAGTGAATTTACATAGGGGCTGTTAGAATACTCTATTATACCATCCTGAAGCATCTGATTGATCTGACTTTCTACGGCTTTCTGATAGACAAAAGGCACAGGATAGCGGTGACCGGTAAATACCGAATTGTCAACAACGTCCAATGAGTGGACATAACAATTGGCTCTACCAATTCGATCTTCAAATACCCTACTATTATTTGACAAAACATCGTAGAGAAGCATACACTTATCTTCATCTACATCTCCAAGAAACGCAGCTTCACGTAACGAGTCATCTAGACTGTCGTTCGTAACCACACTGCCTACAAAAGTAACTGACCCTTGCTCTATAGCTTGAGACATATCATTTAACGTACACATCACTCCTACTACACTACTCCTATATTGTTCATTGAACGGTATCACCACTTCAGCACCACCAAATTTAAATGTAATACAGCACTCTTCATAACATATGTTTCCTGACACCCTAGTCAGCCAATCAGAACCCATAATTACGTCGTACACTAGATTTGGAATTACAAGGCACACTTGCTTCTCTACGTGACTGTATATATTTATCTCTATTAACACCTGTTTTGATATAATTTTAGACTTCCTACCCACGGCTGTGATTACAAAAGTACTCTTAATTGGCAATTCTTCAAAGTTTACCCCAGTTCCCTTTAATTTATCATAATAAGCATTGCTTATGCAACTCCTTACACACCCACTGTCTATTAACACATTCGTACACGTCCCGGACACGTGTAGCTTAATGATCGGACTTATATTACCCGCCACTGGTAATATTGCTTCGTCACATAGTTCACTTAACAAATCATTCCTTACGTTTAGGTCATAGTGTTCCTGTATCAGGGTTAAAACAGGGCACGTTGCAGACTGAGATCCTGACCTTATGATGCAGTCTGGCTCGCGTTTAAATTACTATTATTGTCTCTACCTTCACAAGTGGTCGCAACGCTCGTCTGGCTATTACTATTCACATTCTGTTGGTTACTATTTTCATTATTACCTACGGGATTACCTCTCCCATATCCTCGGTTCTGATTAACATTAGGGTTATTACCGTAGTTACCCTGTCCGTTTCCGTTGCGTCCATCATTACCCCTACCTTGATTTCCTCGCGAATCATAATTCCTGCCTTGCGAGTAATTATTCCTGTTTTGATAGGGCGTCACAAAATTATTACCCCGGTTTTGGTAATTGTTTCCACTCTGACCCCTATTTTGATAATTGCCTCCTTCGCCACTGTTTCCCTGCGTTCCTTGATTTCTTGTATCCTGAGACTGATTGTTATAATTGCCCTGGTTTCTAGTGACTGTTTCTTCACTTGAACCTTTCCCTAGCGCATCAAAGGTACCTAGTAGGCTCTCTACTTTTGTGACAGTTTTTACATTTTGTATGCATGCCGCCTCTTTGATTCGGTAAGGGAAATGCCTTAACAGGAGCCTTACCACATCTTTTTCCTCTCTCAGTCCATCCAAGTATTTACAAACCAACACTTGTCCCAGGAAATACTCCGTCATATTGAGATTACCCCTTGCGTTGTATTTTCCGCACACGATTCCCTCACGATACCGTGATTGTATGCTCTCACTCCAAAACTTATCACAAAATTTATGTCTGAAGTCTGTGATATCTTCAAAACCGTCCCTATAAACTGCAAACCAGTTTTTGGTTTCCCCTACGAAGGCCTGTTCTAATATTTCAACAACATTACACCATTCGATGTTTCCGTCCTCCAATCTTTCTTTAAACCTCACTTCAATAGTATTTAGAAACTCCATGGGGCATCCTTGCCGATTGCTAAATTTCCCTAACTCTATTTCTTTATGCGTACTATTCATATATGTCGTTCGACTCTGACCTGCTTCTTGTCTTATTCTAGACTTTAATTTATTTTCAAGCTCGACAATTTTCTCCTCTGCTCGTTTCTCCATACTACTAACTTTTGCGTTTATGCTCCCATCTGTTGCTTCAACTTTATCATTCAGCCTATCCTGTGTTCCTTGAATTTTACTTATACTTTCCTTACTCTGTTTCTTCAAATTTTCAACTTCTTTACTAATTTCTGCTTGAACCTTATCGATTTTGCCGCCCAGCTGTTCTTTAATTTCCGTTGTTACTCCCTGAAGGTTTTTAATTTCTCCCCCCAGCTGTTCTTTAACCTCCATAGCTGTACTCTGAACTTTTTCAATTTCTCCTCCCAATTGTTTCTTAATTTGCTTCGTCTCTAGCTGTATTAACTCTTTAGATTCCTCAGCTTGCTTACTTATTTTACTCTCAAGTTCATCTTGCACCCTCCTCAATCTACTCTCCATGTCAGCTAGGATTTCTTTCGTCTTCTCTTCCATCACACCCCTGATTTCACCCTTAATTTGCTCAAATCTTTTATCCATCTCCTTACTGTTTTGATCCAATTTACTGTTAAGTTCTTTATTACTTTCTTTAATTTCCCTACTGTTTTCCTCCAATTTATCGTTTAGTTTACTACTAATTTCTTTACTGTTTTGATCCAATTTACTGTTAAGTTCTTTATTACTTTCTTTAATTTCCCTACTGTTTTCCTCCAATTTATCGTTTAGTTTACTACTAATTTCTTTACTGTTTTGATCAAATTTCGTATTTAATACATGTATAAGACTCGCAAACATGCTCTTCATATCTCCCGGACTTTCTTTCTCACCATCATTACTGGGATTTACCTCCGACATCATCCCTGTGCTGCTTTCACCTTCCTCTACTAACTTACTACGCGCTTCATCCTCTTTCTCCTTCGTCATCTTACTCCCTAGTTGTTTTTGACTACGTAGTAACATATCGTCTTCTGAATCACTCATTCTGACTCACGTTGATATATAAAATCCCCCAAAATGCAGGTACAGAAATATGTCACTTTTCCCTCCACAAATGTTATCAGGTTTTCGTCCCACGTTTATGGCGACAATGTAACGGTACTTTTGGTTGTGTATGTTAATTTTGGAACAATATATAAGACCAAAACCTGCCAGATTATTAATTTCTGTATCCAATTTTTTTACCTGACTTACCATTTGATATGACCCATCAGTGGTCACTGGATCTGAAGTTATATGTAAGAGTGTTGGGCGCCAAGGGTTCGATCTGAGAGCGATAACCCAATAAATCATAAATAACTTTACGTCCTAGCTCAGGTAGAACATTCACCAGACTCCATCGACTCAAGTCGTGGTATGACTTAGTCATTAACCTGAATAACATTTGCTTCGGGGAAAAGAGGATGGCTTATATCTATTTCTATCATCTAGAAAGGAGACAGACTGCATTTACTTTAAATAAAAATTTAATGGCATCAAAAACAAACAAGTTAGGAAGATGCATTAATTAATGACTTACGGTAACGTAGAAAGTAAACAAAAGAATTTAAGACAGGCAAAAGTTGCAAGAAAACGGAGGCGTTATGAATTTAATTTAATCTAGATCTGAATTTATTACTTTAGGTTGATTTATTCAAGAGTGAAGAAAGAGAGCTTGTGCATTAAAGTCAAATGAGCTTACCAAACGATGAATCAGCTTTATTGAAGTGTTTCTCCCCAAGAGAAAGCTGCTGTTGTAGGCGGTAGAAGTCCATCTTCATGCGTGGAATTTATTTTAAATGACAGGCTACTATTAATTCTGAGGTATTTAGATTTCTCAGAATTAATAATGGTGGTGGATTGAAAGTCCTTAAACCACTTTTACGATGTTAGCTCAGACACTGCTAACACCATACTGTCTCGGACAAGCATATGTCCTGAATACATCTCCTGCAATACTGTCTTGAACCAGGTCTCGTTGAGTTGTCCCTCCTTCACATAAAGGAGTCGCGTCCCAAGGTGCTCCGCGACCGTATCTATTGTTCAGGCCTTCCCTTTCCACTCGCATACCCTTGTCATACGCCGCACCCTTACTCATTAGCGTGGGCTCGCCACGCAGCTTTTGTTGAGTACACAGGTAAGTATTTCATCACATAGTGCTGTTCTGGGAGAAGACGTAAGCTCATGAAATGACCCTTAGTGTTCAAGCGCTAGCTAATTACAAAAACAGCCTCTGACTTCTCTCAACTTAATACCGTAATAAAACCTAATCATGATAATACATTATATGGACTAAACATACACTTAATAACTTGTGGCTAATTAACTGCCGAAATAACACATGATATAAATAACGAATGTCAAATTTTGACATAACGTCAGTGGCGTTATCGTACCCTTCAAAATAAGGTTACAAAGTGTGTGGGATTCTTACCCACTAAATACCACATACTATCCTCTTGACAACACCCATCCTGGGTCCACCTTCGTATTACTTCAGGATGGAGTAATTTTCTTTGCTTCACAAGCACCTTCTTATTTCTCAATTCATAGTCCGCGGATCGCAGACTCAATCAACTAAATCGTGCAAGTCCCCATCCGACTTCTTCTGACGAAGGACCACCTTAACGAAGAAAGCGACCGTATCCCAGCTTAGCTCGTTATTCAGCATAATTCCAACTATATTGTCCGGCGTTATTGGACCATCCTCGGCTTCAAGTTGTTGTTTTTCCACTGCCCAACGATCGCAGACGACGAACGTATGATATACGTCATATCGTTCCTTCTCGCAGTAAATACATACTGGACTCTTTATTTTGGCCATACGGTGAAGGTAACACAGAAAGTAGTCATCACCTGTCAACATTTGAGCCAGAAAGTAATTAGTTTCCCATGTAATCTACTTTTCCACTCAACCAGACTCGGTATCAGCCGAGCTGTCCTTCTTCATCTGCGATCGTCTTTCCACCTCTGCTGCCAAAGTTCCATCTTGCGTTCTATGGCTTCCTTCCAGGCCTTGCCTAGTTCCAATTGTCGGAAGTATACTAACAACAAATAATAATACTCTACAACTCTTAGCAAAGAATGTCAAAGTCAAATAACAAATAGTTTACATAATAGTTTTCATTCATCATATCCTGAAGCAATGCCCGTATTGACGTATACATTGATATTACCTAGAATTAGGATTGAGTATTTTATTCTTCCTGAGTCAATACACAAAGGAATTCAAATTTGAATAAAATGCCGAATTTAAACGTTATAAATAAGAGAGTACATTACAGTAGGTATCAGTAGGTATCATGATGTAGTGACTATCACTCTTGGTTACCACCTCAAAGACCAGGGCCGATTTCCGGCTCAGCTAAGAAAAGTCCAGTTTGAGATGGAATTGTTCATTGAAATGTAAATCACCCAACTAGTGTCAATTTCGATAAGTTCTATCAAGTCAGTGGGCAACACGATTTTACATACTAATTAGAATATCGTCAGACTGTACATGTGTTGGGCCAAACGACCTCGCTGCTCTAACCCTGGAAAACGAAGATTACAAGCTGTATTGGGATCGCACTATTCAAACAGACAAAACAACTCCTCATAATAGACCAGACATAACTGTAACTGATAAGAAGGACCATCATACGTACTTGATTGACATATCTGATCCGAATGACCATAATATCCACCATAAATAGAGAGATAAGATTGATAAATATACTCATCTAGCTATGGAGGTGGCTAGAATCTGGAGACAAAACAAGTAGTTCCGTGAAGAACTATACAGCCTATTTTCATATATCACACTTATGTTTATAGCCACTATCAACGTACACAATTGATTGCTGTAATAGATTCGTAGATATTGAGAAACGTCTAAATATTTCGGATGGTCGCCATGTTGGACTTTATATATGTAGGTCCTAGAGTTATGTACTGTTACATGAAGATTATTGTGTACGTGTAGCATTCAAACTTCAATCGTATGATTAGGACACAAGAAGTAACAACGAGATTTTAAAATTTCGCACAGCTGCCATCTATTGGTTATGGAAAAAATTGAAATAAATTAGATGACAGTGGATTAACATATGTATAAGGATTTACTGTACCAAGTGTCACTGCACTCGGATGGTTAAATTGCGAGAAACGTCCATGTGGATATTTATACTTCGCGTCGCCGCCATGTTGGATTTGTGATCACCAGGTTATTTAAAGTTCTATAGGTGTACTTATGTTCATAGACCCTATGAACATAAAAATATTCAGCTGATTGCTATAATAGATTCGTAGATATTGAGAACAGTCTAAATATTTCGGATGGTCGCCATGTTGGATTGTTAAATGTATAGGCCATAGAGTCATGTACCATTAAAGGAAAATTATTGCGTAGGGTCATTATTCAAACTTTCACTTCGATCGCATGATTACGACACAAGAAATAAAAACTTAATTTTAAAATTCGCACAGCCGCCATCTTGAGGTTATGTAAATAATTGAAATAAATTAGATACCAGTGCATTACAATGTGTATAAACATTTCCTGTACCAAGTTTCATTGCGTTTGGAACTTTAAATCGCGAGAAAGGTCTATTTAAATTTTCAAATTCGCTGGGCCGCCATGTTCGTTTTGTAGTTAACCGGTTTTTGAAAATCTTATAGATGAACTTCCAGTAGTGCCCTTTATCTCCGTACAAAATTTCAGGGTGATACCGCTAATAGTTTCAGAGATATAGAATGCAAGTGAAATATTTCGCCCAGCCGCCATCTTGTGGTTATGTAAACAATTGAACAAAGTTAGATGTCGGTGCATTACGATGTGTATAAACATATACTGTAACAAGTTTTATTGCCTTTGTTTGATTAAATGCGAGAAACGTCTATTTAAACGTCGCAAATTTGCTTGGCCGCCATGTTGGTTAAGTAGTTACCAGTTTTTCAAGAGTCACATAGGTGAACTTCTAGTAGTTCCCTTCATCACCGTGAAATATTCCAGGATGATGTCGGTAATAGTTTCGGAGATATTCAATGCTGGTGTAATATTTCGCACAGCCGCCATGTTGGATTGGTGAGACGTAACAAAATTTGAAGGGCACGGTCGGGGTCACCCGGAAAATTGCTATGAACTTACCGAGTTTCATTGAAATCGCACCAGCCGTTTAGAATTTATTAGGGGGAAACACACACACACCTCACACACACACACACACACACACACACACACACACACACACACACACACGGACAAAAGGTGATCTCATAAGCCTATTTTTTCAAAATTGAAAATAGGCTAAAAATGTGACGATTCTTCCTTTCCTCCTTTCTCCCACTGGCCTGACACCTAAATCCTTTTCAGTAAATCTAGCCACACTAAATCTCCCCATATACACCCACACTATTACACAAAAGGCTGCAATTCTGAAAACCTGCAGCATCGTTAGAGGGTTTTTGAATACATATTAGGATTTTCTTTGGACCCTCTTGTGAAAAGGAGACGCGGAAGATAAGAAGAGAAAAGAAAATTAACTGTCAAACGTCTATGTTATACCGTATAGTTCAACAAGATGTTCAGTAAAGAACATATAGCCTACTTTCTCCTAAATGCACGGGTATTGTTATAACTCTTTGTCCTTTTCAAGGAGTATGATCGAATGTTGGTTGTAGTAGCTTGTTGAAATACAACGTGCTATAGGGATATTAAACATGAATATGAGGTGCCCTTTGCTAGTGCTACCTCTGTACCAAATTTCGTTCAATTCGGTTTCACCGTGTTTGAATTGATAGGGGGAATCGATTTGCACACATACTTGGCCACCATCTGCAAACTATTGGGCTGATGTTCTTGCAGTTTGGTCTGAATATGTTTCCCACATAAAGGTATGGTGTTGCAAAATTTGGTAGAGACTAGATTATTAGGTTGGTCGTAATTACATTTTAGCTTTTAACATTTGGGTGGCCACGATTACGTTTCCGTCAAGATAGCGGTGATATAAAACATGACACTGAGGTGCCCTTTGCTAGTGCTACCTCTGTACCAAATGTCGTTCCATTCGGTTTCACCGTGTTCGAATTGATAAGGGGAATCGATTTTCACACAAAGATGGCCGCCATCCGCAAAATATCAGGCTGATGACCTATTAGATTGGTCAAAGGATGCTCCCTCCATAAAGGTATGTTGTTGCTAAATTTGCTAGAGATCGGATGATTAGGCTAATCGTAATTTGATTTAAGCTTTGAACATTTGTGTGGCCACCATTACGTTTCCGTCAAGATGGCGGCGATATAAAACATGACACTGAGGTTCCCTTTGCTAGTGCTACCTCTGTACCAAATTTCGTTCATTCGGTTCCACCGTGTTCGAATTAATAGGGGGAATCAATTTTGACATAAAGATGGCCGCCATCCGCAAACTATTAGGCCAATGGCCTATTAGATTGGTCAAAGGATGCTCCCACCATAAAGGTATATTGTTGCAAAGTTTGGTAGAGATCGGATGGTTATGTTAGTCGTAATTTGATTTAAGCTTTAAACATTTGTGTGGCCGCCATTACGTTTCTGTCAATATGGCGGCGATATAAATCATGACACTGAGATGCCCTTTGCTAGTGCTATCTCTGTACCAAATTTCGTTCCATTCTGTTTCACCGTGTTTGAATTAATAGGGGGAATCGATTATGACACAAAGATGGCCGCCATCCGCAAACTATTAGGCGAATGACCTATTAGATTGGTCAAAGGATGCTCCCTCCATAAAGGTATGTAGTTGCAAAATTTGGTAGAGATGGGATGATTAGGTTAATCGTAATTTGATTTAAGCTTTGAACATTCGTGAGGCCGCCATTACGTTTCAGTCAAGATGGCGGCGATATAAAACATGACACTGAGGTGCCCTTTGCTAGTGCTGCCTCTGTACCAAATTTCGTTCCATTCGGTTCCACCGTGTTCGAATTAATAGGGGGAATCAATTTTGACATAAAGATGGCCGCCAGCCGCAAATCATTAGGGTAATAACCTATTAGATTGGTCAAAGCATGCTCCTTCCATAAAGGAATGTTGTTGCAAAGTTTGGTAGAGATCGGATGGTTATGTTAGTCGTAATTTAACTTAAACTTTGAACATGTGTGTGGCCGCCATTACGTTTCTGTCAATATGGCGGTGATATGAAACATGACACTGAGATGCCCTTTGCTAGTGCTACCTCTGTACCAAATTTCGTTCCATTCGGTTGCACCGTGTTCGAATTAATAGGGGGAATCGATTTTCACACAAAGATGGCCGCCATCCGCAAACAATTACGCTTATGGCCTATTGGTTTGGTCAAAGGATGCTCCCCCATAAAGGTATGTTGTTGCAAAATTTGGTAGAGATCGGATGATTAGGTTAGTCGTAATTTGATTTAAGCTTTGAACATTTGTGTGGCCGCCATTACGTTTCCGTCAAGATGGCGGCGATATTAAATATGACACTGAGGTGTCCTTTGCTAGTGCTACCTTTGTACCAAATGTCGTTCAATTCGCATTCACCGTGTTCGAATTGATAGGGGTGGACAGACATTCAGAGTACACACACTCACACACACACAGACACACACACACACAGACACACACACAGACTCACACACACACATACACACACACACACAGACAGTCACACTTTTTTCGCCCTGTGTTGATCTCATAAGTCTACTTTCATTTTTTGCAAAAATCGAAAGTAGGCTAAAAATGTATGCTATACTGCTATAGGCTTAAGTGTTTCTTTACTCATTTTCTTGTACGTAATGTATCGATATGAGTCATGTTACCGACTGTAAGTTGAGTAAATAAAGATAATAATAATAACAATCATTATCAACATCAGGCTGTACATTGCAAAAACGTTTAATGATTACTCTCGTATCAAAATTGTAGATTTAGGTTACGCCAGTGAAGCATAACATATGTCCTAGGTACTGTATATGGGGCTTGCTCTTTTCACTAGGCTTTCCGTCCTTCCAGTATGGTTTATGGTTAATAAATAATAATAATAATAACAATAACAATAATAATAATAATGTCATTGTAATACAAGTAGTTCCGTGAAGAACTATACAGCCTATTTTCATATATCCTGCTCATGTTAATTGCCTCTATCAACAACAACAAAAATCAGTTTAATTGCTGAAACAGATTCGTAGATATTGAGAACCGTCTAAATATTTCAGATGGTCGCCAGGTTGGATTTTTATTTTTGTACTATTACATTAAGATTATTGTGTACGGGTGGTATTCAAACTTCAATCGCATGATTAGAACACAAGAAGTAAAAGCGAGATTTTAAAATTACGCACAGCAGCCATCTTGTGATTATGCAAACAATTGAAATAAATTAGATGCCAGTGGATCAACATTTGTATAAGCATTTAATGTGCAACGTTTCACGGCACTCGGATAGTTAATTCGCGAGAAACGTCCATTTAAATATTTATAATTCGCGTCGCCGCCATGTTGGATTTGTGCTCACCAGGTTACTGAAAGTCCTATAGGTGAACATATGTTCATAGTCTCTATGAACATTAAAAAAACAGTTTGGTTGCTGTAAAAAATTCATAGATATTGAGAATCGTCTAAATATTTCGGAAGCTCGCCATTTAGGATTATTATATGTATAGGCCATAGAGTTATGTACCATTCAAGGACAATTATTGCCTAGGTTCATTATTCAAACTTTCACTTCGATCGCATGATTACGACACAAGAAATAAAAACTTAATTTTAAAATTTCGCACAGCCGCCATCTTGAGGTTATATAAACAATTGAATTAATTTAGATGGCAGTGCATTAAAATCTGCAAAATCATTTACTGTACCACATTTCACTGCGCTCAGAGAGTTAAATCACGAGAAAAGTATATTAAAATATTTCAAATTCGCTTGGTCGCCATGTTCGTTTTGTACTTTATAGGTTTATGAAATATACATAGGTAAACTTGTATCAGTACCCTTCATCACCGTACAAAATTGCAGGGTAATATCTGTAATAGTTTCGGAGATATAGAATGTCAGTGAAATATTTCGCACAGCCGCCATTTTGAGGTTATGTAAACAATTGAACTAAATTAGACTCCAGTGCATTACATTGTACATAAACATTTGCTGTACCAAGTTTCATTACGTTTGGATATTTAAATCGCGAGAAAAGTGTATTTAAAAGTCTCAACTTCGCTTGACCGCCATGTTGGTTTTGTAGTCACCAGGTTTTTGAAAGTCTCATAGGTGAACTTCTAGTAGTGCCCTTTATCACCGTACACAATTTCAGGGCGATATCGGTAATAGTTTCGGAGATATTGAATGCTAGTGAAATATTTCGCACAGCCGCCATGTTGGATTGGTGAGAAGTAACAAAATTTGAAGGGCACGGTCGAGGTCGCCGGGAATAGTGCTATGAACTTACCGAGTTTCATTGAAATTGCTCTAGCCGTTTAGATTTTATTAGGGGGACACACACACACACCTCACACACACACACACACACACACACACACACGGACAAAAGGTGATCTCATAAGCCTATTTTTTCAAAATTGAAAATAGGCTAAAAAATAATAACTTACAATTAATTGTTTGTTTTTATATATGTCTGTCTACGTCCATTTGTTGTTGTTGTTGTTGTTGTTGTTGTTTTTGATATCAAGGTCTTTTCTGGGGACGGGGAAGGGGCGTTATATCGTGGTCATAGATTGTGTCATTGTGGTGTCTACACAAGGCCCGTACATGTAGGCCTAACTGTTGATAAAACCTAGAATAAGATAGCTGGGACCACCTGCCCACCACTTTCCTCGTATTTGGAACGTTTACAGGAATCTGTGCTGTCCAACTGCTTTCCAATGAGGCGCAGACAGTGGCTATCCTCAGTGAAGATTTACCTCTGGATTACCACCCTCCCGCTAGGCATATTCCGAGAAAGTCCCGTATGTGAATTCCTGAGGCTCCCACCCCATTTCCGACCCTAGGAATTACAGTTGCACACACTACAGTTACCATGTAAGCACAAGTCAACAGTAATTGTAACACACACCCAAGTACACGAAGCTGATGACCAAGATGTCAAAAGCCCGTAAAATGAATGATCAACAACGGCATCTTTAGTCATCGTTGGGTCTTGTGAAGTATGATTCTGAGAGACAGAAGAGGGCCTCATTACAACCACTGTGGAGACCAAAATACGCACAGAGAACACTTTAAATATGAATAGACGACCCACCGGCCTTTGTGCAACATCGTTTTAATACATGCTACACCAAAAGATATAATTTGAATGGACAAAGGCTCTCTCTGAGCTTTGGAGAAGTGTCGTTTATGAAAACTCCCTTTCGCCAGAATACCTAAATTTGATTCTAACGCAGCCGTACCATTGAATTACGTCTTGCGGAGAACACCCAATGGCATTTAATGCACATTTTAGGACCGTAGAGGAATTACTGAGCCCGTCAAATTCGAATGGGCATACTTCATACACTCGTTTAATACTGCATCAAATGGATGTTATCATCGACTGGATTTCTGAAACTTTTGTTTAAGACACATTCTATATTAACCACTGAAAATTAACAGTATTCTCAAGCTGGGCTGTCATACTTCTCTTGCCAACTAGCATCGAAAGTTATTGTATGAAAATGATAAGGTGTAAGCTAATTCTGCAGATCTTTTCTCAAGATCTTCAGTGGATCAAGACGCCATTCATTCGTATGTGAGTTCTTCTTTGAGACATATCCGCCATTGGTGAACTGTATGCCATCCCGAGTTCAGCATCTCGGGTTTTCACAACGATGTGGCTGAATTCTGATATAATGTGTTGATAATCTTGAAGGTATCAAGGAAAACGAAATCTGGTTATATTGGTATTAATAATATTATTATTAATATTATTGTTATTACAAGTAGTAACATATATATTACGTTTTGATAAATCTCTAACATAGACTATATTATCCTCAAATCCCATGGGCAGTTTCATTTGCAAATAATGTGCTCGGTTACCTATATTTCTTAAACTAAGTACCGTAATAGCCTCCATATTAATAGTTTTAATTAAATTACGTTTCATAAATTAATATATTATCTTACATAACTAAATATTTGACATTAATTCTGTTTCTCCACACATATTGGAGAGCTCATATAGTTGGTTAAAAGCACTTCTCCATTTGCTTCATGTATGTATTCGTGAAATACAAAATAAGTCTAAATATTGATCATTTGGATTGTGGACTAAGTGACACAAAATAGTATCTAAATTGACGATAATTTCTTAGAAAGTGACCGGAGTTGTAGGACCGTATTCCATTGAAATCAGTTAGAATTTAAGTTGTTTCTTGGAGTGACTTTGGAAAAGTTCAGGAATAAACACAATCAGTGCCAGTGCTGGGATTGAAACCTCAGAGGACTATTCAAGAAAAATTTCCAGAATTATCGTGTCTTTAGAATGTGAACCACATAAAATACAGCACAGGTGATCTAGTTATCATACAAGCGGCCTGCACACACTTAAACGGCTGATGACTGAAGCATTAAAAGCTGACATTTTTTAAAACATTCCTCGTAGCTGAACAGGTCTTGAAGTGAACACTAACAACATACTATTAGAACAATAGTCTTTATTGTTTTGGTTGAAAGCAACCCCCATCTCAAAGGACGCCTGCCGTCCACCTCTTAAGCCATAACACCCTCAGTCATCAGAGAAAAACTCATATTTACCCTGGTTTTAGGCAATGGGTAGCTAATTCACATAGAAACCTTCTACTCAACTGTTCGAGAGACAGCCCTCATGTCAGATTTTAAATTTCAGGTGGAGTTGAGAAATATATGCTAAGCCTCATACGTAAAAGGCAAGCACACTACCCTATAATTTGTGGTAAGATATATTATAAATACAAACTAGCAATGCTTATAAGTTTTCTGAAGTTAAAATAAAATATACGTGTATGTTGAATTTCAAGTTGCATTTCAGAACTATCAAGTATTACTTTTACACCCTGAAAAATAATTGCAAAAATATGGAAGATTATCTGGTGTCACAAATCATCCTCAAATCTCGATTTTATAAAGAAGATTTGAAGTTGTTGACGGGTTCATTGCCTTACGTCATTACCAGGATTTGCGGCTTCATCTAAAAGCCATAGTTTCTTAGTATTACAAAACTAATTTGTAACTTAGTTTTATTTTAGGGATGTCGTATACTTTGCGAATGCGTATGCCATTCGCTCCAGTAGTTGTGTCGCCAAGCTATAACAAAGGCAAAAAAACGAGGGTACATTTGGTCATTATACACCTCATTCTAGATAAATACAACGTTTTAGCAGAAAATGTAAATTGTCAGACAGAGCGCTTATTAGCCTATTTTCAATTTTGAAAAAATAGGCTTATGAGATCACCTTTTGTCCGTGTGTGTGTGCGCGTGTGTGTGTGTGTGTGTGTGAGGTGTGTGTGTGTGTCCCCCTAATAAAATCTAAACGGCTGGAGCGATTTCAATGAAACTCAGTAAGTTCATAGCACAATTCCCGACAACCTCGACCGTGCCCTTCAAATTTTGTTACGTCTCACCAATCCAACATGGCGGCTGTGCGAAATATTTCACTAGCATTCAATATCTCCGAAACTATTACGGATATCGCTCTGAAATTGTGTACGGTGATAAAGGGTACTACTAGAAGTTCACCTATGAGACTTTCAAAAACCTGGTGACTACAAAACCAACATGGCGGTCAAGCGAAGTTGAGACTTTTAAATAGACTTTTCTCGCGATTTAACTATCCACACGCAATGAAACTTGGTACAGCAAATGTTTATACACATTGTAATGCACTGGAGTCTAATTTAGTTCAATTGTTTACATAACTTCAAAATGGCGGCTGTGCGAAATATTTCACTGACATTCTATATCTCCGAAACTATTACAGATATCACCCTGCAATTTAGTACGGTGATAAAGGGTACTGATACAAGTTTACCTATGTATATTTCATAAACTTGTAAAGTAGAGAACGAACATGGCGACCAAGCGAAGTTGAGACTTTTAAATAGACTTTTCTCACGATTTAACCATCCAAACGTAATGAAACTAGGTACAGCAAGTGTTTATACACATAGTAATGCACTGGAGTCTAATTTAGTTCAATTGTTTACATAACCTCAAAATGGCGGCTGTGCGAAATATTTCACTGACATTCTATATCTCCGAAACTATTACAGATATTACCCTGCAATTTTGTACGGTGATAAAGGGTACTGGTACAAGTTTATCTATGTATATTTTATAAACTCGTAAAGTAAAAAACGAACATGGCGACCAAGCGAATTTGAAATATTTTAATAGACTTTTCTCGTGATTTAACTCTCTGAGCGCAGTGAAATGTGGTACAGTAAATGATTTTGCAGATTGTAATGCACTGCCATCTAATTTAAATCAATTGTTTACATAACCTCAATATGGCGGCTATGCGAAATTTTAAAATTAAGTTTTTATTTCTTGTGTCGTAATCATGCGATCGAAGTGAAAGTTTGAATAATGAACCTAGGCAATAATTATCCTTGAATGGTACATAATTCTATGGCCTATACATATAACAATCCTAAATGGCGAGCTTCCGAAATATTTAGACGGTTCTCAATATCTATGAATCTTTTACAGCAACCAAACTGATTTTTTTATGTTCATAGAGACTATGAACATATGTTCACCTATAGGACTTTCATTAACCTGGTGAGCACAAATCCAACATGGCGGCGACGCGAAGTATAAATATTTAAATGGACGATTCTCGCGAATTAACTATCCGAGTGCTGTGAAACGTTGCACGTTAAATGCTTATACAAATGTTGATCCACTGGCATCTAATTTATTTCAATTGTTTGCATAATCACAAGATGGCTGCTGTGCGTAATTTTAAAATCTCGTTTTTACTTCTTGTGTTCTAATCATGCGATTGAAGTTTGAATACCACACGTACACAATAATCTTAATGTAATAGTACAAAAATAAAAATCCAACCTGGCGACAATCTGAAATATTTAGACGGTTCACAATATCTACGAATCTGTTACAGCAATTAAACTGAAATTTTGTGTGTTGTTAGAAGAAATTAACATGAGCAGGATATATGAAAATAGGCTGTATAGTTCTTTACAGAACTACTTGTTTTATTTATAGTGATATATTTAAAAGCTTTCAAAAATTGATTATAGAATTTCTGTAAATTGATTGGCATTGAGTTTTGTATGTGATGTTAATTACAAAGCAAGCTGAAATAATTACAGACCTGGAGCAAGAAACACGGTTTCCCTTTAATATTGTATCATATATCCATACTATCACAACCCTCAGTTTTCAACTCGTTTGTGTGCATTTAAACGCACTGGAATCCCAACAATTTCTTCTCAAAGCACGTTTAATTGCAATGAATTAAACCAGCACTGAATAAAAGAGCAGGCAGGCACCAGTGCATCATATTTGAAACTATATCTTTCCAGCACTAAACTCATTACTGCACGGTAATGTTACACATTTAACGCATCGAGAAAAACGTTGTACCCGCACATTCTATTGTATTTCACTACATGTCTGCTCGTGTAAATTAGGAATAAGCAATATAATTCAAACCAGTTATTATTTTATGTGAGTGTATATCCATTACATACGAGCATAATCGTGAAACACATCACAGCGGTAATTATTTATTGGATGTTGGGGAATAGGGGAGTGCTAGATATATCTCATTACGTATCTGATTGTGACTTCATTCATAAAATATTAACCTATTTATCAGTAATTTCTAAATTAGACTAAATAAGCAAAAAAAAAACACATTGTGTATTTTCCTTTTACTTATTGTAAACGATTTTTCAGATTTTTGTGTAAACGTGGTGATTCATACAGTCATATTGAAACAAAACAGGAATGATGTATTTTGTCATGTTGGTGTACTTCTCCAGGAAATGATAGTCTATTGGCCGAAAGATGGGGACGATTCCGGCACCTGCCGTAGATGGTGCAACTCATGAAAAGACACTTCTAGGATGTTTGAGGTGGGAATCGAATCATCTCTTGTTTGTTTTTCCTGACGAGGATACGAGTGTTCGTTCCAATCCTGAGACCATAATTAAATTTAATATTAGGGCCGGGAATAGTGGCTTCAGTGCCGTAGTTGGTAGCATGCTGAGCTTCTATGCCCAAGATCACGGGTTCAAACCCGGCCGAAGTCTTCGGATTTTTAAGAGAGTTAAAAATCTCTCAGTATACCTTCTTTTGGAGGGGAAGTAAAGCCGTCGGTCCCATGTCATATATATGTATGGCATGTTAAAGAACCTTCCACTAATTACACCTGTGTGAAGCTAAATTAGGTTAAAAATGTTAACAACGCTCAGGTTCCTACGTTCGTCGCCATGAGCCGACTGCGGTGGCATCTAGTAGCCAAGTTCTGAACTAGTAGTAGTCGTTGACGGTGGCGTTTGGCGGCGAAAGTAGGAACTACTTGATAAATTGAAAGTCTGCAGTCCTTACTTGAATTAAGGAACAGATAACACACACTAACACAGTCATAACAATTAACACCGGTTATCAGACAGATTCTACACACACCCGAAGTACACATGACCGCGTTGTCACAGCCCCTAAACTAATGAACCTACCAACCAACTAGGGCTAGGAATCGAATTCAGGACCTTTAGGACTGGAGATTCAATAGACTACGTACTCTGAGGCTAAAGATGCCGACTAATTTTTCAAGAAAAAGTTGCAAGATCGAAACTCGTTCGAATTCCGGAGATTACCCCTGACTTGAAATCTACCGTTCATATGAGCAACCTCCAGTTGTCAGTGTCATGGACATCATACTGAGTGATACTATTGGCCCTCGACTATTTACCCTGTCCTACGTACTACATGACGACACAGCCTAAATCTAGTTAGTTAATGTTGTTTTAGGAGCTGAACAGCAAGGTCATCTGTTCCTAGCCTTTACTTAAGGGGGTACCTACACCTTTGAGGATACAAAAACCATGTAATTTCACTTTTTATTCCTCAGCAACAGAAAGTACTAAAGAATTGTAATTTGGTCTGCCAATCACACTATTCTCGTGTATTTACAAGTTATACGGCGAATGCATTTCAGGAAATTAGGCATTTAAAATGGCGGCTGCATATTGTGCACTCTTCCACCGTTTCCCTAATATTTTACACAAATATCATTGTTTTTCAAAAAATATTTTTTCATTGTATTTACTAATGCAGTAGCTAGAGATTGACCTAGAATCATTGGAATCTATAAATAATTTTTTAAAACTTATATTAAAGTGTAACTTTTTTGCAAGTTTTTCACGGAATATTTAACACAAAAAAATACGAAACTCTGACATGTACAGCAACAGTTCTAGGTCATATTGTTTTCCCCTATAAGATACACATGTATACTAAATTTCACTTCATTATCTTGAAAACTCTGCCAGTTACTAAGGAAACGGATTTGAAAATCCATAGTTACGGAAAACAAGCAAAAAGGTTACCAATGTGTAGGAAAACATCTGAAACTACCCTGCACGTGTTTGGACATAACTTCACAAGTATTGCGCATATCAAAGAAATTGTTGGAGTAATTTGAAGAGGACGGATAAATAAATATGGAAAAAAATAAATTGAAAAATGACAAATTTTGATCCTTAAATGTGTAGGTCCCCCTTTAAGTCCTTGTGTAATGACTTCGACTCCCATGGCCTCCATGGTACAGGCGGTTAACACATGTTTCAACAGTTCTACAACTGATAACTGGTGCAGTAACTGAACTCATAAAGCAGGGTGCATCGGCTTCTAATATCAGGACTTTGGTGTAGCTCTTATTATAATTGTATACTTACAATATTCTAACTTCTTAATTAAAGATGAAACAAATAGAGCAAATCAACAAATAAGTATTGTTGTAAAATATCTCTCACCTACACAACGTGCTCTATTTGCATTCGCCTTCAAGTACCCAACATTCAAAAGGCTCAAGACATTGTCCGTTATATTCATAAATTTATTCCCAACTCACAATTGTAATATTGTCCGGACTACCTTGAGTCCTTATTTTCCTGCTTTACACTCCGCCTCAATGGATAATGGGGCCCTGAAGACACATTTTCTCCGTCGTCCGCTCCATCCAATTAGCTTCGTACTACCAGATGAAATTCGCCATAAATGCTGATGGTACAATTATTCTTTGAAGCCAGGTGGAGCAGTGGCTTAATGAGTGATAAAGCAGAACTCCAAGGTAGAATTGTGAGTTCAAGAAAGGCGATAACTGTTAGAAACCCTGACGTAAAATTCTTAACCTCGCTATGAAGAAAGAATAGGTGTAGTTAAAAAATTCTACGTGATGAACGACTTTACGTTTATTATTTGCTCAAACTATGCTTATTGAACGTTATGCTAATGGAGGTAGAAATTATATGCATGAAGGAAAATAAGAAGGGCCCAGAAGAGAGAAAGATTACTTGCATTCCTTCGAGTTGACAGCCACTAGTCAAAAATCAAGGCTTGCTGCGTGCTACAGCGGTAACGTTCTCCCTTGCTCTGCCCAAGGTTGTGGGATTGAATCTTAGCTAGGTCAGTTGGCATTTAAGGGTGCTTGAATGTGAGGAAGTAGTCTTTGTCGAATTACTGTCACTTTGAGAACCTCCTTCGGGTGAAATTCTGGCCCCTCGCCCATGGCTTCTCTAAAAGTTGTTAAAAGTGATGTAAACAAATTACATTATTTATTTTAAACGTCATATTACACAGATATGGCTAATTCTTCTTAAAGATTTCCTTACAACAACACAAAATGCCGTCATTTAGAAGTAGAAACTCACTGTTAAACTCAAACTTCAAACTGCGTTCTGCTATCATACTGGGAGTAAATCAGCCTGAGCTTTGGCACTTCCCTATCCTTTAGGGGGTATAACTAAATGCAGATCGTTTGAACATGGAGCAGACTTCTTGCAGGAACGGTTATTAATTCTTTCTCTCTTGAGAATACTGTTGTTTTTTTAAGTTTTGGCACCTTAGTTATAACTGGATTAATAACTCACTCAGATGGTTCCTAGTTTCACAGGCCCTCGATGTAGTCCCCACCGTTGCGTACAACGTGTTCCCAGCGATGCGGAAGTCGTTGGATCCCGTTGGCACTGCCCAATCTATTGATGGTACGAAGAGAGCGCTCGGCAGCCTGCTTAACGTCTTCAATGGTACGGAAGCGCTCCCCGCGCATTGTCATCTTCATCTTCGGGATGAGATCATAGTCGCTGGGACTGATGTCGGGAGAATATGGGGGGTGATAGAGGACCTCCTAGTCCCAGCGATCCAACAATGCTGACACAACGCCTGCTATGTGTGCCCTAGCATTGTCATGCAGAACGATGGGTGGTGTAACCATGTGGTGGCGCCGTTTCCTTCTCAGAGCTCCTCGGAGATGGTCTTGCAGAAACGAACAATAGTACGCCGCATTAACGGTTTGCCCTCGGGGAACAGTATGGTGAATGATCACACCATCCCAATCATAGGCAAGAATCAACATTACCTTCACATTGGTGGGGGTTGGTCGAACTGTTTGTTTCCGTGGTGATCCGTGGTGCCGCCACTCGTTCGATTGGCGTTTTAACTGTGGCTCATAAGATCTGGTCCACGTCTCGTCAATGGTTATGATACGCCGTAAGAAGGCCTCTCCTTCGCGCTCATAACGCTGCAAGTGCATACGACAAGCGTCATATCGCAGCCATTTGTGCATCTCGGTTAAGTCATGTGGAACCCATTTGGACGCAATCTTCCTCATTTTCAGTAAGTCCTTCAGGATGTGGAGGACAGTTGAATGCGCCAGTCCGGTATCTTGCTCTAATTGACGAATCGTTACGTTCCGATACACCTCTACTAACGCGGACACCATCTGGACATTTTCATCACTTACAGGTGGGTGACCAGATCGAGGCATGTGCTCCACACGTTCGCGCCCATCTCGAAAGGCTGCAACCCATCTTGCTACCGTTCTGAACGGTAACGCAGCTGCACCGCACGCTTCCTGCAATCCTCGGTGACACTGTTTAGCACTGCGACCCCTAGAAAACTGAATGTATATCCACGTTATCTGCTCCTGCTTGGAAAACATTGCGACTGTCTTTCGCGAGCGCTGGTCTCACACTACACATCTAACAGGTGCGACTGCGCACGAGCGGTGGTGAGTGAGGACGGGCGAGGTAATGTGCTCTGAGGGAGGGGATGCAGGGCAGCAACCGTCGGTAAAAGTGGCAGCGCCCAACATTGTTGCAACTTGGCACTGAAGCATTGGTGCCAAAACTTAAAAAAAAAACTCTTTATGGCGATATGTACATGTCAACCCCAAAACTATATTTATGAAATTAAAATAAATGGAGGGCTAAAATTAAAAATAAATTAATTATATTGTGCTGTAAGTATCACGGGTGAAAATGATGCAAAATTAAGAAATATTTATTTTTAGCCTTCACTACTGTAATACCACATAAAAACTTTCAACCTCTAATATTTTAGCTGAATAAATGATACGAGCCTTACAGTAGTCGCATATCATGTGTAACATCTGAAATGTTATCCTACTAGACTACTAGAAATAATGTTCAATACATTCAAATTTCCCAACTCCTACTTGGTGCAAACTATTGTAATTAAAATTAGATAAATCTTAATTTCATGTAGATTCTGTTAAAATGACGCACAATGTTATGATAGATATCGTTTAAATCGATAACACGGTAGCAAAAATAATTGCCGGAACTGGGGTTAGAACCAGAGACCTCATGATTCGCAGACCAAGATGCTATCCACGCAGCCATTACAACCACAGAAATTTCGAGTACCAGACAGTTATTTATTTTCACGTGCCGATAATAATATGGAAGTATTTTTATGCTCCATTAATATTTTGCTTTTATTTTCAATAATGTTCCTACGTGGAATTGAGTTTTAAATTAGTTATGAATACGCCTACTTGACAGTAAAGGGAATTCCTACAGTGGTCTATGAAAGGCTAGCCCAGTTCCCGTATAAAACATCGATATATATTACATTGATCACTGCATTACCGCATTGTGGGTTAATATCTGAATAGGCATTGTGCAGAAACATGATACCGGCTTTGCCGACTAGTTACATTGTTTCACATTAAATCATATCATCATTTAAATACTGATACGAAGACTTTTAACATGTGGTTTGTGTTTCAATCAGTTGACACCAGAGTTCGCATGAGCGTTTGCCATTCAGTATGAAAGTGTTGAGCAAAGTTACTCGGGGATGGATGCCCATCACTTTTATCCAGAGATTGAAAAACAGACTCTTAATAAATCATAAGTTAATTGTTTTCAACAAATATGTTATAATGAATAATGTTACACCAAAGAACGACAACTTGAAGATGATTTATTGTAGAAATATCTGTAATGTCGCCTCCAAACCTTGAAGTAATCCGTATGTCATACACATTCCACATGGTACCACTTTAGCAGCCAGGAGGGATGCGATCCAGCTTGCAGTGCGTCTTACACATCTTCGTCCGATCCACTTCCGTCCGATCTACTTCCATCCGATCCACTTCCGTCCTATTTTTCAAAATCACTCCCACAAAAATATCCAGCAACCTAGTGGAAAGATGTCACAAATCGATAAATGGGAAGTGTGACCCATATGTTCGTTGTCGAACCTAGGTTGGTTCCACAGCTTAAGGGGCTGCGACAACTCGAACCTACATGTAGGGAAAGGAACACTAAGTGCTGAAATGGTAAACCTCTAACAGATAGAAAAGAAAAGTTGAAAGATGGAAGGCTTACATAGAGCGTTTGCGTACGGGTACGGAGATTGAGACCCCTGTTGACGTTGAATTGGCAGTTGAAAAGCTTAAGAAGGAGATGTCGGCTCCGTAGGATGCAAAATAACGAGTGATGGACGAATCAAAGAGGTTATTAAAAGTAGTTTGGTTCAGGCTTCCTAAGCATTTTTAGAGATGAGAAATCTGTTGACATCAAATATAGGTTTAGGTATTAGAAATTCAATTTTAAAGCCTTTATTTGGAGCGTGGCACTCGTGGTAGTGAATCATGGACTGTTGACACAGCAGAAAAGAAGAGAATAGAAACATTTGAAATGTGGTGTTACAAGAGAACGATGAAGATCAGTTGGGTGGATGGAGTAATAAACACACAAGTATCAAGATGTGTGAGCGAAGGGACCATAATGAAGAGATGAGATAGGTTAGTGGGACACGTAACTAGACTCCCAGATATAGAAAACTTAGTTGTCTACAATGAGATTAAGATCTGGGATCGATACTCTTAAAACCTAGAAATTTTGAATGATTATTCACCATAGGTATCAATAGTTCAGCCATGTGTAACCTCAAGAAATTGTTGTTGTAAATAGTTGAATATCATTATTTACTCCATTCCATACAATGATCAGTGGCCTTAAAACCAAGTATAGTCGTAGCTCATATCTTGCCACGGAGGGTGAGTGGTTAACGTGTCGGTCTACTAACACCAAGCTTGAAGGTTCGCTCCTGGCCTTGGTAAGTGATTTTTGAAAGGCGGCAAAAATTACGACAAGCATGTCATACGATGTTGGCATGTCAAAGAACCCATTTGAATTCAGTAGGCCGTGTTCATAATGGCAAAATTAATCTCCGGAGTTTCCGCCAACACAAAGTTCCTCATTTCTCTATTAGAAAGCGCTATAGTGTTCAAGGAGCCCTCCTTTACTTTCGGAGTGCTTCTGTGTCTGTTAGGTAGTCAGCCCGAAGGCTCGTTGGATCCTCAAAAGTACCACCGTTAGGTTATGTGGGTAGATACCCACAAAAACCCAAGGCAGCGCTATATTGAAGTGTACGAGGCTAGAAAAGGAGTGAGGTAGTTTGCTATTGCTTTCCTCACTGAGTCAGAACAGTAGTACTAACCCTATGAGTAGAACCTTTCACAGCGTCCATAGGCACCGACTGTGCCCTGATTGTCAATACTAAGCACCACCCATACTCAGTAGCATCCATATACTGTAATCACAGTCATGAGTGAGACTGAGTCATTGGTGAAAAGCCACATTTTATTCAAGCCTGTGCCAACAGACAAATGCAAATGTACTGTATCCATCAAGAGATGGCAAACAGGCCAACATAGTGCTTCAAGGAACAACAAAATTCGACGTCAAATAATAAAGCCTGCACTCGGCACCGAGGCCATACGATATTATTATTATTATCTTCAATGTAACATCAACAATATGACGAAATGTTTTTTTGTTTCACTTGAGAGTCTGTAGACCATACAATAAATCAAACTGAGCTCTAACATTCACATACAATCATACACACATCTTCATGAAATCTATAAGGACAGAGTAAACACAAGGTTCCTTTCGTCATTAATTGTATTTAGTTCCTAAAACTTGTTGAATCGTGAATACAAAAATTCAGTAGATTCCTTGCAGACCTGATATTCACGTAAGCATGAACAGAATTCTGGTTAATTAATACTAAAACTTCTCTAAGTTAAGGTGCACTTGTATTGGTTGAATTACTTATACTGTAGGCTATCTGTTGATCCCATCGCTAGCCAAGTGTTAATAATCTCCACTGAAGTGTAATCCAGCGAACTGAAAGTCAGACAAGTCAACTTGCGTTCATGCATTAATGGTATTTCTGCTTCCCTAAGAAATAGCAAGGGAAACTAGAGACCGCGAAAAAAGAAATCTCCCCTCAACTTTGTTCAATACATAAGTTATTGCATACAAACAGATAAACATATTTAACTCGCAGATGGGTTCAACGCTTTAAATCTGTTCATCAGCAAAGTTGAATCCAGCATTTCGCTCCCGACGGGAAAATAGTTGCTGAGCTTCTATACCCATGATCGCGAGTTCCAACCCGGCCGAAGTCGTCGGATATTTAAGAGCGTTAAAAATCCCTCAGTATGCCTTCCTTCGGAGGGGAAGTAAAGTCGGCGGTCCCATGTCATAGATTTATGGCATGATAAACAAGATGTTCAGGAAATAACATATAGCCTACTTTCTCCTAAACGTATGGGTATAGTTATAACTCTTTGCTTTTATCACCTCCTAATTTCTTCCAATTCAAAGTGCAATGTGGCACACTGGATTAGAGGAGTGGCGTTCAAACCATAGTTTATAATTTACCCCAGCATTTTGCAATTTCATCAGCAAACACTCCAAACAACGTAGGTATTCAATATATTAACACCGACTACTTACGATAATTTAAACTTCGTCGCTCTAAACGTATCATTGGGAGAAACATATTTAATATACCTATTGCACAGCTAATTTGTAATCGCGCACGGCTAACGAGAAAGACAGGCCATGGCACGTAAACCAACCCCTTCTGTGACGTAGGCAATGTACCGGTACTGCTTGATGGTGCTTGTACGTTTTAAATCGAGAGCAATTCCTAAGCATGAGAAATGCAATATTCCATATCAATCTTTATAAAATGGACGCAGTTCAGATGTTCCGTGTGTTTTCAAACACGATAAACTATACTGTATAGGTTTGCTGAACTACGCCTGTTGAAGTTACTCGTTACAAAAATCCACGCGAACTAGGATTCAAGGGTTCGTTGTGTCTTTAATAGCTGCAACGAGTAGGCTACAGTAAGTTGAGTTGTACAGTCTGTGACCTTCGTTGTGAGTTAAATTATGTGCACATGAGTATAATTAGATCAAAGAATCTTGCAGCACAGTATATATATCATTAAATTATTGTTGTTTCAAGGGCCGAAACATTAATTAATACGTTTATAGGAGAGATCTGCGGAATACACTCGCCACTGACTAAAGACTTGTATCAATACCTTCTATGAAGACAAGTGATAAATGAATACCAACGATTATACAGGTTCAATGATGTAGACACGATGATTCTCGTTGGCCGTGATAATCGCGCCTTATATTGGGGATGTGTGCCCTCTATCAGCAAAAATAATGAAATGAAAATCCACAGCCTGCTTCCAGTCTCCGACCGGGTCAGGAATGGAATGAATGAAGCCCCTATCTAGCGGCGAGGATATGGACCGTGCCGGCTGCCGAGGCCCGACGCACTCCTCTGGGGCAATGATTAAATGAATGACAGATGAAATTAAATGATAGTGGAGAGTGTTGCTGGAATGAAATGTTGACAGGGATAACCGGAGTACCCGGAGAAAAACCTGTCTGCCTCCGTTTTGTCCAGCACAGATCTCACATGGAGTGACCGGGATTTGAACCACGGACCCAGCGGTGAGAGGCCGGCGTGCTGCCGCCTAAGCCACGGAGGCTTGATCAGCAAAAATAATAAACTTTTCAATTATACTATAGACATGGGTTCACTAACTGGCCGGTATATAGCGCAGCTCGCATCTAGAAGGCTGTGGTTAGCTATAATGTAGTTCAACTAATTACTATTAGATGTCACTCCAGTGGAGAATGTTGTTTTAATTAAATAAATACTTTCCATTTCAAAATGCACCATTTATTTTATAACGTCTCAGTACTCAAGAAATATTAAATATAAAAACATTCAAGCAAAAAATGTCAAATCCGATAGGATTTAAACCACGGCCAGCGTGATGAAAGACCGACGCCTTAACCACTCAGCCAATCATACACACAGACTAAGTGAGCGTTAGGAACCAATATATATATATAACGTTATAGCAATTAATGACTTGACAACGATTTCTTCACTGGAGTATATATCAAACCGAGTTCATTTCATATAAAGTTCATATAAGTTTTATCACTAGGCTATATTGCATGCAACATACTGAAATTAATAATAAAATATAGGTCAGAACGAGAGATCAGCTGCCATCTTGTCAAATAACCGAGACGACTCAGCTTTTTAAAATCACTTCTAGACTATAATATTACAATATAAACTTTTAATTTCAAACGGGCCACGACGTTTAGAACAGAATAAACGATTCTTGGTTCGATAATCGGAACTGGTGGGTCCCATGTTATTGATTATTAAGTTTGCATAATTCACACGGCCGCCATCCTGAAATGGTACGGTTGATGGCCTCGTAGTTTGGGCACAAGACGCGCCCCCATATGAAGGTATGTTGTTACCAAATTTGGTAAAGATCCGACGATTAGTTTGGTCGTAATGCATTATTAAGTTTTGACCATTTGAGTGGCCGCCATTAAGTTTTGGTAAAGATGGTGGCAATATTAAACATGACAATGAGGTGCCCATTACCAGTGCTACCTCTGTAACAAATTTCGTTCAATTCGGTTTCACCGTGTTCGAATTGATAGGGGGGGGGACAGACATTCAGAGTACACACACTCACACACACAGACTCACACACAGACAGACACAATTTTTGGCCCTGTGTTGATCTCATAAGTCTACTTTCATTTTTTGCAAAAATTGAAAGTAGGCTAAGAACTTTCCACTAATTACAGCTATGTGAATCTAAATTATAGGTTATATTTGACTAACGCTCTTAGGTTCCAACGATCTTCGCCAGGTGCCGACTGCGGTGGCATAGTAACAATGCTCAGAACTAGTTGGTCGTTGACGGAGGCGTTTGGTAGCAAATGTTGGAACTACTTGAAAATCGAATGTCTGCAATCCATAATTGAATTAAAAACAGATAAAACACACTAATACAGCTATCACAATTAACACCGGTTATCAGACGGATTCTACGCACACCCAAAGTATACGGGGCTACAAGACAGCGTTGTCACGCCCCCTAAACTGAGGAATGAACCATCCAGGGGAAAAAGTCTCCAAGAGGGGTATCACTGGCACACTTTTATGTCGTCGCATATTTAATTTTCTAAAATCGTGTTTTCCTTTAAAATGTGCGTATTTAGAACTGTCAATATTTTCTTTAGTAATGGGTTCATGTAATTTATTTGTTAATAAATACTGTATTCCTATTCACACTTCATCCAATACATCATTTTTAGCCTACTTTCGATTTTTGCAACAAATGAAAGTAGATTTATGACATCTACACAGGGCCAAAATGTGTGTGTCTGTGTGTGAGTGTGTGTACTCTGAATATCTTGCCCTCCCCCCATCAATTCAAACAATGTGTAAACGAATTTAACGAAATTTGGTACACAGGTAGAATTAGCAAAGGGCACCTCAGTGTCATGTTTTATATCGCCGCCATCTTTACTGAAACGTAATGGCGGCCACCCAAATGTTCAAAGCTTAAATCAAATTACGACTAACCAAATCGTCTGATCTCTACCAAATTTTGCAACACCATACATTTATATGGCGAGCGTCGTTTGACTAAACTACAAGGTCATCAGCCCAATAATTCGCAGATGACGGCAATGCATGTGTGCAAATCGATTCCCATATCAATTCAAACACGGTGAAACCGAATTGAACGAAATTTGGTGCAGAGGTAGCACTAGCATAGGGCACCTCAGTGTCATGTTTTATATCGCCGCCGTATTGACGAAAATGTAATGGCGGCCACCCAAATGTTAAAAGCTTAAATCAAATTACGACCAACCTCATCATCTCATATCTATCAAATTTTGCAACATTATACCCCTATGTTTGAAGAATCATTTGATCAAACTGCAAGGTAATCAGCCAATTAATTTGTGGATGGCGGCCATGTGTGTGTGCAATTCAATTCCCCCTATCTATTCAAACACGGTGAAACTGAATTGAACTAAATTTGGTACAAAGGTAGCACTAGCAAAGGGCACCTCTGTGTCATATTTTATATCGCCACTATCTTGACGGAAACGTAATGGCGGCCACCCAAATGTTCAAAGCTTAAATAAAATTACGACTAACCTAATCATCTAATCCCTACCAAATTTCGTAACAACATACCTTTATGTGAGACGCATCTTTTGACTGAACTAAAAGGTCATCAGCCCAATAGTTTGCAGATAGCGGCCATGTATGTGTGCAAATCGATTCCCCATATCAATTCAAACACGGTGAAACTGAATTGAATGAAATTTTGTACAGAAGTAGCACGAGCAAAGGGCACCTCATATTCATGTTTAATATCCGTATAGCACGTTGCATTTCAACAAGCTACTACTACCGACATTCAATTATAGTCCTTGAAAAGACAAAGAGTTATATTAATACCCATGCATTTAGGAGAAAGTAGGTTATATATTCTTTACTGAACACCTTGTTACATTTCTGCTGGCTTCATGGCTCAGCGATAACGTTCTCGCCTGCTGTGACCAAGTTTGCAGGATCTAACCCTGGTTTAGCCAGTTGGCATTTGAGGGTGCGCTAATGTGAGGGAGCCGTGTCATTAGATTTATTGGCACGTTAAAGATCCCCTTCGGGAAAATATTCTAACACCCCTGCGTCTCTAAAAGCCACGGTTGTTATACAGGACGTAAAACCAATAACATTATTATTACAATAATAATAATTACAGTATTATTATTATCAATCGTATTAATATTTGTTGATTCATCTATTACTTATGCATTACGCTGTATTCAGCCAGGTAGTCGGCTGTTTAAATAATAAAGTTAGTTGTATGATTCTAATTATTTTGAACATATTATTATCTCTTAGGGATAAATTGAAAATAGGGGTTTTCGGTCAAAGTTTTATATTTTTATCTTCCTTTCTATCTCTCTTTCTATCTGTCTTCATCTCTCCTTTTGTTTCTCTTCTTCCTTCTTTCTTTATATCATTGTTTTCCTTGTCAACATTAACAGATAATATTTTATATTTAATGCCAAACACTTATTTCATTCGAGGGCTGCTACAAAGACACACAATTCCTGTTTTAATAGTTAAACCTTCCAATACAGGTCTATAAAACAAGTATTCAAAAATGCAAAACCATATGAACACTAATTATCTTTGTGCTGTAGATCGAGTGTTATTGTTGCCAGGTGTCGCACAGGTAACTCCGTAATACCACTACAGAACCTATACCCTGTAGATGATGTCCCGGAAGACATGCATAACCGAAGAAGTTCACCAATATGTTGGATATTGATGTTCCAGCTCCCATTCTTAGTTCATGTTATGTTATTGGTTTTACGTCCCTTTTAACTACTCTGGCTTCTAGAGACGCCGGGGTGCCGGAATTTTGCCCCGAAGGGGATCTTTAAATTCTTAGTTCCATTACTGAGAAGATGTGGAAGGAGTACTTCTATTTGTAGGTCCCAGCAGATGGGATTACAAATTAACACACACTAAATGTCCATTGCTGTGGAATTTGTTTTAAAATGACGTTACTCATTCACAATTGTCTGCAAGAATCAGCTATTTAGTCAATAGATATCCCTATATATTATAATTGTGAAATTTTGTGAGCGTGTGAGTGAGAGAGTGTGTTTGTTACCTCTTCAAACTAAAACGGCTCGACGGATTTGGATGAAATTTGAAATGGATATAGCTTATACCCTGGAATAACATATAGACTGCCTTTCAGCCATATACAGTGTGGTCCACCCGCCCCTTATTATTTAGTTTTATGAAACCCAACTAACATCACATTTCTCCCGATGGTCGATATTGCTCTGCGCTCTGACTGTGTGACAGCAATGTAATTGGGTCATGGGTCTAGCAAAGAAAAACCGACCTTAAACTTTTCCCCGCCAAATACTATGGCCCATTCTAGTAACATATGACTTACTGCTCCTTGAAATAACACACATACACCTAATACGATCGAATTAATAGCTTACGCCACGTGATCTGTAATAGTAGAAAGTTAAATCAACACCATAAACCGTGATTGAAGACGGCTACAGTAACTATAGCATGTTTAGCAGACTGTATATAGCATGTGTTTCTGGCTGAGAGGGTTAAAGCCTGACCGTATGTGGGGAGGCGCGAGCGGCTAAAATGCTGGTTCGAATCCAGTAGCAGGCATACTTTTTTGAACGAAAGCCTACATTCCATTTTAGTCGGGATGTAACTACATTGCCACATTTATTGCCTTACGACGTATTTTTGTGAAGAGTAAGTTGAATTTTGATGATTTATAAAGAGAATACGATCTAATTGGTACGTTATGCCACGTGACCTGTAATGGCAAAAAATTTAAAAAACTGATATTAATATTAACATAACATATCGAAATGTAGCTCCGGAGGTCCGGGTTCGATTCCCAGCTCTGCCAAGAAATGTAATACTTGTCTGAGGGCTGAAATTGGGTACACGTAGCCTCGTGAAGCAAATATAAGAAGAAGTGGGTTCGATTCCCACCTCAGCCACCCTGGAAATGGTTTTCCGTGGTTTCCCACTTCTAATCCGGCCAAATTCCGGGACGGATTCTATCTTGAGGCCACGGCCGCCTCCTTCCCAATCCTTAATTGCAAATACACACATCATTACAAGCCCGCAATAACTCGGGTTATCAGACAAACTCTACACACACATCCAAGTAAACGGGGCTAAATAACCGCGATATTCTAGCCCCTCAAATGAAACAAAACAACAACATATCGAAGGATATTCTGATCACCAGTGCTTGCATCGAAGTATATGTATTCCTTAGAAATTCCCATGGTATTATTAGCATACTTTCGATTTTTGCAAAAAATTAAAGTAGACTTATGAGATCTACACAGGGCCAAAAATTGTGTGTCTGTTTGTGTGTGTGTGACTGTGTGTCTGTGTGTGTGTGTGTGTGTGTGTGAGTGTGTGAGAGTGTGTACTCTGATTGTCTGCCCCCCCCCCTTCAATTCGAACACGGTGAAACCGAATTGAACGATATTATGTACAGAGGTAGAACTAGCGAAGGGCACCTCAGTGTCATGTTTTATATTGCCGCCATCTTGACGGAAACGTAATGGCGGCCACCCAAATGTTCAAAGCCTAAATGATATTACGGATAACCTAATCATCCGATCTCTACCAAATTTTGCAAAAAAATATATTTATATGGCGAGCGTCTTTTGACTAAACTACAAGATAATCTGCCCAAGAGTTTGAAGATGGCGGCCATGTATGTGGGCAAATCGATTCCTCCTATCATTTCAAACACGGTGAAACCGAATTGAATGATATTTGGTTCAGAGGTAGCACTAGCAAAGGACACCTCAGTGTCATGTTTTATATCGCCGCCATCTTGATGAAAACGTAATAGCGGCCTCCCAAATAATAAAAGCTTAAATAAATTAGGACCAACCTAATAATCTGATCTCTACCAGATTTTGCAACAACGTACCTTTATTTGGGAAGCATATTTTGAATAAACTACAAGATCATCAGACCAACAGTTTACATATGGCGGCCATGTATGTGTACAAATCGACTCCCCCTATCTATTCAAACACGGTGAAACTGAGTTGAACGAAATTTGGTACAGAGGTAGCACTAGCGTAGAACACGACAGTGTCATGTTTTATATCGCCACCGTCTTCACGGAAACGTAATGGTGGCCACCCAAATGTTCCAAGCTTAAATCAAATCACGACTAACTTAATCATTTGATCTCTAACAAATTTTGTAACATCATATACTTGTATGGCGAGCGTCGTTTGACTGAACTACAAGGTCATCAACCCATTTGTTTGCTGATGGTGGCCATGTATGGGTGTAAATTGATTCCCCCTATCAATTCAAACACGGTGTAACCGAATTGAACGAAATTTGGTACTGAGATAGCACTAGCAAAGGGCACTCGAGTGTTATGTCTTATATTGCCGCCATCTTGATGAAAACGTAATGGCGGCCATCCTAATGTTTAAAGCTTGAATCAAATTACGACCAACCTAATAATCTGATCTCTACCCAATTTTGCAACAACATACGTTTGTGTATAGAGATCCTTTTGACCACACTACAAGGTCATCAGGCCAATAATGTACGGATAGCGGCCATGTATGTGTGCAAATCGATTCCCCCTATCTTTTAAAACACGGTGAAACCGAATGGAACGAAGTTTGGTACAGAGGTAGCACTAGCAAAGGCCACCTCAGTGTCATGTTTTATATCGCCGCCATCTTGACGGAAACGGAATGGCGGCCACCCAAATGTTAAAAGCTTAAATCGAATTACGACCAACCTAATAATTTGATCTCTACCAAATTTTTCTACAACATACCTTTTTGTGGGAAGCATCTTTTGACTGAACCACAAGGTCATCAGCCCAATAGTTTACAGATAACGGCCATGCATGTGTGCAAATCGATTCCCCATATTAATTCAAACACGGTGAAACCTAATTGAATGATTTTTTTTACAGAGATTGCACTAGCAAAGGGCACATCATATTGATGTATAATATCCGTATAGCACGTTGTATTTCAACAAGCTACTACAACCAACATTCAATTATAATCCTTGAAAAGGACAAAGAGTTATAACAAAACCCATGTATTTAGGAGAAAGTAGGCTATACGTTCTTTACCGAACATCTTGTTTTGTTATTAAATTAAAAAAAAAAAGTCTTAGCATATCTTTAGGCCCGTATCACATGACACTCGCTGGCAAGGAAGCTGCAGTGATCGCTGGTACAAAATCCTGTATGATTATGTTCTCTTCGTTAGTACACCTGCTTGTATGACCGAAGTGTATCACACGCTAGCATTTCGTACGCTAAGTTGTATGAAATAAAACCGAAGGGCTGTCATTTGAGGGCATTATTTGCTGTTCTTTCGCCTTATTAACGCAAACCGGTCGCGAAACTTTCTTTAAGTAAATTAGAAAACATGCCAGGTACCAAATGAATGCATTCCAAACAATATTTAGGATCTAACTGTAATAATTGAATATTTTACCATACGTGTTAATAAGAAGCGCAACAAAAACCTCGAGAGTGCGTTGGAAATGTGTGCAAGTGTTATTGCGCCCGCTCGCTCTTTTGAAGATCCCGGCTTCAAGACTATCCAACGGCAGAATTTTAGGTAGATTTCATTAGAAAACTAACTATTGCAATGGGTACCATGTTTCGACTTCCAGAAAATTTCGACATATCTTCGCGTTTCACATCCGCCAGACCCCTAAACCACCGTCAGTTCAAAAGTTTATATATAATTTATGAATATATGTATATCTGTATATATATATATATATCTATATATCTATATCTTTATATATATAATTCTTCGACACGTGTGTATGTGACTGAACTCCTCCTAATCGCCTGGACCGATTTTGATGAAATTTTGTATGAATGTTAGGGTGGGCCCATGTATGGTTTAGATTCACAATTTGACCAGATAGGTGGAATTTTAGAATTTTAGAACCACAATTTACACACAAATTTAGAACCACAATATACAGTCATAAAAAGTCGTCATGGAAACCGCTAGCCTTAGTGAAAAGTGATCCTTTTGGACAGTGTGTCTCTGCACGTAGAGCCACCTGGTCGCAACCTGTGCAACTACCGCCATAACATACACTCCGCCCATGGCGGAAAGTTGTTTTATACCAAGGGTGGCAGTCATGTCGAATTCTGTTTGTCTCTGCACGTTAGAGCGTTTCAAAGTTCCGTATGCGTTCATATACCATTCATCCGATTGCGATGAAACTTGGGTGAGATGTTGAGTGCACTCCAGGCAAGGCTTCTGGCTTAGTAAATTTATTTTACAATAGGTAACCCACGACTAGATTCAACAAATGAGTGACGACGCGCGAAGCGATTCAACAAAATCCCGTATAAGTTTATATACCATTCATCGGTTGAGATGAAACTTTGATGAGTTGTTGTGTACACTTACGTGAAGGTTTCTAACGTAGTAAATCCATTTCACAGGAGGTTGCGCACGAGTAGATTCAACAAATGAGCGGCAACTTGCGAAGCGTTTCAACAAGGTCCCGTATGCGTCCAAATACCATTCGTCCGATAGCGTTGAAACTTGGGTGAGATGTTATGTACCCTCCAGGGGTGGCTTCCGGATTAGTAAATCCAGTTTACAATTGGTAGCGCACGAGTAGATTCTACAAATGAGCGACGATGTACGAACGTTTAAACTAAGTCCCGTATGCGTTCATATACCATTCATCCGATTGCAATGAAACTTGGGTGAGATGTTGTGTACACTTACGTGAGGGTTTCTAACTTAGTAAATCCATTTCACAGGAGGTTGCGCACGATTAGATTCAACAAATGAGCGAAGACGCGCGAAGCGTTTCAATAATGTCCCGTATGCGTTCAAATACCATTCGTCCGATTACGATGAAACTTGGGTGAGATGTTGTGTACACCCTACGGAAGGCTTCTAACTTAGTAATCCATTTCACAGGAGGTTGCGCACGAGTAGATTCAACAAATGAGCGGCGACGTGCGAAGCGTTTCAACAAACTCCCGTATGCGTTCAGAAACCATTCGTCCGATAGCGATGAATCATGGGTGAGATGTTGTGTGCCCTTACGTGAGGGTTTCTAACTTAGCAAATCCATTTTGAAATAGGTAGCTCATGAGTAGATTCAACAAATGAGCAACGACGCGCGAACTTTTAATCAAAGTCCCGTATGCGTTCATATACCATTCATCCGATTGCAATGAAACTTGGTTGAGATGTTAGGGTTTCTAACTTAGTAAATCCATTTCACAGGAGGTTTCGCACGAGTAGATTCAACAAATGAGCGACGACGCGCGAAGCGTTTCAATAAGGTCCCGTATGCGTTCAAATACCATTCGTCCGATTACGATGAAACTTGGGTGAGATGTTGTGTACACCCTACGGAAGGTTTCTGGCTTAATAAATCCATTTTACAATAGGTAGAGCACAAGTAGATTCAACAAATGTGTGACGGCACGCGAATCATTTCAACAAAGTACCGTATGCGTCCATATACCATTTATCCGATTGCGATGAAACTTTGGTGAATTGTTGTGTACACTCCAGGAAATGTTTCTGTCTTAGTAAATCCGGTTTTTAATAAGTAGCGCACGAGTAGATTCAATAAATGAGCGACGGCGGGCGAAACGTTTCCTCAATGTCCCGTATGCGGTCATATATCATTCATCCGATTGCGATCAAACCTTGGTGAATCATTGAGTACACGCCAGAGAAGGTTTCAGGCTTAGTAAATCTATTTTACAATAGGTAGCGCATGAGTAGATTCAACAAATGAGTGACGGCACGCGAATCGTTTAAAGAAAATCACGTATGCGTTCATATGTCATTCATCCGATTCCGATGAAACTTGGATGAGTTGTTGTGTACACGCCAGGGAAGGTGTTCAACTTGGTAAATCCATATTACAATATTGGTACCGCACGAGTAGATGTAACAAATGAGTGACGATGCGCGAAGCGTTCCAATAAAATCCTGTATGCGTTCATATACTATTCATCGATTGCGATGAAACTTTGATGAGTTGTTGTGTACACTTACGTGAAGCTTTCTAACTTAGTAAATCCATTTCACAGTTGGCAGAGCACGAGTAGATTCAACAAATGAGTGACAGCGCAAGAATCATTTAAAGCAAATCCCGTATGCGTTAAATGCCATTTATCCGTTTGCGATGAAACTTTGGAGAGTTGTTGAGCACGCTCCAAAGAATGTTTCTAAATTAGTTAATTCAATTCACGATAGTTTAGAGGCAGTTAACAGAAATTGAAAAAAATATTGAGTATCCAAAAGCACTTCAAGAAACAAAGTTATAACACTTTCTTTGATTGGCAGGACATCGTCCGCCGGGTCAGCTTGTATATATATATATAAATATCAGTTTCTTGTGGACACGATAACTGCCGTAATTTTGCACCAATCACTTTGAATTTTTTACATAACATGTATCCCTATAAAATCTCGGTCGAGTTCGTTAATGGGCAAAATCGGTCGAAGGGGGTGAAAATGGGGGGCTTTTTTTTTTTCGAAAAAGTGAAATTTCGCTATAACTCTCTTAATACGTGAAATATCGAATCCATTCAAAGTTAATAATATGTGTCGGATAAGTGCCAAAAATGTATGTCAAATAATTTTTTGATAGCACCAGCCATTGTTTAATGGGGTGGAAAAAAGTGGGTTTTTCGGGAATCATTAATCATATCTCTCTTAATAGGCACAATATCAAAACCGTACAAGATGGACAATATTCCTCCAATAATTACCTAAAACTTTTGTCTGAAAGAATTTTCGATATGACCCACCATTACGCCACGGGGTGAGCAAAATGATTTAAATTATAAGAAAATTCCAAGTGCCAAGAGTGGTTGCCATGACAACTTTACTTTTAATTGATAAGGGATGAGCCATCAGCAGTTGCTATGACAACGCCACTGCACGAGATCACATTCTGTTTTCATATGTCTGTGGGAAGCGACTTCGGTATCGGATCTGGTAGCATGCTGAACTACTCTGCCCAAGGTCGCGGGTTCAAACACGGCTGAAGTCGTCGGATTTACTAAGAGCGCCAAAAAATCCTGAGTATGCTTTCCTTCGGAGGGGAAGTTCCAACGTTCGTTGCGAGTTGATGGTTCCGGTGGCATCTAGTAGCCAAGTTCACAGCTAGGTGTCGTTGATGGTAGTATTTTAAATTATGTAGCCTATTTTAGGTAGATTTCATCAGAAAGCTAACTATTGCAATGGGTGCCATGTTTCGACTTCTGGAAAATTTCGACATATCTTCGCGTTTCACATCCCCCAGACCCCAAACCACCGTCAGTTCAAAAGTTTATATATATATGTGTGTATATATATATGCATATATATCAGTTTCTTGTGGACACGATAACTGCCGTAATTTTGCACCAATCACTTTAATGTTTTACATAATATGTAACCCCTTAAAAAATCGGTCGAGTTCGTTAATGGGCAAAATCGGTTAAAGGGGGTGAAAATGGGGGGGGGGGGGGCTTTTTTTTCGAAAAAGTGAAATGTCGCTATAACTCTCTTAATACGTGAAATATCGAATCAATTCAAAGTTCATAATATTTGTCGGATAAGTGCCAAAAAATTATGTCAAATAGGTTTTTTGATAGCACCAACCATTGACCAAAGGGGTGGAAAAAAGTGTTTTTTTTTTTCGGGAAACATTAATCATATCTCTCTTAATAGGCACAATATCAAACCCGTACAAAATGGAAAATATTCCCCTAATAATTACCTAAAACTTTGTCTGAAAGAATTTTTGATCTGACCTACCATTACGCCAAGGGATGAGAAAAATGATTTCGGAATTAAAGAACATGCCAAGTGCCATCAGAGGTTACCGTGACAACGCTTCTAAATTGATGAGGGATGAGCTATCAGAGGTTGCCAAGACAACGCCATTGCACGAGATCACATTCATTTTTCCATCTGACTGTGGAAAGCGGCTAACTGGTAGCATGCTGAACTTATATGCCCAAGGTCGCTGGTTGAAAGCCGGCCAAAGTCGTCGGATTTTCTAAGAGCGCTAAAAATCCCTCAGCATGCTTTCCTTTGGAGGAGAAGTTCCAACGTTCGCTGCAAGTTGCTGGTTGCGGTGGCATCTAGTAGCCAAGTTCGCAGCTAGGTGTCGTTCACGTTAGTATTGTGCCCGTTTAGACCGGAGTCCGCACGACCACATATGCATTTTACCAATAATCAGTCAGCACGAGAATCAAAATATCCCGGAGCGCCAGATGGGTTAAAGCAAATCGCAAAAACGACATCAAATTTATAAAAATGCTTTGCTGATTTTTGGCTCAATGCAACAATAAGGATAGAAGGAGATTTAATTGGGTGAAACACATCTGGTAAAATTATCTCAGTTTATTTAAAGTTAAAATCTGACTGCAAGAATAATGCTCAAAGCAGCATCATCCACGTGTGGCGATCCACACTCTTATTTACACACAATATACAGAAATCTTCCAAACACATTTGACAATCTTTTTGAAAACACAAGTCCGATTGTTAGTCCTGTGGACTGTGTTCCAAAATTATTAATATTATTCCAGCTCAAAATTAATTGTTCATACTGGAAATAACGTTGATCACTGTTTGACTATTTACATGATATTAACACTCGTAGAATAAATGTTTATAGAATTTCTTAGACTTTCATTTGTTTTCCAGTTTTCCAAAATACATCGTTGAAACTATTATTATCATCGTAGCAACACAAATTATTAACACATATTAACAACATCTGAAAAGTATTTGACCATTGAGCATAGCATCGAAGAACTGTGCGAAGCACAACAACAATTAATTGTTCTTCTGACATTAAACATTCGAGAAGTGACTCGATTATGAACTTCAAGTTCCAAACAAAACATATGATTTCTGAATCATCAACTTGATCAATAAATGGTTGAACCATTCAACTATTAGATTTTCCACTTGGAATTATTATTATGAAAAAATATTTATATTTATGGCCATTTCTAGCAACTTTCACAACTTGCAATTCTTCGACAGAATGCGAAAATTAGAATTGTAGTCTTATAATGAATTCATTTAGTTCATGGCACTAGGATTTGAAAATATCCTTCAAATTATTCGTGGTTAAAGAATAATTTTAAATTGGCAGTGGCCCATTCTACTATTTGTGTAAGAACACAATATTATAACAACAACAACAACAACGGCAAAGGTCTTCCTCTGAAGAAGAATAAACTACTATCATGACAAATCCGGGTTCTAGCAAAATCAAATTCTAAATGGAATTCGTAAACAAGGTTGAAATAAGAACTGATGGTTTCAAAGAAATAACCTTCGGGTTATTCATACGACGAAATGTGTGGCTCCAATACTCCTCCTATAAACCTGAGCCATCGAACCTGCTATTTGATTGATGCTCGAAAAAAACCTTCATTCCTGCGACTTAACATGCGCACCTGGGAATGGCATTTCAACTATTCCACACACATAAATTATCTTCCCAAAATTTATACAATAAATCAAGCCTCTGCTTGTCATCAACACTGGAAGATTAATAAACTGACAAGTTTATTTTATTTTACCATTCAGTTCAACCCGTGAATTTAACCATACTTATGAAAAGCTTCATTTCACTTTCGAGTGTATTTACGTCATGATTTTATATAAATACAAAAATCCTATTTGATACAAATATCAATTGCTTCCCGTTTCATGCCTCTCCGTGTTATATGAAACATATACTTTGCTCATAGCAAATATCAACTGTTCAACCAGAACTGAAATGTAGGTTGAATGCGGGCTTGCGCTAACCACTCTCCTTCGTAAAATCTCCTGTTCCATACTAGAAATGTTTCAACTACTTCATAGGCTCTTTCTCAATACATATGATTATTATAAAATATAATATCCAAGAATTATTTAGAAAAATTATGAAAATTATTATTATTATTATTAGTGGATTATTATTATTATTATTATTTCAAATATGTTTAATTATCATCTCATTATGTGAGAATCCACATGTTCGAACCTTCGAATATGGAAAAAATATCCATTCCTCAACAAAAATAAATTTAACTTTTACAGTTACATCGGCTGATTACCGTGATTTCCCAAAAATATGAAAATTTCAAATAAATGCTCAAAATGCTCGGTCATCGATCCTAAACTGTTCTGAGTGCTGAAAATGCTCAGAATAAATCTAACTAGTCTTGCGTAAATCATTACAAGCTTTAAATACGACGAAAAAAATGTGTTGGTCATCTGCAGAAAAAATAGTTTGTTCCAATTAGCTAAGCATAAAATAATTCAAATGTGGCTTACATTTCTTGATGTTCTTGAAGTGTCGTAAACCTGGTCTATACCAGATTTATCCGTAGATATGCCCTATCGGACAAGCACGTATAATCCTTGTATCGGCCGCCATTGTAGACCCACAAATCGTCTAGTCAGACATAGTGGTAGTATTCTTCGACGTTTTAAATGACTGTGGTTCCATTTTAATATGGGCTTCTAACAAAGCCATAACAGTTTGTTTGAAAAGGGTCAGATCTAAGCGATCTCTTCTTAAATGTGTCAGTTGTAACCTAACTCACTGTAATCTCATCAGTACAAGAAAAACGTTGACAGTCTAAGCAGTTAACGGCTGTTCTGAAGATCGTTCCCTGGGCATGGTTTGTATATCACCATCTGCCATGCGCTAGACAACTTGCAGTTTCCCTTGCGTAGACTAATGAACGCCACCGTTATAGACTATTCTTCAATGTACTGACGGATTGAAGTGGTTAAATAGTTACAAAATATGAAAACTGACTTTAAATGGATTTAAACATCCAAGTATTAATTTACTATTGGACTGTGACAATATACTACTTTCTAGACCAAGTCTAGCATATGTCCTTTAGGAAATATAAATATTTCCACCAATGTCTGTAGAAATACAATCACCTCAGTGATTCTCCTCACCAGAAACTTACTAAGTTCCAACTCGTTTGCGCAGCACTTCTCGTGACTATCACGATTTGAAAAGTACTTCTTCGTAGACGTGGCAACCATGTGCCTTGGCTCAGCGTAGACGCAACTTGTTCGCCAAGTGCTTGTGATGAATTGAGCTAACTAAGCCTGCTCCAGCTTGCTTTTATACAAAAACGGTCAGGGTCACGCGTCATCGCCTGATATCTAGAAATCCTCATATCTCTTGAATCCCTGGTCCGATTTACTTGATACTAATTGCATTCTCTTTTATTTGGCCGTGCCAGTAATCTGATCCCAGTCTCAAGTCTCTGCTCCATAGTTAACTATTTAATCAATAAATAGTCTCCACCTCTGCTGTTACTCGCTACGTCATTTACCATCCAACTATCGGTAATTTTCTTCGAATGGCTTCGAGAAGCAATGTAGCGCGATATTCAAATATCCGAACTTTCAAACGCTGCTACAGCCTTTCCCTTGATATCTAGGTGTCTGAAACTTGGAATACCCATTCCTAGAGTTGGGCACATCCACCCCACACCTAGCAAAAAATAAAAATTGAAAAATTTTTATTTTTCCTATCTACACATTAAATTATCTGGTTCTTGAATAATAGATCTTCAAATTCGAAGCATTATAAGTTCCCACGATGTTACCAGTTCGTGTATTAGCTACTTCATAGCTTCCATTATTGTTTACTTCCACAATATTCAAAATCCTTAATTTTACCATTCCCCCGGGATTGTTGTGTTCCCGATGGACCTGGATCATTGGGCCTCTGCTCCACAAATTGTAAGTTATCTTGGTGTCTTGCTTCCAAGTTTTTCCTCGTGTCCTTGTTAAACTCTTCATTGGACTGACGAGTATCTACATTCCCTCTGTTATTATAGTTATTACCATAGGATCTTCTTTCCTGGTACCTTCCTTGAGTATCTCGTGGTCTTCTCCATCGAGTGTTGTATCGATTACCACCATCCGGTCTTGCATATGGTTTGTAACTGTATCTGTTACGGAATTGGTTCCATCCTCTCGTATTGGAATCTTCTCTCGGCGATTTCTCTTCTCGCTCCTCTCGAATCTCTCGAGGTGTCTGAGAATAACTGTCAGCCATAACAGCATACACAGCGTTATTACTCTTAGCTCCCTTCTGATGAAAGAATTGAGCGTTTGTATGATCCAGCTTTTGCAATACTTCATCAAACTGTTCCATATTGTAGATATCAGCAGCGATCAAAGTCCTCTGGACGTCTGCTGGAAATTGTCGTATCAAAGCAGTAATCAACTCGTTATCTGGCATTGGCGGATCTAAATGTTGGAGTTTAGACAGCTGTCCAGAAAAGTATGTAGAGTATCGAGTAGGTTGTGACGTCGAGAATCTCTTCGAATACAACTCTGCTCTAACTTGCTGTTGGGTTTCAGGGGACCAAAACTTCTTCAATAACCCACGAGAAAACTCCTCAAAAGTATTTAGAGTGGATCTAAATGCTCTAAACCACAAAAGTGCGGGACCTTCCAAGAACTTCCCTATTACCCTGATCTGTCTTTCTTTAGGGATCTTAGAATCTTTCAGGTAATCACCTGCTTCTCTCAGAAATTCCACGGGTGTTACAGAATCTCGCCCTGAAAATTTAGAAGGCTTGTCTTCTATATTCTTAAATACAGTTATGGGGTTGGATTGAAATACTGTCCTGACCTCATCCTGTCTATCAGTCTCTCTAGCTCCTCCTAGATTTATCTGTATTTGTTCCTTTCCTTTTACATTCGGCATTTTCAAAAGATGATCAGACTGTTTCTCATCCTTTATTTGAGTTTTCATAGCCTCAAGTTCCTTCTGGTTTTCTTCTGCCATCTTCTTGATTGCTTCAGTCTCTTTACTATTTTCTTTAACATCAATGGATATCTGGTTCATAACAGCCTCATGACTTTTCAATGACCCTGTCATATCTGATATGTCCTTCTGAGTTGCTTGAATCCTTGGCAATTACTTCAATGTGGGATGACAAAGATTCCCTAATCTCCTTGATTCCCTCTTGATTCTCCAGCTTGAGTGTGTCTTTAATTTCATTGACAACTGTGGTTTTAATCTCAGTTTGCAATTCATGAATCACTCCTTCTCTTATTTCTCCCATGACAAGTTCCTTGAATTGTTCCGTTAAACGCTGAACAACTAGAATTCCCATCTCGTTACTCTCCTTCCTCACTCTGACTTCCAGGTTGACCATGTCTTCACCAACTTTCCTAAGACCATGTTCTATCCTATCAGCTAAGCTTTGGGATCGAAGATCGGCATCGCGAAATTTATCGTCCATTAATCTAGCGTTAGTAGCTAATGAAGTTTCGAGCTCATGTGTTTTTTCGCATAATTTATTCATTTTACTTTCAAGTGTCATTTTCAAAATTTCAGAATTCTCTTTAAATTTACTTTCCATTGAATTAAATTTACTGTTTAAATTTTCTTTCAAGTTATCTTTTAACCTGCTTTCTAACAAATCGGAATTTTCTTTGAGTTTATCAGAACTTTCTTTAAGTTTATTTTCCAAACTTTCTTTAAGTTTATTTTCTAAAGAATCAGAATTTTCTTTAAGTTTATCATTCAAATTTTCTTTAAGTTTATTTTCTAAAGAATCAGAATTTACTTTAAGTATATCGTCCAAATTTTCTCTAAGTTTATTCTCTAAAGAATCAGAATTTTCTTTAAGTTTATCATCTAAACTTTCTTTCAAACTATCAGAATTTTCTTTAAGTTTCTTTTCTAAAGCCTCAGTATTTTCTTTCATAATGGCTGCTACACGCAGTCCAGCCTGTTTTGAACTCTCCTCCAAACTCCTCATCATTCTCATCATTTCTTCCATAATTTCAATTATTCAAAACTTAGGGGTATACAACAGTGGCAAACACAAGCTTATAACTAGAACAAGAAATATGAATAGCTAATTGGAACACTATAATAAAATGAGATTTGTCCTAATATCGACGTGATGGAAAAACAAAATTCTTTACTTTTACGAATTACATTTACCATAATATCACAAGAAAAATATGCTAGTTCTCAAATATCCTCCACCTGGATTCTAATAATGTGTATCTCCAGTCATCGAACGTTTACTACTGAATTTACTTGACGCCCTAATGGTTAAGCCATTATCAAAAATATCAAACCCATTCTAATTATTAACCAAGTTAAATTATTAATTTTCCCACTAATTGGGTTTCCTACTAATTTATTCATCCAAACCAGACATCTCTCAACTCCCAAAATATTTCTATAAAAATTATCACAATTTCAAATCGGCATGCGATTGACCATGTCTAAATCGGGACCCACGTTCGAAGCCATTTCTCTCTCTATCTTATTTTATGTGCCCGTTTAGACCGGAGTCCGCACGACCACATATGCATTTTACCAATAATCAGTCAGCACGAGAATCAAAATATCCCGGAGCGCCAGATGGGTTAAAGCAAATCGCAAAAACGACATCAAATTTATAAAAATGCTTTGCTGATTTTTGGCTCAATGCAACAATAAGGATAGAAGGAGATTTAATTGGGTGAAACACATCTGGTAAAATTATCTCAGTTTATTTAAAGTTAAAATCTGACTGCAAGAATAATGCTCAAAGCAGCATCATCCACGTGTGGCGATCCACACTCTTATTTACACACAATATACAGAAATCTTCCAAACACATTTGACAATCTTTTTGAAAACACAAGTCCGATTGTTAGTCCTGTGGACTGTGTTCCAAAATTATTAATATTATTCCAGCTCAAAATTAATTGTTCATACTGGAAATAACGTTGATCACTGTTTGACTATTTACATGATATTAACACTCGTAGAATAAATGTTTATAGAATTTCTTAGACTTTCATTTGTTTTCCAGTTTTCCAAAATATATCGTTGAAACTATTATTATCATCGTAGCAACACAAATTATTAACACATATTAACAACATCTGAAAAGTATTTGACCATTGAGCATAGCATCGAAGAACTGTGCGAAGCACAACAACAATTAATTGTTCTTCTGACATTAAACATTCGAGAAGTGACTCGATTATGAACTTCAAGTTCCAAACAAAACATATGATTTCTGAATCATCAACTTGATCAATAAATGGTTGAACCATTCAACTATTAGATTTTCCACTTGGAATTATTATTATGAAAAAATATTTATATTTATGGCCATTTCTAGCAACTTTCACAACTTGCAATTCTTCGACAGAATGCGAAAATTAGAATTGTAGTCTTATAATGAATTCATTTAGTTCATGGCACTAGGATTTGAAAATATCCTTCAAATTATTCGTGGTTAAAGAATAATTTTAAATTGGCAGTGGCCCATTCTACTATTTGTGTAAGAACACAATATTATAACAACAACAACAACGGCAAAGGTCTTCCTCTGAAGAAGAATAAACTACTATCATGACAAATCCGGGTTCTAGCAAAATCAAATTCTAAATGGAATTCGTAAACAAGGTTGAAATAAGAACTGATGGTTTCAAAGAAATAACCTTCGGGTTATTCATACGACGAAATGTGTGGCTCCAATACTCCTCCTATAAACCTGAGCCATCGAACCTGCTATTTGATTGATGCTCGAAAAAAACCTTCATTCCTGCGACTTAACATGCGCACCTGGGAATGGCATTTCAACTATTCCACACACATAAATTATCTTCCCAAAATTTATACAATAAATCAAGCCTCTGCTTGTCATCAACACTGGAAGATTAATAAACTGACAAGTTTATTTTATTTTACCATTCAGTTCAACCCGTGAATTTAACCATACTTATGAAAAGCTTCATTTCACTTTCGAGTGTATTTACGTCATGATTTTATATAAATACAAAAATCCTATTTGATACAAATATCAATTGCTTCCCGTTTCATGCCTCTCCGTGTTATATGAAACATATACTTTGCTCATAGCAAATATCAACTGTTCAACCAGAACTGAAATGTAGGTTGAATGCGGGCTTGCGCTAACCACTCTCCTTCGTAAAATCTCCTGTTCCATACTAGAAATGTTTCAACTACTTCATAGGCTCTTTCTCAATACATATGATTATTATAAAATATAATATCCAAGAATTATTTAGAAAAATTATGAAAATTATTATTATTATTATTAGTGGATTATTATTATTATTATTATTATTTCAAATATGTTTAATTATCATCTCATTATGTGAGAATCCACATGTTCGAACCTTCGAATATGGAAAAAATATCCATTCCTCAACAAAAATAAATTTAACTTTTACAGTTACATCGGCTGATTACCGTGATTTCCCAAAAATATGAAAATTTCAAATAAATGCTCAAAATGCTCGGTCATCGATCCTAAACTGTTCTGAGTGCTGAAAATGCTCAGAATAAATCTAACTAGTCTTGCGTAAATCATTACAAGCTTTAAATGCGACGAAAAAAATGTGTTGGTCATCTGCAGAAAAAATAGTTTGTTCCAATTAGCTAAGCATAAAATAATTCAAATGTGGCTTACATTTCTTGATGTTCTTGAAGTGTCGTAAACCTGGTCTATACCAGATTTATCCGTAGATATGCCCTATCGGACAAGCACGTATAATCCTTGTATCGGCCGCCATTGTAGACCCACAAATCGTCTAGTCAGACATAGTGGTAGTATTCTTCGACGTTTTAAATGACTGTGGTTCCATTTTAATATGGGCTTCTAACAAAGCCATAACAGTTTGTTTGAAAAGGGTCAGATCTAAGCGATCTCTTCTTAAATGTGTCAGTTGTAACCTAACTCACTGTAATCTCATCAGTACAAGAAAAACGTTGACAGTCTAAGCAGTTAACGGCTGTTCTGAAGATCGTTCCCTGGGCATGGTTTGTATATCACCATCTGCCATGCGCTAGACAACTTGCAGTTTCCCTTGCGTAGACTAATGAACGCCACCGTTATAGACTATTCTTCAATGTACTGACGGATTGAAGTGGTTAAATAGTTACAAAATATGAAAACTGACTTTAAATGGATTTAAACATCCAAGTATTAATTTACTATTGGACTGTGACAATATACTACTTTCTAGACCAAGTCTAGCATATGTCCTTTAGGAAATATAAATATTTCCACCAATGTCTGTAGAAATACAATCACCTCAGTGATTCTCCTCACCAGAAACTTACTAAGTTCCAACTCGTTTGCGCAGCACTTCTCGTGACTATCACGATTTGAAAAGTACTTCTTCGTAGACGTGGCAACCATGTGCCTTGGCTCAGCGTAGACGCAACTTGTTCGCCAAGTGCTTGTGATGAATTGAGCTAACTAAGCCTGCTCCAGCTTGCTTTTATACAAAAACGGTCAGGGTCACGCGTCATCGCCTGATATCTAGAAATCCTCATATCTCTTGAATCCCTGGTCCGATTTACTTGATACTAATTGCATTCTCTTTTATTTGGCCGTGCCAGTAATCTGATCCCAGTCTCAAGTCTCTGCTCCATAGTTAACTATTTAATCAATAAATAGTCTCCACCTCTGCTGTTACTCGCTACGTCATTTACCATCCAACTATCGGTAATTTCCTTCGAATGGCTTCGAGAAGCAATGTAGCGCGATATTCAAATATCCGAACTTTCAAACGCTGCTACAGCCTTTCCCTTGATATCTAGGTGTCTGAAACTTGGAATACCCATTCCTAGAGTTGGGCACAGTATAGGGTACAAAATTAGGAACTACTACTTAAAATTGACCGTCTGCAGACCTTACCTGAATTACAGACTAACACAGTCATCACAATTAACACCGTTTATCAGATTCTACACACCCGGGGTTACATAACCACGTTGTCGCAGCCCCTAAACTGAGGAACCAACAAAAATCTCTGTGGGAGATAAAATTTTGCGAGAAGAAGTAACAGACTGTCAGATAGTTACACATCAGTTCCAAACCTTGCATAAGGACAGTGTGATCACAAGTATAAAATTGAACCCCGAATGACAAGAAGGTTACCATCCCCATAAGACAATAAAATGATAAAAATATGCATACAAAAACGAAAAAAAAGTTGTTTTTTAACCTCTAAATGTAAAATACTTTCTTGCAATAAATGAGGTCTGATCCTCCTACGAAAACCTGCATGTTTTGCCTATTATAGCCAATCCCCTAGTTTGCCCGGTGAAATCTACCTCCGCCTTCCAGCGTGCCGAGAGGATTTTTTAAATTCTTTTTAACTATTTTATTATACCCTCCCTACCTCGTACAGCAAGATTTCAACTTGGTTTTGTTCACATTATCTACGAAGACGGTAGGGTAAGCTATTTTCTTGTCTCATTTAAATGGTTATTTTCCCTAATTACTGTTCAAAATCATGGATGGATACTATTCGTTATAATTATTATTTTTTAGCTGATTTTACCCTCTGGGTTAAGTTTTCCCACGGACTCAGCGAGGGATCCCATCATTGCCACCTCTATGGGCAGTGTCCTTGAGCTTGAAACATCTTGACTGCGGGATATAACTGGGGAGGTGGAATCAGCACCTCACCTAGGTGGCCTCACCTGCAAAGTGAACAGAGTCCTCTTGAGGGATGGGAAGGGAGGGACGATCGGGAGGGATAGGCAAGGAAGAGGGAAGGAGGCGGCCGTGGCCGTACGGTAGGTAACATCCCGGTATTTGCCCGAAGGCGAAGTGGGAAACCACGGAAAACCACTTTGAAGATGGCTAAGGTGGGAATCGAACCACCTCTACTCATTTGGACCACCCGAGGCTGAGTAGACCCCGTCCCAGTCCTCATACCTCGTTTCAAATTTCGTGGTAGAGCCGGGAATCGAACCCAGGTCGTCCGGGGTGGCAGTTAATTACGCTGACTACTACGCAACGGAGGCGACTCTATTCGTGATAATTAGAATGTTAATAGTTCAATATTTATCCCAGAATCATAATATGACACGTTCTGTAATTACTGCCTTGATACGAGGCTCAGCGGTAACGTTCTCGCTTGCTGTGCCGAAAGTTGCAGGTTCGTATCCTGGCGCAGTCAGCTGGCATTTGAGGGTGCGCAAATGCGAGGGAGCCGTGTCAGTAGATTTACTGGCACGTTGAAGATCCCCCTCGGAGCAAAATTCCGGCACCCCGGCGTATCTAAAAGCCAGAGCAGTTAAAAGGGACGTAAAACCAATAATGTTATAATTATCTGTATTTACTGTATGTTTGGGGCAGATGACCTCGTAGTTCTGCCCCTTAAAACCTCACTTAATAACTATTACTGTAAGTGTATAGCAAGCGCTTTTCGCACAGACGCCGTTGAAAGAAATTATAGTTTCGGTCTGATGTATTTATTCGTGAGCCTACCCACATAACAAATCTATTTGTTATGTGGGTCGACTTAGTGAGTCGGAGTTTTCCTTTAAACAAAGGTGGTCAAAATTTCGAACACTTGCTACCTTGAATATACAGGATAGGCTACCTTGCTTTCGTTCTACAGATCAATATGTCGTCGTCCAATCTGGCTGCGTACCATCGGATAAGTACGGTCATTTTCAGGACCAAATAAAAAAATCACTCGTTGGAACAGATAGATATGCGTCCATAATACATCCACAATAAACGACGTTAAGAAAATAACGCACTAGTTGAAGGTTCGAACCTACTACAATGCGACTTCGTTGACGCTACTCCAGCCCTTCTTGATTTAGCCACCTTAGCTACCGAGAATCATGGTTAATTCCTGGCACGTATTGAGTCTATTTGTAGACGCTTCATGTCCAAATGTAAGAAGGTGTCATTTGGAGCTCTGGTCTTTTCAATCATGCATTATATTTGAGGTCATGGAAAGAACACAGCTACTATTGATTTCTACTATATTCGCGAGGATGTACTCAACGGTAAAGTTGTACAATGGACGTAAAGGAGCAGGTACGAATGTTTTTAGGATGACTGTGATATACGCGTTAGTTGGGTTGCCTTCCTCCAAAAAAATAAGGGGCTGGTGGACCACACTGTATATAAAGCTCAATGTTCGAAGTTATACCCTTTAGCACAACTCTACACCGTTTCAACGATCTGGACCAAATTTTACATACTTACCCTCTAAAACCCGACAAGTAACACTGTCCACTTCAAATATCAAGCAGTCCTCTCCTTTCCCTACAATTAGGCCCTTGGGCACAAATCTACACCGTTTCACCGTTCTGAACGAAAATTTACGTACTTACCGTGTAGAGATATTACACATGGAAAGATACAATAAAATATTGTCAAATCTAAGTTCAAGGAACTGTTGTTCAGTATTGGCCTGGTGTTAGATCTGCAGAAGCCTTCGGTACAGGTTACACGGTACATGTTCGTAACATGCAATGTTTTCCTTAGACAATGCACATACACCATGGGCGAAGGAAACCTCATTCAAAAATCTCTAAAAGCACAATAATCGGGAATTTTCAATATTTCGAGAGGCATGTGAGGCAAAACGGTTGTTGGAGAATTTAAATCCCTGGGATGTAACAATGGAATTGGCAAGGAGCGGACAAGGTGAGATATATTTTTCTACAGGTCTATAAATAGCGACATGTTGACGTTCAAATCATCAATAATTGTGGGGATATCACACCGTGAATAGCTTTGAAAAATACTTTTAATTCCCCATATTCTGATAGATTTGCCATTCCAGTGTGCAAGAATGCAGTTCCCTTTTCAAAAAGTACTCGCAATTTCTATGAAAAAAAGCGCAATGACACACACTAAACAGCAGCAGGTGTACATTTATGCAGACAAAACCATTTTTTCCCATGGGCAACTGTAGGCTATGTGGCGTGCTCACGAGTAACCAGACAACACATTCGTTATGTCTCAACAAAATATACCAAAACCAAAAACGTAATTTTAAAATGTGTTCACGTAAGGTAACATCGTACCCTGAGCCTTTGGAATTCCCATTTTGCGGCTCAGACTAATATATTGTAGGCATCAGAATTTTTCGAATTGAAATAGATCCACCCAGCCGAGATTGCTGTAATAGAATAGACCAATTACCTGCATTAATACATCACCGACAGTAGTGGCTATGCTGGCTAAAGCACAGCATTAGGTCATGGGGCCAAGGTCTCTGCTGACTCGGTAGACGCGTGGGTTCGAGCCCCACCGTCGGCCGTCCTTGAAATGGTTTTCCGTGGTTTCCCTTTTCAACACCAGGCAAATGCTGGGATGGTACCTTCAGACAGGCCACGGCCGCTTCCTTCCCCATCCTTGCCCAGTTTCATTCAGAATCATTCATTTCATCTCTCATTAACTCCTCTCATGAGGTTGGCGTCAGGAAGGGCATCCGGCCGTAAAAAACCATCGCCACAAAGACTTCCATCGCATCTCATCCCCGACCTCGTTGGAAAACGGGAATAATAAGGGGGTAGACATACAATACCTGCATTAATGCATCATCCCCATTGTCTTCATCGCATGCGTAGCCGCGGGTACCTGCTAGTATTAGATAACATTGAATGTCGAGTGATCACCGAGTAAGAAGAAATTTTCTCCTTGGTACTCCACGTGGATTTAATACGCATCCGTCAGGGACATTGAAGGGTCCTTTATAGTGTGTAAAGGATTATTTACAATACAGACACCTTGGTATGATAGAACGTGTAGAACAATGCATGTTAGGATGTGCATCAAGTTCCATGTACACATCGCTGTAGGCATTCAGAAGTTAGCGCAGAACAGATTAACTTAACTCATTACAAGTTGCGCGCTTCACTTACTGACAAAGAACTGGAACTTGAGCAAAAATTGGAAACATGGCACCTAAGTTAAATAACTATAGACCACATACTGCTTCTGATAGGAGAAACTGTATATCGTAAACTTTAATGGTATTAATAATCCTAGGAATACGGGAATTATGTGTACTAGAGCCGAGATGGTATCTTCAATTTTATTTGATGCTGACCAAATGAAATATATATTAACAAAATTGCCAGTTTAGTTTTGATGGAGTCACGTATGTCAGGTATATATATACGATAATACTTAAAAATTACAAAATAAGGTCCTGAAACAAAACCAACGGGTATAGCAACCAATAAAGTACCAATAATTTAAGAAGAATCATATTTCTAGCAGAAATGCCCATTCTTCAAACGGCCTGTGGCTTTTAACGATCAAGAACTACTACGTCAGCATATTTGTAATATATTACGTTTTTACATTGTATTACGTAAATATAAATGATAAATGATATCACGCAGAGTGTTACTAGCCTATACGTCTTCGGATTAAATGTAGATACGCCTTCAAACCTACGCAACCTTAAAAGCTTCTACAGTAAAAGTAGTTACGTGAAGAACTGCGGTGTTAATTTTCTTTAAAGAACGCAAGATAAACATATTATATTCAGCTAATCAACGGATGTTGGTAACAATGCCATCACTATTTAGACAACAGTATATCAGTATATTTTGTGTGTTATTAAGCATATTTGAAATTGTTTCCTTGTGCATAATATGAAAAATTAATAATCTAGGATTCGAAAGTCAACGACGGGTAGTGAAGAATAGTTTTGGCACAACAGTGTGCAGAGTTTAAATTTGTCTACATGCATATATCTTTAGGTATTGAATAAATGTCTCAAAAGTTTGGAGAACGTTACAAGTCATTTGCTTACATGCATATATTATATACAGTGAAACCTCTATTAAGAGACCAGTGACGGTTCTATGGAAAACTGGTCTTTTAGAGGGGTGGTCCCTTTATACGGGTAGGCATTAAAAATAATTTTATACTGCATTATTAATAAAGTACAGTTGGGACACATACAGAACTTGATTACAATTGATCTGCATTGATTCATTCTTGGTACAAATTAATTACAATTAGTTATTTTCTGAGCTCTGTAATTTAAAAAGTCACGAATTAATCTCTGTTTCAGATTAGCACATCTTATTTTCAACAATTTCACTTTCTAGAATATCTCTGAGTGAGTTTGAAAGTCCATTAATTTGTTCTGGGTTCGAACAATCTTCTACGAGAGCCGTTTTTTTTTTGTATTTTTTATACGTTACATAACACTTTTTCTAATGACATTGTATGCTGATTCAGTCTGTGCCAACAGAACCATTGTTTACATCATCACCCTCATCACCATCTCCAATGGGAAGGCAGACGAGAAGTGATATTTTGAAAGAGGTCAGACTGAGAAAATACCTGGTCTTCTGTCGGGGAGAGGAGTGGTCCTTAAATAGAGGTAACAAATACATTTACCTTATGAGGTTTTTAAATCGGTTCCAAGAAAAATCGGTCTTTAAGAGGGGTGGTCTTTTAGAGAGGTTTCACTGTACACAATTTGGTTGATATCCCTCCAGAAGAATTGGAATGGTATGCAATTAAAAATGGAAACCATAAAGGCACGTAGCAGATTAACGTTGGAAACACAGGCATTAATGATTTACTCTACAACAACTCCACCTAATAGAGGTTTAAGTTTGTAGTAAGATTTTGTGATACTGGATCTATGGTTCAAATTCTATGACAAAAATATCATGCATGGGTTGCTCAGAATTAGTTTACTATATTATAGCCAATACATGTGCTGTGTTCGGAAAAGCTTCCATTGGAACATTCTGTGATATCCACCCTTGAATTCAAATTTCAAATATGTTTCTTCAGCAGTTGACAGTTATGTTGTCATTTAAAAACCAGAGTTGATATGTTCATGGGCGTAGAGGTAGATACATAAACAGAAGGTCAGAAAAATGTACACACATTGCCCCTAATTGAACTAAGTTTTAATAATTTTAAAGCGTAAAAAATACACTATATAATATGATAATATTTCAATTGTATTCTACTTCATTACAATGGCTGATTGATATTCGAGTTATATGAGTCATTAGCCCCACTATACATATTATTGATTGATAGTTGTTGTTTCAGTAAAGGGACTTAACAGCCATGCCATAGCCATGCTACTGATCGCATTCCGACATCTCCATGAATGAGTGTAGAGTGAAAAACAGAATAGTAACAACAGAATGATACATTCGACCTTTTGGTCAATGAAGGTGCCGGTAATACCAAAGAGATGGACTCCAAAAATAAAAATAAAAATGAGAAACTTCCTCCGACCAGATTATCGGAAACGAAATAACTTATTATTCTAATTCACTAAATACTGCACAAACCTAAAGATAAGTATGTTATACACCTAAAAATGCAGACTATCTATCTTTGCATGAACAGGGAGCCAACATAAGAAAAAGTGTCTAATGGCACTGCGATTATAAGTCAGTAACGTTATTAGAGAAGGAATTACATAAAGTAGGAATTAATTAACAGAGAAAAGAATATCAAAACCTGCCGAAATTCAAGACAGTTTGTGGTGTGCTGATTACAAGAAATATCATTTAAAGCTTAGTGAATTGATCTGTATTGAGCCGGTATATCTCATGTCTGGTGACACTCTAGTTTATGTCAAGTTGGCATTATTTCCAACTCTGGTCGAAATGTGCGGGTAACAGTTTGATCTGGCTACAATCACTTATTTTGACTTCTGCGGTGCATATTTCTACTCCTAGATCCAGATGAGATATTTCTGATGTTGAATTTCAATTAATGGATGTTTATTGAACGAACTGAATATTTTGGCACTCATTTAGGCCTTTTTTTTTTTTTTTTTGATTTGTGGCAGTCGATGATGGATATTACCCCTCGCGGATATGCGAAGGATGATCATTAGTCAATACACGACTACGGTTCCTTACTTGGACCGGAACCTCAGGATGGAAGAAGACACTCCGTTTTATGAACGTGCGATTTACACACGGATTGCTGCACGAGTGACAAATATTTGAATACTGTGCGAAATTAAGTTACGGAGACGACTATAAGTCTTGCGTGAATATTTAAGCAGGCTGTGAACTATTTGTTAGTACGATAGTGCACAAATTTGTGGTCACGAGCGATATTTCGCATTTCTCTGTAATATTGAATGCAATTGGATCTAATAGTTATCTTTTTTGCAAAGCCACGAGGCACTTACAAAATTACAAAGACAGTGAGAGCGTTGAATCTGTGCCAATTCATATTCATGGAACTAATTCTCAAACTGAAAATCTGCTAAATTATATTATTTTTCAATCGACGATTGCGATGATTGTGTGCGATACTTGATAGTATTAACTTCTGTATGAAACACCACGCCAAAGTGTTTTAAAGCCTGTGGCGGATCTAATATCCTTTTTTGTATTATCCGTGCATGTGTAAACTCAGTTTTTGCATTTTTCAAGACAAACTATAGAATCAGTTTTTAAAATCACTGAAGTCATCATAGAGAAACTGACTGACCTTGAGGAAGGTTACACCCATATTGAGATGATGGCTACTATGGCTCAACCTTCCGTCGGTCGCAACGTTAATATTTCACGAAATGGTCGCAATATATGATAATGATACACTCATACAAGACGTCCAGCTACGGCTTAAGCACCGTCATCTTTTTTGTGGCAAATGTACTGGATATATGGCATATGTTTCCTTTCAGGTACCTACAACATACTGATACAACGTGTAATTTTTCACTTGCGTAATACATATTTCCTTTAACATAACACATATTTTGAACAAGTGAGTGACAATGTCGGTCGCAATGTATTAGTCTGATACATAGGTTTCGTAATAGGGTAGTTGAACCCACTGCATGTATTTCAATTTCTGTTACTGTTTGTTTTCTTTATGTATATTCCAGTGTAATCCTTTATTTAATACTAGCTGAAGTACCCGTGCTTCGCTACGCGTCATAAATAAATTAAATTGTGAAGGTGACAGTTAAAACAGGGGATAGGCGAGGTGCTGCACAGAGGGAGATTAAGGATGGAACATTTCGTCCAACTACACCGCTCGGCGTTGACCGTGTTTTATAGCACAAATTTAGGTTTTACTCGCTAACCGTTGGAGATAACTTTCGGATAGAAAATTTTATTTTAAACCTCGTATATGCCATCAAAAGCTTGCTATTTCTTGGCGTTCTCTTTTTATTTGAAATGGAAATATGAAAGTTTGAAACCAAAGGGTGTAGTGACGTCACTAAAATGGTCGCCATCCTTAAATAGTGCAAAGTATAGAAATAAAAAGTAATCTTTATGTTAACCAGGTAAATCAGCTAATTCCATGTAAAATTCATGTATATCGGACCAGTGGTACTTGCGTGATTGAGTAATACACAGACACACACCATCTCATTTTTAGCCTCGCTTCGCTCGCGTCATAGTCGTATCATATTGTTATTCAATGAAATGCAGGTTTAACCCCGTTAACACCCCTTTAGAACCTGCATATCCAAAAATCCCTCCTTAGTAGACGTTTTCGACACACAACAAACATATCCCCAAAATATCATTCTTCTAACTTTAATAGTTTTGGTTGGTCTATGAGAGTGAACATCCAAAAATCCTTCCTTAGTCGACGTGTCTCTTCCAGAATTTCACCCCTCCCCATAGGCCCCTTTAATTGCATTTATGAAAAAAAAAACGGTCGAACATATATTTATTTCATTTATTTATTTATTTATTTATTTATTTTTAAGCTGATTGATTTCCTCCGAGCTTCAAACTCCTCGCCTATGTCGTTTAAGAGATACACGCTCCGTTAGGAATCTTTCAACCTCCACTTTTCATCCCTTTCACCTCATAATAACCGGGTGAGTTAGCCGTGGTCGTTACGGCATGACTAATGGCAGTCGCTCACATCCGGGAGGCGAGGAGGTTCGAATCCCCCCGCCGGCAACCTTGAAGATGGTCTTCTGTGGTTTCCCATCTTCCTTCCAGGCAAATGCCGGGGTTGGTCCCTAACTATAGGCCACAGCCGCTACCTTCCAACTCCTCGCCCTTCCCTTCCAACTTTCCTCCCCAACGGTACTTGTAGCTCACCCATTGGGTGTCCGTCTCGAAGCAGCTACAAAACTGGCGAGCCGAACGTGTCCTCGGACACTCCCGGCACTAAAAGCCATACGCTTTAAAAAAAACTCATAATATACACTACATCGAAAAACCATTAGACATGTGTCAGCTTATTTTTAATGATTTGTATATATGCCAAGGATTAGTATATATGCCAAGTATCACATCCCCAAATGAAACCACTCGTGAGATATTGTTATTCAATGAAATGCACGTTTACCCCCTTAACACCTCTTTAGAACCAGAATATCCAAAACTCTTTCCTTAGTGGACGTTTTCGACATACAACGAACATATCCCCAAAATTTCATGTTACTAACTTCAATAATTTTGGCTGGGTGATGATGAGTGAGTGAGTCAGTCAGGACATTTTCTTTCATTTATTTTTGATAATTTCACCCCTCCCCATGAACCCCTTAAATTGGATTTATGAAACAAACGGTCGAACACCTATTTACTTATTTAAAGCTGTTTTCCCCTGAGTTTGATGTGTGAGTAAGTGAGTCAATCAGTTAGGACACTTTCTCTCCTGTTTTTTCCCCCAGAAATTCACCTTTCTCCAAGGGCCCCTTAAATTGGATTTATGAAAAAACGGTCGAACACCTATTTACTTGTATTTTAAGCTGTTTTTTTTCGCCGAATTTCAAACTTCTCGCCTATGTCGTTTCAGAGATACACGCTCCGTTAAGAATCACTCAACCCCCAATTTTCACCCCCTTTCACCTCACAATATACACCACATCGATAAACCCTTAGACATATGTCTGATTATTAGCCTACTTTCGATTTTTGCAAAAAATGAAAGTAGACTTATGAGATCAACACAGGGCGAAAAAAAGTGTGTCTGTCTGTGTGTGTGTATGTGTGTGTGTGAGTCTGTGTGTGTGTGTGTGTGTATGTGTGTGTGTGAGTCTCTGTGTGTGTGTGTGTCTGTGTGTGTGTGAGTGTGTGTACTCTGAATGTCTGTCCCCCCCTATCAATTCGAACACGGTGAATGCAAATTGAACGAAATTTGGTACAAAGGTAGCACTAGCAAAGGACACCTCAGTGTCATGTTTTATATCGCCGCCATCTTTACTAAAACTGAATGGCGGCCACTCAAACGTTCAAAACGTAAAATCAAATAACGACTAACCAAATCATCCGATCTCTACCAAATTTGGTAACAACATACCTTCGTATAGGATGCGTCTTGTGACCAAATTACAAGGTCGTCCGCCATACCATTTCAGGATGGCGGCCATGCGAATTATGCAAACTTTATAATCCATATCATGGGACCCACCAGTTCCGATTATCGAGCCAAGAATCGTTTTAACTGTTCTAAAGGAAGAGGCACGTTCGAAATTAAAAGTTTATTTTGTAATACTATAGTGCAGACGTGATTTTAAAAAGCTGAACTGATTCAGTAATAAGACAAGATGGCAGCGGATATCTTGTGCCGGACTTATATTTCACTAATTTGAGTATTGCATGCAATATAGCGTACTGATAAAAAATAAATAAACTTTGTATGAAATGCTTTATATATAAATAATATACTCCAGTGATGAAATCGTTTAGTATAAATCATTATTTGCTAACAAGTTCTATGTAAGTCATTTTAAATAGAACGATATTCGTTGACACAATTAGCTCAGTGGTAGAGCGTTAGCCTATCGCTCAAATGCCTATGGTTCAAACCCGATCAGAGCTAGGTTTTTTGCTTGAAATGTTATATGTTTATTGTTTTGTAATGACTCAGATGTTTTAAAATTAAGCGTTATATTGTGCACATTATGGTGTAAAATATATATTTAATTAAAACATAATTCGCCAGCAGATTTACTCGGGACATCTAGCTGCCAAAAAGGTAACTTCCAGATTTTATTGAAAAATTTCTTCTTCTGGCCGCTAGAATGCACTCGCTCTGTTAGGATTATATTGTTCGATATTTCACCAATAGATGTCACGACTAGTCTACGTGGGGATCCATTGATTACTATACCATTATCATTCTATGCGCATCGAATTTGAAGAATGACAAGATGATACTACGATACATTTTAACTTTTTATTTTAAAGGGTTTTGTAACAGCCTATTTTGCGTTACTTGAAAAATGTTATTAAGCGTTATATTGTGCACATTATGGTGTAAAATATATATTTAATTAAAACATAATTCGCCAGCAGATTTACTCGAGACATCTAGCTGCCAAAAAGGTAACTTCCAGATTTTATTGAAAAGTTTCTTCTTCTGGCCGCTAGAATGCACTCGCTCTGTTAGGATTATATTATCGAAAATATCCACATAGTTTGTATACACACGTCTCTGTAGGGTCATGGAAAGATTTGTTAATTCAATTAGGGTTGTGAAAGCCATGCACAACCAGACGTGTAAAGACATGCCTCAACTCAAAGTTGGATGTTGCCCACGGCAGGTCGTAATAATAATAATAATAATAATGTTATTGGTTTTACATCCCTTTTAACTACTGCTGATTTTAGAGACACCGGGGTGCCGGAATTTTGGCCCGAAGGGGATCTTTAACGTGCCAGTAAATGTACTGACACGGCTCCCTCGCATTTGTGCACCCTCAAATGCCAGCTGACTGCGCCAGGATACGAACCTGCAACCTAGGGCCCAGCAAGCGAGAACGTTACCGCTGAGCCACGCCGCCAGTCCGGTCGATTATGTCTCCAGATCCATAACATTCTTGATATACTTCTTATCTTTCTTTCTTCAATGATGGTAGCAGTTTTTATCTAGGTTGTGGCGTTTGGTAGAGGTAAATCGTTTCTAAGGTCTTCAACAAAGAATAGTTCTATTATACTCTTTGATAATAACAACGAGTTATAACTATACTCATACATTTAGGAGAAAGTAGGCTATATGTTCTTTACTGAACATCTTGTTTTTAATGATTAGTTTATATACCGAATATTACATCCCCAAAGAAACAACTCCTGAGATATCGTTATTCAATGAAATGCACGTTTACCCCCTTAACACCTCTTTAAAACCCGAATAAACAAAAATCATTCCTTAGTTGACGTTTTTCACATTCAGCGAACATTTTCCCAAAATTTCATGTTTCCAACTTTAATAGTTTTTGCTGGACGTGATGAGTGAATGAGTCAGACAGGACATTTTATTTCAATTATTTTTACCAGAATGTGACCCCTCCCCATGGGCCCCTTAAATTGGATTGATGAAAAAACGCTTGAACACCTATTAAACTTAGTTTTAAGCTGTCTTTTTCCCCTGAGTTTGATGAGTGAGTGAGTGTCAGTCAGTCAGGACACCTTCTCTCCTTCCCCCCCCCCCCCCCAGAATTTCACCCCACCCCATTGGCCCCTTAAATTAATTTATGAAAGAACGGTCGAACACCAATTTACTTACTTTTTAAGCTGATTTCTTTTTTCACTGAGTTTCAAATTTCTCGCCTATGTCGTTTAAGATAATAATAATAATAATAATAATAATAATAATAATAATAATAATAATAATAATGTTATTGGTTTTACGTCCCTTTTAACTACCCTGGCTTCTATAGACGTCGGGGTGCCGGAATTTTGCCCCGAAGGGGATCTTTAACGTGCCAGTAAATGTACTGACACGGCTCCCTCGCTTTTGCGCACCCTGAAATGCCAGCTGACTGCGCCAGGTTTCGAACCTGCAACCTTGGGCTCAGCAAGCGAGAACGTTACCCCTGAGCCACGCAGCCAGACTGTCGTTTAAGAGATAGGCCTACACGCTCCGTTAGGAATCCTTCAACCCCCACTTTTCACCCCTTTCACCTCATAATACACCACATCGAAAAACCCTTAGACACATGTCTGCTTATTTTTAATGATTAGTTTATATACCGAGTATCACATCCACAAATGAAACCACTCGTGAGATATTGTTATTCAATGAAATTCAGGTTTAACCCCCTTAAGACCCCTTTAGAACCTGAATATCCGAAAACCCTCCCTTAGTGTACGGTTTTGACATACAACGAACTTATCCCCGAAATGGCATGTTTCCAACTTCAATATTTTTGGCTGTGCGATGATGAGTGAGTGAATGTGTCAGGACATTTTCTTTCATTTTTTTTTTCTTCAGTATTTCACCCCTCCCGATGAACCCCTTCAATTTGATTGATCAAAAAAACTGTCGTAAAGCAATTTACTTACTTTAAAGCTGTTTTCCCCCTGAGTTTGATGAGTGAGTCAGTCAGTCAATCAGTTAGGGCACTTCCTTTCCTGTTCCCCCCCCCCCCCAGAATTTCAACCCCTCCCCATGGGCCCTTTAAATTGGATTTATGAAATAACGGTCAAACACATATTTACTTATTTTTATGCTGATTTTTTCCCGCTGAGTTTCAAACTCCTCGCCTATGTCGTTTAAGAGATACGCGCTCCGTTAGGAATCTTTCAATCCCCACTTTTCTCTTCTTTCACCTCATAATATACACCACATCGAAAAACCCCCAGACACGTGTCTTCTTACTTTTTAATGATGAGTTTATATGCCCTGTATCACATCCCCTAATGAAACCAATCGGGAGATATTGTTATTCAATGAAATGCAGGTTTAACCCCCTTAAGACCCCTTAAGAACCTGAATATCCGAAAATCCTCCCTTAGGCCTAGTAGACGGTTTTGACATACAATGAACATATCCCCAACTGTCATGTTTCTAACTTCAATAATTTTGGCTGTGCGATGATGAGTGAGTGAGCGAGTGAGTGAGTGACTCAGGATATTTTCTTTCAATTTTCTTTTTTCAGAATTTCACTCCTCCCCATGAACCCCTTAAATTTGATTTATGAAAAAAAAACTGTCGATCAGCTATTTACTTACTTTGAATTATTTTTTCCCCCTGAGTTTGATGAGTGAGCCAGTCAGTCAATCAGTTAGGACACTTAATTTCCTGTCCCCCCCCGAATTTCACCCCTCCCCATGGGCCCCTTAAATTGGATTTATGAAAAAACGGTCAAACACATATTTACTTCTTTTTTATGTTGATATTTTTCGCTGAGTTTCAAACTCCTCGCCTATGTCGTTTAAGAGATACACGCTCCGTTAGGAGTCTTTCAATACCCACTTTTCACCCCTTTCACCTCATAATACCACATAAAAAAACCCTCAGACACGTGTCTTCTTATTTTTAATGATGAGTTTATATGCCGAGTATCACATCCCCCAATGGAACCAATCGGGAGATATTGCTATTCAATGAAATGCAACTCTACCCCCTTAATACCCCTTTAGAACCTGAATATCCAAAAATCCTCTCTTAGTGGGCATTTGCGGCCCTTGAGGAAGCTGCATACCAAATTTCATTTCAATCCGTTCGGTGGTGTCTGAGATTTCGTGATGAAGGAATGAGTGAGTGAGTGTGTGGTGGTATTTGACAAATATATAGTAGATAGTGTCATGACTTTGTTGTGCTAAACCCGGTTGACAGTGCTGTGTGAGCGGTTGAGTAACTAACGGGATTTCAAGTAAAGATCCTCTTTTTCTATACCGGTAGTGCAGAGCACAATTGGCATCCAGTCGGCCGTGTCTCGACTTGAGCTGGAAACTATCTGCCTTGCCATTCCTTCATGAGTATATTTTATGATTTGATTAGCCTGTGTTTGAGTGCAAAAGGGCCGAAATCAGAAGAATGAGAAAGACTATCGAAAATCCATGTAGCCAGCGGTTCCTTCTGGATCCTAAACAATGTGTATGCAAAATTTGGTTGAGATTGGTGGAACGGTGTAGATTTGTATACGGAACCAACCCAACCACCCACCCACCCACCCACCCACATACATACTGAACCCGCTGAGCTATGGTTCATGTGATATTTTTTTTATGACAGAGCATTTATGATGGGATGTTGTACTTTTGAACACACCCAGGAAGCCACGTGAAGCTGAGAGATCACGCGATATTTTGAAGTAGCGGTGAATCGCACTTTTGACTTTGGTGTAAACTGCTAATTATTATCTGAGGTCTTATTAATTATTTTTATCTTTCCTACGAGACTCAGAATATTCCATTTCGTCATTCTGCATTATTAAAACATTTTGGAGAATGTTTATTTTTACTTTAGGTAAGGTAATACCCTTGCAGATACGCAAAAAGGAACGTAAGTAGTCGCTCAACGTTTTCGTTTTGACGACCTACTTTCTAGAGACACCCAGTACCGGAGCACTGCGTCTTGAGAATCCGCCTTGTGTAGGCGTGGAATTACATTTGTCCTACGAGACGTAGAAGAATATCCGCTGTTTAGCGTTCAAAGTGATTATAAAGTGCCATCGAGCAAGCAAATACTAATATTCACTGTCGATGAAGTCCAGTGAATTAAATAAGAAGCTTGGGAAATAATTATTGGCAAGTATAGTGTATTGCACAACATTGCTGTGACATCACATATTACCCACGCGTATGTGGAGGGCAGATGCCTAGTGGAAATATACAGGTAATAGTGTTACAATTATCCTGAATAAGTGTGATTATAATAGTATGAGATATTTAAATTGCCAAAGTGGAAATTTCATCTTTGAAACGTCGTATAATTCACGGATGCTGCGTGATACAAAAGTAGCGTCACTAGCACGTGCAGCATTATAAAATAGTATTAGCTTACATGCTAATCCACATCTGCAAGATTAAGGCTGTGTCGTATCTTATAATTGAAGCCCATAATAGTCACGACGGACATTATAATTTTGGAAGTGAGAGGATGAATAATCACGCAACTTATTTCGCTACCCACGTGATTGGACTTTTATTCACCATGGTTGAAGCAGTCACCATGGGCTAATACCATCCCAGTATGGGGGGGTGACGTTTCTACAGGAACCAGCGTGATGGTGGAACTTCCAGAACGATGAACGAGAGGGAAGGAGCCAAAATGCCATTTCCAGGCATATCCACGAAGATGTCGACAGGGACAAATCGAACCCTGGTCTTTGGGGGAGTCCAGATGGGAATCCTGATGAGGAGGATACCGATCCAGAGAGCCAGAGAGGTTTATGTACAACCCTTGTTGTGGAATAGAGAGTTGAGTGAGAGCTCCTCCATTTCGTGAGTTTTTGTCACACCCCTTCTTTGTTCTAGTTTCTGGTGGTATAGTAGTTTTAATGTAGTTTGTGAATCAACCACACTCAGTGTCAGCCATTTTTCTAGGTAGGGATGTAACTAGATTAGTTAGATGTCATTTATTTCAGTTTAGAGTGAGACACCTTTGGGGTCAGACATTTTGGTCAGCCCTGGTGCAGCTTGGTGAACGTCGTGGAACGTCAATGCCTACCTTTTTGCTGAACCTGATCGTAGTCATTTTGAGGTTATTTTGTTCAACCCTACTTGGGGTAATTTTCAAGTCTTTGCTGACTGTAGTTATGGCAATCAGATGCCTTGGTTATTAATTGACTGCATTCTTCGCAGCCATCCTTTGTTACACCCCTGACTGTCGTTAGAACGGTCGTATCATTTAGGTAGTCGACAGTAACTACCAGTTTGTAAATGCATTATATATCATTTTGAATAAGCTCAGAAGCTATTCTTGGTCATGTTTGAACCTAACAACTAGAAGGAATGTTTCGTTGCCTAGCATCGAACGCGGTTCCCAACGTATCATTAAGCAGATCTAGTGTGTGAATCTGTGCCACATTTATCATATTTTCCTTGTGTCGTGTGAGACACGTTTTTATTTGATGTTCTAGCAACTACTGAGTTGCATTTTTGAAGCAAAGAGCTTCAGTTATTGTAAGTTTACTTTCATTTAGACGTCTTTGGCAGAAAGACGGAAGTGTATTACTATACTCAGATTTATAGCGTGCGTTTGATACACGGACTCTGTAGAGATCCGTAACATATGGTAATGTTTTTTATGAACCGGCCAAGTGCAGGTTTTGTATTGATTAAATCGCCGGCTTTGAATAAACTGGTTATGTAACCCAGTGACCTAGAGCACGCCTGCTTCATTGTGAGACAAAACTACTATAGACGAGGACAGAGTACAATTTGTATTCGCTTTTCCTTTCATTGCTATTTTTGCTTATGGAAACCAGTTTCCACTCTTGTATTTGATCACTTGTTTTATGGATCGGTTTTTGTTAGTTTAGCGCTCTGTTGCGTGTATTGTCGTATAACAGGTACAGTTATGTAAGGTTTTCTATAGGATGGTGAAGTCTACCCTGTTATAGCAGGATGTTATTGTATGCTTTGTCCGGGGATGATCCCGTTGACCAGATGTTTTTGGAAGGTAACTGTTGTACAGGCCTATCCCAGAGTTATTGAACGCGAGCTTAGCGCCGCTGGTAACCCGTGTTATTGTGTGTCCGAGTTGTTATACTCGTTGATTATATTCCGACTGTTGAGTCGAGGCTTTTTGGTGGAGAATGATCTCAGTTGGAGACACTCCGTGCCCAGGTTATTGTCAATGTTATTCGCCATAAACCTACGATAAACCTATAAACCGACATTCTAATAATAAAATGCATAATTGTTGTAAAACAAGCCTAACTAACGATTCTTTCTATCTAACTTTGTTCTTTGCATTCTGGAACTGTTGACATAGCCGTGCAGTTGAAGATAATTTCCTTGTGAGGAAATGACTAGGACAGTTGACATTTTTGTAGCGACCTGAAGCATGTGCGAACCTAGAGTTCGTAGCTTGTGGAGCTCAGGCCATGCGATGTCAGACGTGGTCTCAACTGCGCATTCGTCACCGTAACTATACACATTAGATGACTATGGTTTACAAAGAGTAAACCAAGGTGTAGGCAGGAATTTTTAATAAAACTACTGTGTCTATTTCGTTATTAATTTATGATGTCAAGTGTATTAAACCCTACATGTTACTTTATTGTGTGCTGTTAGCACATAGTTATTAAGCATAATTAAATTGTTTGTTTTTCATGGCTGTACACTTAGCTTTTGGATGTAATTGTTTTCCTTTACGGACGTCATCGCCGTAAATTTTGTTAATTGATAGGACTTAGCTAGTTGAATTAATGTTAAATTTAAATGTCGAAATGGTACCATCCTAACCTAGATTTGTTTTGCTACCCTGTTAAATGTAAATTCAGATATTAGCTTGATCTTGTAACTTGAACTAGGGACTTGCGTCGTGCCATATTCCTAGCGTTGCTGTTGTTGCTTTATCATTGTGAGTTAGATCTTTCGCGAGGGTTTTCAGTAACTTCTCAGGTAGGGGACCTGTTCTTTATCTTAGTTTATTTATTAATTTGCGGACTAGCCGATTATAACCCTCCGAACTAGGCTAGGGGCTTGTGAATTTTAATAAATTTTCACGGTGTTTTACATGAGTCTGGATGTTTATTTTCTCAGTCTAGTTTTAAGGTGAACCTTTCCTTAGGCGGTCTATGACCATCGTCACCATGTACCACGATCCCTGTGGACTACGGACTCTCGTGCCGCTTTAGCCTTTTTGGAAGGTCACCTGATCCTCACGGTACTTTTCTTTTTATTCGATTTATGTGTCGTTAGTTGAGTCATCGTGGTTGTTGACTCCAACTAAACGGTCTCATAAAATGGCGCCCAACTCATGTGCCGACGTTAACGTGGTGACCCTCAGTACCATGTTATTTTTTTGAGGATCCTAATGTTGATTAATGGTAAATTGACAGGACTGGGACGAACTTAGAAAGTCGTACTGCAGATCAATTGACCGCATGGCATTCATGTTTGATAGAAGTCCATGGGGTGAGGCTTTAGTGTTGAATAAATGAAGGATAGGATTTTCTTTGATGATGCCTCATCCTAAGTAAATGTAATACTTTGCTTTGCTCACCGTTGTCTTTGTAAATGTAGAAGCACTTAGTTTGCATACTCCAGCTGTACTCGTGATATTTATATAAATGAAGCAAGCTTTATACCACCAAGTAACTAATCATAGCTGTAAGTTCCAGTAGAAATTGATCCCTCACTTTCTCATATATTTCTTATCTATGGATGAGGAAACTATTCGTCGTGTGTTTGGAGAGATGATGGCAGGTGTGAATGCCAATCTTCAACAGAATACTCAGGCTGTAGACAATGTCAGTGGTCATTTGGACCAGGTTAGACAGGAAGTCAACAATGTAAGACAGGAAGTCAACAATGTCAGTGGTCATGTGGACCAGGTTAGACAGGAAATAAACAATGTAAGACAGGACTTAGAGATTAACACTCAGTCTATAAACAATGTAAGACAGGACTTAGAGATTAACACTCACTCTGTAAATAATGTTAGGGCTGATTTAACTCAAGTCAGGGCAGACATGGACACATATAGGATCGAAGCGAGAAATGATCTGACGACAGGTTTAGCAGCTGTTAGGGTTGATGTCATACGACACCATCAGGAGGCTAACCAGCGCGTAGATTGCTTAACCGACCAGATGAATAGAGCTAGGGAGGAGGTGCAAAACCGATTGGGGGAGCACACAGCTCAAATTCAGACAACCTTGAATAAAGTCCAGATAGACATGAGAGCAGATCTGGAACATACCAGGGAAGAATTCGGGACTCGACTAGATCACGTCGAGGGATTTATCGGAAATGTGAAGAAGGACATGGCAACCATGAACGTTGGTTTAATCTTGATGAGAGGAGCTGCCAATGCCGTTAATAACAACGTGAAGACTATCGTTGATGGCATGATGGAGATTAAAGAGGAACTTAACACCAACAGGAGAAACATTTCTGAATTGACGGAAACCGTAGCCAGTCTACGTGAGACAGTTGATGTTCATCATGAGGAACACAAAATTGACCTCATGTTATTGAGAGGTGACCTCAACGAACACGAAGCTACAGTCGAGGCTAAGGTAGCCGAGGTTAGAGACGATGTGAGTAAAATCCAAGAAAATATGTCCAGAGTTGAAGGAGATATCGATTCCTTACAAAAGAGATTTGAGGAAGTCGCGGTGACCGAGAGGTTAGACCTCAGTTATAACCTTAGGACGGCCATACGCGAGGTAGACACAAACCTCAAGGGAAAGGTTGACAGGATCGAGCTGCAATTGAACGACTTAGGCAACAAAGTCGCAGCCAGAACCATCCCAGGTCTTGAAGTAATAGAAAGACGCCTGGACAGACTCGAGACGACTCCAAGAGAGAGACACGTACACACACAGATGGGAGAATCTCAGGAAACGCCTATATCTCAATCAGGAGGAATGATGCCTACCCATTTCCAACCCAGCGCGCCTATGGAATCGCAACCGTCACAATTCACTAATTTAGCGCAAGGTCAGACCTTGAACTTCAACGCTCACCCGTTTCAACCAGCATCTAATCGAATTAGTCATGAGACTAACACTCCTACGCAGAGTTACATGCAAAATACTTTCAGACCCGCGAATACGCAGGGAAATGTCACCATAATTCGTTCAAGAGAGGAGCAACCAGCTCGCTTCTCGGGAACTGGGAGCGGTGTTACTCCAGTGGAATTCCTAGCAAATGTCGAAAGCTACTTACGTGATACTATGGTAACTTCAGAGAGGGAACTAAGAGTTATAGAGCGACTGCTTGAGGGACAAGCCGGTACCTGGTTCAGAGCATTCCGATACTCATTCACAGGCTACCAAGACTTTAAGGAAGCGTTATTAAGAACATATTGGTCGAGCGACATCCAGCAGAGCATCCGAGCTGAGATGTACACTCGAAGGTACAGTTCCAATACACCTACTCGTTATGCGAATTACTTCTCAATACAGCTCGCGAAGCTCCGTTGTCTTCAGCCTCCATTGTCCGAACAAGATTTGGTGAACACAATTGTTTGGCAGTACCCTGCGGATGTACAACGTGTGTTAATCGCTGCAGGGGCATCCACTTTCCAGCAGTGTGACCAGATACTGCGAAGGTTGGACGCTAACACAGAACAGTTTCCTACACACCGTCAGCAGAAGGCTGATAGACGCGAGGATAGACATATGAATCTGACGACTGTTGATAAAGTGAGCCAGACGCCACAACAAACACAAACCACAGAGGATTCTGGGCGACGTGATAACAATTACAGTTATAACAGGAGAGAATGGAACAACACTCCGTATACTCGAAATCAACATGATGACCGGCGAAGTCATTGGGACCGGCGATTCGACCGAAGGACGGACGACAACCGACGTCATGAAAACAACCGCCGAGGGAATGAAGGAAGAAATCAGCAACACGGACGTATCCGTAGAGACTATCGATATAGTGGGGGTTACGACAGAAATCGAGACCCTAGATACCAGCCAGACAGGGATTGGAAAGGAAGAGCGCGGGAGAGCCGTGAGTACCTCCAACAATTGAGAGAATTGCAGATCCAAGAAGAGGGAGAGCGGAACCCTACTTCGAGGGAAAATAGACATTCGGCGCAGGAAACGGAGCAGAACCAGCCCAGTACTTCTCGCCATGACAGAAAAAAAAAACTCCGAAAAATCAATAGATTCTTGTTTGGTTGAGCACCGAGTAACTGCCTCTATATTACTCTGGGAGCCAATCCAAGAAGACTTGTTGGACGAACGACGAACGACGAACCACAATTATGAATTAACACGTCTACCCAAGATTGTAGCCACCTTGAATGAAGTCAGTGTAGTCATACTCATCGATACTGGGGCGATGATTAGTGTAATTTCCGCCGATTGCCATGCCAGACTTAGAGCAAACTCTGAGGTGACGGAGTTGCCCATTTCAGCTATAAGAGTCAGAGGTGTCATACCTGACCGCGTTGTAACGTGCAAAATCCAGATTTTGTGTACTGTGAAGATTTCGAGCCACGTGTACTTGCACGAATTTCTCGTAATGAAGGGCTTGCATCATGATGCCATTTTAGGCGCAGACTTCATTAGAAAATATGATGGAATCATTGACATGGGACGGAATACGGTAGAGTTTAAGCCGAACGAACCCATTCAGATGAGCCTAAATGAAGAAGAACCGGAATTCCTATCCGAAGTAGATGTAGTCGAAGCATTAAAGGGCAAGGAAATTGAGGCGACACTAAATGCCGACGAAGAGGCAGAATCGTTATCAGCACCCACACATGAGGATCTTGAGGCAATACTGAACGAATACAGAGATATATTCGACACCACACCTGGTGAGATATTAGACTATGAGTATGATCTTGTATTACTGGACGATTCCCCATTCCAGAAAAGGATCTATCCAATTGCCGAGAAACATCTCGAAGAAGCTGCTAAGAAGATCCATGAGATGGAAGCAGCAGGTACAATCAAGAAATCACCGACTCCTTTCTTGAATGCCATAATACCTGTGGTTAAGGTAGATGGAAGTTTGAGACTTTGTCTTGATGCCAGAGCCTTGAATGAACGCCTAGCTCCTGAGCACGACAGACCGCCCAAGATTAGGGACATTCTCAGGAAGTTCAAAGGAAAAAGGATATTTTCATCATTAGACTTGGTTCAGTCTTATTACCATATCAGATTATCTGAGCATACTCAGAAATATACTGGATTCTTGTTTGATCAGACTACTTATGTATTCCAAAAACTACCATTTGGATTGAAAAATGCCGGAGCCGCATTAATCAGAGCACTTGATGCCAAGCTGGCTCATGAAGTGAAGCAGAAAGTAATATGTTATGTGGATGACATAATCATAGCTTCGGGAACAGAAGAAGAGCATTTAAAGACATTGCGCCTTGTTTTTGAGAATCTCCGACAGGCAAATTTTAAGGTCAAGTTTGACAAGTGTCGATTTTTTCAGGAAGAAGTGAAATTCGTAGGACACATAATCAATGGAGAAGGATATAGACCGAATCCGGCAAAGATTAGAAATGTTGCTGCATTTCCAACACCAACCCGTGTGAAACACGTGAGACAATTCTTAGGAATTCTCCAATTCTTTGCTGCTCATTGTGAGAAGTATTCCGAAACTGTTGCACCACTGCAAGGATTATTGAAAAAGAACTGCAGGTGGAACTGGAATGATGAATGCGAGATAGCTTTCAGGAGAGCTAAACAGATGCTTGTGGACTCAATTCAGTTAGAATATCCAGATTACTCTCGGAACTTTATTCTAGAAACTGATGCATCTGCCATTGGTATAGGAGCCATTTTACTGCAGGAAGATGATGAGAAGAAACGTCATTACATCGCTTTCTTAAGCCGACGTTTAAGAGCACATGAATCTCACTACTTCACGACCGAGATAGAAGCACTTGCAATTGTTTACGCACGTGAATACTGGCAGAAACTTCTGTTAGGTCAGAGGATTATTGTGAGAACCGATCATCATGCGTTGACCTTCATCTTGAGAACAAGACTGGCAAGCGACAGGATCACACGTTGGACGCTGTTTCTCCAACAGTTCGATTTGGAAATAGTTTATCGACCAGGCAGAGAGAATGTGTTGGCCGACATCCTCAGCCGGAATCCTGAAGCTACTGTTAATGCCATAGACATCGAGGGAGAATGCGAGGAACACCTTCGCCGATTTCGTCATTTACCTGAAGGACAGCGACGTGAGGAGGAACTCAGACATATTATCCGTTTCCTAGAACGAAGAATGGATCCACAGGATGATCATTATGCAAGGATTGCTGCTGTTGCAGATGATTATTTGATTTATCATCGTGTCTTATACAAGTTTGTAGACGAGGACCACACTCAACTGCGTGCAGTTATTCCTAGGAGATACCAAGAATCTGTTATTCTTATGGTACATTTATCCATTGGACATGGTGGAACAGACAAAACCATTGCAACTATCAAGGAGTCTTTCACATGGAAAGGGTTAGGAGCCACCGTTAGACAGTGTTTACGTGCTTGCGACGCATGCCAGCGGAACAAATACACGTCACACTTGCTGAAGGAACAACCTAGACCAATACTACCAACTCAACCTAGAGAGTTGTATGCACAGGACCTGTATGGCCAAATACCTAAGGCTCGTCGTGGGAATCGATACATCGTTGTAACGGTGGATGTGTTCACGAAATATACGATGCTTCATCCAATTCAAAAAGCTACTGCACATCAGATTATTCAGAGGATTAGACGTCAAGTGATACCGGAGGCAGGAAAGCCACAATTCTTGTTGACTGATCACGGATCACAGTACACCTCAGCAGAATTTGCCAATGCCATGAATGAGCTTGAAATAGGTCATGTTTTATCATCTATTCGACATCCAGAGAGCAACCCAGCAGAATGCGTGATGTCTATTATCGCAAAATTCTGTCGATTATATTGTCAAGAAGAACACTGGCGATGGACTGAAGTCCTTGTCATTATGGCAAAATGTATTAATTCAACAGTACATGAGAGCACTGGTCAAATACCTATGGTCTTGCATTTGAACCAGATGCCGCTGAGAATATGGGATCGTGTGATTGTAAATCCACCTTGTTTACAACCATCACATGCCAGCAGACTTTTAGCTGCAAGAGAGACTATGGACAGACAAGCTGCCAAGCGCTTGAGAAGAACTAGACGCCAGAGGTTTAGAGAACCACTAGTAGAAGGAGACCTTATCCTTATAAGGAGACCCGGAATTTCTAGTCCTATAGACCGCATATATGGGAAATTTCTATCCTTGTATTATGGCCCTAGTCGTATCCGACAGCCTTTAAACAATGGAAGTAATGTGATAGAAGACATTAGGACAGGAGAACGCATTGGAACCTTTAATGCAGCCAATCTAAAAAAATATCACTCTTGAATGTATTTCAAAGCAAATAAAAATGTTATCCCAACATTTTATTTGAAACGACAGAGAGGCAGATGAACCCGCTGAGCTATGGTTCATGTGATATTCTTTTTATGACAGAGCATTTATGATGGGATGTTGTACTTTTGAACACACCCAGGAAGCCACGTGAAGCTGAGAGATCACGCGATATTTTGAAGTAGCGGTGAATCGCACTTTTGACTTTGGTGTAAACTGCTAATTATTATCTGAGGTCTTATTAATTATTTTTATCTTTCCTACGAGACTCAGAATATTCCATTTCGTCATGCTGCATTATTAAAACATTTTGGAGAATGTTTATTTTTACTTTAGGTAAGGTAATACCCTTGCAGATACGCAAAAAGGAACGTAAGTAGTCGCTCAACGTTTTCGTTTTGACGACCTACTTTCTAGAGACACCCAGTACCGGAGCACTGCGTCTTGAGAATCCGCCTTGTGTAGGCGTGGAATTACATTTGTCCTACGAGACGTAGAAGAATATCCGCTGTTTAGCGTTCAAAGTGATTATAAAGTGCCATCGAGCAAGCAAATACTAATATTCACTGTCGATGAAGTCCAGTGAATTAAATAAGAAGCTTGGGAAATAATTATTGGCAAGTATAGTGTATTGCACAACATTGCTGTGACATCACATATTACCCACGCGTATGTGGAGGGCAGATGCCTAGTGGAAATATACAGGTAATAGTGTTACAATTATCCTGAATAAGTGTGATTATAATAGTATGAGATATTTAAATTGCCAAAGTGGAAATTTCATCTTTGAAACGTCGTATAATTCACGGATGCTGCGTGATACAAAAGTAGCGTCACTAGCACGTGCAGCATTATAAAATAGTATTAGCTTACATGCTAATCCACATCTGCAAGATTAAGGCTGTGTCGTATCTTATAATTGAAGCCCATAATAGTCACGACGGACATTATAATTTTGGAAGTGAGAGGATGAATAATCACGCAACTTATTTCGCTACCCACGTGATTGGACTTTTATTCACCATGGTTGAAGCAGTCACCATGGGCTAATACCATCCCAGTATGGGGGGTGACGTTTCTACAGGAACCAGCGTGATGGTGGAACTTCCAGAACGATGAACGAGAGGGAAGGAGCCAAAATGCCATTTCCAGGCATATCCACGAAGATGTCGACAGGGACAAATCGAACCCTGGTCTTTGGGGGAGTCCAGATGGGAATCCTGATGAGGAGGATACCGATCCAGAGAGCCAGAGAGGTTTATGTACAACCCTTGTTGAGGAATAGAGAGTTGAGTGAGAGCTCCTCCATTTCGTGAGTTTTTGTCACACCCCTTCTTTGTTCTAGTTTCTGGTGGTATAGTAGTTTTAATGTAGTTTGTGAATCAACCACACTCAGTGTCAGCCATTTTTCTAGGTAGGGATGTAACTAGATTAGTTAGATGTCATTTATTTCAGTTTAGAGTGAGACACCTTTGGGGTCAGACATTTTGGTCAGCCCTGGTGCAGCTTGGTGAACGTCGTGGAACGTCAATGCCTACCTTTTTGCTGAACCTGATCGTAGTCATTTTGAGGCTATTTTGTTCAACCCTACTTGGGGTAATTTTCAAGTCTTTGCTGACTGTAGTTATGGCAATCAGATGCCTTGGTTATTAATTGACTGCATTCTTCGCAGCCATCCTTTGTTACACCCCTGACTGTCGTTAGAACGGTCGTATCATTTAGGTAGTCGACAGTAACTACCAGTTTGTAAATGCATTATATTTCATTTTGAATAAGCTCAGAAGCTATTCTTGGTCATGTTTGAACCTAACAACTAGAAGGAATGTTTCGTTGCCTAGCATCGAACGCGGTTCCCAACGTATCATTAAGCAGATCTAGTGTGTGAATCTGTGCCACATTTATCATATTTTCCTTGTGTCGTGTGAGACACATTTTTATTTGATGTTCTAGCAACTACTGAGTTGCATTTTTAAAGCAAAGAGCTTCAGTTATTGTAAGTTTACTTTCATTTAGACGTCTTTGGCAGAAAGACGGAAGTGTATTACTATACTCAGATTTATAGCGTGCGTTTGATACACGGACTCTGTAGAGATCCATAACATATGGTAATGTTTTTTATGAACCGGCCAAGTGCAGGTTTTGTATTGATTAAATCGCCGGCCTTGAATAAACTGGTTATGTAACCCAGTGACCTAGAGCACGCCTGCTTCATTGTGAGACAAAACTACTATAGACGAGGACAGAGTACAATTTGTATTCGCTTTTCCTTTCATTGCTATTTTTGCTTATGGAAACCAGTTTCCACTCTTGTATTTGATCACTTGTTTTATGGATCGGTTTTTGTTAGTTTAGCGCTCTGTTGCGTGTATTGTCGTATAACAGGTACAGTTATGTAAGGTTTTCTATAGGATGGTGAAGTCTACCCTGTTATAGCAGGATGTTATTGTATGCTTTGTCCGGGGATGATCCCGTTGACCAGATGTTTTTGGAAGGTAACTGTTGTACAGGCCTATCCCAGAGTTATTGAACGCGAGCTTAGCGCCGCTGGTAACCCGTGTTATTGTGTGTCCGAGTTGTTATACTCGTTGATTATATTCCGACTGTTGAGTCGAGGCTTTTTGGTGGAGAATGATATTTTTCGAAAAGACATCTTGGGGGCAGTGCTTTCTGCTGTTCATCATCGAGTGACATAATGGCCATTAGGCAAATAAATTACACTGGAAGTGATTAAACGTGAATTAAACCTAAAAAAATCATGAAACATAATTCTTCTATTTTTTTGTCGTGTAGCCTCCTGAGATGCTGAGTGCAGGTCTTTCTAGTCGACGCCCGTGGGCGACCTGCGCGTCGGAATGAGAGATGGAATGGATGAAGATGAATGAAACTGGGCAAGGATGTGGAAGGAAGCGGCCGTGGCCTGTCAGAAGGTACTGTCCCAGCATTTGTCTGGTGTTGAAAATGGGAAACCACGGAAAACCATTTCAAGGACAGCCGACGGTGGGGCTCGAACCCACGCGTCTACCGAGTCAGCAGAGAGCTTGGCCCATTGACCTAACGCAGCGCTTTAGTCCGCGTAGCCACTACTGTCGGTAATTCTTCTATAATTGAACTTATAAATTGAGCAACTAAATAAGAAGTGAATTGTTTTAAATTTGGATTAATTTTATTGGATGACTGACACATTTGGGTACAACTGTTCATTGTGATTAGAAACAGACTTTTAGGAAGAGTAGACATGCATTTGAGACGACGTAGGTGCTTTGCCACGGTATTCTGAAAACATGGACAAGTAGTGACCACGTGACATTAGTCGCAGTTTTCACTGTGCAGTCGGCAGTCTAATTACATGCACTGTAACCTTCCCAGTTTACAAGAGATCGAACCCTTAATTTTGAGACGTACGATTTTATTAATCGTGTATATATTTTTATTTGATGCTTTTTTTTGTATAATTATTTAATATAGTGTATGATATCATGTAATCGAGTTCCAATTAATTTGTTTAGATTTTAAGGATTGCAAATTGGCAGGATCTAAGTCAGGTTATATGTGTGAATATTTAACATTGGAATAATGTTTAAGTTAGTCTGGAATTGTGCTCCAACAGGGAAGTGGACTTGTTGTTCAAGCTGGGTTTTTCTGTCGGCCGCGCGAGTGGACGACGACTAATAGGTAAGAGGTTAGCCTGGAGTATTTTTGAGACGTTCCTTATTTGGTCACATTTTGCAGCGCGTTTTTTGATTGTCTGTACCTGTGGGGTGAGCCAGGGTAGACCAGTGATTGTAGGGGGAGGGGGGGGGGGGGAAGGATGACTGTTATTAGCGGTTGAGGCCAGTAGGGAGGACGACTTATTCTTCAGACTCCGAGCAGGGACGACTTATTCTTCAGACTCCGAGTGGGGAGGACTAATTCTCTGGACCGCGAGTAGTGCGGTAGGGACTTTTTCTTGAGACTCCGTAAGGGAGTAGAGTTTGCATTTTGGGACTTGTGTGATTTTGTGGAGGAGGCAGTATCAGACGATCACAAATTTGTGTTTAATATGCAATTACTGAGTTGCTGACTATATGTTCTCTGGAGAATGATGAGTCTAGTCTCAAGCAAATCGCCTAGATTGTTTCTAAAGGCATAAAGTATTGTGAATTAACGTCTGTGCATGAAATTTCTGAGACCATAACGGTAAATTGTTGTACGGAGAACACTAGTAAAATATGCTACGTGTTAGTAAATTCAGGAAAAGAATAGGCGCAACAATCCAACACACGGATTTGAAGCACCTTATTATAATCAGATCCGCGAAGCAAAGTAACTCTTTGGATTCTGACCATCAATCGAATAATGTACATATTCTTCATAACTCTAAAACTTGCGTGTGAAACATATCATAATTGTGTTGCGAGTAAGTAGGACTGATTCTTTGGAAGCACTAACCCCAGAATCAGTAGAGTTAGCATTCGCTTCTGAAGTCATCGCTTGTATGTACCAGTCATCTTTACTTCCAAGGGTCATCAATGTCATATGTGTACCTGTGTTAATATGATAGGGAGTGTTAGTAGAGTCTGAAAGACGAGGATCCTGCAGAGTTCATTTTATGTCTGCTATGAGAATAGAGTGTGATATTTACCAGATTTCGAGTGTTTTTATTTCTGAGGAGGCCATAATAATTAAGTGTGAATGTATATTGTTGCTGCTAATACCATACAGGTGTTTAACCCCCACGCATCCCGTGTATTTAGTAATTGAGAGGGAGGTACCATTACAGCACTTAGGTGACGATTAGGTGCAAGCAGCGTCTAATTCGTGCAGGCAGGATTGTACAAAATGTATAGACAGTAGTAATGTTTAATTTAAGTGTATTATTTATTCATTGTACCCATGTGAGTAATAGTTAGATATTTTTGTTTGTTATAATCTGATTGTTACTTAGCTTTGGATTTACATTTTCTGCAGACGCTTCTCGTCAGTAATGTTAACGTCAATTAGAGCTTCGCTATCGATTTAATGTAGGAATAAATGTTGGAAGTGACACCATTGTATCTTTAGATATTTCTCATTGGTGCTTGTAAATGTAAATTATACTCTAGTTGCTGTGGACGATTAATATTCTTGCTTTGCCGTGAATTCTTTGTGTGAATAGTCGTATTCTTCAATAAATGATTGTATTTGCTTAGGGAACGATTTAAGTGTCACTTTCTTGCCATTAATTATTTTGTGAACAGGAATTTCCGAGGGCTTAACTTAAATTCAGTTTTGGGATCATTATCTATTTCTATTACGTTTTAGCTTTACGGACTAGCCGAGATTTTCACCCTCCAAAATAGGCTAGGGAGTTGTGACTTTTAAGTAAATCTCTAGTGAACCTTACGTCTGCCTGGACTATGCAACCTATTGTTAGATTTGCTTTTTTGGGGGTGTTTTATAACCATTTACTTCTCACCATTCCCTATACCACCTGAGCTAACAGTCTCGTGTCGGAACTGGTCAGAGAACACATCCTCTCCTCTCAGCGTGTGGGTTTGAAGCATGGGTGTGTCGGGAAGATTATCGGCGGTCGATGGTCCTCCGACGGCCTTGTCTGACCGGCACAGTATGAAACTCTCGGGTAAAACGTAGAAACACGAAACACGGTAAATCTGGAAAGGAGGCGACTGCCGCCTTCCTCGAAATAGGTTATGAACTGTGACACATGGTGAAGCTCTTATATTTATAACAACATGTATTATAAGGTGCGTTCAAAAAGTAACGAGCCGGAAGCATAATTACAGAAACTAGTACCTGTATGTTAGAAGTATTGGCCCTGGCTGTTGAGGCACTTGTCCCACTGTGACACGAGGCGGTGAATGGCTGTCTCGTAAAATTGCCTGGGCTGCGATGTGAACCAGTTCCGCACGTACAGCTGGACGTCGGCGTCCGAGGTGATTCGTTGGCCCAGCAGAGCCTTTTAAGGGGACCAAACATGGCGTAACCACAGGGAGAGAGGTCTGGACTGTATGGAGGGTGGCCGAGAACCTCCCATTTGAATTTCTGCAGGAGTGCCGCGACTGTGTTGGCCGTATGAGGTCGTGCATTGTCATGGAGCGAACACGGCGGCTATGGCGTTCACTGTCACACGCGGTCCTGGGTAATGAGTTCATTAACCAGCTGGATGTTGTCATCGGTAATGCAGGGGGGTGCCCCAGACCGGGCATCATCGGCTAACGACACCCGTCCTTCCCTGAAGCGCTTGTGCCACGCCTTGACCCTTGCAAGGGACATGCAGTGTTCGCCGTACACTCGTGACATTCGGCGATGAATGTCCGTTCCTCCTACTCCTTCCGCTGTCAGAAACCGAACCACACCTCTTTGCTCTTCGGTTGACGCCTCCATGTCACTGTTTGCAATGCGACTGGCAGCGTTGGACGATTGATGCATGCTGCTTCTCGCTTTGTATCGTCACGTGACGTGCACGCGTGCCCTCTAGCGATGGGCTGTGACCTTCCACGCTCTGGTCGGAACCACACCTCGTTACACACGCCACGATCAGCCGATGTTGTCACCGGTTTGCGCATTCCAGCCTCCGGCTCGTTACTTCTTGAACGCACCTAATATTACTACAGAAGGGATGAAAGCATTTTATTGCAGTTTCTTTCACTATGATGGTTTGATATAGAATACTACTTGGTGTTGCATCTAAAGCTCCAAGGACCGAATGCACCTTTGAGCTATCTTAATAATCTTTATATTGCTGCCGGATGTTTAGTAATTAATTAAATTAATTTATAAATCGCAAATAACACAGGCTATCTATATTAAATATAGGAGTTTATGTTCTAATAACGGCTATTCCTGATAGTTGAAGTATATATATTTCCGTATCCCTAACTTCCGTGTACATTTGGGGTTATAAAGTAGCCTATACTGGTCGCACGTTGTTGACAGGTCTTTCCTGAAACGTTTACTAAAATCAGTGGGGCTGATTGGGTCCCTAGTTTGGGCAAACTTGGAAGACACGAACAATTAAACTCACAGAAAGGGATAAACTTAACTAAACGAATAGTGATTATAACATTTTTATTATTATTATTAATATTAGGTAACATTAAAATTAATGACAGCTGAAACCGCAGTTGTCAAAGGAACCCTGCTCCGTCTCCAAGCAGAAAGTTTAAGCAAAACACAAAATCTGTACTGGGGATATAGCCGAGACCAGCCGAATCTTGAAAAGTATTAAATGACACGGAGAAATTGAAAATAAAAGAGTAGCCTATCTAGAAATCACTTGCAAGAGACAAGACAGCGTCTTCACCTTGTACGGATACCAGCAAGGATCGCCCGCCCACGCGCGCTAGTGTGTTGATTACAATACGGCCGCCCCAGGTAGCATTGTACGTTTACCCGCTAAATTAGGCAGGGGAGCTCAAGCTGCCTGCACAAGTATCAGCACCGATGGCCTCGACAGCAATATCCAGACTGATCTCATCACAGTTTTACATTCCCTTTCCCAGAGAACAATATACTGTACACCCTAATGTACTTTACATGCAGTCCGCATCGCATCGGTCTTTCACGGGACAGAATTTGTAAATACCAGTGAATACAAACACATGATGTATTTTCAGAACGGACTTTTGAAATGTCAGGCTGTCACTCAAAACCATTCTAAACAAATCTAAGAAGATCAGTCTGTTCTGTATGAAATACTACTTTCTGAAACTTCTAGACGAGTATATTTCATTGCACTAAACAAAAACAGTAGATAGTGGTATGTCAGTAGTCATTCATCTGAACTATTCACTTGACATAAATACCCTACAATAATATTTAATTACGGTAATGGCTGTTAGACCGGACCCACGGTGTTGAGGTAGCGTGCCTGTCTCTCCCCCGGAGGCCCCAGGTTCGATTCCCGGCTCCGTCAGGTATTTTAGAAACTGACGTGAGGGCTGGAACGGGGTGCACTCAGCCTCGTGAGTACAATTGAGTAGCTGTCTGACAGTGAGGCACCGCCCCAGTCACGAAAACCAAGATTAACGACCGATGGGACCGGATGCGCTGACCACGTGTCACCCCTATATCTGCAGGCCCAATTGCTGGGCAGCGGTCACTTGGTAGGCTTAGGCCCTTCACGGGCTATAATTCCAGGGGTTATTATGATTATATAATGGCTGTTATGGTCTCCAGTATCATGGCAGAAAATGTCATGAATAGTGGTAGGCCTGAATGGCTAAAGGAGTTTCTAGCGAGGGAAACATTGTGACAGAAGCATACAACAGAACTGTTATTGCTGTTGTCGCTTATGGGCTGCGACATCGTGGTCATGTAGCCCTGCGTACTAGGGTGTGTGAGGAATGTGTGTGATAACCTGTGATATAATGATGGTTGTACTAGTGTGTGTATTTATAAAATTGGGATAGGATTTGGAAGGAGGCAGCCATGGCCTTAAGTTAGGAACCTGGAGTAAAAGTGGGTAAACCATGGAATCCACTTCTAGGATTGCTGATATGGAAGTCAAACCCACCTTCTCTCAGTTTTTCCTCGTAATTCTGAGTGTACCACGTTCCAGCCCTCACACCAGAATTAAAATTTCTTGGCAGAGTCTGATAACCTGTGTTTCAGACATGACTGTATTAGAGACAGAAATTGAGTAGGTGTCCTGAGATTAGAAATATGCTACTATTTCACCGTTTGCGTGGAGGGAGTTTGTGAAAATTCCTAACAGTTTAAAAGTTTCCAAGAAGAAATTAAATGTTGCATTCAGGGAACACAGAGACATTATGGAGAGAAATTGAGATATACAGCATGTAAATATCTTGTTACCACCAGGTTTTGCCAAACTGTAACAGTACCTATTAATAAATAAACAACAATACCAGAGGAAATACCACATTGAGGATAGTCACTCAACTTCCGATCTCCCGAATTGCTGCAGTGCCTCGTCGCGTTTGTGCTGCGCGATCTAACGCAGACGGCTACGCCGCGGGGCCGATTCCTGAAAGGATGAGACTATCGGATAAAGAAATTAAGTTATATTGATGTTGGGAAAAGACTGATACCATACCCCTCGGTTTGCCAAATGGCGTCAAATTCGGCAAGAAATAAGAGCTGGTCGAGGTAGTTCAAGCCTAAAAACTAAATACTCGAGTCCTGCGCTAACATGGATTGGTAAATCTAGACAACATTTGGGTCCCATAATTACCACACAATATTTATGGCCCCCGAGTGATGAAGAGAAGAGAAGGTGAAAACATTGACCAAACTACCACAAAAAATATTTTGAAATTTGTTATAGTAATTCTAACTGATTAACCAACAACAAGAAAACTCTGCACTTAATAATTCTAAGTGATGAACCGACAATAACGCTATATAGCCTATGTATTTATAATCGATCGACCAACAACTAATATTGCCTATAAATAGTAGATAAATATTGTTGTTTTAGGGGCGGAACAGAGAGGTCATCCGACCCTTGCCAATACATATTTCAAGCGATCCATCAAGATCGAGCAACCGACACTGACTCAATTTTGCCTAAATCAATTTTGGTCGCTGAACTAATAGCACTTCCACATCGCCCAAAGGAATGCCGGTTGATCTATCAGCAACAAATCAATAGTGTCTATAATAAGTGTAATTGTTCTACCATCAATAAATGTTGCCTATGGTTAGTATATTCGATCTCACACAGCACCATGTACCGGAAGAAATCTTCGCTATTTATCGGTTTGTTTTGAATTCCCCTTCTGGAATAACTGCATGCAAAGCAATTTCATCTTCCGTTCTTATGCCTGGTCTTCAAACTTGGGCGTTTCTTGTATGAAGGGATTTATACGGCCTGTGTTCACGCAATGGAGCTCCTCGTAAGTCACTTTATTTTCTGCGCCTTTTATCTTAATTTTTGGTAGGCAATGTAGAGGTTTCTCCAGTATACAAGTCTTGCGGAACAACTTTCTTTCTACCTTCAGTCGAGAAAATGTATTGGTGTTGCAGCTGTGGAGGTGAGTCTTCCTTCTCCACATGCTACAATAGCATACGTATCGCTGGAAATTGGGTGTTAAATGTACTATGACAATGAAGAGTACCAAAATGTCCTTAATTCAACAAAATGAATATAATTTAAATACTCGATTTTAATTTTATTGTGATGGCTTCGGTGGCGTAGTCAGTAGCTTGATGAACTGTTATGCCCAAGATCGCGGACTCAAACCTGGCCGAAGCCGTCGGATTTTTAAGAGCGTTAAAATCCTTCAGTGCGCCTTCTTTCGGAGGGGAAGTAAAGCCTGCGGGCCCATGTCATAGATGCGTGGCATGTAAAAGAACCTACCACTACAATTGGTAGTGTGTAGCTAAATTTGTAGGTACTCTGGTTAGAAACGCTCTATCAAGTTCCAACGTTCGCCACTAGGTGTCAGTGACAGTGGCATCTCTGGTAACCAAAGTTGGAACTACTGGAAATTGAACTTGATGGGGAACCTTCGGGCCTTCAATTTAAATACTCCACAATGGCCCTTGGCCATTACTATTGGAATATTTAAAAACACATTTTATTGTGATAGCGATTTAAGTGGATTTTTGAGACTTCTAAACGTATTTGAATTTATGACTGTAATGAATTATATTGTACAATGATTTGTTCTTCAAAATCTTTCAAATTTAGATATTTAATTGCGCAATACACAATTTTCCTTGCCCAGAGGATACGATTCAGATCAAAGCAGTAATAATACTTAAGTGTCTTTTGGACTATTGCTCAATCAATGCTACATCCTACAACACTGTGTCCAATCCATTCGACTATGCACTGTAATTTCAAGGTTATTTTATCTTTCTGAATCAGTCCGTTGGAAATAAGTCTTTAGTATAATTAAGTAGGGAGAGCTATAGATTATTCTGCTGTAAAGTCTGCAGTACTGTACGAGTGTAATTTAAGGCAATTCGTCAGTATTGGGAGAATGCGAGTTGTATCGCCTTTCTCTCTACACTCGACGACATGACACAGTTATCAAGAAAAGAGAATATTCAGCTTGTAGGCAACATGCAGTAGATTATCCTACACACTATTTTCCGGGGATTCAGTGTCTATGGATAGCGTCTTATATTTAGAGAATAGGGGTCTACGCACCGTCACTATACACGACAATCTTCTGGCACTAGAAATATCAAGCGAGCTCTTCAAAATTGCTCAGTTAGGATCATAGTACATTTCCAGGAAATACTGGAATGACTCGTTACAAGAAACGACTCTCACCGGGCAAAGAAAACTATTTCGAATTCACTAAATTTGCCAATTGTTGTAGGGCTACAGAAGTTCCAAATGTTCTTATAATCCCAAAAAATACTTTGCTCATTCCATGGCGTAAGGGTGGGACATATCAAAAATTCATTGAGGCAAAAGTGTTAGGTAATTTTTAGAGGACTATTGACCATTTTAAATGAATTCGACATTGTGCCTTTTAAGAGAGGTATGGCTCTTTTAAATCTCAAATTCCATTTTTCCAACCTCTTTTGTCAATGGTGGTGCTATCCAATATATTGACCAAGATAAGTTTTCGGCTTTTATCCAATGAATAGTACGACATTCTAATGGATTCGATTTTTCACATACTAAGGGATAAATATATTTCACCTATTCGAAAAAGGCCTCCCCGTTCTAACGCCTTAGTCAAATTTTTCCCATTAACGAACATGACCGAGATTTGAATGGTAATATTTTATGCTGCAAAATGACGTGCCCACAAGAAAGTAAGGAAGGAAGGAAGCTTTTAGTTTTTACGTGACCGTTAATCATGCGATCATGAGTCACGTGACCTCCTTTTTACGTTGAATCCGAACCACAGGACATGGCATTTCACTTCAAAACTCTCACATGCATTGACCGGGAATCAAACCCGGTCCACCTTGGTGAGAGGCCAACAGCGTGACCGCAGTGCCACCACGCCCCGGAATCCCAACCACAGGACATGGCACTTCATTTCGAAAACCTCACATGCATTGACCGGAAATCGCCACAAGAAAGTGACATATGTAGTGTAATTAAATTACACTCAAAATTTTGAATTTACGTAGGTGGTTTTGCGGTTTGTGGGATGTGAAAAGCGAAGATATATCGAAATTTTCTGAAAGCCGAAACATGGTACCCATTGCAATAGGTAGTTTTCTTATGAAATGTATCTTAAAGATGAAAAAGTTGTGTATTGATAGGGATATAAAGAGCAGTCCTACTTCTGGTCAGAACTAATTACCACTCACTTCACCATGAGTCATGAGTAGCAACATGTCGGATAACGACATGTTATAGCGAACAAATGTAATTGTTTTGTAAGTCAATCGGGACAAATGATGGTTGTCTGTCGTGGTGGCATATTGCTGCATGTGAATCCTCGGTGGACACGGATAGGCATGTGTTGTCATCATCAACCCCTACCGCCCATCCATCACCGCATTGATCTGTGCGGGGGACAGTCATACGGGCACTGGGGAGTCGTGTGATGTCATCAGCACCCTATCCGTCTCATAGCACCAATAATGTTTAGACTTCACTGTGTTAATAAGGCCCTGACATATCCACTTGCCTCTGCCCGACACAGCACAAGGCCAGTGCTATGCCACGTGGCCTACAAAGGAGCTTCAGCTCTACAAGGTAACCAGAGCACGCATCGATAAGCAAGCTTCTAATTTTACATGACCGTTGATCTTGCGATAATGATTCACGTGGAATATGACCTCAGGTCATGGCATTTTTCTTTCAAAATCTCATATGCTTTGACAGGGATTTAAACCAGTTTGTCCACTGCAGCATCTCGCCCCCATATTATAGGCTAATGTTTTCTTTAAATGGGGAGACTAGCTTTTATGCACTGCGTTATCCAGAAGGCGACTTGACATACATAGTTAATTAACTAACACCTGGTTTCGATGTACCACGTAGGCTATTCTAGATGCACATTAAGCAATATTATTATGTCTCTCTTCCCCCCCCCCCCATGTCTGTCTGATTTGGCCTATCAATATCAATTTTGTTGTACAGTTTAATTTCTATATTAGTATGTTATTGTGTTGGCAACGAGTCCAATATTGTATTGGTCCATTCGCAATAGATACAGTGTCATTATTTTATAAATTTATAACAATAATGAAAATGAAAATCCACAGCCTGCTTCCAGTCTCCGACCGGGTCAGGAATGGAATGAATGAAGCCCCTATCTAGCGGCGAGGATATGAACTGTGCCGGCTGCCGAGGCCTGACGCACTCCTCTGGGGCAATGATTAAATGAATGACAGATGAAATGAAATGATAGTGGAGAGTGTTGCTGGAATGAAATTTTGACAGGGAAAACCGGAGTACCCGGAGAAAAACCTGTCTGCCTCCGTTTTGTCCAGCACAGATCTCACATGGAGTGACCGTGATTTGAACCACGGACCCAGCGGTGAGAGGCCGGCGTGCTGCCGCCTAAGCCACGGAGGCTTTTATAACAATAATAATTATTATTATTATATCACAAATTGTTCATTAAACACAGTTATTCTGGTCTTCGGAAAAACTTCGGTGCGGTTACACAAGAAGCTCTGCTGGTTCTCAATCACTATTCAAGAATTTCCTGACAGTATAACATCTGTCCACTATTGCTGCCTTCTGCATTTTCTGATTGATGTTGAACGATAGATTGAGTTGGTGTAGAGCTGTTTTGAGCTGTTTCTGTATTACTCTCGTGGCTGAGAGTGTACAGTAGCCTGTCTGGGATGACAGTGACTGTTTCTTTTTTCTCTTGCCAAATCCATATATTTGCTGCACGTTTCGTGGGTCTTAGTTCTGATATCAGGACAACGTCGAGTAATAAAAGATTGTTTATTAAAAACGTAGAATTAAATCAAGAATCAGAATACCATCGTCTGACATCGTCCTTTCCTACAGAAAAGGAATATGTTAACATCTGATATAGATTTAGGTACAAGGAGTCATTCTTTGAAAGCCTTTGTCTGGAGCGTAGCACTCACCCCGTGCCTATGTCTTCCCCGGAAGCCCCGGGGTTGATTCCCGGCTCGATCTGGGATTTTAGAAACTGACGTGAGGACTGGAACGGGGTGCACTCAGCCTCGTGAGGACAATTGAGTAGCTGTCTGACAGTGACGCAGCGCCCCAGTGACGAAAACCAAGATTAACGATGGAGGGGACCCAATGCGCCGACCTCGCGTCATGTCACCCCAATATCTGCAGGTTAAATGGCTGGACAGCAGTCCCTTCATGACCTATAGTGCCAGGGGTTATATTATATGATATTTGTGTTTGTTAGTGAATGGTCAGGTTGGAATGGAATATGAACTTAGCTAGATTGTTATGTGTTTTGTGTTTCGTGTCATTTGTAAGTTGTAATTTTATTTATTGTGTTTTGTGTTTTTAGTTATTAGTTATTAGCTATTAGTTATTAGTTATTAATTTTAAGTTTTGAGTTTTCATTTTAAGTTTTTATTTTTTATTTTTTAGTTTTTAGATTTTAGTTTTTAGTTTTTAGATTTTAGTTTTTAGTTTTTAGTTTTTAGTTTTTAGTTTTTAGTTTTTAGTTTTTAGATTTTAGATTTTAGTTTTTAGTTTTTAGTTTTTAGTTTTTAGTTTTTAGATTTTAGTTTTTAGTTTTTAGTTTTTAGTTTTTAGATTTTAGTTTTTAGTTTTTAGTTTTTAGTTTTTAGTTTTTAGTTTTTAGATTTTAGTTTTTAGATTTTAGTTTTTAGTTTTTAGTTTTTAGTTTTTAGTTTTTAGTTTTTAGTTTTTAGTTTTTAGTTTTTAGTTTTTACTTTTCATTTTTAGTTTTTAGTTTTTAGTTTTTAGATTTTAGTTTTTAGTTTGTAGTTGTAGATTGTAGCTTTTAGAATTTTAGTTTTTTAGTTTTTAGTTATGTGTCTTTAGTTATTAGATTTATGTTTTTTTTTTTCTTTTTTCTTTTTCTTTTTCTTTTAGTTTTTAATTTTACTTGGTAGTCTAGTTCTCCTTCTTATTTATTAGTTATTGTTATTGTTATTGCTATTGTTCTTGTTGTTGAAGATAAACTGCAGTTGAGAATCCCACTAATCCACATTGCAATCTCTAACTCGCATAATACCCAACACATACTGTAAATCCTGTGAAAATTAATAAGTTAAGTGCAATTCTTTGGCCGAAGAGATCCAACGAAATAATATAGAAATATGAATTGTGTTACAATATTGCTTACTGTGTAACAACCTCTTCCTCTGGGATCATACCGAGTCGCTGGGGATGAAGCTTCGTGAGCAAGGATTCCATAATAATCCGCATATCCTTATGCAGAAGGCAGTTATTTTAGGGACCTAACCGCATTCCATAGTTCGATCGTTTCTCAAATTAGATACAGAAAAAACTCCACTCCATATTGCAACAAATGCTGCTGAAATGGTGTACTATACCCAATGTCACGGTGAACACATGAGTATGATAATAGTAATAATAATAGACTAATAATAATAGTAATATTTTCAACAATATGTGCGTTATTTGCACGTTCAAAAGTAGTCCTTAAGGTTTACATCCCATTAGCGTAAGCACTATCATGTCTGAGGTGTTAAAGAATATATAAAATGACAACGGTTCTGCTCGCGTCTAAGAGCTAAATCCTGTGACGCTCAGTAGAATTGGGCGATAGATGCTGCTGTGAACGAAAGGCTCACAGGGCAACCTACTGACGACAAAGTGGATATAAACAAGTTCCAGAAGAAATGGCGGTAAATCCCTCAAGGCTTGTTTGGAGCTGTAAAAGTGTGGTTTGGTATTGTTTGGGAGTGCGGAAGTTTGATTCCCCCATCTCTCTGTCACCTAAAAAGCTTGTATTGATCAGTGGAGATACAGTATAGTTAAGTTCACTTGACGTAGCATGCTTTATTCCTTTATTCGTGTCAGAAGTACCAATAATGAATACAAATACAGGATATCTACATTTCTACTATACATATATACGGGTCCCATCCTCGAAGTGGTTTTCCGTGGATTCCCACTTCGTCTTCGGGCAAATGCCTGGATGGTACCTTAAGGCCACGGCCGCCTCCTTCCCCCTTCCTTGCCTATCCATCCTAACCTTCCACTCCCTTCCCTCAAGAGGCCCCTGCTCGCTTTGCAGGTGAGGTCGCCAGGGTGAGGTGCTGATCCCTTCTCACCAGTTGCATCCACTCCGATTAGATGTTCCCAGCTCTAGGACACTGCCTGAAAGGGCGGTAGGGATGAGTTCCCTCGCTGAGTCCTGGAGGGTAAACTCGATAAAAACAAGTAGTTCCGTGAAGAACTAAACAGCCTATTTTCATATATCCTACTCATGTTAATTGCCTCTATCAACATACAAAATTTCAGTTTGATTGTTTTGATAGATTCGTAGATATTGAGAACCCTCTAAATATTTCAGATGGTCGTCAGGTTGGATTTTTATTTATGTACTATTACATGAAGATTATTGTGTACGTGTGGTATTCAGACTTCAATCGCATGATTAGGACACAAGAAAAAAAACGAGATTTTAAAATTTCGCACAATTGCCATCTTGTGGTTATGAAAACAATTGAAATAAATTAGATGCCAGTGGATTAATATTTGTATAAGCATTTGACGTGCAAAGTTCCACTGCACTCGGATGGTTAAATCACGAGAAACGTCCATTTAAATATTTATATTTCGCGTCGCCGCCATGTTGGATTTGTGATCACCAGGTTACTGAAAGTCATATAGGTGAACGATCATAGCCTCTATGAACATCAAAAACTTCAGTTTGATTGCTTTAAAAGATTCGTAGATATTGATAACCGTCAAAATATTTCGGATGCTCGCCATTTTGGATTGTTATATGTATAGGCCATAGAGTTATGTACCATTAAAGGAAAATTATTGCGTAGCTTCATTATTCAAACTTTCACTTCGATCGCATGATTACGACACAAGAAATAAAAACTTAATATCAAAATTTGGCACAGCCGCCATCTTGAGGTTATGTAAACAAAGGAACTAAATTAGATGCCAGTGCATTACAATATGTATAATCATTTACTGTACCACATTTTACTGCGCTCAGATAGTTAAATCACGATAAAAGTCTATTAAAATGTTTCAAATTCGCTTGGCCGCCATGTTCGTTTTGTACTTTGCAGGTTTTTGAACGTTACATAGATAAACGTGCAGCAGTGACCTTTATCACCGAACAAAATTTCAGGTTGATATCATAAATAGTTTCGGAGATATTGAATGCCAGTGAAATATTTCGCACAGCCGCCATTTTGAGGTTATGTAAACAATTGAACTAAATTAAACGCCAGTGCATTACAATTTGTATAAACATTTGCTGTACCATGTTTCATTACGTTGGATGGTTAAATTGCGAGAAAAGTCCATTTAAAAGTCTCAACTTCGCTTGGCCACCATGTTGGTTTAGTAATTACTAGGTTTTTGAAAGTCTCATAAGTGAACTTCTAGTAGTTCCCTTTATCACTATACAAAATTTGAGGGTGATATCTGTAATTGCTTCGGAGATACTGAATGCTGGTGAAATATTTCGCAAGCCGCCATGTTTGATTGGTGAGACACAATAAAATTTGAAGGGCACGGTGGGGGTCGGCCAGAATGGTGCTATGAACTTACCGAGTTTCATTGAAATCGCTCCAGGCGTTTAGAATTTATTAGGGACACACACACACACCATCACACAGAGGCAGACAGACAGACACACGGACGAAAGGTGATCTCATAAGCCTATTTTTCATAAAATGAAAATAGGCTAATATATATATATACAGGTCTAAAATAAATCACATATTGAGCAAAAAATTTCAGAGCTAGATGATTTTTGCCCAGTATTGGGCGACGTCAATAGCGCCGGAGGATGCTACAATCAAATCGTTCATAGTGCACTTTGAAGGACATAAGTCACACTGACATAAATGCTGGATTGTCTGCAGCTGCTCTCCACAGTCACATGATGGTAGCTGCGTATGATCCAGATCTTTGACAATTGTTCTAGATCTGTTGATTACATTTGTGTTATGGAGAATAAGGGGTACGGGAAATTATAGATTTGTTTTGGGTCAACGACATCCTATCCAACCAGGGCCGTATATACAATTTCATTTCGGGAGGGCTCACTAACCTGGAAAATTCTGAGTATTCTCAGGGGATTGTCACCGGAAAATACCCAGAAATATCAACCAATATCTTAAGGAATATAACTTTGTGTAATTATTTTAGGTAAGATTCAAAGTTTATATAGCCTACAATTACTGGCAATACAAAAAAGTTGTAAAATACAACACAACACACAAATAAAATTGTATACGTAATGAATTTTCTATTATGGCCTATGGAGCATGAATGGCAAATATCTACATATTTGTCAATTTACTAAGCAAAAAGGTTTTTTTTCACAAGTTGATAATTTATTTCTCAAAAGTACCGTACTGTGCAATTCACAGTTTTGCCTCTCAAGGCTGAGTGTACCCCATTCCAGCCCTCAGACCAGAAATAAAATTTCTTGGCAGAGCCGGGAATCGAATTCGGACCTACGGCCACTTCACCATGAGTTAGTAAAATTTCAATCTTAATATTGTGTATGTTTGACCCTGACTATTATGTGTCATAAAACGGTATCATAATGATAACACTATTTTTCATTATTGTCACGGTGGTGGCCAGGGAGGATGGGCCTACTTACCTTTATTTAGAGGTCCGCCTCGCTTCAACAGCAAAATCACCTCCAGATGACATGCCCCAACAGAAAAACACCCAAAGGGGTGGAAGGAAGGTGGAGAAGAGGGGAAGGCACAGGCTCGACTACAGACACCCCCCAATAACCAACAGAACTGCTGCCGACGAAATAATGCCACAACAGTTGCTTAAAAATTTCAAAGAAAATTTAATTATCAAAATGGGTCAAGAGAAAAAATCAAATTTAACAAAATAATTAAAAAGGGAGAGAAAATTCTATGGCCACAACAACATGCATATGGTTTAAGGCCAACATAAGTAATTTACATGAGTAGGCAAGAGACGGTTTAGCATGCTTGCTAAGCGAAATGAAAACATATAATTTAAAATTAAAAATAATGCCCAACAGAAAAAGAAAAAAGGAATACAGGTATTATTAAATGAGAAAGGGCTTGATAATGTACTAGAACGCAATACCGATCCGACATGCAGAGATCCAGGCCACGACGCAAAACTAAAAATTTAAAATTAAATTAATAAAATAAAATATGATCAATTAAGAAATCCACACATTCCTGACTGAGAAAAAACACAGGAACATTCACCAAAAACACAAGTTTAAATCAACAAGGTTAATAAAAAGCATATTAAGCTAACACCACAACATGTTTGAGTTTCCCGGTCGGCGCCAAGAGTTTGCACTCTCAAGACCAGAATGCACTCGGGCCAAAACAAAAAACAAACAAGGCCACAAATAGATGACCGCATGTCCGATCGAATTACGGCAAACAATTAGCATAATTAAATTTTAAAATCACCAGAGAGAATTAAAAAGGAGGAAGGGATTACGCTTTAACACTATTGACATGAGGCTGGTGCATCGGATCGTAAATTAAATTAATAATAGGGCAATCCCAAAGAATACCCAAAAACTAAATAAATAAAAATTCACAACGTAAAATAAACTAGAAGCGTGTCTCCAAAGGTACGAAGAAAACAATAAAATTTTTCATATCTGGTAACATTAGTAAAGGCGAAAAATTAGGCCTACCAGGTGAAACGAAATACAGAATTAAAACATTAATATAAGGCCAATATTGGAGCTCCATAACAAAATATATAAAAATTAATAACGTACCTTAAAACTTTTCTGTGGAGACACAATAAAAATAAAATAATTAACACATTTTAAATAATATAAAAGATATGAACTGCCTGAACATTGCAGCGGAAGTACACCCAAGCTGCTTCGATCATCCACGAGGCTTTCCTTGTTGTAGGCAGTAAAATACGCAGATCACACGTCATCTTCCAGGCAAATTATAAAATAATAGCCTCGCAGCACATGCATTTCCTTAGTTTTGAATAAAGTCATGTTTCGTAGAGGCTAGGGGCCACCGCCCCCAGCACGACGGAGAGACCCTCTTTCACAACCAAGTGGCTAGTTGCTTCTTGATGACAGACTATGAAGATCACAAGATGGCGGAAAATCCAACGTCAAAAACAGCATTGCATTCATGTTAATGTAATTTGTCATAGTCCAATCAAGGCTTGACACATCAAGCAACAATGTGATTATTATGTAATAAATTTGGCGGTATCAAGTATATACAGTCTTTTGTTTCATGACGTACAATAATAATATTTTTAAATATGACACGATTAGGACGAGTTTAGAAGGCACCACAAACACACTCTAGCGGTGAAGAAGGAACCACGGCTAGAAGCGCCGAAGTCCGACAGATACTGACATCTCGTGTTCATAAACGGAACCACGCCATCAGGCGGTCGTTTAAAATGGCAAGGAACACAAGTATACAGGGAAGATGGATTTTAAAAACGTTGGGACGGGCATTGCACGTAACAATCTCCCTCCCTTAAGCGTGAACACCGTTCACGAATATGCCTAGGCATAGGCAGTACTCCATACTAGTCGATTCACCAAGCATGTTTCCAGAAGATAATGTTCACCAGTTATTCCCAATTGATGGATAAAAATCGCATCGTTTTGGTTAGGAAGAGTGCAGGGTCAGATTATCAGTGATGGGATAATTGATCACCTCGCAAACCACTTAGTCAACAGCATCACTATGTCCATAAGTCTTCAGAAACGCAGAACACCAGCACCTGCAGTGCTTTCAGAGTCCGAGACACGTTAGGTAAATTTTCAATAAGTCCAATGTTTTTAGCTTTAGACGAAGTAGGTGGAACCAATGTGCCAGATATCATGCGACGCGTGGGTAGCCATTTACAAAACAGAAGCTAATCTTATTTCAAAAAGGTTTACAGAAATTACTAATTCTTACTACATTTTATAAAAGAGAAACAAAGTTGAATTTAAATGAAGAAAATCCTGACCATGACCTAGATCCGTGCTTACAAAATTTCATTAACAAGTTTACCTTTTTACAGACTATTAGTACCTTTCTACAATATGCGAGTTGAATGACTATACATTTAGCAGGAGCTACGGTCGAGGAATGACCACTCAAATTCCCAAGGAAACAGGAATACAAGGTTACCATGAGTTAGGTCTCCCACCAAGTCCAACTTACATGCTAGCATCTTTTATGAAAACATCAAATTTAGTTTCAATTTTACAATTTACCATAAAATGGGAATTTACCCAACAGTTACAAGTTGTATCCCACTAGAGTTTTTAAACTCAATTAAATTCAAAATTCCAGAAGGAACAGAAGCCTGAAGGCTTCAATGAAGGTTAGGGATACTCTACATTATACAAAATCAGTTTACAAAATTTATGGTAGCATTTCCTCATTAGAAACCTCTCCACCTCGTTTTATGTGCGACAGATGCACTCTGGAAATTTTGTGGCCTTAGGGTTTCGAATAAGAAGAGTAACAGGAGTCAAGAATGCCTCTACATAACATGGGCCTTTGAAACGAGAATTCAACTTGCTAGAAACCAGATTACTGACGCCCTTGGGCTCGAAATTGCGAACGTACACAACATCCCCAATTTCCAAATCAGTTGGCTTGCGACAGGCATTGTGTTGCTTGGCAAGTTGGTCATGTGATACCTTAACACTCTCTCTAGCCTTGTCGAATTTCGCCCTCATATCCTCGGGTGTGAAACTGTCTGGAAGGAGATCGTGCAGGTTCCACAGATTAGACAACGGAGAATTAGCCATAAACGAAAACATTAACGAAAAGGGGTGGCTTGCGTGCTCTCATGCACGGCGGTGTTGAAAGCAAAATTGAGCCAATGCAAATTAGAATCCCACTTGGAATGGTCGTCGTGGTGGAAAGCAATCAGAGCAGAACGGAGATTACGATTGACTCGCTCAGCGAGAGACGGGTTAGGAAAATAGGGAGTGGTGGTTACATGCGAAATAGCATAATCAAATAAGAATTGACGGAACTGTCGAGATACAAAGCACTTGGCATTATCTGACACCAGGTACTGACATGGTCCAAAAGATGAAAAGATGGAATTAAGACACTTTATGACGGAACTGGTCGTAGCCTGTCTGGTGGGGAAAATCCAACTAAACCGGGTGAAACCGTCAGTGCAAACAAGCGCAAATTGGTTTCCCCGACCAGAGCGGGGGAACGGACCAACATGGTGGATAAAAAGCCTCTCCATGGGTCTAGATGCCGATTCAGATGACAACAGGCCAATCTTAGTAGAAACCGGAGGTTTGCTAATACTACATGAAGCACAATTTCTAATGAGCCTCCTGATGTCCCCATCCATACTTTGCCAAATGAAGAACTGTCTGATCTTAGCACGGGTCTTGAATACTCCTAGGTGGCCACCAATAGGAGATTCGTGATAGTAACGAAAGATTTCCGGAATGAGGGCCGACGGGAGCACAATTTTAGGTGGACGGTCATGACGAGATGAACAGCACAATACACCATCGTTTAGAGAGTAGGGCTTGATCACTTCACCAGAATTGATTCGGTCAATTAGGCTAGATAAGGAGGGATCTTCTTTCTGGAATCGCCTCACATCTTCAAAAAGCACAGGGGAATTGCAAAGAATGACATTGACATAATTTACAGGTGATACAAAGTTTACGGGTTCACATTCTTGAATTTCCTCTTGGGCTGTTTCCTCATACATGCGGCTTAATGAATCAGCTACCGCATTTTCGGGCCCACGAATGTGGTGGACAGTGAACTGGAATGACAGAATCCTAGTTGCCCATCGGGCAATCCTACCAGTTTTACGTGGTTTCCCTAAGACCCAGCTCAAGGCTTGGTTATCGGTCTCAAGGAGAAACTTTGTGTGCTCAAGATACATACGGAATTTTTCCAGAGCGAACAACACAGCTAAACCTTCAAGTTCGTATATGGAATACTTCCTCTCTGCGTCCGTTAAGGTACGAGAAGCGTATGCAACGAGTTGCCTACCCAGATCAGACTCTTGCAGTAGGACACAACCAACACCACGACCAGACGCATCAGTCTGCACAATGAACTGCTTTCCAAAATCTGGAATGGCTAACACAGGGGCGTTAGAGAGAGCAAGCTTAAGATCTTCGAAGGCTGCCTGCTGAGAGGGACCCCACTCAAACTTCACAGCCTTTTTGCGTAATTGATTTAGAGGAGCAGCACGTTCGGCAAAGTTACTGATGAACTTACGGAAGAAGTTCACCATACCAATGTAACGAGCAACACCCTTGGCCTTCTTGGGTGGTTTAAAATCTCTGATGGCTTGAGTACGAGATTGGTCCACGGAGATACCAGATTCGGAAACAATATGACCCAAGAAGGAAATTTTGGGCTTGGCAAAGGAAACCTTGGACAATTTGACGGTAAGGCAAGCATCACGCAATCGATCAAGTACAACCTTCAGATGATCAACGTGTTCCTCGAAGGACTCAGAATAGATCACCACATCGTCAAGATAGTGGTACACAAATTTGAATTTAATTTCTGAAAACACCTTGTCCAGAAGTCTGCTCAACACAGCGGCTCCGGTGGATAGGCCAAACGGGACACGGGCATACTCAAACAGGTTCCAGTCAGTGGAAAAAGCAGTAACATGCCTGGATTCCGGAGAGAGGGGAATTTGGAAGTAAGAAGAATTTAAATCGAGGATCGTGAACACCTTCGCGTTGCGAAACCAACTAAAACATGTATGAAGGGCCGGCAAAGGAATGGATTGTAAAACAACCTTTTGATTAAGAGCCCTATAGTCGACCACCGGCCGAAAACCACCGTTAGGTTTTGGCACAAGGAATACAGGGGATGAATAGGCCGAGATAGAAGGTTGGATTACACCTTTTTCCAACATCTTATCGATAATCTTCCGAAGTTCAGCCATCTTGGGCGGGGCAAGGCGATACGGGCTGGAACACACCGGCACAGAAACGGTTAGCTCAATCTTGTATTCCATCAAATGGGTTACACCCAACTTATCAGTAAATACATCACTATACTCCTGACATAACCTCTTAAAGGCATCCTTTTGAAGACTCGTTAAATTTTCTAGATCAAGATCCTCAATAGTCATAGGTTCACTAACAGAATTGACAGCAGGAGAAGATAAAACCGGATTGAACGATAATTTACCTTGCGGATTAAACTTAAACCATAAGTTGCGAGCACCAAAATCAAGAAGCATACCAACATGTGACATGAAATTAGCTCCAATGACCACAGAACAAGAAAGATTTCTGGGAACAAAAAATTTAAACTTCCAAGAAAAATTTAGAATATGGATTTTGACTATCATACTACCCAAAATATTTAAGTTTGAACAATTTGCCGAAATAAAAGATTCATTGTTAGGCTCTCATTCAGGTAAATGGCAAACACTCTTCATAGATAAAAACCAGTCCTCGCTTATAAATGATGCGACACTACCAGAATCAAGCAATGCAGAAACGGGCTCGTCATTAACACAAATTTCAATAAACGGGGATATTCCTTTAACCACAGGAGAAATTCCAAAATCATTACTCACTCTAAAGAGATTACAATTAGATGACGAGGACACCCGCACCACATGTTTCACATTATGTTTAGAATTAGGCTGACTTTCCACGTCATTGCTCACCGACAGGTTAGGTAGGTCAGCGACATAAGCAGAATTAGCACGTGATGAATTAGTTTTCAAAGTGCTATCAAGATTTTCATTAGTAGGGCGACCAGAAACTTCACACGGTTTTCCCAAATTCTCATGCACAGAAATATCCTTAGAAGTAACATCCGAATTGGTCTCCAAAATCTCCCGTCATTGGTAATACACAACCTGGTTATTCGGACACACCTTCTTGACATGTCCCACGCCACCGCACGTGTGGCACTTAATATTGGGTCTTGGATGAAACATAACCTGAGGAGGGGGACGAGACATCAAGGAAGGAGGGGGACGAAACATCAAGGAAGGAGGAGGAACATTAGCTACACGAAGGGAATCTGCATGTTTCACAGCCATAGCCTCTATAACGACCTGTTTCAGCTCGACAAATGACGAAGGCCTGGTACACATAGTCATGTATGACCTATATTGAGGCGAAAACCCATTTACAATAGATGACACCAACTGTCGTTCGGTTAAAGGGGATGCAAATACCTGGGCATACACCTTAATGTCACTGACATAGTCGCTAAGTGACTCGTCCAACCTTTGGACACGATACAAGAACTTTTGCTCGAGAGTACAAAGGGCACTCGCAGGGACAAAAAACCACAACACTTCCCTAATAAACATGGCTAAGGACATGCGGAGGTGGATAGCTTCAATTAGCTTATCGCACAGCATACCGGATGCAACAGGATATAACAGTTGGAAAATCTGATTTTCCGACATCCCAAAAATCGAGGCATGGTTACCGAATTCGACCACTTGCTTTAAAATAGGACCACCTGGGTAACGTCATCTAGGTTGAAACTCTTCAACTTAGCTAAGAAACTAGAAATAGGATGAGGAATCGACCCATAATTAACGGTAGGCGAGTATGTAGCATTTGGAAAAGAGACATTGTTACCAGGGTAGCCCGCTCGCACACCCTCTACAGGATACAAAACATTTACATTGCTAGAGAAAGAACTGGGATGCAATGGGTCGGCAGGACCCAGGAAATCATTAGGTGACCTAACATGAGAAGAATGACCGTATGCAGGGTTAAGTGGTCTGGGCGAGCCAGAACCTGACAATAGAGGGGCAGGCAAACCACTACTAGAAATCGATCCCAAAACCTCAGACCTAGTAAACAGAGGTGATTCACGTACAACCCCAGAAGAACTCTCCAAATTCACAAGGTTATCTCTTAAGTCAATTAAATCGAAAGCACTATTATTGTCGGCCATTTTGAAAAACACAGAATGCAGACAGACAATACAGAAGGAAACAAATTTTAGGAATTACGAGGACAGTTTACACTTTCACAACAATACCATAACTACCAATTACCAACACCATAGATTAGGTTGACACTCGAACCCAGCCACAATACTACACAAAATCATGCACAATGCTGCCCAGAACTGCATACGTCACCGCCTGCGTGGCCCGAGAACAGGAAGCTAAATTACAAAAATTGCCACAAAGCACATGGCGAACAGCATCAGACAGGGCTCCACGATGCCTTCATTCATAGCATGTAGGCTATCAGAATACTAAGAAATCCACATTTCCCATGCCAAGAACACATGCCAGTCACTTACCAAGCTTCAATATTCACTGCGAATGTTGTATTACAAACAGGATAAAATACAGCAGCAAACACCTCGCTTGGAACAGGTCACTTACATCTCACCACATGGATATTCAGAGGCAAACATGAAATTAAACAAACGACAAGGATTAGCATTTAACAACATCGAGTGCACTGGCATGACAGATCCCATCAACAACCGCTCCATCAGCACCAGAAGGGTCCATAAAACGAGCCTGCGGGAAAGGAGGGAGGGGATAGTTGCAGAAGCGAACACGAGCTCGGTCTGCTACCAAAAAGTCACGGTGGTGGCCAGGGAGGATGGGCCTACTTACCTTTCTTTAGAGGTCCGCCTCGCTTCAACAGCAAAATCACCTCCAGATGACATGCCCCAACAGAAAAACACCCAAAAGGGTGGAAGGAAGGTGGAGAAGAGGGAAAGGCACAGGCTCGACTACAGACACCCCCCAATAACCAATAGAACTGCTGCCGACGAAATAATGCCACAACAGTTGCTTAAAAATTTCAAAGAAAATTTAATTATCAAAATGGGTCAAGAGAAAAAATAAAATTTAACAAAATCATTAAAAAGGGAGAGAAAACTCTATGGCCACAACAACATGCATACGGCTTAAGGCCAACATAAGTAATTTACATGAGTAGGCAAAAGACGGTTTAGCATGCTTGCTAAGCGAAATGAAAACATATACTTTAAAATTAAAAATAATGCCCAACAGAAAAGAAAAAAAGGAATACAGGTATTATTAAATGAGAAAGGGCTTGATAATGTACTAGAACGCAATACCGATCCGACATCCAGAGATCCAGGCCACGACGCAAAACTAAAAATTTAAAATTAAATTAATAAAATAAAATATGATCAATTAAGAAATCCACACATTCCTGACTGAGAAAAAACACAGGAACATTCACCAAAAACACAAGTTTAAATCAACAAGGTTAATAAAAAACATATTAAGCTAACACCACAACATGTTTGAGTTTCCCGGTCGGCGCCAAGAGACTGCACTCTCAAGACCAGAATGCACTCGGGCCAAAACAAAAACAAACAAGGCCACAAATAGATGACCGCATGTCCGATCGAATTACGGCAAACAATTAGCATAATTACATTTTAAAATCACCAGAGAGAAATAAAAAGGAGGAAGGAATTACGCTTTAACACTATTGACATGAGGCTGGTGCATCGGATCGTAAATTAAATTAATAATAGGGCAATCCCAAAGACTACCCAAAAACTAAATAAATAAAAATTCACAACGTAAAATAAACTAGAAGCGTGTCTCCAAAGGTACGAAGAAAACAATAAAAATTTTCATATCTGGTAACATTAGTAAAGGCGAAAAATTAGGCCTACCAGGTGAAACGAAATACAGAATTAAAACATTAATATAAGGCCAATATTGGAGCTCCATAACAAAATATATAAAAATTAATAACGTACCTTAAAACTTTTCTGTGGAGACACAATAAAAATAAAATAATTAACACATTTTAAATAATACTAGATGAAACCCGTCAAAACATGACGGACAATGGAAAACAAATTTACTGAAGAAGCTTCTTATATAAGTTACATTCTTTGTACGATTACTTTTTAGCACTATTGCAACTTTAAGGGCGTCAAAAGATAGCACTCTCAGCATTGCAACATATTGCTGGTCATGACTGAAAACGTGATGAGGTCATCATCATCTTGCACAGTTTCCAGCCACTGGCCGGGTCTGTTTGGAACACAAGCCTTTCCTACGTCTTCTGTCTTCCCACCATCTCTCAGCCTCCACCCTTGTCCAGTCTTCTCCTCTCTTCTTCACGCTTTCTTCCACCCCCTTCAGCCACCTGTCTCTCGGTCTCCCTCTTGGTCTCTTTCCTTCCCACTTCGTCTCGTGTATCCTCCTGGGTATCCTCTTCTCCCCCATTCGTTTTACATGTCCATACCATCTAAGTCTAGATTTCTCTATACCATCCTGTAATGGTTCCTCCTTCATTAATTCTCTGGTCCTCTCATTTCTTATTCTGTCCCTCTTTGTAGCTCCAATACTGCTTCTCAAGAACCTCATCTCACTGGCCTGTATTTTGCTCTTCTCCCTTCCTTTCATAACCCAGGTCTCCGAGGCATACGTCAGGATAGGGACATAGTACGTCCGATATATGATATTTTTGCTGTTCTGAGGGACATCCTTGCTCCATAACATGCTTCTTACACTCCTCCGGAATGCTTCTGCCTGTCTCCCCCGTTCATTTATTTCTCTATCGTTTCTTCCATTCTCTTGTATCAGGCTTCCCAGATACTTGAAACTCTCCACTTTATTCAGCTGTTCCCCACCAATTGTTATTCCTGTTGTGGTTCTTTCCTTCTTCCTTGTTGTGATCACCATCTCACTCTTATTTATGCTAAATTTCATCCCATAACCTTGTATCACTCCTTCCCACACGTCCAACTTTTCCTGTACCTCCTCCTCCTTGTTTCCCCAAATCATCAAATCATCTGCAAGCACCATTCCTTCCCCAATTACTTGTGGCACTCGGGTCATTATGTCATCCATCACCACAATGTAAAGTAACGGTGACAGTGCACTTCCTTGTTTCAGGCCGTTTCTCTGTTCCAACCAGTCCGATCTCTCTCCTCCCACTTTCACACAGCTCACGCTTCCCTTGTACATCTCCTTTATCCTCCTTATAGTACATTTTTCTATTCCTCTATCCTCCAGGGACTTCTATACTTTGTTTCTGCATACACTGCCATATGCTTTCTCAATGTCCAGGAAGGCCATCAGTAGATCTGTTCCATACTCATAGTGCTGTTCTTGTAACTGCCTTACAGCAAAAATCAAATCCACTGTGGACCTTCCTACTCTGAAGCCATGTTGTTCTTCCCTCATCCCTCCTTCTATCCTTGTCCTAATTTTTCTTTCCAAAACTTTCTCAAACATCTTTGCACAATGGCTCATCAGTGTTATTCCCCGATAGTTTCTGCATTCTGTTCTACTACCTTTCTTGCAGATCGGGACAATTATTCCCTTTTTCCAGTCCTCTGGGGTCTTCCTTTCCTTCCCTGCCGTCTTCATCACTCGGTACAACCATTGTATCCCCACCTCTCCTGCTGCTCTCACCATCTCCACACTCAACTCATCCACACCCGGTGCCTTCCCTCCTTTCATCTTCCTCACTGCATCTTCCACTTCTTTCCATGTTAAGTCCTTTTCTGTTTGCAGTTCATCTACTGTACCTCTTCCCCGATTTCTTCCTCCTCGCCGTGGTTTCCATTTGGGTTCAGGAGTTCTTCAAAATATTATTTCCACATTTTCTTCAGTTCTTCCCTGTTCTCTATCTCTTGTCCCCTTTTGTTCACCATTCTAACATAATCCGCAGGATCCTACCGCCTCTTATTCTTTACCATCCCATACAGGACCTTTTTTGTACCTTCACTATCCTGCTGGTCATGACTTAAAACGTGATGAGGTAAATAGCCCAATACGTTCAAGTGTTTAGCTTGATTGATTGTGATAACGTAGGCCGAGCGAATAGGACATTGTTGCCTATTAAAAGAAAATGTACTGTACCTGCAAGTGTTTTATCGGAAGGTGTTAAATCAAGTCGTAGGATTTGAGCTCTCTGCCTAATATTACTGCACCTATTATATCCGAATCCAAGCAATTTCTTACATTTTTCTTACAATTAATATATTACCATATGTGAGTCCTTGGGAAACGTTCAGATTTCTAAGGAGCATAACTATGACTCAAACGTTCGGAGTATGTGGAGGCGAATCACTTAATTCCAAGGAATTGAAAAATTCAATAATAGGGAAATGAAGTAGCTGGCTTTCATCTTCAGTATCCAATCTGTTAACGCTGATGTATGTGTTTTAACTACTGGTTATAAGTTCAATGACTTTTAAATTAATATACATTGTTGCAGCTTGGCAAATATGTTATATTCCAGCAGATCAATTTTACCCTCACAACAGTAAAGACCAAAGTAACCACGCATAGATTTTACGCAAGAGACATGCAATGTAGAACAATGTTTACATTTGATCGTCAAAGACCTTACAGTACAATGTACTGCATAATATCTGGAATTGTTTCTGAAATGGCCTATTTATATTGGATTTTAAATGTGGCTTCGTATTATTCGATAACACTATAGTGTCCTGCAATAACGGAGCCGCTAAATATTAAATGGCAAATAATACTTCCATTGCCGAAATCAACTGCGTAGTTAGACTCAGTACTCTAAACAAATAATCATCAAACAATTGTCTGATACAATGAAGTTCAACATTACCGTCCAGAGACTTTCATACTCAAGTTGGTTGGTGAGGAGAATGCGATGAGACTGATCGCTTCTAATAAATTCCTTATAATTGTTCCAGCCAGCGAAATTTTTTGCAATAGCTTGAAAACGCAGCTCAGAATGACGTTCTTCATTTTGTTATAAACAGTACGAAACTGCTCTAAATAAGCAATTTCCATCACCTGTTATAGGTTATGGCAGTACATTTTGCAGGGGAACATAGAATCACTTCGCCAACTACTGGAACGACCATAGGCCTATACTCAATACTCACTTCGGTAGTCACCCTAATGGAGGCAGTTTTTGAATTCTATGTCCCGTGCATGTCAAAAATCGTATTAACACATGGTGGCCCACCTATTCTTGTCTATCGCCCCGGACACCCGGGTTAAGTTACATTTCCTGCTCTGCCAAGAAATTTAATTCTGGTCTGAGGGCAAAAACGGGGCACATTCAGTCTCTTGAGGTATTACTAAGAAGAGGAAGGTTTAATTCCCAGCTCGACAATCTTGGATGTGGTTTTCCGTGGTTTCCCACTTCCACTTAAGGCAAATACCGGGATGGTTCCTAACTTAAGGCCTTGGCCGTCTCCTTGCCATTTACCACCTTAATTACAAATACACACAGTAATGCAGCCATCACAATAACACAGGTTATGAGAGAAAATTTCACACATGCACATGCACACCCAAGTACACGGGGCTGAGTGACCACGATGTCGGAGCCCTTCAAACGAATTATGTTTGCCAAGTGTCTCTCATGGCGAAAGCAATTGTAGACACGCGCGAGTGCCTGGAAAACTACTTTTATCTTTAATAATTTAAGAGTATATCGACGATGCATAATTATAACTTTTAGTCTAGGACGCTAATAACTTGACCACCGAAGCATTGGGAAGAAATTGCAATATTAAGATACATAAACAACATAGCCTACACATTCAACTGTCGGTTAATGTTCCTCAAAATTTCCCTTCTTAAATAGTCCCCTCCTTTATAATTCTCCATCACGTGAAAACGTGCCATGTCTTGTGTTTTAAATATATCGATGCAATGGTGCTGCCATCTGCTGTCAGTTATTGGAACTATATGGGCGATGTACTGCCATATGTTGTCAGTTAGAGGAACTGATTGCAGATATTTAAACGGCGTACTGAGGACAACAGTTTGCTCTTTTGATCACATGCTGTAATGCAATGGTAAAACGGAAATAAAACGTATTGAGAGGGAATGTAGAAATATGTATCTTTAACAGACATAAAACCGTACTAATACTCCTTGATTAAACAATATTTCAGTGGTAAAAAAAAAAAAATTGGCGAGGGCTGGGATCGAACCGGTGAACCTTGGAACCACAGTCAGTCGCCTTAACCACATAGCTAGTCGAGCACTCTTGTTTCGCAGCAGACGCAGCCGTTCATTATCTTCAAAAGCCGCTGTCTGAAGGAAATAATCCATTTCATTATCCAAATAATGTTGCACATTCGTATACGTTCATACTGTTATTATATTTTATTGTCAGAACTTGGTTAATGTATGATTTCAATTACATGGAAGCTTATTAAATAACTTACATTTTAATGGACTTCTCACCGCCATTTTGTCATGATCCCAGGCGGATTGTGCGCATGCGTGAGGGGCAAGAATTCTGCTATTTTCTATATTAATTCAAAAATATACCGTAATATATTTGTTTATTTTAGAGACACTCTGCAAATCTAGAGGCCAAGAGCTTTCGTTAGAGTGCTCTACGAAGTAAATCGGTTCAGTCGTTCTCTCAATCTCGTGGTAACAAAAATCACCTTACTGTTTTAAATATATAGATAGATAAAAGATATGAACTGCCTGAACATTGCAGCGGAAGTACACCCAAGCTGCTTCGATCATCCACGAGGCTTTCCTTGTTGTAGGCAGTAAAATACGCAGATCACACGTCATCTTCCAGGCAAATTATAAAATAATAGCCTCGCAGCACATGCATTTCCTTAGTTTTGAATAAAGTCATGTTTCGTAGAGGCTAGGGGCCACCGCCCCCAGCACGACGGAGAGACCCTATTTCACAACCAAGTGGCTAGTTGCTTCTTGATGACAGACTATGAAGATCACAAGATGGCGGAGAATCCAACGTCAAAAACAGCATCGCATTCATGTTAATGTAATTTGTAATAGTCCAATCAAGGCTTGACACATGAAGCAACAATGTGATTATTATGTAATAAATTTGGCGGTATCATGTATATACAGTCTTTTGTTTCATGACGTAGAATAATAATAATATTTTTAAATATGACACGATTAGGACCAGTTTAGAAGGCACCACAAACACACTCTAGCGGTGAAGAAGGAACCACGACTAGAAGCGCCGAAGTACAACAGATACTGACATCTCGTGTTCATAAACGGAACCACGCCATCAGGCGGTCGTTTAAAATGGCAAGGAACACAAGTATACAGGGAAGATGGGTTTTAAAAACGTTGGGACGGGCATTGCACGTAACAATTATGAAACACATTCTCCCACCAATCAGAGCTCAAGAAACAGTTGTTTGACGAATTAGATAAGGTTAGCATCGCACCTGCGTGGAGTTCCAAGGCCTTCTAAACTGCGTTGCCTAATGTCATAGTGGGGTAATCGAGAAGGCCATGATCGAATACAAGGCATTCTCTGCGTCTTATGCGCTCTGTTCAGACATAAAACTGGCGAAATCTCGACAGATATTTCTGAATATTTATCTTCGAACATAAAATAGTTATAATAATTATAGTCGAACATAAACAGTCGTATGCAACTCGCCTATAATGGTAATTAAGACACTCGTATGGAAATTATAAAACTCGCTTACGCTCGTTTTATAAATATACTCGTGTCTTAATTATAGCCATAATAGGTTCGTTGCATAATGTACTATTATAACTTAGCCAATAAGTTAAGATTAGAGTATAACAAAATTTACAATTATGTTATGCTCTAACCAAAGCAACACTTTCTTAATTTTTATTGGCTTTTTACGGGGGGGGGGGGCTGGAGCCCCCTCAGCACCCCCCTTATATACTCCCCTGTATTCAACAGTCCCATGTACTGATGTATATTAAGAATCTGCCATATGTAATTCTATGCTTTCATATTCCCTTGGTTACTGGGTTAGGGATGAGCTAGTGTTGCATAAGGAGCTAGGTCATATTTTATGCTATACAGTCCTGTGTATTTGGGTGTGGAATATATTTGATAACCTATGTTAATGAGATGGCTGAACTAGTGTGGGTATTTGTAAATTGGTTATAGGATTGTAAAGGAGGTGGCCGTGACCTCAAGTTAGGAACCATCCCAGCATTTGCCAGGAGTAGAAGTCAGAAAACCACGGAAAGCCACTTCCTGGATGACTGAGATAGGAATCAAACCTTCCTATTCTCAATTTTGTCTCACAAGGCTGAGTGTATCCCGTTCTAGCCCTCACACCAGAATTCAAGTTTCTGCAGAGCCAGGAATCGAACCTGAACCTAGGGGGCGACAGCCAAACGCTAGCCGCAACACCTCGAAGTGGCCGGTTGGGGGTGAGGTAAGAACAGATTTTATAAGGCGGATTGTTTTACGAATGGATGTCCCTCCTAATGCCAACCTCATCAGAGAGTCTAATGGGAGAGAACTGAAATTGGACAAGACGTTGGTAGGAAGCAATCACCCGATAGCCTATAGTAAGATGGAGTAATGTTTGAATCATACGTACTGTACGTAAACACTCCTCTTTGCCTGATGAGAGGGAAACCCAGAAATACATCTGGATAACCAAATGTAATATAAGAAGTCATCATATAGAAACCCGTTTGGAAGTCGATCCAAAGAAACGTGATCAATGATTGAAGGTATAGTGCATATACGTTTTGTAAATAAAGAGAACTATGATTACCGTTTGTTTCTTCATTTCTTAAGAGATATCTCCTTTGATCTTGGTGTAGCTGGAAATTGTGCAGGACTAAGGAATATAATTCTACAACAGTATTTTGCCTAGGCTACAAGGTTTCGAAAAAAAAACAAAAGAAATACTGTTGTAAATTAAACTCCTTATGGTTACACTAAGTAATATTTAAGAAAGAATGTGCCCAGAGAACATGTTACGGGTATTAATTCCAAATCCTTCTTTCTTTGAGGAGATTGGTCTTGTGTAAAGGCACTGTCATTCAAATGTTTCCGTTTTATTACAATATTTTGGTGCAAACTTCCGTGTCGGTCTCTGAAGGCGTATCTTGTGTCCATAGTATCTTTCGACGACTCCTTCAATATCACTGCAGTGTCTACCTGAGCGGCATAGCCACTTGCTTTGGAAGAAATCTATCGAGTTTTAATGCTGCACTGATTTGTATAATCTACCATAGGGCTCATCAATAATGTATTGCTGAATTAAAAGAAAACGTTATTGAATTACTACCAATAAGTTGTTTTAACAATCTTGATTTGTGTACGTTATTACAATTATAACATTGATAAACAATTAATAACATAACTACATTAAAATAATGTATGTGATTATCTATTCATGTTTAGCCGGTAAGCATCGAAGTTTATTCGAAGTATAGGCACTTCTACTAGCTGCCACATACTGTATTTTAAGGGCATAGTGGTACGGTGAATTATTCCATAAATGATTGGTTCCATGCTTGTGGCGGATACAGATTACAAGTTTTACCTTGATCGGCCATTCACAATTTATAAGCATATGGACAGACAACAATTATATTTTTGCGCGTATTCGTCATTTGTCAGAAATGCGTAATTAACGCAAAACTGCGTGGTAACTCATAATAGACAGACATACAGTACATTGATTCTTATATATAGATATTTCGGAGAAAATTTCAAATATATTGTCTGCTGGTTTATGGTATGGCCCTGAATAATGTACATAATATCGTAAAATTTACGTCCTATTTCACACACAAAAATATTGTTGAAACTACGATGTTTCATATGATGTTTATGCTCCTCCCTTAGAAAAACTATTCGCTGTGTTCAAAAATCCCAATATACTAAATACGGACCTCCATTTCTACCCTTAGTAAGTTTATTTGTACTTATCTCCAAACAGCAATTTCACGATGAATGCATGCCTAATATGTATGAAACATTTCGTAGGATCGTGACTTACAGCTTCTAGTAGTATGGATCCATAGATTGTACAGAACGATTCTATGTACATGCAGCAATTAGTCTCACAGAGGGACATATTGTGCTGTATATCAGCAAAGCACTTCATCATTGATCATTATATTACCTGAGCTGCAAATGTCAAATTTTCAACATAGTTTTTTTTTTTCATTTCGGCAATTTCTGACTAAATAAATAATTCGCACGTGACATGTGTTCACGACCATGCCAACAACCGGCAGAAAAAGTATTTTTACTTTTCTCTGAAGCACTCTCTATATGTATAATGAATCGTTCTTTATGAAGAACTCGGGAATGAACAGACCACTAGTATCATGAAACTAAATGCCAAGGAAGACCGTTTTGTTCATTGTTATGACAGGAATAACCTGTTTACATGTCACTCCTTCGGTGAGCACTTTCCGTTAGTAGCCAGAGCTCACTGTCTGCGTTCTACTCATAGTTATTATAAGAGGACTAATGTTCAAGTTACAGCTGATTTAATACCCAGTACCTGTGAGTAGCTCGGAGGTTTTGTACATGCAACTTATAGGAACAATGTCAATATGAAGTACTCCCAAATTCTGTTCAGCACGACGGTAACCACTGTCATATCTCATAAAATAAATGCGAATTTCCGTATATGAATGTCCAAGGTCCAAATATCACTTTTAATATTAAGGTAAGGTATTAAACTTTTAGATTTGTGGCGTATATGAAGTAGAAGACATATGGCTGTTAACCAGGGAGTTAAAATCACTCCAAGTGACCACGTATCGAACCTGGAACCACGGGATTTCTGGTTGGCTTCCCTATCCTTAGAGATACAGCGTTCAGTCACTGTGTCCTTGAAAACTTTTATCAACAGGCATGGCTATTTATAGTAATTTTAACAGCATCATATTAATATGACTCAGTATAGGCATTTTCGAAGAACATCATGTTATTATCTTTCTTCTTAGCCTTTTATAAATGGAATGCTCTATTTGTACACAACACGACCTAATAGCTGGAAGACCTGAATGCGTATCAAAAGGGGTCGTAAATATACAATTCTCAGAAAATTCTCACAGTGGCTTGTAATAATATATCGCAGATTGAAACGGCCATGCCAGTAGATGTTGCCAAGCACAAAGGAAGTGATTTAACAGGGTATAGTGGATCTTACGTTCGCAGAACCCAAGTAGGAATACTATAAACATAGTTAAAATTAAGGTTTTATGTAAAATAAATGTACTTGAGTAATATTAATGATACAATATTAAAATATCCCATGATTCCCAAGTTACAAACAAAGTTGCTTCAAGGTGTTTGTTTTTGGTGTGCTTGTCAATAATATAAAGTGGAAGGAATGATACAGGTCAAAAGAAATGTATAAACAATGTTCACTTTCTGAAAGCTCTGATAACTTACGTCAAACTGTGTCATGGTGCTGAATCTGCTGCCTTCAATCGTTGGGAGATTAAAGAGGGACCATAGATCACTCCTCAGTGGAGTGATTGTATGGTATCACAGGGCTTGTCGCAGTAAATGGAGGCTGCACGAGTACTCATCGGTCATAATTCAATTGGCCGACCCTCCAGATAGGCGCTAATAGCAATTGTACGTGAGTGGACGCGGTTAATTGTGGTAGGCGAATAGACCCTAAGGCTGGTTAGCTGGCAGGCTGGACAGATGAGGATCTTCGTTCTCTGCACATCATGCATGTAACATCTTGCTTCCTGTGGCTTGCATAGCAAACAGAACGAGCTCACGTATCTAGATAGCTGTTTGCTGTTCTAAAATGTAAATAATATGTACTGTATGAAGGGATATTAATGAAGCAAGCTTAAAGTACTTCATATATATATATATACTGCTGTTTTTAAATTTCATAGAGGTATAACGAATGTGGAATCTACTTTACGATACTCGGAATTACAAAATTAGTTCTACAGTATGGTACAACGTTTGTGCTTAATATGGACAAAATTATAATATTCTCTGATTTTGGCTAGTTATTCGCAAATGGTTGAAAAATTATTTTCTCATGTAAAATGGCAGATGTTCCACCCGAAAAAAAGAGAGAAAATTTACATTTCCTTTATTCAACTCTACATTGCACTCTAATTTAGGCAAAACCTTGATATACAGGTTGTAACACTAAACTTATCATGCAACTCCTAGTTGGAGTTTCTAAATATATTTTCACTGGCTTCTTAGCCTACCTCTATGATTTTTCGTGGCTCAGCGGACACGCTCTTGCTTGCTGCGCCCAAGGTTGCAGGATCAAATCCTCGCGCAGCCAGCTGGCGTTTGAGGGTGCGCAAATGTGAGGGAACCGTGGTACGTTAAATATCCATTTCGGGGCAAAACTCCAGCACCCCGGTGTCCCTAAACGTCGCAGTAGTTAAATGAGACATAAAACAAATAACATTATTATTATTAATATCGGAAGAGTATGTCTATCAATGGTTAAATTGTGAACAATAACTATCCTATAGTATCCATCATGGTTTTTGGTTTGGCAGTAGGTTTTTAAGACCAGATGTCGCTCTTGACATTAACCCTCCTCCTTTTTTCGGGCTTGGGACCGGCAACAGAGGTTAGTGAGCAACTCAATCCACCCATTAACTGCTGCAGGAGGAGTTATCGTGTTTTCATGTTCACATGTCCTGAGATGAGAGGAGGACTACGCGGGGAATAGAGTTGGAAATCTGGAAATTGAGGGGTCAAGAAGGAGAGGAAGACCAAGCATGAGATGGAAAGTCAAAGTTACGGGAGACCTCAGAGAAAAAGGATGGAAGAGGGAGGAAGCATGGGATAGACATTTATGGAAGAGAAGAATCCAACAAAGTAACGCTGACCCTTCGTGACGTGGGAAAAGGCTCAGATAAGGAAGCAGAAGAATAATAATATCGTATGGCCTCGGGTGTCGGGTGCAAGCTTTGTTATTTGACACACAAAGGGTAGCTTGCATGTCAAATTTTGTTGTTCCTTGAAGCACTATGAAAGTCAAGGCGGTTAGATATCTAAGCTCCTTGAACACTATAGCGCTTTCTAGTAGAGAAATGAGGAACTTAGTGTTGGCGGAAACTCCCGAGATTAATTTTGCCATTATGAACACGATCTACTGGATTCAAGTGGGTTCTTTGACATGCCAACATCGTATGACATGGTGCTGTAATTTTTGCCGCTTTTCAAAAATCACTTACCACGGCCGGGAGTGAACCTGCAAGCTTGGGGTTAGTAGACCGACACATTGACCACTCACCCACCGTGGCAAGCGAAGCAGAAGAAGAAGGAGAAGAAGAAGACGAGGAATAAAAATAAGTATCTTACAGTAGTCACCACATGCCAAACTTAGCCTACATAGTTTTATTGTAATAATATTTTATATGTAGTTTATAAGTTTTTATGTAATGTCTCTATAGTTATGCTATATTACTTGAAATAATGTGATGCATGAGAATTAGATTATCCCGGTCGCAATGATGACAGACGAAGTCTCTCATCTAAGAGATCGTGTACTGTATAAATAGTACAAGTCACAGGCTTTAACTTAGTTTAAGAGAATTAAAATGGCTGACATATGAGAGACTTCCCTTTATGCTGTTCTAATGAAGGCACTTTATAATTGCCGAATTAGAACTAAGGGTTAGCTCAGTGTTCGTAAAAGCCGGTTATTATGGCCCATAGGCTTGAATCCCGCATTGGAACTTGAACTATTTTGTGCAATACCATCCCAAATATGTACACGTATACATTGGTCGTTAGTATGTTTTAAATGCTTACCACGGTGGGTGAGTGGTTAACGTGTGGGTCTACTAACCCCAAGCTTGCAGGTTTGCTCCTGGCCGTGGTAAGTGACTTTTGAAAGGCGGCAAAAATTTTCGACACGCATGTCATACGATGTTGGCACGTTAAAGAACCCATTTGAATTCAGTAGGCCGTGTTCATAATAGCAAAATTAATCTCGGGAGTTTCCGACAACACAAAGTTCCTCATTTCTCTACTAGAAAGTGCTATAGGGCTTAAGAAGCCTAGATATCTAACCTCCTTGACTTTCATAGAGCTTCAAGGAACAACGGAATTCGTCAAATAACAAAGCTTGCACCCGAGGCCATACGATATTATTATTATTTTTATTATTATTTTTTAAATGTTCAGTTCTATGGGGCCCTATCAAACAGTCTCGAAATTATAATAATAATAAGAATATATTTCAGCCGAAAGGCCATAAAATTGCATACAAAGACCTGATATAACACAGAATCCTCTATACTTCACTGTAGTCGTTAAACATCTTAGTTCTCTTCTGGAATTCCACACAGTGGTATCATCCTAATTTTTTCGAAGTTATAATCTTTAATATTAAGAATGATCAAACAAACGTTTACTGGATGTTGGCAGTACTAAAGTCACTAAAATATTTCAAATTAAGTGGTTTTTAAGCGTTATGTTAAAGTTTTAATATTTTTACCGTTACGTTATATAGCCTAGTTTATGGTGGCCGTAAAGTTGGTTTTAGTTCACATTAATTATAGGTGTCACTGACTTCGACGGAAAGTAAAAACTGACAAGTTGGTATCCAGGAATGTATTAATTTTTATTGAAAAATGATATATAAGACAAATATACAAACATGCATCCATACATGCACAAACAGAAAGGTGCAAGCAAACTCGAATTGGACTGATGTCATAAAACTAATTTCAACTACAAATCCTAATTTAATTAATTTATTCCTGGTCTTTAAAAACCCTAACTACTAATTTGTGACCTTGGTGTAACATTTTATTCCCTACACTACTTACACTCATAAACCTATGATATCGTAAGCATTGTGACAAGAAATGTCTTTCACCTGTAATGCTATTTTCATTTTATGAAAAAAAAACAACACAAGATGTTCAGTATAGTACATATAGCCTACTTTCTCGTAAATGCATGGGTATTGTTATAACAACTCCTTGAAAAGCAAGGAGTATAATTGAATGTTGGTTGTAGTAGCTTGTTGAAATACAACAAGAATATGAGGTGCCCTTTGCTAGTGCTATCTCTGTACAAAATTTCATTCAATTCGGTTTCACCGTGTTTGATTTAATATGATGAATCGATTTGCACACATACATGGCCGCTATCTGCAAACTATTGGACTGATGACATTGTAGTTCAGTCAAAACATGCTTCCCATAAAAAGGTATGTTGCTTCAAAATTTGGTAGAGATCAAATAATTATGTTGGTCGTAATTTCATTTAAGCTTTTAACATTTGGGTGGCCAACATTACGTTTCCGTCAAGATGGTGACAATAAAAAATATGACACTGAGTTGCCTTTTGCAAGTGCTATCTCTGTACCAAATTTCGTTCAATTCCGCTTCACCGTATATGAATTGATAGGAGGAATCGATTTCCACACAAACATGGCCGCTATCTGCAAACTATAGGGATGATGACCTTGTCGTTTGGTCAAAAGATTCTTCGTACATAATGGTATAATGTTGCTAAATTTGGTAGAGATCGGATGATTTGGTTGGTCGTAATTTGATTTAAGCGTTTAACATTTGGGTGGCCTCCATTACGTTTGCGTCAAGATGGCGGCAATATAAAACATGACACTGATGTGCCCTTTGCTAGTGCTACCTCTGTACCAAGTTTCGTTCAGTTTGGTTTCACCGTGTTCGAATTGATGTGGGGGACAGACATTCAGAGTACACACACTCACAGACACACAATGCTTTGCCCTGTGTTGATCTCATAAGTCTACTTTCATTTTTTGCACAAATCGGAAGTATAGACTTATGAGATCACCTTTTGTCCGTGTGTGTGTGCGTATGCGTGTGTGTTGTGTGTGTGATGTGTGTGTCCCCCTGTAATAACATCTAAACGGCTGGAGCGATTTCGATGAAACTCGGTAAGGTCATAGTACCATTTTTGCCAACCCCGACCTTGCCCTTCAATTTTTTTTTAAGTTTCACCACTCCAACATGGCGGCTGTGCGAAATATTACACCAGGATTCAATATCTCCGAAACTATTACCGATATCACCCTGAAATTTTCTACGGTGATAAAGGGAACTAATAGAAGTTCATTTAAAGGAATTTCAAACACCTGATATCTACAAAACCAACATGGCGGCCATGCGAAATTGCGGATTTTAAATAGACGTTTCTCGCGACCAACCAAACGCACTTAAACTTGGTACAGTATATGTTTTTAAACACTGTAATGCACTGACACCTAATTGCGTTCAATTGTTTACATAACCTAAAAATGGCGGCAGTGCGAAATATTTCACTGGCATTCTATATCCCCGAAAATATTTCTGATATCACCCTGAAATTTTGTATGAAGATAAGGGCTCTACTAGAAGTTCATCTCAAAAGTCTGATAACTACTAAACGAACATGGCGGCCAAGCGAAATTGAACGTTTCAAATAAACCTTTCTCGCGATTTAATGATCCAAACGCAACGAAACTTGGTACAGCAAATGTTTATACACATTGTAATGCACTGGCATCTCATTTATTTCAATTGTTTTCAAAACCTCCCCCATCTAGCTCCATTCATTCCATTCCTGACCCGGTTGGAGTCTGGAAGCAGGCTATGGATTTTCATTTTCGTTTTCAAAACCTCAGGATGGCGGCTGTGAGAATTTTAAAATTAAGTTTTCATTTCTTGTGTCGTAATCATGCGATCGAAGTGAACGTTTGAATATGAACTTACGCAATAATTTTCCATTCATGGTACATAACTCTATGTCGTATACATATAACAATCCAACATGGCGACCATCCAAAATATTTTGACGGTTCTCAATATCTACGAATCTATTACAGCAATAAAACTGAACTGTTTTATGTTCATAGGGGCTATATACATCAGTTCACCTATAGGACTTTCAATAACCTGGTGATCACAAATCCAAGATGGTGGTGACGCGAAGTATAAATATTTAAATGGATGTTTCTCGCAATTTAACCATCCGAGTGCAGTTAAAGTTTAAACGGTAAATGCTTATACAAATGTTAATCCACTGGCATCTAATTTTATTTCAATTGTTTACATAAGCACAAGATGGCAGATGTGCAATATTTTAAAATCTTGTGTCCACATCATATGATTGAAGTTTGAATAGACTACTACACGTACACAATAATCTTCATGTATGTATGTATGTCTACCCCTTATTATTCCCGTTTTTCCTACGGGGTCGGGGATGAGATGCGATGGAAGTCTTTGTGGCGGATGATTTTTGCGGCCGGATGCCCTTCCTGACACCAACCTCATGAGAGGAGTTAATGAGAGATGAAATGAATGATGGTGAATGAAACTGGGGAAGGATGTGGAAGGAAGCGGCCGTGGCCTGTCAGAAGGTACCGTCCCAGCATTTGCCTGGAGTTGAAAATGGGAAACCTTGGAAAACCATTTCAAGGACGGCCGACGGTGGGGATCGAACCCACGCGCCTTCCGAGTCAGCAGAGAGCTTGGCCCCATGACCTAACGCAGCGCTTTAGCGAGCGCAGCCACTACTGTCGGTCACACAATAATCTTCATGTAATAGTACACAACGCTAAGACCTACATTATATAAAACTCCAACATGGTGACCATCCGAAATATCAGACGGTTCTCAGTATCTACTAATCTATTAGGGCCTACAGCAATCAAACTGAAATTGTGTATGTTGATAGAGGCAATTAACATAAGTAAGATACATGAAAATAGGCGTTAGTACTTCACTTAACTACTTGTTATAAATAAATCCATAAGGTGGATATTTGTCAACATCAAGTTTGACTGAACTTTAAAGCTGGATCACTCGATTATTCGATAATTAGATGTGCTGTGAACGGCATCTATTAGATTATTTCTTGAAAAGAATGATGTGATATTTCAACCAGGCAATTAGCGATACCCATTGGCCGTATGAGCGCGTACTAATTAATTTTTAAGTACATTATAACTCCTTGTCCAGTAATACAATTTTCTCCCCTTTCATTTCCCTCTGTTTACGGCTGTTGAAACCATTAATCGCTCTGATCCGTCCGCCCCCGCAACCTAAATAAATGAAGCAGGGGTCACTCGGTGCAAATAATCACATTACCAAGCGGTTTAATAAGATACACACAATATTGGCGACCGTTCTTTCATGTGGGAAACGAGCTTATTATTGGACTAACATGGTGTTTAGCCGTGACATTGCAATAGTGCATAATTCTTCTCGATTGAAGGCCAGCCGAGGATTAGTGGAACTCCCACAGTAAACTGTATTGCAATGAATTGATTACATTAATTTAATGCCAATTCGGCAGCAATGTCCTGTGATTTGATGCAGTTAACGTTTTATTCGAAACAAGCATCAAATGAACAATGAGAATAGGAGGACTACAAGGGAGTGGCGATAACAGGTAGAATATAAATTACACTTTACATTCCATCGATAATGGCAAATTAAATGGCTTCCATATTGTAATTTAGAGGAATGGAATCTATTTCCATTAGGGGATAATATCTCCCATTATCTTCTGTTTCATCACTGGATGCTTTACATCCTGCAAACTAACGCACTGATTTCCGAAACTAAGAACAGATAATGAGTTTGTTGTCTAAATACTGAATGTATAGGGTGTTCTAGAAATTTTGATTGGGATAGAAATGTGAAAATTCTTAATATTCCTTTTACACAACGGGGTCAGCGATTAGGTGGAATGAACCACCGGTGAATATCTCTTTACGTCTGGATTCCATTCCTGGAATTAATCCACCAGTCTTAAAAGTGTACAAAAATCACAATAATATCACAAATTACACCTATACATGGTGTAGGGAGGAATCATCCACAGCCTATTAAAAAGTGCAATGCAGGCATTTGCACTGAATTTAAAATGGAAAACTACGGAATAGAACTTCTCAAGGAATCAATCACTTGCCATACACAATCCACGGACTCAGCGAGGGAACTCACCACTACTGCCTCTACGGGCAGAGTCCTAGAGCTGGGAACATCGAATCGGAAAGGATACAACTGGTGAGGTGGGATTGGCACCTCGCCCAGGCAGCCTCACCTGCAAAGCGAACAGGGGCCTCATGAGGGAAGGTAAGGGATGGGTAGGATGGATAGGCAAGGAGGAGGGAAGGAGGCGGCCGTGGCCTTGAAGAAGGTACCATCCCGGCATTTGCCCGAAGACGAAGTGGGAAACCACGGAAAACCACTTCAAGGATGGCCACCCGAGGCTGAGTAGACCCCGTTCCAGTCCTCGTACCACTTTTCAAATTTCGTGGCAGAGCCGGGAATCAAACCCAGGACCTCCGTGGCGGCAGCTAACCATGCTGACCGCTACGCTACGGAGGCGACTGGGTTGTAGTATGTAGTATATTTCTTTGGAATTCCCGTCCAACGTACGAACTAGCGAATGAGTGACTTCACGTTATTACAACACAAACGTTTCCTGCTCGCAAGGATACGCCAATATCTTAAAATATTGAGTTTGTATGCTGGTTTATAGGGCGGACTAACAATACATGACCGGAAAGAAATATATATTCCACTTCTTAATGATTCCTTTTTAACAGGGTCAGCGACGAGGTAAAATGGGCCGCTGTCTATAGAATGTAGATCTAACACACTGTATGAAATTAGCTTCATCCACAGTTTCTTCAGTATATATGTTTTCATTACTAATACTAACAAGGGGAGGATACGATGCATGGGTCACCGATTAGAACCATCTTTAGTACACGTGTAGGACATGCCGAGGCATATACCAGGTGCAAGTCGTAAGGTGCGCTTCTCAGCCGTTTCCGAGAAATTAATTAATTGCAATTGCAGTGCGGCGTCTTTGTGCGTTGTACGCTAACATGAACCAACGAGCGCGTGGTGCAGCGGTAAGGGCCTTGCTTCGTAAGTGCCGGTTCGCTGGATCGAATCCCACTGGTGAGCTTTTGCAGTGTGTTGTTTTTTTTTTTTTTTTGTTCGTTTGTATGTTTGTTGTTAACATTGGCAATTCGTACAAATGTAGTTGTCATGAACAATGTTATTTTGTAGTCAATTGTAATAACAAGGGATTCTGAAATCATCGAATGGGGGTCAACGTTTTTGACATTACATAATTTACAGTATCGGCATTGCAAATACATTAGTATTATACACGGTCAGGTGTATTCTATTATATGTACCGGTAGGCCTATATATTTATACATTGAAGGTTCAGTCTGTTCCGTTCATTGCACGTCATGACCCATCAGACCATCATCTACCCCGCAAGTAGTGACTCATGCTATGTGGATTGGTTGGAAATTGCCAATGGTTACAACAACAAAAAAACACAACATACAGCAACGGCTCACTGGTGAGATTCGATCCAGCGATCCCACGCTTACGAAGCAGGGCTCTTACCGCTGCACCACGCGCTTGTTGGCTTAATGCTAGCGTACAACGCACAAAGACACCGCACTGCAATTGTAATTAATTAATTTCCCGGAAACGGCTGAGAAACGCACCTTACTACTTGCATCTGATATACGCCTGGTCATGACCTACACGAGTACTAAAAATGGTTCTAATCGGTGACCCATGCATCGTATCCTCCCCTTGTTAGTATTTCATTTACAAATTTTAGTATTATGTTGCCTGAATGAAGGGATCTTGAGTCTTTTCTGTTAGGCCATGTTGTTTATGCCAGGTTCAAGCCACGTGGATGTTAGGTTGAGATTAAAATGCCATTACGCTAGTTCACTGTGGCGGTCACCGTTTTGAACCCTGGTAATAACAGTGAAAATCAGTTGAGTGGAACTTCTATTTCAGTGCTGATGCAAATTCCCATGCGGTAAATGATCTTGCAGTGATATTGGAGCAACAGTGAAATGACATGCTGTACGAGAATGATGTATTAACACATACATATTTGTTTCACTCTCAAGTCAGTAGGAAAGCCGTGCGTGTTATACTGCACCGCACACTACGACTGCGATGAGGAGCTGCAGAAAGTACGGAGATTAGTGTTTCGAATCCAAGTTATGATAGCGACCAGGGAAATGTTTAGAAGATACCTAATATCAAATCCCAGGGCGCCCACCCAAATCCGTGACGCTAATAATTATGTTAATGCTACTGTCATTTTATGGGACAAATCCGACACTTAGAGAAGTGCACGGGCTGACAGTTTTAACTCTTCAGTCGGTCAACATGAATTTCTCCAATGACTGTGTTGGGCACAATGTTTAGTTGTGATCGCTCTTATAGAGGGTTCTCATAACTAATGTATGTAGGATCAGCTTACCTCCCAATTTGACTCATTAAATGAAAAAACTAACAAATGCATCTAATTTTTTCAGGAGCGTTATTTACATATTACTTAGATATTATATACAATGTACCCACACAGTCATTGGCCAAATTCGTGTTGACCGACTGAAGAGTTACAACTGACAATTTGTACAGGCAACACTGAAATAATGGCTTCAAAACTTTCCATAACAAATACTCGGGGCTGATAACCAAGCTGTCCAAAGCCCTTAAGTTGAACTAACAGCAGAACATATTGGTATCAGTGGACACAAGGTTGTTCTGTGTTTATTTAATTATTGTTTTATGGATTTTATATAAACAACATTTGACGTACAGTATTGTTAAATAATTCTTCAGGACCCATTTATTTATTTATATCGTAAGGCAAAACAAGGATACATTACACATAAATATATCTTACAATAGGTATAATTGAGGACCCATGAAACATTCAGATGAATATCATTTTTAGTTTTTTAATAATGCTACTCAAAATATTAAAGTTGTATATGCATAATTAATAAATTAGGAACATTTAACACTGCATCAATGGACACAAAACTTTTAAATCAATTTTATTTTTAATTTTTTTATTTAGTCGATTTACCCTCCAGGTTGGTGGAACCCACGGACTCAGCGAGAGATCTCACCACTACCGCCTCTACGGGCATTGTCCTAGAGCTGGGAACATCTAATCGGAGTGGATACAACTGGTGAGGTGTGATTGGCACCTCGCCCAGGCGGCCTCACCTGCAAAGCGAACAGGGGCCTCATGAGGGAAGGTAATGGATGGTCAGAATGGATAGGCAAGGAAGAGGGAAGGAGGCGGCCGTGGCCTTGACGAAGGTACCATCCCGGCATTTGCCCGAAGACGAAGTGGGAAACCACGGAAAACCACTTCGAGGATGGCTGAGGTGGGAATCGAACCCCCTCTACTCACTTGGAACACCTGAGGCTGAGTAGACCCCGTTCCAGTCCTCATACCACTTTTCAACTTTCGTGGCAGAGCCGGGAATCGAACCCAGGACCTCCGGGGCGGCAGCTAACCATGCTGACCGCTACGCTACGGAGGCGACGGGATGGAATTACTTAGTTTAAAAACAAAATATTTAATTAAAAAGTACCGAATAATATTTAAGATATATGAAATGAGCTTTTTCTATTCCACTAGCAACATATTGCACGAAGACACTACTGAATATGATATAATATTGGTTTTAAAATAGCTTGTCCATTGTGGCTGTTTTGAAAGAATTTCTGCCCATAGGCTTGTTTGCATCAACAAAAAGGTGAACCTGAGACGAAATGTATTTGCGGTAGGGTGGCCAGTTGTTTCCAGTAAAGGGGGCGTGGTGGCGCAGCGGTCAAGCTGTATGCCTCTCACCAAGGCGGACCAGGTTCGATTCCCGGTCAATGCATGTGAGATTTTCGAAGTGAAATGCCATTTCCTGTGGTTCGGATTCCACGTAAAAATGAGGTCCCGTGGCTCATGATCGCGAGAGTAACGGTCACGTTAAACTACAAGCTTCCTTCCTTCCTTTTTTGTTTTGTTTCCAGTCATCCTTCCATTCCCCTACTAACAGCACGTGATGCCTCAGAACCGGTCATTCATCCAATCTCTGACGTAATCCAATCACGAGTAACTTCGGAGATCACACATGATGTAGTATTTCATCAAGGCCAAACCGTAGGCTATATAAGTGTTCCTAATTGAATTATGCAGACAAGCAACTCAGTGTTGAAAACAACTTTTATGTTCGACGATGTCGAAATGTAAATATTATATGTCAGAAAACTGTATCACAATGAGGGTCATTATAACACTATTTTTCATCATGAAACAGTTTCTCCCACAAATCGGAGCTCAAGAAACAGTTGTGTGACCAATTAGGTAAGGATAGCATCGCATCTGCGCTGACTTCCACGGCCTCCTATTTTAATTTTCACTGCGTGGCTAGTGTCATGGTGGGGTATTTGAGTAGGCCGTGGTCAAATACAAGGTATTCTCTGCGTTCCATGCGCTCTGTGCAGTACATAAAACTGGCGAAATCTCGAAAGATATTTATTAATATTTATGTTCGAACATAAAATAGTTATAATTATCGTCGAACATAAACAGTCGTATGCAACTCGCCTATAATGGTAATTAACACTCATATGAAAATTATTAAACTCGCATCACTCGTTTTATAAATATACTCGTGTCTTATTTATTGCCATTATGGGGTCGTTGCATAATGTACTATTAATGACATAGATTAGACCTTCCATGAACACAATTCTTTTGGGGGATATGGATTAGGAAGTTACGTACATTGTACCTTTAGGGAATATAGACTTGTTAACGTACGTACGATCAACCTCTAGTGATATGAGCTGGAATGTTTAACCGCCTCGAGCCCGGCTCATCACTGAATCTTATTGTTGGTGCACTTGCAATGAACTTTCGTTGTTTTCTACACTTTTCCAAACGTGCAGGACACACTAAACATTTCTTATGAGGAGCCGGCATGATAACACGCGGTAGACTGATGACTGTCCACCGGAAAAACAACCATATACGGTCGATTAGATTCGCAGTTTGCCTTTTATACCACTACGAGTGCTAGTGTGAGTCAATGCAGAGTTTCACTTACGGCCTTATAACTACTTCCGGTGTGAATGTTTCCAAAAAAAAAATTTAAAACATTCCTGAGGGTATTGAACCAGGGAACACATTAAACAAATAATTATGCAAATACGTTACTTTGGCTAGGATTTGTATCAAAAGGAAATCGAGTAAACGACAAGCGTTGTTAGGCTATTTTTCCAGAACCGCATTTAAGCCGGAAGTGTTTTTCGAAATTTGAAACCTTTCCGAATCCTTTGGTACTTTAACTTTTGGCACAATTAATTGAGGAAATTGCTTAATTGCTTATTATTTTTTTGCTAAGATGGGGGCCCCTAATTTGTCTACAAATAATTACATTCAACATTACAATGTTACAATGTTACGGTTACCATTTTTCTGAATAGAATGTTTCAAGGGTTGTCAAAAAGTACATAAGGACACTGATTTTCATATTTTGTTTATTTCAGTTCGGATGTAGCAGAGATAGAGTTACACTTACCGACGATGCACATTCAGCAATTTTGTTATAGGCTATTGGTCTCCTGGAACTCGCCACAATTTTATTATAGTATCGATTTGATCATTAAGGGCATTCTCATCATTTGTTTGTCAGTTTAAATACAGAATCTAAGAATTGGCCATTTTCAAGGAAACTCGTCTAAATTTCGGACGTTGACCTAGAAGAGAGTGTGTAAAATAAGTCCGTATCTAACAATCGTATCATGAACATGGTAGATGGAAATAATTTCACTGACAAATTGTCTGATCGAAAATTATCCTAAAATAAAACATAGCTCTTATTGAATGATTCATGACGCCATGCCCGCTTACGAATAAACTTTCCTCAATGGAATGTCTTTGTAACATAAGCACTAACAGTCATTAAGTGTCTCGCGAACTTTACACTTTTCTTTTTTTCTATTTAGAATTCGACATTGTTTTAAAATAGTGTACTTACAAAGAATTTACATTTGAATGATCCTATTTATATAATCTCTTCTGTGCCCGGTGACAAACAGAGATGATGTAAGTACTGTATGTTGCAGCGGTGGCCCGTATGTTGTGTTGATTATTTCGCATGGAGGGACAGCATTCTAGTTAAGTTTATGGTTTGGAAAGTGGACATCACACCAATCCTCTCATCCCCATAAAGAGAAGATACGAGTTATAGTGTGCAATGCCTCCTGTCTACACACAGTTTGTAAGCGTTCATTCCATCAATAACATATAAATGAATTTTGAGATAATTTTACAAAGAATTAACGGACAGGATTCTTTCATAAGTCTTGTTTTATACTCATCTTATAGAACAAAAATACCAAAATTGCTGCTTGCTCGATTCATGCTTGTCTGCATATCGGTATGTTTAGTTATGCATTAATTGAAAGCGACTGAGTGTAATTTTATGACAAGTTGCATTATGTCAAGAGTAAAGGGTTTACAAATATAGTCAACAAATTGTGATGATGTTTAAGGGGATAGAATATGGATAGAAAATGAAAATCCACAGCCTGCTTCCAATCTCCGACCGGGTCAGGAATGGAATGAATGAAGCCCCCATCTAGCGGCGAGGATATTAACTGTGCCGGCTGCCGAGGCCTGACGCACTCCTCTGGGGCAATGATTAAATGAATGACAGATGAAATGAAATGATAGTGGAGAGTGTTGCTGGAATGAAATTTTGACGGGGAAAACCGGAGTACCCGGAGAAAAACCTGTCAGCCTCCGTTTTGTCCAGCACAGATCTCACATGGAGTGACCGGGATTTGAACCACGGATCCAGCGGTGAGAGGCCGGCGTGCTGCCGCGTAAGCCACGGAGGCTTAGAATATGGATAGAACATAATTATATTATACATAATTACTCCCAAGAGCTATTCTTCAAGCACCTCAATTCTCTTGCGTCAATTGAGCAGCGTAGGACCTGTCCAAACATACACTGGCAGTGGCATCATCCTCTACTGAGATATTACCATTAACAAACCAAGAATGTTTACTAAGGATTCACAATGTCAAACTGAACAAAGATGAAAGAGAACTGGTCACTTAGCGGTATTGATTTAAGGAACAGCAATTTTTAGCAATAGGCCTATGCAATGTATCTGCGTGAAGTGAATTTTTTTACTAGAATAAATATTCTGTAGCATAATCTTTGCCTCAGTGATTAGCGCTCTGATTTCCCCAACAGTGTCTTACTGACTTTGAGATAAGAACACAATCATTTGCATCAACTATTAAAATTAATTAATCAATGTAAATACCTGTAGCAATCAGAAATCAATTCCAATTAATTTAATGATGTTCAATATATTTTTCTGGATATATTTTACTTGCATTATTAATTGCACATTCCTATATTCAATGAAAAGGAATGTTATTATATTAATAATTGATGGCAAAGATCAATCGTTTGAAGATACCATATTTTGCACATAATTATTTACAAACTCTGAACTAAACCAAACGCAGAACAACTGTGAACATGGCTCGTCTAGCAGCGTGCGATATGCTGACTAGTGAGCGCCGTAGCCGCAATGAGACAAGTGAGAGAAGACACGTCTCGGCGCTCGCAGTATACACACGACCTTCCCCCTGAACACAAGGCGCTCTGAATCTAAATACATGTACGAGATGGAAGGCCTACTAATCCTACGAATATCTATGCTTACAACGAAGTCCGTGCATTCTTCCAATTGCGGTATGAGGCAGATATACAAATAAGATGTCTCAAAAAAGTTATTCATGCAAGTGTCCACCTCCAAAATTAGCGATTAGCATTCTTGGATGTCGTCATCCGACACGCCACGGCCACCTCCTTCCCAATCCTCCCATGAATTACTCACATTCTAATGCAGACACCACAATAACACAGGTTATCAAAACAATTTTACACACAAGTGATTCCCGGTCAATGCACGAGATATATTTGAAGTTTAATGCCCTGTCCTGTGGTTCAGATTTCACGTGAAAAGGAGATCCCGTGGCTCACGATCGCAAGATTGACGGTCACGTAAAACTACAAGCTTCCTTAATTTCCATACATAATATAGCTTTGGAGAATGACCAAGATGTCCAGCCCCTCGAATGAATCAGCAACAACAACAACATTATTATTTTACATGGCCAAATCTACACCGCATGTCATTTTGAGTAATAATGCTTGTGGACTCAATATAAGAAAAACAAGATGTTCGGGAAAGAACATATAGCCTACTTTCTCCTAAATGTATGGGTATAGTTATAACTCTCTGTCCTTATCATCTCCTAATTTCTTCCTATTTGAAGTGCAAATTGGCACACAGGATTTGAACAGTGGCGTTCAAACCATAGTTTATAATTTACCCCAGCATTTTGCAATTTCATCAGCAAACACTCCAAACACCGACAACTTACAATAATTGAAACATCGTTGCTCTAATAAGGCCCATCTACAATGCGCAGTCGGCAGTCCGTAGTTGGTAGTCCTCGGTCGGCAGTCGCGATCGACTCCGTGTATACTATAGGCACCATACACAACATGAAGTTGCAGTTGGTAGCTGGCAGTTGGCAGTCGCGATTTTTATCCTTGACTGCCAACTACCCGACTGCAGCAATGTAATAGCCAATCAGAGCAGATCAGAAACTGACGTCACGTTGTTGTTCTGTGTCGTATACGAATGATATAGGACTAAGTGAAGTAACTTCGCAACCCGTTAATTTATAGGCTAATCTTAAATACACGGTATAACAAAATAATCCATCTCCAAATCATCCATATTGCAAGTTTTTAGGTTATCAACAACGCCTCTGTGCACAAGGAATAAACGAATGTTACTGTATTATTACTCCTAGCAGTCGTTAAGACTGGGTTCACTAACTGGCCGGTATAGAGCGCTGCTCGAATCTATAGTTTCTGCATAGTACAACTGAAGGCTGGTAGATGTCACTCCGGTGGAGAATGTCGTTTTTTTAATATATAATTTCCATTGCAAAAAGCACCATATAACGCTTTATTTTATAACGTCTCAGTACTCAAGAAACAATGAATATAAAAAAAATCAAGCAAAAAAGTTATACTCTGATAGGATTTGAACCCCGGCCAGCCACATGAGAGACGGGAGCTCTAACCACACAGCCAACCGTACACTCATAACTCACGCGTTATCGATCAAATAAATATAACGTACTGTATTAGCAAATAATCACTTGGACTGAAGATTTCTTCACTGGAGTGTATTTCAAACCGAGTTCATTTCATATTAAGTTCATATAATTTTTATCAGTAGGTTATATTGCATGCAACATACTGAAATTAGTAAAATGTAGGTCAGAACGAGAGATCAGCTGCCATCTTGTCAAATAGCCGAGACGATTCAGATTTTTAAAGTCACTTCTAGATTATAATATTACAATATAAACTTTTAATTTCGAACGAACCACGTCGCTTAGAACAGATTAAACGATTCTTGGTTCGATGTGCACAAGGAATAAACGAATGTTACTGTATTATTACTCCTAGCAGTCGTTAAGACTGGGTTCACTAACTGGCCGGTATAGAGCGCTGCTCGAATCTATAGTTTCTGCATAGTACAACTGAAGGATGGTAGATGTCACTCCGGTGGAGAATGTCGTTTTTTTTAATATATAATTTTCATTGCAAAACGCACCATATAACGCTTTATTTTATAACGTCTCAGTACTCAAGAAACAATAAATATTAAAAAACAAGCAAAAAAGTTCTACTCTGATAGGATTTGAACCCCGGCCAGCCACATGAGAGACGGGAGCTCTAACCACACAGCCAATCGTACACTCATAACTCATGCGTTATCGATTAAATACATATAACGTACTGTATTAGCAAATAATCACTTGGACTGAAGATTTCTTCACTGGAGTATATTTCAAACCGAGTTCATTTCATATTAAGTTCATATCATTTTTATCAGTAGGTTATATTGCATGCAACATACTGAAATTAGTAAAATATAGGTCAGAACGAGAGATCAGCTGCCATCTTGTCAAATAGCCGAGACGATTCAGATTTTAAAGTCACTTCTAGATTATAATATTACAATATAAACTTTTAATTTCGAACGAACCACGTCGCTTGGAACAGATTAAACGATTCTTGGTTCGATAATCGGAACTGGTGGGTCCCATGTTATGGATTATAAATTTTGCATAATTCACACGGCCGCCATCCTGAAATGGTACGTTTGATGACCTTGTAGTTTGGGCACAAGACGCGTCCTATATGAAGGTAGATTGTTACCAAATTTGGTAAAGATCCGATGATTAGTTTGGTCGTAATGCATTATTAAGTTTTGACCATTCGATTGGCCGCCATTACCTTTTGGTAAAGATGGCGGCAATATAAAACATGACACTGAGGTGCCCTTTGTCAGTGCTACCTCTGTACCTAATTTCGTTCAATTCGGTTTAACCGTGTTCGAATTAATAGGGGGGGACAGACATTCAGAGTACACACACTCACACACACACACACAGACTCACACACATACACACACACACACAGACAGACACACTTTTTTTTCGCCCTGTAGTGATCTCATAAGTCTACCTAATAAATACAGATAACAATTCAGTAGAATCAGTGTTCGTTTATCGGGGACCACCTTGTGGTGTAGTGGCTAGCATACTAAACTGGCACCCATAATGTCTGGATTTGATTCACGGCTTAGTCAAGAAATTTTATTCTGGTCTCAGAGTTACAACGGGGAACACTATGCCTTGTGAGGTAAAACTGAGAAAAGGAGGGTTTCCTCGCCTCAATTACAAATACGCACAAAATTGCAGACTCCGCAATAACACAGGTTGTCAGAAAAATTTGTGTTACCACGTAATATTTATTCGAAATGTTCTTTAAAATGCCATACAGACTGAAAATTATATGTCTTACCTGTGTAAAACTGTGCAAAACTGTTCGACTGTCACTCGGCTTGCTAAGAGACATTGTTATGAGTTCAATATTTAGCTCACAGCACTTCTTAAAGCTACACTACTGATTTGATACAGCAATACCGTCACTGTAGTTTGTATTTCCCCGTCGAACCTAAATGTTTCAACACCTAATCTTTCAAACTCTATGTTATCCCTTTATTTTAAGGGCAGATGTTATTTCTCGAACGGCTGGTCGTAGCGTCACGGGATTTGGACTTTCAGCTTCAAAATGTTAAGCTCTGTTGCATAGGATCCTCAAAATAATTGAATATTTAATGATTTTCAAGCGCGGAGAAAAAAATATTTCGTACGGCACAGCGAGCCGAGAACGTTTAGTTATCTAGGCAACGCTGCGCTATTTTACTTGCTGGCGAGAACAAGCGAGCAAATCTGGCTCCTCCGTCATGTGCGCAGTTGTTCTGTGTTTGGTATAATTATTAACGATTGACAACTATTACCATAAAAAAATCCTCTTGGCATACCGGAAGGCGGATGTAGATTTCACCGGGCAAACTAACTTAGTTCGAGTCTCCATTCCGAAAATTGCATTGACATGAAATCGTAATTCGAGGTTAACAGTTTTGAGAATGGCCAATATTGAGTTTCGAACCCAGAACCCCATCATTGCGGCCTCCACCTACACCGAACTAATCTTGCCGGTGATAGAATATTCTGTTATACCAATTTTAGTAAATTGGAATAAACTTTATAATGTGGCTTTGACGTTTTTATCTAATGTTCTGAAATTCCCGGACTTTGGAAACTACTGAACTGAACGAAAGGCAATTACGCGATTGTTAAATCGCTTTTCATTCTTCCTGCGTGCGGCCCTTTCCGGTCAATTTTACTCTTTTGTTCGAATCATTCTACTCTTCCAAGCCCAAAAATCAGACGATGAATAATCACATTCTGTATTTGTCAACATGCGAGCTATGGGGCAAGCCGTTTCCACCGTGTGTGAGCTTTTGTGGGCGTGTAAATCTTCACTCATCTGGCTGTGACAAGCCATCTGTCACGTCGGACAACAGTGCTGCTCCTGGTGGCAGCGCGGTGAACCACCGCCACTACCACATATACACACCAACTCTCTACAATTTTTTGCCAATCATTTTAACGCTACCATATTGAAACTGCAAAGCTTCGCTGCTAAAAAGACTGTCACTTGATACTCGATTTTATTAGAACCAGGCTGACGATCGAGTTTTCTACACATGTTTAGTTGGAAGTTGAAAAATCATTGAATCAGTCGGAATAAAACATTAATTCAATTAAGTCCCTGTTACAGAAAAACCACGAATATTATTATATTTATTATAAAATTAGAAAGAAAATTGGTCGTATCGAATTTCATGTAAAGAAATAACAAGGCAATTATTGCATTTTTTCCTTTCTCAAAATGGTATAATAGTAATAGTAATAATAATAATAATAATAATAATAATAATAATAATAATAATAATAATCACATGGAACAGTTATCCATATCTCTTAAGGCACAATTATGACATTACAACATGGTAAACAAAACAGATGCTAAATATGCATCCGAAACAGTGATATTTTGGACCAAACCTCTTATTAAAAATTTACAAACGCAAGAGAGAAATGTGTTGGGGAAAATTTTCAGCCCAGTTTACACTGAGAGAATATGGATGAAAAGGAAATCCTAGCAGCTTTACCACAATTTGGAGAAAATCTAAGTCACATTCAGGAAAGGACGTTTAAAATTTCACGGGCACATTCTCAGAATGAGCAATAATAGACTCAGAGAAATTTGAACATTGGTCTGTCAATGAAAGCTAAGAACAACGAGCTGCTTCAAGTTGAAAGGGGTTTTCACGAAATAGACATTTCAAGTGGTGAGGTACTGGACAGATCCTGATTCAGGGAACTAGTCGACAATCAGGTCCAAATATACGAGTCAAAATACTCTAGCTGTACAAAACACTACCAAACCCACAATGCAGCGATCGCTTGTGGGTGGCATCGTGTTTTGTAGAGCTATTTTGTATTGCATATTTGTACTTGATTATGCTCGCTCGATGAGTGAAACATGTCATCCAATGAAACCCTAACCAATTATTAGAGAAGTGTGTTATTGTATAACTATTCCATTTCACTTTTCTTTCAGGAAAAAGTATGACAAAATAATCATCATTTTCTGTCCAATCTGAAGCCTCCGTGGCTTAGGCGGCAGCACACCGACTTCTCACCGCTCGGACCGTGGTTCAAGTCACACCATGTGGGATTTGTGCAGAACAAATTGGAGGCAGACAGGTTCTTCTCCGGGTACTCCGGTTTTCCCTGTCACAATTTCACTCCAGCAACACTCTCCACTATCATTTAATTTCATATGTCATTCATTTAATCATTGCCCCAGGGGAGTGCGACAGGCTTCGGCAGCCGGCACAGTTCATATCCTCGCCGCTAGATGGGGCCTTTATTCATTCTATTCCCTGACCCTGTCGGTCGACTGGAAGCAAGTTGTGGATTTTCATTTTTCGCTCCAATCTACTTGGGCAATCTTGTTTTGACCGACTGAAGAGCAATTCTGTTGATTAGTGCTTTAATATTACGGTTATAAGATATAGGACCACAGTTTCCTTTAATTCACATTTTACCACGAAAATCTCACATCGTACCCAGACCCAGGAGGCAAGCAGCTTGACCTGTGCACCACATTTGTAATGTTGTGGTATTGAAAGCAGCTTGTTTTACTCAAGTTAAATGCTAATTTATTATCCTCTTATTGATAAATATGCATAGATCGTTGCCGTAGCTCGTTATACAAATGAAATTTAAATCCATTACTGCAATGTTACGTAGCTTGAGTGTGTAATCAATAAGGCCACGCCATAGTTATTTATTTTGAAATTACAGCTGTAGATCTTCCGTTCAACTATCTTGGACAGAACGCAATATCTACTTTGTTGGAAGTAAGACGTCTCGTGTGCTGCGCCAGTATTGCGACTTTAAAAGAGATAATAGTTGTCTCGTTGTCTTTTCTTTTCTCCAAGAAGCGGTAATTTATGAGTCAAAGAATCTCTTTAGCGAGGGGAATAGTAAGACACCAGACTGTAACCTAGATAAAGGTCTATTTTAATGAATGGACTTTTAATATCACCATAGAGTAAGTTGTAGTTACAATTGAATCAATATGGGGTTTTGCGACATCGCGGTAACCGTCGACCAAACTATTATGTGCACTCGAGTTTGAAGGTGCATTGTGAAGTGACCAATAGACCTACATAAAATCCAGTAACATTGTCATTTTCGTCGTTCTATTTTACGTTAGTTCATGCAGACTTGGAATTTTTAGTTTATATTTTAATATTTTTATCGCAGTTAGAACACAAAACGTGCCCGTTTTTAAGCGTGTTTCAACCATGCGTCACATTTAAGAATTATTATATCACAAACGCCCAAATTTTAGCACAATATACATTGGACTGTTGTATAACTGGTTTATTAATTTCAAAATTTTGTGTGTACAAGAAACAATGTTGTTATAATTTTTGTAAGGTAACTTTTTCTCCGCCCGGGGTCATTGGAAAATGTAGTTCTTGGTCGTGTTGTAATCTTTATAGATCAAAACGGTATGCTGTATGACTGAGAAATACGTAAATCAATTCAATTATTTTATATCAGTTTGTATTTGTACTGGGAAATAAGACATGGTTCACCAGCTAGCCGCTCCGGGGAAAGCTGTACAGCGTTGCCAAGATGGAGCCCAACACGCGTCATGGCGCGCCTCACTCGGAAGTGAAGGGATCCATCACAGCAACGCTGCACAGCATTTCCCGGAGCGGCTAGCTGGTGAACCATGTCTTATTTCCCCGTACAAATACAAACCGATGTAAAATAAGTGAATTAATTTACGTATTTCACAGTCATACAACATACCTTTTTGATGTATAAGGATTACAACGCGACCAAGGACTACATCTTCCACCGAGCCGAGAAAAGGTTACCTTACAAAAATGATAACAACTTTGTTTCTAGGACACACAAAATTTTGAAATTAATAAACCAGATATACAACACTCCATTGTATATTGTGTTAAAATTTGGATTCGATCTGATGATGCGTTTGAGAGATAATAATTCTTAAATGTGATGCATGGTTGAAACACGCTTAAAAACGGGCACGTTTTGTGTTCCAACTGTGATAAAAAATATTAAAATATAAACTAAAAATTCCAAGTCTACATAAACTAACGTAAAATAGAACGACGAAAATGATTATGTTACTGGATTTGATATAGGTCTGTTGGTCACTTCACAAACAACCTTCAAACTCGAGTGCACATTATATTTTAGTCGACAGTAGGGTGTGTTTGTGCTAGTGTAATTTGTCTGATAACCTATGTTATTGTGTTGTCTGTATTATTGTGTGAATTCATAATTCAGATGAGGTTTGATAAGGAGGGGGCCGTGGCCTTAAGTTAGGCACCGTCATGGCATTTATCTGAAGTAGAAGTTGAAAACCACAAAAATACCCTTTCAGGATGGCTGAGGTGGGAATCAAGCACGCCTCTTATCCGTATTACCTCATGAGGGAACCACACCGTAAGGACTCCAATTGATGGTAAGTTCCGCCTGCACTTAACTCGATTTGGTATTTAATACACCATGTCTAGTTACACAGTGAGTTTCTCAATACTGTCCTCGGGGTGTGAAGTTCCTTTGCGTAGGTGGCAGTTCGTTGTGTAGTGGTCAGCATGCTAAGCTGTAACCCCGGAGGTCGGAGGTTCGAATCCCAGCTCTGCCACGAAATTTGAAAAGTGGTATGATGACTGGAACAGCATCTACTCAGCCTCGGGTGGTCCAAATGAGTAGAGGGGGTTCAATTCCCACCTCAGCCATCCTCGAAGTCGTTTTCCGTGGTTTCTCACTTCGTCTTCGGGCAAATGCCGGGATGGTACCTCCCGTCAGGCAACGGCCGCCTCCTTCTCTATTCCTTGTCTATCCCTCCCATTCATCCCTTCCCATCCCGTCCCTCATAAGGCCCCCTGTTCATTTTGCAGGTGAGGCCGCCTGCACGAGGCGCTAGTACCGCCTCCCGAGTTGTATCCCCTGACCCAATGTCAAGCTCCAGGACACTACCCGTAGAGACGGTAAAGGTGGGATCCCTCACTGAGTCTGTGGGAAAAGCCTACCTGGACGGTAAACTGACTACGAAAATAAAAAATTGTAAAGTTCAGTGAATCTCCCTTCTGACCTCAAAACAAGGAGCAAATCTGTAGATATTCATAAGGATCAAATCCGGGAAAACAGGACAAGAGGCAACTAAGCCAAACTCCAGACTCGTATTGAAGAATGATTAGACTATTCTTCTACTTTGTTCGATTTTGGCCTACTTTGGACCACGGGAAACAATTGACTTGCTGATTAGTCCTTTTTCTGCTCCCAGAAACTCTTCATCCTTTCACTGTGGATTCTCTTCCTTTCTTCCGACCAGATGTTCTTGGCTCTTCTCCTTTGCTTTTCCTGGAACCCCTTGAATGCATCAATCGTACCTGGTAACACCTCTCTATTCCAGATCTCATTTGGACTGACCCCAACTTCCTCCATATACTTTCTTATTTCATCTACTCATTTTGTAGTCGCTTTTATCATGGTGATGTAATTAAAGATCTTCTTCGTTAGTCGACTATCGCTCATTCTCGTAAGGTGTCCATAGAACCTCAGTCTTCTCTTCCGTATGGTATCTGTGATTTTTTTCTGCTTGTCCGTAAATATCTTTGTTTTGCCTCTTCCGCCATGTACCATCATTTCTATTTTCGCGTCCTAAGATCTTCCTCAAGATTTTTCTTTCTTCTCCAGTTCCTCTAATTCACCTTTCTTGTTCAGTATTAAACATTCTGAACTATACTGAGACCGTCGGTGGAGCTGTCAGGATAGCCAACGACCGAAATGACTTCCCTAACATCTCATCCGTCGGACATAATTGCCGTGAGGATCAGGTGAACTTCCAAATAGGCCAAAGCGGCACGAGAAACTGTAGTCCACAGGGATCGTGGTACATGGTGACGATGGTCATAGACTGCCTAAGGAAAGGTTCACCTTAAAAACTAGACTGAGAAAATAAACATCCAGACTTATGTAAAACACCGTGAAAATTTATTGTTAAAATTCACAAGCCCCTAGCCTAGTTCGGAGGGTTTCAATCGGCTAGTCCGCAAGCTAATAAACAAACAAAAATAAAGAGCAGGTCCCTACCTGAGAAGTTACGGAAAACCCTCACGTAAGATCTATCTCACAATAATAAAGCAACAACAGCAACACTAGGAAAATGGTACGACACAAGTCCCTAGGTCAAGTTACAAGATCAAGCTAATATCAGAATTTACATTTAACAGGGTAGCAAAACAAATCTAAGTTAGGATGATACCATTTCACATTTACATTTAACATTAATTCATCTAGCTAAGTCCTATCAATTAATAACAAAATTTACGGCGATGACGTCCGTAACAGAAAACAATTACATTGAAATCTAAGTGAACAGCCATGTAAAAAAATATATTCTTAGTAACTACGTGCTAACAGCACACAATAAGGTAACATGTAGGATTCATACACTTGTACATCATAAATAATTAATGAGAGAGACACAGTTTTATTAAAATGCCTGCCTGCACCTTGGTTACTCCTTGTAAGCCATAGTCATCTAATGTGTGTAGTTACGGTGACGACTGCGTAGTAAAGACTACGTCTAACATCGCATGGCCTGCGCTCCACAAGCTACAAACTCAAGGTTCGTGCATGCTTCAGGTCGCTACAATAGTGTCAGCTGTCTTAGTCATTTCCTCAAAAGAAATACCTTCATCTGCAGGGCCATGTCAGCAGGTTCCAAATGCAAAAGAACAAAGTTAGATAGAAAGAATTCGTTAGTTAGCTTTTGTTTTACCAAAATTATGCGTTTTATTATTAAGATATCGGTTTAGGTTTATCGTTGGTTTATGGCGAATAATACTGACAATAGCCTGGGCACGGAGTGTCTCCACTGAGATCAATCTCCACCAAAAGCCTCGACTCAAAAGTAGGAATGTAATCAACGAGCAATAACAACTCGGACACACAATAACACAAGTTACCAGCGGCGTAAAGCTCGCGTTCAATAACTCTGGGATGGGCCTGCACACTCAGTCACCCTCCAATAACATCTGGTCAACGGGAACAATCCCGGACAAGGTACACACAAAATACCTTCATACAATAAATTCCTCCTATAACAGGGTAGCCTACAACATACTATGGAAAACCTGACATAACTGTACACGTCAAACGACGGTACACGCAACAGTGCGTTTAACTAACAAAAAACAATCTATAAAAACATGTGATCAGATACAAGAATGGAAACTGGGTTCCATGAGCTAAGTTGCAATGAAAGGAAAAGCGAATACAACAAGCATTATGTCCTTCGTCAAAGTAATTCTGTCTCACAATAACAAGCGTACTCTCAAAGGCACTGGGTCACAAACCAGTTTTGTGTCGCTGGCAGGCTACAACATTCCTGCGCGCATCTGACACAACACTCTAACTATCAAGGCCGGCAATTTAAACAAAATAAAAACTGTACATCTGGCCTCATCATAAAATCTTTACCAAAGGTTATAAACCTCGAAGAATACGTGTATAAAAACACGCTATAAATCTGAATACAATAATATAATTCCGTCTTCCAAACCAAAGACATCTAAATGATAGCAATGTCACTATTGCTGGAGCTCTTTGCTCTCAAAGATATAATTCAGTAGTTGCTTGTACAACATCAAATAAATACGTGTCTTCACATGACACTAACAAAATAATAATTGTGGCGCAGATTCCACACTCTGGATATGCTTAATGATTCGTTTGGAACTGGGTTCGATGCTTGACAATGAAACATCCCTTCTACTTATTAGGTCCACACTTGACCAAGAATGGCTTCTGAGCTCATTTCAAATGAAATATAATGCTGTTACAAAACTGGTAATTACAGTCGATTACCTAACTGATACGACTGTTCTAACGAAGTCAGGGGTGTAACAAAGACTGGCTGCAAAGAATGCAGTTAAAGTAATAACCATGGCATCTGATTGCCATAACTAAAGTCAGCGAAGACTTGGAAAATCACCCCAAATAGGGTTAAACAAAGTAGCCTCAAATGACTACGGTCACGTTTAGCAAAAGATAGGCATTGACGTTCTACGACGTTCATCAAGCTGCACCAGGGCTGACCAAAATGTCTGACCCAAGGGTGTCTCACTCTAACTGAAATAAATGACATCTAATTAGACTAGTTACATTCCCTACCTATAAAAATGGCTGACACTGAGTTCGGTTGGTTCACAAACTACATTAAACCTACTATACCACCAGAAACTAGAACGAGAAAGGGTGTCCAAAAACTCACGAAATGGAGGAGCTCTCACTCAGCCCTCTGTTCAACGACAAGGGTTGTACAAATTCATCTCTGACTCTCCGGAACGGTATCATCCTCATCAGGATTCCCATCTGGACTCCTCCAAACACCAGGGTTCGATCTGTCCCTGTCGATAACTTCGTGGATGTACTGGATATGCCTGGGAATGGCATCCTGGTTTCCTTCCTCCTCGTTCGCTGTTCTGGAAGTTCCACCATCATGCTGGTTCAAATAGAAACATCACCCTCATACCATGATGGTATTAGCCCATGATGTCGGTCTCAAACATGGTGTAGAATAGTCTGATCACGTGGGTGGTAAAATAAATCGTGTAGTAGTTCATTCTTTCACTTCAAAAATACAATGTTCGTAGTAAATGTTACAGGCTTTAATTGCAATAGATAACACAGCCTTTATTTCGCAGATATGAATTAATACGTGGGCAAGCACTGTTATATGGTTCTTCACGTGTACTGACGCCACTTTTACATCACGTGGCATCCGTGAAATGTGCGTCGTTTTGGAATTAAAGAATTCACTATGGCAATTCAAATATGTTCTACATTCATAATCATACTTATTCAAAGTAGTTATAACACGTTTACCTCTATATTTTTCATCAGGCACTCGGCCCTCCACAAACACGTGGGTACAAAAATGTGGTGTTACGGTAATGTTATAATATTCACTATACTTGCCAATTATTTCCCAATATGCTTCTAGTTGCTTACTGTGCATAAATAACAGTGATTTGTAGTATTATCGTGCTCGATGGCACCTGATAATAACTTCCACGCTAAACAGCGGATATTTTCTACGCCTTATAGGACAGATGCAATTTCACGCCTACACGGGGCGGATTCTCCAGACGTAGTGCAAGGCACCGAGTTCCTCTAGGAAGTAGGTCATCCAAACGAAGTCGTTGAGCGACTACTTACATTCCTATTTGCGTATCTGCAAGGGTATTACCTTACCTTAAGTGAAAATAACATTCTCCAAAATGTTTTAATAATGCAGCATGACGAAATGGAATATTCTGAGTCGCGTGGAAAGATAAAATTAATTAATAAGACCTCAGATAAATAATTAGCAGACTTCACCAAAGTCAAAAGTGCGATTCTCCGCTACTTCAAAGAGTATAGCGTGAGCTCTCAGCTCCACGTGGCTTTCTGGGTGTGTTCAAAGGTATTACATCCCATCATAAATGTGCTGTTATAAAAAATATAACATGAACCTTAGCTCAGCGGGTTCAATACAATCCCTTTTTTTAGATACCGGTAAGTGGTTTTATTTACATAGTAATAACTTTACACACATAGAAAGGAATTGGCAGTGCACAATGTGAATAGTTAATACAGAAAATAATAGTCACTGCACCATTGTTTATAAAGCAACACAGAAACAAATTGTCACTGCACCTTTGTAATGGTCAACACAGAAAGTAATCGTCACTGCACCATTTTAAAGCCACAAGCACTTATAGGCATTAAACACTCCAGGCTGACGATAAGAACTCGTGGCTGTCCAATTCAAAACATACATAACAGCCGTTCAAACGCTGCAGTCAGTGTTCCATGTTTGGCGGACTTCCATCTGTCCCTGCGGAGGTGGTCCAAGAACTCCACCACTGTGTGGTCCCGAGACCTGTGGCGGGAGAGGTTATAATGAATCGCTCCCGCAGTGAACCAGACGATGGCGTTACGCTTTTCCCCAGTGGAATGTTGTACTGCAAAACGTTGCGCCTTCATGCCATCGGACACGTCCTGCGGCCGTCTGCAGATTCCAGATACTGCCTGGAGGGTCCAAGTCCAGACGACTGTCGCATTCCCACACGTAGTGACCCGATGGTCTAATGTGTCAGTGCGACTACAGGCGTCACACAGGTCGACATCACTCTGCCCATGCCGAGACTGTTTTTCTCTGGTCGGCACAATTTCATTGAGGTACTCATACAATATCGATCGCCATTCCAGTGGAATCCAGGGATTCCACTGGTTCTCCCAAATAGTCGACTCGGCTCGCGTAGTATATGTCATCTGTATATAGGGGGTGAAGAGTCTTTCGGCGAGCAGAAACCTATAAAGCACCTTGGCAGGGAGGGCGGTGAAGGGTGTGGAGACACTGGATTTCAGACGGTTAAGAATTGCGAGTTCCTTCTTGAAAACATTGGCTGGGATGAGCATCTGGGGATTCGCACCTGGGACAAGTGACTGGATGCAGACATTGTCAAACGGGTCCCCCATATGGTGTTGCGCTCGAAAAATCTGTGCGGCCAGCAAGGCGGCACATTTGTGTTCAACTGCCACAAGTTGCAGTCTGCCTCTTCGGAGTGGCAGGTTCATTTGATCTCGACGAATCCGATAGCGGTATCCAGACCAGAGGAAATACCCGATGGCCATTTCCATTCGTTGGCAGAGAACGTGCGAAGCTGGGATTGCTTGTGCCAGAAACCATACTTTGGACAGGGCAAAGGTATTAATAAACCACTTTCTGTATCAGGTTCAATCTTCTCGTCAGTTGTTCCTTTAATTGAAATCTCAGCGTATTTAGCCGCCGGTTCCAGTTGAAGCTGACAGTTTCTGCAAAATCGGGGAAGAAAGTTATCCCCAAGATTGTACACCTGTCAACTATGGGAATGGCTAGGTCGTGCGGAGTCCTGATTGTTGTAGGCAAGCAGATGGGCATGAGCGATGACTTCGCAGCATTGATGCGTGCACCTGATGCTAGGGCGTAGGTGTCCATGATGATATTCGTAGACGTAAGTTCTGACTCATCAGTGATAAAGACGGTCACGTCATCGGCATATGCCCGCAGGGTAATATGGGCATCATGCAGATCGATACCTTGGAGTTTCTCGTCCAGACTGCGGATCAGGGGTTCAATAGCCAAAACAAAGAGCACCATCGACAATGGGCAGCCCTGCCTGATGGATTTATGGACGGGAATTGGACGGGATAAAAATCCATTTATCAACACTCTGGATGAAGCGGATGCATAGAGTCGTTGGAAGCAGTGTATGACGCCCAGAGGAATGTGAAAGTGACGCAAAGTTTGCCAAAGATATGCGTGGGCGACCCTATCAAAGGCTTTGTTCAGGTCAATATTCAGCAAGGCAGCCGCGTGATTTCCATTACCTGAAGCATAAAGAATGAGGTCTCGGATAGCAAGAATACTATGCAGAATGGTCTTCTGGGGTATCGTGCAGGTTTGACCAGGGCCTATCAAGCTGTGCAGCACATTTTTAGCCGAAGTGCTAGGACTTTGGCCAGCAACTTGTAATCCGTGTTGAGAATAGTTATTGGTCTGTAGTCAGCAATACCCCGCACACCATTAATCTTGGGAATCAAAAGGATAACGCCTTCCGTAAAGCCGTGGGGTACTTCATGTATGAATAGGAAGTTGAGGACTTGGGTGACCTCATCCCCAATGAGGTGCCAGAAGTGTTTGTACCATTCATACGTTAGAGCATCTATTCCCGGAGTCTTGTTATTAGCTGTGTTTCGGAGAGCATAGTCGATCTCTGCCTTCATGATTGGGGCGCAAATTTGACGCATGTTCGTTGTCCAGGCGCCGGTCCGTAGACGTCAAGAGTTGGTTACCTGCCAATTCCGAGACTGGTTCCTCAGCCAGCATCTCCCGAAAATAGCGCTCACCTTCTGCAAGTAGTTCCTCACGGGTCGTTAATATGCCCCCATCCGGTCCCGTCCACTGACGAATACACTGACGCCCTTGCGAGTGGCGGAGACGGCCAAGCTGATAAACAGATATCGTTTCCCTGTCAATCAAGGAATGTTTCTTGACATGCTGCTGCAGGGTGGCTAAATTGCTTTCTCGGACATGGCAGATGGTTGTCTTAATCGTGCGTAGTGATACCGACACATTTTCCCCAAGTTGTTCTCGATGGTGGAGGTCCTGTAACACGGTGTCATAGAAGTCCAGTTTCCGATATAAACGTTGATTACGTTCAAAGGTAATGGCTTTGGCGACTGCCCGAATGGCCGGCTTCACCTTTTCTAACCACCAGTCAGCCACATTGTTGTAACGGTGTTTCAGCCGTTGACACTGCCGATACACAGCCTCAAAACGCTGTGAATCCTCTTCCCTTTCAAAGCAGTTGGTATTCATTTTCCACGTGCCTCGCCCTTGTATTGTGTGTGCAGGGGCGGCACTTCGCGCCGTAAATAAAAAGCCATTGTGGTCACTAAAGGCGACAGGGATTATCCGACAGCCACGTACACGTGAGGCGAGCGTACTGGACATATACGCCCGATCAATCCTGGATTTAGAGGCGCCACGGCAAAATGTATATTGGATCTGGTTGCCATGTATGTGTGGCCATATATCTATTAGTTGCATGCTCTGGGTGAGTCCCTGTAACCCAGGACAGAAATTGAAGGAACCCGTCTGATCCTGGGGGCGTAAGGTGCAGTTGAAATCCCCCATCAATAGAATGGGGAGATTCGTTGCAAGGTGGGGTAAGAAGTCTTGCCTAAATAAAACGTTTCTCTCAGATTTATAATTGGAGCCAGATGGACTGTAAACATTTATGATCCTGACACCATGTACCGTAGCAGACGTTATACTCCCGGAAGGATCCATCACCACATCAGTTACTAGGGTGCCTTTTCGGTAGATAATGGCCGTGCCCCTAGCAGTGGTGCCCATGTTAACTATATAGTCATGGTCATACAGGAGCCAATGTTGCATTCGCTGACTTCTTGCAGAAAAAGAATGTCAACATCTTATTCACGCAGAAAACGACTTATCAGCGCCTGAGTGGCCGGATTCCTCAAGCCAGGAACATTTACTGTGGCATAGGTCTTCAAATGTGAATTATGGTCCATAGTTGATATCGGCTAAGAGGGGAGCTAACTGAAGATCCAAATCCTGCAGTGCCTCCCGGGACTGCTCACTATATTTAGCCCGCATCTTGCTAACGAACTCGGGGACTCCCTCATGCTGACCCATTTGAGCGCACTTGCGTAGAAGTGAAATAATGGGTCCGGGGCTAGGAAGGGTTGCCATATGACACAGGTCCGACATCATTTGCTGAACCTCAAGGGCTTCGCCGGTAGTAAGGCTCGCAGGAGGTGAGGCCTCTGTTGGACAACTTCTGGGGGTTTCCGGCACTCGGAAACGGGGGTCTATCTCACTGACACGTATTTCACCTTCCTTCAGCTGCTTAGGCTTGTTCTGTGCTCTACGGGTTTTAACAAGTTCGGTGGCGAGCGAAGCATCGGATTCGTCGGAAGTAGGGTTAACCTTGCGCTTAGGTTTGCGATTTTTCACGACTGGGGTTGCGAGCGAAGCATCTGAGTCATCGGAAGTAGGCCCACGGCTAACTAGCATGCTTTCCTCAATGTCCTCAGACCAGGTGGTCGTTTTGCGTATCCCCGAATTTTCCTGTGCCGAGCCTTCTCCGTGGGGGGAACTATGGGTAGGTTTGGCGACTGGAGGGGGTGACCGGTCAGCATCCAAGGGTTGCTGTGAAGACTCTTCCTGGTGCAAGACCACAGACTCTGGATACATGTCAGGCACACCTATGCTGCCAGCCAGGGTGACAGGCTCCGTCTCCATTGGAGGCGTGCAGTCTAGCGGGGGAAAGCCTGTATCGTAGCGTGCTTGAGTATCGCCTGGGCTGTGAAGCGGGGAGTCGTCTATACGGCGGCTGGAACTAGAGGTGACCATAGCCGCAAGGCTAGTTGTCCGGTTGTCGCGTTCAAGGCGCGTCATGGCCGAGTATCGGCGCGGACAGTCGATACGCAGATGGTCCATAGCTTGACATATGGCACATGTTTTAACTTGCCCTTCATAGCTAACCTGTCCACGGTGCCCATCAATCATGATAAAGGACGGAATTTGCTTTTTTAAATCAATGTGTATTTGTCGGATACCATTTGCAACTGGTAACTTGTAATAATGGGACCAACTTTCATTTGTGATGGAATTAACGGTACCATATTTTGCGAAATGGGTGCGTATTGTATCATTTGATAATTCAGGCGGAATATTAAAGAGCCTTACCCGCGTGGCTTTCATGCCGGCAGCGGCAATTTCTACCGAAACAGACTCCCCATTAAACAAAGTAAGCCTGTGTGTTCCCGCAAATTTACTCAAAAGTTTGTCCATAATAGATTGAGAGATTACCTTGATGAAAACAGAGTTGGACGGTGCGTCAAGTTGCAGGGTCTCCAGTTGGTCGACCGTGAGTTTCAGCATCTCCGCCACAAAGGCGTGAATTTCCGCTGCCGACGGACGCGTGGTGTTCCGTTTGAAGGAGCATTTCAATGTATTTTTCCTGATGGTTTGCATTTTCTTCCTGGGGTTCTATCCAATTGACAAGCGCCTGTACTAAGCGTAGGCGAAGCTATCCGGCGCACTTAACTGTTGTGTGTTGGCTGCACTCTCACTGCTAAGATGCACCAGACATGCGTAACCTCACTCGTTCGTGGCTAGAGCCACACTTGCCTCAGGCTTGACAACCGTGGTATAGTGTCTTATCTTCCCTCCGTAAGATATTGTTCTTTTGTTGTACCTATTCTGTATTAATTTATAAGCTAATTCCATATTTCTGATCCTCCCTGTGTTTGCTGCATTATCCAGTCCATTAGGCTGGATCCAATCACCAAGATATTTAAACTTATCTGACCTCTTGATCTTCCCATATTTTGTTTCTAAGTGCTTTTCGTTATCATGTTTGTATTCCATGTATTCTGGTTTTTTTTTCATTCGAGATCCTGAGTCCCGTTTTACCTGCAATTTCGTGTAATTTTTCAAGCATTATTTTAATTTCTTCTTTATTTTCAGCTATCAATGCCATGTCATCCGCAAACGATAAGCAATCAACCTTCACACCTTGCTTCTTTGTACCTAAACATATTCCTTCTATCCCTTCTTCTCTCATGGCATTCCTCCATGTTCTCATTATTTTTTCCAGGACAACGTTAAGCAGAATCGGTGAAAGCCCATCTCCTTGTCTGACTCCTGTCCGAATTTTAAAGGGCTCCGAGATTTCCCCTTGAAATTTAATTAAAAAAATCAGTTTCTGTTAATGTTTGAATTATAATCGCCCTTGTTTTGCTATCATTTCCAAATTCTTCCAAAACATTGAATAGGGGTTTCCGGTCTATGGAGTCGTAGGCTTTTTAGAAGTCAACAAACGCAACTACCGTATTTCTACTTCGTAAAGCTCTTACTCTCAAGATGCTTTTCAAACTAAAGATCTGCTCCGTACAAGATCTGCCCTTTCAAAAGCCTCCTTGATATTCGCCTATTTGATGGTCTACCTGAACTTCAACTATGTGTAATAGCGCTTTAGATAGTACTTTGTTACGATATCGCTAGCAAGGAAATTCCTCTGTAGTTGTTTGGATCGGTTCGGTCACCTTTCTTATGGAGTGGATGTATTAGGGCGCTTTTCCAGTCATCTGGGATTTTTTCCCCCCAAGTTAACACAAATGAGGTGATGTAAGTTCTCCACAGCCGTATCTCCTCCAATTTTCCACATTTCAGCTACTATGCCATCTTCCCCTGGTGCTTTATTGTTTTTGAGATCCTTGATGATGTTTTGGATTTCTAAGAGGCTCGGTGGTTGGACGTTGGCTGCTCGAAATCCAGCCTTTCTCTTGGCTCCTCACAGTTTAGAAGTGTTTCAAACTAATTAGCCTAAATGCAACAATTCTCCTTGTTACTCACGGCCAATGTACCGTCCTTTCTTTTAAAGCAAAGACTTGAAGGTTGGTATTGTTGTAATTCATCCCTAAATGTCTTATAAAATTCCCGGATATTATTTTTCTTAAAATCTTCTTCTATATTTTCCAACCGGCTTCTGTCATACAGTCTCTTTTCTCCTCTGATGATCTTGGCAGTATCTTTCCTTTGTTGCTTGAAGACATTCCAATGTTGTCCTGTGCGGTTGGAGTGCCATCTCTTCCACGCCTTTAGTCTCATATCAAGAGCATCATCGCATCTTTTGTTCCACCATCTGTGTTTCCTTTTTCGTTTCCGTTGCCCTAAGTTTTCAGCCGCTCTTGTTAACGATTCTTTCATATCTTTCCAATTGTTCATCTGTAACTTGGAAAGTTTTTCTTGATACATATTTTTGTTTTGCTGGAGAATTTCTGTGTCAATCCTAGTTTTCTTTTGACATATGCGTCGTTGTCTATTCGGTTGATATTTTACTTTGATTTCCGACAAGAAAAGGTCTGTGTCAATGTTACAACTTTTTCGTACTTTGACATTCAGAATCTCGCGACTGTTTCCAGTTGTAATTGCAACGTGATCAATTTGAAATTTGCCTAATAAAGGATTTGGGGAGATCCACGTCTTCTTTTTCTTAGGGAGAGCTTTGAAATATGTAGACATAAGTTTGAGAATGAATTGGTTACAAAAAGCAATTAACCTTTCTCCATTTTTATTTGTTCTTTTATGGGCTGGGTAATCTCCAACAATCTTGTTGTATTTCTTTTCTTTTTCTATCTGGGCGTTGAAATTGCCCATCAAGATTTTCACATTCTCATAGGGGAAATTAGAAGTTTCATTTTCAAGTGTTTCCCAGAAGTCTTCTACTTTCTCCTTGTTCCTTTTGTTGTCTTGGTTTATGGGAGCATGTGCATTGATGACCGTGTATAATTTGTTCCCAGATTTGAAGGATTAGAACGATATTCTCTCTGACGGTGAACTGAAGTTTACTATCGAATTCACTATAGTTCTGTTGACCACGAAAGCTGTTCCTAAGATTGACAGTCTCCCTTCTGAAATGGTATGACCTGGTTTGCCTTTATATATTCTAAAACCAGCCGACTCTATCGTATTTTCATCCAGATATCTTGTTTCTTGTACTGCCAGAATGAGTATGTTTCTTTTTTCCAAAATGGTAGTCAGTTGATTCAACTTCCCTACTTGACGGAGAGTATTGATGTTTAATGTTCGCAGCATATGTTTTCGCTTGGATCTTATCTTCTGTAAGGAGGTTCCAGGAAGCTCCGGCTCTTCCTTACATTACTTTCCAGGCTCTCCAGAATCCAAAGGCACCACTATTCGTGATGAGGGATTTTCGTTTCCAGCTGCCCCCTGGAGTAGTTTCATTCGAAGACGGTTTCATCATGTCAACTGTTGAAGTCATTGGGAAAACAGGATATCCTATCATTATTATTATAATTATTACTATCAAATTACTACCAATCAGAGTAGTCACATGCGCTGAGCCTCAAGGCCATGCGGCGAGGCTATCTCCAGACCCAGAGGACAAGCGCTTTCGAATCCTACCTCAGTTATCCTGAAACAAGTATCCATGATTTCCCATTGTCATATTCTGCTGACTGCTAGGACGGTAATATTTAAAACGACGAGACGAATTCGTCCGATTTTCTTGTCCTATTTTACTCATCTTTATTTCTCTTATTAACTCCTCTAGTCTATTGAGGCTGACGTCAGACACAGCTTTCAGCTGCCACTGCATGGAGACAAAAGTTTCCGTGAATACAAAATCAGGACATTATGAAGATTTTTCTTACTGAGCAATAATTATTACGTACAATGTAGGTTGAAAATGTGTAAATTGGTTATATGTTTGACATTTTCTTCATAATAAGCAATTACTGCTTGCCTCGGTGGGTGAGTGGTTAACGTGTCGAATTACCATCCCCAAGCTTGCAGGTTCACTCCTGGCCGTGGTAAGTGATTTTTGAAAGGCGACAAAAGTCACGACATGGATGTCATACGTTGTTGGCATGTTAAAAAAAACATTTGAATTCAGTAGGCCGTGTTCAATGGCAAAATTAATCTCGGGAATTTCCGCCAACACAAATTTCCTCCATTCTCTACTAGAAAGCGCTGCACTGTCACGAGCTTAGATATCTAACCTCCTTGACTTTCATAGCGTTCAAAGAAACGACGAAATTCGACATGCAAGCTACCCTCTGGGTGTCAATTAACAAAGCTTGCATCCGGCACGCGAGGCCATACGATATTATTATATTATTATTATTAGCAATTATTCACGACTGAAATATAAATGATTGGTAGCAAACATTGTTTTAAACATTATTACTAAGTAGTGTTAATTTCTACCACAACAAATACTTATAAAGAGTCTGTTGTAAAACCACAACAATTCACCACTGCAGGAATACAGGACTCAACTGTAATCCCACATATTAAACCTCTACTATGCTAGGGAAGCAGTATCGAGAAGGCCATGAGAAACAGTTTCTATCTTTGGGTAACCTGGGAGATGGTATACCGCTATAATCAAGACTCTCAATTGCTCATGGTGTAAATAATGTACGGTATGTTGCATTACAATAGGAAGAACCAATTAAAGCTGGTATTTCACTAATGTGTTGCGTTTAATATCTAGCACTAAGAAAACGTAGCCTAGTGGGATATTCCTACATTAGTTCGCCTCGGTGGGTGAGTGGTCAACGTGTCGATCTACTAACTCCAAGCTTGCAGGTTCGCTCCTGGCCTTGGTAAGTGAATTTTGAAAGGCGGCAAAACTACAACACACATGTCATACGATGTTGGCATGTCAAAGAACCCATTTGAATTCATAGGCCGTGTTCATAATGGCAAAATTAATCCCGGCAGTTTCTGCCAACACAAAGTTGCTCATTTCTCTACTAGAAAGCGCTATAGTGTTCAAGGAGCTTAGTTATCTAACCTCCTTGACTTTCATAGTGCTTCAAGGAACAACGAAATTCGACATGCAAGGTACCCTCTGGGTGTCAAATAACAAAGCTTGCACCCAGCACACGAGGCCATACGATATTATTATTATTATTATTATGATTATTATTATTATTATTATTCCTACAGCCTTCGGGCTGACTACCTAACACAGGGATATATTACTACAAGTCTATGAAAATGACTGAAGCTTTATTGGGAATTTTATGCCCCACACTGAGTAGTCTAGCGCCCAACATCCCACGAGCCTTTATTTACCCATTGTCTTCCACGTCGATAACAGTGTAACTGCCGTCCACCTCGTTACGTAGTGGCTAGCATTCTTAGAAGCCCTGGTTCGATTCCCGAATATGCTAAGAAATGTAATTCTAGACTGAGTGCTGGGCAGGGGTACACTCAGCCTCGTGAGGTAAAACTGGTTACTTTTGTCACGCTGTCAGCCTGCTTGATTGACAGGTACAGGGAGGGATATGACACAGCTTCAGTAGTTTCAGTCATCGTTCTCCTCTCCGTGGTGATATGAGCTCCTGTTACGCTTACCTGTGCTGTTGCGAAACAATTAGTAACGCAACAGTTTTAATTCGCCCATTATTGTTAATTTTACCGTTCACAATTCACAATATAACTTCTGCCAAACACAAGTAGCGCGCGCAATGTGAAGACTGCACTCCGTTATCGTTTTTACACCTCATCATTCCCACAAGGCTCCTGATGCTTTCAACAACAAACGCTAGCGCAGCCAAGTTCAGCGACAGTCGTATCTTGAAAGGCTAAGAGTTTTCATTTCATATTCTTTCATATCATTAGGGCAGATGACCGATTTCATCCATCTTAATTCAAGTCATGCCTCTGTATCTACTCTGTTGAGGTTGATGTAACAACCATTCCCCGCATAGATATTATCTCACTACAACAATAATCCCATGAGAACGGAAATAGGCGGCTTCAGTGGCGTAGTCGGTAGCATGCTGAGCTTCTATGCCCAAGATAGCGGGTTCAAACCCGGCCGAAGCCGTCGGATTTTTAAGAGCGTTAAAAATCCCTCATTATGCTTTCCTTCGGAGGGGAAGTAAAGCCGGCGGTCCCATGTCATAGATTTATGGCGTGTAAAAGAACCTTCCACTAATTACACCTGTATGAAGCTAAATTTGATAGGTTAAGAATGTAAACAACGCTCTTAGGTTCCTATGTTCGTTGCCAAGAGCCGACTGCGGTGGCGTCTAGTAGCTAAGTTCTGAACTAGGCCTAGTACTCATTGACGGTGGCGTTTGGCGGCAAAAGTTGGAACTATTTGAAAAATTCTAAGTTGCAGTTTTTACTTGAGTTAAAAAACAGATACACACACTAATACAGCCATCACAATTGCAGTTCTTACTTGAATTAAAAATACAGATACACACAGTAATACAACCATCACAATTAACATCAGTTATCAGACAGATTCTACACACACCCAAAGTACACGGGGCTATATGACTGCGTTGTCGCAGCCCCTAAACTGAGGAACCAACCAACCAGAACGGAAATAATAACGGGTAGAAATACAAGGCAGGTAATTGCATGGTTATTTATTATAGCAATAAATAAACATCATCAACACATTCACACTTTCTTAACCCCTAGAAACAACCACCTCATGGTGTAGCGGCTAGCGTTTTTGGCTGTCGCCCCAGAGGTCCGAGTTCAATTCCAGGCTCTACGAAGAAATTGAAATCCTATTGTGAGGGCGGGAACGGGATGTACTTAGCATCGTGAGAAAAACTGAGAAGAGCAAGGTTCGATTCCCTCCTCAGCCATCCTAGAAGTGGTTTTTCTTGGTTTCCCCCACTTCTACTCCAGGAAAATGCTGCGATGGTTCCTAACTTAAGGCCACGGTCGCCTCTTACTGAATCCTATCCCCAATTTACAAATACACACACTAGTACAGTATTCATAATAACACGGGTTATAACACAAATTCCACACACACACCCAGCTACACGCGATTATATGATCACGATGTCGCAGTCCATAAAATAAGTAACAACAACATTTACATAAACCTCAGGGAGGGGATGACTTTGCACTCCGAAAACGTATGGCATATGGTTATATTTCGTCCTTTGTAGTATTCTTATTCTTTGTGCTTTCCAGTTTCTAAGGTTACCGTCCTGAGTGACGTTATATGCTTAAATATTGTAATTTTATACCCAAGATTGTGGGTTCAATCCAGACTAGGTCTGGTATTATTTTAGGGTGTTCAAATGTCAAATATTCCTTTTAGTACATTTATGGCACGTTAATGATTCCCTTCTATGGCGTAATGATGCTGATCTTGGGCGTCTTAAAACACAGCAGTTAAACGGGACATTTATTCTGTATCATTCTTACGCTATTTAACATTTCCACTTTTTTGATACTACGCTGGATAATTTTCATGTTCGTTCCTAATGCCCTCAAACTGTACATGTATGTAATGGATGGGTGAAATAATCCGATCCTAACCAACAGTGTAGTGTAGTGTGCTGACGTCCTCTGCAACCTTTCATGGGTCAATGGCTTGGTTCTCATGGAGAATCAAACACATACCCACCACATGTCAATATCAGCTTTGGCTGGGATAGCCAGTGAAACAATTTTTGTATGTAATATGCATATGTCCCCCCAATCACAGACTAATTTATGCATTTGTAACGTCATGTGATAACTCATTGACGCAAATGTAAGTTCAATTTATCACACCCTTCCTATATTAATATCAAATAGTCAACTCTTTATGATGGAAATGGAATAGCATGGGGACATTGGATAGAAAATTCAGCCAAGCTGTTTTAATTAGACAAGGCTCATGAACAATATGTCAGCTTGATCGCGGTATTTAAAATAAAAAGTGAAATGGATATAATTCATCAAGACTTGGCGAAATTCCTAATATCCTCCAGTTATTTCATCACAGTGAGAATAAGCACACAAAAATGATTCAAAGAAATATAAAATTTTATAAGCAAAGGGATGAAGTTTATGACCTAAATGATTGGCAGCCTGAGCCCGTGCGAACAAATTCGCGCTCTTAATGTGCAAGAATGGTAAATCATAAAGAGCAAGCTTATAGTTTACATAGCAGTTCACAATTATTAACCCCAGGCCTTCCTTTTTCATGATATTTGACCCCTGATTGCGACTCCTAACTTCGAGAATCTCACATGAATTAACCTGAAATCGAACCCCATTGATCAAAGTGGGAGGTATACGGCTTGACGCTCCTGTGTTAACCTTGATGAATTAACACTGTACATGCATTGTTCATACTAATATATATACATTGTCTGCCATACAAAACAACAAGAAACCTTTTTCCAAACAATGAGAATAAAATCAATGGCAATAATTGATTTACATTACAGAACAATTTACAAACAATGAAACTGATATGCACTTCATTAGATTTGTGAATAATTAAATGGAGTTGTATTTTGTGACTTGATGTATGTTATAAAATACCAAACTAAGGAAGGAAGGATGGACGAAACCTTGTAGTTTTACGTTACTGGTAATATTGCGTTCAAGAGACACGGGACGTCTATTTTCACGTGGAATCTGAGTCACAGAACATGGTATTTCACTTCGAAAATCTCACATGCATTGACTGGGAATCAAACCCTGGAGGAAGATAAGCCGCTTGATACTACACCATCACGTCGTCGTCGTCCCCTCCCTCCTCCCAGAAATAGCATACTGTAACAATCGTTTGCGACATTTTACTAAGAAACTCGGATAACATTTCTCAAGAAAATGGCTTCAAGTCTTCCTCCTATAGCGCAAGTCAGAATTCAATATTCCATGGCCCCATGGCGTGCACTATTTGTGCATTACACAACCTAACAGCACATGTTCGTCATTTGTCATCGCTGTGGTTGTGAAAAGCCAATTATATTGTCATTTCTCACATTCTTTGGGCGATAATAGTGCATGTCAATTGGAAACTTTTGCAAAGAATCAAACTAATACCATATTGTTACGGCTGTGAGTTTGTGTCATCGCTCGCCGCTTGAGTCACAACTGCCCCAGGGGCTGGGCTGTGGCTTGCCTCCTGTATTGCGCGCGCCTTATGCAACAGGGCTACTACAGACAAAGGGATAGTCCAGAAGATTCGTGACTGGACCAGCGGGGGAAACCTCGAGAAGCCGTGGACTCTGGATGGATCTAGAACCATTTATTGAGTCACCGGCCTGCTATATAAGAGTGACCCGTGAAGCAGTTGTTGTTGTTGTGTTTTACGAGCTAGTGCGAGCGATTATCTTGTGCGACAGAAGTGTGGTGACGAAGTGCTGTGCCAGTTACGAAATCCAGTGACATTGTTTCTCCAGCTTGTGGACAGCGAAATAGCCTGCAGCAAGTGATCGTAAGTAATTGTGGTCGGAGAACATAAAGGAGAGGAGCAGGTAGTTTCTGTCAAGGCCACCGTACTCATTAGGACGGATTGACTTCTGTGATCTGTTGACAAGTGGAAGGGCCAAGAGCGCTCAAGGAAGAGACTTGAGGAAACTGGAATAAGGCTCCTAATTGCTTGACTAGTGTAATTTTCTGGCCACAATAAAGTTAATTATTTCTTTAAGCAGTAATTGGTGTTGTGCTTTGTACCCCCACCGTAATCCAGTTAACAAAAGTGCCACTAGGGGGTGGCACGTAACAACTGGTGTCAGAAGCCGGATTACGAACTCAAGCACAACACCTGACGGTCCTGGTTTCAAAACCCGAGCAGGTCATTTTCTCTAATTTTCCTGTGAGTGCATGCCCTTTACAAGACAAACAACTAAAATGGAGGAGAAATTGGCAGCATTGCTTGAAAAGTTAAATGGCATGGAAACGAAGATGGAAGACGGCCAGAAGAAGTTAGCCAAGGAGCTAACTACCAAATTAGAAGACGGCCAGAAGAAGCTAGAAGACGGCCAGAAGAAGATGGAAGACGGTCAAAATAAGCTAGCGGAGGACCTGAAGAGGATAGAGGACGGCCAGAAGAAGATGGAAGACGGTCAGAATAAGTTGACACAGGACCTGAAGAAATTAGAACTGGGTCTGCGTGAGGAAGTCACGGCAGTGGAAAAGAAGTTCGACGCCTTACAAGTGGAAGTTGCCGAGCTGCGCCAACGCCCGCTGATGGGGGTGGAGGAGAAATTCAACGTCTTACAAAAGGAAGTTGCCGAGCTGTGCCAACGACCGCTGATGGGGGTGGAGGAGAAATTCAACGCCTTACAAGTGGAAGTTGCCGAGCTGTGCCAACGCCCGCTGATGGGGGTGGAGGAGAAATTCAACGCCTTACAAAAGGAAGTTGCCGAGCTGCGCCAACGCCCACTGACGGGGGTGGAGGAGAAATTCAACGCTCTAAGAGAGGAAGTTGCCGAGCTGCGCCAACGCCCGCCCACCGTTACACCAGGAATATTAGGAACGGGACATAGCAGAGTGACGCCCCCAACCTTCGACGGAAAGGTCCCGTGGAGCACCTACTTACGTCAGTTCGAGGCGGCCTGTTCCATAAATAACTGGAACAGCACAGAAAAGGCTACAGCTCTCATTGTAGCGCTGAGAGGTGACGCCCTTAACGTCCTTCAGGCCATCCCGACTGGATCCCAGGACTACGCTTCCCTGATCGCCCATATGGAGTCCCGATATGGAGATAGCCATCTTCAGCAGGCCTATCAGATGCAGCTCCGGACACGGGTACAGAAGAACGCGGAAACCCTGCAGGAGTTCGAGATGGACATCGCACGCCTCGTAAGGCTCGCCTACCCAACAGCGCCGGCCGACTTTCTGGAGCAGATAGCGACGCAGACTTTCACCGACGGGCTACGGGACTCGGACACTCAACAGGCGCTGCGTCTTGCGCGCAATAAGACCCTGGCGGATGCGCTGAGCCACGCACTTGAGTTCGAGACGGCAAAGCAGGTATCTAGAATGTGCGCGCGGGTGCGTCAGGTGGACGTTGACGAACCAGCCCAAGCCAACAAGACCAAGCCCCTGGCCGATGAACTGATGGAGGTGCTAGGCCGGTTCTTCAAGAGTCGCAGTACCACCAACAAAAACTTAGCCGAAGGACATCCGGTGAGGCGGCCCGGAAGAGGACTACCAACCTGCTGGACCTGCCGTAAGAGAGGCCACCTGAGCAAGGACTGCGGTGATCGCCGCCGCCAAGAGTTTCCGTCGGGACAGTCAGTCGTAGGGAAACCGCGCGGCCCAGGAAAGCTAGTATCAGCCAGCCATGAGGGGCGAAGGTTGGCTCGTGACAGTCGTCAAGCCCCGGCAGTCCAAGTTCGTGTGACGCAGTTACGGAGGGATAAAAGCAGCCTGATGGTCGACGGAGTCATCAACGGAGTGAGCTGGCCCATGCTAATCGACACGGGAGCATCGAGGACCATCGTCAGCCCCACCGTGATCCCGAAGTGGAGAGTTCAACCCACACAAAGGAACCTCCAGCTAATAACCGCGACCGGAGACACCGCACCGGTACATGGCGAAGCATCACTGGAGTTCGTCATTGGTCGACGGGCGATAAAGCATTCAGTGCTTGTGGCCGACGTATCAAATGAAGTGATCATTGGACTGGACTTCCTGGACCAGAACAACATCATCTTGGATCTGAGTACCAACACTCTGCACTTCGGAGGTGAGGAACTTGCTTTGCAACCAGCACACGAGGCCGTCACCGCACGACGAGTAAGGCTGAGAGAGGACGTCATCGTTCCTGCCAGGACGGAGGTCAGCGCCGCCGTAATTGTCGACGGAACTGCTGAGGGAGTGGCTGCTGTCATCGAGCCAAAATATGAGGACATCCAGGCAAAAGGATTGCTAGTTGCCAAGACGCTCATCAACACGACGCCTCGGCCGTACGTTCGCCTGTCCAACCTGAACGACTACGATATTACGGTTCACCGGGACACCAACCTAGGAGTCTGCGAGCCCGTTACCTGGATTGCCCGCATCACAGAAACGACGGACGGACACCTGCAGACGGACAACCGAAGAAGACGCGCCCTGCCAGAAGAACTACAGAAGCTGTACCAAGGATCCCAGGACCATTTAGACGAAGAACAATCACGCCAACTTCAGGACCTGCTACGCGAATTCCAGGATGTCTTCTCCGTGGGGAGCAAAGACTTCGGCAGGACAAGCTTGGTCCAGCACAGAATCGACGTTGGGGACAGCGCACCGATTAGGGCCCCATTCCGACGTGTCCCGCTCGCCAAGCAAGCCGAAGTCGACCGGATGGTAGAAGAGATGAAGGAGCAAGGGGTGATCGAGCCATCACATAGTCCTTGGAGTTCTCCGGTCGTGCTAGTGAAGAAGAAGGACGGTTCCACCAGGTTCTGCGTGGACTACAGGCGGGTGAACGACGTCACGAAAAAGGACAGCTACCCTCTACCCCGGATCGACGACACGCTGGACAACATATCAGGATCAAGATGGTTCTCCACCTTGGATTTGAAGAGTGGCTACTGGCAGGTGGAGGTCCACCCTAAGGACCGCGAGAAAACGGCGTTCTCTGTGGGCAGCGGGCTCTGGCAGTTCACCGTCATGCCATTCGGTCTGTGCAACGCCCCTGCAACCTTCGAAAGGCTAATGGAGTCCATTCTGAGGGGACTACACTGGAAGACCTGCCTGGTATACCTAGACGACGTCATCGTTCTGGGGAGGAGCTTCGAGGAGCACTACAGCAACCTGAAGGAGATCTTGTTGAAGCTACGGGCTGCCCAGCTGAAGTTGAGCCCCAAGAAGTGTCAGCTCTTCCAGAAGCGGGTCCAGTACCTTGGGCATATCGTCTCCAAGGAAGGGGTGCGCACCGACCCAGAGAAGACCGCAGCTGTGAGGGAGTGGCCAGTTCCGAAGGACAAGTCGCAACTACGAAGCTTCCTGGGACTCTGCACTTATTATCGTCGCTTCGTGAGAGGATTCGCCGACATCGCCAAACCTTTACATCGACTGACCGAGAAGGACCAACTCTTCACGTGGACAGCAGAATGCCACAATGCCTTCGAGCGACTCAAGCAGGCTCTGTGCACCGCGCCTATTCTGGCCTACCCCAGACCTGGAACAAGGTTCATCGTCGATACCGATGCCAGCGACTTTGGCATAGGGGGAATCCTGTCGCAGGTAGTGGACGGCGAGGAGAGAGTAGTGGCCTACTTCAGCAAGGCCTTGTCAAAGCCAGAAAGGAACTACTGCGTCACCAGGAAGGAGCTGCTCGCCATCGTGAAGACCATTGAACACTTCCACAAGTACCTGTACGGGCAAGAATTTCTCATCAGGACCGACCATGCATCCCTGCGGTGGCTCCTGAACTTCAAGCAGCCCGAGGGTCAACTCGCGCGGTGGTTAGAGAGGCTTCAACAGTATAACTTTGAGATTCAGCACAGGAAAGGCCAACTGCATTCTAACGCCGACGCCCTGTCACGAAGACCGTGCCCAGAAAACTGCACCTCCTGTGCCCGAAGGGAGGAGAACACCGGGATACAGTGCCGAAGGACTACCGTGGAACTTCAAGGGAGCTGGAGCCGCGAATCTTTCACGCGGGCGCAAGCGGAAGATGATGACCTGGGACTGATAGCCGAATGGAAGAGGGCCTGTGTACCCAGACCCGGGTGGAACATTGTGAGTGACTGCAGCCCAAAGTTTAAGTCCTACTGGGCACAGTGGGACTCGCTGATTGTAAGGGATGGCCTCATCTGCCGTACCTGGGAGAGCACCGACGGGAAGACATCTCGGGAACAAGTCGTCGTTCCAAAGGCTATGACGGAGGAAGTCCTGAAGGAAGTTCATGGAGGATCATCTGGTGGACACCTAGGGATAAAGAAGACCCTGGAGAAGCTGAGAGAGCGGTTCTACTGGATCGGATGCCGAACAGACGTGGAGAACCACTGCGCGAGGTGCCACGATTGCGCAGCCAGCAAGGGCCCAGGACGAAGACGACGGGGTCCACTGAAGCCCTACAACGTGGGCGGCCCCATGGAGAGAGTGGCCATCGATGTTGCTGGGCCATTCCCGTTAAGCGAGGCAGGGAACCGCTACATATTAGTCGTCAGCGACTACTTTACCAAATGGCCGGAGGCGTATGCGCTCCCTAACCAAGAAGCTGCGACGATCGCAGAGACCCTGGTGAAGGAATTCGTCAGCCGGTACGGAGTACCCCTGGAGCTGCACTCCGACCAAGGAAGGAACTTCGAGTCGCAGGTGTTCCAGAACCTATGCCAGCTGCTGGGAATCCGGAAGACAAGGACAACGCCACTACACCCTCAGTCCGACGGGATGGTAGAGCGATTCAATCGCACCATCGAGAACCATCTTCGAATAGTCGTCAGCGAGCACCAGAGGGATTGGGACAAACATCTTCCACTATTCCTCCTGGCCTACCGCGCCGCCGTGCATGAAGCCACCGGGCGCACACCAGCCCGGGCCATGTTTGGGAGGGAGCTCCGTCTACCTGTCGATCTTGCCTTTGGCCGACCTGGGAATGATCCGATCCCGGTAAGCCAGTATTTTCAAGAACTGGTCGACCAACTGGAGGACGTGCACGCGTTCGCGAGGAGGAAACTGCGGATCGAGACCGACAGAATGAAGACCCGATACGACCAGCAGACGGATGCCGGCGGATTCCACGAGGACGACCTGGTCTGGCTCTTCAACCCATTACGGAAGAAAGGCCTGTCACCCAAACTGCAGAAGTCCTGGGAGGGCCCGTACCGAGTCGTGAAACGGATGAACGATGTCGTCTACAGGATCCAGCGGAGCCCGAGGGCGAAGATGAAGATCGTGCATCGAGATCGCCTGGCAGCCTACGGAGGGACACAGACGGACCAATGATTGATCGGGACGATCAGCCTTTTTAGGAAGGGGGTGGTGTTACGGCTGTGAGTTTGTGTCATCGCTCGCCGCTTGAGTCACAACTGCCCCAGGGGCTGGGCTGTGGCTTGCCTCCTGTATTGCGCGCGCCTTATGCAACAGGGCTACTACAGACAAAGGGATAGTCCAGAAGATTCGTGACTGGACCAGCGGGGGAAACCTCGAGAAGCCGTGGACTCTGGATGGATCTAGAACCATTTATTGAGTCACCGGCCTGCTATATAAGAGTGACCCGTGAAGCAGTTGTTGTTGTTGTGTTTTACGAGCTAGTGCGAGCGATTATCTTGTGCGACAGAAGTGTGGTGACGAAGTGCTGTGCCAGTTACGAAATCCAGTGACATTGTTTCTCCAGCTTGTGGACAGCGAAATAGCCTGCAGCAAGTGATCGTAAGTAATTGTGGTCGGAGAACATAAAGGAGAGGAGCAGGTAGTTTCTGTCAAGGCCACCGTACTCATTAGGACGGATTGACTTCTGTGATCTGTTGACAAGTGGAAGGGCCAAGAGCGCTCAAGGAAGAGACTTGAGGAAACTGGAATAAGGCTCCTAATTGCTTGACTAGTGTAATTTTCTGGCCACAATAAAGTTAATTATTTCTTTAAGCAGTAATTGGTGTTGTGCTTTGTACCCCCACCGTAATCCAGTTAACAAAAGTGCCACTAGGGGGTGGCACGTAACAATATTCTCCAAGTTATGCATGAAATACTTCACCACTTCTTCTCTTTTAGTTAGAAACAGTTATTTTCAGAGCAAATCCAACGTAGCAATTTTGCTGCGTTTGTCAACACTGACTTCTCTGGCCATCTGAACTCATTAGCTGCAGGGGCCGATAACCTAGATGTTAGGCCCCTTAAACAACAATTATCATCATCATCATTAGCTGCAAGTGAGTGTGTGTAACGAGCTCCAGTCGTAACCAACTGCCCTGCTGGTCACTGATCTACAACTAACATTACCGGTGACACATTTTTTTTTTCAATTTTCTTGTGGTCGTTATGGTGGAATGATCTAGGCCTAGTGGTTTCGATGATTCTGATATGCACTTCCTACATAATGGACATCAGATATTTTTAAAGTGATCCTCCCCTCCGGTCAGCATTTTTGCACTGACGAAGAGTTGAAGACGAATGTCCCACTCTGCGCTGGTTCCATTCCCAGGTGGCAGGCTTCTATGACATAGGAATACAAAAGTTGGTCCCATGATATGACAGATGTCTCAATTCTGATGGTGACTGTGTACAAAAATAGCTCAAACTTTGCTGTATATAATACCAATAATATGTTTCATCTAATTATGTTTCCCAATTATTTTAAAATACGGAAATTTATTTTCAGGATGGGCCTCGTAAATAGAAGATACCGTGGCATATCATAGCAAGGATAGGTATAATTTACAACTACAATTATTTATGAAACTCCATCGCAATTTTGCTTTTGAAAACACATTCGTCGGTACGTACATGGGTACTTTTGATATAAGCCTACTGTACTCGTGAACAGTATTAAATGTTATAAATAATAGAAAGCACTAATAATGGCTACGAAATATGTACTACATTAATCTCATTATACAGGGTCGTTATATTTGCTTTGCTTGGACATTCTCCATCACGCGCCCCGCCAGTGACGGCTCAGTTGCCGGCTGCCGTGCGCGCGTATGTATGGCAGAATACTGTGTTTAAAATCAATATCATGAATTTTTACTCACCAAGCATACAGTAGATGCTGAAAATGTTCCCCATCCGCTGCCAAACATAACCGGCATCTCCTTATGAAGTTTCCGGTTAATCCAGTTAATTTAGCTTCAGTAAGGAAATAACGACCTTAACGTCTATTTTTATTGTCTACTGAACCTGTACGTTTGAATCTCAAATTAGCCAGTTGTTTTATTGTCCGATTTATAGGAATGGGTCTCCCTGGAAATTTCACTCGAAACTTTTGTCTTGTTGTAGCGCACGATTTCCTGCACTTTATATACGTATTGTGCATATATACACGTTCAAGTAACAAATGTTTCACATAAGGCATTACAGCACTATACACAATCGCAATAAAATAACTGGCTAAGAGATTCAAACGTACAGGTTCAATAAACGATAAAAAAATAGCCGTAAAGGTCATTATTTCCTTACTGAAGCTAAATTAACAGGATTAACCGGAAACTTCATAAGGTGATGCCGGTTATGTTTGGTAGCGGACGAGAAACATTTTCAGCATCTACTGTAAGCATGGTGAGTAAAAATGCATGATACCGATTTTAAGCACCGTATTCTGCCGTACATACGCGCGAACGGCAGCCGGCAACTGAGCCGTCACTGGCAGAGCGCGCGAGCGAGAATGTCCTCGCCAAGCAAATGTAAGAACCCTGTATCTTATCCTAATTGACACAGAGTGGCCTTATTGGACTTAAACTAAGTTACTGTCTCTTGCACCCTTAATTTTCAATAAATCATGTTGTGATTAATAAAGGGGGAACATATAGCTTAAGAAGCCGAACCAATATCGATTTTATTATTAAGGACCGTGATTCATAGAATTTGTACAACTATCATATACATTTCCAAGGAAACACATATCTTGCTATTGGAAGCAAAGTTTCAAATTTTCGAAATTCAAATCGTGACTATATGTATCCACTTTTCAAAAAGGTGCTTTAAAACTTTCGGCTACAAAATGAACTCCACAAATATCCATATTATTAATCAATTAAGCACTATTATTCCATTTTAAATCTGCGCAAACCCAAAAAAATATGTTTCACCTTTCCTATAAAGACTATATTAAAGCTAAAAGTAAAAAAGATTGATTGAGTTTCAGTTTGTAACTGTAGGATTAACTTTCACTTTAAAAAAAGATCAGTTCAAATATTCGAATTAACATGGGATATGTGAGGGAAGCGGTAAAGATTAGCACAAAGCAAGAACCAAAGTTTGAAAAATGGATAAAAATAGTTGAGGTTTGAATTTTGAAAATTTAAAGCTCTGATTCAAATGGACTTGATGTGTGAGTTTCGTTGGAAATGTATACGTTTGTTGTTATATGTTTAAGACATGCTCAGTTATGATATAAATATCGTTATTGTTTTGACTCCTTAAATTGTATATTCCACTTAAACTTACTCAACTGGATTTTGTATTCGAAATTAGAAATATCAGAAATATCGTGTATCAGGTCATTTGTTGCAACAGACAATAACCTCGCTCTAATCTCATAGCAATCCAAGATTCGGAATAGAGGGTATTCTAGGCCTATTCTCTTCTAATTATTGTGAACGGAAAAATCTTTCCAAAATGGTTGTTTGTTGCTTTCAGTGTTGTCTAAAGTGCGAGTAGGATCACGGAGAGGAGTGTTAGATACCGCATCCAGGAATGCGAGAGGGTAAGCAAAGGCAGTGAGAGTAAGAGTGATGGCAGGAAATCGACATCCGTCAAGCTGGGAGTTATTGGAGCTGGTGGCGATGCTACTTTTGTTTGCATGAGCTGTAGCACGGTGCTCCAGGCACAGCCATTTCTCAGCTCAGCTTGGAGTCACTCACTATACCCCTGCAACCAGTATGTATCATAGCCTGGAGAATATTCACTATTACATAGTGGCGTTGCCTATTGTAAACTGGGTTGTCTTGACATATGCTCTTGAAGACTTAGCCATCTACTACAATGATAACTACTTGAAACCCAACCCAGAGAAAACCCAAAAATGCGCGTTTCACCTGCGCAATAGGGAGGCGAGGAGGCAGCTGAACGTCACCTGGAAAGGACACCATCTGGAACATTGTGTTCATCCTAAATACTTAGGAGTAATGCTAGATCGCGCGTCTACTTATAAACAGTATTGCATGGACATCAAACGGAAGGTATGCACCAGGAACAACATCAACATCATTCGGAAACTCACAAATACTACATGGGGAGCGCAATCTAGTGTCTTGCGTACAACTGCCCTTGCTCTGAGTTTTTCTGCTGCAGAATATGCTGCTCCAGTCTGGAGGAACTCTGATCATGCCAAACAAGTAGATGTTGCCCTCCATGGGACAGGCCGCATTGTGACAGGCTGTCTACGCCCAACTTCTGTCGATAAGATCTTTCCACTCATGGGAGTAGCACCTCCAGAAGTTAGATGAGAGCGGCAGAAGTTGAGAAGAAAAAGAAAGAAACGGATCCAAGACAACCAATGTATGGACTTGATGTACATCCACCTAGGCTAAAGTCAAGAAAGAGCTTCCTCCAAACAACGATATCCATTCCGCCCTCAGCTGAAGCTCGCCGAATTCAACTTTGGAAAACAAAATCACCGAGAAGATAGTGGGAAATAAGGGAGAAACCGGCAGCAGGCTACCATTTACAATACGGATCTTGGAAAACGCTAAACAGACTGAGGACTGGTGTGAGTCGGTGCAAAAACAATTTGAAGAAGTGGGGATACAGAGTGAAGAACTTTGTAAATGTGGTGAAAATCAATACCCAGAGCACCTTATGAATTGCAGCATGTAACCAAGACCATGTGCTATGCAGGACTTGATAGAAGCTACTGACTGTGCCATTCTAACAGTTCAAAACTGGAGAAATGAAATTTAGAGGAATTTATATGTGTATGTGTTTTGGACTCGGATAAATAAATAAATAACTGGTTTGTCTGATTTTCATTGAAACAGAGCATTGATATTCAAAACAAGTTGGACGGAGCATGAGGAGAACAGTCTATTTTACCAAATGCAGGATTAAATGTTTCAACTGACAAAACGTTAGAGAGTTATAGCAAAATGCAGGTTTAAGCTATTAAGCAAGACAGTGAGAAACGTCCGATATTTTAACTATCTACTTTCCGTCTACAAAGGTGGCCAAATTATTATGGTAAGGCTGAATGGAACCAAATTGTTTATTGTTACTTAGTTCATAGAAATGTGAACATTGCATAGATTCCCTGTGCCCTGACGAAGAGAATATGCTTTTGTGGCATGCTGAAGAAATCAGTGTTGGTCGCCAATTGAGTTAAAACGGATGTAAATTAATTAAATTAATGATTTCCAAGTGATGAATTTAAGTGAAATAATTTCTTCAATTTTCACTATTCGTATGCCATAAATTACTACTAACAGAAGATACGGCGACAGATTTGGTTTTAGGACAGAGTAAGTTCTGACACCACACCGTTTTGCTTCCTTTAAGATTTGTCCTTTAATGTATATTGTCTAATAGAAAATTGCAAACGATGTTGGTTCGTAAAGGATATCTTGTATCACATTTGGTGAATATGCTACATAACAATGAACCGGAAAGAAACGTCCTGCAAGGGAGACTTGGCCTCAAAATAAATGCTACATTCTAAGGTATTGTATTTTAATTTGAATTAAAGAATTTTGTTAAATTCAGTTTTGCCATAATAACTACCGTCTGATGGCTGGCAAACTATTGATCTCTATGGCATTTCCTTCTAATGTTTACTGAGTTATAAAATAATATTTAGGACTAAATAAGGGGTTAAAAGTAATAATGTAGATTAAGGTTAAGTATTAATTTGTTAGTTCTTTTAAAATATAAATAAATGTTTGATGACAAGAGTTGAAACACAATTTATTACGACACAGTTACCAGAAAGTTTTGATTCGTGAGAGTCAGAAATCTCCTCATCCACAACAGTTGGCCTAATGTCAATTGGAACGTTTTTATTGTGATCCCTAAAATCTTAAAACTGATGAGTTCTGAGAATGGGGTTCTTTTTGCACCTCCCATTAGTAAATAACATAACCTGGCTTACAGGATTTTACTTTTCCTGCAGGGTCATCCCTTAAACCTTGGTTTCATTTCTCACTTCATCCTTGTAATCGCTCTGAATATTCTTGAGTTCATTAAATACTGTACTAGAACTATGCTTCAGATTGTGGGATGGGGCACCTATTCCAGGGATGCAAATTAAATCTTTTCTTTTCTTTTCTTTTCTTAGTCGTTTACCCTCCAGGTTGGTGGAACCCACGGACTCAGCGAGGGAACTCACCACTACCGCCTCTACGGGCAGTGTCCGAGAGCTGGGAACATCTAATCGGAGTGGATACAACTGGTGAGGTGGGATTGGCACCTCGCCCAGGCGGCCTCACCTGCAAAGCGAACAGGGGCCTCATGAGGGAAGGTAAGGGATGGTTAGGATGGATAGGCAAGGAAGAGGGTAGGAGGCGGCCGTGGCCTTGAAGAAGGTACTGTCCCCGATAATCCGGAAAGTAGGCTGTCAGAAATCCGCCCCCTCAATCGGATTGCCAATAGTCAAACGCACCGGCACAGCTACATCAATGAAAATGGCACTGACAGATACTATCGAGATTAGAGCACAGTAGTTAACAGGAAAATTATTGTGGAACACACCAAAATATACGGGGGTGCATACTTACCTTTTACTTACTTATTCAATTTAATCTCGGGTCTGGGTTTTCAACAGGATCACTTAATAGTATGCCCTCACAATAACCTCCACCACGATATTTAAAATGAACCAAGTCGGAAACAAGAAAATTTAAACTGCACAATAATTTATTTCACATAAAGAAAAAATTTAACAAAATTTAACAACAAAATATACGTGGCAATCAGAAGCCATTGTCAATGCAACCATGTCCTCCTGTAGGACTTGTAGACTTCACATACAAAAATTCAGCTTTCTCTAGCTCAAAAGAACGTAATAATAACAACAATGCACATTGGAATGGATAAGGGAGTTGGGACGAGACATATAGCATGTGTTTCCTTGTTCATGAACTTCACATTTTATTTATAACCGCAAGGCTGCTATGTAGATGACCTTGGCCTTTACCATTCAGTTATCTGGCCACCTGCAATACACCCTGCACCGTGTCGCATGCTTGCTTCGTCAAATGGACGCACCTGTCCAACCAATGTTAGCATATGCTAGTTACCTCAGAGCCTAGCTCCTTTTCAAAACACTTTAAATGTTCACATCTCAACTCAAATATTATCACGCAAATCTTTTAAATGCTCCGTTCAAATATCAATGGATTACTCTAATAATCCCAAATCTTGTTTAATTGTATATTCCAATTGTTGAACTAGCGTTGTTTAGTGTATAATAACGAAAACGCTTAATGTTTATAACAAAAAGTTCATTAATTATTTATAACATTTTAAATTGTTTATAACATTGTCAAACGACAATTAAAAAATTTATACACGCCTCTATTAATCCCGTTCGTTTCAAATTATTATTAAAGATATTTACATAGTTATTTACATTATTTATATTATTTATATTAGAAATACATTAAACCACACGTTTATCCGGTTGATAATTACATAATCGTGGTGATATAATCGACCAATGAAGGTTAGTTATATTTAAATTTTAGATTCAGGTTTAATAAGATTTAATAATTATTATTTGTGACGGTAACCTCCATTCAAAATCTTTATCTCAAATTATTTAAACACTCTTGTTAATTTTAACAGTCACTTCACATGAATAATTTTCAATGGACCTGAACAATACACTCAGCGGAAAAATACCTCGCTCAAAACGCACAAAATTGCACCAAAAATTGGCCCATAATTCATCATATATCTCATTATATATGGCATCAAAATCTTCCACAATACACACAAAAAAACCTCCACTTATAAATTCATCATCATCATCAATATTACTGTGGGAACCTCCTTCACTTATCAAAGGGCATTATTCATCAGCAACTTTTACACGTCCACTGAACTAACGATTATACATCCATAGTTCCTCTTAAAAAAAAATCTTATATTCATCAATTGTATCGAAAACTATTATTATATTTAACCTTCGTGGGTTTCATTCATGAATCGATATGAAGTAAAAATTTGCCAATCACAAATAAATTTAATAGCAAATACGATTAGACACGCCTCCCTGGTCTATCAAAATTGAGATTAATATCATCAAAGTATCGCCGTATAAAAATACTATCATCAATCAAAGTTCATCTAAACTGCATAAATAGTCGAATAGAATACAATTAGACTGTGGATTGCAAACATTATTGTTCCAATCTACAATTGAGAAAAACTCCTATCAAATGTTCATTACTATAGTGTACTCAATAAATCGTACTCAAAGTTCATATTTCATAAAATTGTCTATAATGCAATGGTATTTCAGAATTGACGATAAATGTCTATATTGCAATCATGTTCATAAAACGACTAGTATTTCTAAGATCGTCGATAAAGTAGTAGATTTTAACGCTCTAAAATCTTTTAATCATTCTTCTTTCTTGAGGATGACAGAAAATTGGTCAAAGTAATTTACTGAATAGAACTACTTTAATAAAATGACACGCTGTCTGAATTCAAACTTGCCATAGAGAATCGTTAACTTTACAGTTAAATCGTGACTACAAAAATATGCAAATTACTGAAAGAATATATAATATCAGTCTCAACTGATCCAAAATTATATAAATATGCCAATGACATAATAATGTCTCAATAAATCGTAGAAAAAGGCATAAATCAGCAAAGTGTACGGAGTACAGAAATATCAAGCAAGAATATGGGGCAAAATATATGGGACAGAAAATATGGGAAAAATGGTTGCTCAGATATCGCTAAATGGCTCAAATAAATCAAGAAACGTTCACGACTACCTTATCTGTTGATTGAAGTTCTAGAGGAAAATTTCCAAAGAAGACTGCTGTTGGTTCCATTTCACCACCGTAAAGATGTGCTCCGACCTCGAACCTGGAACCTGCGTCCTCGGAGAATAGAACAGCTTCCTCCTCCGGAAATCGCACTGCTCCATGTAGACGATAGACATCCTTCTGGCAAAACTCTTCTGTGTAAGCCGGGTCCACCCTGGCCTCTCTTGAAAATTCCCTGAAGTTCTGGTAGCAATTCGCCATGAAGTTTATTGCAATTATTTCCGCAGAAATGTTCATAATTGTGGAGTATGAAGATATTCCCACTGCCATTTGATGTAATTCAGCGATGGATTACGATGCATGAGTGTAGTTGGATGTTCACTACATGCTCGCTTTTGTAGAATGACGATTAACGAAGCTCCATGTTGTCACTTCACTCCATTGATGTATGTCCCAATTGCATTAAAGTTTTAGTCTTCCATCTCCACTTCCGTTATAATAATAGTCGAAAGTACTGCCAGATTACATAGTTCCATTGTAGAATGTAGCGTTGTATCACCAAATGTAATCTTCAGTATCACGGTTGCAATACATGTGTCAGCCGTAGCGTAGAATGTGGTATTATAAAAGTGCTTCTCAGGTGTCGAGAAAATCACTTTTGTCTGCAGTCTTAAAATGCGAATATCTTCCAAAGTATAATAGTGAAAATGTTCAACTTTCGTACACGCCTCAATATTGTAATGCACAATTGAATTAGCATAAATGTAGTAGCTAACTCTTGATAGATAATCTTGTAGACTCGTTTATGTGTGCGCTCCAACTTCGCCTAGTTTTAGTAACCGTAAAATTGCACTGCTGCACGCTCAGTGTTTGTTCGATGCTGTGGGCTCTGCCACACTTGCTAATGACGACTTGCTTCACTGAATAATATATACTTGTTCTATCGGAATTAAGAACTCGAAGTCTGACAATATGAGAATGAGAAAATGAGCCATGAGCCATGGGCTATGAGCTATCAGAGCCTCCTCTCTGCTGTGCAAGGCCTTTTATCAACTTCTTAAGGGGCGTATCCATCCCTACCATAGCTTGTTCCTCCGTCATTGCTAGAAGTTCTAACTTTGGCTATACTTGACGGATTTTCAAATTTCAAAAACTCATAATTAATTTCTTCAAAATTCCAAATCAATGCCATAACTGAAAATAGATTTCCACAATTCTGCATGCCAAAAGTAATTAAATATGGTAATTTCAGTAATCTCCGTCTCCCTCCAAGCTATCATTCATTGGTTCGAGCCTCTCCTCCAATAGCGTAACTTCTTCCTCAGCACAATTCCTTGCTTCCCTGCGACTGCGTCGTAAATCTCAGACCCTTCTCGAACAAAATCATGACGTCACCAAGAATCTCAGCTCATCCAGCCTACTTGTATGAAGTCTGCGTCATCCGTGCCTACGTCATGAATATACACGTCACAACTATGACGGCCATAACTTTATTCACATATGCCAATACTCCACCGTGGTCTCAGTATAATTCAATTTACGGGGGCAGTACCATCCCGGCATTTGCCCGAAGACGAAGTGGGAAACCACGGAAAACCACATCGAGGATGGCTAAGGTGGGAATCGAACCCCCTCTACTCATTGGACCACCCGAGGCTGAGTAGACCCCGTTCCAGTCCTCGTACCACTTTTCAAATTTCGTGGCAGAGCCAGGAATCGAACCCAGGACCTCCGGGGCGGCAGCTAACCATGCTGACCGCTACGCTACGGAGGCGACTGCAAATTAAATTTCTTTTAAAATCCCATGAGCAGTGCAAGCATCCTCCTAAGCGATAAGACACTAGCCACACAGCCAAATCATAAATGATGCTCTCACCTCCTTAGTTGTGTATTTTCTCCTGGATCAAGACTGACCCACATCAGGCAGCTGTTACTGCAAGTTTGTCAACGGTTTTACCTTCTTATTCAACGGTTTTCAATCCTTCAGGTAATTTGAAAAACTAAGTACCGGTATTAATTATGTTTCCAAGGAACGTACACTGAAAAGAGTGATCATGGCAACCTTCGTGGTGAACAAGAAGAGGTGCATATGACTGTTTTACGGGATGAAACATCGAGGGCGACTCCCTCTCGTAACATATGCTTACGTCGTTGAAGAGCAAATGGAAGACCTCCCACCCCTTGAAACAATTTAGTATCAAGAAAAGAAAGATGAATAACTATGGGATACGGGATCATAAAGGACACACAAGGTCACGGTTTCCCTAATCCTAAAACCTCGTCCCTTAATATGTAAGACAGGTTCTCAGTTTTCACTGTTGATATCTGTTTATTACTTTTAGCTCAGTGATTGTTGTGTGTTTACAAAGGGGTCTTCAGCCATGTGTAATTTGTGTAACGTATTTTCAGCTGATGAATATCGTAGTAACTGAAATAGTAATTATTGGTGTCTAGGATTTGGCCTCTGTCAGTGCCGGAATTCGAACATTGGATCTCTGAACTGTCTGAATTGCTGTTCACCATTGCAGATGTGGTGCGTAACTTACCGCGCTGAGCAACTCTTCTGGGTTTGGTGCGGTGGCTATTCTAGTGCCTGAAGATTCTAAACCAGGGGAGGTGTGTGCTGTTATGAGATGGAAATTTGCTACCTCTTCCTTCTCAGGTTTATTTTCGTTCCTCTCCCCGGTGTATCTTATATCATACCACTGTTTATTGATTCCTAACCGCTCTTCCATGCAAACTTGATAAAACACTCAGTCGCACTTCCGGTCACCTGACTTATTTCTCCCTGCAGAGTTCTGTTGATACTAGAAAAGTAATAAATAACACAGCCCATCATTATATTTATCAATGTTGAAATAATAATGGAAAGCACAGCAATTTAGACAAATTGATGAAACCGTTAGTTTCTTCGCCAATCCGAAGAGATAATTATTATATATCAGGAAAAGAAGCAGGAATAGCTATAAAATACGGCATCACTACAGACATCCTAATATTCGGCCAACCTATCGGAACATAAACGGACAACCACTTTTCATAATTATTATTAATTGTATTCTTTATTTCTATATTTCATTATTAATTTATTTCTTTGTTACATTATTCGTCTACTTTATTTCTCTTTTCCTTTCTTATTTATTTATTCATTTTACTCATTTTATTATATTTATTTATTTAATGTATTTACATTATATTATTTATTTTGTTATTTATTTATTTACATATGTTACGCCCTCATTGGAGCACTTAACCAAAACAAGTATATACATATCTCAAAAAACAATATTAATGATTCAGCTTCTTATTTTTCTTCTTTTCCCAAAACATTTTCATTCTAGTCGACCTTGCCGCTCTCTCTGCATCGCTTATGGTGTAAGTTTTGCGGGTAAAGGTTTTTAAGGGAAGTCGGATGTTCTTGTTTTCAAGATATTCTTCTCATCTTTGTTAGCAATTTGGGACATTGTCAAGCCGAGTTCATCCAGATCATTTTGAATTTCCATAAACCAAGAGTTCTTTGTTTTACTTTTGAAAAAATAATTAAATAATACTTTTAATTGTCTGGTATCCGGCAGGCGTGAGAGATGACAAAAAAAAAAGCTATTCGCCTTTTTCGCATAGTATCGACTATAGACTCAGTTTCTTTATAAACCACTTCATTTGGTAATAGACGCCATTGACCATCCACCTGATGTTTTTTTATTAATTATAGTTCTGAGAATTCTTCTATCAATCTTCTGTAATGTGTCAGTAACTGATCGAATGTTTAACTTGAAAAGTGTTTCACAAGCATATATTGCTTCCGGTTTAATAACTGATTCGTAATGTCGTAATTTGGCATTTATGGAGAGAGATTTTTTTTTTGTAACTAGACCAAGTAATGTATTGCGCTTGTCTTAACTTTGTTGTTCTATTTTCGATTGACGCTTTCTCATTCAAATTCCATGTTATAATCTCTCCTAAATATTTAAATTTATGTACAACTTTAATTTCTTTATTGTTGATCAATGTAATAGCTTGTGTTTCCACATCAAAGGATGCCATGATTTCAGTCTTTTCAAATGAAATTTGAAGTCCTACTTTTGCTGCAATAGACCCAAGTTCTTCAATTTGGTGTTTAGCCTCATCTATACTGGTTGCAAGCAGTGCAAGGTCATCCGCAAAGGCCAAGCAATTCAGTTTTATATTAGTACCAATCTTTACATTTGGAGGACAAGTTTTGTTCCACTCACGCATGATCTTTTCAAGAACACAATTAAATAATAACGGTGATAGACCATCTCCCTGTCGAAGTCCAGTCCGGATATCAAATGGTTCAGACAAGGCGCCTCGAAATTTAACCTTTGATTTAGTATCTTTCAAAGTAACGCCGATGAGGTTGATAAGCTTTTGATGTAACCCAAATTCCCTAAGGATGTTAAGTAATGACCCTCGATGGATACTGTCATAAGCTTTCTTAAAATCCACAAAAGTAATGACCAAATCCTTTTGTCTCATTCTATGATATTTCATTATCCATTTCAGACTGATGATCTGATCCGAACAGCTGCGACCTGGTCGGAACCCTCCTTGATATTCTCCTAGTTCTTGGTCGAGTTGTTGTTGAATTCTTTTCAAGATAATTCTAGATAGAATCTTGTATGTTACATCAAGCAAAGAAATCCCACGGTAGTTGTTCGGGTCTGATCTATCACCCTTTTTATGAATTGGGTGGATTACAGCCATTCTCCATTCCTCTGGTATTTGTTCCGAATTCCATACATCGATGAGGCGTTTATGGAGGTTGGAGATGGTTTGTTCATTTGCATATTTCCATAGTTCTGCTACCAATGAATTCTCTCCTGCTGCTCTATAATTTTTGAGCCAATTAATCGCTGCACATACTTCAGTCAAGTCAGGAGGAATAATGTTCTGTAAATTTGTTTTATTTTTTTGGATTAGGCTCAAAATCAAGATATTCCTTAGGTTCATCAGCATTTAGTAGTTCTCTAAAATAATCTGCTAGAATTTTAGCATTATCAGTATCATTGTGGGCTAGTTTACCTGAATTATCTTTAATTAATAGTGTAGGAGGGCTGTATTTAGAATGATATTGACGAAATGTCCTGTAATAGTCCCTTGTTTTGTGTTGCTTAAAGGAATCATCAATAATTTGTATGGACTTTTTTTGATTTTCTCTTTTAATTCTCCTAATTTCTTTGGCAGTTTCCCTTCGAACAATGGTTAATTCTTCTTGCGATTGTGTGGTCCTCTTTTGCTGATCATTGAGCCATGCTGTGTGTCTTTTCCGAATTGCAGCATCAGATTCCGCATTCCACCATGCATGCTTTTACCTTTTCCTAATAGGGGCAATTTCGACAGCAACGGTTTTCAGTGTGTCAACCATCGTTTCTAGCTTGTCACTTAAGAGAGTTTTAGACTTTTCCTTATAGGACACATTATTTATTAAATAACTAGGGTCATATTGCATTTGCAGGGTCGAGTTTGACGATTTTTGTTTACGTCGTGGAGTTAACTTGATCTTTATCTTGGATATATAATGATCAGAGTCAACATCGACCCCGCGTAGTACCTTCACGTTATATATTTCTTTGTAGAACTTTTTATCCATTGCAATATGGTCTATCTGGAATTCCCCTAGTGCACTATTAGGGCATTTCCAGGTCATAAGTTTCTGTGGTCTTCGCTTAAATCTAGTAGTTTCGAGACGTGGGCCATGTTCTTCACAAAGGGTGATTAATCTTGGACCATTCTTGTTAGTGAATTTGTGAGCTGGCCACTTACCTACTATTGGACGAAATTTTCTTTCTTGACCAATTTTTGCATTAAAATCCCCAAGCAAGATTTTAACATGAGTGTCTGGAATGTTTGATATTAGTAAGGCAAGTTCTTCCCAAAAATTGTCCGTTTCATCTCTAAATTTTTTGACATTCTTGTCATTAGTTGGGGCATGAACGTTTATCAAAGAGTATATTTTGTTTCCTGTCCTAATTGTTAAAGTTGCTAACCTTGATGAGTTCGACGAAAAGTCTTCCACTGAATCAATAATACTGGTATGTACTAAAAATCCCATACCAAATTGGGGGACATTTTTCATAACTCGTGGTCCTGGAGGTCCCTTGTAGAGACGGTATCCTCCAGATTCAATGGGGTCTTGATCTGTGTTTCTAAGTTCTTGAAGTGCTGTTATTAAGATCTTGTGTTGGTCTAATATATCGGTTAAATGCTTAAGTTTTCCAATTTTAATTAACGAATTTATGTTTAATGTTGCAAAGAATGAAAATTCCCTATGTTTGTTAATTTTGAGTTTGTATTTGGACTTTCGGGTTTCCAGGCGCTCCGACTCACCTGACTCTTCTACGTATCCGAATGGTGCCTTGCGGTGGAAGAGTTCATTAGAAGACTGTTCATACTTGAGTTGATTGTCTGGTCTAGGATCCATGATCTGACCGTAGTCAGGGATTACAATTCCAGATGTGATCTGGAAAGGTGATGAATGGAATATGATAGGATGATTGATGAGAAATGGGAGTGTGTTTGGTCCGCGAGAGCTATTTTATTTCGCTCAAGTCCGCCAGCAAAACTAGTGAGGACCCCCCTATCCGCCACCTGGGACGCGCCACGTCGGAGTATCACTTCTCCGCCTTCCTACGACAACGTAGTAGGTTCGTGGTATTTATTTATTTATTTATTTTGTATATTTTATTTATTTATTCATTCATTAATTTCTTTTTTGAATCATTAATTTACATATTTATGTGTTTATTTATTTAATTTATATATTTCATTTATATGTATTTGCATTTATTATATGAAAATTAATTTATACTGAGCCTCCGTGGCTTAGGCGGCAGCACGCTGGCCTCTCACCGCTGGGCCCGTGGTTCAAATCCCGGTCACTCCATGTGAGATCTGTGCTGGACAAACCGGAGGAAGACAGGTTTTTCTCCGGGTACTCCGGTTTTCCCTGTCAAAATTTAATTCCAGCAACACTCTCCACTATCATTTCATTTCATCTGTCATTCATCTTATCATTGCCCCCAGAGGAGTGCGACAGGCTTCGGCATCTGGCACATTTCATATCCTCGCCGCTAGATGGGGGCTTCATTCATTCCATTCCTGTCCCGGTCGGAGACTGGAAGCAGGCTGTGGATTTTCTTCATTTATATACTGTATACACCGCGGACAGGCCAACGAGGACCACGCAAATATCACTTCTTTATAGATCTAGTTTCCTTCTTTCTCTTCCAGAAGTCTTTCATCTTGGTCGACTGCGCAGCTCTTCTTTCAGCAGTCCATTCTCCTCTGTTGAGATTCTTCTTCTCCCCGACAAGAATTTTGAGGCCAAAAATTTTCTTTCTGTACTCTATTCGATTTAGACAATCATCTTCCGTAATTTTGGATTGTTGAAGTTCTCCTTTCATTAGTTTTACATAGCCTCCTTGCTCTTTATAGTTCCAGATTTTATTTTAAAAAATGTTTGTTTAACCTTGAGCAATCCATGCGGACCATATGTCCGTAGAACTGAAGTCGCCGTTTTCTGATCATCACTTCTAGGTTGTCGATTTTACTATAAATTTCTGCATTGGATCTCGGTCTATAACCTTCCTGTGTTTTTCTGTAGTTTCCATGCCGTACAAGATGACTGGTCTAACAACTGTATTAAAATGTCGTAATTTTGCATTGATAGACAGGTTCTTTTTATTGTTTATAATTTTGTACAAAAATGTAATCTTTCCAATTTCCCTTTTTTGTTCTCAATTGCCAATTTATCCGTCCCTTTGCTACTAATTATTTCTCCAAGATATTTAAATCGTCCAGTGACCCTGATGCTCCCATAATTTGTTTTTATCATTTTCTTAGTGTATTTCTGATCACTTGTCATCATCTCTGTTTTTACCAACGAAATCTGTAAGCCCGCACTTTCCGCCGTTTCTTTTAACTAACCAATTTGGTTAATAGCGTCTTGTTCTGATTCAGCAAACAACGCTACGTCGTCAGCAAATGCTAAATCTTTGACTTTGAGGTTCTGATTCTTTGTACTAATTTTAGCACTTGAATCGTTCTTCTCCCAAAACGTCCTCATGACTTTATCCAAGACCAAATTGAAAAGCAGTGGTGATAGACTGTCCCCTTGTCTTAGCCCAATTTTTACCTCGAAGGGCTCGCTAACTTCATTTAAAAATTTGACTCTGGAAATCGTATTAGTTAATGTAAATTTTATTAAATTTATGGTTTTTTGATCAACTTATTTAATAATTTAATAATTTTTATTATTTTATTATTTCCTTTAATTTATTTTATATATTTCAATTATTTTATTTATTTTGTTAATTTATCTATTTATTCACTCATTTAAATATTTATTGATTCATTCATTTATTGATTTACTAATTTATTTGTCCAGTTAGACTATTCATTTAATTTATTTTATTTATATATGGTATTGTTTAATTGTTTGTATATTTATTCATTTTATTTTACATTGTGGGGTTTGAAGCCATTTTTTCAGTGTTGCTTTAGTAAACAAGAGTTTTGTGCTTTTCAGTCGGTCAACACGAATGCACCCAAAGGAGCTGTCATTTTATTTTATTTAGTCATTATTATTTTTTATTTATTAATTTATTTGTTAATTATTTATTTTATTCATTTTATTTATTTAATTTAATAATTATATATATTTTCTTTGTATTATAGAAGTCTATGGAGACTATTCAGCAATAAGGCCACATGGTCTGTATTCTATGCACACTACACTACCTAATAGTTAAATAGCCTCCTTGGTTAACAACTTCTAGCTGTTCTTTGTTATTTTTAGTAAGTGATGATGTAACATAGACACATTTACTTAGGCAGAAACTTGGGGAGTGAGGGTAGGTTTTCACCCGGGTGAAATCAAGTAAAATTAAGTAACCCAAATTTAAGGACACGTTAGTAACGTGACAACTGTGGAAAGCTACACAAAGTGTGAGAATTCAGTGTTTAGGGACTTCAAGTGGTGTGTTCATATGGAGTTCTTTCACACACGGTATGCTTGCCACGAAGAGGGTGAGAAGTTGTCTAAATTAAAAGTGATAGCAGCTATGTCGCTGCCACGCCCTCCCTTTGTCACGCCACGAGGTTTATGCGTGGGTGGATATCCCTCATAATATAGTGACCTTATGGCCGTTTATTACCCGCGACTGCAAGTAACGACAAATAATTACGTTAAGTTATTAACATGGTGTGTTGCTACCCACGATTCCTCCACATGCGTAGGACGAGTTATAGCTCCCGCAGAAAAAGTTCTGAATGGAGATTTGAAAGCATGCTTCATATGAAACGGAACGAAGTCGTTTAAGCATTCTACTGTATACATAAGCCGGTGACCGGCAGGCTTAGCCCGTGTGAGCTGGGTCTTCCTCGTCCTCCATCTGTACTCTCAGTAAGTATTGAGGCCCCTTTTACAATTGACCTGGGTTAAATTCTCATCGCTAGCAAGAAATGTAATTCAGATCTCAGGAGTGAAATGGTGAACACTCACAATCAGTCTCGTGAAGATAACCGTGAATAGGTGCATTTGGCTGCCTTCCATCGCTGCCTTTTACGGCTTTGAGCCAACTCAATACTGATGTAGTCATATAAGAGTTGTTGTTAATTTATTTAAGAGACTTTGAACTTCTTGGTCAATAGCCCTGTGTAATTGGGCGTGTACAGAACTTGTCTGATAACCGGTATTTATCTGATGACTGTATTAGTGTGTTTACTGAATGAGGGGCAGGGATGAGGTAGGTGCCATGGTACTTGAAATGAGGTACTATCCCGGCATTAAACTGGAGGGAGTTTGGAAAAACCCGGGGGAAAACCACACTCGGGATAGCCACTCTCAGCACCGGGATTCGAACCTACGATCACCGGTTTTTCTGCATCTGCCCTCACGGCTGTGGTGTATGACTTAAAGAGCACGGCTACGCCGTGGGGTTGAGAAATATGAATGGCTAGATTGTGTTTTGTGAAATACGTATGTTTCATAACTCGTACGGTAATTACACGAATTTTGGCTGACTGATAAGGGTGGTTAGTGAATTGTGAAAAGTAGTTCACCCTATAGTCGATTTCAAATTGGAGATCCGTTTCGTTTGAAATGCCTGCTGAGTACTACTCAATCCAGATCTCACATGAGCGTCAACTACAAAGACCTTCACCTGGCCAAACTGGAGGACACACGTCGTCGTTATTATTATTTTTATTATTATTATTATTATTATTATTATTATTATTATTATTATTATTATTATTATTTAATCCTTCTTGCTGATCCAAAAATATATAAAACTTATTTGAGGCACATTCTGGTGTCCTATCTAAAACATCCTTTGGTAATGTCTAAACCCATGATATCACTACTAGCTTGCAAACACGACTCCATGTCCAGCGAAAGTTTGTTGTTTGGATAGGGAGATGGCATGTTTGAGAAAGTCTCGGTACCGTAGTCTAACAGTTGGCAGGTCCAAATTATATTAATCTTCCCCTGTTCTTATTATGTTAACAGCCGAGTAATAAGGCAATCATATGATTCTCTCATTTCCACCCTAACCCGGAGTTTTGCCATGAGCATTGAATCGTGCACCACGATTAGGCCTATATGACGGAGAAAAAGTTCGAAATCTTGGCGAAGATATTGGTTTTAGTCAGGATTATCTCATACCCTTGGCAAAGGTCGGATGGTAGCATTTATCCTATGCCCACTATACTATACACTACCATATCACCACAGAAATACATATTATCATAAAAATCAACAAACATACAAAGTACACGAGACTGATTACCAAAGTCTTCTGCGTCCTTAAAATAAATTAACAACAGCATTTCCCCCATACCAATTGCCCCATCTTAACAATATTAAGTAGCCCCTAGCAGTAATGGCTGTTGATATTTGAAACACCCAATAGCAACCAGTAGAAGAATTCCGCTGTAATTACAACAATGGAACAAGATTAACAACATTTGTAAGCGTTAGCAGTGCAACGAAAAGTTTTTAACATTGCTTGAATTATTCTCGTAGTTTTTCTCTTGAAGTGTTGCTCATTCATTTTTCATTGTCGTATGCATGTAAATGTGTATTCATAATAAACTACATGAAGAATTTAGTATGGAATTGTAGAAACACAAGAATGTTTTACTGTGACATTAAAGACTGTCATCACAACAAAGCAAATAAAATTATCTCAGCTAAAATAGGTTTTCATAAACTGCAGCCTCATCTCTCAAATTACCTCTTTATCATAGTTGTATATTTTCGCATTAAAGATCCATTAGTCTACTGGAGCTCACTTTTTTATTCATTTTTTAATACGGCTACTTACAGAGGTGGTATGGAGACAAACTCGGGAAAACAATCCCCCAATTCCACCCCCACAATTTACCCCACCCTAACAAGCTAAATTGTATAATAATGTCATGAAATTCTACTTAACAAAAAAACGTCCTGCCGCAACAAATTTGAAAAAAAAAGGAACGAAGGGAACAAAATGCAAACCGTTGAACAAAAAGAAGAGACAAGGCGGGGTGATCTAGCGACATGACGCAGCAAACATGCTCCCATCAGCCATCAAATTACAATTATTTCAATGTAACTGTCGGGCTGCGGGGGCGTTGGAAGAGAGGGGGTAATGACGTCATGTTAAGAGAACATCCACGACTAATTCGAAACAGCGGGAGATGTAAATTGAAACAGCAGAAATGCAGATGTCATCTAAGGATAATATCACAGTAGAATGGGTTTCTTTGACAATATTTCACTCAAATTACAAATGCTGTAGTCACGCACTTTCTTTTATGGAAAACAGAAATGCGATCCTCTGACTTCGCGAGACGATAGAACGTATCTTTAATAAGGTTATAAACGTGGAGATGGGAATCGACGTGTAGTTACTCGCGTATATGAAATTACCTATATAATCTTCTATACAAGGGGTGACCGTCCTCATAACTGTCCACGATCAGCTACAACCACTAACCCTCTCTTCTTCAAGCGGCTTCGGTGGCATAGTTAGTAGCATGATGAGCTTCTATGCCCAAGATCGCGGGTTCAAACCCGGCCGAAGTCGTCGGATCTTTTTAGAAGCGTTAAAAATCCCTCAGTATGCCTTCCTTCGGAGGGTAGTAAAGCCGGCGGTCATAGATTTATGGCATGTTAAAGAAACTTCCACAAATTACACCTGTGTGAAGCTAAATAAGGTTAAAAAATGTAAACAACGCTCAGGTTCTTAGGTTCGTCGCCAGGAGCCGATTGCGGTTGCGTCTAGTAGCCAAGTTCTGAACTAGTAGTTGTTGACGGTGGCGTTTGGCGGCAAAAGTAGGAACTACTTGAAAATTTCAAAGTATGCAGTCCTTGCTTGAATTAAAAAACAGAAACACAGAGGAATACAGTCATCACAATTTACACCGGTTACCAGACAGATTCTACCACATACCCAAAGTACACGGGGCTACATGACCGCGTTGCCGCAGCCCCTAAACTGAGGAAGCAACCAACCAACCATCTCTTCTTCAAAAAGTGTGAATAAATTGAAATTATATTTAGACTTCTACTATTACTGCTTCCACACACACACACAAAACGTGGTACTTAAGCCCTGAAGGGCCTTGTACTACCAAGCGACCACTGCCCAGTTTTGCTGGCTTACTGATTGTGGGGTGACGCGTAGTCAGCACGCCGGGTACACCCGGCCTATAATCTTGGTTTTCTTCACCGGTATGTTACGTCTCTGATTACTAGACTGCTAGGCAAATGTCCTCACGAGGCTGAGTACTCCCTTATCCATCATTCACGTCAATTCCTAACTCCCTGAAGAAGTCGGGAATCGAACATGGGGCCTCTTGGTGAGAGGCAGGTGCGCCACCCCAATACTAATACTATTACTGATAATAATAATAATAATTATTATTATTATTATCATCATTATTGTGACGACAACATATAAATTCGGATTAATTAATAAGACGTATGTTGTTTTTGCTTATTTTAGGGGTTGCAATATTTTAGTCATATAACCCCGTGTATTTGGGAGTGAATGCAATTCGAGTGATAACCTGTGTTACTGTGATGGCTGAACAAGTGTGTGTACTAGTTAATCGAGCTTAGGATTTTGAAGGAAGCGGCCATAGCCTTTAGTTAGGAACCATCCCAGTATTTGGCTGGAGTAGAAGTGGAGAGACTACGAAAACCTACTGTCAGGATAACTGAGATGAAAACTGAAAATCGAATCCTCCTCTACTCAGTTTTGCCTCTCGAGGCTGAATGTACCCACTTCCAGCTCTCAGACCAGAAATAAAATTTCTTGCCGGAGCCAAGACCGCTTGCCACTACACTACGAGGTGATATGCTCAGACGTAGCTCTTAGTTTTATGTCTTCAGCATTGTTTCCATAATCCACATGACTGACATGTCTCAAGTTCATATCAATAAGTTCTTGAAGATGTTTTTTGCGGGATCTTGGTCATCAGCCCCGTGTACTTGGATGTGAATATTGGTAATTTGTGTTGGGATTTGGATAGGAGGTTACTGTGGCCTTAATTGTGGAACCATCCAGAGATATGCTTGGAGTATACGTGGAAAACCACTGAAAACCACTTTTAAGATAGATGAGGTAGTAGTGGAACGCACACTTACTCAGTTTTGCCTGAAAAGGCTGAGTTTACCTCGGATTACAACTAAATTTCTTTGCAGAATCTACATATCAGGGGTGACGGCTATGAATGATAGTCACTGCACACCGAGGAGGCTGCACTGGTTGAATACAACTGGAATTTCCTCTGGAATTTAAAATAAAGTAAAGTACCATCATGAAACGTGTAGGGGAAAATATCACTCTGTTGGTGGCTGATGGCTGAGCTAAGATTTAAACCTTCGATATTCAAACACTCAGCATCCCGTACTAGTTATGTAGCTTCTGTTATTTAAATAAAGACTAGTTAGGAATATTTATGATAACCTGTGCCCCTGTGATAGGCTTAACTGTAGAAATGTGTAACCAGTAGAGCTGAAGTACGCGCCTCAGGACTTAGAACTGATACTATCCCAGTATTTGCCTGAAGTGAATGTAAGTATCCCGGATTAAAACCACACTACGAATGGCGAATATCAGCCTCGAGTTGGGAACTTTGGATTTCAGATCATATAGATACTTAGTGCGCAGGTAGAGTATGCATTCAGACCAGTGATGGGCATGAGAGCTCTCCTTATAACTCCTCCTTTGTCCGTCCTCTGGGTCGTAATGAAATGGACTGCAGAGCAGATATCTACTGTAGAAACTCGACACGACTCAGCCACAGTCTGGTACTGCACTACGGATACAAGCCATATTATAATTTAATGTTTGAAGAATGAGGTAATCAAAACCGCGATGTTTGCCTTGCGATAATTGATGATTAATAATATTTTTGGGAGAATTTAATGAGGCAGGTGAAAAGCTAAAGGTAGCAGGAGACTTAGGAAGCAAAATAGCAGTGATGGACGAAGCAAAGATGATGTGAAAAATAGGTTGGCTCATGCTAGGAAATCATTTTCTACAGTAAAGAAATCTTTTGACATCAAATATAGAGTTAGTTATAGGATAGTCATTTTTGAAATCATTTGTCCGGAGCATGGCACTTTGTGGAAATGAAGCTTGGTCTGCAGGCGCAGCAAAAAAGAGGAGAATATAAGCGTTTGAAATGTGGTGTTACAGGAGAATGATGAAAATCAGATGGGTAGATAGGGTTACACATGAAGAGGTATTAAGACGATTGGGAGAGGAGAGATGTTTCTGGCGACTGCAAATGAAGAGAAGAGAAGAGATAGGTTGGTAGGACACATACTAAGACACCCAGGAATAGCAAAGTTAGTTATGGAAGGAAGGGTCGAGGATAAGAAATTTAGGAGTAGACCAAGGATAGAATATGTTAAACAGATTGCCTCGGATGTAGGATGTGGTAGCTATGCAGAGATTAAATGAATAGCTCAAGACAGGGATGCTGGAGAACTGCATCAAACCAGTCATTACTTGCGTAATGAGTAATCTCCTCTACTAGTGAAAATAGGCAAGAGGTACTGTGTTTAATATTTCTGTAACAGAGAGATCACATAGCCAAGGTATTCCTTTACTTCCTTAACACGGTTAGGTTGCGCTCTAATACAACTTCAACGTGTTGAAGATAACGTTGTTCCCTTCCGTTCCTTGCAGAACGAATACGTTTAGTTTCTGCAGTGAGAACTAGTAGTACTACAGGCTGATACATCAGCACTCGCACTTGTTTGACTGAGGCAATGGCGTAGCTGTGCTACTACCACGATATTCTCGCAGTTTAGTCAAGGAACGCATAGCCAATTTGTGTTCGCGTGACTGACTTCTGGTGAAAGAAGTTGGAAAGATACCGGTGGTTATTCTCCAAGTAAATTCTGTGTTAGGAAGCCTCCTCAAAAATATGTACAAGGTAATAGGCATATAAACACACTTGTTTCTTATCCATTTGGAGGCATCAGGGGCTTGGGGCCTGCTAGCTGGCTGTTCCCAAGGTTGGTGCCAGATTTTTCAGACTTGTAAGACAAATTTTGGCCTAGTTTGTGCTCAAATTGTGACCTTTACGGTCATGTACCCGTGAGTAAAGAAATTAAAGTGTCATCTAAGCACTGGTATGGAAGGGTTCTAAAATTGACCCTTCGGTAACTGGCCGTGCTTCCACTGATTGGTCAATAATCAAGGATACGATTACTTCCGAAATATATCATGTCAGAACTGGGAATTTATTTGTGTGTTGAGTATGACAAATCATATCCAAGGTGCATTCTGAGTAATGAACCTGCTGCTATATCAAGGTGATACTTTTATTTCCACACCACGTGGCTATGGGGCAAGGAAATTTCTTCTTGAATAACATATGCTTCATGTTGTAACAATAACTACACTATTCAAAGATATGGGTTTATATTACTTAAGCAGTTTGATTGTGAAACATTATACAGTATAGTTACGTTCTCATACTGATACGGGGCTACATGACCGCGTTGTCGCAGCCCCTATACCAAGGGACCAACCAACTTCTCATACTGACTGGGTAACTCAGTGTGTTAACGCACAAGGCCATAGTGACAGTATATATCCGAACTCGGAAGACAAATGGGTTCGACTACCACCATCGCCCGTCCTTGGAAATGATTTCCGTGGTTTCATGTTCCTGCCCGTTTGATTCATCTCCATTTAATTCATCTCTCACTAATTCTACTACTGAAAAAATCCATTAATCCATCAATCTGTTCACCACATAGTTATTCATCTCATTTTATTCTCGATCCTATATAAATGGGATGTGAGGGAATGGAAACGGTTACGATCCATTCCTTCACAATTCAGAAAGATCTGCACCCATTAATTAATGGTAAATTATATACAAAATTTACATTATACAACATTATCCACATTCTGCAGCCAAGTTATGACATTTGAAGTGACATGAAAGAGTTCAGCTGGGTTCCCAGGGAACGAGAACAGAGGGCAGCGTCGGAGCAGTTGATCCATTGTCTGCTCCTCTTGATCACAGTCGCACATTGCTGAATTGGTCCAGCCCCATCTGTGTTGAAAGAATTTACAGCAGCCATGGCCGGTTATGAATCTGTTAAGACGGCACCACAATTTCCTTGGAAGGTCAGAACCTTTCAGGTCCTTTGTAGGATCAAGAGGATGGGCAGGTTCCCTCCGCCAGGTTAACCGACAGACAATATATCTCCGTGATATTATTAACTGCTCCTCTACACTGAAGTAACGGGGCCATTTTCCTCTGTAATATTTAATTTAGAAATAATTAATGACCTACCAAATCTATTCCGCACAACCCCCATATCGAAACCAAATCAGGTAAAATATCCTTTTCCTTCTTAGAATATTTTGGATGTGGTGAAACCTAACACCTATTTTAAAATGCCTGTATATAACTTACAGCTAAATTTTTGCAAATGGCAGAAACCAAACAAATTCATTTCTTCGTTTCGTCTTACAGATGTATTAAATGACAATGAGTTTTCAATAATAACTATATCCCATGAGGAATAAAACAAATTCCCTTTATATTTAGTGAGATCACGGCTCTGTCATCCCTCTTCTGGACACGCCAGTGCACCTGACCTATTCCTGCCAGTTTTGGAAACAAAGTACACTGAATCGTTATTCCGAATTGACACAATTAATTGTATATTAGAATGAAATCTGCATAGGCCTTGCCTAGAACTTTTTTGTTCAGAAAGATCATCATGCATCAAATTATTTCCCAATACCGCAGCTTTCAAGTCCCTTCATAGAACACTCCTTCACTACATTGAGTCACGTGTGGGGAGCAAATGAATGGTTCCCTTCCCTCCGCCAGGTTAACCGACAGACAACATATCTCCGTGATATTATTAACTGCTCCTCTACACTGAAGTAACGGGGCCATTTTCCTCTGTAATATTTAATTTAGAATTCTCTCACATCTGAGGCGCAGCACCACCTGTTGGCTCAACCTGTTACGTTTCCACCTTTTAAGGAGATGCTCTAAAATATGTATTTCTATTGATTTCCTTGAAATAAGTCGTTCCATCATATATTTTAAACAGATATGACCTAACCAAACACATAATGTTTGTCCTAATATCTCAGGTTTTCAATACTTTTCCAGGAATTCCGGAGATATTCTTATTATTGTCCTTTCCATCTCTTACATGTTATTCTTGTTCTTCTTCTGTTTCATCTTCACCTCTTTGACTTAGTGTACGTCCACATGACGTGTAGAATTTGCAAAATTGTTCTTTGCGGACTCATGAACAAGATAATTTATATTATAATGATCTGTTGACATCGAATATAGATTTAGGTATTAGGAAGTCATTTTTGAAAGCCTTTGCCTGGAGCGTGGCACTCTATGTAAGTAAAACTTGGACTATTGGAGCAGCAGAAAAGACGAGAATTGAAGCATTTGAGATGTGGTGTTACAGGAGAATGATGAAGATCAGATGGGTAGATAGGGTTACAAATGAAGATATATTAGGACGATTTGGAGAGGATACATTGTTTCTGGTGACTGCTAATGAAGAGAAGAGATAGGATGGTAGGACATATACCGAGTTACCCAGGAATAGCAAAGTTAGTTATGAAAGGTAGGGTCGAGGATAAGAACTTTAGGTGAAGACCGAGTTAGAATCTGTTAAAGAGATTGCCTCGGATGTAGGGTGTGGTAGCTATGTAGAGATGAAACGATTAGCTCAGGACAAGAAAGCATGGAGGACTGCATCAAACCAGTCAAATAACTGAAGACGCAAACAATAGCATTTAGAGATCCTATTGGCTCCGTGCGCAAGCTGTAGTCGGCTAAATTAACAACGCATTCGTAGCTCAGCCCAACTGGCCGGAATATTCATTGAATATTAAGGAAAAACTAGGTAAAGTGAAGGTTTACTTTAGTAAAAGCTCCTGTTGTGCTTTTAGACGTATGCACAATCAGATACAGAACAGGAAGATGTGAATTACTTCACTATCGAAGAGAAAAGCCGAATCACAAAGACGTTAGAATTACATTAAATAAGTTAAAGTTTCTCCTTTCTCCGTTAAATAACGGTATAGACTATACATTAATTGCATTATTATTATCATTATTATTATTATTACTATTATTTTCAGGTTTAATAATATCATCCTTGCTATCCTCATAGGCCTGGAGTTAAGCCTTGTCTGAGAAGTTTGATCTGTGTACCACTGGCCTCGCAAGATATAGCGCTCCCTTTGCTAATAGACAGAACAAACGTGCCGGGGATATCGGCGAGTAATCCATAATTCATATGGACATTCACGAGCCGAGTTTGATATTGAGTTGTAACTAATTACTGATAGCGAGGACGTGAGCCAGAATACTTGAACAGTGTTCTGAAGTTGTGTTGCTTGCTGGTATTGTTTCTTCCTTATTGGTTTTTATAACTCGTGTCATCTGATACTCCAGGGTGTTATCTGTTCATCCACAGATTAATCATTAGGTATTGAGATCTACAATATGTAACACTAATTATTAGTTAGATTATTATTTTTAATTGATTTTTATGTCTTAGTATATTAAGTAGTCTACCCTGCAGCTTAGCCATCCCTTTAAGTCTTACACCAATACAGGGAGTACGCAAGTCGAAAATTCAAATCCCAGCGCTGGAAGAGGTTGTCCTGAGAATGCTTTTCTTTTTCTTTGGTTTCCCACAGACCCTTCAAGCAAATTTCGTGTTGGTGCACCGAGTTAAGTCCCGTTATAACTACTTGAATCTTAGATTAATCTTTCAGTTACGCACACTAATACAGTCTTCTGAGAAATACAGGTTATCAGATAGAATCACCACGACGAAGCAGTTGACATAAATGTGCCACGAACAATAATATGAATCAACGACAACAACAAATGACTGACGGCTCGCGAATCGTTTAAACAAAATCCCGTATGCGTTCATTTGCCATTCATCCACTTGCGATGAAACATTGATGAGTTGTTGTGCACACGCCAGGGAAGGTTTCTGACGTAGTAAATCAATTTTACAATAGGTAGGGCACGAGTAGATGCAAAAAATGAGTGACGACGCGCGAGGCGTTTCCACAATATCCCGTATGCGTTCATATACCATTCATCGATCGCGATGAAACTTTGAAGAGTTGTTGTGTACACTTACGTGAAGGTTTCTAACTTAGTAAATCCATTTCACAATAGGTAGCGCACGAGTTGATTCAACAAATGAGCGACGATATGCGAAGCGTTTCAACAAAGTCCCGTATGCGTTCTTATACCATTCGTCCGATAGCGATGAAACTTGGGTGAGATGTTGTGTACCCTCCAGGAAAGGTTTCAGGCTTAGTAAATCCATTTTACAATAGGTAGCGCACGAGTAGATTCAACAAATGAGCGACGACGCGCGAAGCGGTTCAACAAAGTCCCGTTTGCGTTCATATACCATTCATCCGATTGTGATGAAACTTGGGTGATTCGTTGAGTACGCTCCAGGGAAGGTTTGTGGCTTAGTAAATCCATTTTACAATATGTAGCATACGAGTAGATTCAACAAATGTGTGACGGCGCGCGAATCTTTTAAACAAAATCCCGTATGCATTCATATGCCATTCTTATGATTGCGATGATACTTCGATGAGTTGTTGTGTACACGCCAGGGAAGAATTTTGATTTAGTAAACCCATTTTACAATAGGTAGCACACGAATAGATGCAAAAAATTAGTGACAGAGCACGAATCGTTTAAACAAAATTCCGTATGCGTTCATATGCTATTCATCGGATTGCGACGAAACTTTAGTGAGTTGTTGTGGACGCTCCTACGAATGTTTCTAAATTAGTTAAACCATTTTACGATAGTTTAAAGGCACTTAACGGAAATTGAATAAAAACATTGTGTATCCAAAAGCACTTTAGGAAAAAAATTACAACGCCAACACTTTCTTTGATTGGCATTGCAACGCGTGCCGTGTACAGCTTGTATACCTACACAATGAAAAGAACCTGTCTATCAATGCAAAATTACGTCCTTTTTATACAGTTGTTAGACCAGTCATCTCGTACGGCATGGAAACTACAAATATAACCGGAATGGAGAATTTGCTCAAGATAGAAAGAAGAATTTTAAGAAGGATTTACGGTCCTAGGAAAACACAGGAAGGTTATAGACTGAGATCCAATGCAGAAATTTATAGTAAAATCGACAACCTAGAAGTGATGATCAGAAAACGGCGACTTTAGTTCTACGGACATATGGTCCGCATGGATTGCTCAAGGTTAAACAAACAAATTTTTGATAAAATCTGGAACTATAAAGGGAAGGAGGCTGTGTAAAACAAATGAAAGAAGAACTTCAAAAATTCAAAATTACTGAAGAAGATTGTCTAAATCGAATAGAGTACAGAAAAAAAAATGGCCTCAAAATTCTTGTCGGGGAGAAGAAGAATCTCAACAGAAGAGAATGGACTGCTGAAAGAAGAGCTGCGCAGTCGACCAGGATGAAAGACTTCTGGTAGAGAAAGAAGGAAACTGGACCTATAAAGAAGTGATATTTGCGTGGTCCTTGTTGGCCTGTTCGCGGTATATACTCGTATATATAATATGGCGGACACAGCGAGAAATGTTATGGTAGGTTTTTGTATTATTTCATGGTGCGCTCAGAACCTTCTGTCCTTCCCGACCTTCTGTTGGTCTAGTGAGTACATTTCCGTCCTCTCTAGGAAAGTTCCAAACATATTTGGAAATGAAATACCATCACATATATTTTCACTGTGATGATACCTACATTAATGCTAAGTTTTAGAGAAAGTGGGAGATTTACGTGTGTTATGTTCACTTGTGAGTCAAATGTTGCAAACTAACGCGGTATTTACATAATTCACGTGATATTTGATTGTTGTTTTAAAGGGTTGTAACATCAAGATCATCTTACTTTCCCATCAAGATTACATTTTATTATTTGCAAATTTCAAAAGTTAATATAGATATGCCGGCATATGCGTAAAATATCCTTCTTTTCCAACTCAATATTAATTACGACCTGTTTATTTCCAAGCCAACCTAAGTTACTGCACAAGATTCTTATTGTTCATTCAGATATAGTGCGTTTGATTCAAAATATAAATGTCAATACATATTTTATTGGCAATAACTAATCACGTAAATATCGTATATTAACATAATAATTTTACTAAATTGCACTAAATTATGAGATTATTATTTTTCATTTAGGAACATGACATTCCCTGGCATCAACTTGCTTTGTTACTGGATTTGTATGACACTTTGCTAATGTTACACGAGATGTTACACCTCAGAAATGGGATAAACTGTTTGAACAGTGTTTAGTTACTCCCCTATAATCCTGATTTTGCTACTATAATTATTGGTATGGTTCTTGGAAGTGAAACTTGATCATTTTCTTAATTCCATAATAATGACAATTGCCTGCTCGAACGTTTTATATCTCACATAATTCACATGAACAACAATCAAGTTCTAAACAAATACAATTACCTGAGTCGACATCTGTGCGAAGGTCGATGACTAAAATCCATAAACTGTGAATTACACTGGGAGATTGCAGAATTTGAACCAGGAACATATACATTACAGAAGATGTTGTTGTTGATTAAGTTAGGGATTTTGAAGCTTTGTAGCTATGGTGCGCCGTGTACATGGGTATGATTGGGATCTGAATTTGTCATTGTATCAGTATTTGTGTTGACTGTACTAGTGTATTTGTAATTGATGTTAGCATTAATATAGGTGGCGGCCGTCGCCTTAATTTAGGAACCATCCCAGCATTTGCTTGGAGTAGAAGTGTTAATCCACTGAAAACCACTTCTAGGATCACTGAGGCTGGACCAAACCCACGCCTTCTGAGTTCTGCGTCACGAGGATGAGGGTACACTCTTCCAGCCTTCAGACCAGAATTACATTTTTTGTCTGAGTGGGGAATTGAACACAGATTTAGGCATTGACTGCCAAGAAAGCCATCCACTATGCTATGAGGTGGAATCAAATATCAGAGAGATCCACCCTCCAACCACTCAGTAAACTGAGGTCTTTGGCGGCTTCGGTGGCGTAGTCGGTAGCATGCTGAGCTTCTATGCCCAAGATAGCGGGTTCAAACCCGGCCGAAGCCATCGGATTTTTAAGAGCGTTAAAAATCCCTCAGTATGCCTTCCTTCGGAGGGGAAGTAAAGCCGGCGGTCCCATGTCATAGATTTATGGCATGTTAAAGAACCTTCCAATAATTGCACCTGTGTAAAGCTAAATTGGATAGTTTAATGTAAACAACGCTCTTAGGTTTCTAAGTTCGTTGCCAAGAGCCGACTGCGGTGGCGTCTAGTAGCTGAGTTGTGAACTTGGCCTAGTAGTCGTTGACGGTGGCGCTTGGCGGCAAAAGTAGGAACTATTTGAAAAATTCTAAGTTGCAGTACTTAAATAAAAAAAAAACAGATAACACACACTAATACATTCATCACAATTAACACCGGTTATCAGACAGATTCTACACACACACCCAAGTACACGGGGCTACATGACCGCGTTGTCGCAGCCCCTAAACTTATGAACCAACCAACCAAACTGAGGTCTGAAGGACCTCGAGAAATCCCCTGCTTCTCAACCCCTTTTTCCTACTTAAAAACCATGTGATTATAACACATGTCACTCCTGTTAGCTCTTAGTCTACAGTGAAGATAAAGAAGGTGAAATAGGTTCTGTACATGTAGAAGGAACCACATGAACGCGAAAGTTTGAAGAGTGAAAGCTTTGAACATATCTCTTGATTGAACAATGATATGCTGCTGCGATGTGTGCGAGATTTTGATTTCGGTCTACTACCTTTGTGGTAAATACACATGATTCACTATTATGGACGATATCTTTCCCCAATTATCTTGGATTATCTACTTTGCACGGTATCTTGCAACTTCCCCCAAAATTAATGTTCATCCTTTATAGAGAATATTAAAAACTTTATTGTCAGATTGCTTCCAATTCCTACAGGCCACCATGTCGGTCTCAGATCACACATCGAGATTGTCGAACTCCGCTCATCAAGGAAATTATTTAGGGGCAGATGACCTCCTAGATCTGCCCCCTAACACCTCAATAACTAACTAACTAATTTATTTAAGTCTGACAAGGGTACATAGCGTACATAAACCTTCCTTTTCAATCTACCACATATATTGCTCCGACCACTGCAATATAACATCAGTGTTGGAATTTCATCCAAAGTATTTATTTATACTATTCCTGGAGATGGAGAAAATCTGGGTGGTTAGTTGCGAACTTGAAACTTAGAGCATCTCACGTGAATGTGCGTACCAAGCTCCATTAATTTATCCGAACAATTACCTCACCCATCAGCTTGTCTATGGATGTGAGGATAAAAGAACTCAGCGTGCGCATTAACATGGGCTATTCGATGTGTTGGGTGTACATTTCAAAGTCTAAATATCATGACCTCAGCAGCATGTTAGCAAGCTTCAGCATGATTGGAGGTTCGTCTTTTTTTTGTCAGAGCAGGAACGGAGTAGATTCACCTCCGTGAGGACAACTGAGAAGTGGCTTCGATTCTCACTTCACCCATTCAAGAATGAAATTTATGAGATTTACAATTTCTTCCCTAGATAAATGTACGGGTCTTGCGATATCTATACTCTGTCACTTCCTTGCCAGAATTACGCAAACATACAATAATACTGGTTATCAGATTTCACAGTCAGGTACACGGGTTTGATGACCACGTATTTAAATGAGTAACGCGTAAAAAGTCAAGAAGATTGCAGTTCAGAAAATTGACAAGAACCATAAAATATGCGGGAATAAAATATCTTTGTTACATTTCTTACTTGTAGAGAAGAACAGCAATAAAGGTGACCGTTGTCCGTGGGACAGAGCTACGCGTTAAGACGTAACATAGACTTTTGTTCCTTAAGCCAACACACTACAGTTCAAGCGGGAAGCGATGTAACATAGACTTTTGTTCGTTATTTTAACTGTGCATTTCGCTTCACAATATCGGGAATACTAGAGCCATCTTTTGAGAGATACTCGAACTACTTGAAAATACGTATTCAGAAAACACCTTAGATGTTTGTTCCGTGAATATCTCAAATTACACAAAATCTAATATAGACATTTGATCCCGCATACGCTTCATATTATAACTCTTAGTTGGTCAATACTAGTACATTATGCAACGAGCCTATAATGGCTATAATTAAGACACGAGTATTTTTATAAAACGAGCGTATGCGAGTTTTATAATTTCCATACGAGTGTCTTAATTACCATTATAGGCGAGTTGCATACGACTGTTTATGTTCGACGATAATTATAACTTTATTATATGTTTTAACATAAATATTCATAAATATCTGTTGAGTGTCAGCCACTTGAATTTTGTGATCGAAGAGCGAGCGCTGGGTATATCTCTGTCTTTCAAGATCTCTGAACGACCGACGCATGCGTTCTGTGTGCTTGCAATGCCATATACAGGCCATATGTTTACATCTGCCGTCCCTCAGTAATATTGTCACCGGAGTCCGTTTGAAGGCTATGCGCTGTGTAGAAATTAGTGTTGGTGATATTAAGGTGCAGTGCTATTTCTTGTCTCATATTCACCAGTTTATTTACGTGAACATATGAACGGTGCGTATTCCAAGTCGGTAATTTATTATAGTTCGATGTTGTGTTTATGTCCGACATGTTGGATTTTGAGCGCATGCGTGCAGGTATCGTTACCTAATTGGTCAATGAACGAGCTCTGATTGGCTCTGATGTAATCTGTGTTCTCCACATGTTTACCTCATGGAACCAGAGCAAATTTCTGACACATAATAGTGAGGGTCGAACATAAAATTATTTCGAAATACTGGAATATTTGAAGAAAAAACAAGATGTTCAGTAAGGAACATATAGTTTACTTTCTCCTAAATGCATGGGTATTGTTATAACTCTTTGTCCTTTTCAAGGAGTATGATTGAATGTTGGTTGTAGTCGCTTGTTGAAATACAACGTGCTATAGGGATATTAAACATGAATATGAGGTGCCCTTTGCTAGTGCTACCACTGTACCAAATTTCGTTCAATTCGGTTTCACCGTGTTTGAATTGATAGGGGGAATCGATTTGCACACATACTTGGCCACCATCTGCAGACTATTGGGCAGATGTTCTTGCAGTTTGGTCAGAATATGTTTCCCACATAAAGATATGGTGTTGCAAAATTTGGTAGAGACTAGATTATTAGGTTAGTCGTAATTACATTTTAGCTTTTAACATTTGGGTGGCCGCGATTACGTTTCCGTCAAGATAGCGGTGATATAAAACATGACACTGAGGTGCCCTTTGCTAGTGCTACCTCTGTACCAAATTTCGTTCATTCGGTTCCACCGTGTTCGAATTAATAGGGGGAATTAATTTTGACATAAAGATGGACGCCATCCGCAAACTATTAGGCTAATGACCTATTCGATTGGTCAAAGGATGCTCCCTCCATAAAGGTATGTTGTTGCAAAGTTTGGTAGAGATCGGATGGTTATGTTAGTCGTAATTTGATTTAAGCTTTAAACATTTGTGTGGCCGCCATTACGTTTCAATCAAGATGGCGGCGATATAAAACATGACACTGAGGTGCCCTTTGCTAGTGCTACCTCTGTACCAAATTTCGTTCCATTCGGTTCCACCGTGTTCGAATTAATAGGGAGAATCAATTTTGACATAAAGATGGCCGCCATCCGCAAACTATTAGGCTAATAACCTATTAGATTGGTCAAAGGATGCTCCCTCCATAAAGGTATGTTGTTGCAAAGTTTGGTAGAGATCGGATGGTTATGTTAGTCGTAATTTAACTTAAGCTTTGACCATTTGTGTGGCCGCAATTACGTTTCTGTCAATATGGCGGCGATATAAAACATGACACTGAGATGCCCTTTGCTAGTGCTACCTCTGTACCAAATTTCGTTCCTTTTAATTTCACCGTGTTTGAATTAATAGGGGGAATTGATTTTCACACAAAGATGGCCACCATCCGCAAACTATTAGGCTAATGACCTAGTTATTTGGTCATAGGATGCTTCCTCTATAAAGGTATGTTGTTGCAAAATTTGGTAGAGATCGGATGATTAGGTTAATCGTAATTTGATTTAAGCTTTGAACATTTGTGAGGCCGCCATTACATTTCCGTCAAGATGGCGGCGATATAAAACATGACACTGAGGTGCCTTTTGTTAATACTACCTCTGTACCAAATTTCCTTCCATTCGGTTGCACCGTGTTCGAATTAATAGGGGGAATCGATTTTCACACAAATATGGCCGCCATCCGCAAACTCTTACGCTGATGACCTATTAGTTTGGTCAAAGGATGCTCCCTCCATAAAGGTAAGTTGTTGCAAAATTTGGTAGAGATCGGATGATTAAGTTAGTCGTAATTTGATTTAAGCTTTGAACATTTGTGTGGCCGCCATTACGTTTCAGTAAAGATGGCGGCGATATAAAATATGACACTGAGGTTCCCTTTGCTAGTGCTACCTCTGTACCAAATTTCGTTCCATTCGGTTCCACCGTGTTCGAATTAATAAGGAGAATCAATTTTGACATAAAGATGGCCGCCATCCGCAAACTATTAGGCTAATAACCTATTAGATTGGACAAAGGATGCTCCCTCCATAAAGGTATGTTGTTGCAAGGTTTGGTAGAGATCGGATGGTTATGTTAGCCTTAATTTAACTTAAGCTTTGACCATTTGTGTGGCCGCCATTACGTTTCTGTCTATATGGCGGCGATATAAAACATGACACTGAGGTGCCTTTTGTTAATACTACCTCTGTACCAAATTTCGTTCCATTCGGTTTCACCGTGTTTGAATTAATAGGGGAATAGATTTTCACACAAAGATGGCCGCCATCCGCAAACTATTAGGCTAATGACCTATTCATTTGGTCAAAGGATGGTTCCTCTATAAGGGTATGTTGTTGCAAAATTTGGTAGAGATGGGATGATTAGGTTAATCGTGATTTGATTTAAGCTTTGAACATTTGTGTGGCCGCCATTACGTTTCCGTCAAGATGGCGGCGATATAAAACATGACACTGAGGTGCCTTTTGTTAATACTACCTCTGTACCAAATTTCGTTCCATTCGGTTGCACCGTGTTCGAATTAATAGGGGGAATCGATTTTCACACAAAGATGGCCGCCATCCGCAAACTATTACGCTGATGACCTATTAGTTTGGTCAAAGGATGCTCCCTCCATAAAGGTAAGTTGTTGCAAAATTTGGTAGAGATCGGATGATTAAGTTAGTCGTAATTTGATTTAAGCTTTGAACATTTGTGTGGCCGCCATTACGTTTCCGTCAAGATGGCGGCGATATAAAACATGACTCTGAGGTGCCTTTTGTTAGTACTACCTCTGTACCAAATTTCGTTCCATTCGGTTGCACCGTGTTCGAATTAATAGGGGGAATCGATTTTCACACAAAGATGGCCGCCATCCGCAAACTATTACGCTGATGACCTATTGGTTTGGTCAAAGGATGCTTCCCCCATATAGGTATGTTGTTGCAAAATTTAGTAGAGATCGGATGATTAGGTTAGTCGTAATTTGATTTAAGCTTTGAACATTTGTGAGGCCGCCATTACGTTTCCGTCAAGATGGCGGCGATATAAAACATGACACTGAGGTGTCCTTTGCTAGTGCTACCTTTGTACCAAATTTCGTTCAATTCGCATTCACCGTGTTCGAATTGATAGGGGGGGACAGACATTCAGAGTACACACACTCACACACACACACACACACAGACACACAGACACACACACACACAGACTCACACACACACATACACACACACACAGACAGACACACTTTTTTCGCCCTGTGTTGATCTCATAAGTCTACTTTCATTTTTTGCAAAAATCGAAAGTAGGCTAAAAACTGAAATGAATTACATGTGATTAAGATATATTGTTATGGACTAATGAAGAAGTAGAACAAGATGTTCAGTAAAGAACATATAGCCTACTTTCTCCTAAATGCATGGGTATTGTTATAACTCTTTGTCCTTTTCAAGGAGTATGATTGAATGTTGGTTGTAGTAGCTTGTTGAAATACAACGTGCTATAGGGATATTAAACATGAATATGAGGTGCCCTTTGCTAGTGCTACCTCTGTACCAAATTTCGTTCAATTCGGTTTCACCGTGTTTGAATTGATAGGGGGAATCGATTTGCACACATACTTGGCCACCATCTGCAAACTATTGGGCTGATGTTCTTGCAGTTTGGTCTGAATATGTTTCCCACATAAAGATATGGTGTTGCAAAATTTGGTAGAGACTAGATTATTAGGTTGGTCGTAATTACATTTTAGCTTTTAACATTTGGGTGGCCGCGATTACGTTTCCGTCAAGATAGCGGTGAAATAAAACATGACACTGAGGTGCCCTTTGCTAGTGCTACCTCTGTACCAAATTTCGTTCCATTCGGTTTCACCGTGTTCGAATTGATAAGGGGAATCGATTTTCACACAAAGATGGCCTCCATCCGCAAAATATGAGGCTGATGACCTATTAGTTTGGTCAAAGGATGCTCCCTCCATAAAGGTATGTTGTTGCTAAATTTGCTAGAGATCGGATGATTAGGCTAATCGTAATTTGATTTAAGCTTTGAACATTTGTGTGGCCGCCATTACGTTTCTGTCAATATGGCGGCGATATAAATCATGACACTGAGATGCCCTTTGCTAGTGCTATCTCTGTACCAAATTTCGTTCCATTCGGTTTCACCGTGTTTGAATTAATAGGGAGAATCGATTTTGACACAAAGATGGCCGCCATCCGCAAACTATTAGGCGACTGACCTATTAGATTGGTCAAAGGATGCTCCCTCCATAAAGGTATGTTGTTGCAAAATTTGGTAGAGATCGGATGATTAGGTTAATCGTAATTTGATTTAAGCTTTGAACATTCGTGTGGCCGCCATTACGTTTCAGTCAAGATGGTGGCGATATAAAACATGACACTGAGGTCCCTTTGCTAGTGCTACCTCTGTACCAAATTTCGTTCCATTCGGTTCCACCGTGTTCGAATTAATAGGGGGAATCAATTTTGACATAAAGATGGCCGCCACCCGCAAACTATTAGGCTAATAACCTATTAGGTTGGTCAAAGGATGCTTCCTCCATAAAGGTATGTAGTTGCAAAATTTGGTAGAGATCGGATGATTAGGTTAATCGTAATTTGATTTAAGCTTTGAACATTCGTGTGGCCGCCATTACGTTTCTGTCAAGATGGCGGCGATAAAAAACATGACACTGAGGTGCCCTTTGCTAGTGCTACCTCTGTACCAAATTTCGTTCCTTTTAATTTCACCGTGTTTGAATTAATAGGGGGAATTGATTTTCACACAAAGATGGCCACCATCCGCAAACTATTAGGCTAATGACCTAGTTATTTGGTCATAGGATGCTTCCTTTATAAAGGTATGTTGTTGCAAAATTTGGTAGAGATCGGATGATTAGGTTAATCGTAATTTGATTTAAGCTTTGAACATTTGTGTGGCCGCCATTACGTTTCCGTCAAGATGGCGGCGATATAAAACATGACACTGAGGTGCCTTTTGTTAGTACTACCTCTGTAACAAATTTCGTTCCATTCGGTTGCACCGTGTTCGAATTAATAGGGGGAATCGATTTTCACACAAAGATGGCCGCCATCCGCAAACTATTACGCTGATGACTTATTAGTTTGGTCAAAGGATGCTCCCCCCATAAAGGTATGTTGTTGCAAAATTTGGTAGAGATCGGATGATTAGGTTAGTCGTAATTTGATTTAAGCTTTGAACATTTGTGTGGCCGCCATTACGTTTCCGTCAAGATGGCGGCGATATAAAACATGACACTGAGGTGTCCTTTGCTAGTGCTACCTTTGTACCAAATTTCGTTCAATTCGCATTCACCGTGTTCGAATTGATAGGGGGGGACAGACATTCAGAGTACACACACTCACACACACACAGACACACAGACACACAGACTCACACACACACATACACACACACAGACAGACACACTTTTTTCGCCCTGTGTTGATCTCATAAGTCTACTTTCATTTTTTGCAAAAATCGAAAGTAGGCTAAAAATTACCGATGACAGGTTTCACTCGTTAACCCTAGCAATACCAACTGAGGGGGGGGGGGGGGGGGTATTTCGTGCCCTCCAGTTCCCCTTTTTACGGTTTATTCTTGGTATTCCTTTTCTACGCTTACTGTATAGAAAGTTATTGACTATTTTGAATCGAGTTACCTAACCACACATTACTTTTTCAAAATTTTAATTCTTGTATATGATATTAACAATTTTCTTTCGGTGGGCACGGAGAACCCTCCCGTTGGTAGTTCGTGTGCCTCGTCATACTGTGCACTGTGGTAAGGGCAACAATACAACAAAGTTAACAAAACCACCATAATTTGCTCTGGTTCCATGAGGTAAACATGTGGAAAACACAGTAAAGAACATTCGTATGTTCCACGTGTGTTAAAGATGGCGAAGATGAATAATTTACTTTCTGATCTTCTTATTTCATGATTTTTTGATTTTGTTTGCAACTGTTCTTAATTAAGTTATATTTTTGCCATTTAAGGTGCATTTATGGTTCAAAGTGCAAGATATGTTGATTAAAGGATAATGCAAATCACACAATAGTACATTATGCCACGAGCCTATAATGGCTCCAATTATGACACGAGTATTTTTATAAAACGAGCGTATGCGTGTTTTATAATTTCCATACGAGTGTCTTAATTACCATTATAGGCGAGTTGCATACGACTGTTTATGTTCGACGATAATTATAACTTTATTATATGTTTTAACATAAATATTCATAAATATCTGTTCAGTCACTAGAATGTTGTGATCGGGTGCTGCGGTGGGTAGTATATCTCTGTTTTCCAAGCTCTCTGGACAACCGACGCATGCGCTCTGTGTTCTTCAATACCATATGTTCAGATTGTGCACCAGTATTGAGTAAAATTGTCACCGAAGTCGTTTCAAAACCACGCGCTGTGTAGAAATTGGTTTTGGGGATATTAAGGTACAGTGCTATTTCTTGTCTCATATTCACCAGTTTAATTACGCGAACATATGGACGGTGCACTTTCGGTAATTTATATAGATATGTTGGATTTTGAGCGCATGCGCGAAGGTATCCTTATCTAATTGGTCACACAACTGTTTCTTGAGCTCTGATTGGTGGGAGAAACTGTTTGATAATGACAAATAGTGTTATAATGAGCCTCATTATGATACAGTATTCTGACACACAATAGTTAGGGTCAAACATAAAAGGAATTTATAGTGGTGGTCACAAAATAACCTCTCCCCGTTATTAGCCCGTGATTTGAAAAATAAGCATGGTATTGCATCATCAGACAAATCATCCCTTAGTTTTCTCCTTCTTCAATAGTCTACAGCAATATACTCTATATATAAAGAATGTTTGTCTGTTTGTTCGTATTTTATGCGTTCACATATCATTCATCCGATTGCAATCAAATTTTGGTAGTTCTTGTGCATATATCCGGCATGGTTATAGGTATAGTAATACAATTTACAATAAACGCGTGAGTAGCTTCAACATATGGGTGTTGGCGCGCGATTCGTTTCAACATAGTCCCACATGCGTTCATATACCATTCATCTAATTGCGATGAACCTCTGGTGAGTTGTGTACACTCCTGCGACGGTTTATGAATTATATTAAACTAGCAGGTACCCGCGGCTTCGCTCGCGTGATACTCGTGTCATATTATTCTTCAATGAAATGCAGGTTTAACCCGTTAACACCCCTTTAGAACCTGAATATCCAAAAATCCCTCCTTAGTAGACGTTTTCGACGCACAACAAACATATCCCCGAAATATAATTCTTCTAACTTTAATAGTTTTGGTTGGTCGATGAGAGTGAATATCCAAAAATCCTTCCTTAGTGGACGTTTTTCTTCCAGAATTTCACCCCTCCCCATAAGCCCCTTAAATTGGATTTTTGAAAAAAAAAACGGTCGAACACCTACTTATTTAATTATTATTTATTTATTATTAAGCTGATTGTTTTCCTCTGAGTTTCAAACTCCTCGCCTATGTCGTTTAAGAGATGCACGCTCCGTTAGGAATCCTTCAACCCCCACTTTTCACCCCTTTCACTCATAATATACACCACATTGAAAAAACATTAGACATGTGCCAGCTTATTAGCCTATTTTCAATTTTGAAAAAATAGGCTTATGAGATCACCTTTTGTCCGTGTGTGTGTGCGCGCGTGTGTGTGTGTGTGAGGTGTGTGTGTGTGTCCCCTAATAAAATCTAAACGGCTGGAGTGATTTCAGTGAAACTCGGTAAGTTCATAGCACTATTTCCGGCGACCTCGACCGTGCCCTTCAAATTTTGTTACGTCTCACCAATCCAACATGGCGGCTGTGCGAAATATTTCACTAACATTCAATATCTCCGAAACTATTACCGATATCGCCATGAAATTGTGTACGGTGATAGAGGGCACTACTAAAAGTTTAGCTATGAGACTTTCAAATCCCTGGTGACTATAAAACCAACATGGCGGCCAAGCGAAGTTGAGACTTTTAAATAGACTTTTCTCGCGATTTAATTATCCAAACGTAATGAAACTTGGTACAGCAAATGTTTATACACATTGCAATGCACTGGAGTCTAATTTAGTTCAATTGTTTGCATAACCTCAAAATGGCGGCTGTGCGAAATATTTCACTGACATTCTATATCTCCGATACTATTACAGATATCACCCTGCAATTTTGTACGGTGATAAAGGGTACTGATACAAGTTTACCTATGTATAATTCATAAACCTGTAAAGTACAAAACGAACATGGCGACCAAGCGAATTTGAAATATTTTAATAGACTTTTCTCGTGAATTAACTCTCTGAGCGCAGTGAAATGTGGTACAGTAAATGATTTTGCAGATTGTAATGTACTGCCATCTAATTTAATTCAATTGTATACATAACCTCAAGATGACGGCTGTGCGAAATTTTAAAATTAAGTTTTTATTTCTTGAGTCGTAATCATGCGATCGAAGTGAAAGTTTGAATAATGAAGCTAGGCAATAAGTGTCCGTGAATGGTACATAACTCTATGGCCTATACATATAACAATCCTAAATGACGAGCTTCCGAAATATTTAGACGGTTCTCAATATCTATGAATCTTTTACAGCAACCAAACTGAAATTTTTATGTTCATAGAGACTATGAACATATGTTCACCTATAGGACTTTCAGTAACCTGGTGAGCACGAATCCAATATGGCGGCGACGCGAAGTATAAATATTTAAATGGACGTTTCTCGCGAATTAACTATCCGTGTGCCGTGAAACGTTACACGTTAAATGCTTACACAAATGTTGATCAACTGGCATCTAATTTATTTCAATTGTTTGCATAATCACAAGATGACTGCTGTGCGTAATTTTAAAATCTCGTTTTTACTTCTTGTGTTCTAATCATGCGATTGAAGTTTGAATACCACACGTACACAATAATCTTAATATAATAGTACAAAAATAAAAATCCAACCTGGCGACCATCTGAAATATTTAGACGGTCCTCAATATCTACGAATATGTTACAGCAATTAAACTGAAATTTTGTATCTTGATAGAGGCAATTAACATGAGCAAGATATATGAAAATAGGCTGTATAGTTCTTCACGGAACTACTTGTTTTTAATGATTGGTTTATATGCCAAGTATCACATCCCCAAATGACACCACTCGTGAGATATTGTTATTCAATGAAATGCAACTTTACCCCCCTTAACACCCCTTTAGAACCTGAATATCCAAAATTCTTTCCTTAGTGGACCTTCTCGACATACAACGAACATATCCCCAAAATTTCATGTTTCTAACTTCAATAATTTTGGCTGGGCTATGATGAGTGAGTGAGTCAGACAGGACATTTTCTTTCATTTATTTTTGAGAATTTCACCCCTCCCCATGAACCCCTTAAATGGGATTTATGAATAAAACGGTCGTGCACCTATTTACTTATTAGCCTATTTTCAATTTTGAAAAAATAGGCTTATGAGATCACCTTTCGTCCGTGTGTGTGTGCGTGTGTGTGTGTGTGATTCGTGTGTTTGTCCCCCGCTAATAAAATCTAAACGGCAGGAGCGATTTGAATGAAACTCGGAAACTTCATAGCACTATTCCCGGCGACCTCGACCGTGCCCTTCAAATTTTGTTACGACTCACCAATCCAACATGGCGGCTGTGCGTAATATTTCACCAGCATTCAATATCTCCGAAACTATTACCGATATTACCCTGATATTTTGTATGGTGATAGAAGGAATTACTATAAGTTCACTTATGTGACTTTTGAAAACCTGGTAACTACAAAACTAACATGGCGGCCAAGCGAATTTGCGACTTTTAAATAGACGTTTCTCGCGATTTGACCAACCAAACGCAATGAAACTTGGTACAGTATATGTTTATATACATTGTAATGCACCGACATCTAACTTCGTTCAATTGTTTACATAATCACAAGATGGCGGATGTGCGAAATATTTCACCGGCATTCTATATCTCTGAAACTATTAGCGGTATCTCCCTAAAATTTTGTACGGAGATAAAGGTCACTACTGGAAGTCCATCTATAAGATTTTCAAAAATCGGTTAACTACAAAACGAACATGGCGGCCAAGCGAATTTGAACATTTTAAATAGACCTTTCTCGCGATTTAATGTTGCAAACGCTCTGAAACCTGATACAGGAAATATTTATACACATTGTAATCCACTGGTATCTAATTTAGTTCAATGGTTTACATAACCTGAAGATGGCGGCAGTGCGAATTTTAAAATTAAGTTTTTATTTCTTGTGATGTAGTCATGCGATCGAAGTGAAAGTTTGAATAATGAACCTACGCAATAATTTTCCTTTAATGGTACATGACTCTATGGCCTATACATTTAACAATCCAACATGGCGACCATCCGAAATATTTAGACGATACTGAATATCTACGAATCTATTTTAGCAATCAAACTGCATTTTTTAATGTTCATAGGGGCTATGAACTTAAGTTCACCTATAGGACTTTAAATAACCTGATGATCACAAATCCAAAATGGCGGTGACGCGAATTATAAATATTCACATGGACGTTTCTCGCAATTTAACCATCCGCGTGCAGTGAAACTTGGTACAGTAAATCTTTATCCGAATGTTAATCCACTGGCATCTAATTTATTTCAATTGTTTCCATAACCTCAAGATGGCAGCTGTGAAAAATTTTTAAATCTCCTTGTTTTTTCTTGTGTCCTAATTATGCGATTGAAGTTTGAATACTACACGTTCACAATAATCTGCATGTAACAGTACATAACTCTAGGACCTACATATATAAAATCCAACATGGTGACCATCCGAAATATTTAGTCGGTTCTCAATATCTACGAATCTATTACAGCAATCAAACTGAAATTGTGTATGTTGATAGTGGCAATTAACATAAGTAGGATATATGAAAATAGGCTGTATAGTTCTTCACGGAACTACTTGTTTTTTAAGCTGATATTTTCCCTCTGAATTTCAAACATCTCGCTAATGTCGTTTAAGAGATACACGCTCCGTTAAGAATCCTTCAACCCCCAATTCTCACCCCCATTCACCTCCTAATATACATCACATCGATAATCATATGTCTGCTTATTTTTAATGATTATTTTTTATGCCGAATATCACATCCCAAAAGATACAACTCATGAGATATCGTTATTCAATGAAATGCACGTTTACCCCCTTAACACCTCTTCAGAACCCGAATAAACAAAAATCCTTCCTTAGTTGACGTTTTCGACATACAGCGAACATATTCCCAAAATGTAATGTATCCAACTTCAATAGTTTTCGCTGGGCGATGATGAGTGAGTGAGTGAGTGAATCAGGTCATTTTCTTTCAATTATTTTCACCAGAATTTTACCCCTCCCCATGGGCCCCTTAAATTGGATTATGAAGAAACGCTCGAACACCTATTAACTTATTTTTTAAGCTGTCTTTTTCGCCTGAGTTTGATGAGTGAGTGAGTTAGTCAGTCAGTTAGGAGACTTTCTCTCCGTTTTTTTTTCAGAGTTTCACCCAACCCCATTGGCCCCATAATTTGAATTTATAAAAAAAACGGTCGAACAACGATTTACCTATTTTTTTAGCTGATTTTTTTCGGCTGAGTTTCAAACTTCTCACCCTATGACGTTTAAGAGATACACGCTCCGTTCGGAATCCTTCAACCCCCACTTTTCACCCCTTTCACCTTATAATATACACCACAACGAAAAACCCTTAGACACATATCTGCTTATTAGCCTATTTTCAATTTTGAAAAAATAGGCTTATGAGATCACCTTTTGTCCGTGTGTGTGTGCGTGTGTGTGTGTGTGATTCGTGTGTGTGTGTCCCCCTAATAAAATCTAAACGGCAGGAGCGATTTCAATGAAACTCGGAAAGTTCATAGCACTATTCCGGGCGACCTCGACCGTGCCCTTCAAATTTTGTTACGACTCACCAATCCAACATGGTGGCTGTGCGAAATATTTCACCAGCATTCAATATCTCCGAAACTATTACCGATATTACCCTGACATATTCCATGGTGATAGAGGGAACTAATATAAGTTCACTTATGTGACCTTTGAAAACCTGGTAACTACAAAACCAACATGGCCGCCAAGCGAATTTGCGACTTTTAAATAGACGTTTCTCGCGATTTGGCCAACCAAACGCAATGAAACTTGGTACAGTATATGTTTATATACATTTTAATGCACAGAAATCTAACTTCGTTCAATTGTTTACATAATCACAAGATGGCGGATGTGCGAAATATTTCACCGGCATTCTATATCTCTGAAACTATTAGCGGTATCTCCCTAAAATTTTGTACGGAGATAAAGGGCCCTACTGGAAGTCCATCTATAAGACTTTCAAAAACCGGTTAACTACAAAACGAACATGGCGGCCAAGCGAATTTGAAAATTTTAAATAGACCTTTCTCGCGATGTAATGTTCCAAACGCACTGAAATCTGGTACAGGAAATATTTATATACATTGTAATCCACTGGTATCTAATTTAGTTCAATGGTTTACATAACCTCAAGATGGCGGCAGTGCGAATTTTAAAATTAAGTTTTTATTTCTTGTGATGTAGTCATGCGATCGAAGTGAAAGTTTGAATAATGAACCTACGCAATAATTTTCCTTTAATGGTACATGACTCTATGGCCTATACATTTAACAATCCAACATGGCGACCATCCGAAATATTAAGACGATACTGAATATCTACGAATCTATTTTGGCAATCAAACTGCATTTTTAATGTCCATAGGGGCTATGAACTTAAGTTCACCTATAGGACTTTAAATAACCTGGTGATCACAAATCCAACATGGCGGCGACGCGAATTATAAATATTCACATGGACGTTTCTCGCAATTTAACCATCCGCGTGCAGTGAAACTTGGTACAGTAAATCCTTATACGAATGTTAATCCACTGGCATCTAATTCATTTCAATTGTTTCCATAACCTCAAGATGGCAGCTGTGAAAAATTTTAAAATCTCCTTGTTACTTCTTGTGTCCTAAATAAGCGATTGAAGTTTGAATACTACACGTTCACAATAATCTGCATGTAACAGTACATAACTCTAGGACCTACATATATAAAATCCAACATGGTGACCATCCGAAATATTTAGTCGGTTCTCAATATCTACGAATCTATTACAGCAATCAAACTGAAATTGTGTATGTTGATAGTGGCAATTAACATAAGTAGGGTATATGAAAATAGGCTGTATAGTTTCTTCACGGAACTACTTGTTTTTAATGATTAGTTTATATGCCGACTATCACATCCACAAATGAAACCACTCGTGAGATATTTTTATTCAATAAAATGCGGGTTTAACCCCCTTAAGACCCCTTTAGAACCTGAATATCCGAAAATCCTCCCTTACTATACGGGTTTGAAATAAAAAGAACATATCCCCAAAATATCATGTTTCTGACTTCAATATTTTGCCAGGGCGATGATGAGTGAGTGAGTGAGTGAGTCAGGATATTTTCTTTCATTTTTTTTCCTTCAGAATTTCACCCCTCCCCATGAACCCTTTAAATTTGATTTATGAAAAAAAAAACCTGTCGAACACTTATTTACTTATTTTAAGCAGTGTTTTTCTCCCTGAGTTTGAAGAGTGAGTCAGTACATCAATCAGTCAGGACACTTCCTTTCCTGTTCCTCCCCCCCCCCCCAGAATTTCACGCCTCCCCATGGGCCCCTTAAATTGGATTTATGAAAAAGGAACGGTGGAACACCTTTTTACTTATCTTTCAAGCTGATTTTTCCCGCTGAGTTTCAAACTCCTTGCCTATTTTGTTTAAGAGATACACGCTCCGTTAGGAATCCTTCAACCCCCACTTTTCACCCCTTTCACCTCATAATATACACCTCATCGTCAAACCCTCAGACACGTGTCTTCTTATTTTTAATGATGAGGTTATATGCCGTGTATCATACCCCCCGATGAAACCAATCGGGAGTTATTGTTATACAATGAAATGCAGGTCTAACCCCCTTACGACTCCTTTAGAACCTGAATATCCAAAAATCCTCCCTTAGTGCACGGTTTTGACATACAATGATCATATCCCCAAAATACCATGTTTCTAACTTCAATAATTTTGGCTGGGCGATGGTGAGTGAGTCAGGACTTTTTCATTCAATTTTCTTCTTTCAGAATTTCACACCTCCTCATGAACCCCTTAAATTCGGTTTATGAAAATAACTGTCCAACACCTATCTACTAATTTTAAGCAGTTTTTCGCCGTGAGTTTGATGATTGAGTCTGTCAGTCAATCAGTTATGCCACTTTCTTTCCTGTTTTTTCCCCCCAGAATTTCACCCCTCCCCATAGGCCCCTTAAATTGGATTTATGAAAAAAAAACGGTCAAACACCTATTTACTAATTTTTTATGCTGATCTTTTTCCGCTGAGTTTCAAACTCCTCGCCAATGTCGTTTAAGAGATACACTTCCTGTTAGGAATCCTTCAACCCCCAATTGTCACCCCTTTCTCCTCATAATATACACCACATCGAAAAACCCTCAGACACGTGTCTTCTTATTTTTAAGGATGAGTGTATATGCCGAGTATCACATCTCCCAATGAAACCAATCGGGAGATATTGTTATTCAATGAAATGCAGATCAACCCCCTTAACACCCCTTTAAATTCTGAATATCCAAAAATCCTTCCTTAGTGCGCGTTTTCGACTTACCACGAACATATCCCCAAAATTTCATGTTTCTAACTTTAATAGTTTTGACTGGGCGATGATGAGTCAGTGAGTCATTGAATCAGTCAGTCAGTCAGGACACTTGTTTTTATATAAGAGACAAGCTGTACCCGGCATGCGTTGCAATGCCAATCAAAAAGAGTGTTGGCATTGTTATGTTGTTTCTTGAAGTGCTTTTGGATACACAATATTTTCTTCAGTTTCCGATAACTGCCTCTAACTGTCGTAAAATGGATTTACTAATTTAAAAACATGTGTGAGAGCGTGCACAACAACTCACCAAAGTTTCATCGTAATCGGATGAATGGTATATGAACGCAGATGGAACTTTTTGAAATAATTCGCGCGTCGTCACTCATTTGTTGAATCAACTCGTGCGCTACCTATTGTACAATGGATTTACTACGTCAGAAACCTTCCCTGCATTATGCACAACAATTCATCCTAGTTTCATCACAACCGGATGAATGGTATATGAACGCAGATGGAACTTTGTTGAAACGATTCCCGCGCCGTCACTCATTTGTTGAAACTATTCGTGCGCTACCTATTATACAATGGACTTACTAAATTAGAAACGTTCCCTGCAGTGTGCACAATAACTCACTCAAGTTTCATCGAAATCGGATGAATGGTATATGAACGCATACGGGATTTTATTTATACGATTCGCGCGCCCTCACACATTTGTTGAACCTACCCGTGCGCTGACTATTGTACAATGGATTTACTCCGTCAGAAACCTTCTCTGCAGTGTGCACAACAACTCACCCAAGTTTCATCGCTATCGGACGAATGGTATATGAATGCGTACGGGACTTTGTTGAAACGATTCGCGTGTCGTCGATCACTTGTTGAATCTACTCGTGCGCTGCCTATTGTAAAATGGATTTACTAAGCCAGAAACCCTCGTTGGAGTGTAATCAACATCTCACCCAATTATCATCGCTATCGGATGAATGGCATATGAACGCATACGGGACTTTGTTGAAACGCTTCGCGCGTCGTCGCCCATTTATTGAATCTACTCGTGCGCTACCTATTGTAAAGTGGATTTAATAAGTCAGAATCCTTCTTTAGAGTGTACTCAATACCTCACCCAAGTGTCATCGCTATTGGACGAATGGTATATGAACGTATACGGGACTTTGTTGAAACGCTTCGCGCGTCGTCGCTCATTTGTTGAATCTACTCGTGCGCTACCTATTGTAAAATGGATTTACTAACCAACAAACCTTCCCCGGAATATACTCAACATCTTACCCAAGTTTCATCGCTGTCGGATTAATGGTATATGAACGCACACGGAACTGTTTGAAACGCTTCGCTTGTCGTTGCTCATTTGTAGAATCTACTCGTGTGCTACCTATTGTAAAATGGATTTACTAAGCCAGAAACCTTTCCTGGAGTATACACAACATCTCACTCAAGTTTCATCGCTATTGGACGAACGGTATATGAACGCATACGGGAGTTCTTTGAAACGCTTCGCGCGTCGTCGCTCATTTGTTGAATCTACTCTTGCGATACCTATTGTAAAATGGATCTACTAAGCCAGGAACCTTCCCAGGAGTGTACTCAACATTTGACCTAAGTTTCATCGCAATCGTATCAATAACGGACTTTGTTGAAACGCTTCGCGTGGCGTCGCTCATTTGTTGAATCTACTCGTGCGCTGCCTATTGTAAAATGGATTTACTCTGTCAGAAACCTTCCTTGGAGTGTACTCAACATCTCACCCAAGTTTTAGCGCAATCGGATGGGGGGGGGGGTGTATGTGAACCCATAGGAGACATACACACCCACAGACAGACAAACTATCTCGTAATATTGATTTTTATATATATAGAGACATTTTGCAATAGGTAGTGCACGAGTAGTTTCAACAAAAGAGTGATGGGGCGTGATTTGTTTCAACAAAGTCCCGTTTGCGTTCATATACCATTCATCCGATTGCGATGAAACTTTAGTGAATTGTTTCGTACACTACTGCAAAGTTTTCTGATTTAGTAAATCCATATAACAATAGGTAGCACACGAACTGATTCAACAAATGAGTGACGGCGTGCTAATCTTTTCAAAAAAGTCCCATATGTGTTCATATACCATTCATCAAATTGCGATGAAACATTGGTGAGTTGTTGTGTACACTCCTCCAAAGGTTTCTGACTTAGTAAAACCATAGGCTATTTTAATAGGTAGCACACGAGTTGATTCAACAAATGAGTGACAGCGTGAGAATATGTGTTCATATACCATTCACACGATTGAGATGATGCTTTGGTGAGTTGTTGTGTACACTCCTGCGAAGGTTTCTGACTTTCAAATCCATATAACGATATGTAGCGGTCGAGATGATTCAACAAATTTATGGTTGTGCGCGAATCGTTTCAAAAGTTCCCGTATGCATTCATGTACCATTCATCCGATAACGATGAAACTTTGGTGAATTGTTGTACACTTTCCCTTGATCACTTCTGTATTAGGTATTCCATTTTACAAAAGTTTAGAGGCAGTTAACCAAAAAAGGAAAAAAACAAGAAGACCCGTGACGAACTAAAGAACCTACTTTTCTTAAAATTTAAGATTCATGCCAATCTACATAGACCTAACTAGAAAAATAGCGAACTTAAATTGGTAATATTGAAATTTTTAATTAGTTCGAAATATATCTGTAGCCTAATAGAGCACTACAGTTGGCAGCCCTGGTGGCTGAATATATTGATAGTTCCATCACTTAACGTACAGAATACAAAATTTGGTTGAAGTCCAATGGATAGCATGGACGTTACATGCAGTTAGACATTGGATTTATCAGCGCGCGTAAAATCATGTTGGTAACAATGGCATGCATGCGTTGGTCAGAAATAATCTGAAATAATATGATCTCTTGTTGTGCCAATTTTGGATGAAATCAATTTGATAGTATAGCAGTTACATGCATTTAAAAATTGGTCCTATCAGCAGGCTTAGAATCATGTTGGTAGCACTGACGTACATAAGTTACTTCAAATTAATCTAGAATGTCAGGTACTGTAGGTTTGCATAGTTTAAGGCTGTCCGCTTGCATACTTTCTGATATGTTGGTATTTGGATAAAAGAATAGAGAGGCCATTTATTGACAGTTGGCAGCCCTGGTGGCTCTTAAGTATACGCTCAGTCATATCTGTTTATGTACACATATTACATACAATTTTTGGTTGAAATCCAATTGATAGTATAGAAGTTATATGCATAAAAAATTGGACTTATCAGCAGGCCTAGAATCATTTTGGCAACACTGCCATGCATGACCTCCTGGAAATTAAACTGAAATATTATTCAGCAATTCTTCTAGGTTTGTGCCGTGTCTTGTGTGGGGTTTCGCCTAGGACACCAAGCTAGGCTCATCGGCGGGCTTTTGGTGTCCCCGCCCGGACCCCCACAGGAGTGACGAACTGCGCGCCACCTCCCTTTATATAAGGTGCAACTGCACCACTTGACTACGAGAACTAAAAGCTCAAGCAGCCTTAACCTCCCTATGAAGGCTTCCAAAAAGATGGTATATTGGCTTTCACCGGCCGTGAAAGCCAATATACCATCTTTTTGAAATATTATTATCTACCCGTGTACCAATTTGGAAATAGCTCCCATTCCTACCTTCCAAGATATCTAACATGGAGCTCAAATTTCATTTGCTGTTTTTCCATAGTTGGTAGCACTGACATAATTTTAAAATATGGACTTGAGATACTCAATTCTAACGCTCATAGTATATTGATATTTTTAACGGTTTGCCCATCGTAAGCTAAAGAAGCGCACGGACGCCAAGTTTTCGACGTTTCACTGAAATCGTTACTGCTTGGCTTCCTTTGATCATACATAAATTATTTTCTACAGAATCTTTCCTCGAGATATCCTTTACAGAATGGTGAAAACTGCACGAAATCCATCCAGTGGTTCTGGAGATTACCCGTGACATCCAAGAATCGGGGATTTTTGTCTTATACTAACGAAGTAGAGATTGTCGGGGAACACATGCACCAAGCGGTACTATGACGTCACACACCCCAGTGCATCTACTGTAGGTACATTTCGTCCCGTCACCGTAACGTAACGCCAGACCTCAGCGTAACGACGAAGTCGACAAGATCATTTAAAATGATAAAAATTGTCATCTATCATTAAACGGAAAATTAACCATTAAAAAGTCAATGTTTTTAGTTTTTTCAAGAACTTTTCAAACAGAAGGAAGCGCGGCCGTCTGGGGGAAGCGAGGCGTGGCGAGGTGGGACGTTGCGTGGAGGGGAAGTTGTTATGTAATCGGAGCATTGACATTACCGGTTGAGGGGTGGTATCAGTTGTTACGAGCATAGCGATACCCATCTCGTAAGAAAGTTTGTATTGCTGTTGTTCTTTTTGTTGTTGAAATTCCACGCAATGGCCTGGGACGTTTGGACCGGTAGTATTGTGTAGCCTGCTTTGTAAGTGTAAGTATAAAATTATTCCGATAATCAACCCTGGTGTGTCATTGGCGTCCAGCACGTTAATGAAATACACGGGGACAAAATCCCGTGGTCTGTTCAGAACTGGCATTTAAGGCGGAAGTAAAATACTTGATGTTTTCTTGAGAGGCTTGGCAATTTTGGTCATTAAGACCCATGTAGTTGAGTGTGGGTAGTGTGGGAATTTGTAATTCAGGTGAGGATTGGGAAGAAGGCGGCCGTGTCCTCATGTTAAGAACTATACCGGTATTTGTCTGGGGTAGAATTGGGAAACCATTGTAAACTAATTCCAAGATTAAATACTAGTACGGTACCACATGTAGGCCTACATAAGAATAATAATAATAATAATAATATCAATAAAGAAAATATAGCGAGTTCGTCGGCCCTGTCAAAAGGCAATGGCATGTAGAACGGGTAGAGACCATACCTATCATTGTCTCAAGTACGGGTGTGATCCCAAATACCTTGCCCCAAGGTCTAAAAGATCTGGATCTGGATACTCAACTGTACAAACTAATGCAGAAGGCAGTAGTTATCTCAACAACCCGAATCATCTGGAAGTTCATGGGTAGCGATTTCGACTTTCCAGCTTCGAAGTGGCTGTTTCAGTAACAATACATTGGTTCCCTGAAGCCCGTATAGTTATGTTGTATATGCTAGCAATGTGTTATATGTACTGTAGACTATAAAACAATAATAATACTTAATGAGAGCGAGGCTGTGTAGCTCGGGTAGTAGAGTGCTATCCTTCTCGGTGGTTCGATCTAGGTTCAGTCATCTCTATATGCATAACAAGAAGTTCCGTGACGAACTAAAGAGCCTACTTTTCTTAAAATTTAAGATTCATGCCAATCAATATAGACCTATCTAGAAAAATAGCGAAATTAAGTTGGTAATATCGAAATTCCTAATTAGTTCGAAATATACCTGTAGCCTAATAGAACACTACTGTTGGCAGCACTGGTGACTGAATATATTCTTAGTTCCATCTCTTAAGATACAGAATACAATATTTGGTTGAAGTCCAATGGGTAGCATGGACGTTACATGCAGTTAGACATTGGATCTATCAGCGCGCGTAAAATCATGTTGGCAACAATGTCACGCATGTGTTGGTCAGAAATAATCTGAAATATTATGATATCTTGCTGTGCCAATTTTGGATGAAATCCATTTGTTAGTATAGAAGTTACATGTATTTGAAAATTGGACCTATCAACAGGCTTAGAGTCATGTTGGCAGCACTGACGTATATTAGTTTCTCATAATTAATCTAGAATGTTAGGTACTATACTTGTGCAAAGTTTGAAGCTGTTGGCTTACATACTTTCTGATATATTAATATTTGGGTAAAAAATTGAGACAGCATTTATTAACAGTTGGCAGCCCTGGTTTCTCTTAAGAATAAGCATAGTCATATCTGTTATGGTACACATAGCACATAGGAAATTTGGTTGAAATCCAATTGATATTATAGAAGTTACATGTATTTAAAAATTGGTCTTATCAGCAGTCTTAGAATCATGTTGGTAGCACTGATGTACATAAGTTACTCCAAATTAATTTAGAATGTCAGGTACTATACGTGTGCATAGTTTAAAGCTGTCGGCTTGCATACTTTCTGATATATTGGTATTTGGATAAAAGAATAGAGATAACATTTATTGATAGTTGGCAGCCCTGGTGGCTCGTACGAATACGTCCAGTCATATCTGTTTATGTACACATATTACATACAAAATTTGGTTGAAATCCAATTGATAGTATAGAAGTTATATGCATTTAAAATTAGACCTATCAGCAGGCTTAGAATCATTTTGGCAACACTGCCATGCATGGCCTCCTGGAAATTTAACTGAAATATTATTATCTATACGTATGCCAATTTTGAAATAGCTCCCATTCATACCTTCCAAGATATCCAACATGGAGCTCAAATTTCAATTGCAATTTTTCAGCAGTTGGTAGCACTGACATCATTTTCAAATATGGCCGTGAGATATTCAGGTATAGATCTTTACTCCTACCAAATTTCGTTTGGATTCCTGCAGCCGTTTAGGAGTTGATAGGGGGGGACACACAGCCAGACAGACAGACAGACAAACAGACAGACAGACAGACAGACAGACACACATTTGCCCGATCTCATAAGACTACTTTTTCCTCATTTTTGCAAAATGTGAAAAGTAGGCTAAAAATGAAAGTTTGTCCTTTTTTCTGAATTTCCACGGAAGTTTGAGTTATTAACCCGTTTCAGACTGGTTTAACCGGTTGCGCGCAAAAAATAAATTTTTGTCTGTCTGTCTGTTTGTTTGTTTGTCTGTGTACAACTTTGCACGCGCATCACTCGAGAACGGCTAAGTGGACCAACGTACAATTTGGTACAGAAGTCCATCAGAGGCACGACACTAATCATTGATGTAACTCTTCTCCATACCTCTCATAAAAGAGGGTCCACCCTTAAAATGCATGCTGAAATGGGCGTAGAAAAACGAGACAAAGCCCATTTTCAGCGTCTCAATGTGAGAAACAAAACTCGGGAGCGCTACGGGCCCCGAAAACCACATTTTAAGGTCCTAAAAACCATCAGTTTTTGTGATATACCCTGAAAATTAATTTCATTCATGAAGCTATTGAAAGAATGCAAGCCGGTAACCATGGCAACACAATCTCAGAAGTCCATCTATTTCTGTAATACGCAATGCCATTCCATTTATTACATTACTGTGAACGTTCGCAAACGGCTTTATGGTTATCACGGAACAACTTAAGCTGTAAAATTCATCAATACGTATATAATGCGCTTAAGGGGGTCGAGGGGTACTAAAGGTCTATTATATCCCTATCCCTATATTATTAAATTACTATTATGATTATTATTATTATTATATTATGGCGTACAAGGACGATCAAAACTCATTTTCAGCCCCTCAGTGGCTTGGAGGCTACTGCATTTTAAGGCTCTAAAACCACGTTTCTGAGATATTCCCAGAAAACTAATTTCATTTTATAAACTAATAAATAGATGACGAGTACAGAAGAAGACCAAATCAGGAGCTATATATATATATATATATATATATATACTGAGAAAATCACAGATGTGGCCATGAAGAGACGTCTGGCTTTCTATGGACATGTCTCATGGATGAACCCAACAAGACTAACAAACCGGCTTCTCAAATACTGTGGGAAGAGAAAGAGCGTGACACCGTCGCTAACAGTAGTCAACTAAGATATCCAAGAACTGAGGATAATGAAAAGTGATATTAGAAGCCGATGACATCTCAAAAAGATACTTAAACAGAAGAGTTTTCAGGACAGACCACCCTGTAAGAAAACCGGCATAATCTGGACAAAAGAGAGGAAGGAGAAACATAGGCAGAGAATGCGCGATTATTGGGCAAACATCAAGTCCCTCGCCAAGCTGAAAAGTTGAACGTCGTGGTCCTTAGCTGGCCCATCCGAAAGAAGAAGAAGAACAAGAAGTAACTAATGAAGTAATGCAAGCCGGTAACCATGACTACAGTGTCACAAGAGGTGACATCCAACTTTCCATCTATTTCTGTAAGAAGCAATGCCACTCAATTTATTAAATTTCTGTTTAAGTTTGCAAATGGCTATAATGTTATCGTGGAATCAAATATAGACTGTAAAATTCAACAATGCGATTAAGGGGGTCAAGGGGTAACCTAGAATTTTTACACGTGGCTTACACGTGCGATATGCGATATGTTGTACAGATGGTCTATTATATCTCCAAACAGCAAAATTATTTTCTAAAATTCCTGGATTGGAATAATGTTTTTTGCAGCTGTTGGGAATTTGGGCCATTGGATGCTAAAAATCCCGAATTTTTAAGCACCACAAGCCTTTATAATTTATTAAAGGGGTCATCCTGGGGTTGGGGACTTTCCTCAACGGTGAGGGTCAGTTTTAATTTGACATATTTTGCGTTTCGTCTACGAGGTTTTCAATATTATTTTCACGTCAGGAAGTACACGTTAGGTGAATTTAGTTTGAGAGTACATTTTAGTAATCATATTTTTGTTGACAAACGGGTTCATCGTAAAGATGATTTTGTTTGATACTATGTGGTTGATATATCTTTATGTTTATGTACGCCTATGTTCGGGTGCTTGGCGCATCGTAAAATTAGGTATTGTAAACATGAGTCAATACACCAATAATTTAGAAAACTCTTCAAAACGTCTCTTAGAAGGGTGGGTATAAGGAACAAGTTTTCAAAATACATGCTAAAATAGGCAAAAAATAAAAATTATCCTAGAAGGACGACCAAAGCATATGTTGCGCTTCTCAATGTGTGACACAAAACTAGGGAGTCTATAAAGGGTCTCCAAAAACCACATTTTACGGCCCTTAAATTAACAGTGTCTGCGATATACCCAGAAAACTAACTTCGTTCTGATAAACTTATGAAGGAAGACAAGCCCCTAACCATTGGAACAGTATCTCAATTGATAACGTCTGGTTATTAATACCGAAGACCGTTCGAAGAGCGGGTACTTCGGCTAGTGTAATAAATAAAGGTGAACAAATACAACAGCTTTATGCCGATGTTAATGGCACGTACATGATATTCTGTGAACACAACATTCCGGAATCTCGACACACCCAAAAAAAAAATAGGGTGTCTAACAACATAGCCTATTATTATTATTATTATTATTATTATTAATATTATTATTAGACTATTACGGGGAGCGTGATTTCGCAGTGGCTTAGCTGCTTGTGTTTCACCCGGACGGCCGGGGTTCGAATCCCGGTGACAGCGGGGGGGAATTTTCCCCTGAAAAATCACGTGGCGTCAGGGAGGTCATCCGGCCTTAAATCCCCGGCCAACTCCAAAATGAGCCTGGTTGGTTCCGGCGACCCCAATTCATTGGGAAAATCCGATGAATGTAGTGGTAGTATTATTAGACTACTAGCAATAGTGCCCGGCTTCTCCCGGTGGATTTGTTTGTTTTATGGATGATAATGAATACTACTACAGAACTGGCATATAATACTTAAATTAACAGAAAAAAAATATTTTAAATATATAACTTTTTGTGGTGGTGATAGGTGTGATAAGTAGTACAGTATAATGGACGTAACATTCAGGTCATTTTCCCGTAATGATAATGACAATAATGAATAGGGAAATGGCTATTTACTAACTACAGTACTGACACATGTAATTTACAAACGAATTGAAAAATATGATTAGAAAGAGGAGTATGTGATATAAAAGACACTGCCTAGGGCCTATATCTCATTGGCTGTTAGAAAAGTAGAGATCAATAGTGTCGTCTTTTGTCACATAGTGCCATAGGAAAATAATCAAAGCACATTGGAAAACTTCGGCTGTCCTGAGCTCCTGAAGAAGCAATAGTGTCACTTATCGCCACATACCGCTCAAGGATAAGGATCTGAATAAATGAAAGTACATTTGAAAGCACCAACACTATCGCACTTATACCTAGGCATAATATTTTCTTGATAATAACAACGGGGCCTAAGAAATCTTCTTGCAATAATTACTCCCAGTGACTCCAATTTATAAGCAGCGCAAGTTGTAACTATTTTCGCAATTCTGGTAGGGGCGACGTGATGCAGCTAGCATTGCCAGCCAACAATTGACTTATTAAAATATTCTTACAGTTACACTATACGGACATGAATGGTTCTAGGACCTTAAAACGTAGTTTTCAAGTTCATTTTGTCTGTTGTTCTAAATGTAGGGAATGGAGAGAGTTTTCAAAATATCAAGTGGATAGTGTTACCTGCAGAGTTTCGAAGGGTAAGAACATTAAGTGTAGTTAAGATCGGTGAAACGATGTAGACTTGTGCCAAAGGGCCTAAATGCAGGGAATGGAGTGAGCTGTCCGAAATTTCACGTAGACAGTATTACTCGAAGGTTTCCAAAGGGTAAGTATACAAATGTTGGTAGATCGGTGAAACGGTGTAGATTTGCATAAATAACAGACAAACCAACATTGAGCTTTATACCGTACTAGCTGAAGTACCCGTGCTTCGCTACGCGTCATAAATAAATTAAAATGTGAAGGTGACAGTTAAAACAGGGGATAGGCGAGGTGCTGCGCAGAGGGACATTAGGCATGGAAAATGTTGTCCAACTACACCGCTCGGCGTTGACCGTGTTTTATAGCACAAATTTAGGTTTTACTCGCTAACAGTTGTAGATACCTTTCGGATAGAAAATGTAATTTTAAACCTCGCATATGCCATCAAAAGTTTGCTATTTCTTAGCATTCTCTTTTTATTTGAAATGGAAATATGAAAGTTTGAAACCAAAGGGTGTAGTGACGTCACTAAAATGTTCGCCATTTTAAATAGTGCAAAGTATTGAAATCAAAAGTAACCTATATGTTAACCAGGTAAATCAGCTACTTCCATGTAAAATTCACGTAAATCGGACCAGTGGTACTTGCGAGACTGAGTAATACACAGACACACACCATCTCAATTTTAGCCTCGCATCGCTCGCGTCATAGTCGTATCATATTGTTTTTCAATGAAATGCAGGTTTAACCCCGTTAACACCCCTTTAGAACCTGAATACCCAAAAATCCCTCCTTAGTAGACGTTTTCGACACACAACAAACAAACATATCCCCAAAATATCATTCTTCTAACTTTAATAGTTTTGGTTGGTCGATGAGAGCAAACATCCAAAAATCCAACCTTAGTGGACGTTTTTCTTCCAGAAGTTCACCCCTCCCCATATGCCCCTTAAATTGCATTTATGAAAACACGGTCGAACACCTATTTATTTTATTTATTTATTCATTTGTTTATTTATTTTTAAGCTGATAGATTTCCTCCGAGATTCAGACTCCTCCCTATGTCGTTTAAGAGATACACGCTCAGTTAGGAATCTTTCAACCCCCACTTTTCATCCCTTTCACCTCATAATATACACTACATCGAAAAACCATTAGACATGTGTCAGCTTATTTTTAATGATTAGTATATGTGCCAAGTATCACATCCCCAAATGAAACCACTCGTGAGATATTGTTATTCAATGGAAAGCACGTTTACCCCCTTAACACCTCTTTAGAACCTGAATATCCAAAACTCTTTCCTTAGTGGACGTTTTCGACATACAACGAACATATCCCCAAAATTTCATGTTTCTAACTTCAATAATTTTGGCTGGGCGATGATGAGTGAGTGAGTCAGTCAATACATTTTCTTTCATTTATTTTTGATAATTTCACCCCTCCCCATGAACCCCTTAAATTGGATTTATGAAACAAACTGTCAAACACCTATTTACTTATTTAAAGCTGTTTTCCCCCTGAGTTTGATGAGTGAGTAAGTGAGTCAATCAGTTAGGACACTTTCTTTCCTGTTTTTTCCCCCCAGAATTTCACCCCTCTCCAAGGGCCCCTTAAATTGGATTTATGAAAAAAACGTTCAAACACCGATTTACTTGTATTTTAAGCTGTTTTTTCCCACCGAATTTCAAACTTCACGCCTATGTCGTTTCAGAGATACACGCACCGTCAAGAATCCCTCAACCCCCAATTTTCACCCCTTTCACCTCATAATATACACCACATCGATAAACCCTTAGACATATGTTTGATTATTTTTTTGATTAGTTTATATACCGAATATCACATCCCCAAACAAACAACTCATGAGATATCGTTATTCAATGAAATGCACGTTTACCCCCTTGACACGACTCTAAAACCCGAATAAACAAAAATCATTCCTTAGTTAACGTTTTCGACATACAGCGAACATTTTCCCAAAATTTCATGTTTCCAACTTTAATACTCGTAGTTTTCGCTGGGCGTGATGAGTGAGTGAGTCTGACAGGACATTTTCTTTCATTTATTTTACCAGAATTTCACCCCTCCCCATGGGCCCCTTAAATTGGATTGATTAAAAAACGCTTGAACACCTATTAACTTATTTCTTAAGCTGTCTTTTTCCCCTGAGTCAGTCGGTTAGGACACTTTCTCTCCTTTTTTCCCCCAGAATTTCACCCCACCCCATTGGCCCCTTAAATTAATTTATGAAAAAACAGTCGAAAACCGATTTACTTACATTTTAAGCTGATTTTTTTTTCGCTGAGTTTCAAATTTCTCGCCTATGTCGTTTAAGAGATAGGCCTACACGCTCCATTAGGAATCCTTCAACCCCCACTTTTCAGCCCTTTCACCTCATAATAATACACCACATCGAAAAACGCTTAGACACATGTCTGCGTATTTTTAATGATTAGTTTATATGCCGAGTATCACATCCACAAATGAAACCACTCGTGAGATATTGATATTCAAAGAAATGCAGGTTTAACCACCTTAAGGCCCCATTAGAACCCGAATATCCAAAAAACCTCCCTTAGTGTACGGTTTTGACATACAACGAACATATCCCCGAAATGTCATGTTTCCAACTTCAATATTTTTGGCTGGGCGATGATGAGTGAGTGAATGAGTCAGGACATTTCCTTTCAATATTTTTTTCTTCAGAATTTCACCCCTCCCGATGAACCCCTTCAATTTGATTGAAAAACAAACTGTCGAAAAGCTATTTACTTACTTTAAAGCAGTTTTTTTTTCCGTGAGTTTGATGAGTGAGTCAGTCAGTCAATCAGTTAGGACACTTTCTTTCCTGTCCCTCCCCCCGAATTTCACCCCTCCCCATGGGCCCCTTAAATTGGATTTATGGAAAAGCGGTCAAACACATATTTACTTATTTTTATGATGATTTTTTTCCGCTGAGTTTCAAACTCCTCGCCTATGTCGTTTAAGAGATACACGCTCCGTTAGGAATCTTTCAATCCCCAATTTTCACCCATTTAACCTCATAAACACATCGAAAAACCCTCAGACACGTGTCTTGTTACTTTTTAATGATAAGTTTATATGCCGTGTATCACATCCCCCAATGAAACCAATCGGGAGATATAGTTATTCAATGAAATGCAGGTTTAACCCCCTTAAGACCCCTTTAGAACCTGAATATCCGAAAATCCTCCCTTAGTAGACGGTTTTGACATACAATGAACATATCCCCAAACTGTCATGTTTCTAACTTCAATAATTTTGGCTAGGCGATGATGAGTGAGTGAGTAAGTGAGTGAGTCTGGACATTTTCTTTCAATTTTCTTTTTTCAGAATTTCACCCCTCCCCATGAACCCCTTAAATTTGATTTATGAAAAAAACAACTGTCGAAAAGCTATTTACTTACTTTAAAGCAGTTTTTCCCCCTGAGTTTGATGAGTGAGCCAGTCAGTCAATCAGTTAGGACACTTTCTTTCCTGTCCCCCCCCCCCCCAGAATTTCATCTCTCCCCATGGGCCCCTTAAATTGGATTTATGAAAAAACTGTCAAACACATATTTACTTCTTTTTTATGTTGATTTTTTTTCGCTGTGTTTCAAACTCCTCGCCTATGTCGTTTAAGAGACACACGCTCCGTTAAGAATCTTTTAATCCCCACTTTTCACCCCTTTCACCTCGTAATATACACCACATCGAAAAACTCTCAGACACATGTCTTCTTATTTTTAATGATGAGTTTATATGCCGAGTATCACATCCCCCCATGAAACCAATAGGGAGATATTGCTATTCAATTAAATGCAGGTCTACCCCCTTAACACCCCTTTAGAACCTGAATAGCCAAAATTTCTCTCTTAGTGGGCATTTGCGGCCCTTGAGGAAGCTGCATACCAGATTTCATTCCAATCCGTTCGGTGGTTTCTGAGATTTCGTGATGAATAAATGAATGAGTGAGTGAGTGAGTGAGTGGTATTTGAAAAATATATAGTAGAAAGAAGATAGTGTCAAGTCTTTGTTATGCTAAACTCGGTTGACAGTGCTGTGTGAGCAGTTGAGTAACTAACGGGATTTCAAGTAAAGATCCTCATTTTCTATACCGGTAGTGCTGAGCGCAATTGGCATCAAGTCGGCCGTGTCTCGACTTGAGCTATGTTGCCATGGAAACTATCTATCTTGCCATTCCTTCATGAGTATATTTTATGATTTAATTAGCCTGTTTTTGAGTGAAAAAGGGCCAAAATCAGAAGAATGAGAAAGACTATCGAAAATGCATGTAGCCAGCGGTTCCTTCTGGGTCCTAAACTATGTGTATGCAAAATATGGTTGAGATTGGTGGAACGGTGTAGATTTGTATACGGAACCAACATATATACATATATACATACATACATACATACATACATACAGACTTTCACTTTTATATATTAGATTTACACACGCCAGTGCAACAATCACAATAACGCAGGTTATCACATAAATTCCACACACACACACCCATGTACACGGGGCAACATGACCACGATGTCTAAGCCCCACAAATGAAATATTAACTGTGCATACGATAGCATAGAGAATACTACAGTCCAATACAATCCTTGATTGTCAATCGGTCAGTTTTCCCATGCGGCCTTTAGCAAATTTTACCGGCCTATCATGATACAGAGTAAATCGTTGTTGCCTAGTGACAACCTGTCCATCAATGGTGCGGCATTGACTATCATGATACAGTGTTAGTCGTTGTCGCCTAGCGACAACATGTCCGTCAAGTTATTTCATCGGTTAAACGGTGTAGACATGTTCAAAAGGGCCTAAATGCGGGGAATGGAGTGGTCTGTCCGAAATTTAACATAGCCTAAACTATTCCTCTTGAATCAGGCTATCAAAAACAACAAGTAGTTCTGTGAAGAAATATACAGCCTATTTTCATATATCCTACTTATGTTAATTGCCTCGATCTACATACAAAATTTCAGTTTGATTGCTGCAATAGATTCGTAGATATTGAGAACCGACTAAATATTTCGGATGGTCACCATGTTAGATTTTATATATGTAGGTCCTAGATTTATGTACTGTTACATGAACAGTATTGTGTACGTGTAGCATTCAAACTTCAATCGCATGATTAGGACACAAGACCTAACAAGGATATTTAAAAATTTCGCACAGCTGCCATATTGTGGTTATGGAAAAATTGAAATAAATTAGATGCCATTGGATTAACATTCGTATAAGGATTTAATGTACCAAGTTTCACTGCACTTGGATGGTTAAATTGCGAGAAACGTCCATGTGAATATTTATACTTCGCGTCGCCGCCATGTTGGATTTGTGATCACCAGGTTATTTAAAGTCCTATAGGTGAACTTGAGTTCATAACCCCTATGAATATAAAAAAAATCAGTTTGATTTGCAATAATAGATTCGTAGATATTCAGTGCCGTCTAAATATTTCGGATGGTCGCCATGTTGGATTGATAAATGTATTGGTCATAGAGTCATGTACCATTAATGGGAAATTATTGCGTAGGTTCGTTATTCAAACTTTCACATCGATCGCATGATTACGACACAATAAATAAAAACTTAATTTTAAAATTCGCAAAGCCGCCATCTTGAGGTTATGTAAACAATTGAACTAAATTAGATACCAGTGTATTACAATGTGTATAAACATTTCCTGTACCAGATTTCATTGCGGTTGGAACATTAAATCGCGAGAAGGGTCTATTTAAAATCTTCAAATTCGCTTGGCCGCCATGTTCGTTTTGTAGTTAACCGGTTTTTGAAAGTCTTATTGATGAACTTCCAGTAGTGCCCTTTATCTCCGAACAAAATTTCAGGGTGATACCGCTAATAGTTTCAGAGATATAGAATGCCGGAGAAATATTTCGCACATCCGCCATCTTGTGGTTATGTAAACAATTGAACCAAGTTAGATGTCGGTGCATTACAATGTGTATACACATATACTGTACCAAGTTTTATTGCGTTTGGTTGGTTAAATCGAGAGAAGCGTCTATTTAAATGTGGCAAATTCGCGTGGCCGCCATGTTGGTTTTTTAGTTGCCAGTTTTACAAACGTCACGTAGGTGAACTTCTACTAGTTCCCTTTATCACCGTAAAAAATCCAGTGTGATATCGGGAATAGTTTCGGAGATATTGAATGCTGGAGAAATATTTCGCACAGGCGCCATGTTGGATTGGTGAGACGTAACAAAATTTGACGGGCACGGTCGGGGTCGCCCGGAATAGTGCTATGAACTTACCGAGTTTCATTGAAATCGCTCCAGCCGTTTAGAAGTTATTAGGACTCACATACACACACACACACACACACGGACAAAAGGTGATCTCATAAGCCTTTTTTTTTTTTTTTTTTCAAAATTGAAAATAGGCTAAAAATAATTTTTCGAATCCGACTGGTAGTTCCAGAGATTAGCGCGTTTAAACACATAAACACACAAACACACAAACTCTTCAGCTTTATTATATTAGTATAGATTAAATAAGTTATAAGAGATTATAATCTTTACTGAATGTTATTTATTTTTAAGTAGTTTTCCAATTGTTTAGGATGTTCAATAGATAAATATCTTTGGCTACAATGTTCATGGAAGAGACTTGCAAGCTTGTTGTGATGGTTGTTGTTAATTCATTTTTGAGGCTTGGGACATTTGTTTATCAGCCCCGTTTAGTTTGGTGATTGTTGGATTTATTTGATAAACTGTGTTTCTGTGGTGACTGTAGTAGTATGTGTAGCTGTAGTTATTAGAGTCGTGAATGAGGTTGGTGCTTGGGGTCTCCAAGTACCATACTATCCCGGCATGTGCTTGGAAAACGCGTGGAAGAACCCGGGGAAATCCAAACTCAGGATAGCCTCTGTTGGTGGTGAGATGGGACCTCCCATCACCGGACTTGCTGCGAACGGTGCACGATAAAATGCACATTCCTACACCGCGGGGGCAGGAAAGAAAGCAGCCGTGGTCTTATGAAGGGACATCCCAACTTGGGACTAATGGCATGCCACGAGAAATCATATTGTGGCTCCCGATGGTGGGAAGTAACGAAGCTTGTGGTTTTACATGACCGTAAATATCGTGCGCATAAGCTACTGGACCCCCATTTTATGTGGAATCCGAACCACAGGCCATGGCAATTCACTTCAAGAATCTCTCATGCATTGACCGGGAATCAATCCAGGCCCGCCGAGGTGAGAGGCCAACAGCTGGACAGCTACGCTATCATGCCCCGACTTGCATATCGGCCGGTAATGGTAAGCTGTCTCAACACTAGCACCACATTTAAATCATACTAACAATAATATTAATAATAATAATAATAATAATAATAATAATAAGAGTAAGCATGTGTAGCTCTGGTGGTAGAGTACTAACCTTCCCGAGGGCGCGATCTACGTTCAGTCATGTAGTAAATGAATGTGATCTAATACGATCATGTCCATGGATTTCATGGCACATACAAGAAATCCTGCGTACATAAAAGTCTGGCAACTCGACACACCAAAAACAAACCATAAAAGAAGCTAGTGTGTCTTGAAGTCTATTATTAGTCTACTATTATTAGTACAATTTTATTATACTAATATTATTAATATTTTTATTACAGTTGTTGCACTGACTTCACACAAAGATAGACCAACAATTCCGTCAATGAATGTACTAAATCTTTAGGATTTCCATTTTATATGCATAGGCCATTAGGCTGGCAAACTCCTAAACAGATCCACCATCACTACTCATGTAGCCACTCCCCAGAAAGGTGCAAATCTGCTGTTGATAGGCTCGGTTTGTGTATTTCAATGCCATTGGCAGACAAGACGAATAGGTCTCTCAACTTCAGGCTCTTGTCAACATTCATCAGCGTTGGAGGGGAGAGCGACGGGGAGAAGTCAGCCGTGCTGCTGAGGGGAACGCAGTCTAAGAACCTTTCCAAGACATTGACTGACGATTTTTGTGATTTAATTCCACCTACACTAATTAAGATACGACTATATTTCATGAAGATATTTGCTTAGAACAATCTCTTCTATCACCAGTGTAATGGACTTCCATTATATCAATTGCACCCTGTACAAGTATATAAATAAGTAAATAAATTAATAAGTACATGCAGTCCATGAATAAATCACTTTACCAACTTCAGTTTTACCAAATGATTTCGTTAGTTACCTATATAAGCCCAATATCAAGTAAGATTGACTATCTCTATAAACTTTGCATGGATCCAGGATGAGGTGCCTTCCCCTTGATGTTTGTTATGGATTGGCATCAAAACTATTGAAGCGAATGGCATGAACACTCACATATAAGACATCCCTGAATTATAACCACTTTAAGAATTATTTATGGAATACAGATGGGGTGAGGGTGTTAAAAAGAAGCCTCAAATCCCACCAGTAAAGCAATTGCGTTATCTATATCCATCGCTTGAGATGACAACCACTCCTTACATACTGTGCTTACGACCGGTAATTTGACAATATTTTAATATGAGATAGAAACCTTCCTTACGTGAATGTGCCGGGTCATCATTTTAGTTCCCGCATGTACGCGCCGCTAGGCCGGTGAAGGTGGCCTTGGCAGATGCGGCCGCTAGGCCGGTCGAGGTAGCCTTGGCGTTCTCCCCGCAATGAACACGTGCGCTGCGATCGGCAATGTTGCAATAAGCTGTCAGTATCTCCGGCGTATTCAAGCTTGTGAAGTGCTAGTTGATTTGACCTAACATACAGTGCAGTCTCGGGGCAATTTTACAGTTTATGTGTTGTCTTAAAGTGATGTTTCTATACAACAACGTGTATTCATTGTGCTATGTTATGCGAAGTGAAGTTTTCTATAGAACAACGTGTATTCATTGTGCTTTCTTATGCGAAGTATTCTTCTGTCAGAGAGTGCCGTTTTCGATTCATATGCAAACAATCCTCACAAGTGAGGAGTTAAAAGAAAATATTCGCCAAGTTATAACGAACGTCACCCAGGAAGAAATTCGCCGTGTGTCTAGAAACTTGTTTACGAGGTGCCAGGCATGCTTGCGAGCTGACGGACAACACTTGGAACATTTCTTGTAAAACCAGGTAAGTTTGTAGATAATTATTTTCACTAGAAATTGCTATTAAATGACTGTATGTTGACGCGAAGTAGTGGGGAGAAGTCGCGCACTTTTTACCGGCCAGCGAGCGGGTGACAGCGCGAGAGCTTGCCGCGCCGTGATCGGTATCGGATGCGAGACTTAAATTGATGACCCTGTATTATAACACAGATATTATGCATGTGTCTCAATCAATGAAGCATATCAGAAGTCACAAGGTAATCATTTGCTTCACACGGACCGTGAGGTGAATCCATCCGCACGCTACTGTAACTTGGTATGAACTCTCAACAGAACTACTGTATGATTATTACCAGGTAACTCCATCGGTATTTTTTGACCAAGTATGTGCTTGCATTATATCTTGTTACAGATTCCAATGTTAGTAAGTACTTCACTCTTTACTGATCATCGAGTTAGGGTAATTTACCTCACTATAAGCAATGTAGAGGGCGAGGCTGTTATACATGTTTCTGACACAGGACTTTCGTTTCTTTTCTTTTCTTTTATTTTATTTTCTTTGGTGACGGGGTTACGCCTATGACTTAGAATTTGTCCTCATGATCTGCGTTGAAGTCTTCGACGATTTGAAGAACCTACCGCTTGGTATCTCATGTAATCCGCGATCATACAAGAATTGAAATGCATCTTGACCTCTACCTACATTTCTATTTCCATGCACGAGGAATAAAATGTACAATTGATGACAGTTTTTCCGGTCCAGATATATTATGCATGCGTGGTTTGAATATAGGCTACAGTTAAGCTGTTTAATTTTTGTGCATAACTTTAGTTCATTCTTGCCTGTCTGGGTTCCAAACACAGCTCAGCGTAACAGATGCGTGATTCAGTATTTACCTGCAAGGGAACTCATACGGATGGCAGAATGAATCTGTTCTGACTATAGACCACTAAGGATGACATGCTAACCAATACTGCCGATTCCAAGTATTTGGTGCATAATTAGTGACTTTGTGCCTAATTCAGTTGTTAGGAACATCATGGTCATCAGAACTGAGTACTTCTGTATTTGTGTGTGTGTGTCTCATAACTGGCGTTATAACGGTGTCTATGAATGTACATCTAGCTCTGATTATTTGTGTGATTATAACTACTGCTGTGGGTTTAACGTTCCTTTTAACTAGAGCTACAGGCATGATGGCGTAGTGGTCAACCTTCTTGCCTCCCTTCCGTGATCAATTCCTGGTTAATGCAAAGTGGAATGTCACGTCCAGTGGTTCAGATTCCACGCCTGTACTTCATATCGCGAGATTAATATTCATGAAAAAAAAACACGAACTTCCTTCCTCCCCTTTTAACCGCTGTGACTTTAGAGACGGCAGGGTGAACGAAGTGTGTCCTGGAAGAAATACTCAACGTGACGGTATATTTGTCGACAAGAGATTGTCATATTTAATCATGTGAAAATGCCGACAATCTAAGCCGGGATCGAGTCCACTATCTTGACTTTAGAAATCCAACTCTTAACTGACTGAGCCATTTAGTCATAAAATCTTATATTGTTAATTAGCCTACTTTCTATTTTTGCAAAAAATGAAAGAAGACTTATGATATCTACACAGGGCCAACAATTATGTGTCTGTCTGTGTGTCTGTGTGTCTGTGTGTGTGTGAGTGTGTGTACTCTGAAAGTCTGCCACCCCCCCCCCCCCCATCAAGTCGAACACGGTGAAACCGAATTGAACGAAACTTGGTAAAGAGGTAGCACAAGCAAAGGGTACCTCAGTGTCATGTTTTATATCGCCGCCATCTTGACGAAAGCGTAATGGTGGCCACCCAAATGTTAAAAGCTTAAATCAAATTACAACCAACCTCATCATCTGATCTCTATTAAATTTTGCAATAACATACCTTTATGTGAGAAGCGTTCTTTGACCAAGCTACAAGGTCATCAGTCCAATAGTTTGCATATGGCGGCCATGTATGTGCAAATCGATTCCCCCTATGAATTCAAACACGGTAAAGCCGAATTGAACGAAATTTGGTACAGACGTAGCACTAGCAAAGGGCACCTCAGTGTCATGTTTTATACCGCCATCATCTGGACGGAAACGGAATGGCGGCCACCCAAATGTTAAAAGCTTAAATCAAATTACGACCAACCTAATCATGTGATCTCTACCAAATTTTGCAATAACATACCATTTTGTGGGAAGCATCTTTTGACTGAACTACAAGGTCATCAGCCCAATAGTTTGCAGATAGTGGCCATGTATGTGTGCAAATCGATTCCCCATATCAATTCAAACACGGTGAAACCGAATTGAATGATTTTTTTTACAGAGGTAGCACTAGCAAAGGGCAACTCATATTCATGTTTAATATCCGTATAGCCAGCTGTATTTCAACAAGCTACTACAACCAATATTCAATTATACACACATCAAAAAAAGTTTTGCATCACCTCGGTTCCAAGAGTTCCGGAACCGTTAAATACAAAGGGAATAGAGATCAACACAAACAACATTTCAGCTCGTTTTATTGCTCATGAGACCCACACATTGCATGTTGTACCATCATACAGCTAGACTTTCAGCATTTGTGGTCCAGATTGCAGTACACACCACTACCTCTAATACCCAGTAGCACGTCCTCTTGCATTGATGCATGCCTGTATTCGCCGTGGCATACTATCCACAAGTTTATCAAGACACTGTTGGTCCAAATTGTCCCACTCCTCAACGACAATTCGGCGTAAATCTCTCAGAGTGGTTGGTGGGTCAAGACGTCCATAAACAGCCCTTTTCAACATATCCCAGGCATGTTCGATAGGGTTCATGTCTGGCGAACATGCTGGCCACTGTAGTCGAGCGATGTCGTTATCTTGAAGGAACGCATTCACAAGATGTGCACGATGAGGTCGAGAATTGTCGTCCATGAAGACAAATGCCTCTCCAATATTCTGCCGATATGGTTGCACTATGGGTCGGAGGATGTCATTCAGGTATCGTAAAGCCGTTTCGGCCTTCCATGACCACCAGTGGCGTACGTCGGCCCCACATAATGCCACCCCAAAACATCAGGGAACCACCACCTTGCTGCACTCGCTGGACAGTGTGTCTAAGACGTTCAGCCTGACCAGGGTGCCTCCAAACACGTCTCCGACGATTGTCTGGTTGAAGGCATATGCGACACTCATCGGTGAAGAGAACGTGATGCCAATTCCGTGGGGTCCATTCAGCATGTTGTTGGGCCCATCTGTACCGCGCTGCATGGTGTCGGGGTTGCAAAGCTGGACCTCGCCATGGACGTCGGGAGTGAAGTTGCGCATCATGCAGCCTATTGCGCACAGTTTGAGTTGAAACACGACGTCCTGTGGCTGAACGAAACGCATTATTCAACATGGTGGCATTGCTGTCAGGGTTCCTCCGAGCGGCAATCCGTAAGTAGCGGTCATCCACTACAGTAGTAGCCCTTGGGCGGCCTGAGCGAGGCCTGTCATCGACAGTTCCTGTATCTCTGTACCTCCTCCATGTCCGAACAACATCGCTTTGGTTCACTCTGAGACGCCTGGAAACTTCCCTTGTTGAGAGCCCTTCTTGACACAAAGTAACAATGCGGACGCGATCGAACTGCGGTATTGACCTTCTAGGCATGGTAGAACTACAGACAACATGAGCAGCGTACCTTCGTCCTGGTGGAATGACTGGAACTGATCGGCTGTCGTACCCCCTCCGTCTAATAGGCCCTGCTCATGCATGGTTGTTTACATCTTTGAGCAGTTTTAGTGACATCTATGAACAGTCAAAGGGACTGTATCTTGGATACAATATACACAGTCAACGTCTATATGCCGGAGATCTGGGAACCGAGGTGATGCAAAACTTTTTTTGATGTGTGTACTCCTTGAAAAGGACAGAGAGTTATAACAATACCCATGCATTTAGGAGAAAGTAGGCTATATGTTCCTTACTGAACATCTGGTTTTTAAGCTGTGATAGTTATCTGAAGTTTGGAATTAACTTATGCCTACCCACCTATAATTTACCTGGAGTACAAACAGGTTAATCCAGTTGGCCATTGTTAGCACAAGGGTTCAATCCTTATAGCTTCAATGTTGTTAGTTATTTTTGCTGTAAGGGCCATAACAGCGAGGTCATATACCCCCTCAATGTTTTCAAATTAGAAACTAATTGATAAAAACGTCACTATAAAAGTGAGGCTTTATTTTTAGCGGATCATCGTAGGTCTTTGGGAATTGATATTCGTACTGTGGTGCACTAAGCAACGACTAGATGATAAGGGTGCTGTCTTATTTAGGCAATACTACTGGCTAATTCAGGAGAACCTGAGAAGCAGAAAGGTAATTCCTTTACCTTTGTGATCCTCAAGCGTGCATTTGGCAGGATGGTATCATTTATCTGCTTGAAGCTAAGTGCAACCTTTGAGAGCCATCTTCTTACATTACAAGAGAACCGTGAGATGTTTTCACCCTCGCAACCTCCAGACATCTGAGATGTTATCACTGGACCGCCAGCCGCAGCCTTATCTCAAGCCACGTTAATAACATGGCGAGGTTTTACACCAGCAGGGCAGCAGGGAGCGCAGTTATCTAGCGACTATCTTAGCACAGCAGGTGACATTAGGATGGCTAAGCCACGTGGGAGGCAACCTCTTCATTATTTGCTGTGAATCATTACAGCAGACAGCTTAAAATAAATACCACCTGTAGGACATTGTGAGGATAAGAGAACACGTTCTTTAGAGGTGGCGGTTTCTAATAATACTGTCGGAGGAAGAACCATTTATTAGCCGCAGATATGTTCATCACATTACATAGAATGTCGTATTTGATGGCCCAGCTATTGACTCAGTTGGGTGAACCACTCGCTTTTAGTTTTGAAATTTTTTGCATCTACTTCTCGCAATGTCGGTGGGCATTTAGGAGTTTTCGAATAATTTAAGTATGTCTATTGTTAGAGTTTCATGATAATGAAACGAAATTACAAAATTCCTGAACATTGGTAATACAGACCAGTACACAGGACATGGAGAGTGATTGCGAGATTGTACTTGTCACTCATGGACTTAAAACATGAACTATTCGCAAAATGCACTCCTAGCACTGATTTAATACTAAATACACGAAATTCAACTTACAGTTCTAACCTTGTGACCATGCAGTACGTGTTATATACCTCAATATGATGGAAATTCATTCTCTTTTAACACCATTTAAGAAGAAAGGTAATCATTTATTGTGTGGTGAAACTCGTCCGTTTCTTGCTAGGCACATTTAAAAGTAATTACGAAACCATAAGACGATGATATATTAGGACGAATCAAAACAACTTGCTATGAAGACGTTCTCTTGCTCTTAATACTAAATCTTCCTCCTCCAGTGTATTGTTTCCAAGATACCCCCATGATCAAAACCTGATTAATAATTTCTGATCATAAAATTAATTGCCCAATTAAATTGGTAGACTTATTATTTGTTTAACAGTTTGTCAGTGATACTAATAAAAGGACATGCTATCGAACTTTGTTGAACAAGTTCATTAATCTATTATTAAAAAGTTGTTACCATTGTTTAAAACGTTAACACAGTTTAAAGACCAAACATAGCCGTCGTGATCTGCAGTACAGCTGTGATTTTGTTTTCAACAAACGCATAAATAATGTAGGGAATGGGGTAGTAAAGTTGGTCCGCGTTGAGGTGGACAAACGTCTGACATGTGAATTTTTATGTTGTATGAGAATATGTTGTCACGCATGAAAGAATATAGCGGTTGTTAGCACTAAGTAGTATTATTCTTAAGTTAGGTTTTCATAGCTATGGATGATTGCTCCATCTCTTAACACTGAATTAAGCTTTTCACTGGTGGAAAAAAATAACCGAATATCATGAAATGAGGAATGTCAAGTGCTGAAATGTTGGCAATATATTTGGCGAGGTTACATATTTAATTGATTAAAGGTACAAGACAACAGGTTAATGTCCGCGAGAGAAAAGCCATCGCAAACGTGCCTTGCTGGTCCATTAATAACTGGTATAATCGCCAGACTGTTGAATGCTGGCATGCAAACGTGCATGAATTATGTCGTACAGGTGCTAGATTAACGATCGTTGGTGGTCGTATTTATAAATCTGAAAGATGACGTTGATTCAACTTTCCTGCAAATCGCATAAGCGTGGCGCTAATAGTGGCCCCATGACGTTACACATCAGATTTGATATAATTACGGGCTTTAGTGTGTGAGAGCGTTAGTTACCTGTGAGATACCGACAGCAGTGGCTAAACCGCAGCGTTAGGTTATGGTCCAAGCTCTCTGCTGACTCGGTAGACGCGTGGGTTCGAGCCCCATCGTCAGCCGTCCTTGAAATGGTTTTCCGTGGTTTCCCCTGTTCAACACCAGGAAAATGTTGGGACGGTACATTCTGACAGGCCACGGCCGCTTCCTTCCACATCCTTGCCTAATTTCATACATCTTCATCCATTCCATCTCTCATCTTGACGTGCAGGTCGCCCATGGGTGTCGACTAGAAAGACCTACACTCGGCCTCTCAGGAGGCCACATGGCAAAAAAAAAACTGTGAGATTGGATGGAGTGACTGTGGGTGGGTTAAGAATGCCTTTACGACGACGAAGATGCCAGTATCAACAGCTCACTGCGTTTCAATAAGGCTACGGGAACGTGGATTTTCCTTCCGCTCTATTGCAGAACGACTTTGCAGGAATGTGTCCATTGTGCATGCGTGCTGGCGGCAGTGGTAACAAGAAGGTACGGTCGCAAGAACACCGGTCTCCGGACGTACCCAGGGCACCTCCCGGAGGGAGGACCGCCGTATTCGGCGTATGACCTTGGCTCATCGGACGGCGTCTGCATCAGTAATTCGAGCAGCAGTTGGCCCCGCAATGACGCAACGAACTGTTCGAAATCGGTTACTTGAAGGACAGCTCCGAGCCGGATGCTCTGCGGCATACATTCCACTTACCCCAAATCACTGCCGTCTGCGACTACAGTGGTGTCATGCGAGAGCTCATTGGAGGATGGAGTGGAGGTCCATTGTGTTTTCCGATGAAAGCCGATTCTTTCTTGGTGCCAGTGATGGCCGTGTTTTGGTTAGAAGGAGGCCAGGTGACTGCCTGCATTCCACCTGTCTGCGGCGTCGGTACACTAGACCTACACCGGGCTTTCTGGTCTGTGGAGCTATTTCCGACGACAGCAGGAGCACTATCGTGGTTATCCCACGCACCCTGGCAGCAGATGTGTACGTCCGTCTGGTGATTCGACCCGTTGTGCTGCCATTTATGATCAGTATCCCCGGGGGTGTTTTCCAACAGCCCAAGCCGCTGTTGTAACCCAAGTGCTTTTATAAACGCCAAATACTAGAGTGAACTTCTGTTTTATTGGTTAAGGAAGATGTTTCCCCTGTGTCAAACAGTGAACTCATTGTGTTCCGTCATTATTCATACTTTTGTGATTCTGACAGCTTGCAAGTTATTTTTATTATGATGTGTGCAATAATGTGTTGTGAGTAACTTGCCAATTATGTACTTATATTGCGAGTAGTGTGCCGCGATAATTCCGTAAGAGGGAGATGGTGATTTCCTACCAACATTACTTTACTAAATCAACTATTTCCAGCGTACAACTATTCCAAACGGTAACAGCGAATGTTTAATCGGTTAGATGGTAAGATATCGCGTCCTTTGTGTGTGGTAATCTCCATAATTATGTTCAGATATCCACACGACGACTTCTTTGCATATTTCAATCAACTAATTCGGTGCGATGTTTTACCCGAGATTTTATACAATTCCACGAGAGGTCTTAATTGAATTGTATCTCTATAGCGTTGGTTCGATTATTTCAGGCAACTATTCTCATTCCGATTGTGTACACAAATACTCTGCATGTGCTGGGACAGCACTTCAGTAACCGGGTAATTTCTTCTCTCCTAATTCAGAATCTGTTTGATTTTATGCTAATAATATTAATCTATAATTACTGAACTTAAATACTAATCGTGATAACTCGCCCAAAAGCTTCTTATTTAACCACAGAAACAGTGAGACTATTGTAGCTGCCCATTGGGTGAAGACGAAGAAACCTATAATTCGAGGCCAGCACTATATAGATAAATTAATTCAGGTAAGTCTAAATTATTGATGCATATTTCTTCGGAAACTAGTCTCGTCTTGTGATATCTTTTATGCTCTTAGGTGAGTAAAAAATTAAAAATATTAATTTACACGAACTGTGACAAGCCATATGACATGATCTTAGCTATTGGTTGGGTAACCTTCGCCGCCATGTTTTTTCTACATTAAAGTCTGAGGATTGTAGTTGGTCTTGTTTAAACTGCCTGCCCATTCAACTCTCTGATGCGTACTGGATATACTGTATATTAATTCACCACTAGGTTGCAGCGCCAACCTTCCGCGGCTTTTTAAGGGGACGATACCTGAAACGAAGGGTTTTTAACTTTGAAGGCTTAATATCGAGATCGAAAAAACGCGAAAACATGGCACTAAGTTAGTTCTTTTGTTATTCAATCAGCATAAAGTATATGCTATTAATTCAGACACATACTTACAAGCAAATTTTCAGTATGTCTGTTAGGTAGTCAGCCCGAAGGCTGGTTGGATCCTCAAAAAGTACCGCCGTTACGTTATGTGAGTAGATACCCACAAAAACCCGAGGCAGCGCTATTTTGAGGCGTTAAAAATACAAAATGAAGGGTTTTTTAGTTTTGAGGCTTAATATTGAGATTTATAAAACGTGAAAACATGGCACTAAGTTAGTTCTTTTGTTATTCAATCAGCATAAAGAATATGATATTTATCATTTAGACGTTCATGGCCCGTGACACTATCGATAATGTAGAATTTTGGGCTTATGCCGTGTTTTATTTAATCAAACTCGACGAGTTTCGGAAGAAACCATGTTTGTCTTTATCAGGAATAAACAACAATTTAGTCGTATTTCCGTTTATTCCTGACGAAGAAAGACATGGTTTCTTTCGAAACGCGTCGAGTTTGATTAAATAAAACACGGCTTAGGCTCAAAATTGTACATTATGGATAATATGATATTTATTTATTATTTAACGTAAGGCTAGCAACTAGATGATTTACAATATAATAAATGTATATATAAATAAGCAAATCATATGTACAATATATAAGTCACAAGAACATAGGTTGCGTTCGCATTCACAACGAGATGTCCAGTTGTTGACGCCAGTCTAGAAAGGGAGATGCAGCAGAAATAACATCTTGAGGTGATCCAGCATACTTACTCATCGGACATTATTGAATAATATGCTCTATGGTTTGAAGAGGAGCTCCGCAATCACAGGCAGAAGAATAATGAAGTCCCCATTTATGTAGCATGGCGTTACATCTGGCGTGACCTGTTCTTAGGCGATTTAACTTTAACCACTGGTTTCTCTTCAGGTTAAATCCCGGAAGTCTTATAGTAGGCTCTAGAATACCTTGATGTCTCACAGGAGCAGACTTCCAGTTTTGGCGCCATTGTTCCGTGCAATTAATGTCAGGTATGTTATGCCATATTGGGTTCCTTGATCTAAGACGACTGGAGGAAAGATCATTAAGCACTTAATGAATTGGGAGATCCTGTAGGTGATTTTGTTGATGTACCTTTATCCACTCACGTACTGTTGCTTCCTGTCGTCTTAGGTCTGGAGGTGATATGATACTGATAGTGTTTAACCAGGGAGTTGGGGGGTGGATCTCAGTGTACCTGGTATGACCCTCATACTTTCATTCAGATGAACATCGATCTTTTTAGTATGAGCACTACCGTGCCACACTAGGGCACAATACTCTGCTACAGGATAAACCATGGAGAGGGCAGTCGTGCGTAGTGAAGTTGCATCAGCACCCCATGATGTGCCAGCCAATTTCTTCATGATATTGTTCCGTGATTTGAGTTTTTGGCCTGTGTATTCCAAGTGTTTCTTGAAGGTTAAGGAACGGTCCAAGGTGATGCCAGATACTTAGGGGTGAAATTGTGCTTAACTCTTTGCTGGCAGAAGGTCACTTTCAGCTGTTGGTGGGCAATGCGGTTGCAAACATGATATTAATTTAGCCACATACTTACGGGCAAATTTTCAATGTAAAGGAAAGCGAAACATACATGGTGGTGGAAGTGATTGTTTTCAAGGGGCGAAATGTCTAGCTCGTTTTCCCGTAATTATACGGTAGGGATGGTTAAAAAAATACAACTACTTCCAAATAATTTAAATTTAACTTACATACTAGACGATATGAAAAGAAAAGAATAAGGGAAATAAAAGGCAGGGAAAAGAAATGCCTCCGGCCGCCGATGAAAGGGATGTTGATTAATTAGGGGCTTTGGAACATCGTGCTCATGTAGCCCCGTGTGCTTGGCGGTGTGTTGAATTTGTCTGATAACCCGTCTTATTGTGATGGCTGTATTAGTGTGTATTTATAAGTCCAGTGAATTGTCCAATGGTAACTCATGAAATGAGATTCCTCGGCATTCAAACTTGACACATCAATACGCCACCAAAAAATACAAAAAACAACTTCACCATTTGCATCACTACAAAACAAATGTCTGTAACAGTGACTTGAAAAAGCTGCGAACACAGCGCCTATATTTGGAAACGAGGTTGTACGCATAAACCAATACTGTAATATTGTTTAATGGGCAGGCAGTTTAAAGCAGCCAGGAGGGATGCAATCCAGCAGGCAGTGGCCACACCATTTATTATCTAATGTACGATAAAAACATTAGAAATCTGAACGTAATAAAAATCTGAAACCGTATCTCTTTTATTAACAGGGGTCGTAATAGGGAATTGAAATTAAAAAAGAAATACATTGGCAAACCCTGCATTCGACATACTATTGCAGATTATTCTTAAATAGCATTATTTTCTTTGTGATTAGATTTTGGATGATAAGGACCAAACAGTAGCTACGGCGGTGGTAACACCATTTGCCACCAGGACCGATGTGGCGGTGGTAACACAGAATGACACCAGGTACCGCAATGGACAGAGACAATCCAAAGATATTAGTGTTGACCAAAGAGGATATAAATAAAGTGTTGACTAAGGCTAGCGGTAGCCATGACAACACTTGGGTAGGTGACAAACGAGTGCTGTTCTTTGTACATATATCTGATCTATTATATCTTCAAATAAAAAGGGTGTTCATCCCACATTTTGCTGATTTCCTATGTCTTAGCCATTTTAGTGCTTACTGACGAATGATATTGTGTAATGGTGTAGTTATCACGAATTCCCTGAACTCCGCTATAGCATTTTAGTGATCATTACGGTATGGATTTAGAGAATATATTATTTTCTTATCTTACGAAATATTTTAGGGGCTAAAGAAGCCCCTTTGTGTTCTCAATCAATGCATCGTATTTAACATTAAACTGGGATTATACGTTGTTGCATTTACTTTAACTAGGAGAGATAGGTTGGATGGCATCTCTGTTTGTTTAGGGGTTGCAACAACGCGGTCATGCAGCCCCGTGCACTTTGGATGTGTGTAGAATCTGCCTGATAACCAGTGTTAATTGTGATGGCTGTATTATTGTGTGTTATATGTAATTCAGGTGAGGACTACAGATAGTCAGTTTTAAGTAGTTCCTACTTTTGCTACCAAATGCTACCGTCAACGACACCTAGCTGCAAACTTGGTTAAAAGGTACCACTGCTACCACAAGCTGACGGTGAACGTTGGAACTTAATAGCGTAAATCAAATTTAAACTACCAATTTTACCTTCACACGAATGTAGTTAATGGAAGGTTCTTTTACACCACATAAATCTATGACTTGGGCCCACTGGCTTTACTTCCCCTCCGAAGGAAGGCATACTGAGGGATATTTAACGCTCTTCAAAAGTTCGATGACTTTGGCCGGGTTTGAACCCGCGACCTTAGGCATAGACACTCAGGATGCTACCAAATACGCCACCAAAGCCGCCCAATATGAGATAATAGGCATGGAAATACAGCAATACTGTTCCCTAATATGCAGATATAGTAGCCTACACACTGACTTATGTACATGAATAAGCCATTTCTCATTAATCACACCATTTGTGCGGGGTTAAAAATCGTAAGTATATTTGACTCCAGAATGATGACTTTATATTCCAAACATTGAATGATTTAAATATTGTTTCCTTTCAAAAAAGTGGATGCAATAATTTAAAAATTAAAGAGCTCTGTGAACAAAACGTCTAAATTACACCCATTACAACAAAAATAAGGACTATCAGGAACGTACTGTAATCGTCAGACTAGATCCTTGTGAAATGTGCATATACAGCCCTTTTTTGTTATTGATGCATTCTCTACTATGTTATTGTACTCCACAGTACTTTTCGCCTAGATTTACAGTGAGTTAATATTGTACTTGATTAACTTCAGAGCCCTGGAGAACTATGTTTTAAACTCACTTAGGGGCAAAGTGTACTTTGCGAAATATATTGGCATGTATCTTTCTATAACAAGTAAATACACCTCCCGGGAAACGCCGGGTAAAATAGCTAGTAAAAATATAATCTTACCTGTGAAATGGATTTAACAGCTTCTTCGCGGGCTCTCTTCTTTCCCTGTGCCATAGCCTTATGGACATCTTGTGCAGCCACATCAGGAACACACGTATTGTGGATCTCTTCTTCAATAATTTCACGGTTTATAGTAAACACTTTTCCACTACAAGAACGGTTAACACAACGCCACACAACTTCACGGCACTTCTCATTCTTAACCGTATACCGATACCCGTTAAGTAATAAACTAGGTTGGCCCCTTGTAATGGTTGAAAACTCCATAATTAACAAGGATGTTAATTCATAGAGATCATTCGAACGAATTAAGCCTCTGTTCATAAACAGAGGTGGGGAGGGGTGGAATGAAATTCCACAGCAGGGATGGGTGGGAAATCCCACACTGCACTGCCTCAACCCTTGTCAACATTTCGTCTGGACGAGATGGCACTCATTAAATTGTGTAATAATTTGTAAAACCGAGCTGGACGAAATGGCACGTTTTTTTTTTCTTCAAGGAAATTTGTTGCTGGACGAAATAACACTGAACCTTTGAATGTACTTAAATGCCATATGCTAAATAAACAATTCTATACAATCTGTAAATAAGATAAAAGAAAACATTTTTTCTTTACAGTTTAGATTATATTTTCCCTATTCTATACATTGATTATTTTATGCTTTATTCTGTCTGGTGAGCGCTAACATATCATCTTTGGTAATATTTATAAGAATTGCTATTTATCTTCAACAGTGGTTTATTACACCGCACTTAATATCACGCTGTTGTGATGCAATCAGAACCGTTATGTTCAGAATATCTACTAGAACATTAAACCCGTTGCCGTATGCTGAGGTTCAATTACGGAATTATTTCGCGTCTTGCGATGGGGGAACTTCCATTGAGATTCAATCAACATGAAAATAGAGTAACTCCACCCCACTCTCCTCATGGTAACTAACTTTCAACATAGCATTCAATTAACTGTAAACTTTACGTGCAGTGTTCTGGAGCCTCCTCTACGCTCTCCTTTAAGAAGGAGACGAAACTTGCCGGAAGAAAGGAAGAAGTGGTGGTGGTTATTAAAACTTGTGTTCTTAATAATCTCTTCTTTTCCTTCAAATTACACTGTAGGGTCTTAGTGAATCCTCTGTTTACATCTTGTGAGTCAACAATAGTCAAGATCGATTACGAAACGAACACTTTCGGTTAAATTCTTTTTTTATTATATTTTTTCTCTCGCTTCAGAGATCGTAGGACTTGGCCATTGCAAGGGAAAAGATTTCATCGGCTTACAGATAAAGGGCAAAGGGACGGAGTGAGCTCATCTGTCTGTGATGGAAAGTTAAGCTGGTGAGATTACACGGATTCTGGATGCTGTTTTTCTTCACTGGATTTCTTTCACATTTCCAGACAGTGTTATTTCCTATTTTTCTCTGGGTGTTATGTATTGAGCTACTAGATCATTTAGAGGATTTATCATTAAAGGAATCAGTTTACCAGCCGAGAAAACTCGGGTACGATCTTACAGTAGATACCATATCAGAAAGAGGACTTCGTGAAAGTAACATTCCCGTCCTCGCATATATATTGCAACAAAAATGTAGGTCAAGTCACAAGAAAGACATATATTATTGACTTGGGCCATTCCTAGAGAAGGGGCAATATTGCATTTGTTTAAATACACTTGGGGGATTTGTAACAGTCAGTCCGACCAATCTCATTCATACAACTAACTTGTTTTCTTGAACATGTATCAATGGCCGTAACAGGACATTAGTGAACGTGCTTGTAGCAGTGTTACAGGTCGGAAGGAAATGGGAACCTAGCGTGCGCTTCCACCTTAAATGCTCCTCAGGTGCCAAGTGCGTATTTAAACGCATACTACTTGCCCTCTGTAGGGGTGGGCTAAAAGAACTTGGGAATATATATTCTAAATTTCAGGTGACTTCTCACTGGCACCTGCTGTTGTGGTTGCTTTGTTTGTGGACTTGTTGTAACATATGTACAAACGTGAACGGACATTTCCTCTTGCAGGTTATGAGTAACAAGAAGGGTCTACGCCAAGATGTACGTTGATAGGCTTATCACCAGAAATTGGCACACCCTCAAGGGGCATACACGTCAAAAAAAGTAGATTTTTTGTAGTTTAATATCTTGGTGATACCCATTGTTTCATTATTTGGTACCTCTATAGGGAATAACTAGAGTTGAGGGAGCTCTTATTCCCCCAGTAAAGAAGTGATGTACGATGTGCTTCATATATTGTGTCCAGGTAGGGGTAACTTCTAAACTGAATCCCTTAAAAGACCTGGCAATGCCTAGAAAATTTACTTAACACATCTTCATGGGCGTGTTGTCATACTTCTGTATGTATACATGTATCGCTCATTTCGTGCAACAGTGGCATAACTAGAAATCTGCACTCAGTTTTTGCTTTAATATAAGACTGGAAATTTTTGTATCGCTCAGTTCGTGCAACAGTGGCATAACTAGAAATCTGCACTCAGTTTTTGCATTGATATAAGACTGGAAATTTTTATTTATCGACATATTAAATCGATACTACTCTATCGTCATTCTTGTCAACTTGAGACTACATAATTACCTGTGCAAGTTTATAAAAAATTGCAATTACATCTAGAACACTGATACTTCTGAATTGTGTTGGTGTCTATTACACTCATCTAAAGCAAACTACGAAATCCCCAATTCAATATGCCATCAAAACTTTGACATTATTTTATCCACATTTTTAATAAATGCCTTGAAATTTTAAATTAAATTTCCCACAAACATCCTATTTCGAATTATGTCACTGTTGTGCAGTAAATGAACGATATATTCTTACCTGCGTTACAACGTTTCAAAATAAACTAGGGCTGTAAGTTTGACCTTTTGAACTTCAACAGCAGATTACGCACGATTTATGAATGAAGAGAGAATCGCTTGTATTGAATGAATATTGCCATAGACGATAAGGCTCTCCCTCCTATCTGCGAAGTGAAAGTTTTTATAGTCCCATATATTTAATTTCGTTTACACTGTTATGGTACTTCTAATATTCGGTTCATTATTCGGGACGAAGTTACCGTATCTTTGAAACTAGCAACACTTCAGTATTTGACAGGTCCTGATTTGTAAAACCATGGAAAACTATTCAAAATACAGTCAATGACGGTACCCTCCCCCCTCTCCCAACTCCTTCACAAGTCTAGGATACTATGAGTGACCTTAGAAACTAATTGAATAATATTGTTGACAATTTTCTCTAGAGAACGTTCCAAGTATGTTAGCAGGTCACAAGGTGATTTGAACAAATGTCTCACCTCATGGTTGGAGGAGTACACAGTCAGGTAGCCGGCAGTATTCACAATACAAGAGGGATGGCTCGGTTCTGGATGCAACAATCGAATGATTTACAAACCCTCGTGAAGGTCCTCCTCATTGGAGCCAATAAATTTTCCAGCCGGCATAGGGGTGAGAACAGTCACGTACCCCAAGTACAGTAGGAAGCTGGTAAAGTAGGAGCATCTACCCTGAGTTATTGATGGACCGTTGTTGTTGCAATTTTGTGTTCATCAGTCCAGCATATGTTGTTGTAACATGTCCATAAACCATAATTGGAACTGTTTAAGAGTGAACTGGTGCAATTGCGATAATAATAATAATAATAATAATAAATAATAATTTGACACCCAGAGGGCAGCTTGCATGTCGAATTTCGTCGTTCCATGGAACGCTATGAAAGTCAAGGAGGTTAAATATCCAAGCTCCTTGACACTATAGCGCTTTCTAGTAGATGATGATGAAAATTGTTGTTTTAAGGGGCCTAACTTCTTGGTTATCGGCCCCTAATGGTCTGGGTGATATAGAAAATGAGAATGAAATGGAAACCAGAACGAAAATTAAGTGAGACTGAAAATACTTACAAAAAGAAGGCCTAACTCAGATTGAAACGACTCTCAAAATGGAGAGCGGTAATACTTACAAACGGGAATTTAGAAGGAAAATACTCACAAAGGGAATAGATAAAAAAAATACGCACAAAATGTAGTTTAGGTTCAAAATACGTACAAAATACAATGCAAAGTCGAAATACTTAGAAAATGTAATTGAAATTCAAAATTCTTACAAAATGCAAATGAGATTGAAAATACGTACAAAAAGCAATTGAGGTTCACAATACTTACAGAATGCAATTGAAAATGAAAATACACAATGCAATTTAGATTGAATAACTCCCATTTCAGATCCAAAATACTCACAAAGTGCAATTGAAATTCAAATTGCTTACAAAATGCAATTGAAATTGAAAATGCTTACAAAATGTATGGTAGATTCAAACTACTCATGGACAATACTTACAAAATGCAATTTAGATTGAAAATACGTACAAAATGTAATTTAGATTCAAAATACCCACAAAATGCAACTGAGAATCAAAATACTTGCATAATGCCCACCATACAAAATGCAATTTAGATTGAAAATATTTGCAAAAAGCAGTTTAGGTTGAAAATACTTACAAAATGCAATTGTAATTCAAAATACTCCCAAATGACCCAGCCCATCCCTATATTGAAAGACTTACTAAAAAGCTATTTAGATTGCCTAAACTTACACAATGCAATTGAGGTTGAAAATACTCAAAAATGCAATTTAGATCGAAAAGAATTACAAAATGCAACGTAGATTGAAAATACCTATAAAATGGAGTGTGCATGCACAATATTTGCTCAAGGGAATTTAGATACACGGGGAGCCAATTAACAAACACAGTGCGTGAATCTTTAAGAGAAAAGGAAATATAATGAAAAGAAAACAAGAGGTCTGACACCTCGAAAAAGGGGGAATCAGGAAAGATGAGACAAGGGCCAATTAAGGCGGGAAATTGAAAGACTCCCTAGGCCTTGGATACCCTTATACCGTCGGGGTCGGAAAAGAACTAGAGCTGACCAAGGGAGGTTGACAGAAAAGAAGACAGAGAGGAGTCCGGCACAAGCAAGTGGAAGCAATGCCGGACTCAGCTGGGGTCCCGTGGTCGCCAACCCACGTCGCACTATATGTGAGGCCCTGGGGGGGGGGGGGGGCTTTCTAGTAGAGAATGGAGGAACTTTGTGTGGGCGGAAAATCCCGAGATTAATTTTGCCTTTATGAACACGACCTACTGAATTCCAATGGGTTCTTTAACATGCCAACAACGTATGACATTCATGTCGTGATCTTTGCTGCCTTTCTCAAATCACTTACCACGGCCAGGAGTGAACCTGCAAGCTTGGGGTTGTTAGACCTACACGTTAAACACTCACCCACCGTGGCAAGCTGCAATTGCGATGAGCTGTTGGAGGGAGACGTGATTGTGGTATTCCTGAGAAGATTCATATATGTAGGCCTACTTGAATTGGTATCTTATTATCTGCACCCTAATTTGCTAGCATGGAGTAAAGAAACTATGGATAAAGTATTAATATGGATGCAAAACAGACATTACATAGGTAACGTGCAATATGGCTGCTACGACTGAGGGATCAGAGGTTGTGGAACTTACAGTTAGACCATGCTCTAAGTGGTGGAGAAACGCAGAACTAAACAGATTTCATATACATAACGTGCAAGATGGTGGCTAAAGCTGTTATGGTGGTGAAACGAAGAACTAAAGAAGCTTTACTAAGACGTGCAAGATGGCTGCTGCGGCTTTGGAATTTTTGTAGAGGTGATTTGGCGAACTAAAGTAACGAGTTGGTCAAGAAAAGAAGAGCCTACGTGATTGTTATATTTCTGAGGGTAGAAATTACAATGAAATATGAAATAATATATGAAGATTATCCGTGATGGAATTCAGTTTTGGGGACTGTTGCGACAGTCAGAGAAAATTAAGATATAAGATGAAATAGGAGATTTGAGATTGCTGTTGTGTTTACTACGTCGCATTGGTTTTGTATTCCTATAACATATTTCTTCACGATAGAAGTAAAACAATATTGAATGTATGCAACGAAAAACTACTGAAAACACTATTTCCTAAAGTAGTGTTACGCGATATTCACATTATTGATGTAGAATGGATCCATGCGCTTACCTCTGGAATCATTTTGAGAGCAGGGAAAGAGTGATTGGTTCTATAAAATGAAAATGTTTTCTTAGTTCGTCAGAGTCACAGTTAGCTCTTTTATTACGAATCCTTCTACTACCACATGTGAAAGTTTCTTTAATAAATTATGTTACAGTATATAATATTATCCTGCCATCATATCTACTGTATCCTGGTTGGTGATAGTATCACCCTACATCTCGAAAGAAGGTAGTATGCTGTGCTCTACTCTTTGTGCGCCCCGTTAAAAGCGGCAAGCTAAGTCGGTTTTGGCTGGCGCAGATCGCGGGCGCACGTACACGGTTCAGCAGGTGGTAACGCGCACTTTTACACTTTTACCAAACATGTTCAATAATGTGTACTTACAGTGCTCATAGTCAATGCTGAAATTGTCCACCCTCTAGACAACAATCTCATCTAATTTTTGTTGTCTGTTAACTGTTTTATTATTTACAGAGCCAGTTTTCTTGAATCGTTTAGCGAGACTCCTAATTGTTACGGCATTTGGCATATGGTTTCCTGGAAACATGTATTCGAAATTTTCATCTTGTTTCAGACAACTCTCTAAACGATATGATTCAGTGGAGTGGGGTATTGCGAGGTCCGCACCTGGACAGCCAAACGACGCAACAGTTTGCCGCGGTCCTCTCAGCCGGCTGGCCAGGTGCGGAGTGAGTTAGTTCACACGTGTTTTGTCATTCATATGGACGTGTATCTGCAAGGCTTAGACGTGTTGCACGTTTATTTATTATTGTGCCGTGTTTATCGGGGCGCACAAAAATATAAAGACTCTCTACATTAATTTAACTGCCCACTTAGCGGGCTTCAGCACAGACAGAACCATGGAGGACTGAACGAATCTCCATGAAATATTCCACGATTAATTCGAATTGCACGGGGCAGAGTGACTTGGCATCGGTCTCTTAGATGAAGGTACACCTTCAATCTAGACATGCCAGATTGTAGGCATTGGACAATGATGGGATCACACTTGTAGAATTTTAATATTTCGATCAAATATGAATGAAGTACAGTATCATAGGCTTTCTTGTAATCCATGTAGGCCATACACAAGTTTCTTTGTCCTTCCATAGCCAAATCTACAATAACTGGATCTATTATAACTTCATCCTTGCAGCCCTGCGATTTCCGTCGGCATCCTTTCTGCTCCTCGGCGATAATCGCATGCGCCTCGCAATGCCTATACACTCGTTTCGCAATTATAGCCAAAAATAGCTTGTAAAGCACCGACAGGCAACTGACGGGCCTGTACTTCGTCGGATCTCTTGATTCTTCACCTTTTGGTATCAAGAAGGTAACTCCCAAGAACAGAAATTCAGAAGCTTCCACAGGAAATCGTAAAATTCGCATGAAGGCTTTGGCTATTTCTTCATGGGTGCCTGTAAACTTCTTATAGCCTACCAGTAGTTGTGTATAACTTCTGGGGGCCGATAAACTAGATGTTAGGCCCCTTAAAACAACAATTATCAGCATTATCATCATGCATAACATCTGGCCCAGACGCTTTCCAGTTATGAGTACGTAGAGTCGCTGTCTTCACCTCATGCTCCATGATGTCATGGTTAATGATTTCATTAATCGCACCAGAAAACTTCGCCTCTTCTTCAATCATCCAGTTGGCACGAACATTGTGGTCTGCACTCAGAGATTGACTGTCTATAGTAAACGGCTACGCAGGTACAAAGAAAGTCAAAAGAAGGAGGATCAGAATAGAGCATTTGCATTGAACCAGAAACAATTCTGCAACAGTCTGCAAAAAACTCGTCCAGAACGTCAGAATAATCCTCCTTCGATCGAAGAGGCCACCAATGTCTGGGCTAATATTTGGGAAGTTGACCAAGTTCTCTACGAAGCTCCTCAATCTTTTTCTTCGGGCACTTTTGGCATTGGGGAAGTATCACTAAGCTCGCACGGACCCTTGCATTTAATAGCCTACTACTTGTACGGCAGCTATCGCAGCACAATAAATCACCAGGTGGACGTTCTCTATATCATCCACACCATCTAGAGCTTCGGAGACCACTGTGTTGTTAAGATGGCTCACTATTACACTAAACTTTACATAGGTGTTTATCTTCGGGATCTTGTAATGACGACATGGGTTAGTCCCATAGTACTTCTCCATTGCTTGTTGAAGGTTGATGATTGCTAGTTGACACAACACCGCGTATTGTATATCTAGATACAGACGACCTTGTGACTAAAGTTCTCTTTCCAACTGAAATTCATCTTTTTCTTTCAAACCAACTTGTTCTTCCCGCAATCGCAGTATGAGATCTTCGGAGCCTCTGATTTGGAGTTGTTCAACGACTTCGCATTTTAATTTAGTGATTTACAAAGTTAACAACAACTTCTTCCCGACAATAGCTCTTCTTCTATCCGCTAAATTTTGTTCTGAGAGGCGCTGAGGCAAGTCAGGGTATTTCTCGATAAATGCTTGCCACAGAAGGTGCCTGCACATAGTCATATTAGTTTCTAGTTTCGTAACGGAATAATAGAGACGCATAACTTCATTGTTCATGTCATTTGACCATTGAAGGCGTCTTCTCGGTAGTTCTGTAGCAGTGGTATACGTCTCAGATGACGACAAAACATATACTGAGGACGCAGCTGGGAGATCTTGGATGCTGCTTATAGTTATTAACGGTTATTAAGTGTGAGCTCAACCGATAGGCGATATATCCGTTCTCGGTCGCTGGGAACCTCATACCAGGACCAGGTCCAGAGTCCTCCTCATGAACATTTCTCCTCCTACTCATTTTACGTTAAATTATAGTGCTCTTCAGTCTACTCACCGAAAAGGAATGAAACAAACGGCCTCTAGCCAACATTATTAGATAATATGAATTTTCAGAGGGAAATTATGAAGAACTTCGTGCTATGATCGACGTCATTCAAATAGTTGTGACTGAGGTTCTCATTCCAACTGAAATTCATATTTTCCTTCCAAACCAACCTGTTCTTCCCGTAATCGCAGTATGAGCTCTTCGGAGTCTCTGATTTGGAGTTGGACATTACATAAGCATTACTATATGACAGCATAAATACTCACAGCGACAGGAGGTGTGGAAGCAGATGAATACGCTATTGTAACCGAACGACGGAAATCATTCAAGAATCAGTAGCTCCGTTTAGTTGATATCTTCTCACATAACCCTAACCTGCGTTTCTTACGAACAGAACAGCGTTTCACAATAATTTGTCGGACAGATGATACAATATAGATTAACGGGGTATAAATACACAGCCCAAAAGTATCAATTTTACTATTCAAAGAAATATTACCATATGTGAAATTGTATAACCTAATATGGTTCAAGTTATTTTTAGTTGGATTATCCTCCATGGTTGGCTTTCCTCGGACTCAACCAGGGATCCCACCATTACCGCCTCCAAAGCAGTGTCCTGGAGCTTGAAACATCGTATAGGGAGATACAACTGGGGAGGTGGGACAAACACCTCGCCCAGGCGGCCTCACCTGCAAAGCGAACAGGGGCCTTATGAGGGGGGAAGGGATGGGAACATTGGGAGGGATAGGCAAGGAAGATAGAAGGAGGCGGTCGTGGCCTTACGTTAGGTGTCATCCCGGCATTTGCCCGGAGATGAAGAGGGAAACCACGGTAAACCACTTCAAGGATGGCTGAGATTTGAATCGAAGCCCCTCTTCACATTTGAACCACTCGTGGCTGAGTAGACACCGTTCCAGTCCTCATACCACTTTTCAAATTTCGTGGCAGAGCCGGGAATCGACCATCGGACCTCCGGGGTGGCAGCTAAGCACGCTAACCACTACACAACGGAGGCGAATTTGTTATTATTATTACATCATTTTTGCCCTAATGGACAGTGTTTGAACTCAAAATTCTCGCAACACAAGTTTCACTTCTTTTCTTTCTTCCTCTTCTCTTCCCAGAATATTTTCATCCTTTGACTTTATTCCTGTTTCCTTTTCTCTGTCCACAATATTCCCGTTTTCTTGTTTTCAGGTACTGTAAATCTTGTATTCGTAATTTTGTTTCTGAATTATATTCTATCACCTTTCATTTGCCTTGTGATCACTGCCTGCCTGACGTCTTCCTATATTTCATGCAACCAATCTTTTTTTGAGCTTGAACTGTTTACGGCATCAACGATCTTCTTTGTAAGTATTTTGTCGTTCATTCTCTGAATGTGCCCGTAGAAGGTTAGTCTGCGCTTTCTAATCATATCTGTGAGTCTATCTGTGTGCTCGTACAACTCTATGGCAGATCTCTTCATCCACATGCCATCTCTGTATATTGCACAAATACTTTTCTGAGAATTTTACGTTCTATTTTTATGCTGCTATGATGCCTGATGCTCCGATTATTATTATTATTATTGTTATTATTATTATTATTATTATTATTATTATCAGATTATCAATTCATTTTTAGTGTTACGTTGTAAGGATTACCAAGTTACTTGTGTTTCATTTTGTTTCCCCTTTGTTTTCTGTGGCGTCAAAACCGTGGACCACAATCTCACAATGTAAAAGGTGCAAATTGAACTAACACTTGTTGATTACAATCATGTAGTATTTTTTGACGGTTCTGAAACACGTTATTTCCGTTACCACCTTATAAACAATGCCGGTGAGAATTCAGGCTAACGCGCTGAGTTTGCGAATGTTACCGCAAGGGAGTGGAGGTTCTGGAGCAATAACAGCTGATTCACAAGCCTCGCCAAGGGTAATTACGTGGTTTGTGGTGGAAACACTTATTAATCTTGAGGTTTACCACCCCGCAACCTCATTAATTGTTTACTTATCAGAGCGCCCCTGAGCCATACTCAAAATAGTTGGTTGTTTTTGATGCTTCACTTAGGGGTATAGACATTTTGGTCATCAACCCTATGTATTTGGTTGTGAGTGGAATTTGTGTGACAATCATTGTCATTAAGGCTTTTGTATTAGTGCGTTAAATTGCAATTAAGACCAGGACTAGGAAGGAGTTGGTCGGTGTCTTAACCATTTATCTGAGTAAACGTAGGAGTTCACTTCGAGGATGGCTGCGGAAGGAATCAAACCCACCTCTTCTTAGTTATGCCTCACGAAGCTGGGTGTAACCCATTCCATATCTCCTGCGGTTCATGTAGAACCAAACCACTCCATAGGGTAGGGGCTGGCGTTTTTGGCTGTCAACCCGGAGGTCCGGGTACGATTCCCGGCTCTGCCAAGAATCTTAATTCTTGTCTAAGGGCTGGAACGAGTTCCACTTAGCCTCGTGAGACAAAACTGAGGTGGGTCCGATTTTCATGTCAGCTATCATGGAGGTGGTTTTCTTTGGTTTCACAATTCTATTCCAGGCAAAAGGCGGATTTTTTCCCTAACTTAAGCCTACGGTCGCCTCCTCCAAATCCTCATATGAATTTAAAACAAGATGTTCAGTAAAGAACATATAGCCTACTTTCTCCTAAATGCATGGGTATTGTTATAACTCGTTGTCCTTTTCAAGGAGTATAATTGAATGTTGGTTGTAGTAGCTTGTTGAAATACAACGTGCTATAGGGATATTAAACATGAATATCAGGTGCCCTTTGCTAGTGCTACCTCTGTAAAAAAATTCATTCAATTCGGTTTCACCGTGTTTGAATTGATCCGGGGAAAGGATTTGCACACATACATGGCCGCTATTTGCAAACTATTGGGCTGATGACCTTGTAGTCAGTCATAAGATGCTTTCCACAAAAAGGCATGTTGTTGCAAAATCCGGTAGAGAACAAATTATTAGGATGGTCGAAATTTGATTTAAGTTTTTAACATTTGGGTAGCCGTCATTCCGTTTCCGTCAAGATGGCGGCGATATAAAACATGATACCGAGGTGCCTTTTGCTAGTGCTACCTCTGTACCAAATTTCGTTCAATTCGGTTTCACTGTGTTTGAATTGATAGGGGGAATCGATTTGCACACATACTTGGCCACCATCTGCAAACTATTGGGCTGATGATCTAGCAGTTTGGTCAGAATATGCTTCCCACATAAAGATTTGTTGTTGCAAAATTTGGTAGAGACTAGATTATTAGGTTGGTCGTAATTACATTTTAGCCTTTAACCTTTGGGTGGCCGCGATTACGTTTCCGTCAAGATAGCGGTGATATAAAACATGACAATGAGGTGGCCTTTTCTAGTGCTACCTCTGTACCAAATTCCGTTCCATTCGGTTTCACCGTGTTCGAATTAATAGGGATAATCTATTTTGACACAAAGATGGCCGCCATCCGCAAACTATTAGGCTAATAACCTATTAGATTTGTCAAAGGATGCTCCCTTCATAAAGGTATGTTAACAAGAGTTTAGTGCTTTTCAGTCGGTCAACACGAATGTACCCAAAAGAGATGGGTTATGCCCTGATCTTGAAATAAATTACATGAGATTAATAAAACACTAGGATGACCAGTTTCGATCGTCAAGCGATCATCATCAGATCCATTACACTTAGGCTACAAAATCTATGTTTGAAATACAGGGGAAAATATTTACAATATGTACAATTATTCAGTTGCAGTATTGGTACTGCAACTGTCAGTGTATGCTAAATGCAGTATATATGTTAGGTGAAATGCTAAATTGTGATAGCTATCCGTAGATTGTACTTTAGAGAGATTATATGGCTGTAAACTATGGTTAAACTATAAAATTTTAGGCTAACTACTTATCTGATTGTCTTCCGTACAACAGCTACTCGAAGTTTTCGTGCTCACTGGAACTCACTGTGCGGTAGACTGCGGTGGTTATCTTAACGACTAGTTTTTCCCTGCTTTCTCCCCCCTGCTCCTACATGCTGTGGGGAGTGATAGCGATGTGTTTATGTGAGGTGTTGCCAACCTAGATAAGATGTATGTTATTGAATGAGGTGGGTCTACAATTATTAAAGACCGTGGATTAGCCCTCGCCACGCGTAGAGCATAACCTATTCGAACTAAGCGTTGACGGTCTTATGAGGACGTCCCGGCACCTTTAATACTGCCGCGAATATGGGCCTTGGTTTATTGCAGAAGAAAAGTACATCGTACACCTGATCCAGATAACATTTACCTATTAATAACCCCCTAATTTCCCCCCTTTTTTATCTAGCTTGGCTGTGTCGCTAAATTGTCTTTTGTTTCCGACAGGGTGTGTTTTTTAGTAGCGTGAAGAGGGGTGAGCTCTCCATGAACGTGTGTTCATTTAGATTGTTGGGATAGTTTCGTTTGGCTAGGTGTATCTCGATTGCTTCCTTTATGTCAAGAGCTCTGCCTTTCGATTCGTGATGGATTATTTTAAGGTCCGACTCTATGTTGGTAAAGCTGTGCCCTGCGTCACACATATGTTCGCACACGGCTGAATGTGTTCCGTATCTTATCGCATTCCTATGTTCATTATAACGTGTGTCTACTCGCCTTCCACTCTGCCCGATGTAATTAGCTTGACAATTGGTGTCTTGGCACGTTATAGAATATACCCCTGACCTTGAATACGGGTCACGTTTATTTAGATTACTATTTAGGAGGTGCCTAGCGGTTGTGTTTTTCGTCGTGAAAGCTATCTTTATGCCTTGCTTTTTGAATAGGTTAGTGATTTTATATGTATTCGCATTCACATAGTTGAAACGCGCAAATTTTTAGCCTATTTTCAATTTTGAAAAAATAGGCTTATGAGATCACCTTTTGTCCGTGTGTGTGTGCGTGTGTGTGTGTGTGTGATTCGTGTGTGTGTGTCCCCCTAATAAAATCTAAACGGCAGGAGCGATTTCAATGAAACACGGAAAGTTCATAGCACTATTCCCGGTGACCTCGACCGTGCCCTTCAAATTTTGTTACGACTCACCAATCCAACATGGCGGCTGTGCGAAATATTTCACCAGCATTCAATATCTCCGAAACTATTACGGATATTACCCTGACATTTTCTATGGTGATAGAGGGAACTACTATAAGTTCACTTATGTGACTTTTGAAAACCTGGAAACTACAAAACGAACATGGCGGCCAAGCGAATTTGCGACTTTTAAATAGACGTTTCTCGCGATTTGACCAACCAAACGCAATGAAACTTGGTACAGTATATGTTTATATACATTGCAATGCACCGGCATCTAACTTCGTTCAATTGTTTACATACTCACAAGATGGCGGATGTGCGAAATATTTCACCGGCATTCTATATCTCTGAAACTATTAGCGGTATCTCCCTAAAATTTTGTACTGAGATAAAGGGCACTACTGGAAGTCCATCTATAAGATTTTCAAAAACCGGTTAACTACAAAACGAACATGGCGGCCAAGCGAATTTGAACATTTTAAATAGACCTTTCTCGCGATTTAATGTTCCAAGCGCACTGAAACCTGGTACAGGAAATATTTATACACATTGTAATCCACTGGTATCTAATTTAGTTCAATTGTTTACATAACCTCAAGATGGCGGCAGTGCGAATTTTAAAATTAAGTTTTTTATTTCTTGTGATGTAGTCATGCGATCGAAGTGAAAGTTTGAATAATGAACCTACGCAATAATTTTCCTTTAATGGTATATGACTCTATGGCCTATACATTTAACAATCCAACATGGCGACCATCCGAAATATTTAGACGATACTGAATATCTACGAATCTATTTTAGCAATCAAACTGCATTTTTTAATGTTCATAGGGGCTATGAACTTAAGTTCACCTATATGACTTTAAATAACCTGGTGATCACAAATCCAACATGGCGGTGACGCGAATTATAAATATTCACATGGACGTTTCTCGCAATTTAACCATCCGCGTGCAGTGAAACTTGGTACTGTAAATCTTTATCCGAATGTTAATCCACTGGCATCTAATTTATTTCATTTTTTTTCCATAACCACAAGATGGCAGCTGTGCGAAATTTTAAAATCTCCTTGTTTTTTCTTGTGTCCTAATTATGCGATTGAAGTTTGAATACTACACGTTCACAATAATCTGCATGTAACAGTACATAACTCTAGGACCTACATATATAAAATCCAACATGGCGACCATCCGAAATATTTAGTCGGTTCTCAATATCTACGAATCTATTACAGCAATCAAACTGAAATTGTGTATGTTAAATAGTGGCAATTAACATAAGTAGGATATATGAAAATAGGCTGTATAGTTCTTCACGGAACTACTTGTTTCTCATTACTGTCCGGTTTGGGAATCGTTTTATCTTTATTTTTATGTTTGGCTATAATTTGATTTATTTTGCTTGGCGAGAAGTTGTTTTCCTTTGCTATTTGCATAATAGTTCTTATTTCTTTATTATAGTTGTCTTTTGACATGGGTATGTTTAAAGCTCTGTGCACCATTGAATTGAAACCCGCTAGTTTGTGCGTACTGGGGTGATTAGACTGATTGTCGATTGCATGCGAGGTTTGTGTTGCTTTCCGGAATATGGAATATGAAAGGTGTTGTCTTTACGTTCAATAGTTATATCGAGATAATTTATTTTCCGGTCTATTTCGGATTCCTTAGTGAATTTGATAGAGGGGTAAGGCTATTAATGGATTGGAGAATTGTTCCTTCGCTTGTTAATTCAGTATCATAGATGCAAATTACATCATCTACGTATCTTTTCCATATTACTATTCCCTTTGTTGAAGTCTTTTCTAAGAACGCATTTTCTAGTGTATTGATGAAGATGTCAGCGATTAACCCACTTAGTGGCGATCCCATTGCTAGGCCTTCTCTCTGTGTGTATATTAGCCTACTTTCGATTTTTGCAAAAAATGAAAGTAGACTTATGAGATCAACACAGGGCGAAAAAAGTGTGTCTGTCTGTGTGTGTGTATGTGTGTGTGTGTGTATGTGTGTGTGAGTCTGTGTGTGTGTGTGTCTGTGTGTGTGTGTGTGTGTGTGTGTGTGAGTGTGTGTACTCGGAATGTCTGTCCCCCCCTATCAATTCGAACACGGTGAATGCGAATTGAACGAAATTTGGTACAAAGGTAGCACTAGCAAAGGACACCTCAGTGTCATGTTTTATATCGCCGCCATCTTTACTAAAACTGAATGGCGGCCACTCAAACGTTCAAAACGTAAAATCAAATAACGACTAACCAAATCATCCGATCTCTACCAAATTTGGTAACAACATACCTTCGTATAGGATGCGTCTTGTGACCAAACTACAAGGTCGTCCGCCATACCATTTCAGGATGGCGGCGGTGCGAATTATGCAAACTTTATAATCCATATCATGGGACCCACCAGTTCCGATTATCGAGCCGAGAATCGTTTTAACTGTTCTAAAGGAAGAGGCACGTTCGAAATTAAAAGTTTATTTTGTAATACTATAGTGCAGACGTGATTTTAAAAAGCTGAGCTGATTCAGTAATAAGACAAGATGGAAAAAAAGGAAGCTTGTAATTTAACGTGACCGTTAATCTCGCGATCATAAGCCACGGGACCTCCGTTTTACGTGGAATCCGAACCACAGGACATGGCATTTCACATAGAAAATCTCACATGCATTGACCGGGAATCGAACCAGGTCCGCCTTGGTGAGAGGCATACAGCTTGACCGCTGCGCCACCACGCCCCTAAGACAAGATGGCAGCGGATATCTTGTGCCTGACTTATATTTCACTAATTTGAGTATTGCATGCAATATAGCGTACTGATACAAAATAAATAAACTTTGTATGAAATGCTATATATATAAATAATATACTCCAGTGATGAAATCGTTTAGTATAAATCATTATTTGCTAACATGTTCTATGTAAGTCATTTTATATAGAACCATATTCGTTGACACAATTAGCTCAGTGGTAGAGCGTTAGCCTATCGCTTAAATGCCTATGGTTCAAACCCGATCAGCGCTAGGTTTTTTGCTTGAAATGTTATATGTTTATTGTTTTGTAATGACTCAGATGTTTTAATATTAAGCGTTATATTGTGCATATTATGGTGTAAAATATATATTTAATTAAAACATAATTCGCCAGCAGATTTACTCGAGACATCTAGCTGCCAAAAAGGTAACTGCACGTCGACCTACTTATTAACTTCCAGATTTTACTGAAAAGTTTCTTCATCTGGCCGCTAGAATGCACTCGCTCTGTTAGGATTATATTGTTCGATATTTCACCACTAGATGCCACGACTAGTCTACGTGGGGCTCCATTGATTACTATACCATTGGCATTCTATGCGCATCGAATTTGAAGAATGAAAAGATGATACTACGATACATTTTTACTTTTTATTTTAAAGGGTTTGTAACAGCCTATTTTGCGGTACTTGAAAATGTTATTTGAAGTAAAGAACAAAACGATTTCACATAGTAGTTTGTATACACACGTCTCTGTAGGGTCATGGAAAGATTTGTTAATTCAATTAGGGTTTTCGATTCCCGGTCAATGCATGTGAGATTTTCGAAGTGAAATGCCATGTCCTGAGGTTCGGATTCCACGTAAAAAGGAGGTCCCGTGGCTCATAATCACAAGATTCACGGTCACGTAAAACTACAATCTTCCTTCCTTTTTTTTCAATTAGGGTTGTGAAAGCCATGCACAACCAGACGTGTAAAGACATGCCTCAACTCAAAGTTGGATGTTGCCCACGGCAGGTCGTATATTTAATAATAATAATAATAATAATAATAATAATAATGTTATTGGTTTTACATCCCTTTTAACTACTGCTGCTTTTAGAGACACCGGGGTGCCGGAATTTTGGCCCGAAGGGGATCTTTAACGTGCCAGTAAATGTACTGACACGGCTCCCTCGCATTTGTGCACCCTCAAATGCCAGCTGACTGCGCTAGGATACGAACCTGCAACCTAGGGCCCAGCAAGCGAGAACGTTACCGCTGAGCCACGCAGCCAGTCCGGTCGATTATGTCTCCAGATCCATAACATTCTTGATATACTTCTTATCTTTCTTTCTTTCTTTCTTTCTTTCTTTCTGCAATGATGGTAGCAGTTTTTATCTAGGTTGTGGCGTTTGGTAGAGGTAAATCGTTTCTAAGGTCTTCAACAAAGAATAGTTCTATTATACTCTTTGATAATAACAACGAGTTATAACTATACTCATACATTTAGGAGAAAGTAGGCTATATGTTCTTTACTGAACATCTATTTTATTGTCGAATTGAAACACGTTTTGGGTGAGAACGACCCTCAGTAATCTCACAATCTCTTCAATTTCTTTTACCAAATTGTTGGATTTTAAGTTGTTTTCGATAGTGTTGATTGCTTCAATAATCGGAATATTGGTGTACATGTTAGTACGTGTTTCAATTCGTCAACGCTTAGTTCGAATGGGTTATGCTCCACGCGTGGCGAGGGCTAATCCACGGTCTTTAATAATTGTAGACCCACCTCATTCAATAACATACATCTTATCTAAGTTGGCAACACCTCACATAAACACATCGCTATCACTCCCCACAGCACGTAGGAGCAGGGGGGAGAAAGCAGGGAAAAACCAGTCGTTAAGATAACCACCGCAGTCTACCGCATAGTGAGTTCCAGTGAGCACTAAAACTGCGAGTAGCTGTTGTACGGAAGACAATCAGATAAGTAGTTAGCCTAAAATTTTATAGTTTAACCATAGTTTACAACCATATAATCTCTCTTAAGTACAATCTACGGATAGCTATCACCATTTAGCATTTCACCTAACATATATACTGCATTTAGCATACACTGACAGTTGCAACTGCAACTAAATAATTGTACATATTGTAAATATTTTCACCTGTATTTCAAACATAGATTTTGTAGCCTAAGTGTAATGGATCTGATGATGATCGCTTGACGATCGAAACTGGTCATCCTAGTGTTTTATTAATCTCATGTAATTTATTTCAGGATCAGGGCATAACCCATCTCTTTTGGGTACATTCGTGTTGACCGACTGAAAAGCACTAAACTCTTGTTTACTAAGGCAACACTGAAAATATGGCTTCAAACACCACAATAAAGGTATGTTGTTGCAAAATTTGGTAGAGATCGGATGATTAGGTTAGTCGTAATTTGATTTAAGCTTTGAACATTTGGGTGGCCGCCATTACGTTTCCGTCAAGACGGCGGAGATATAAAACATGACACTGGGGTGCCCTTTGCTAGTGCTACCTCAGTACCAAATTTCATTCCATTCGGTTTCACCGTGTTCGAATTAATAGGGGTAATCGATTTTGACACAAAGATGGCCGCCATCCGCAAACTATTAGGCTAATGACCTATTAGATTTGTAAAAGGATGCTCCCTCCATAAAGGTATGTTGTTGCAAAATTTGGTAGAGATCGGATGATTAGGTTAGTCGTAATTTGATTTAAGCTTTGAACATTTGTGTGGCCGCCATTACGTTTCTGTCAAGATGGTGGCGATATAAAACATGACACTGGGGTGCCCTTTGCTAGTACTACCTCTGTACCAAATTTCGTTCCATTCGGTTTCACCGTGTTCGAATTAATAGGGGCAATCGATTTGCACACAAAGATGGCCGCCATCCGCAAACTATTAGGCTGATGACCTATTAGTTTGGTCGAAGGATGCTGCCCCCATAAAGGTATGTTGTTGCAAAATTTGGTAGAGATCGGATGATTAGGTTAGTCGTAATTTGATTTAAGCTTTGAACATTTGTGTGGCCGCCATTACGTTTACGTCAAGATGGCGGCGATATAAAACATGACACTGAGGTGTCCTTTGCTAGTGCTACCTTTGTACCAAATTTCGTTCAATTTGCGCTCACCGTGTTCGAATTGATAGGGGGGACAGACATTCAGGGTACACACACTCACTCACACACACACACATACAGACTCACACACACACATACACACACACAGACAGACACACTTTTTTCGCCCTGTAGTAATCTCATAAGTCTACTTTCATTTTTTGCAAAAATCGAAAGTAGGCTAAAAATACACACACTACTACAGACATCGCAGTAACACAGGTTATCAGACAAATTCAGCATACACTCAAGCACACGGAGTTAAATGACCACGATGCCCAAACCCTTCAAATGAAAGAACAACAACCTCCTCTTGATTGCCTTGATTCTCCATCTCCTGACTCTCATAATACGAGGATCTTCCACACCATCCTCGAGCCAACCTAGTCTGCTTGAGTGTCATATTCCTCCCGGATGCCCCTCACGCACTTTCTTGGGTTCCCTTATCGTCTCCATTTGTTAACGAAGCCAATGCGTTCTTGCCATCGTCACCACATAGTTATACCAAATCTTGTTCTTCCTACAGGTCTCTAAGCTCCTGATTATTTGTTTGGATTTAATGATTTGAATCCCTCTTCCGTTTTGTTGTTAATTTCCGTAGTACTTTATAAATTTCAGCCAACTAGTTAATATTTAGGGCGTGGGTGCCGTATTATTCCGCGGTGGGCGTAGTTCGATTTCTCGTGCTTTGTGTTGGAGTGAAACGTAATATAACAGCTCTAGCACTGTTGTGTGGACACCAGTGAGCAAGAAGTATAAACTATCGTTAGATGGCCCCACATCATACACTAACGGAATGATGTGAATGTGTGTGAAGGAAAGAAAACTCGTTGCAGTTTAGACTTTGTGTCACCCCTCGCTTCAAAATTTACCATCCCACAGTCAGGTAGTGATTTTCTGTTTTTAGTATAACGTATTCTTGTATGATGACGTTAATCGGTATTTGAGTATGTTAGTCGGTAAGAATCTTTTCTACTCTGCCTAAGGTTGAGGAACCCAATCTCGGTGTTGTCAGTTGGCATTTGAAGGTCTATAGCCTATATTTAAGAGGTCAGTGGGATATTGACTGTCATGAAGAAGATCACGTTAGCACAGCTCCAGCACCTCTCATGTTGCAGCAGTTAAAACATACATTTAACTCGTTACATTGGTTTTCTAATTATTCTAATTATTTTCTAACTATCATTATAATTACTATTTACTATCTTTATTATTGAAGTATGTGGGTATAAGGAATTATGTACTAACAAACGAACATTCATGTTTGTAGAGGTGATGATAATAACTAATGATATACGAAGGGGAGAAAGTTCTATGTTATCGGGCTATGTGATACTTGAATATGCCAGGATAGACATATTGATGTAATTATATTGGAATTATTTGTAAAGTAAGCTATGTTAGGTGGTGGGTGGGCTGTTGGTTAAAACTGATAATATCATAATCATGTTGGCCAACTATTTCGAATGGATTTCCACCAGATAGTAATAAGAGTTACGGAGAGTGCAGATTAACACGGACTTTTTCACGTTTGTTGAACACATGGTTAGTTCCTTCTACCAAAAACCAAGATATTTGAATATTGCAAGGCATTGTCAACCTGAAGTCTAATAGAGATTAATTACCCTCATTAGGAGTTGAATCCAGATCTCCCCATCTCCAGTGACGTTCCAGTCAACACAATTGCTTATCTTCAAACATGTCATTTGAGTTAATAATAGAGTTCATCTAAATAAGAATCCCGTGGAATGTTTGTAACAGTTACGAGGTCTGTGGGAGTTATTCTCGTCGTGGTTGGTTGGTCGTAACTTTCATATTGTTTCCTTCAGTGTGTTCTGCTAGCCGGCGAAATTGACAGGTTATAAATATCCAAGTCAAATAAATATGGGACGGTAGTATATTTGTTGCAACATTATCTCATTTGACATTTCAAGTGTTATTTCTCCAACGATATGTTCATCTTTTAACCAACCTATTCAGATGAATTGATAATATATGTCATTAATGAATGTAACTGCACAGGGAGTTGGAAGAATATGTCCGCGGTCGATTATAAGGTACCGCTCAGGTATTTTTTTATTGTAAAATGATTGATGATGTTAATTTGTTTCAGGGGTTGGAGATATCTTGGTCATCTAACCCGCGTAGTGGTGTGTGTGTGTTGAACTTGGCTGTGGTGAATGCAGCATGGTGTGTAACTGTAGCCTATTAGAGAGATAGAGATGGAGTAAGTGGTCCGGGGATTGTAGTAAGTACTATCCCGGCATTTGCCCGGACGGAGCGTGGAAGAAACAGGGTCAACTCACACTTACTGTAGGATGGCCTCCGTCAGCCTTGGGATTCAAACCTTCGATGTTCTGACTTGCTGCAGTGGCCTTCGCGGTCGTGGTGCACAATTTAACGAGCACGGCTTTCTTGTAAAACGGAAAAATACTGAACACCATTACAAGGACAGTGGACTGTGGGTTTCATGAAGTCTCGTGTCTCTGAAGTCCAGTAAAAGGCTGAACCCCACACACTGAACCAAACTGACCAGTCTACAGTTGTCAAACAGCAGAGTGTAGCAGCGAAATTGATTGTGATTTTTCTTTTCGTACGACCTCAGCTACCGGATCTTCTTCGTTGAAGCCACATATGCTGTCTAGTTCCCAAGTTGAACTTTCCGCAAACAGTGGCATATGACAGCGTAACCGGAATTCTTTATGACGACTTGAGGCTCGGAATCAATTCATTTTGTATTTTAACCACCATATGTGATACAAGATATTTTTCACAACTGGGTGTCCTTGGTATTCCCATTTCAAGATTTTGACATGGTCGAGCGGGAACTACACCGGCGAATCATTGAGCTAACACTCTGACACCGAAGGAAGCTCTTGGTTGTGATGAGAACTTGAATAGTGATTAATTACAATCAATTCCATGAAAGTGGCCATCCTGAGAGAATAACACCCACATTATAGGGTAAAGTTTAATTCATCAGTTGGGCTTTCATCCCCTATGTTTCAAACTACCACTTTCCCTGTAGGACTCAGAAGCGATTCCTCCCTTTAATATCCCCTCTCTCTTACGAAGTATTCTTGCCGGAACATGAACTCGAAATCAAAGAGGAAATGTTAACCGAAATTCTAAACTCATATAGGCTTTTGTGCTTCTTTTGTTTACAGAGACCCTTATAGCAATTCCAATTTTTAATTGCATACTGTACTCTGCTTCTGTGTGTGTGTGTGTGTGTGTGTGTGTGTCCCCCTTGTTAAAACCATGCAAGGTATTTCGTCCACTTTGCCTCCAGGCGTTCTGCATAGTTTCTGTATGTAGAGGCCCACCAGTCTGACGGACGGACAGGCATGCTTCTCCGGTATATTATAGGACAAAGAGAGATGGAGAATGCCGAGATTCCCTCTGAAATCTGCTTTCGTGTTGAATTGTAAGCAATTTTAACATTCCACTGCATATGAAACTTATGAAGCAGATATGGGAGGTGGTAATATTAAATTGTATCACGTCAGAAGTAGGGCGCCAGGTGGATTTCAACAAAATAATTTAAATGAAAAAACTGGGTTAAGAGTTTTAATATATGATTTAATAATATACCAGTTAATATGAAAGTTATATTTCTGTAAACAGCAGAATGGGAATTCCTTTATAAACTAAATAAAATTAATTCATAAAGGCGTATTTTTAACCTGCGTAGCAGAACAGTCCAAGGTACTAATCACGAATGGACTGGGTATCTAGTGTTTGGAGATCCAAAGCGTAATCCTTGCAATGGCAGTGGGCATTTTAATTGTGGGTTTTCTGGGCCATTCTATACTCACTAGAGGCAAATGCAAAGACTGTACTTTATTTGAGTATCTGCGTCATCATCATCATCATCAGTTTCCTGCGTGTGGCAAACAAGCGCTCTCCATCTTGCCCGATATTGGTACACCATTTCTTCTTGGACATCGTCCCAGTTAAGACCATTCTTCTCCACCTCTGATCGAACTGTCTCTATCCATCGTCCCCTTGGCCTTCCTCTTGGTCTCTTCCCTCTGACATCCAGGTTGAAGTACTTCTTAGTTGTTCTAGAGCTATCCTTTATTATATGGCCATACCTCTGAAGTCTTCGTTTCCCCAGAAAGTTGGTAACAGGGACCCTGATGCCAGCTGTTGCTCTGTGTACCTCATTTCTGATCTTGTCTGTCCTGGTACTTGGTTCATAGTCCTAATAAATCTCATTTCAGTTGGTTGAATTCTACTGTAATCCTTACTTAGCAATGTACATATAATATCGTATGGCCTCGGGTGCCGGGTGAAAGCTTTGTAATATGACACCCAGAGGGTAGCTTGCATGTCCAATTTCGTTGTTCCTTGAATCACTATGAAAGTCAAAGAGGTTAGATATCTGAGCTCCTTGAACACTATAGCACTTTCTAGTAGAGAAATGAGGAACTTTGTGTTGGCGGAAACTCCCGAGATTAATTTTGCCATTATGAACACGGCCTACTGAATTGAAATGGCTTCTTTGACATGCCAACATCGTATGACATGGGTGTCGTATTTTTGCCGCCTTTCAAAAATCACTTACCACGGCCAAGAGCGAACCTGTAATCTTGGGGTTAGTAGACCGACACGCTATCCATCTACCCACCGTGGCAAGCTAGCAATGTACATGTTTCCATACCATAAGTAAGGATTGGAACCAAGTAGGTGTGATACAACGTTGCCTTTGCTGCCAAGGGTATATTTTTGTCAAAAAATAAGTGCCGAACTTGATTATAGAAATGAGATGCATTTTGTGTCCTATTTAGAATTTCTTGTTCGAGGGTGTTATCCTTGGGGACCATACTTCCAAGATGCTGGAAGTGAGAATTCTCTGCGGGTCTATCCTAAATCCGTCTGTCTGGTTGGTAGTTAGCTCGGAAGATGGTTTGCCATGGATTAAGAGGGTTAAAAACTAAAAATCCTAAGGTAGTTCTATAAATATGCATACCAGGTTAAGTGAGTATTTTGTTGTTGTTTTCGGCACTTGCCTAAATCTTCACCCTGATAATAACAATTATCCACGCTACTACGGTCATTTAATAACCCATATTGTTAAGTAAATTCTACAGACACACATGTCCAATGGGGTTGATGGTCACATTGCCCTAAACAATTGAATGGAACAACTACAACGTACTGGGGAAGTAAATAAAGCATTCTTGTGTGGAAATGATCATTATTAGTCAGGCTCATTTTCAAATGAATGTTATCTATGATTTACTAGGTTCAAAATTTTAAAGGATATTTTACGTTTTCAAAGTCATGGTAAAATCATTCTCAAATACAATGCCGGCGAGTTATACTGATAGGATACATTGTCAAATGAGAAACAAAATTTCCATCCCAGAATATTGCCTTATAATGCCTTATGGTCCTCTCCACCTTGATCAGGACGTCCATCGGAGAGGTCAACCGCTATAGGCAACATCCTGAAGGCATTCATTCAGGGAGAGCTTACAGTTTTCCAGTATTCCTCCATAAATTAATATGAATTTTCACCATTGTCACAATCTAATTCATAGCTGTGCTTATATGGAAGTTTCTGAGGTACGGGTGGTGCTGAGTAACGGTATTTAGAGTACAGCGAGTGCCTGTGCATGCTGTGAAAGGTTCTAGTCATAGGGTCAGAACAGATGTGAGGAAAGCAATGACAAATTACCTCACTCCTCACCTTACCGAGTTTGCTGATCATCTGTGATAATACCTGTTTTGGAGAATCATAATTTTAGATACTTTGTCCCTTAAAACAACAATCAGCAATCGCCTTGAGAATCAGCTGTGTGGAAATGTTTTTCTCATTCACATTTCACCTTAAAACTGTCCATGACCTCATACATACTGTATGTGGGTATATAGTCCATTCAGTTTCCTGTGTTCACATGTAAGGCAGAATCACCTAAATGGAATTGTTTGGATGGACTATATCCATCCACCCTCTTGAATGTACGAAATTATTGATATTGTAATAAATAGTGGATTAGGCCTATCTCTTTTAACATCTTATATCTTAACATGCAGTGTGAAAGTCTTATGATTCATTTTAACGTGGTATCTTATATATTTCTTCTGTCTTATAAAGTTTCATGTTAATTTCTCAATTGAATCCTGAGTTATTGATTTTGAAGTTTTAATAGTTCGCTCAACCACCAAAAAAACATTTGGCGAACCTGTCCTTTTATCTTGGGCATAAATAGCCTTTTACGTTTCTACGTTGATACTAATTTGAAAAATTGTATGTCAAAAATTTGTAGAGGTATTAAGTATTCTATTACATAACTTCACGATCGCCACTGTGCGCTATTTTTATTGTGATATTCTGATGATTAGTGCTACCTAGGTCATATGTATGGTACTTCTCCCTCACAAAATTTTATGAATATGCCCAGCCTCCAACGTGAGCGTATGGAGTCGCAGTTCTATTGAATTGGTTATTTGTAGACACTTACAAGATTCTGCATTACTATTAACTTAAGTTATTGTAGCTTCAAAATACATTGAATTATTTAGTATAATATGTTATATTTTCAAGATGGCCGCCTCAGTTTTGTTCCTTGTGTTATTCTTATGGCTTATTACAGCAATGGCCCTTACTAGTAAATTCTTTCCTACTAAGTCTTGTTCTGATTGCACAATTATATTCTGAATGCCCGTACGCCCAACCACCATGTTGAAAATTTGGAGTTGTTATTTTTCTTTTTGCATACGATACCACATATACATTTCTACCATAAGCCTATCACTAATTTCTATAATTAACGCTCTAAACCATGAAATTTGAGGATTGCACTGCACCTTATGTTCAGTGTGATAAATTTTTCACTTACTCTACTGAAGCCTCTTTTGTAATACTTCTATCCTAACGAGATTCGTCTTTAAGTGTGTATTTATATTCTGAGTTTCTAATTTGTGTTTTAATAAATCACCTGGCTGTCATCCTGAATGCATGGAGTCACTGTTCTTCTGCTATGGGCATACGAAGCAATTTAAGAGGCTTTATTTTGTTACTAAATTTCGATATTTTATAGCTCAAGGATACTGTAAGTTCCTAATTGATTTTGGAATTTTAAGATGGCTGCTGTGCGCTATATTCAGTGTAATAATCGTTTGACTAAGGCAAGTGAGAGCTCTCATATGATGCTCATCTCTTGGCAAAATTCGTTTCAATCACCCAATTTAATTCTCAATTGTCCATTTGAATATTCTAATATATCTCGCAGCCCCCATCATGAAAGTGTGGAGAGTCTGACCATTTGCATTGGCCATAAAAGGCCACATATGGCCCCTATCATGTCACAAAGTTTCGTTTTTTTCAGCTCCTGAGCGTTGAGAGCTATTTATTTTTATATTTATAATTTCAAGATTACGGCTACGCGTTATTTTCAGGCTGCTATAGTCCTAACGTTGGTAACAGAGGATCTTCATATAAAATTATCTGAATAACAAGTGCTGTGAACATGTATTCATTGTATCATGTTATTTATTATAATGATTGCAAGATTCACGCGGTCGCCATCTGAAAATTGCTTGGCTAATGACTGAGTAGTTTGCGCTAAAATCACTTCGGACACAAAAGTTTGTCGTTTCAAAGTTTGTTAGAAGTCCGATGATTTGTTTAGTGTTTATTTAAACTAAACTTTGAAGACATGTGTGGCTGTCATTTTGTTTTCGTTAAGGTAGCGATATAAAAGATGACACTGTGGTTCCCTTTGGTAGTGCTTTTGTTTAATTCGGTATCGTCGTGCTTGAATTGTTAGGGGTGGCACAGACATACACACATACATACATGCACACACGCACGGATATTTGGATAGTTTTTGCCCGTGCAGATTTCATAAGTCTACTTTCAGTTTTTGTAAAATTTCAATGTAGTCTAAAACGGAATGTATTTCTTCAAGATAAAAATATAGGGGAAATTAACTGTTTAGATGTCCTCATACTGTATGGAAAGAGGTTTGTGACCATTACTAAGGTAGCGAATGAAACGGAAAATACATCACAGAGCAGGATAGTTTATGCTACCACTTGGTTTAAGTATAATTATAATAATGATGTGGGGTCTCCTGAAAAACAATGGGGGTAATCTCTGCGTTGCAACGATAGTAAAATTATTAAGAAGTCTCAAAACATTCTATGATCCGGGGGAATTAACATATCAGATTAAAACCCCTAGGTTGGGTGCGGAATCGGATACGAAGTCTTTCGCAATGAAGACTATATTTCTAACCAGTTAGTCATATAGACAACGGAGATTTCAAACGAAGTTAGATGATATTGAATACTAGACCTATCGATTTCCTACCAAACATTTAATCAAGGTCCTTTTGTAGACCTTTAAAGTGGACGTCATAAGTATTCAAAGCAAGGCAAAGGAACATGTTCGTTATTTTAAACAGGTTCCCATAACGGTATTAAAGTGCCAGCATTGGGAGTGTGGCCAGATTGACAAGCACGCGTTATATCTTCACCTCAGTTCAAATATTAACCCCACTATACCATAATTGATTCATCTTCAGCTTGACAAAGGGCTAAGTAGCCCTGTTAAGTGGGGGTAATCAGCTCGAGTGTGTGGGGAAGATGATAATCGGGCAGCGTGAGGCTCAAGTGAACAGCTACCACTTGCTACAGTAGCGATCATGGCGTGCTTCAAGGCAGTAACCCGTCCATTATTTATATTAACCCGTCGTGCCACGCTTCCCATACGTCACACAAATGAGCTCTAACACAGAGATTTTGAAGGTCAATATTAGAATAGTGAATAACATTAAATTCACTCCTGAATTCTAAATATAGGTTTCAAACTTTTCTATGGCCATTACATTTCCAAACTTATTGCAGATGTTTTATCGTATTGTTGAGAAAAATCTTCTAATGAGCTGAAGACGTAGTAGTAATCAGCCTCAGTATACTTGGACGTTGTAAGATTATTCGGCAGAAATATGTGTAGCACTAATTATTAGATCCTTTTCTTCCATAGTGTATCAGCGGTATATAGTACAGTGTGTGATAACATCACGAGTTTGATTCCCAACCGAGCTAGTCGGATTTTGGAAGGGCTGGAATAAATTCAATGACCATCCGAGTTGTGATGTTGAATCTATAAGTACTCATGCCACACTAATTCTGTGACTACTTGACAAATGTTATTAAATTTCTGTCACATGTCAGCCAAATGACGGTTTCTCTTCTGGATATACAGTACTACCGTACAAAGACAAATGGAACGTCGAAATAGGAGAGTAAATCGGCTCGATGGTTCCAAATTTTATGATCTTCCATGGGTATCTCAGGAAACACGATTGGTAATTAGTACTTTTTATCATTTCAAATGATCTTGTCGACTTCATCGTTATGCTTTGGTCTACCGTTATGCGTTACAGTTACTGCGTGTATGACGTCATCATGTTGTTCAGTGCATATGCACCGAGTCTGAGTTTACTCCTGGGTTCTGGCACTATGCGATACGGAGACGGCGAGTGTGTGACGTCATGCAGCAGACTGCACCTCCGCTCTTCGTTCTCCGCGCGGGAAGCCTAAGTTAAAGGGTAATGGTGTCTGTTGAGTCTGAGTTTACTCATGGGGTCTAGCGTTATGGGATACGGAGAGGGCGAGTGCGTGACGTCATGCAGCAGAGTACACCTCCCGCTCTCCGTTCTCCGCGCGGGAAGCCTAAGTTAAAGGGTAATGGTGTCTGTTGAGTCTGAGTTTACTCATGGGGTCTGGCGTTATGGGATACGGAGAGGGCGAGTGCGTGACGTCATGCAGCAGAGTACACCTCCCGCTCTCCGTTCTCCGCGCGGGAAGCCTAAGTTAATGGGTAATGGAGTCTGTTGGAAGAGTCCTCCTGAGCCATTTGTAGCATGCGTCATTTGAAATGATATAAAGTCTAGTCTCTCAGATTGACTGTATCTTTTTTGCATCGTTATTCCCTTCTGTGGAGCACAAGAGAACAAATTTAGTTGATGTTTATTCCCCCCCCCCCCCTTATTATCTTCATCTGGACACTCAACATTTCTCTCCATTCTTCAGTCTATGATATATTGGTTCTGGTATTCATTATCTCTGAAAAGTGATGGTTGTTGATTGCTGATTTGAATTGGAGTCTAACTTGTATAATTTATTCTGGGGTGCCAATTTCCTTTTCACTAAACCAGTTTTTGACTTTCAGACAAAGCTAGGTTTAGAATCAGTTTGATAAGCTTGTTATTGTTCAATCTCCGATGTGTACGAAGAACTTTGCGCACCTTTTCCTGAAGGTGTGATTATTCTTTCTTCGTTTAGGCCAGATATGGACCATGTCATTTCAACTGCTTCCGTCCTTGGGCCTTGATCTGAGCCCAGTGTTCACGAATTCGCTGCCAGCGATACTCCTTTCTTTCTTCAGACCACTTCTTGCCGGTTTTTAATTTCGCTTTTTCTTGGAATTGGTGGTGTGGAAGGTGTGATTATTATTATTATTATTATTATTATTCTTTCTTTCTGTCTTTCTTACTTTTGCCCACTTAGGGAGCGTGTTTGAACTTGTTGACTCGGGTTGATGGTGTTTTCGTCTTCTTCTCCTCCCTAAATATCCTCATGAACTCACTATGCCCCTTCTTACGTTCATCCGTCCATTTTTTTCCAGTGGTCTTTTTAGCTTTTTCGGTGAAAGAGTGTTTTGTAACTAGAGTTCCAAAAGTCTTACGATTCGTGATGATATCTTCTGTAATGTTTATTTCTTTTATGTCCTGTTTGATTTCTTCTTACCAACTGATTTTGACCGTCTTTGAATTAATTACCGGTATATCAAGCAGTTCATTTTGCATATCTGGAGTTGTCCATTCTGCAGATGTGACCATAAAATTCCAATCGCCTCCTACGCTCGATATCAATGAACTTATTGATTACTGTATACAAGTCTGTGGTTTTCCTTTTAATCCATATACCATTAACGTAAACGGGGCCATAAAATTTCCTGAGAATTTTACGTTCCTGGATTTTGATTTCACCAATTTGAGAGTGGCCTCACAGAGATATAGTTTCAGAATTTGTTGCACTGCTCTTATGATATTTTGTAGCAAGTGTTTATTTGATCAGAGATGAACTTAAATGATACTCATGCATTACTTTTCTTGTTTCAGGTAATTATTTGGTGTCTAAGAAGTCAGAAACTTGCCGCAATGATCCAGCCAGCAGGCGAAGGCAGTCGCAGTATCTTGCGTGTAACATTTAGATTAGTCTTGGAAATAAGCTTTCTTTAGCTAAAATAATTAAAAGCAGTAAATTGGAGAACACTCAATGAGACAATTTTCACTATAATCTATAAGACGAAAAATCCAGATCATCTGCCCTTCAACATCGTGTTTGAAATGTAGGGCGACGATGGATGGTATGAAAGTGAAGTAACCTGTGTAAGAATAGTAAAAGTTAATTGGTATTATATTAACTTGTACGATATGATTGCCTTGCTATACAGTAGATACAGAAATGTTAGAACCAAAACTTCATAGTGTAATGGTAATTTATTGTTTAATACAGGCGTTCTCAACTTTTTGAGACTGTGAACACCCCCCCCCCCCCCCTAATGCCATACCAAGTGCTTGAGCACCATAAAATCGAATATAATAATAATAATGAGAATATTAATAACAATAAATATAATATTAATGCAACAACCCTCTATTTCCTTTTCCTTTCTACCTCAGAAGTACTCAAATAGTTGCCACCGTTCATCAAGCATGCTGTAACTGCTTGCATGACACATGCAGATATGATAGGTCCACATTTACATGTGGACAGTCAAGTCGAATCAGCATCCCTCGTGTTACTCAGAAAACAGATATATCCAATTATTTATTTTTAATGTAGATTACAATTCAATTTCACAAAATCATAAAAGTTCCGACTTTCAAAACGCGTTCGGTAATCAATACAATATTATGCCAGATCGTGCAACGGAATTTGAATTGAAGAATAGAACTCAGGTGAGCTTGTGCTCGCGAGCACTTTTCGGCTCATATGAAAAGGAACCAAATTTTATTTAAAGAGCACCGTGTTGCTAATACTTGAGAACACCTGCTTTAATGGGACAATACATTGAGATCATCTGCACTTCAGCTGTGTTTCAAATGTAGAGCGACGATATATGCCTTACAAATTGTTACCGCTAGAAGGAGAGCGCAGCTGTTGTGTATACATTACGTCATCTCGCCTCGTTATGGCTGCAGCGAGCGGCTTGCGGGGCAAAGGGGGGGGGGGGACTCATGTACTGTCATAAGCTACAATGAGAACACATCGCACAGCGCACGGCCCAGCATGATCAGGCACACAAATAACGTCCATCGCAGGCGTATGGCTGGGCGGGGCGCATTAGTTCCGATTTCCGCCACCGGTAACAATTCGCTGGTCGGGTAGTAGGCCTACGTATCAACGGCAGGAAGATTTTCGCTTCAGCGATGCCTCATTAGCCTATTTCGCACATTTTGCAAAACTGAGGAAAAAGTACATTAGATCGATCCGGGAAAATGTGTGTCTTTCTGTCCGTCTGTCTGTGTTTGCTCCCTTATCAACTCCTAAATAGCTGTAACTATCGAAACCAAAGATCCATACCTGGATATATCAGGGCCATATGTGAAAATGACGTCAGTGCTACAAACTGCTGAAAATTCGCATTTAAAATTTGAGCTCTATGTTGGATATTTCGGTAGGTATGTATGGGAACTGTTCCAAAATTGACACGCTTATGGATACTATTACGCCAGATTAATTTAGAGGAGCCCATACATGAGAGTGTAGCCCTACATTATTCTATGCTTGCTGATACATATTACTGTACTTCCATACTATCAATTCAATTTCATCCAAATTTGGTATGTGAGTTGTGCACTAAAATATACATGAATTGGAGTTTTGTTTAGAGTCCACAGGGCTGCTAACTATTGAAAAATTAACTCTAAATATTTTTATTCTAATTTTAATATATCAGAAAGTATGCAGACCAACAGTTCTAAACTTTGCACACCTATAGTACCTGTAAATGTAGATTAATTTTCAGTAACCGATATACGACAGTCCTACCAACGTGATTCTACGCCTGCTGATAGTTTTAGTGCTCAATCACATGTACCTTCCATACTAATAAATGGATTTCTTCCAAAATTGGCACATATATACATACGAGTAATGTTTGAGCGTCCCATATATGGCAGAGTTGCCAATATGATTTTACGCATGGTGATAGATTCAATGTTTAAATACCTGTAACGTTCATGTTATCTATTGGACCTCAACAAAATTTTGTATGTGTATTGTGTACTTCAAAAGATGGAACTAAGAATATAATCAGAGTCGCCACGTCTGCCAACTGTTTATGTATGCTCTCTGTAATTTTGAACCATAGACTTAGTAGATTATGTTGTATGCAGGCGAACAGGGTGGGTAGATTATTGGCTGAGGAATAACCCACCCACCAAGGGAAGATGATTAAGAGAAGGAAGTAGATTTTGGATTGGAGAAAAAGGATAGAAAAATAGGAGGAGAGTCCCACAAAATTTATAAGTTTAACCTTAAACACACTTAGAGGCGGTTGCCACCGCAAATCCGCTCTCGGATACCTAAAATGAGTAAGGGCTTGGTCTAAGCTGACTGGAAACACAGCTAGAACTTGGGCGGTTTGCAAGAGAGTGGCTTTAGTATAATCCCTCTCAAGCATGTATAACACTACTATGGGGAAGAGTGATGGTCTGGCAAGACTGAGAGTAACAAATTTGTTGTATGTTTGTTCAAAGAAATTCGTTTTTTCAAAATGATTCGAAGAATGCCAATAGTTTAAATCAGGTTTGGTATTTCCGATTTTCAAAGTTATTGAGTTTCTGAAAGGGCGACCAAGTGCTTCCAAGAAGGAGAATGATAAAAGATTATACCCTGGGGAGTAATTTTGTTGAATGAACCAATGGTTGCATTTAGAAATAGCTAAGCTTTTACTCAGCGAGGAGCCGGCTAAAAGTTTAGACAAAAAGAAACACTTATCTTTTGGAAAACTGACCATAAGTTTTCGGAGAGGATCTACACAAGCAGGTAGCTGGCGTAGCGAGCTTTACTTGCCTTACTGGCCAATTAGAATTAGCTATTAAAGCTAAAAGAATCTTTAGTGAGGTTACTACTAAGAGTTCTTGCTCAAATGCAACGAGTGGTGAAAGCCCTATTAATGGTTTTAATGGCATTAAGTAGGGAGAGCCAAGGAAGACAGGATTTTGCCTAAACTTTGTATTAGAAAAATGAAAAAGCGAAAAGAAACGCTTAATTTATTTAACAATTCAAAGAAGTTTAAGGAAATTAACAAGTATGTAATATATTTTTGACAAACATAGTTCGTTTAAACTTTTTAACAAATGGGGTCGCAGACCTCCTCACATTAAATGGTTGCTCCAGGCAATTAACAATTTATGAGGTTTCAAACCTTATACATATTAAAATCTTAGTAAGATTTAAAAAAGACAAATAAAATGCTTAAAGTTTAAACATCAAGTTGAGTACAAGGAGTGTACTTTAAGGAATTTACAAGTAATTATTTTAGAAAAAGTTTCAACTTCGAAAATAACAAAAAAAAAGGAAGCGAGTAAATGAAGAAGAAGTTCCTATTACTTCTTATGTTTATGCTGAATTACTTCTATTACAATTATACAAAGGAGGGCAGGTCACTTACGGTGAAACCTGAAGAAAAAGTCAAAAGGAAGGTTCTAGACTTCCCACGTTTAAGTAGGAATCACGAGCCAAAATGGGGCAGTTTCCAATTCGTGACACCTAGAAACAACTCACGCAAGAGTTGAAAGAATTGTTTTCCCTGATTATAGGGAAGAAACAATGTAAGTTTAAATCGTGTTTAAAACACGTAGTTACACAGTAATTAATTAATGTTAAACAAGAAAAATGGAAGGGCACTTCGAGAGTGACACCTTATAGAAAAGTTACAATTTTATTAATATGGGTTGTTGGTAGAAGGTTGAGGAAAGATCATTGGGATATAGGATCAATGTTCATGGCCGTATTTAATACAAACGGACGATCGCGACGCGGTAGAAAAGTGGAGCAAGCACTGGTTGTCACTATAGTCTGTAAAGATGGATGCAAAGTTCACTGTAGAAAAACGAAAGTTTATGAGAAAGAAAGTTATTGCAATGAGGAAAATAACTGATTGCACTAGATAGGCGAGAGTCTATTTCTTGAGAAAGTTGGGAGATACAATTAAATGTGCCATAGAACATTCCAGCGGTTCCAGCGGTGGAAGAAAGTTATCTATTAAGCTTTTAATTCAGAAATTAGATTCTTCAATTTTAAATAGTATTCTCACGAGTGAGGAAAAATACATGACGACAGGACTTTTAGATCAAGTACTGAATCTGGAAGGTTCCAGAAGGATCTTTATAGAAAAATGGGGTCAAGAAAATCCAACGGAGGAACTAGCTTGTTGAATTATAGACAGCGGGTATTAGATAATATCCCACGTAGTGAGAGGATTTCTCATTTGAATAGCTTAAGAAAGCTCTTTTTTTGTAAGGTTGGCTTATACGAACAAAAGCTCAACATGGCAAATCCCACGAAGAATGATTTTTGCCCCAAAATAATCTCACACTGTCTATAAAAGTGTCGTTAAAAGCACGTGAAAGTTAAAACCATGAAGATGAGGTTAAAACTTTAAGATGGTACTTATCTTGATTTCATGTTGAAGGTGAAATTCCTTTTGACGATAACTACTTTGCCAACATGGCGTAGAAGAGAGTTTGCCTCTTGGGTTGAGGAGACTGGCTCTAGTTGAGCCCTGACTGATCGAGTCAACTGCCGACTTAGAAGTGAGACCTGCTCAACGGAGCACGGAGGGTCTAAGGAAGGGGAAAAGAGTGGGGGGTAGGAGACAAAAGGAGAACATATAAACATTGCCAACGTTATAACAAAAAATGATGATTTTCTCTTGATGAGCTGGTCTTCAAAGAGTTGATAACAGGCGATACTAGCGCAGCATGGTGAGTAAAAAAGTAGACGTAGTTCTCTTCCTCACGGAGAAAATAGCTGGCGATGGTAACAAGATCTGGTGGCCAGATGGATAAGTGAATCCTCTTGCACCAGGAAGAATAGAGGAGCGTCAGAAATTCGCTGCGAGATAACGCTAGGTGGGTCACAGAGGATATATATCTAGAACAGACTCATAAAAGATATAAGAGACCTGGTCAACACAGAGAAAATAGAAGATCACTGTTGGTGTTTGGCAAAGAGGAAGGAATGAACATGCAAAGAGCATTAAAAATTGGATTCTCACGTACCGTGTATTCAAAGAATACACCACAGGGCCTATATCTAAATTTTGCAAACTTATACAACACAATATTAATGAGTAATTTTTGAGTAACCCATATATGGCTATGTTGCCAACATGATTTTATGCGTGCTGATAGGTTCAATGAATAACTTCATGAAGAATCTATACTTACGGATGGATTTCATCCAAATTATGTTTGTGCAATGTATGCTTTAGGATGTGTAATTGTGCTTAATATAGGAGTAAGCTGGGCTGCCAACTGTGTATAATAATCTCCTTTGATCTCTGGATTCTATATCCCTGAATTTGCATACAGAACACACTTCAAATTTATCAAATTGTAAGTCCAAGACATTTAGAGTTAATTCCTCAGAGTTAGTGCTACCAAAAAATTATATCCTAGCAAATAGGATCAACGTAACTGCATATAACTTCCATACTGACAGATGGATTTCTACAAAATTTCGTATATGTAATGTATGTCTCAAGAGATAAAACTCGTCATACCTTTCGACTCATCAGGGCTACCAACTGTTGATTGATGCTCCCCGTAATTTTGAACCCTAGTCTCAATGTATGCAGGCAAATAGTTTAAAATTTGTCAGATGTGTATAAACGATATGTTTGCAGATTCATTTCGAGGAACCCATACATGACAGTGTTGCCAACACAATTCTACCCGTCCTTATAGGTACAGTGTGTATTTCCATGTAGTTTCCATAAAATTAACGTATAACTAAAAAAATATGTATATATTGTGTGTCTGGCATAAGAGATACAACTGCGCATTTGCAGTGGCAGCAGACCTACCAACTACCTAATAACTCAGACTCTCAGTATCTATGAAGCCACGGAAAGAAACTATTTCAAGCAAACTGTAGTGCTCTATTAGGGTGCAATATATCAGGTTCAGTTCGAACAAATCATAAATGCCAGTATACTAAAATAATTTCGTAAATTATACTAAATATTTGCATTTAAGTCAATCTTTGGTATGAATCTAAAATTTTAAGAAAAGTAGGCTCTTAATTTCGTCACGGAACTTATCTTTATAGTTTGGTACATCATAGCAAGAAATGTAGAATTAATGCGGGTAAATGACGATTTCCTGGTGAATGGTTATTTATTTGACCATGAAAACCGATATTCCGTCCCAAAGTGTGGTATATATGTCCCGCTCCTTCATCAAATGAGGATTCAATGACTGAATGTTTGTTATTTTGTCAGGCTTAGTTATTGTTGTAAATTAATTTTGGGGCCTGATGCATCTTGGTCATAAGTCCCGTGTAGTTAGGTGTGTATTGAAGTTGTCTGTTAACCTGTATTTCTGTGATGACTGTAGTAGTGTGTGTAGCTGTATTAGGGACGGGGATGAAGTAGGTGCTCCGAGCCTTGAAGTAAGGTATTATCCCGATATTTTTCCGGAGGGAATGTGGAAAATTCGTGGATAAAACTCATTCAGGATAGCCGCTGTTAGTGCCGAGACCCGAACCTACGATCTCCGGACTTTCTACAACTGCCCTCGCAACCGTGGTGCACAACGTAACGAGCACGGCTACGCCATCGGGATGTCAGACTATTTACTAGAGTATTGCTAGTTGTATGTCTATTTGATTAATTAGTTTAAAGGTAACGAGGAATTACTATGAGACTCTCTTGTTCCTAGGCGTCCCATTGCGTTAAACTGCGCACCACGACAGCGGTGGGTGCTGCAGCGATAGGAGGTCCAACATCGGCTATGTCGACGTTTTACACACCCTCTCTAGGCAAATGCCGTGATAATAACTTATTTCAGGTCTCAAGGAATTTACTCCATCTCGACCTTAAACATTACAGCTATCCACACTACTACAATAACATATCTTGTCAGACAAATTGAACACTCACCAAAGTACACGGGGCTTATGACCAAGGTGCCCCAAACCTCTAAATTTTATTAACTGATACTATGTTGAGTGAGTTTGGTCGTTGAAAATTATATTTTACTACCAAATTTGTTTCTTAGGAAGCAAAATAACCAGAGATGGACGAAGCAAACAGGATATAAAAGTAGGTTGGCTCAGGCAAGGAAAGCATTTCTACAAAAAAAGGAATCTGTTGACATCGAATATAGATTTAGGTATTAGGAAGTCATTTTTGAAAGTCTTTGTCTGGAGCGTGGCGCTCTATGGAAGTGAAACTTGGACTAATGGTGCAACAGAAGAGAGGAGAATTGAAGCATTTGAAATGTTGTGTTACAGGATAATGATGAAGATCAGAAGGGTGGATAGGGTTACAAACAAAGAGGTATTAAGACGAGTGGGAGAGGAGAGATGTTTCTGGCGACTGCTAATGAAGAGAAGAGATAGGTTGGTAGGACAGATGCTAAGATACCCAGGAATAGCAAGCTTAGTTATGGAAGGAAGGGCCTAGGATAAGAACTGTAGGGGTAGACCAAGGTTAGAATATGTTAAACGGATTGCCTTGGATGTAGGGTGAGGTAGCTATGTAGAGATGAAACAATTAGCTCTGGACAGGGAGGCATGGAGAGCTGCATCAAACCAGTCAAAGGACTGAAGACTCATACAACAACAACACCAAATTTGGTAAATTTGCCAAATAATTTCCCTTCAAGTAGCAGTACATGGCTAGCGACTGAATGTTTCTTCTTCTGCAACAACAACAACAACAACAACAACAACAACAACACAGTTACGTAAACGATTGCGTTATCTCACTCTCCACGACTTCAATAGCAGCTGAAAATTCGGAGGATCCCACGTTTGAATCCCGACAATAACAATGGATATCCTGAGTGAACTATTTCTCTTGCTTATTTAACACTACTCCAATACCCTTAAAACTTTACATAGACTTACTGCTACGGTCACTGGAGAAGCACAGGGTATCAGACGAGCTCACTGCAAACTATTTAGCCTACTTTTCATTTTTTTAATGAGGAAAAAGTAGACTTATGAGATCGATCTGGGCAAATGTGTGTCTGTCTGTCTGTGTGTGTGTGTATGTGTCCCTCCCCCTGTCAACTCCTGAACGGCTGCAGCTATCGAAACCAAATTTGGTATGAGTAAAGAACTATGCCTGTATATTTCAAGGTCATGCTTGAAAATTACGTCAGAGCAACCAACTGCTGAAAAATCGTAATTGAAAATTGAGGTCTATGTTGGATATGTAGGAAAATATGCATAGGAATTGTGTCAACATTGACACATATATAGATAATACAGTATTACATCAGAATAATTTACAGGAGACCATACATGAGAGTGTTGCCAATACGATTCTGTGTCTGCTGATAGGTCTAATCTTTAAATGCATGTAACTTTCACACTATCTATTGGATTTCAACCAAATTTGATATGTCATTTGCGCACCGGAGAAGATATCAATATGCATTTTTTATTGCCACCAGGGCTACCACCTGTTGAAAATTGCACTCAATACATGTTAATCGTAATCTCAATATATCAGAAAGTATGCAGGCCAACAGTTCTAAACTTTGCATACATATAGTACCTGTAAATGTAGGCTAATTTTCAGTAACCAACATACGACAGTTCTGCCAACATGATTCTATGCGTGCTAATAATTTTAATGTTGAATCACATGTAACTTACATACTAATAAATGAAGTTCTTTCAAAATTGACACATATATAGATCATAATATTTCAATTTAGTTTGGGCATCCAATTTATGGCAGTGTCGACAATCTGATTTTACGCATGCTGATAAATTCAATATTTAAATACATATGACGTGCATACTATCTATTGGAACCCTACCAAATTTTGCATATGCATTGTGGACCTTAAGAGATGTAACAAAGAATATTTTTAGAGTCGCCAGGTCTGCCAACTGTAGATATATGATCTCTATAATTTGCAGAAAAGTAGGCTCTTTAGTTCGTCACGGAACTACTTGTTTTGCTAGTCTGATGACCTATATGTCCCTGGGTCACAAATAAATTAGGAATAACTAAAATACACAAACATATCCATTACATTGCTGGTTAGGAGGCAATTCCACTTATTTTGTACAGACTCAGGTAATATTCATCTCATGAACACGCTCTACGCCTACTGCAGCTACTGGGGGTATTTCGCAATTCAATTCAACGTCCTGCATTGTTCTCAATCTCCTTTAACTTAAATAGACTTGGCGAACTAAGTTGGTGTAACAACCATTCCAGTCGACAGCATGGCAACTAACAGTTAAACTTTTCTCACCTTATCTTGACTCTAACTCGATAGGAATTGTCGTCGATTAGTTCACAGAATTATAAAGTCTTTGATCGACCCTGGAAGGTTTGTTCATGTATGTTGTTGTTGTTGTTGTTTGAGTCTTCAGTCTTTCGACTGGTTTGATGCAGCTTCCCATGCTTCCCTGTCCTGAGCTGATCGTTTCATCTCTACATAGCTACCACACCCTACATCCGAGGCAATCTGTTTAACATATTCTAACCTTGGTCTACCCCTACTGTTCTCATCCTCGACCCTTCCTTCTATAACTAAGTTTGCTATTTCTGGGTGTCTTAGTACGTGTCCTACTAACCTATCTCTTCTCTTCATTGGCAGTTGTTAGAAACATCTCTCCTCTCCCACTCGTCTTAATACCTCTTCATCCGTAACCCTATCTACCCATCTGATCTTCAACATTCTCCTTTAACACCAAATTTCAAACGCTTCAATTCTCTTCATTTCTGCTGCACCAATAGTCCAAGTTTCACTTCCATGGAGCGCCACACTCCAGGCGAAGGCTTTCATGTATAGCATTTAGAAAACTGTTCCATCATCAAGTTAAACATAGTTGTTCCTCATCTTTCGTATGCATGCGATTTATATTCTGACTTCCTCCTGGTGTTGCGTTTAGCGTTCATGCTTGTCATCCTGGATGTGCGGGTTCGATCCCCGGCTCTGCCAAGAAATTTGATTCTTCTCTGAGGGCCGGAGCTGGGTATACTACGCCTTGTGTGGCAAAACTCAGGAGAGGTGGCTTTAATTCCCCTCTCTCCTATCCTGCAAGTGGTTCTCCATGGTTTGCCACTCCACTCCAGGCAAATGCCGGGGTGATTCCTAACCTAAAGTCTCCTTCCCAATCCTAGCCTGAACGCTGCTACATACAGTACAATAGACAGGCTATCAGACAAATTCCACAAACACTCAAGTACTTGGCACTAAATGACCACGATGACCAAGTCCCTGAAATGAAACATTAACAACAACGATTTATATTCTTCTAACTACTCACATGAAAATGAAAATCCACAGCCTGCTTCCAGTCTCTGACCGGGTCAGGAATGGAATGAATGAAGCCCCCATCTAGCGGCGAGGATATGAACTGTGCCGGCTGCCGAGGCCTGACGCACTCCTCCGGGGCAATGATTAAATGAATGACAGATGAAATGAAATGATAGTGGAGAGTGTTGCTGGAATGAAATGTTGACAGGGAAAACCGGAGTACCCGGAGAAAAACCTGTCTGCCTCCGTTTCGTCCAGCACAGATCTCACATGGAGTGACCGGGATTTGAACCACGGACCCAGCCTTGAGAGTCCGGCGTGCTGCCGCCTAAGCCACGGAGGCTTAACTATTGGCATACGAAAATAAATTTTAAAACATACTTTTCATTTCGTATATATATGTTTTGTGTTGTTGTGTTATTAGATAAATTGGAACATCGTTGTCATTTAGCCCGTGTACTTGGGTGTGTAATTAGGACTGATAACGTCCATTACGGTGATCGCTGCATAAGTGGAAGGATTGGGAGGGAGGTGGACGTGGCCTTCAGCATTTTCCTGGAGTAGAAGTGTGAAACCAAGATTGCTGAGGTGGGAATCGAACCCACCTCTTCTCAGTTTTGCCTCAGGAGGCTGAATATACTCCTCCTCAGTCCTCAGACCAGAATGAAATTTTTTGACATAGCTGAGAGTTGAACCCGGCCCTCTGGAGTGACTACTAACAATGCTAGCCACTACACCTCGAGGTGGTCATCGAACTTAAAACTAAACTTACATCAGTAAATAGTACGCTGGCTACTGATCCCGAGGTCCTGGTTGAATTCACGGCTCTGCTAAGAAATTTACTTTTGTGTGAGTGCTGTCATGGGGCCAATGAGCCACATAGAGGTAACTTAGTAGAGAGTGGATAAATAAAAGTACACAAACTACTACAATTACTACAAGAAATTGGCGTTGATTACCATGACGACCAAGCCGTTTATTGAAACAACAACATAATAGTACTTGTCTATTTCATTTCAGGGTGAGGAACATCGTGTTCATCAACTATGTGTACTTGCTGTAGACTCTGACTGATAACCAATATGATTTGTTGCCTCTGCTATTTTGTGCTTTTTGATGAGGCCTTAAAATAGGAATCATAGCAGCATCTGCCTGAAGAACTCGGAAACCACAGAAACCAAATCTTTGACGGTCGAAGAGGTAATCAAAACCCTCATAGACTCAGTAATCTTTATGAGGCCGACCAAACAAGCAGAATAAAATGTATTGGCAGAGATAGAAATTGGACAGGGTCTCAGTATCGATACCTAAAAAAAGTCTACAGGAAGCATCCTGTCAAAACACTAGACGTAGGCTACGTCTTCTTATAAAAAGTAATAAATGTGCTTCAATCACTCTATTCATCACTCCTCGTTCACTTTTCTTTTCTTATATGCAGTTGCTGAACTTTGTGTGTTAATGAAAATAACGTTAATGACTGATGAAAAACAAGATGTTCAGTAAAGAATATATAGCCTACTTTCTCCTAAAGGCACGGGTATTGTTATAACTGTCCTTTTCATGGAGTATAATTGAATGTTGGTTGTAGTAGCTTGTTGAAATACAACGCGTTATACGGATATTACACATGAACATGAATATTAGGTGTCCTTTGCTAGTGCTTCCTCTGTACTAAATTTCATTCAATTCGGTTTCACCGTGTTTGAATTGATATGGTGAACCGATTTGCACAGATACAGGGCACTATCTGCAAACTATTGGGCAGATGACCTTGTAGTTCAGTCAATGGTCGTAATTTGATTTTAGCTTTTAACATTTGGGTGGATGCCATTACGTTTCCGTCAAGATGTCGGTGATATAAAACATGACACTGAGGTGCCCTTTGCTAGTGTTATCTCTGTACCAAATTTTGTTCAATTCGGTTTTACCGAGTTTGAATTGATAGGGGGAATCAATTTGCACACATACATGGCCGCTATATGCAATCTATTGGGCTGATGACCATGTAGTATGGTCAAAAAATGCTTACCATATAAAGGTATGTTGTTACAAAATTTAGTAGAGATCAGATGATTAGGTTGGTCGTAATTTGATTTAAGCTTTTAACATTTAGGTGGCCGACATTACGTTTTCGTCAAGATGGCGGCGATATAAAACATGACACTAAGGTGCCCTTTGCTAGTGCTACCTCTGTACCAAATTTCGTTCAATTCGGTTCCACTGTGTTTGAATAGATAGGGCAAATCTATTTGCACACATACTTGGCCACCATCCGAAAATAATTGGGCTGATGACCTTGTAGTTTGGTCAAAAGATTTTTCATACAAAAAGGTATAATTTTGCAAAACTTGGTAGAGATCAGATGATTAGGTTAGTCGTAATTTGATTTAAGCTTTGAATATTTGGGTGGCCGCCATTACGTTTCCGTCAAGACGGAGGCGATATAAAACATGACACTGAGGTGACCTTTGCTAGTGCAACCTCTGTACCAAATTTCGTTCAATTCGGTTTCACCGTGTTCAAATTGATAGAGAGGGACACACATTCAGAGTACACACACTCACAGACACACAGACTCACAGACCCACACAGACAGACACACAATTTTTCGCCCTGTGTTGATCTCATAAGTCTACTTTCACTTTTTGCAAAAATCGAAAGTAGGCTAATAATGAATAAATATAATGACAATAATTCTTTCACCTGGCGCATGGGTATTTTTGACCCAAGTCTTAAATAATGCTTTATGTTCGCCCATGGCGAAATGTAAATATTATATATCAGAAAACTGTACTATAATGAGGCTCATTATACTACAAGTTTTCATTATGATACAGTTTCTCCCACCAATCAGAGCTCAAGAAACGTTTGTGTGACCATTTAGGTAAGGATAACATCGCACCTGCGCTGACTTCCACGGTCACATATTTCAAATTCCACTGCGTGGCTTCTAGTGTCATAGTGGTGTATTCAAGGAGGCCATGGTATTCTCTGCGTCCCATGCGCTCTGTTCAGTACATAATACTGGCGAAATATTGACAGATATTTATGAATATATACATGTTCGAACAAAAAATAGTTATAATTATCGTCGATAATAAACAGTAGTATACAACTCGCCTATAATGGTAATTAAGACACTCGTATGGAAATTATAAAACTCGCTTCGCTCGTTTTATAAACATACTCGAGTCTCAATTATTTTCACTAAAGGCTCGGAGCATAATGTACTATTATATTTTGGTTTTGGTCAGCCCTAATTTCCTGACAGTTACATTACCTTCCTTCCTAGCCTTGAACTTCACCCTGCGAAAGAAATATGTACTTAGCATTTGGAACACTCAAGTGATTTTTCGGTATATTATATACGGTCGGGTCGGATTTGTCCATGGCGCCAGTCATCGCATGACAATTTTCGGGTTACATTAGTCGGAACAATCTGTAAATAATAAGGGGGAAATCCTCCTATTTTGGTGCAGCACTATCACATAGCTCTTGTTCTTGTTGATCCATGTTTACGGTCTAGGGATACCTTGTTCATAGGCTCCTTTGTTCCATAAATTGAGATGACTACTTTGCCGCCACTATCAAAGCCAATTATACTGTTACGAAAATTATTGTCATTTTTCTGCATGTTAAATTTGAAAAATATAAATAAACATTTTATATTGGGAATAGTTTATAGGGAGACACCGGCCATAAAATTACCTCTTTATAATACGTACGAATACGACAAAAAATGAGAGACACACTATGAGTCAAAATGACGCCCCAGTCCTTGTATTATAATTTTAGCCTACTTTTCACATTTTGCAAAAATGAGGAGAAAGTAGACTTATGAGTTCGGGCAAATCTGTGTCTGTCTGTCCTTCTGTGTGTTTGTCTGGCTGTGTGTGTGTCCCCATTTCAACTCCTAAACGGCTGCAGCAATCGAAACAAAATTTGGCAGGAGTAAAGATCTATACCTGAATATCTCACGGCCATATTTGAAAATAATATCAGTGCTACCAACTGCTGAAAAATCGCAATTGAAATTTGAGCTCCATGTTGGATATCTTGGAAGATATGAATGGGAGCTATTTCAAAATTGGCACACGTATAGATAATAATATTGCAGTTTAATTTCCGGGAGGCCATACATGGCAGTGTTGTCAAAATGATTATAAGCCTGCTGATAAGTCCCAATTTTGAATGCATATAACTTCTACACTATCAATTGGATTTCAACCAAATATCGTATGTGCTATGTGTACATAAACAGATATGACTGAGCGTTTTCTTAAGAGCCACCAGGGCTGCCAACTGTTAATAAATGCTCTCATGTTCTTAAATCCAAATACTCATATATCAGAAAGTATGCAAGTCGACTCTTTTAAACTATGCACACGTATAGTACCTGACATTGTATATTAATTTGGAGTAACTTATATACGTCAGTGCTACCAACTTGATTCTAAGCCTGCTGAGAGGTCCAACTTTGAATACATGTAACTTCTAGACTATCCTTTGGATTTCAACCAAATTTCGTGTGTGCTATGTGTACCATAACAGATATGACTATGCCGATTCTTAAGTGTAACCAGGGCTGCCAACTGTTAATAAAACTGTCTCTATTTTTGTTACCCTAATATCAATATATCAGAAAGTATGCAAGCCAATAGCTCTAAACTTAGCACACGTGTATAGTACCTGGCATTCTAGATTAATTTGGAGTAAATAATAAAGGCCCTCGCCAGTGCTGCCAACATGATTCTAAGCCTGCTGATAGGTCCAATTTTAAAATGCATGTAACTTCTATACTAACTAATGGATTTCATTAAAAATTGACACAACAATAGATCATATTATTTCAGATTATTTCTGATCAATACATGTATGTCCTTGTTGCCAACATGATTTTACGCGCGCTGTTAGATCCAATGTTTAACTGCATATAACGTCCATGCTATCCATTGGACTTCAACAAAATTTTGTATACTGTACCAACTGTAGTTCTCTATTAGGCTACATTATGCCAGGTATACAGTATTTAGAACTAATTAGACATTTCGATATTACCAACTTGATTTCGTCATTATTCTAGATAGATCCATATAGATTAATCATTGGCATGAATCTTAAATATTAAGAAAAGTAGGCTCTTTAGTTCGTCACGGAACTTCTTGTTTCACGCCAGTTCTCAAGGGTTAAATGCTTAGAGCTGGTCCATTGATCAGTCTGATCTATGCAAACACATCATTTTCTAGGGGAATAATCAAACTAATCCTACCAGGAAGCTTCTATACGAACTGAATAGGAAGGGAATGACGATTTGAAGCGCTACAATTGTTATATTGTTGGGCCTGTGCTCAGTTGTTATTGTTCTCATAGTTGTTTTGTGTGGTTAAGACCTTGGTACATCACGGTCGCCAGTCTCATATGAATGGGCGAATGTGAAATTTAACTAATATCTTTTGTTTCTGTGATGACTGTGGCAGTGTTAATAAGGATAGGTGCTTCTGGGTCTGCGTTGCGCAGTCGGTAGAGGCGCTTTTAACTGAAAGGGAGTGGCTTCGATACCCACCCAGGAAGTGGATTTTAGACACAAAACTACAACATTCAGAAACGCAAATAGCCCTGGGGTTCACTCAGCCTACAACAGAAATGAGTACCAGGGTAATTCCTGGGAGCAATGACGGCCGGGCGTGGAGCTGACAACTTCATCCCATCTAGTGCCGATGTCACAAAAAGTGGAAGCCTCTACCTTCCACTACTCCCAGGGCCACCATGGCCTGTACAGAGTTGGCTTTGCTTTACTTCTTAACTTGAAGTGAATTACTATCCCTCTCAGAATGGCCGTTGACGGCGCCTGGGTTTGAACTGTTGTCACTGTTGCGAGCTAACTCTCGTTCTATCTTGAAGGGCGCTACACTTCACGTATAGGCTATGTGCTGGTGTATGGTCTGAACCAAATAAAAGTTATTAGCCTATAGTATTTTAAATCATCGCATAATTGATTTTTAATTGGAATGTTCTGTCATCTGAGTGTGTTTCATATGTCTAACCTATGGAAGAGGACGAGTAATCTCGACCAAGTCTTTTGAAGTTGGTGGCTCTACGTTCACTTGCACTAGAGCTCTTTATAATTGGCTCAAGCCTATCGAGCGGGCCTTGTCAAAGACTGGACTGATGCTGCATGGATTCATTAGCCACGACCAGCTTTACTCTAATATCTGTCTTTAATACTGACAACCTGCTAAAAATGAAGCTTGACTCAAACATGACATAGATATTGTTATACACCTAATATCTTACGACAAAGCAAATAATAATGAGTCCTTATTAGACCTGTTACAACATACGTGTATGCTTCACTAAATGGAGGGTAAACATACCCAACCTACTATAGCGGTAGATTGAGAAGCCCCTTGCAATGTCGTTTAATGCAACCCAACTAATGCGTGTTGGCAGGATGCTCGATAATATTCTCTGCTTGCATTCCGTATGGTACTAATGCACGGCAAGCATATCCTGCAAACGATCTGAACCCTATTTGAGCCTACTTTCATTTTTGACAAAAAGTAGGCTTATGAGATCACCTTTTGTCCGTGTCCCTTCATATTTTGTTACGTCTCACCAATCTAACATGGCGGCTGTGCGAAGTACTTATCCAGCATTCAATATCTCCGAAACTATTTCCGATATCACCCTGGAAATTTGTACGGAGATAAAGGGAACTACTAGACGTTCACCTGTGTGACTTTTGTAAACCTGGTGCCTACAAAGCCGACATGGCCACCAGGCGAAGTTGTGACTTTTAAATAGACGTCTCTCGCGATTTAACAAACCAAACGCAATGAAACATAGCACAGTATATGTCTATACACATTGTAATGCACCGACATCTAACTTTGTTCAATTGTTTACATAAACTCAAGATAGCGGCTGTGCGAAATATTTCACCGGCATTCTATATCTCTGAAACTATTAACGGTATCACCCTGAAATTTTGTACGGAGATAAAAATCACTATTGGAAGTTCGTCTGTGAGACTTTTAAAAACCGGTTAACTACAAAACGAACATTTCGGCCAAGCGAAGTTGAAAGTTTAAATTGACTTTTCTGGCGATTTAATTATCCCAACGCAATGAAACTTGGTACAGCAAATGTTTGTACACATTATAATGCACTGGTATCTAATTTAGTTCAATTGCTTACATAACCTCAAGATGGCGGCTGTGCGAATTTTAAAATTAAGTTTTTATTTCTTGTGTCGTACTCATGCGATAGAAGTGAAAGTTTGAATAATGAACCTTCGCAATAATTTTCCTTTAATGGTACATGACTCTATGGCCTATACATATAACCATCCTACATGGTGACCATCCGAAATATTTAGTCAGTTCTCAATATCTACGAAGTAGGATAATGAAAATAGGCTTTAGTTTTCCATGGAACTACTTGATTTTCCTTCGATGTGACAGCAGCCTAATATGAGGGAAAAACAAGATGTTCAGTAAAGAACATATAGCCTACTTTCTCCTAAATGTATGAGTATAGTTATAACTCGTTGTTAATATCAAAGAGTTCATTTCTTGGTTGAAGACCTTAGAAACTATTTACCTCTACCAAACGCCACAACCTAGAAAAAAACTACTACCATCATTGAAGAAAGATAGATAAGAAGTATCTCAAGAATGTTATGGTTCTGGAGACATAATCGACCGGACTGGCTGCGTGGCCCTGCGGTAACGTTCTCGCTTGCTGGGCCCTAGGTTGCAGGTTCAGATCCTGGCGCAGTCAGCTGGCATTTGAGGGTGCACAAATCTGAGGGAGCCGTGTCAGTAGATTTACTGGCACGTTAAGATCCCCTTCGGGCCAAAATTCCGGCACCCCGGCGTATCTAAAAGCAGTAGTAGTTAAAAGGGTCGTAAAACAAATAACATTATTATTATTGTTATTATTACATAATCGACCTGCCGTGGGCAACATCCAACTTTGAGTTGAGGCATGTCTTTACACGTCTGGTTGTGCATGGCTTTCACAACCCTAATTGAATTAACAAATCGTTCCGTGTCCCTACAGAGACGTGTTATACAAACTATGTGGATATTTTCGATTGCTATTTGCCTGAACTAGTACCAGCGGCTAGAATTCAGTTACTGTGTGAAATCGTTTTGTTCTTTACTTCAAATAACATTTTCAAATAACGCACAATAGGCTGTAACAAACCCTCTAAAATAAGAAGTAAAAATGTATCATAGTATCATCCTGTCATTCTTCAAATTCGAGGCGCATAGAATGCCAATGGTATACTATCAATGGAGTCCCATGTAGACCAGTCGTGAAATTTAGTGGAGAAATATCGAACAATATAATCCTAACAGGGCGAGTCCATTCTAGCGGCCATAAGAAGAAACTTTTCAATAAAATCTGGAAGTTAATAAGTAGGCCGGCGTGGAGTTACCTTTTTGGCTGCTAGATGTCTCGAGCAAATCTGTTGGCGAATTATGTTTAAATTAAATATATGCTTTGCACCGTAATATGCACAATATAAGGCTTAATTTTAAAATGTCCGAGTCATTACAAAGCAACAAATATGTAAAATTTCAAGCAAAAAACCAAACTCTGATGGGGTTTGAACCATAGGCAGAAGAATGGCAGACTAACGCTTTACCACGGAGCCATTTGTGCCAACGAACATTGATCTATATAAAATGACTTACATAGAACTTGTTAGCAAATAATGATTTAGACCTAACGATTTCATCAGTGGAGTATATTATTTATGTATAAAGCATTTCATACAAAGTTTATTTATTATGTATCAGTACGCTATATTGCATGCAATACTCAAATTAGTGAAATATAAGTCTGGCACAAGATATCCGCTGCCATCTTGTCTTCTTACCGAGACGGCTCAGCTTTCTAAAATCATTTCTGCACTATAGTATTACAAAATAAACTTTTAATTTCGAACGTGCCTCTTCATTTAGAACAGTTAAATCGATTCTCGGCTCGATAATCGGAACTGGTGGGTCCCATGATATGGATTATAAAGTTTGCATAATTCGCACGGCCGCCATCCTGAAATGGTACGGCGGATGACCTTGTAATTTGGTCACAAGATGCGTCCTATATGAAGGTATGTTATTACCCAATTTGGTAGAGATCGGATAATTTGGTTAGTCGCTATTTAATTTTACGTTTTGAACGTTTGAGTGGCCGCCATTCAGATTTGGTAAAGATGGCGGCGATATAAAACATGACACTGAGGTGCCCTTTGCTTGTTCTACCTCAGTACACAATTTCGTTCAATTCGGTTTCACCGTGTTCGAATTGATAGGAGGGGGACAGACATGCAGAGTACACACACTCACACACACACACACACACACACACAGACTCACACACACACATACACACACACAGACAGACACACAATTTTTGGCCCTGTAGTGATCTCATAAGTCTACTTTCATTTTTTGCAAAAATCGAAAGTAGGCTAATAATAGTGTTAAGTATCGTATGCTTGCAGTGTATTAGTACCATACAGGATGCGGGAAGAGAAATATCGACCTTCCTGCTAACATGCGTTAGTTGGCTTACAGCAAATCATATTTGAAGGGGCTGCTGAATAACCCGGTATAAAAGTCAATAAATTAGACCTGAGTTCAATAATTCATGTTTCCCATATAGTACTTACAACATTGCATCATGTTGCCATATGGCAACATATAAAGTGTAATTTGTATGCAGACTATCAGTTTTATTGTGTTACGTTCTGTCACTGTTCATTTTCCTTGGGGTTTTTTAGGTTAAGAAAATGGCGCTTGCTGGGAGTGCTGTCCGTTACCCCAAAGTTAGAGATATCTAGATATCTAGTTTCTGGCAGTGGGTGATGAGGGGCCTTGCCAGTGGAGCGTATTTTCTAAGTTCTTTTTTATGCTGTTTTTGATATATCTTTGATTATTATTTTAGATTCCATGCTGTAAAAATTTTGTTAGAGGTCTTATTAGTAGTGAGTATCTTTGAGAGTATCTATGGCGTGTGCCCGATAATCTGGCTTTGGATTGGGTGGCCCGACATACACTTCAACCCTCACCCAGAATTCGGTACAACGCGAAAGAAAAAAAAATCTTGAATGTCCGAATCAATTTTGGCCAAAAAAAAAACTGTGTCGGGAACGAGATTCAAGCAATCCCGGGGTCCTTACAATGATGGGTACAACTGGGGTAAAATCTCAAAATTGATCCGGTGGACACACAAGTATGACAACGAACAAGAATGACAAAAACTCCGCTGTTAAGATAAAACTCATCCACCATTTATTACAGAACCACACCACTAAATACATAGAATCACACACAGAAGCCTACCTCCGCTCGGAGACTTCTCAAAATTACTCTTGATGTGCAAATAAAAAAAAAATGACGCAGAAGCAAAATTCAAATTAATGAGGACAAAAATCTCCGGGCGTCCTAATCTTTGGATACAACATAACTTACGGAGATCAGAGCTATATCATTCTAGTATTACAACCATTACTTCAAAATGCTATGTCACCTCTCCGCTAATAGTCCATAAATGAGCAGGTGCATAAATCTGAAAAGATATTCAAAGAAAAAAAATTGTTGCCTCATTCGATCTCCTTCTAACTAAATGTAATCACCAAAATAGGAAAAAGAATATTTTTATGTATGGATGTCACTGGCGTTAAAGAATTTATTTTCAGACCTTTTATTCATGTATTAAATACTTTCATTATTATTTCACTGGTTTTCGTTCAGCTGTGCCTCACTCAGAAAAATGACTGGCTGTTGGCTTTTACATTCATCACTTTACATTTTAACATCTTTATGATCCCAGATATATATTTTTTTATTTATTAATCACTGCATGCTCTTCACATATTTATAACTACACCATAAACATTTAAGTAGATGGCCTCCGCCTATCTGTATTATTTTTCAACTGACAATTGCCTCAAAATTTCATCTACTTGAACCTATCACGTAACATTAATTATAATCATTTATTTTATTCACCTCGCTATAGCGAGAACCTTTAGTTTCATCATGACTTCGTATTATGCAACCCTGCTATTTTATCAATGCAGTATCATTATTTACACAACCTTGTATCAGTCACCTACCAAACGCATCTCCTCATGTTAGCATGTAAAGGGAAACCTCAGTGACATGTGAGTGTTTAGTATTAATGTGATGTGCGCACAAAAAGTGGCCCATTAAGTGTAAATGAATCCCCTGTAATTTAAGCCTGTTCAAACCATAATTTGTCATCCAGGTTGCACCAATTCAAAGAACACAGCGACTTAACACGCTGAAAGATCCCTGTACTCAAATTATATTTTGAAGCATCCATACATTTATTTTTAAACCCTAAATATGACTGCCTTAATCTCTCAAAAGAAAACTTAAAATTTACTATCCTATTAATCATGTCATTATATCGCATTTTATCCTTATTGCTTAACTTCTATTTCGATTTTTGCCCAACTGTCCAAATCTTAGTAACCACTACCCATTAACCACTACTTAAGAATTAACATGGTTTTCAGTACCTTTCGGCCACCTCAGTTTTGGTTCCGCTGACACGTTTCCTGGGGGTTTGGGTCCACGTTCTTCCCATTGAACATCCTCCCCTCTCGTCCTGGATCCAGCTCGCGACCCTCGGGGTGTCCATGGTCCTGGCTCGCCTTCGTTTCCACGTCATCGTAACAGCTTCCACATACTAAACTTAGCTTGCCATCTCTTCGCTCGTAAAGTTCTTGACACAAAACTCGCACTGGTCTGTACTGATAGCCTTTATGTCCATCCAATACATCGCTGCAATTTTCATGTCGACTATGCCAAGTAATATCAACTCATGGCCGTGAAAATAACTCTATAACGACACAGGTTATATCGTATGCGTCTACACAAGCATGTACTCATAAGGTATTACGTCCGTCCTTGACCTAGAATGTCGCTCTATATTTGGACTGCACTCAGCTTATCTCTCATAGTTCACTGACCCTGGACACTCATTTGTCTGGTCGTCAAACAAAAGCACATCGCTTCGTTCATATGTTCTGGGCGTCAGTTATATAGCGCACGGCCCATACAGTCCCGTACCTGGTAAAAGCTTGAGACACCACGTGTGTCTGCTCGCACTTTATTGTACAAAATGACTAGTGTCCCACAACATAATGCATTATGATCTGCGTTATAATATCACCTCGCCACATTCAGCTTTAGTACTCGTTAACACAGAGCTGTCCACGCAAGAAATAATACTGATCCTTTCAGCTATGTCCCAAAGAACTGTCGGAATACCACACTGGTTCCAAGCGGCCACGATACGACTGCTACTACACACTTGTTAGGAACTTCAGCGTGCGGCGACACAAAAATAAAGATGAACTTCGGCATACGGCGACACAAAAGAAAGTGAACTTCGCTGGACGGCGATGCAAAATAAAGTGACCCGCTTCTCCGGTGTGACCTTTCCACCTCAACTTTTCCAGGAGCTCATCAGCGCCCTCTACACTTCTGGAAACTTCGCCTAGTCATGCTGTCGACTATGTCCATGACGTAAAAACATCAACCTCAGGTTACTTCCGCTTGCATCCTTCCTCCTGCTATGCGACGTTGCCAGAGCTCTCAAAATCATGCGATATCGGTCACAAATCCCCCTCAACCAGGAATAATAATAAGCGTGAAACATCTCGATTATTATTATTTTGTTGGGTTAACTATCTATTTCTTCAATGAGTTCTCCATATCGCATGCTTACTCTCTCTTGTGGTACCTTTTAAGGCTAGCTGCATTGAATTTGCCTATAACTCTCTCAGTTGCATCTTCTTCTGTGGTAATCTCCTCCTGAAACGGTAGCTCTATCCATTCTTCACTCATTCTACTTTCTTCATCTTCTTGGCCTTCATATTTCCTATCTTCATCAGTAATGCTGTGAATGGCTTGAATTTGGACTGTTATGACATCTGGGCAAAAATCATTATTAATGGGCAAAAAATCGTTATTACTGCTTGTGAGTCCCTGTTCAAACTCAGCATTTCCATCCTGTCAGCTTCTCTTTCCTGATTTGACTCCACTGGTGCCTGGTTTCGATTCCTCATGCTGTTTTGCCTGAGATTCTTCTTCTTCTTGTTCCTTTTCCCTTAATTGTTCAATGTATCTTCGGCTTTCTTGGTGACGTTCTTCTAATGATGGCCTATAATTTTGCCTTTCTTGATTCCCGTATCTTGGGTAGTTATTGTATGGTCTCCGATCACGTGACCACGATTCTCTCCCTCTATATCCTGACCTTCCGTAGTCCCTCTGATTAAATCGTCCACTTCTATCCTGATAATATGGCCTCCGGTCATATGGCTTTCCTTGATTCCTGTATCTGTTTAAGCCATTTCCTTCATCCCTTCCATCTCTATCGTTCCTTCCATAACTTCGCTGAGGTTCCGTCTGCGCCATACGATCCATTACCACCATATTTGCTTCTCTCTGTTCTGTCCTTGGACTACGAGGTTCCGTCATCTTGCTCGTGTGGTCTAGTTTCCTCAAAATCTCGTCACACACCTCGAGTCTATTTGCACCCGATGCAATTAATACACGCTGGACTTCTACCGGATATTGCTGTATGATGGCATGCACCAAATCCTGCTCCTCCAACGGTGGATCCAAAAATTGTAGCCTGGCTACCTGATTCGTGAAGTACCCAGCGTATTGTGTTGGCCTGGTAGTCGCGTATTTCTTTGAGTATAATTCAGCCCTTATACTTTGTTGATCTTCTGAGGACCAAAATCTCTTCAGGAAAGCGTTCGCAAAGTCATCGTACCCTCTAAACTGATTCCTAAAAGCTCGCATCCAGTTTAGCGGTTGGCCTTCAAGAGCTCTTTCTATCACCCTCATTTCTCTCTCTTTAGGAACCCTATGTTCATCCATGTATTCCTTCAGGTCCCGCAGGAATTCTATGGGTGTGATGCCAGTCAAATTTGAAAATTGTTTTGGGCGGTCCTCCTGATTCCTAATGATGGTAATCGGTTGAGTTGAGCTGTAACTGATTGGTGTGAATGTTGTTCCTGTCGGACTTGGTTCCTTGTTTACATCTATCGATTTTGCTTCTACCATCTTTCCTTCTAATTCAACAATTCTCTTTAACTGTTCTCCGTGAGCAATTCTCACTTTATCTTGTACTGTCGAAACCGCTGTTGCAATCTGTGTTTTAATTTCGTCGTTTAACTCTAATTTCATTTCCCCCATCTGACTCCTAAGACTTTCCATCTTGCATTCCTGCTCCATGGTGAATTCAGACATCTTATCGGTCATGCTCCTGGTATCTTTCGCTAATCTCTGCTGTATTGCTTTCGCCTCTTCCTTTAACACCAAGACCTCTGCGTTGATTGCTTTATCCCTTTCTTCCATCTTGGCCGTCAATGCCTCCACGCTTCGATCCATTTTCTCTTGAACGGTTTTCTCCAATGATTTCAACTGTGTCCCCATATTACTTTCAATTTCCACCTTATCCCTCTTAATTTGTTCCTTTAAATCCGTCATTTCGGCTTGAGCCTTCTCCATGTACTGTTTCATATCGAATTGGTGCTCCTTAAATAATTCCAATCCTCCTTGCAAGTCCCCTGACTGAATTCCAAGATTTTTTTCAAAACCTTCGAATTTAGTATCTAAATCTTTGAATTTGGTGTCGAAACCTTTAAATTGAGTGTCTAAACCTTTGAATTGAGTGTCTAAACCTTTGAATTGAGTGTCTAAACCTTCAAATCTAGTGTCTAAACCTTCAAATCTAGTGTCTAAACCTTCAAATTTAGTATTTATTCCTTCATGCATCTTAATCAACTGTCTATCCAACCCATCTAGATTAGTGTTCATACCACCTTCATAGTCTTTCCATTGAGTTTTCAAACCTTCCTCCATATTCTTTTGACTCTTAGCTAACTCCTTTAGCTTCTCTCCTAGCTGTCCCATCAATCCCTTAATTTCATCAAATTCTCCCATATTTCACAACAAATAAACATGGAAGCTGTTACAACTAGTGACTAACTTAGACTAAGGACTAGTGGTTACTTCAATTTGGCAGTGGAATCGAAATCTAATATCATGTGGAAATAATAAATGTGGATGGTATCGCTTAAACACAGCGATCTAACGTTACTGAATCGCTTCGTTCTATGTCATTCAAACACACACAAAAATCCTACAAAGTGAACTTTAACAGACTGACAGACATATCGCACAATAAAATGGGGTACCAGCACTCAATTGGTTTTCTCTCCATTCCATTTGTGCCACATGGCCGTCCACCATCTTGTCACTCTCCTCTGGTGTTCCAATTTTTTCAAGTTCAAGATGTCGGCTATACCACTGCGTGGTACGATATTCCCAGTTCGAGGCCATTACACGGTGGGCGCCATCTTGTTGTGCCCGATAATCTGGCTTTGGATTGGGTGGCCCGACATACACTTCAACCCTCACCCAGAATTCGGTACAACGCGAAAGAAAAAAAAAATCTTGAATGTCCGAATCAATTTTGGCCAAAAAAAAACTGTGTCGGGAACGAGATTCAAGCAATCCCGGGGTCCTTACAATGATGGGTACAACTGGGGTAAAATCTCAAAATTGATCCGGTGGACACACAAGTATTACAACGAACAAGAATGACAAAAACTCCGCTGTTAAGATAAAACTCATCCACCATTTATTACAGAACCACACCACTAAATACATAGAATCACACACAGAAGCCTACCTCCGCTCGGAGACTTCTCAAAATTACTCTTGATGTGCAAATAAAAAAAAATGACGCAGAAGCAAAATTCAAATTAATGAGGACAAAAATCTCCGGGCGTCCTAATCTTTGGATACAACATAACTTACGGAGATCAGAGCTATATCATTCTAGTATTACAACCATTACTTCAAAATGCTATGTCACCTCTCCGCTAATAGTCCATAAATGAGCAGGTGCATAAATCTGAAAAGATATTCAAAGAAAAAAAATTGTTGCCTCATTCGATCTCCTTCTAACTAAATGTAATCACCAAAATAGGAAAAAGAATAATTTTATGTATGGATGTCACTGGCGTTAAAGAATTTATTTTCAGACCTTTTATTCATGTATTAAATACTTTCATTATTATTTCACTGGTTTTCGTTCAGCTGTGCCTCACTCAGAAAAATGACTGGCTGTTGGCTTTTACATTCATCACTTTACATTTTAACATCTTTATGATCCCAGATATATTTTTTTTATTTATTAATCACTGCATGCTCTTCACATATTTATAACTACACCATAAACATTTAAGTAGATGGCCTCCGCCTATCTGTATTATTTTTCAACTGACAATTGCCTCAAAATTTCATCTACTTGAACCTATCACGTAACATTAATTATAATCATTTATTTTATTCACCTCGCTATAGCGAGAACCTTTAGTTTCATCATGACTTCGTATTATGCAACCCTGCTATTTTATCAATGCAGTATCATTATTTACACAACCTTGTATCAGTCACCTACCAAACGCATCTCCTCATGTTAGCATGTAAAGGGAAACCTCAGTGACGTGTGAGTGTTTAGTATTAATGTGATGTGCGCACAAAAAGTGGCCCATTAAGTGTAAATGAATCCCCTGTAATTTAAGCCTGTTCAAACCATAATTTGTCATCCAGGTTGCACCAATTCAAAGAACACAGCGACTTAACACGCTGAAAGATCCCTGTACTCAAATTATATTTTGAAGCATCCATACATTTATTTTTAAACCCTAAATATGACTGCCTTAATCTCTCAAAAGAAAACTTAAAATTTACTATCCTATTAATCATGTCATTATATCGCATTTTATCCTTATTGATTAACTTCTATTTCGATTTTTGCCCAACTGTCCAAATCTTAGTAACCACTACCCATTAACCACTACTTAAGAATTAACATGGTTTTCAGTACCTTTCGGCCACCTCAGTTTTGGTTCCGCTGACACGTTTCCTGGGGGTTTGGGTCCACGTTCTTCCCATTGAACATCCTCCCCTCTCGTCCTGGATCCAGCTCGCGACCCTCGGGGTGTCCATGGTCCTGGCTCGCCTTCGTTTCCACGTCATCGTAACAGCTTCCACATACTAAACTTAGCTTGCCATCTCTTCGCTCGTAAAGTTCTTGACACAAAACTCGCACTGGTCTGTACTGATAGCCTTCATGTCCGTCCAATACATCGCTGCAATTTTCATGTCGACTATGCCAAGTAATATCAACTCATGGCCGTGAAAATAACTCTATAACGACACAGGTTATATCGTATGCGTCTACACAAGCATGTACTCATAAGGTATTACGTCCGTCCTTGACCTAGAATGTCGCTCTATATTTGGACTGCACTCAGCTTATCTCTCATAGTTCACTGACCCTGGACACTCATTTGTCTGGTCGTCAAACAAAAGCACATCGCTTCGTTCATATGTTCTGGGCGTCAGTTATATAGCGCACGGCCCATACAGTCCCGTACCTGGTAAAAGCTTGAGACACCACGTGTGTCTGCTCGCACTTTATTGTACAAAATGACTAGTGTCCCACAACATAATGCATTATGATCTGCGTTATAATATCACCTCGCCACATTCAGCTTTAGTACTCGTTAACACAGAGCTGTCCACGCAAGAAATAATACTGATCCTTTCAGCTATGTCCCAAAGAACTGTCGGAATACCACACTGGTTCCAAGCGGCCACGATACGACTGCTACTACACACTTGTTAGGAACTTCAGCGTGCGGCGACACAAAAATAAAGATGAACTTCGGCATACGGCGACACAAAAGAAAGTGAACTTCGCTGGACGGCGATGCAAAATAAAGTGACCCGCTTCTCCGGTGTGACCTTTCCACCTCAACTTTTCCTGGAGCTCATCAGCGCCCTCTACACTTCTGGAAACTTCGCCTAGTCATGCTGTCGACTATGTCCATGACGTAAAAACATCAACCTCAGGTTACTTCCGCTTGCATCCTTCCTCCTGCTATGCGACGTTGCCAGAGCTCTCAAAATCATGCGATATCGGTCACAGGCGATTGTAGAAATTAATGAGGGAAGAGGTTAGATGATTGTTGTGTTCGGTCTTGGACTTAGATAAGGTTTTTGTTGAAAAGAGAAGTATCTGTTGACTTGGTCTGATTCTTATTAGCAAGAATGATTTGGTTTTGAGTGATGAGATCCCGAGAAGTGAAGTGTTAGAGATTGATGCTCATTGTTAAATGAAAAGAATAAATGGAGAAAGATGTTTTTTTAAGTATCCCTCATTGAGTATAATCAACCTGACCCCGAATATGTACAGTTAAATTATGACGACACAACGTGGGGATCGAAAGAGGGATACGGACACGAATAAGGAAACGAAGAAAGGAAAGCAAACTATAATAATGTGAGTACAGTGCAAGTAGAAAAAGAAATGGCGGAGGCTATAAATCGGGATGTGTTACTAATGCTGCTTAGCAAGATCACAGAGATAAAGGATGCTATAAAAACAAGTTATAAGAGTTCATTGGAGGAGTTTGTTAGTTCATTAGAGGTGCCTGTGAGTAAGCAGGTGGAATCCATGAAAGGACAGTTAGAAGAGAAATTTGACCCAGTAAGTTGTTTTCTTGAAGGAAAGCAAGAAAATTATCAGAGATTTGGGGGTCGTGAGAAAGCAGGTGATATGGAAGAAACTGAAGGAGAGGAGGCAGGTGAAAGAAAGGAAAAGGCAGAAGAGAAAGGAGAAACGGATAAAGGAGAAGGTGAAACAGGAGGGCGTGAGAAAGCAGGTGATATGGATGAAACTGAAGGAAAGGAGGCAGGTGAAAGAAAGGAAAAGGCAGAAGAAAAAGAAGAAACGGATAAGGGAGAAGGTGAAACAGGAGGTCGTGAGAAAGCAGGTGATATGGAAGAAACTGAAGGAGAGGAGGCAGGTGAAAGAAAGAAAAAGGTAGAAGAGAAAGGAGAAACGGATAATGGAGAAGATGAAACAGGAGGGCGTGAGAAAGCAGGTGATATGGAAGGAGAGGAGGCAGAAGCCGATGGGGTTGGTTATGAGGAGGACAGTAGCAGTCAAGAAAAAGAGGCTAAAGATGAGGGTGAAAGAGCGGGAGTGAATCATGAAGAAGACAACATACTAGAAGAAGATAAGGTGAAGAAGAAACGGTGGAAGGAGAGAAAGAAACTGTTGAGCAAGATGAGACAGACAAAAAAGAAGAGGAAGAAAATGTGGAAAGGAAGAAAAAAGTAGTTGAGAATGAAGACAAATAGGACCTGGAGATTAGATAAAAGGATGAGCTGGAAAGCAAAGAGAAGGAGTAGGAAGAAGATGAGATGTCTGGTAAAGGGAGATAAGAGATTGAAGGATCAGAAGAAGAAGAAGAAGAAGAAGAAAATGATGAAGGAGACAGGAATAGTGAAGATGGAAGATGAGGAGTACAAGGTATGGAATGATATGGCAGATGAAGAAAATGATGAGATGGAAGGCAGAGGAAGAAAGAAGAATGGAGAAGAAGGAGAAACAGATGAATAGGAAGAACGAAAAGTGGAAGATTGAGGAAGAAGATGGTATTGCTGAGAATGAAGATGGATATGAGAGGTCCAATGTAGAACTTTATATTTCTTTAGAATCAACTGAGGATGATAGCGTTATGTTTGCTGGAGGTATTTGTTCGGGTATAAGTGTTGACAAATACGAAAATATTCGAGGTTACTGGTGATGACGTGTTTTGACATATTGAGAGATTGAGAACAGTGGGTTACGGTATTTTGTACTCGATAATGTTAAAAGAGTGGATATCTGAAACTAAGCTCAATTCAGAAGCAAGTGATTGGTATCATAGTCCAGAGAAGAGATATTATGGAATGTAATTAAACAGGCTCAGAGAAAACAGTGACATTCCATCTTTGCAATATCAATGTTTTGTTGAATGATCTAAGAGACTTAATAGTAACGTCAGAATAATGTGAACATAATTTAGGGATAATTTTATTTAGTGTGTTTGTTAATTCTGTGTGTGATATGTTTAGTATTGTCACTGTTCATTTTCCTTGGGTTTGTTAGGTTAAGAAAATGGCGCTTGCTCGGAGTGCTATCCGTTACCCCAAAGTTAGAGATATCTAGTTTCTAGCAGTGGGGTAACGGGGGGGGGGGGGGGGGCGCTTGCCAGTGAAGCGTATTTTCTAAGTTCTTTTTTATCCTGTTTTTTTAATATATATTTGATTATTATTTTAGATTCCATGCTGTAAATTTTTTGTTAGAGGTCTTATTAGTAGTGAGTATCTTTGGGAGTATCTATGGAGATTGTAGAAATGTATGAGAGAATAGGTTAGATGATTATTGTGTTCGGTCTTGGACTTAGATAAGGTTTTTGTGGAAAAGAGAAGTATCTGTTGACTTGGTCTGTTTCTTATTAGCAAGAATTATTTGGTTCTCTGTGATAAGATCCCGAGAAGTGAAGTGTTAGAGATTGATGCTCATTGTTAAATGAAAAGAATAAATGGAGAAATATGTTTTTTTTAAGTATCCCTCATTGAGTATAATCAACCATGACCCCGAATATGTACAGTTACAGTTCTTCCTAATATAAATATAAATATACTGTATATCCGACAAAATTCCAGTATATTCCATGCTGTAGAGGTTTATCAATATCGACAGCATCACATAAAATAAATTCCTGTGGAATATATCATCGTAGAAATAGTCATCACATACTGAGTGGTCATTTTCAGAGCAAAAATAATAATTGCTAGGGATCCGATAATTACATTAGTCTGACCCGATTTAAGCTTTGAACACTGGTGGCTGCTATTTGGTTTTCGTACGACGGTACCGATATAAAACATTACACTTAAGTGCCCTTTACTAGTTATTCCTCGATACTGTACCCGTTACTATATTTTATTCAATTGTTTTTCGTCGTTTGGAGATGTTGTTTGAGTCTACAGTCTTTTGACTGGTTTGATGCAGCTTTCCATGCCTCCCAGTCTTGAGCTAATCGTTTCATCCCTACATAGCTACCACACCCTACATCCGAAGCAATCTGTTTAACATATTCTAACCTTGGTCTAACCCTACAGTTCTTGTCCTCAACCCTTCCTTCCATAACTAGGCTTGCTATTCCTGGGTGTCTTAGTATGTGTCCTACTAACCTATCTCTTCTCTTCATTAGCAGTCGCCAGAAACATCTCTCCTCTCCCACTCGTCTTAATACCTGTTCTTCTGTAACCCTATCTACCCATCTGATCTTCATCATTCTCCTGTAACACCACATTTCAAATGCTTCAATTCTCCTCTTTTCTGCTGCACCTATAGTCCACGTTTTACTTCCATAGAGCGCCACACTCCAGACAAAGGCTTTCAAAAGTGACTTCCTTATACCTAAATCTATATTCGATGTCAACAGATTCCTTTTTTGTAGAAATGCTTTCCTTGCCTGAGCCAACCTACTTTTTATATCCTCTTTGCTTCGTCCATCATTGGTTACTTTGCTTCCTAAGTAACAGAAGTCTCCTACTTCCTTCAGCTTTTCACCTGCCAATTTGATCTCCATACAGGTTTCTGATTTATTTCGGCTGCGTTCCAGTATTTTTGTTTTACATTTATTAATTTTCATCATGTATTCATTCCGTAAGACGGAGTCCATACCATTCAAAAACTCATTCAAAACCTCAGGCGTTTCAGCCAAGGTGACGATGTCATCAGCAAATCTCAGAGTTGAAATTATTTCTCCTTGAATCTTCACTCCCACTTTAAATTTTTCTCCAATTTCCTTCATTGCTTGTTCAATGTAAAGATTGAAAAGTATGGGTGATATGTTGCAGCATTGCCTTACACCTTTCTGAATACCAGATTCTCTCTCATGTCCTTCAGCTCGAATGACTGCTGTCTGGTTTCTGTATAGATTGTATATCACCCTCCTATCCCTGTACTTTATTCCAATAGATTTCAAAATGTCAAAAAATGTAGTCCAATCAACGTTATCAAAAGCCTTTTCTAAGTCTACAAATGCCATGAACGTTCTCTTATTTTTCCTTATTATACCTTCCAAAATCAGCCTAAGACATAGTACAGCTTCCCTTGTTCCTACATTTCTCCTGAAACCAAACTGGTCTTCACCCAACTCCATTTCTATCTGGCTTTCCATCCTCTTGTAAATTATTCTAGACAGGATTTTTGAAGCATGAGTAATCAAGCTGATTGTATGGTAATCTTCACATCTGTCAGCTCCCACTTTCTTTGGTATAGGGATAATAACATTCTTCTTGAAATCAGGGGGAATCTCACCTGTCTCATAAATCCTACACACCAAGTGAAATAACCTGATCAGACCTTCATCTCCTATGCAGCATAGCAACTCAATCGGTATATCATCTATGCCTGGTGCTTTGTTCCTGCTTAAGTCCTCCAATGCTCTGTCAAATTCTGATCTCAATATTAAATCTCCTTTTTCATCCTCATCAATTACCTCCTCCCTTTCCATAACATGATTCTCAATCTCGTTTCCCTTATACAAACACTCTATGTAAGCTTTCCATCTCTCAACCATTTCTTCCCTATCTGTTAGAGGCTTTCCATTTGTGTCCTTAATATTACAGCACTTAGTCTTCTTTTCCCCATAAGTATTCTTAATCCTTCGATAAGCTGTGTCTACTTTTCCTAATTTCAGACAATTTTCTATACCTGCACATTTCTCTTTCAACCATTCTTATTTCGCTTCCTTGAACTTCTTGTTAACCTCATTTCTCAGACGTCTGTATTCTGCTTTCCCCTTTTCATCTCTTACATTCTTGTGTGTCCGCCTTTCAGCCATCAATTCTAGTATATCCTGAGTGATCCACTATTTTTTTTTCATATTCTTTCTTTCCTACAAATGCTTTCTTCTGCGGATTTTTTATATCATTCTTCAATAGTGCCCATTCGTCTGCAGTTGAAGTTGGTTTAGGGTTTTTCATTAGTCCTTCCTTTATACTCTTCTTGAATCTTTCGTTTACATCCTTCACTTTCAGTCTGTCTATTGCCCACCTTTTTGGCTTTTGACTTTTCTTCAGTTTCTTCAACTTTAATCTGCATTTCATAACAACCAGATTGTGGTCAGAGTTTATGTCAGCACCAGGATATGTATTGCAATCCAAAATCTGGTTTGGAAACCTCTGCTTGACCATAATGAAATCGATTTGGTAACGCTCTGTATCTCCTCGTCTCATCCATGTGTATATTCTTCTATTGTGGTTATTGAATAAGGTGTTAGCTATGACCAACTCATGCTCGGTGCAGAATTCCATCAGCCTGCTTCCTCGATCATTCCTTTCACCTAATCCGAAATCTTCTACTATCTTCCCTTCTCTGCCTTTTCCTACCACAGCATTCCAATCTCTCATTATTATAACGTTTTCATCACCCTTGATATACCTCAGAATTTCATCAATTTCTTCGTAGACCTTTTCAACATCTTCATCATCATGGAGATATTGCTCCAAAAATTACTACTTAGGATGTGAAAGCTATTTTAACGGCGATACAGCGCACAGGATAGGTTTTGTGAAATTCTGGAAATTGATAGGCAGACGCACAGACAGGGACATTGATATATGGTTCGTGTAGATATAATTTGTCTATTTTCCTTTGTACAAAATTCGAATGTAGGTTAAAATATAGTTTAGGAGAATACCGGCACTGCACGGGTAGATGCAACATTTTCAATGTCTATTTCCGATACGAAAATATCTCTACTCTGTCATGATCTCCCAGTTAACCGTGTCTAGATCTTCTCTAGTTGCAGTAATGGACAAGCGGTGGTTGCACTTACTATGCTAATACATTCTTTCCCATGACGTGCCTTCTAATCATTCTTTATGTGCATAATCTAGTGCAACATTTTACAAATAACGCACGTTTATCTAATTCCTTACGTAGGATACAGAGTATCTTAGAATAAATATATTTGAGCATGAATCCGTAATTTAAGCGCTCTGAATTATTAAAAGACCATTATTTATATATACATTGTAACCTCTTTGAGGTGTCAAATGTATTTTAATACAAGTAATGTGCAGAATAAGGCCCCTTTGGTCTGCTAATTCCTAATTGTTAACTACTCTCAGAATGGAAATTCAATGATTCAAACACTTCCCATCCATGTTGTCGAAGTGAATTAGCTCTTGCTAACTGAACTGTGCGATGCCGATTAGTAACAGGTCATTTTCTACATTCTTCCTCAAAATCCTAACAATAATTATTTGCCATATAGCTCCTCGTGGATTGGACAGTGCCTGTATCATTTACTGTCAGTACCAAATCAGAAGTGGTTACATAATGATAGTGTGAGGCATGATGCAGATCTTTCAACTAGGTGCCCGTTGCCAGACCTTGGGTCATAATGAGAGTAACGTGTTGATGAATTCATTTGTAATACGATGTCCGAGCCAGAGAAATTAACGAAAAGAGATACAGACTCCCACAGCTTGGCCGGGAAATAAATCTACGATTCTTCGGACCTAAGCTAAACGTGCTAATAACGTATCCACTGTGTCAGATAGAAAGTGGCAAAGAGGGGTCATTGTCCTCTAGCGTTCCCGAGGCTAGTTTGTCAAGAAAGCAACGGAATATCCCTGTCTCTACAACATAATCGTCGGAAACGTGGTCGAACTACAACACTGATGGACTGGGATCACGTAGACGGTTCACTACGCTTTCAGGCTGGAACTGCTATGTGAAGTTAACGCTGGTCCTTTTCAATGTCAGTAAGGACGCTTCCATTAGCATAGGCACGAGCCGGCTTCGGTGGCGTAGTTGGTAGCATGCTGAGCTTCTATGCCCAAGACCGCGGGGTTGAACCCGGCCGAAGTCGTGTCATTTCTTGAGGAGTTAAAAATCCCTCAGTTTGCCTTCCTTCGGAGGAGAAGTAAAGCCAGCGGGCCCTTGTCATGCATCTAAGGCATGTAAAGGAACCTTCCACTAACTTCAATTGTGTGAAGCAAAATTTGTAGGTTAGATTTGATTATTTGTCTTAAGTTCCAATGTCCGTCAACAGGTGCTGGTTGCGATTATTTATTATTATATATAATATTTGCACATGGGGGTAGTTCCCCAGTGTCAATTTGTACAAATACAGAAAATTACCAACAATAATGTCAAACACAATATGCACAATACGCAATTTATGATCTATAGTAATTACATCCCAGTATTTACACAAAATGTCAGTCTTCTCTTAAACACATCAATATGTTTGGGGAAAGGCTCTGAGACAGAGGCAGGTAATGAGTTCCAATTATCAATACCACAGTAAAGAAATAATATTTCCCATAATTTGTACGCGTGGTCGGACCTTGACCTTATGTGGATGATCTGCCCTGCTCAGGTAGGTGGGATTTCCCAGACGTTTGCTTAGTACTCCTCATGCTGGCCGATTAGTGTAAGTGTTAAACATAGCGTATAGTCTGGATTTCGTCCTTCCATCTTCCAGAGATTCCCACCCTAGTTTTCCTATCATACGAGTTACAATACTTCCAGGATTCAATTCGTTGAGCACAAACCTAGCAACCTTCCTTTGTACCATATTCAGCTCATTGATGAACCCTACGTGATATAGGTCCCGAACCGCCGTATTCCAAGATTGGCCTCACCAGGGCCAAATAACCTATTTTTTTGCGGTAGAGCTACTGCCTTTAAATACCCGTATTAGAAAATGAAGTGATTCGTAGGCTTTGGAGACGACACAACCCACATGAGTACTCCATTTCATATCATTCCTTACATGGATGCCCAAGTATTTGCACAAGTCTTCCTCTAAAAGTATTTCCGAGCCAATATTATATTGAAAATCATGCCTTCGCGATGGCATCAAGTAGTCAAGTTTGCAGTTAGGTGTAGTGGACGGTAGCATTTGGTAGCAAAAGTAGGAAATACTTGAAATTATCTTCTGCAGTCCCTACTTCAAAAACAGATAACACACACTAATATAGCCATCATAATTAACTCCCGTTATCAGACAGATTATACACACACCCAAAGTACACGGGGCTACGGTATATGACCGCGTTGTCGCAGGCCCTAAACTAAGGAACTAAACAACCAGCATAACAACGGAGAAAATCGGGGATAAAGCCTCTCTTGCAATTTATATCAACTCCGAAAGTTGGCTAGTTACTCTGTGAACAGTTAAGGACTGGCAATAAGTGTCATATGTTACAATAAATCGCGTTTTTAGTCAATTTCAATTTATGAAAAGAATTTGCTTATGAGATCACCTTTTGTCCAGCTGCTGGGTGCTCCCTCCCTGCGTCGAGCGAAGGAGCTGACCCAAAGCCGAAGCCTTATTACTTCAAAATTTTACAAATAATAAACAAAATAATACAAGTAACATACAAGAATACATAACCCTATGTTTCACAAGAATAATCATTCAGAGTCATCGGTTAACTTATCACACCGCACTGATGGTCGTAGAAACTTTCTCATAGGGCTTCCCTTCACTTTAGGTTCTCGTAAGGAGTGCGTTTTCTTCTTCTTAGGGGTAGAAACAAGTGGTGGACTCGGAGCAGTCGCCTTCTCCCTGGTCTTCTTCCGCCTTTTCTTGAGCATGTGTATGTGTGTCCATAATAAAATCTCAACGGCCGAAGCAGTATCAATGAATCTCGGTAACTGCACATTACTACCACGTCCAACCTTGACCGTGCCTTTCAAATTTTAAAACGTTTCACCAATCCGAAATGGTGGCCACGCGAAATATTTCACTAGCATTCTATATCTCCGCAACAGTAACAGATACAACTTTGAAATTTTGTACGATGATACAGGCTACTACTAGAAGTTCACGTATTTGACTTTCATAAACCTGTCAAGTACAAAACAAACAAGGCGGCCGAGCGAATTTGAAACATTTAAATAGACTTTTTCCACAATTTAACCATCCGAGTGCAGTGAAACTTCGTGCAGCAAATGTTTATACAGATTGTAACGCACTGACATGTACTTTAGTTCAATTGTTTACATAACCTCAAGATGGCGGGTGTGGAAAATTTTAAAATTAAGTGAAAGTTTGAATAATGAACCTACGCAATACTCTTCATCTACATATACAACCAACCATCATAGCGACCTTCCGAAATATTTAGACGACTCTCAATATATACGAATCTATGGTATTACAGCAATCGAACTGAAATTGTGTATGTTGATAGAGGCTATTAACATGAGTTCACCTATGGATCATTCAATAACCAGGTGTGCACAAAACCAACATGGCGGCTACGCGAAATTTAAATATTTAAATTGAATTTTCTCGAGACTTTTCATCCCAGCGCTTTGAAACTTGGCACGATATTTCTTCGTACAAGTCTTAATATACTGAGGTCTAATGTAATGGAATATTATGAGAACCTATAAGAGGCAGCTGTGCAATTTTTTTATCTCGTTTTTTTCATTTCTTGTGTCCTAAGTAAGACCAGAAGGATATATTAAAATAGGTAAAGCCCTGCGTGGATGCGGATATCCGCAGAAGTTTCACCATGCGGATGTAGTTTGGGTGACTGTGCTGATAGCGGAAAAGCTGCGGAAAATGTTTCGAGAAAATTTTTAGCCTGCTTTCGATTTTTGCAAAAAATGAAAGTAGACTTATGAGATCACTACAGGGCCAAAAATTGTGTGTCGGTCAGTGTGTGTGTGTGTGTGAGTCTGTGTGTGTGTGTGTGAGTGTGTGTACTCTGAATGTCTGTCCCCCCCTATCAATTCGAACACGGTGAAACCGAATTGAACGAAATTTAGTACAGAGGCAGAACAAGCAAAGGGCACCTCAGTGTCATGTTTTATATCGCCGCCATCTTTACCAAAACTGAATGGCGGCCACTCAAACGTTCAAAATGTAAAATCAAATAGCGACTAACGAAATTATCCGATCGCTACCAAATTTGGTAACAACATACCTTCATATAGGACGCGTCTTGTGACCACAAGGTCATCCGCCGTACCATTTCAGGATGGCGGCCGTGCGAATTATGCAAACTTTATAATCCATATCATGGGACCCACCAGTTCTAAAGGAAGAGGCACGTTCGAAATTGAAATTTTACTTTGTAATACTATAGTGCAGAATTGATTTTAAAAAGCTGAGCCGTCTCGGTAAGAAGAGAAGATGGCAGCGGATATCTTATGCCTGACTTATATTTCACTAATTTGAGTATTGCACGCAATATAGCGTACTGATACAAAATAAATAAACTTTGTATGAAATGCTTTATAAATAAATAATATACTCCACTGATGAAATCGTTTAGTCTAAATCATTATTTGCTAACAAGTTCTATGTAAGTCATTTTATATAGAACGATGTTCGTTGGCACGAATGGCTCCGTGGTAAAGCGTTGGCCTATCACTCATTTGCCTATGGTTCAAACCCCATCAGAGTTTTTTTTGCTTGAAATTTTATATATTTATTGTTTTGTATTGATTCAGACGTTTTAAAATTAAGCGTTATATTGTGCATATTACGGTGGAAAATATATATTTAATTAAAACATAATTCACCAGCTGATTTGCTCTTGACATCTAGCAGCCAAAAAGGTAACTGCACGCCGGCCTACTTATTAACATCAAGATTTTATTGAAAAGTTTCTTCTTATGGCCACAAGAATGCACTCGCCCTGTTAGGGTTATATTGTTCGATACTTCTCCACTAGATGTCACGACTGGTCTACGTGGGACTCCATTGATTAGTACCGTATACCATTGGCATTCTATGCGCATCGAACTTGGAGTATGGCAAGATGATACTACGATAAATGTTAACTCTTTATTTTAAAGGGTTTGTAACAGCCTATTGTGCGTTATTTGAAAATGTTATTTGAAGTTAAGAACAAAACGATTTCACATAGTAACTGAATTCTAGCCGTTGGTGCTAGTTCAGGTTATTAATTAATACTTTTATTTCAGGCAAATTGCAATCGAAAATATCCACATAGTTTGTATACACACGTCTCTGTAGGGTCATGGAAAGATTTGTTAATTCAATTAGGGTTGTGAAAGCCATGCACAACCAGACGTGTAAAGACATGCCTCAACTCAAAGTTGGATGTTGCCCACGGCAGGTCGATTATGTAATAATAACAATAATAATAATTTTATTTGTTTTACGTCCCTTTTAACTACTGCTGCTTTTAGATACGCCGGGATGCCGGAATTTTGGCCCGAAGGGGATCTTTAACGTGCCAGTAAATCTACTGACACGGCTCCCTCGCATTTGTGCACCCTCAAATGCCTGCTGACTGCGCCAGGATACGAACCTGCAACCTAGGGCCCAGCAAGCGAGAACGTTACCGCTGAGCCACGCAGCCAGTCCGGTCGATTATGTCTCCAGATTCATAACATTCTTGAGATACTTCTTACCTATCTTTCTTCAATGATGGTAGTAGTTTTTTCTAGGTTGTGGCGTTTGGTAAAGGTAAATAGTTTCTAAGGTCTTCAACCAAGAAATGATTCTATTATACTCTTTGATAATAACAACGAGTTATAACTATACTCATACATTTAGGAGAAAGTAGGCTATATGTTCTTTACTGAACATCTTGTTTAGAATACAATCCTAACTTGTTTAATATCACTATTAGAACCTGGATGTTAACGAAATATCATATTTTTCCGTAATTTTTCTTTCATGACAAAATCATGTAAGATGATGATTTAAGCTAATCTCATTCAAATTATGTCATTAAGCATAATTAACACTCCGAACAGGAAATTATTGCTGAATAACATTCATTTTATACATAGCACATGACATACAAATACTAGGTGAACGACATTTTCGCCAAATGTCTAAATACGGTAACTTATGTCGCTTTAGTAATTTATGCTTTATCTAATTAAAACTATCATTGTAATGCCAGTAAATTCGGATAGCAAACGTGCGAAGGCGGAAAAAATCGTGTGGATGCGGGGCGGATGCGGATAAAAGTCGTGCGGATGCGGGGCGGATGCGGATAACAGCCGTGCGGATGCTGGGCGGATGCGGATAACAGCCGTGCGGATGCGGATAACGTTTTGTTTATCCGCGAAGGGCTCTAAAAATAGGCTATTTAGTTCTTTAGGGATCTTCTTGTTTCCTGTATGTAAATGATGCTTATAATGATGTTCATTATTGGCATTTGAAAGCTTACAGTGAGAGCTGCCTGCAAGGTGTGTTACCAGGTGGAGGAATTTCAGTTACTGTATGTTCTTAATGTGTTGGTTGGTTCCTTAGTTTAGGGGCTGCGACAACGCGGCCATGTAGTCCCGTGTACTTTTGGTGTGTGTAGAATGTGGAATTCGGTCTTCCGTTGCGATAAAAGGCAATTCAAAATCAAAATTCCAGCAATGAAATAATAGGCAACATATTTTTATCATTCATCTTACTGAGGTAGGGAATTTCATATTAAATTAATCCAAAAGAAAATTGGATTTGAAGATATGCTTGTGGGATTTCATCAGTTACTTTAAAAGAACAGCATAGCGATAAAGGAATGCCCCTCAGCCTAATAGTTGAATTATCATTTGGTTATGGAATAATGTGTTCACTTAGTATATTTATATACTGTATTTGGTTTCAAACTTACAGTTGTCCTTCAAATATACCAAACGACAAGTTGATTGTCTGTGGGCTTTATACAAATACTGTATTTAGGAAAGGGCTATATGTAAAGGTAACCCTGCATTCATGTTCTCTCCTGCTTCATATCTTCGTTTTGTGTGATTGCTATATACGTCAGAGCTGCTTTAATCTCGGTCGCCTCATCCACTGGTCAAAGAGGAGAAAACGCTCCGAATTAAGATATAATGGACGTCGGCTAGGCAGAACTAAAGGTCACAATGTTGAACTGGAGATGTGACGTAACGCTGCTCAAAAGCAGGGTATAAATCTCCATTATATAACAAGTCTTTGAAATAAACCGGAAAAAAACGCTTAATATCAAATTGTGTTCATTAAAACACAAGAAGGCTATGTATTTGAAAACTTTAAGTTGCAAAAAATAACAGCAATTAGGGTACTGGGACATACGAAAAAATAACCTGAAAGAAATACTTGTGATTACGATTTATAAATAGCTAACTTTCAAGGTTAGATTTCGTTGGAACGCTCTATCAAAGTTCCAACGTTCACCTCTAGGTATCATTGACATCTGGCAGCGAAAATTTGAACTACTTGAAATTGAACGGACCGTGTAGCTCACCCCATGGGTGTCCACTGGAAGCAGCAACAGACTCTGATGAGCCGAACATGTTCTCGGACACTCCCGGCACTAAAAGCCATAAAATAATTAAATAAATAAATAAATATAAGTAAATAAATACATAATCTATAACGGTTTCCCATTTCAAGTCCATAAAAAATAGCAGGATGCTGCCCAAATTAAAGCTACGGCAAAATCTTTCCCCAAGGACAACACACACCACAGAAGACAGTGATGAGATGAATTCCCACATACCTTCAAATAGAGTACAACGGTGTTTGAAAGGCCGCAGTGGAATATCAGCACTATGCTTCACTTAGTGCATGCTACAGCATTAGTCTACGTGGCACTGTCACATACTGTAATTAAACAGAGGAATACTTCATTGTTAAAAGTCACTGCTGGAGTTAGAAGCCTACATTTCCAGTAATGTTTTATGATTGATAGAACAGGGATTTGCGTTGAGCCACCTTCTTTTACTATGCATTACAGATCCATATTTCCCTGGCGAGCTGATATATAAAAACGATCACTGCTAGTGAACCATTTACAATGTCAATTGCGAATGAAATACGAGAGAACATTTGCTGCCCCTACAATTTGCTTTATTGAACTCTATATGTGTTGGGGATTTATGGCGTCACTATCATATATTTTGTAATAGAGAATGATTTCCAGCGTTGAAATATCAAAAAAGTATTAACGTCGTAAGCAGAGGAACCTGTACATCAAACTAGTGATACATTGTCTCTAAAGAGAGTGAAGTCCGTCACGTGGACACGCCCCCACCTAGCTGTTCGTATTGATGACGTCACGCCAACATCGTCCATCCTTCCTCTTAGCTCCTTCTAGCTCCGTATCGCTCCGGCTCTTCAAGTGGTCAGTGCTTCAAACAGGGTTGGCTAGACACAAGAGCCCTTGCATATCTAGCCATGAATTAGAATGTTTCTGGTACACAGAGAAACGGTAATTTTAAGTTTCAAGACCCCACTTTGAGAGTAAGCTGGAGTGGAGAGGATTGGGGGAGAGGGAGGGGTTGACTATAGGATTCAGTTGGAAGGGGATGAAACGGAGAAGTACAAGTCGATATAGTACAGTAGTATATTTCTCGCACAATGATACTAGTATGAGATAGTTTTCTCAAGATGCATGTATATTAACAGACTGGTCTTTTACATGTCCCACGCTATGAAACTGTTTCTTTACTGAACTCAATATAACATTCTAGTTTACGATTCTCATTAACTAAATGAAGTTGTTTCATTTGATTTCGGATGCATTCAAATTATTTATTCATGGCCATTTTTCTTCCTCTTTCTCTATATCTCTCTCTCAAAAGCTAAAGAAACTGAGGTTGCTGGCAATGACATTATTGACCGTAAACATGCTTAAACAGAAGTCCCCGCCATACTTTACGACAGATTTTGTCGAATGGAAATAGTCCGAGTTTACAATGAAGATACCTTCTAAATACAATAAATCGCTGATTTCTAGTGCATCACGCAATGATAATTTGTATGATTTGCATACGTATGAGAATTCACATTGCTCAGTACTCAGGAGATGCAGTATATTACCGGATGGTTATTATTTAAAGTTTTAGATGATCACAGGATATTTGCAAGCGCATCATGCGATTTAATACTTGATTAGGTATATGTTTACTTTGAGTATTGTTATTTGATGTAATGCATTGCAATGTTATTTACTGCATGCAACAAATGGGGCTTCTTAGCCTTACAGTATGCATGTAATCCTAACAGTAAACAATCTATCAATTAATCAATCAATCAATCTATGTGCTTTAATACAGACAGATGTTTTCAATTGGCTGTGTAGGTTCGATTCTCGACACATGATGTGGATATTTTTAGCCTACTTTCGATTTTTGCAAAAAATGAAAGTAGACTTATGAGATCAACACAGGGCGAAAAAAGTGTGTCTGTCTGTGTGTGTGTATGTGTGTGTGTGTGAGTCTGTGTGTGTGTGTGTGTCTGTGTGTGTGTGAGTGTGTGTACTCTGAATGTCTGTCCCCCCCTATCAATTCGAACACGGTGAATGCGAATTGAACGAAATTTGGTACAAAGGTAGCACTAGCAAAGGACACCTCAGTGTCATGTTTTATATCGCCGCCATCTTAATAAAACTGAATGGCGGCCACTCAAACGTTCAAAACGTAAAATCAAATAACGACTAACCAAATCATCCGATCTCTACCAAATTTGGTAACAACATACCTTCGTATAGGATGCGTCTTGTGACCAAACTACAAGGTCGTCCGCCATACCATTTCAGGATGGCGGCCGTGCGAATTATGCAAACTTTATAATCCATATCATGGGACCCACCAGTTCCGATTATCGAGCCGAGAATCGTTTTAACTGTTTTAAAGGAAGAGGCACGTTCGAAATTAAAAGTTTAATTTGTAATACTATAGTGCAGACGTGATTTTAAATAGCTGAGCTGATTCAGTAATAAGACAAGATGGCAGCGGATATCTTGTGCCTGACTTATATTTCACTAATTTGAGTATTGAATGCAATATAGCGTACTGATACAAAATAAATAAACTTTGTATGAAATGCTTTATATATAAATAATATACTCCAGTGATGAAATCGTTTAGTATAAATCATTATTTGCTAACAAGTTCTATGTAAGTCATTTTATATAGCACGATATTCGTTGACACAATTAGCTCAGTGGTAGAGCGTTAGCCTATCGCTCAAATGCCTAAGGTTCAAACCCGATCAGAACTAGATTTTTTGCTTGAAATGTTATATGTTTATTGTTTTGTAATGACTCAGATGTTTTAAAATTAAGCGTTATATTGTGCATATTATGGTGTAAAATATATATTTAATTAAAACATAATTCGCCAGCAGATTTACTCGAGACATCTAGCTGCCGAAAAGGTAACTGCACGCCGAAATACTTATTAACTTCCAGATTTTATTGAAAAGTTTCTTCTTCTGGCCGCTAGAATGCACTCGCTCTGTTAGGATTATATTGTTCGATATTTCACCACTAGAAGTCACGACTAGTCTACGTGGGGCTCCATTGATTAATATACCATTGGCATTCTATGCGCATCGAATTTGAAGAATGACAAGATGATACTACGATACATTTTTACTTTTTATTTTAAAGGGTTTGTAACAGCCTATTTTGCGTTACTTGAAAATGTTATTTGAAGTAAAGAACAAAACGATTTCACATAGTAACTGAGTTCAAGCCGTTGGTGTTAGTTCAGGTATTAATTACTACTTTTATTTCAGGCAAATAGCAATCGAAAATATCCACATAGTTTGTATACACACGTCTCTGTAGGGTCATGTAAAGATTTGTTAATTCAATTAGGGTTTTCGATTCCCGGTCAATGCATGTGAGATTTTTGAAGTGAAATGCCATGTCCTGTGGTTCGGATTCCACGTAAAAAGGAGGTCCCGTGGCTCATAATCACAAGATTCACGGCCACGTAAAACTACAATCTTCCTTCCTTTTTTTTCAATTAGGGTTGTGAAAGTCCTGCACAACCAGACGTGTAAAGACATGCCTCAACTCAAAGTTGGATGTTGCCCACGGCAGGTCGTATATGTAATAATAATAATAATAATAATATTTTTTTCTTTTTTTATTTTTTTTAGGGGAAGAAATGCATTTACGCACAGAGTGTCGGGCTCCTGCTGCTGAGTAGCAGACTACCGACTAAAACTCCCCCTTTACTTCTGAACACTAGCCTGGAACCGTTTAGCACATTAAAACAATAATAATAATAACTGGTAACAACTGCGAGAGGCGCTGGTTGAGACAGCAAAAGAGACCGTCCTACTAACTAAAACGAGGAAGCATGCATGGTGGAACAGTGAATGTGACGCAGTAATAAGGGAGAGACAGCATGCCTGGCAGAAATGGAATTCGCAACAAAATCAAGTCAACTGGACAGACTTCTTGAATGATAGAACGAGTGCAGCAAAAACCATCCGCAATGCTAAACGTGCCTTTCATAAAAACCAGATGGATCAAATCGAACAGGATTTCCAGAAGAATAATATGCGCAACTTCTATAGAACATTTAAAAGCAACTTGAAGAAATATATCCCTCCATGTCTTCAGTTCAGGGATTGCAATGGAAAACTAGTTTATAGCGACAAAGATAATTGTCAGGTGCTTGCAAAATATTTTGAGTCCCTTTTTAACTGTGAGACTCCAAGTTCCATATTCACATTTAATGACCATGCGCAAGTCCACCCAGATTCCTCTTCACCCACGAAAGAGGAAGTCAAACAGATTATCCGATCTCTAAAGAACCATAAAGCTCCAGGTGAAGACTCGATAATCGCTGAACTGTGGAAGTTTGCTAGTGACAATACAGT